>CM038674.1:372268629-373628712 GCA_021605145.1 Aegilops bicornis
GTGCTGGTGCAGATGTTGATGGAGATTGACCCCCTCCCGATGAGAGGATCGATGGTGATGACGATGGTGATGATTTCCCCCTCCCGGAGATGTTTCCACGGCAGAACACCTCCACCGGAGACCTAGATTGGTTCCGCCAAGGTTCCGCCTCGTGGTGGTGGTGTTTCGTCCCGAAAGCTTGCTTATGATTTTTTTCTAGGACGAAAGACTTCATATAGCAGAAGATGGGCACCGGAGGCCTGCCAGGGGGCCCACGAGATAGGGGGGCACGCCCAGGGGGGTAGGGCGCGCCCCCACCCTCATGCCAGGGTGTGGGCCCCCTCTGGTTGATTCTTTTGCCAATATTTTTTATATATTCCAAAACGTGCCTCCGTGAAGTTCAGGACTTTTGGAGTTGTGCAGAATAGGTCTCTTATATTTGCTCCTTTTCCAGCCCAGAATTCCATCTGTCGGCATTCTCCCTCTTCATGTAAACCTTGTAAAATAAGAGAGAATAGGCATAAGTATTATAACATAATGTGTAATAACATCCCATAATGCAATAAATATCTATATAAAAGCATGATGCAAAATGGACGTATGAGGCGGCATCTCCGCGGCGAAGAACGGCGAAAATCGGATCCACTTGAGTGGCAGCATCGCTGACCACACCACGAATTCATGGGAGGAGCCTTAGGCGTGGGTTCGCGGGGCAACAACGCGCATCACCACAGCATCGCTACCACAGCCACAGTGTGAGCGCCGCGAGCCATCGCCCCCTCTCCGGGGCCCTGTGTCTGGGCGTACACAGGCAACGGGTACCCGGGGGGAGGCCGCTCGTACCATGGCCTCGTGACCTCCCTCCTCAAGACGACGTCGCGAAGGCGGGCCAGCCTCTTCTTCGGCGGGAGTGGCCCAAGCTTTTCGCGGAGGGGGGGGGGGGGGGTTCCCTTCTCAGTGGAGGAGAACCGCCATATCGGCGCCATGGGTGACGTGGTGAGGCAGTGAAGCAAGGAAGAAGAAGCAAGAGGAACGGAGGAAGATATGGGAAACGGGGGCTCCGCCCCCCTCCCCATTTATAGCAGGAGGAGCCCAACCAACGACCTCATTATCGAAGGTAATGATGGCTTTTCTGCATGCACCAAGGACTCGTCAAGTCGGGCAGTTGCCGAGACAGCATGGGGAAGCGGAGACGCCCACGTCCCGTCAATCGCCACGCGCCAATCAAGGCCACATGCTGTTGGGGCCCGCGGCGCTCCGCACTTGGCCTGGGCTTCGCCTCGAAGCCAAGTCCGAGTGCGCCTTGGGTCCGGGGGCTACTATCGGTGTACTGGGAACGGGTGCCCCCAGACTTGCTTGCCTGCGGCTGATTCGTCTCCAACGTATCTATAATTTATGAAGTATTCATGCCACGTTTATTACTGTTTTGTATGATTTTGGTATGATTTGATTAGAACTAACCCGGACTAACGCTGTTTTCAGCAGAACTACCATGGTGTTGTTTTTGTGCAGAAATAAAAGTTCTCGGAATGCGCTGAAAATCAACGAAGAATTTTTCTAGAAAATATAAAAAATAATGGAACAAAGAGTTAATGGAGGGGAGTCTCGTGGGCCCCATGAGGGTGGAGGGGGCACCCACCCCCCTGGGGCGCCCCCCTGTGCCTCATGGACTTCCTGTGGGGCCCCCTGACTTGTTCTCGATGCCAACCTCTCCTATAAATGCTCAAACCTGCAGAAAATAACCTAGATCGGAAGTTCCGCCGCCGCAAGCCTCTGTAGCCACGAGAAATCAATCTAGGCCCTCTCTGGCACCCTGCCAGAGGGGGCCAAAATCACCGGAGGCCATGGAGGAGGATCCTGGAGGGCCCATCATCGCCAGGAAGGCCAAGGACCAGAGGGAGAACCTCGCCCCATCTAGGGGGGAGGCCATGGAGGAGGAAGCACAAGGGGGAGAACCTCTCCTCCTCTCTCTCGGTGGCGCCGGAGTGCCATCGGGAGGGAAATCATCGCCGCGGTGATCGTATTCATCAACATCACCATCATCATCACCATTATCATCTCTTTTACGTGGTCCACTCTCCCGCACCCCGCTGTAATCCCTACTTGAACATGGTGCTTTATGCCACATATTATGATCCAATGATGTGTTGCCATCCTATGATGTTTTGAGTAGATATCCTTTGTCTTTGGGTTGATTGATGATCTAGATTGGTATGATTTGTATGTTTTATTGTGCCCTCCATGTTGCGCAAGCATGAGGGATTCCCGCTGTAGGGTGTTGCAATACGTTCATGATTCGCTTATAGTGGGTTGCTTGAGTGACAGAAGCATAAACCCGAGTAAGGGGGTTGTTGCGTATGGGATAAAGGGGACTTGATATGTTAATGCTATGGTTGCATTTTAACTTAATGATCTTTAGTAGTTGCGGATGGTTGCTAGAGTTCCAATTATAAGTGCATATGATCCAAGAAGAGAAAGTATGTTAGTTTATGCCTCTCTCTCATATGAAATTGCAATGACGACTACCAGTCTTGTTAACAACTGCCTAGGAAAATTCCGCACACCAACCCATCATTATTCCACACTCACTATTTATAATATTTATTAATATATTCTAACTTTATGATAACAACACCTGCTTTTATGTTTTAGCTCTCTGATATCATGCAAAGTTATCCTCTTCATACCCACAATGTAGTTTTATTTCTCGTTTCTAGTTGGAAGCAAGCGTTAGATTATGCGTGAAATTAAATGTCGATGGCGGATAGGACTTGAGAAAATATTGATCTTACCATTAGCTACTTGTGGGTTCGACGCTCCATACTTATCACTTCCACCATTGGGAATTGCTACGATGATTCCCTGCACTTTGGGATTATCAAGCTCTTTTCTGGCGCCATTGCCGGGGAGCAATAGCGTGGGGTTGAAATTCTCATGTGTGCTTGTTTGCTTTCTTCACTAAGTAGATTTTGTTTTTCCTTTTTTTTAGTTTTGGGTGAAACATACAAAAAAATTTAAAAGAATGAAAATATAAAAAATTTACTTGCCTCTCATGCCTAAAAAGTTTATATAATAAGAGAAGTGATTGGAAGGTTATGCATTGGAGAAGTGACGGTCAACCTTGAGCACTTGTGTTCATGCTCATGGAAACAATGTAAAAAATTTCATGGAAGCTTCTCTGAAAATAATTATCCCCTTGTGTATATCCATTGTATTATAAAAATAATGTGCCAAACTTCGGTTTTAGATGATTAGATTGCTCTTTTACTATGTGCAGTACAAAAACAGAAACTTTGGCTATAGCGCGTGAATTTACATTTTTTACTGGAATGTCAAAAGGATCTGAAACATTTTGCACATTACTTCTGTGCAAATTGTTTAAATTTTCATATTTCTTTAGAATTTTTTGGAGTTACAGAAATTTACTAAACTTCCAGATTACTACAGACTGTCCTGTTTTTTACAGATTCTGTTTTATATGTGTTGATCACTTATTTTGATAAATCTATGGGTAGTATTGGGGGGTATGAACCACGGTGAAGTTGGAGTACAGTAGATAAAGTGCTAATATGAAATTGGAATGAATTTGCAACAGTACATAAAGGCAGTGATTTGCTTTAGTATACTAATGGATCTCACAAAGTTTTTGTTAAGTTTTTGTGGATGAAGTGTTCGAAGAATGAGGAGTTACCGATGTGAGAAGAATAAAGAGAGGCAAGAGTTTAAGATTGGGGATGCCCAAGGCACCCCAAGTAAATATCAGTATACCTCGGTTTTTGTTTTGTTCACATGATTTGTGTCCTTTGTGTTTTTCTTTTTCTTCAAGAACCATGCTAGTATGAGATATCCCTTCATCGATTTATATAATGATTCATGTGCTTCATTTATATCTTTTGAGTATGACCTTATAGAATGCTCTTTGTGATTCACTTAAATCTTTTGAGTATGGTTTTATAGAATGCTTCGTGTGCTTCACTTATATATTTTGAGCTTGGATATTGGTTAGACTACATTAATTGTAGAATGCTCCATGAACTTCACTTATATCTTTTGGAGTGTGAATAATACTATCATCTAAAGCAGGTTTGGAAGAGTGTCAACTCTAGGAATTAGTGATCCCACTATTTTGGAGGGTGTTGAATCTTAGTGTGATATTTATGAAAATGGATTTGGAAGAGTGTCGACTTTAGTTAGTAATGATTCCACTATTTCCGAAGAGGTTCCAATTGATTATGAGAACAAAGTTGGTATCTATGATGATTATTGTGATGACATGTATGCTATGAATAACAATGTTAACCATGAAACTTGTCATCATGATTTTAATTTTCAATTGGATTATGCCTCACATGATAGTTATTTTGTTGAGTTTGCTCCCACTATTCCGAATGAGAAGAATTTTGCTTATGTGGAGCGTAGAAAAATGTCTATGCTTGTAGATCATGAAAAGAATGCTTTATGTGATGGTTATATTGTTGAACTCATTCATGATGCTACTGAAAATTATTATGAGGGAGGAATACATGCTTGTAGGAGTTGCAATAATATCAAGTTTCCTCTCTATGTGCTTAAAGTTTTGAAGTTATACTTGTTTTACCTTCCTATGCTAGTTGATTCTTGTTCCTATAAATTATGTGCTCACAAAATCCCTAGGAATAGGAAGTGGGTTATATTTAAATGTGCTAGTCATATTCTTCATGATGCTCTCATTATGTTTCAATTCTTATCTTTTGTGTGAGAATCATTGAAATCATCATGCCTAGCTAAAAGGCATTAAAGAAAAGCGCTTGTTGGGAAACAACCCAATATTTACCCTTACTGTTTTTGTGTGTTCACATGATTAGGCTACTGTAGTAATCATGTATTATAGCTTTTCTTTCAATAAAGTGCCAAGTAAGACCTTTGGGAAGACTTGGGTGAAAGTTAATGTGATCTTGCCGTAAAAAATAGAAACTTTGCGCTCACGAGATTAGCTGTCATTTTTTACAGAAGAACTTTTTTGAGTTGATTATTTTTTCAGAAGATTAATAGAAAAATTCCTAATGTCCAACAATTTATTTCATAATTTTTGGAGTAGCAGAAGTATGGTTGCTGTTCAGATCATTACAGACTGTTCTGTTTCTGATAGATTCTGTTTTCATTGCATAGTTTGCTTGTTTTCTAGTTTCTATGACTTATATTTCTCAATATAAATTGTAGAAATGATATGGTACAGTAGGCATTGTGTGAGAAAAATTATGAACCTTGTCTTTGACAGTACCAGAGTGAATGGTTTACTCTTTATCATACTAACCTATCTCACGAAGTTCCGTTAAGTTTTGTGTGATTGAAGTTTTCATGCTTTGGGTGAGATATCGATATGAGGAGAATAAGGAGTGGAAAGACCCTAAGCTTGGGGATGACCAAGGCACCCCAAGGTAATATTCAAGTAAGAACTCAAGCGCCTAAGATTGGGGATGCCCCGGAAGGCATCCCCTCTTTCGTCTTCAAAACTATCGGTATACCTTACTCGGAGCTATATTTTCTATTCGTCACATGATATGTGTTTTGCTTGGAGCGTATTTTCAATTTTACTTGCTGTCTGAATAAAATCATTGGATCTGAAATATAGAATGAAAAAGAATCCTCCCACGGCTAGTTAATTATTTGACTACTCAGTGTTCTTCACTTATATCTTTTTGGAGTATTTTGTCATTTACTCACGTGCTTCACGTATATCCTATGAGTAAATGGTTTGTCGGGGAGGCTGATCGGACCCACGAACACCTATGGGGCCGGCGGACCAGGCCCCTTCTGGTTCGGAGGGGGGCGGAGATCGCACGAAGAGTGGATCGAGGCGAAGCACACGAGCAGTTTTACCCAGCTTCGGAGCTCTCCGGAGAGATAATACTCCTACTGCTGCTTGTCTGATTTGTATTGTGTTCTTGCTAGGGAGCGATGAGAGCTACAAGACCTAGCGCGAGTGTTCTCTGGTCGCGTTGGAATCGAACGGACCGAACGACCAACCCTTTCTACGTTGCGCATGGGCCTCCTTTTATATGCTCAAGGGGTCTCCGACAGGTGGCAACGTAGATGAGGGTACAAATGGAAAAACAGTAGTTGGTACACCTACTTGAACAAAGGTACGTTGTAATCTACCTAACCTCGACGGCAAGGGACAAAAGCAATAAATGCCCGTCTCTGTCTCTTAAAAAGTACAACAGGGACCGTCAGGAGCGCCACCGTTTGCCACGATGGTAGGCTTGTCAGCGCCGCTTATCGCTGCTCCCCGCTGGCTGCACAGCCTCTTGACACGCGTGCATGGAATGGTCCCATGGCGACACGTTGGTGGGTGAGCTGGAGCGGAGATGAAGAGAGGTTGCCTGCCGCGGCAAGTGCCTTGCCGCGGCTGAATCCTTGTCGCGTCCGGAGGCTTGTCGCTCCCCGAGCCTTCCCGGCAAGCTCTTCTTGCCGGGGTCTTGTCTCCTGCGTGCCTTGAGTGGCCTTCCCGGCAAGCTCCTCTTGCCGGGGCCTTGTCTTCTTGGTTAAATACTTTGTTCTTGAATGGCTCCAAAGGAACCACGGAGGATCTTGGCGGTGACCAGGCAAGCCTTGCCGCTGGTGTCAGAATCGCCTGCCGGCACGAAGTTCGGGATACTAGGGAACCCCTACTCTAGTACACCGGCTGTGAGCCCCCGGCCTGGGCGACACGGTGCCGAAGCGCCGGGCCAGGCCCAAAAACAGTGCACGGTCACACGCGGCCTTGATCACGCCAGTAACTCACCTCGGACCCACCACGTCCCCCACTAACGCACGCACTTAACGAGCAGGCGTGTGAGAGATCGTGGGCGAGGTCGTGGGGGTTTCTTTATTAGGAAAAGCGGAACGCCCGCCTCTCTCCTCCTTATAAACAGGGGAAACATGGGCAGGTCGCCCACCTCGCCATTGCTGTCTTGTCCTGAAAACCACCACCGCTCCCCCCTTCTTCTCTAGTGCGAAGAGAGCAGCGCTCCGCCCCCTTTCGACACAGCGCCATCAACGCCGTTGGTCTCCTCCACCGCCTCCGCCATGGCTCCGAAAGCCGACAAGGGGAAGGGCGTGAAGTCGGCCGAGGCGCAGCGGCTCGCTACGCTGCGAAAGGAGCGGGCCATCTTCTCCCCCCAGCTCGGCGCCAAGGAGCCGAGGAGGCTTCTACCTCTTCGTCGACGGAGACGCGTGCGCATCCGTGCACGAAGGTACTCCCGCCACCGCTTGAATTAGCCCCAACTGGGTATCCTTTCTTTGCCCTTTTTCTATTATGGGCTCTGCCCGCCTTTTCTGAATTCTTCTGCGACATTATGAACACCTACGGGTTCCGCCTCCTTGATTTCACCCCCAACGCCATTACGACCATGGCAGTTTTCGCACACCTTGCGAAAACTTTGCCGAGATCCACCCCAACGTAGCCCTCTTCCGCCACTTCTTCATGCCCCGCGTTGAGAGAGGGGAGCCGCTTCGGGAGGGATTGCTTGGGTCTCGTGGTCGGCAAGAAGGAGGCCTACCTGGAAGGAGAGTTCCGCAGCAAGTGGGAGGAGTGGAGAGCCAATTGGTGTTGGATCGTGAGGAGAACCCGCAGCCCTTCATCGCTGCAGGCGCCAAGCCCCAATAGTGCTGCAACGATTGGAGCAACTTACGCCGGAGGATGCTAGGTTGAAGATAGCTGTGACCCGGATTTTGCGCCTCAGGCTTGCCGGACTCACCGTAGGCGCAGTTGGCGCAGATTTCCTTCGCCGCCGCATCGTTCCCTTGCAGGAGAGGAGGAGGCCTGCTTGGGAGTTCCAAACCGCAGCGGACATCATGAGGCTGCGCCCGGGCCTTAAACTGGAATTTCACCGTCTTGGAGTTGGATGCGATGCTGCTAGAGCTGTTCAAGAACGACCCCGATCACCCCGAGTGGTTTAGGTTGCCGAGGGGTCGCCCCATTGTGCAACAACTCTGCGCTCGACCGCATCCGCGCCATGATGCCGTTGTGCGATTCCCATGGGATCGTTCCAACCTGGCAAGAGCCTTCCGACGACATCGTGCGGCAATTCTTCGACAGCTTGGAAGAAATGCCGATCCGCCCCGACGAGCAGAAGAAGCTCACCCGCGACACCACCGACGAAGAGATGGTGCACATTGCCACCAGGCAGGAGGAGGCGGCAGCAGCTGCTGCCGCTGGCCTCTTCGGGTACACCGTGGAGGAGGCAGATGCAGCCGAGGCGGCAAGCCTTGCCAAGCGAAGGGAGTTCGCCGGCGAGGAAGAGCTTGCCGCACCCGAGGCCGAGTCGAGCGAACCAGCCGAGGGCGCTTCTTCCCCACCATCCAGTGGCTTGCCGCAAACGGAGCCCCCGGCTCCGCCAAAGAGGCGTCTCCGCAAGGCCGGAGATGAGACGGGGCGGCAGGCGGGCCCACAGCCGCAGCGCCGCGCGACACGCTCTACCGCGACAAGCGATGTTGCCGCGGGAGCACCCCACACTGCTGCGACAATCAAAGGATCCTCCTGTGCCACCGCGGCCAAGAGAGCCCACTCCTCCGCCTTGTCGCACCGGAGGCGAGCCGGAGTTTGACTTCTCCGCGCTTAGCTCCGAGGAGGAAGAAGAAGAGTAAGCTTCAATATTGTGCTTGTATTTCTTCAATTTTGTTGCTTCATCTTGAATCTGATTTGCTTCGCTCAACTCTTTCCTTTCCGTGACGCCGCCCAGAGAGCGTCGAAGAGAGCTAAGACCCCGGTGGTCATCGTTGAGGATGATCCACCCGTGGCAATGTATGCGTCTGAGACCCCTTGCCGGATCCGGCAACCCTTCTCAGAGCAGCCCCAGACAGCCCCCGAGTAAGTATGCGGTTTCCTCCTTCATCGTTAGGTGTGCATGGGTGCTCCTTCTTCATTGATATCGACTGTTGGTTTGTGTAGGAGCAGAGCAGCCTCATCGGGAGGGCTCAAGCCGCCCTGAAATTCTATCTGCTTCGACCACGCCGCCAAGGAGGATTCTCCGACAAGGGAGCGTCCTCCGCAAGGGAGGCTACTCCGCAAGGGACAAAGCACCAGTGACCCTCCAAAGTGGTCGAGACCATGGCTGTAGATCCCATTGCAGGTAATCCTCTTCTTGAAAAATTTCCCTGGGCCTGCTTTTCTGTTTTTCTTTTTGAACATTTGCTTGATCGTTCTTTCTTTGTCTAATGCAGAGCCGATGGAGACCGAGGTCGCCGGCGAGGAGGACACGCTGCAACACCGACGGCCGCTGTCAGGAAGAAGAGGCCGGCACGAGCCTGCCGGCGAGGAGGCCACCAGGCTGCCGCCAGAAGCCGGGCGAGGGTCTGCTATCGCACCGACGGCCCCTGGCCGCAGGAGCGCCAGCGCTACACCGATCACGACTTCTGCCGCTGCAGCTGCCAGTTCAAGAGCCCCAGCCCGCGCCTACTTGAAGGCCGGGCGACGGCGTCTTCATCAAGCTCCCATGGGAGTCGAGCTCAGGCGCCGGTCGAAGGAGAGACCTTCGATGGAGAGCTGCTCGCCTCACTGGGCTAACTTGAGTGGACGCCAAGCAGCAAGCAGCCGGTGAGTCTGAGGAGGAGCAACTGAAAGAAGCTCTGTCGCTCTCTGGCGCCCGGCAAGCCAAGTTGGAGTCCCGGGAAGCACTTGTCGCGAGGGTGGGAGCAGACATGGAGAAGCGCACAGAAGAGCTCCGGGGCGCCAACCAAGAAGCTCTCCGGTCCTTGGCGGAGGAGCGGGAGCAACTCGCCGAGGAGCGCATGGCCTTCATCCTCGAGAAGGCCGCAGCTGAGGAGGAGCAGCGGCTTGCCGCCGAGAAGCTGTCCGCGCAGGAAAGCGAGTTAGCGCGAGCGGAAGGTCAACCTGGACAGCCACGAGGAAGAGCTTGTCGCCATGAGGAGTCACTTAAGGGCTCTTAAGGAAGCAAAGATGCTGCCGCAGCCGCCGAGGCCGCCAAGAAAGATTTGGAGGCGAAGGTGACGCAGCCGAGGCCGCCTCGGAAGAGCGGGCGAGAGCTTGCCGCGCTCAAGCACGAAAGCGCGAGAAGGACGCCTACTCTCTTGGCGAGTTGCAGGGCCGTCTAGCTGATTGGAGCAAGGAGCTCGACTCCGGCAATGATTCCAATGCAGATCTTCATCTGTTGCTGTCCACTATGACGGATTCGCTGGTCGGCGCCAAGGAGCGGGAGGTGGGCCTGCTGGGGCAGATCAAGGCCAACGAGGAGCTGCTGGCGAACGCTGTTGCCACCCAGAGCGCCTTGAGGGAGAGTGTGGAGCACTGGACCGAAGGTCTCGTGGACACGGCTGCTGCTATCCACAACGAGCTGATGGAGCTGGGGATGGTGGATCTCGGGTACTCCTCCGACGAGCACCTCCAACCCAGCGCCAAGCTTAGCTTATTCTTCAAGGGCGTGGTGACGGGCCTCCAACGACTCCGGGAAGAGGTCCCAAAGCAGCTGGCCGAGGAATCACACCAGATCTGCGGGAGCCCTCCGTAAGGTGTTGATGAAGGTGGTCTTCCGCAATCCAGGCCTCAACCTCAACGGCGTCCTCGGATCCTTGCCGCCAGATGCCGACGTGAGGCGCTCAAAGCCCTTGTCGCACCCATTGTGGACAAGGTGAACAAGATCAAGCGGGTTGATGGCGACCGCGTAGACTAGGCCGCCAATTTTATCTTTCCCTTGTCGCTTGATCATGTTTAGAACAATTTATTAGATCTGCGACAAGCTATTTTGTAATATAACTCTATCTTAGGCGATGATTGCAATGTTATTTCCTTTACTTGATTCCTTCCTTTGTACATGCGTTTCTGCCCACGCTTTTAGGAACTTGTCGGTGCAGTGCACCTTTGCCGCGAAAGTCTGAAACAGTGCGTCAAGACCTGGCGGTGCCGCCTCGACAAGCAACCTTGTCGCGACTAGCTGCAGCTCACTTAAGTTGTTGAGCGGACTCGAAACAAAGTAAGGGCGCGACTAGTCATGAGTTGGTTCCTCCGCCGCATGTGTTTTCCATACAAAGTACTATCGCTCGAGGAAGATAACTTAAAATTTAAGAACTGATTGCTCAAGCTTGGGCAACTTAGCTTTTCTGTCGTTTGCTTCCCGATAAGGCGAAACTTCCTCGAGCAACGCTTGGTCCATAGTATTATCTTCTCCTTCCCCCCTGGTTAACCTGTGCGCGAGGGAACCTTCCTTTCTTTGAGAAAAGATAAAGAAGAGAAAATAAAGTTATGGAGCCCAACGGCTCGATGTTGCTTACCGGGTGTGGTTGCTGCACAAAGTGTTAGCCAAAACATGCAATAAAATGATGAAAGCATGAATTTGACAAGTTGTGCGCAACACATGAGCTTTATCGATGCACGGGTTTGCGCCGGCTTTGTACAAAGGATTACATGCAACAGCGGCAAGACTTGTACAAAAGGTGGTTGCGGAACAGGTTCCGCAACCGCGCTTCTGAGTAAAACTTACGAAGATGCTCAATGTTCCAGGAGTTGCTCACCGGAATGCCATCTTCGGTCTCAAGGCGAACATCGCCAGACCTAGTGACTCGTTTCACCCGATAAGGGCCTTCCCACTTCGGCGTCAACTTGTTTGAATTCTTGGCGGACTGAACGCGCCGAAGAACAAGGTCGCCTTCCTCGAGGCTTCTGGCACTAACTCTGCGGCTATGGTAGCGACGCAAAGCTTGCTGGTAACGAGCAGCTCGCACAGTAGCCTGAAGACGATCCTCCTCAAGGAGCAGCGCGTCATCTTGTCGCAGCTACTCTTGCTCAAGCTCATCATAAGCGAGCACTCGAGGCGATCCAGATCACGAGTTCCGTGGGGAGAACTGCTCTGCTCCATAGACTAGAGCAAAAGGTGTCTGGCCAGGGGCTCGATTTGGCGGCGTCCTGATCGACCAAAGAACCACCGGCAGCTCCTCAATCCAGTTTCTTCCGCACTTGTGCAGCCCGTCGAAAGTTCTGGTCTTGAGCCCGCAGCACTTCAGCATTTGCCCTCTCGCTGACCGTTGCTTCTCGGATGAGCAATGAAGCAAGAAGACCTTGGCGCCAAGATCTTGGACGCGTCTTGCATGAAGGTGCGGCTTGTAGAATTGTGTGCCGTTGTCGGTGATGATCCTGTTAGGGATTCGAAACGGCAAACAATCGACCAAGAACTTGACCGACCGATCGCTTGTTACCTTCCTCATCGCTTCCACTTCCGCCACTTTGTGAACTTGTCGATGGCAACGCATAAGTACTCAAAGCCCCGACAGCTTCGGAAAGGGGCCGAGGATGTCGAGCCCCTAGACCGAAAATGGCCAGGATAAAGGGATTGTCTGGAGAGCTTGAGCTGGCTGGTGTATCTGCTTGGAATGGAACTGGCACGCTTCACACTTGGTTACTTGTGCAGTTGCATCCTGGAGGGCTGTTGGCCAAAAGAAACCTTGCCGGAACGCTTTGCCGGCAAGTGCTCTGGCGCCAATGTGGTGACCACATATGCCTCCATGTATCTCTGCCAACAGCTTTTGTCCATCTTCCCGGGAAATACACTTCAATTTCACACCGTTGAGTCTCCTTACATACAGTGTCGTCGACAAAGCTGGTACATACTTGACCGCCGGGCTACTCTTTCCGCTTCTTCTTGCTCTTCGAAGTTCTCCTGTCTCAAGGAAATGGACAATCTGCTGCGCCATCTTTGGAGCTTGCGGCTCGACAACAAGGACTAAAGGCACATATGCCGCTGCGGAACATCAGCTTCTACGGCAAGAACTCGCGGCTCACCGAGCTTGACGTTCCCAGCCAGCTTGCCGGAGCAAAACTTGTCGAGCGCTCGCTTCAACGAAACAAACCACAGGGCTTGTCGGAGCAGACTGCCCCTCACTTCTGTTGGTGTCGATCACTGGGACCTTCTTGGCGGCGGCTTGAAGCTCTGCCGGAAAATAGTCTTCAGTAAATCAACTTCCTCTTCTTGTTCTGTCCAGCTTGATGGTGTTACGGTTGGTTGAGTTAGCTTGAGCACAAAAATCCCTGGTTCCATTGTGCAACTTAAGCGCAGCACTTTGACAGCCATCGCCAATATCATTCTGAGCTCTGGGAACATGTTCCATTTGTAGGCCGTCAAAGTGTTCTTCTAGCTTTCTCACTTCATCAACGTAGGCTTCCATCAATGGACTCTGATAATCTTTGTTCACTTGGCGGACGACAAGTTGCGAGTCACCCCTGACAATGAGCTTCTTGATCCCAAGGTCCACTGCGATCCTGAGACCGGCAAGCAAACCTTCATACTCTGCAGTATTGTTTGTTGCTTGCTCCTTGGGAAAGTGCATCTGGACTACGATTTGAGGTGCTCTCCGATTGGGTGCGACAAAGCAACGCCACCGGGCGCCTTGCGGCGAGAAGGAACCATCAAAGTACATCAGCCACTCTTTGCTTGCTTCCTTGACGGGAATGCTCGTCTCTGGAATTTCTTCATCCGTGTTGGCGCCCATTCTGCTATGAATTCTGCCAATGCTCGCTTTGGATAGTTGAAGTGCTTTCAAACTTGAGGCCAAAGCTTGACAGTTCCAAAGGCCCACTCGACAATCCTGCCTGTCGCTTCTGGATTCTGCAGTATCCTCTTCAGCGGAAAGCGAGTGACAACTGTGATCTCATGTGCTTGAAAGTAATGGCGCAGCTTTCTCGAGGCCATGAGAAGGCCGAAAAGCAATTTCTGCACACCAGAGTACCTTGATCTAGCCCCCTGCAGAAGGGAACTGACAAAGTAAACTGGGCGCTGCACCATCCTTTTCTGCATCTGCTCATGCGTCTACGCAGATCCGTCCTTGTCGGGACCAGAGCTTGTCGGCGAAGCCCCCTGCTTGTCGCTGGATGTGTTTGCCGTGGTTGCTAGCTCATCATCCGCCTCCCTCTCCGCTACTAACGCAGCACTAACCACTTGATTGGTTGCCGCTATATATAGCGCAACTTCTCTTGTGGCTTAGGTGCGACAAGTGTTGGAGTGGAGGACAGTATCTCTTCAAGTCTCTGCAGTCGCAGCCTCCGCTTCGAGTCCATTTCATTGGACCTGCCTTTTTCAAAATCTTGTAAAATGGCGGTATGCGTTCAGCAGACCTAGAGATAAACTCTGCCGAGAGCAGCTACGCAACCAGCAAGTCTTCGTACATCCTTGACGCGCTTTGGTGCTTCAATCTGCTCAATGGCCTTGATCTTGTCGGGATTGGCTTCAATCCCCCGTTGAGACACGAAGAACCCGAGAAGCTTGCCGGAAGGGACTCCAAACACGCACTTCTCGGGGTTGAGCTTGAGGTTGATCTTGCACAGATTTGGAAAGGTCTCATCCAAATCTTGAACCAGAGTTGCCTTGTCCTTGCTCTTGACCACTATGTCATCCATGTAGGCTTCTACATTTCTGTGCATTTGCGGCTCAAAAGCGCCATGGACTACTCTTGCAAACGTTGAACCAGCATTCTTCAAACCGAAAGGCATCCGTATGAAACAGTATGTGCCACATGGAGTAATGAATGCGGTCTTCTCCTCATCTTCTTCTGCCATGAAGATCTGATGATATCCTCGAGTATGCATCAAGAAATGAAAGCAAATCACATCCACCGTGGAGTCAACAATCTGTCGATGCGCGGCAAGGGAAATGGATCTTTGGGACAAGCTTTATTAACATCCGTGAAGTCAATACAAAGTCTCCATTTCCCATTTGCCTTGGCGACAACTACAGGATTGGCCAACCACATAGGATGGAGCACTCCTCCGACAAGGCCCGGCCGCTTCCAATTTCTTGATCTCTTCTGCGATGAATTCTTGGTGCTCCACCGCCTGTTTCCTGATTTTCCGCTGACGGGCGCGCCAAGATGAGGGCAAACGGCAAGACGGTGCTCAATTACTTTCCTGAACACCGGGATGTCAGACGGTTGCCATGCAAACACGTCGACGTTCGCCCGCAGGAAAGCAACGAGCGCGCCTTCCTATTTAGGGTCGAGAGAGGCACTGATGGTGAAGGTACCACCAGTGCCGTCCTCCTTGGCGGACACCTTTTTGGTCTTTGGCGGAGCTGCCATCGTCTTCTTGCACTTGCCGGTGGAGCTCGATGGTGCATCCTCGACGGTAGCGCAGCACTCCGAAGAGGTGCGCTTGCCGGAGTGGGCATCAGAGCTCTTGCCGGACTTGGTCTTCTTCTTCCCCCCGGGAGCTTCAGCGGCAAGTGTCTTGCTTTCTGTTGTAGCTGCTGCTTCCCAGTAGATCTTGTCGGCACAGATAAGAGCATCCTTCTTGTCGCCTTGGACAGAGATGATGCTTATCGGGCCTGGCATCTTGAGTAAGTTGTAGGCATACTGAGAGGCCGCCATGAACTTGGCGAGTCTTTGGATTTGCCAAGTATCCCATTGTAAGGCAATGGGAAATCAACAACGTCGAATGTGACCCTCTCAGTCCTAAAGTTCAGCTTCGCTGCCAAATGTTACCGCAACAGCGTGATCTTCCCTTTCAGCTTGCTCCTTCCGGATTGATTCCTTGGAATGTGCCGGTCTCTTCGAGGTCGCCGTCGGGGATCCAAGCTTCGGAGCACCGCGAGGAGATCAGATTCAAGCCGCCCCGCCGTCAACTAGCATCTTGGTGACCTTGAGGTTGCGGATAGTTGGTGAAACCAACATCGGCAAGCACCGACCGCAGCTTATGCGATCAGGGTGGTCCTCAATATCAAAGATGATAGGCGTCTTTGGACCACTTCAGAGGCTTGCGTGACTCTACGGATGGTTCCGCTGCATTAACTTCCCGCATCCACTGCTTGAGTTGGCGGTGGGAAGTATGCAGGGAAGCACCTCCGTCAATGCAGAGGACCTCTGTAGCTTCCTGAAACTCCTGCTCATCGGCGTCGTCATCATCCATGTCTTCATCGTCGTCTTCATCTTCATCCTTGTCGCGGCCGCGGGGAGGCCTGTCTCCTTGCCGCTGCTTGGCCTTGCCGCGGTGCCCTCCCCGGCCGGGACGTTTCTTGCTGGCTCCTCCAGCACCTTCTTGGGCCCTCTCCTTGTCGCGCCGCTCATACTCAGCCTTCTGCTGTTCGACAAGCTGCTCGACCTTCTTGCAGCTCTGGAGGTCGTGGCCCTTGGTGCGGTGGATCTTGCAGTACTGCTTGCCGGAGCCGTCCTGCTTGTCGGCGGCCGCCACAGTCGGTGGTTGGTGCCGGTGACAACCTCCTTGCCGGAGCTACCAGCTGGGCATTCTTGTCGCCACCTCGGTTGCCGGACCGCTCGGCGACTAGCACATCTCTGCCTTTCTTTTTCCTGTTGCCCCGCCCGCTCTTCTTTGCAGGCGGTCTCCTCACCGCCGGATCCTGCTTCAGATTCTCTCCGGAGTCTCCTCCTCCTCAAAGACGCGTGCACACTTATCGGCCAGGCGTATAGCTCATCGACGTCTTCGATCTTGCACATCACCATCTCCTCCGCATCCTCGCGGTTCCGCGACGCTCGATGGAACGCTACCGATCACCGCGCAGGGTGGACATCTGGGATGTTGTGCCGTACACGGCTGAATCTCCGGATATACTTTGCTAGGGTTCTCCTTCCTTCCGGGCGGCGAGATGAAGGTCACTTTCTTGGCCATGGGGTTTGTGGTCACTGTAAAGGCGCCGACAAACTGATGGCATAGGTCTGCCCAAGAAGATATGGAGTTGTCCGGCAAGTGCATGAGCCAGACCTGACGTTGGGCTTGAGCACCAGCCGGGAAGTAGTTGGCAAGGATCTTGTCGTCTCGCCCCGCAGCCTGCACCGCGATGGTGTAGATGCCGAGGAACTCCGACGGATGCGTCTTGCCGCCGTACTTCTCCGGTACATCCGCTTGAAGTTCTTCTTCTTTGAGCCCATCGACTTGCCGCAGCTCACGAGTGAACGTGGGGCAACCTACCGCTGCACGGCAAGTCGCTGGTTCTCCGGGCGCTGCATGTCAACAGAGGGCCGCGCGCTTGTCGGATTGACGTCAGCGCTTCTCTTTGGCGCCGGCGCGAAGTTCGAGCGTCCTCTTGTTGTCGATCTTGTAGCACTTGGCACTGATCGCGATGAGCTCGCGGATCCGATGATGCAGTAGAGTTGCTGTCGAGGTGGATCCGGCGAGTAGGCGATCTTGCCCTTCGGGGTGGAGAGTGCATGGTGGTTGCACCCCCACCGGTCTCGTCGCCACCGGCTCGCGTTTGGCGTTCCTGCCGCGGCAGCGACGCACTCGGTTGTCAAGCGAGCATCGCCGTTGGCGAAGCCGATGAGACTCTGTATGGTGGCCCTCCACTCGTCAACCTTGTCGGCTGTTGGCGGGTAGTCGAGGAGCAGTTGAGCTCTCGCCAAGGCTTCCGCTGGAGTAGTGGGTGGCAATGGTGAACGGTGCGAGGAGCGGGATATGCTCGGACTTCTAACTATGTTAGAAGGAGCAGCATCCGCCCAGCGACCGTATCTCGCTTCGTGCCAAAGATGTTGGCGTGCACGCTGGTCTTGAGGGTCTCGAGATCCTCCAGCTCGGTCTTGATCCAACGAGCGTATGGTATTGTGAATACCATGACGCTGTTGGTCTCGCTGCTCCTGAGATGGGCGCGGGACATGTACGGACGCCGAGGTTTGCGCGGCCTTGTCCTTGGACTTGGCAGCATCGCGAACTCCTTCGCCGGCGCCCGTTCTTCCGCCAGCGTCTGCTCCACCACCCGTTTGCTCCGGTGATGGTGGGTTCAACGCGGAAGGCTCCGCTGCCGCCGAAGCCTTCTCCTTCGGTGGCATGTTGATGAAGATGTTGAAGATGATGAAGATGTTGCTCGTGTGAACGCCGGATCAGGTTCACACAGCCTCGACGCCCCCTACCTGGCGCGCCAAAGATGTTGGGGAGGTTGATCGGACCCACGAACACCTATGGGGCCGGCGGACCAGGCCCCATATGGTTCGGAGGGCGGCGGAGATCGCACGAAGAGTGGATCGAGGCGAAGCACACGAGCAGTTTTACCCAGCTTCGGAGCTCTCCGGAGAGATAATACTCCCTACCGCCGCTTGTCCGATTTGTATTGTGTTCTTGCTAGGGAGCCGGCGAGAGCTACAAGACCTAGCGCGAGTGTTCTCTGGTCGCGTTGGAATCGAACGGACCGAACGACCAACCCTTTCTACGTTGCGCATGGGCCTCCTTTTATATGCTCAAGGGGTCTCCGACAGGTGGCAACGTAGATGAGGGTACAAATGGAAAAACAGTAGTTGGTACACCTACTTGAACAAAGGTGTTGTAATCTACCTAACCCCGACGGCAAGGGACAAAGCATTAAATGCCCGTCCTCGCCGCCTAAACAAAGGCAACAGGACCGTCAGAGCGCCACCGCTTTGCCACGATGGTAGGCTTGTCCGCCGCTTATCGCTGCTCCCCCGCTGGCTGCACAGCCTCTTGACACGCTGCGATGCATGGAATGGTCCCATGGCGACACGTTGGTGGGTGAGCCGGAGCGGAGATGAAGAGAGGTTACTGCGCTGCTGAATCCTTGTCGCGTCCGGAGGCTTGTCGCCTCCCGAGCCTTCCCCGGCAAGCTCTTCTTGCCGGGTCTTGTCTCCTGCGTGCCTTGAGTGGCCTTCCGGCAAGCTCCTCTTGCCGGGCCTTGTCTTCTTGGTTAAATACTTTGTTCTTGAATGGCTCCAAAGGAACCACGGAGGATCTTGGCGGTGACCAGGCAAGCCTTGCATGGTGTCTTTGCAATCGCCCGTCTGCGAGTTCAGGATACTAGGGAACCCCTACTCTAGTACACCGACATGGTTGAATGAATTGAATATCATAAATATGAATTTATATACGTTTCATATTCTTATTACATGGGGATTAATGACTTCACACATAATAAGTATAGGTAGTAAATTTATTGAAAGTTAGCAAACGCAGAATTGGTCACTTGAACAATTCAGGAAAGAATATTGAAGGAAGAGAGATTTCACATATAAATATACTATCTTGGATATCTTTTGTAATTGTGAGCACTCATTAAAATATCACATGCTAAAAAGTTGATGTTGGAGAAGGAAGACAACTTAATGGGTTATGTTTTCCTATATCTGAAACGTTATATTGTCTTGGATCATCCAACATGTTGAGCTTGCCTTTCCCTCTCATGCTAGCCAAATTATTTGCACCATGTAGAGATACTACTTGTGCTTCCAAACATTCGTTAACCCAGTTATGCCATGAGAGTCCACCATACCTACCTATGGATTGAGTAAGATCCTTCAAGTAAGTTGTCATTGGTGCATGCAATAAAAAATTGCTCCTTAAATATGTATGATCTATTAGTGCGAAGAAAATAAGCTTTATACGAACTTGTGATAGGGAATAAATAAAATCGACGGACTGCATAATAAAGGTCTTTATCACAAGCGGCAATATAAAGTGATGTTCTTTTGCATTAAGATTTTGTGCATCCAACCGTAAAAGCGCATGACAACCTATGCTTCCCTTTGCGAAGGGCCTTTCCTTTTTACACTTTTTCCTTTGGCAAGCACTTTGTGTTGGAGCGATCCAGATATATATATCCACTTGGATGTAGGTCTTCATAAGGTATTATTGTTGACATTACCCTTGAGGTAAAAGGTTAGGAGGCGAAAATATATCCCCTATGTTTCTCTGTGTCTGATTAAAACTTTGAACCCATAAATATCACCTGAGTGTTAGCAATTGAGAAAGATTAAATGATAGTTGAGTATGTGGAGTTTGCTGAATCAAAGCTCTTACATAGACCCTTCCCGAAATAAGATGAATTGCAGTTGTTTGATGACTAAGAGCATGGTTTGCTAGTTTCAAGAAAGTTTATGATCTATACTTTAATATGTGAATAGCTTGCTACTTGATCATGAGAAGTTTTATGAGTTGAGCTACTGTTATGATATATAATGATACACGAAAAAGTGATTGAAACTATCATTGATAAAACTTAAGCACTTGCTAGCATTCACAATTCATCAATTATTTTTTTATCATTTACCTACTCGAGGACGAGCAGGAATTAAGCTTGGGGATGTTGATACGTCTCCAACTTATCTATAATTTATGAAGTATTCATGCCACGTTTATTATTTTTTATATGATTTTGTTATGATTTGGTTAGAACTAACCCGGACTGACACTGTTTTCAGCAGAACTACCTTGGTGTTGTTTTTGTGCAGAAATAAAAGTTCTCGGAATGCGCTGAAAATCAACGGAGAATTTTTCTAGAAAATATAAAAAATAATGTTACAAAGAGTTACTGGAGGGGAGTCTCATGGGCCCCACGAGGGTGGAGGGCGCGCCCCTGTGCCTCGTGGACTTCCCGTGGGCCCCCCTGACTTTTTCTCGACGCCAACCTCTCCTATAAATGCCCAAACCTCCAGAAAATAACCTAGATCGGAAGTTCCGCCGCCGCAAGCCTCTGTAGCCACGAGAAATCAATCTAGGCCCTCTCTCGGGCACCCCCGAAGGGGCCATCATCACCGTAGGCCATGGAGGAGGATCCGGAGGGGCCATCATCGCCATGAAGGCCAAGGACCAGAGGGAGAACCTCTCCCCATCTAGGGGGAGGCCATGGAGGAGGAAGCACAAGGGGGAGAACCTCTCCTCCTCTCTCTCGGTGGCGCCGGAGTGCCATCCGGAGGGAAATCATCGCCGCGGTGATCATCTTCATCAACATCACCATCATCATCACCATTCTCATCTCTTTTACGCGGTCCACTCTCCCGGACCCCGCTGTAATCCCTACTTGAACATGGTGCTTTATGCCACATATTATGATCCAATGATGTGTTGCCATCCTATGATGTTTTGAGTAGATATCCTTTTTCTTTGGGTTGATTTATAATCTAGATTGGTATGAGTTGTATGTTTTATTTTGGTGTTGTCCTATTGTGCCGTCCATGTCGCGCAAGCGTGATCAATTCCTACTATAGGGTGTTGCAATATGTTCATGATTCTCTTATAGTGGGTTGCTTGAGTGACAGAAGCATAAACCCAAGTAAGGGGGTTGTTGTGTATGGGATAAAGGGGACTTGATATGTTAATGCTATGGTGTTTTTTTTACCGTAATGATCTTTAGTAGTTGCAGATGCTTTCTAGAGTTCGAATCATATGTGCATATGATCCAAGAAGAGAAAGTATGTTAGTTTATGCCTCTCCCTCATATGAAATCGCAATGATGACTACCGGTCTTGTTAACAACTGCCTAGGATAATTCCGCACACCGACCCATCATTATTCCACACTCGCTACTTATAATATTTAGTAATATATTCTAACTTTATGATAATAGCACATACTTTTATGTTTTAGCTCTCCGATATCATGCAAAGTTATCCTCTTCATACCCACAACGTAGTTTTATTTCTCGTTTCTAGTTGGAAGCAAACATTCGGTATAGGTAGAGTCGTATCAGTGGCAGATAGGACTTGAGAGAATATTGATCTTACCTTTATCTCCTTGTGCGTTCGACACTCCATACTTATCACTTCCACCATTGGGAATTGCTAGGATGATTCCCTGCACTTGGGTATTATCAGCGGCCCACGGCATGGCTCCCCTAACGGCCTGGTATGGCCCATCTTCATCAGCAAACACTCAAGACCCTCGCGAGGCCAAGCCTCTCGAGGCGGACGACACAAGACCTCCTCAGGAGAAGGCTCGCTAGGCTGGCTCGTGAGGAGCAGAGAGATCAAGGCGAGGGGCACCTCGCGAGGTTTTAGTGACGTGAGCCATGACGACCAAGGCCAGACGGGCGCCAGCGGGCGTAGAGTACTGGTTGCCTCTTTGGTGCTAAAGGGGCAGGTGCAGGTGAGGAGTCCCGAGGCATCAGGCAAGGGTTTCCATATCGGTGCAACGATACCAAGACCAGCAGGACAGAGGTCATCCCGGAGCCAACGACGGCGTCACCACCAGAGCCTTTGGCACGCGAAGACCACCTTTTCTCAGGATAGCTTGTACTAGCTGCCCCCCTTCAAATTAGCTGTTTTGGGATCCCTTCCCGCATAAACATTTGGGAAGAGGACCAAGGCCTTTATAAATAGGACTAGCCACCACCATAGGAGGGGACGGATCATTCAGATCATCCCCAACCACACAAGCTCATCGAGCTCGAGAACGCCTCTCCTCAGGAAGTTGTTCTTCCCTTGTACTTGTTCATCCCCTGCCTACGAGGCAATCCACCACACCACACTGGAGTAGGTTATTACACCACATAGGTGGCCCGAACCAGTATAAACTCTTGTGTCCCTTGTTATGTGGGTTCGGCGAGCTAGGCCTGGAGGTCGCGGCGAGAGTGGGCTAGGGGGAGAGAGATCTTTGTGCGCACCCCAGTGTTCGAACCTCAAGGGTTTTGCCGGAACCCGTAATCCGACAAGGCTAGGCTAGGAAACCTTATTCAAATGATAGGGATGGTAAACAAAGCGATGGGGTATATGTATGAATTGGAATAGAAATGAAATCATTGCCTATAAAGATGAACCCATTAGCGTATAGGAACAACAACTTATGAAAGTTGGGTGGATACTCCTATTTAATTGGTTTAACCGGAAACAAAGGATAGGATTCAAAAAGTGAACCGAAAACCGTGCCCTAATCTTTAATTGAGTTCAATACCCCTACTACTAGTATTGGCGTGGGTTCCTATGTATACATTCGTATTGGCTTAGCGACGCACTTCGTATCCCGCCACATCTGATCCTTTGCTTTGCTACCTTCTTACTTTTATGATGTTATTGACTACTCTTGTGCAGCTGGATATAGTTAGTTGAGAAAGGATATAGTGAAACTTAACTAGTCTTTGCCATGGAAGGGACCAACTTCTCTCGATTACGTACAATACTGAGCATTTACGAATAGGCTAACGTTACCAGTACATAGTGGATCTATGATAGTGATGTATGGACCACACCAACCTCTCTTTCTAGCCGTGTCGATAAGAAAGGAAGAAATATCATGCCATGTGAAAGCAATAAATCTATAATAAGATAGGTAAAGAAAGGCGAATACTCCGGGGTAATTGGCTTATACCACAATGTTACTCCGACATGATCCTTGACAAAATAGCACTACAAAAAAATACACTTCTGTGATGATACGTGTTTGTCACAGTAGGTGACGTTTTTTGTCATGCATGTACATCCATGACGATTTTATGACAAAATCAAGATAGTCATACATGTGCTGTCGTAGAAGTGTTCCATGACATTACAAAAATTATCATCACGGAAGTGTCCACTTCCATGACGATAAATCGCGCGTCATAGAAGTGCTTTCGTTAAGGGTTACTGACACGTGGCATCCGCCGTAACGGGTCGCCGTTAAGCTATCGAGTTCTGGTTTGGATTTGATAACCTGTTAATAGCCCGGACCAATGGGGATTTTCCACGTGTAAAATTCTCATTGGCCGGTGGAAACACGTGTTGGCTCACCGTTGGAACAGATGTCATCCACTCATTGGACAGAAGGCGCCTATGATAGGTCGACAAGTGGCACGGCCCAACAGTGGCCCATTGCAGTGAAAAAGGCCGACCCAGTAAAAATTAGCTCTTCCTGGTCCAATACGAGCCCGTTGTCTCTTTCAGCCTGCTAAAGGCCCACAATATAGTTGGGCCATATGTAGCCCGACCTTAGTATCGGCCTATTAATGGCCCGTAATCAAATGGGCCCACATGTTGCCCGCTTTGATGTTGGCCTGTTAATGACCCGGGAGGTAAGAGGGCCGATCATTAACTTTCGGCCTGGTAACGGCCCATTAACTTAATGGGCCCACTATAGTTCGTACATATCTTTAGGCCCAATTAGATAATTTGAGCCCATTACGACGAGCAATTATGCACAGGACTAAGACTGGTCAAGCAAAGGTACGGCATACAGAGAAAAACGTTGCACATCTAGCACATATTACAGGAAATTAAATCCACTTGGCAATCAAAGATTGATGCCCGTGCAAATAAATGAACAGAACCTAACGATCTACAACGTCACAGTTTGCAACCTCAGCGCGCATGACGCCCATAAGCATGTGGGCAAGTTCTTGCTGCTTTGCTACACTATCTCTGAAAACATTGATCAGTTGTTGTTGCGCACGAATGTGCACCTCTGATTCCTCCACCATTTCCATCATTGCTTCAGCCATTAATTGGTTCACAAACATACATTTTTTCAGTTGCATTCGAGACAGAGGAAACTGAATAGATTCATATGGCAAATTTGGCAGGCTTGTATTATTGATAGTGTAGAGTGTCTCAACCACTGCATCATAAAAAAAATTAGGAGGGGAACCGAATAGATTAATCAAGAGTTCACTACAAAAAAATACACTTCCGTGATGATACGTGTTTGTCACAGTAGGTTATGTTTTTTTGTCATGCATGTATATCCATGACGATTTAATGACAGAATCAAGATAGTCATACCTGTGCTGTCGTAGAAGTGTTCCATGACATTACCAAAATTATCATCACGGAAGTGTCCACTTCCATGACGATAAATTGCGCATCACAGAAGTGCTTTCGTCAAGGGTGACCGACACATGGCATCCACCGTAACGGGTCACCGTTAAGCTATCGGGTCCGGTTTTGGATCCGATAACCCGTTAACAGCACGGACCAATGGGAAATTTCCACGTGTAAAATTCTAATTGGCCAGACGAAACACGTGTGAGCTCGTCAGTGGGTCAGATAGGTGCCTATGATATGTCGACATGGCGACAACCCACCACTGGCCCATTTACCTTACAAAGGCTGGCCCGTTTGACTTGGTCAAAAGTTAGCGGGCTGGCCCATGAAAAGCCCGTTAACGGTCTCTTTGCTAATAGCCCATTTTACGGCTCGGTAACTCACGGCCCGTTAGGGCCTACCCAAAATCGGCCCAACAACGTCATGTGGGTCGTCGGATATAACACCAGCCCGTTTCACTTTCGGCCCATGTATGGCCCACGACGTCTTTCGGCCAATATGAGGCCTTCGTATCTTTAGGCCCTTTATAGGCCCACGGTGACTCTAGACCATAACGAACAATAAATATCTTTGTACCCGTTAGCGGCCCATGATTCACATGGGCCGTTTCCAACCCGTGTTATCTTTCGGCCAACTGATGGCCCATACGTTCTTGGGCTCCTTTCCGGCCCTTGATTACTTCGCCCGTTCATCGGCTCGTTTCCACTAATGGGCCAAATTCGGCCCGTGGCAAGATTCAAACCATTTATGGCCTATTAACCCGTTACCCATTGTCGGTGTCAAAACCGATGGATCTCGGGTAGGGGGTCCTGAACTGTGCGTCTAAGGTCATTTGTAACAGGAGACAGGGGACACAATGTTTACCTAGGTTCGGGCCCTCTATATGGAGGTAATACCCTACTTCCTGCTTGATTGATCTTGATGAATATGAGTATTAGAAGAGTTGATCTACCACGAGATCGTAATGGCTAAAACCCTAGAAGTCTAGCCTGTCTGACTATGATTATGGTTGGGTTGTTTCTACAGACCTAACCCTCCGGTTTATATAGACACCAGAGGGGACTAGGGTTACATAAAGTCGGTTACAGAGAAAGGAATCTTCATATTTGGTCGCCAAGCTTGCCTTCCATGCCAAGGAGAGTCCCATCCGGACACGGGCAGAGTCTTTGGTCTTTGTATCTTCACAGCCCATCAGTCCGGCCCATGGCTATCAGGCCGGACGCCCGACGACCCCTTAGTACAGGACTCCCTCAGTTGCCCCCGAACCAGACTTCAATGACGAGGTGTCCGGCGCGCAGATGGTGTTCGGCATTGCAAGGCGGGTTCCTCCTCCGATGACTTCAAAGTGATGTATTCGACTTTCCATTTAATGTCGTACCCCTCGGCTTATGTGTATCAACAACTTCAGCTTCCACATGTCAAGCGAATGCGAGAGGTCAGGGTGTTTTTACACATAACACCCCGGCCCAAGGAGAAGTGTCTATTTAAAGAGATTGGATCTCAGATCCATTCAACACCACGCGGAAAAATCTCAGAGCTTGCTAGGAAAGACCATTCCAACATGGCTAGCGCTCATAGCTCCTCCCGTCCCAGCATCCCAGAGAAAGGCGATTGGGAGAAATGTTCCGTATCCCACGGTCAGCTAGTGAAGCTGCGAACATAGGGATTTCTTCCCGCCTCGGATTTGGTCCCTGTTCGGGCGGGGTTGACCTCCTTCAGTGACGGGGCCCAGGAAGAGAATTTCCCCAATCCATCTGGTGGGGAACGAGTGTGCTTCATCCCCTATTTGCTAAGAGGTGTCGGACTTCCAATTCATCCGTTCCTCCGAGGGCTTCTGGAGTATTATGGCCTCCAACTGCACAACTTCACTCCCGCCTCCATCTTGCATATCGCGGGTTACGTCGCTCTTTGCGAGCTATTCTTGGGTTGTGAGGCCCATTTTGTATTGTGGAGAAAGCTATTCTGTCTCGTCCCGCGCAACCACGAGGGATCAATATTTGAAGTGGGCGGAGCCGAAATATGGCGCATCACCGAGACCGGATACCTGGCCGGCACACCAATGAAGGCATCCGACGAGTGGCCTTACGAATGGTTCTATATTGCACTTACTGGCCCAGTTCAGTGGGGTCTTCCCGAGTTCACAAGCGTTCCTTTGAAGAAACGCCACAGCTGTCGCGCTCTGAGCCTGGAGGAGGAAGATAGTACGGAAGTTCGTCAACTCATGAGCAAGATAAGGACGCTCGCCCAGTCCGGATTATCAATAGTCGAGGTAATGGCGACTTCCATAGTACGGGGTGTTCAGCCACTCCAATACAGAGAGCTTCCCTTATGGCACTACAATGGGGGGATGACGCCTCCCGCTGCAGCCGGAAGGGTCCGGACACCCCCGCCGCTCTGGCCAAAATATTGGCCGAATTGTTCAATTGGGAAGAAGAGGAGTTTCTTTGTATCAAGCGCAGAGATGGATTTTCCATGTACAATCCTCCTAGCTCGGTAAGTCCCAACCCCTTTGCTCTACTCACCCCACTCCCCGAGCCACTTTCAATGAATATTAATCTGTCTACTTATAACAGCACTGGCGACAGATCTCCCAGGGGCTTCACAGCCCCGCCCCACAGCTAGAGGGCCACAATCTTGACCTTGACCCCGGATTTGAAGAGGATCCGAATATATTCGTGGTGCCTGAGGACAGGATGTTTTACCAGGCGAGCTATGACGGCACATAAGTGGCCATCACCGCCGATTATCCTGGTCTTCTCCCTGCTTCACACGTAAGTAATCAGGAGACATCTCCTCCAAAAGAGTTCCCTTGTTCTACCTCACCCACCGCACTGTCTCGTGCTCAAAAGGGGGGCGTTCGGAGCACCATGCTGCCCAAGAGGCAACTCCAAAGAGAGCAGCCCCTACACCGGGCAAGCCTTCGAAGAGGAAGGAAAACGAAGACACGACCGAGCCTTCATCGAAGAGGTATTGATTTGTAAATATGCCCCTTGGCAGTCGCATCCAACTATGACTTTTTCGCTTGTCCTGTATCAGGAAAAGAGTTCACGGACTATGTCCAGGGGTCCGGCTGGTCATACTCCCAACAACCGGGATCCAAATCCTGCCGCAAAGACAGGGGCTGATACGGGGGCGAGGCCGGATTGTCCTTCGGCAGAGGATTCAGATGATGTATCCGTCACAAACTTGGAAGTGGAGAGCGCTATGAATCATCGGTACCGGAGGGCCGTTCTAGGGGACCCCAGCGTTACCAAAGAGGCATTCAATGCCTTCAGCCCGGCTGATGTATACATCCGAGCTGCTTGAGACGGGCTTAACAGAGCCACAAATCAGCATTTAAAAGATATGCGGGTAAATTTACATTGTCCAAATATGATAATTATATGCCAGTAGCCCCCGAGACTAGAATCAGTTAATACAACTGATTTAAGGATCATTGTATAACCAGGTGCTTAAGGAGAAGAACAACCTGTTGTCTCAAGAGCTACAAAAGTGTCGAACATAGCTAACTGTTGTTACCGCTGAACTACAGAAATCCAAGGAGGCGTCAACTAGTAATATTCCCCTCCATCGAGAAAACATAATTATATGCCAGCTATGTTAACACTGTTGGTTATCTCATGTCTGGATCGTCAGATCAACTAGAAGAGCAATTGAAGGCCGCTCAGGTGGGTGACAAAGAGTCCAAAAGACTACTCGGCACGGGCGAACTTGTGTTGACACGGGTCAGGGAGGAGAAAAACAAACTCCAGGATTCCAACACCTAGCTGGGCGAAGAACTGAAAGATGTGCGGGCCAGTAATAGACTTTATATCCGGTTCCGTACACCGTTATGGCGTTCCACACAACATCATCACTGATAACGGCTCCAACTTCACAGCCGACAAAGTGAAAACCTGGTGCGCTAATCTGGGCATCAAGCTCGATTACGCCTCTGTCTATCATCCACAGACAAACGGGCAAGTCGAAAGAGCCGATGGTCTTATTATTAGCGGCATTAAGCCTAGACTAGTGCGGTCTTTGAAAGAATCAGACAAGCACTGGGTTGAGGAGCTCGACTCCATACTTTGGGGGTTGCAGACCACGCCCAATCGCACTACCGGATACACACCTTTCTTCATGGTGTACGGCGTAGAGGCAGTGCTACCCTGCGACATTATTCATGACTCACCTCGAGTGCGCATGTACGAAGAGAGAGAGAGGACGAGCTCAATCGGCAGGACAGCTTAGATGCCCTGGAGGAGGAGCGCAACGTTGGAAAAGCCCGTTTCGCATTTTATCAACAGCAGGCTCGCAGGTATCAAAGCAGAGAATTGCAGGCCAAAACTTATAACGTCAGCGAACTCGTTCTACGCCTACCAGAGAAGAAAAAGGACAAACTCAAGCCCAAGTTGGAGGGTCCCTTCATCATTGACGAAGTTCTCACCGGCGGAGCATACCGCCTGCGTGATGCATCAGACAATCGCCTCGACCCGAACCCCTGGAAGGTGGCCAGACTCTGAAGATTCTATGCGTAAAAGCACCGAACTCTTTGTTCGTCTCCTTCTCCCTGCTGTTTCCATAACACCTTTTTTCTTTTTTTCTCTCTCTTTTCGTTTTTTCTCTTCAACCTTACAGCTTTTTTGCGTCTAGACCCCGCACGCCTGACGCACACATCTTTAAAAATGTATGTCCATTATACCTGGGGGCTTCTTGATCAGAAGCTTGCTATTATTATTCCCCGAGCATCAAGCTCGTTACATATGCGTATTTTCCCATATGTACCTCTTCTTCACCACTATATGCATCGATATGACTTAAGTTTTGGCCAAGCTAGGTTGCCTGGCTCCTATGCTTATGCCCTACGTTCCCGTTATTTCGGCTAGGGCATAAAGGGAGCACCTCTACGATTGTTACTGCCGGGTCATCCGGATGTGTACCTCAGACTGCGTGAAGCCGAAAGCTAGCGTTCTTAAGGGAATATTCGGTCGGTGGATTGAAGATGGCTTTTTTGCATTTACTACATTATGAACCCCCCAGAAGTTAAAATATACTGCGATTATTCAATCATAGTCCGGACATGCGCATTAACGCATGCGCTCCCAGGGAAAGGAACCCTTAATGGAACTATTCTCTCTGGAAGATGTTTCTTACAAACTTAATGTAATATAACATAACTAGCCGGATACTTGTCTGTTCAAGCAACTATGACCCCTACGCCTGGTTTCCATGCATACCCGGTCTACTCGGCCGTTCTGGTATTCGGAAACACTCCGCACCATCGGGTCGAGAGGTTGAAGCGAAAAGGTCCGCCAAGACAAGAGTTTTACAATTCAGCTAGAGTTACATATGCACAGGAAAGTACATAGTTACTTGGAGTCAAACACTTCCTCCTCTATGCCATCCAGCAGGCTATCTAACTTACAATCCTGCTGGGAATACTTGGCGGCTACTTCTACTTGGTTATATACTAAACTAACGGGAATTTCTTCCCCATTCGACCCTAGCGGTCTGACCCGGGCCATGTGATTTGGATCCAGCCTGGTGTACCGCGTTTTCACCATGGCCCAGGCCTCTCGCGCACCCTCTCGGCAGGCCGATACCTTCAATAGTCGGATATGCCGCCGAGCTCCCTTGAACAGCTCTACAAGCTCCTCCATACTCCCTAGAGGGGAGGCGGATGGCAATAAGGCCTTGGCTACACTCCGCATTTCCTGCCGAGCTTGCTCGTGCAATTGCGACAACCCTTGCAGAAGATCACTTGATGATCCTGACACCTCCTCTTCGGGACGGCCTGTCAGCATACCTGCAATCATAGCTATATCAGCTACTTTTACCTCCAAACTGTTATAAGGTAAATTCGGCCACGTACTGAATATGCCGCCTCGCAGCTTTTTGTTCTCCTTCACGGAGTCGGCTAGCTGGGCTCGCACGTCTTTTAGTTCTTCGCCCAGTTTGGTGTTTGAATCTTGGAGTTTGTTTTTCTCCCCTCTGACTCGGGTCAGAACGCGCTCGCCTGTGGCACATTGTCTGTTTGCCTCTTTCTCGCTCATCTGTGCGGCCTTCAGTTCCTCTTCCAGTTGGTCCGATGACCCTGTTATGAGACAAGCAGCAGTTTCAACACAGCGGGCGTATCATTTTTTGTTTCTCGATGGAGGTGAATATTACTAGAGGATGCCTTCTTGAACTTTTCCAGTTCGGTGCTAGCAGGAGTTAGCTGTGTCCGACACTGCTCCAGCTCTTGGGCTAGCAGGTCGTTCTTCTCCATAAGAACCTAGTTACACAACGATCCTTAAAACATTTGTCCCAACTGCTTCAAGTCTCGGGGGCTACTGGCACATGGTTATCAAATTCGAACAAGGTAAACTTACCTGCACATCTTTCAAATGTTGCTCGGTGGCTCTATTAAGCCCATCTCGAGCAGCTCGGATGTATGCATCAGCCGAGCTGAAGGCACCGAACGCCTCTTTTGAGAAGCGGAGATTTCGTAAAACGGCCCATTCGGCACCGGTGATTCATGGCGCTCTCCACCTCCGAATTAGTGACTGACATATTTTCCGAACCCTCGGCAGAAGGACCATCTGGCGCCACTCCCATATCGGGCCCCGTCTCTTCGGCTGGAACCGAATCTTGGCTATTAGGAGTACGACTGGCCGGGTCCCCGGACACAGTCCGTTGAACCTTTTTCCTGATACAAAATGAACATAGGGGTCATAGTTGGACGCGACTGCTAAAAAGAGCATAGTTGCGAACCCATACCTCTTCAAGGAAGGCCCGACCGTATCTCTGTTTGCCTTCCTCTTCGGAGGCTTGCCCGGCGCGGGAGCCGCTCTCTCTATAGATGACCCTGGGCAGCACGACACGCCAAACGCCTTGCCTTTTGAGAACACCATGGTGCGGTGAGTGAGGAAGAATGAGAAAACCCTCTCGGACAAAGTGTCTCCTGATTACTTACATGAGAAGCAGGGAGAAGACCAGAATAGTCGGCGATGATGGCCACCTCTGTGCCGTCATAGCTCGTTTGATAAAACATCCCATTCTCAAGCACCACAAATATATCTGGATCCTCTTCGAATCCGGGGTCAAGGTTCTGATTGTGGCCCTCGGGCTGCGGGGCGGGGCTGTGAAGCCCCTCGGAAATCTTTCGCCAGTGATGTTATAAATGGACGGGTTAATATTGATCGAACGAAGATCAGGAATGGAATGAGTAGAGCAGAAGAGTTGGGGGCTTACCCAGCTAGGAGGATTGTACATGCAATATCCTTCTCTATGCGTGATGTGCAGGAACTCCTCTTCCTCACCCTTGAATAGTTCGGCCAATATTTTGGCTAGGGCGGCAGGTGTGTCCGGACCTTTCCTGCCACAGCGGGAGGCGTCATCTTCCCCATTGTAGTTCCACATGGGAAGTCCTCTATATTGAAGTGGCTGGACCCCCCGCACTATGGAGGTCACCATCACTTCGACTATTGTGTATCCGGACTGGGCAAGCGTCCTGATCTTGCTCAGGAGTTGGCGGACTTTCGCACTATCTTTCTCCTCAAGGCTCCGAGGGCGCCAGCTATGATGTTTCTTCAGAGGAACACTTGCAAACTCGGGGAGACTCCTTCGGACCAGATCTGGAAGTACGACGTCATCAATGTAAAACCATTCAGAGGTCCACTCATCGGAAGCTTTCTTCGGTGTGCTGGATAGATATCTGGTCTCAATAATGCGCCATATTTCGGCCCCGCCCACTTCAAATATCGATCCCTCGTGATTGCGCGGGACAAGACAAAACAACCTTCTCCACAGATCAAAATGGGCCTCACAACCCAGGAATAGTTCGCATAAAGCGACATAACCCGCAATGTGCAGGATGGAGGCTGGGGTAAAATTGTGCAGCTGGAGGCCATAATACTCCAGAAGCCCTCGAAGGAATGGGTGAATTTAATCCCACTCCCCTCAGCAGATAGGGAACGAGGCACGCCCGTTCCCCAGCAGTTGGATTAGGGAAATCCTCCACCTGGGTTTTGCAATTGAAGGAAGCCAACCCTGCTCGAACAGGGACCAGATCCGCAGGGGGGGGGGGAATCCCTGCGTTTGCAACTTCTCCAATTGACTGTGGGACACAGAGTACCTCTCCCACTCGCCTTTCTCTGGGCCGGAATGGGAGGAGGAGCTGGGAATCATGTTGGAATGGTCTTTCCTGGCAATCTCTGAGGATTTTTTCCGCGTGGTGCAGAATGGATCTGAGACCCAATCTCTTTAAATAGACACTCTTTCTTGCATGGCCGGGGTGTTATTTGCAAAAAATACCCTGACCGTGCGCATTCGCCCGACACGTGGAAGCTTAAGTCATAGATGCATAGAAGCCGAGGGGTGCGCCATTGAATTAAAAGCCAAATACATTACTTGGAAGTCGTCAGAGGAGGAACCCGCCTTGCAATGTCGAAGACAATCTGCGCGCTGAACACCTCGTCATTGAAGCCTGGTTCGGGGGCTACTGAGGGAGTCCTGGACTAAGGGGTCCTCGGGCGTCCCGCCTGTTAGCCATGGGCCGGACTGATGGGCTGTGAAGATACGAAGACTGAAGACTGTACTTGTGTCCGGATAGGACTCTCCTTGGCGTGGAAGGCAAGCTTGGCGACCAAATATGTAGATTCCACTCTTTGTAACCGACCTTATGTAACCCTAGATCCTCCCAGTGTCTATATAAACCGGAGGACTTAGTCCGGAGGGAGAGATATTCATTACCATAGTCATACAGGCTAGACCTCTAGGGTTTTAGCCATTACGATCTTGTGGTAGATCAACTCTTGTAATACTCATATTCATCAAGATCAATCAAGCAGAAAGTAGGGTATTACCTCCATAGAGAGGGCCCAAACCTGGGTAAACATCGTGTCCCCTGTCTCCTGTTACCATCGACCTTAGACGCACAGTTCAGGAGCCCCTACCCGAGATCCGCCGGTTTTGACACCGACACCCACTGACAAAGACATGAGCAAGGTCTTGAAAGGTTGAAAATGACAAGAAATCTCAGAGTCATCCAACAAACTCAGGATAAAGATTTTGAAAACGAGTGCCAAGAAGGAATAGCAGCACAAATATTGATAACCCAATTTTTGGGGCTGTTACAAACCTTCCCACCTTAGAAAGAATCTCGTCCTCAAGATTCCTACGGTTACCGCACAAATATAAGAATAACCACTCTAGGGGAAAACCTCAGGGTTAATTTCTAAGCCTTTGGTTAAATTCAAACGAGTTGGGGCACCGATAATTGGTACACTCGGGGAGGGATATGGCAAACCTGATATATCCACCGCTAGAGGCACGCGAGATCAAACTCCCTAAAAAATGCTAGATGCACCCCAATGAATAGTGGTTCACCTGCTGACACATGGGTCCAGGGCCCACTGGCAGCCTCCTTCTTCTACCTCTGGCTTGCTGCTTCTCCTACGCACCTGCTCCGTGTGCGGCTTGGCGCAGCGCGCATTTAGCTCCTGGGGCAATGAGGACCCTAGAGCCATAGTGCGCGGCGTGCACGGCGCCGATGCAGAGAGCACTCACGTCACGGGCCAGCACCTTGTCGGCACTGCTCGCGGATTCGCCTCTGGGACGCCAGTGATCAGGCCATGAACGGTTTTCCTGGACCTCGCTCACCGTACACCGGGTTTGGGCTATAAAAGACGGCAGCACGGCTCTCCTCCAACGCACAAACACAATGCCGCTCTACTACCTCTTCGGTTTGGGCAAGATCGAGCCGAGCTCCTTCGGTGAGGAGGTGTTCTTGGTGGCGCTGCGGTTGTTCCTCACGACACTGCTGGGCATGCTGATCGGCTCGTCGATCCTCCTGCTAATACTCATTAGGAATGATCGAGCTCGATACAATGTGCGACTGGGTGCAGTGGCTCGAGGTGCAGAAGAAGATGGTGCACTGGGTGGTCCTCCACCACGCTTGATTCTCCGTCGCTTTGCGCCGACGGAGTAATCGCGTGCTGCGATGGAGCGGGTGGCGACTAGCCTGGTGTCACACAAGGCAGAGGCGTGGGTGGAGGTGAGGTCCGGATGCAGGTGAGGTGGCTGCGCCAGCTCAAGAATCACACGGGGTACGAAAAAATTTCACAGATAGCTCCACGAAATGTAGGTGTAGAATCAGAGTTGAAATCTGTATTATGGTAGATGTACTAGATCGAAGGAAATAAAGTTGGCAGTGTTCCTCCGGAAATGAAATCGGGTAAAAGAATTAGAGACGAGGAATTTCCAGATGGAAATGCCTCTGCGAGGTTCTAGGTTTGAAAATCTGGCACACAGTGTATGCACAGATAGATAGGGACATGTGACTTTGCATTCCCCCGAGTACTGCTCGAATGTACTCGTGGGTGAACGGGTATGCGTGCAGTATGTAGTATTATCTAAACTAGCAAACAGATAGAGGCAATAAACATGCAATGAAAAACACGCGGGATTAATCATTCTAAGGTGTTTTAATGCTAGTGGGTATATATAATCCTGGCATATATATACTACACCAGCGCTCATTTTATTAAAGACTCGGCACAAGCCAATGTTATTCAGTGTATGTGATCTACTAATTAAAATCTTGTTAGCAACACAGTGTCAACCCTGTCAAACATTTCTGCTTGATAGAGAGACAAGCAAAAACAACACCGAAACCAAAACACGAGAACATTCATAACATATGGGTTACAACAGTGCAAGCATACAACAAAGCACGAACGCGCTACACACTAAAAGAAACACTCACCCTGGGATACATGGTTCTATCCTCCTATCGGGGATGAACCGACAGACTGCTCATCTTACTGCGTGACTGAGGTCATGTAGAGAACTTGCCTTGTTGGGGCTCTCCGGGAGGACGAAGACTGAGCCAATCTCCATCTTCATCGTCCGACGCTACTATGGGTTGGGGTTCGGCTGCTGGGGGTGTGGCTGAAATTGATCCGAGCAAATGCTGCATGTGGATCCGTAAAAGAGCCTTCTCGAGGGTGATGATGTTTGGCTTGGGCCACAGCACAGGCTGAGAGGATAGCACTGGTTCGGATGGCGATGGGAAAACGACTTGAGATGTGAATTTACGAGCCTCACAGTGAGCTTCCTTGATGACTCGTACTGCATCATTGTCCATGGTTCTAAACTCGGCAAGCATCTTGGAAATCATCATCCCGTGGGCAGTGATATATTGCACCAGGCGAGCGATTGCAGGCTCATCTCCTTGGATAGCGGGAGAAGGCTGCATTCCTGCTTCTGCCACAATGGGGAAAAAGCAGAACTCCCGCCTCGTTGCCACATGCGGGAACTTGGTTCGGAGGTGTAGGATATCCTCCACAACATCGGCCTGAATGGCTAAATCAGTGGTAGGCATGGCTCTACCCTGAAAAACCAATGGTTGGCCATCTACTGCAGGACCTAGGCCGATGTGCACTCTTGCATCAAAGCGATGAAGGTGAGGGACGGGTGCCGATTGGAACACCAAGTAATCGGGGCTAGCCTTACAACCAAAGGCTTTGGTGAGCATCTCAGTAAGAAGGGGTGGAAAGCCAGTGTGGTTGACGGCACATGTGCGGGTGTAAAACTTGGGCGCTTTGAAGGTGCTAGCCATGGCTGTAGTGTTACTAGCTAGGCTTCTCTGCAAGGACATGGCTGACTGAGAAGTGAGCGATACGGCTACCAGAAAGGGGGGTTTTTATAGGTAGCTATGCGGGACATGCCCGCATGGTGTGGCCCCTTTCCCTTAATGGTGAAGGGCAAGAGGTGCGGACGACCAAAAAGGATATGGTTGCTATTCGTTCCACGGATAACTAGGTGGGGACAGCGGGGTGAGGACGTGTCGGTCCCGACTGCGCCACCTGTTGATTAACAGTGGCCATGCCGGATGCCAGGGAGGGGTCAAATCCCTTAGGGCCATTACGGGTTAGTGGTAGCGGTGATCTAATGCTAGGATAACCTATGCCAGCCTTGCTGCTCTAATACCATGTCCTGTGGCACCCCGATCCACATGGAACAGGGGGCCTTCACACGTCAGCCCAGGATAACACCTAACGCATGACAGGTCCAAGATACAACATTCCAGGTACAAGAATATTCATCAAATACATGTATAGAAGAGTACATCCGTGATGAATACAATTATCTTTCATAGCCCTAAGGCTATTTAAATGGCGGCGAAAGTCTTGTTTGACAGCATAACAACTCTGGCTAGGCTCCACAACTCATAGGACTGGCAAGGTTATGGCCTAGCGCGACCACTCAAACAATCCAGGTACGACCTACAAGCTGGCATGACACGCCAGGTCAGTACATTGAATGTACTTGCAAGACAACCAATTATATAGCATCCAAACAAGGAGAAGACAAAGCAAGAACCAAGCGTCTGCAATAACCTATCTCAAAGCAGAAACTAAGCATGGCATGATATTAACTGGAGAGATGGATCAAATAATCATGAATAACATCATGGCATCTACTAGCATGGTAATAACATGGCATATCAAAACCTGCTTATAACATGGCAATAGCAAAACATAGCATATCATCTTAATCATGACATAATTTAACATATCAATCAAAGCATGGCTTGGCATCATGAAACTATACTGCATACAAACTACCAGTCATAATAGAAGCAGACATAACATGTTCACTTTATGCAACTATCTCCTGTTCGTCCATGGTTCTTTAAATGCAAACATATTACTCATGCAATGCAAACAAACTTGTGCACCGAGTCCCTCGAACTCTCTTACCAACGGGTTGCCTCGCAACCAAATGGTGATCACTCACGGATCACAAATGGAGCCATACTCGGTTCAACGGGTTACCTTGTAACCAAACGGCGATCACTCACGGATCACAAATGGAACCACACTTGGTTCAACACTCATCGAGACCTCGTCCCATGATCATATCAACACATCATCGTGATTGCTCGCGACTATCTCATAGTCCAAGTCACCACATTATTTGTTACACATTAACTTAATTACTTCAGGTTTATCCTCAATTTCGACCAAGACCCGATAGTGTGACCTACTACGAACGGTGTGGCTATCGATAGACTTTATAAACACTCTGTAGAGGTAGCGCACTATACCCACACCACGAAACCCATGGCCTCGTCATCCCATTCGGGTGGACCAACGGCATTCCGACGAAACCGACCTGCTGCCATGACACTCTCCCGGCCACTCCGACTCATTCCCCACTGGGCTAGTCCTGGGTGGCCCCGTGTCTACCAAAGACACCAACGGCCACCGTCGTGGCAAAACATAAACGGTCCCAAACGGGGACATGAGCTCAAAATCAAATCTGGGCACACAAGGCTTATGTCCGCCTACCTGATCAGGGTAGCGCGCGCCCATAACCTTCCCTCGTTGGAGGCACCGGCGAGGCACGACAATAGATCGCATTAAGGCCTTCCCACAAAGGCAAATGTGGCTGCACTGAAGAAGTACGATTTGGATTAAGTCATCTTATTAACTTCTCCATCGTCATGAGCATATTTAACATGAATGCAACAATGAGCATGCAACATACAAATGCATGGGCAAAATATCAAACTTCTCAAGTGCACAACTATCTCATACAGAACATGACAATATCAAGTACTAGCATATCGACGGTGCATTATAATTATCATAACATCTTATAACGATGACATGAAAATAAAGTAGAGTGGTGACATGGCATTAGAAATAACAACATTCTAAGTATCATGGCAAAAGATACAAGCATGCATGTTAAGCATAACAGAATAACTGCAGACGAAAACGGTAAGAAACAACTGCAACTACACACACAAGATACAAGCAAAGTCAACATCCAAGTTTGGGGCTCATGATAAGAGGTTTGCCTTGCCTAGGGTTGATAAATACTTCGGGAAGAAGTGTGAAACAACCGCGAAAAGAGTTGCCGGAAACAGTTCTCTCTCGGAAGGGGCTGTTTACGGGCAAGGGAAAAATGGTCATTTTCACTGTGTGAAAACATTATGAAAATGGTACCAACGGAAAGAGCTCGACAAACAGAGAACATGAGCGTTGGAATCACCTCAATCGGAGTTAGGAGCACAAAGTTGTGGCCGTTCACTTTTTAGGCAGAAAAACAATTAAAGCAGTGAACGTTCACAAAATAAGCACTTCGACCGGCTAAGCTGAAAAGAGAAAGTGCCTTTCTGAGAATACGCCTTCAGAAAAGTGAAAACATATTTTACTCCTAAAGAACAAGGGAATACGCTTTCTGACCTAGGAAACATACTTAGGGAGGAATACGTTTTCAGCGTGGGGAAACGGCTTCGCGGCGGAGGCGCCGCCACTTAACTGACGTGGCACTGGGCCAGTTCCTACGGTCGCCGACAGGTGGGGTCACGCAGGAAGGGGCCCGCCTAGCTTGGCGCCTTCAACCTCGTGCTTGAGCGCGCGATTGGCCGAGGGGGACGCCTGCCCCGACGACGCTCGCCGGCGCGTCCGGCCATGGTAGAAGGCGCACAACCCACCGATTTGTTAAGGGGACGGAGGCGCATCAGATGGCGGCAAGCTCTGCCTCCGAGGGGCGCTGGACTAGCCGCAGTTGAGCTCGTAGCGGAGAGGAGCTTCGGCCACCGTCGAGCAAGGTGCTCTGGTAGCGGAGAGGAAGGGCCGAGGCCATGGGGAGGCTTGACGGACTCCGGGGGAGGCTATGGTGGAGTCTAAATGGCAAGGAGCGCGCGGGATTGCCGGAATCGAGAGGGACCCGAGGCGGCGACCACGGCGGCGGTGGAAGTGGAGGAGCGACTCCGGGGACGAGAGGAGGGGTTGGGGAGGCGTAGAGAGGTGGGGAGAGGCTGCTGATGATCTCCAGAGGGTCGACGGCGGGCTATATATAGCCGGGGCAAAGGCAACCGAACCGGTCGCCGCCGAGCGCGTCCGACCACGGACCTGCCGGCTGTAGCAGTCACGGGGGCGCACGGGAAGGCGACGAGGAGGGTGCGGATGAACACCAGAGAGTCATGGAGACGAGCGAAACTCGCGGACGAGAGGGAGAAGAAGACAAAAGTGAGGAAGAAGACGATGGCCACAGCAGCGCACTGCTTGGTCGTTGGCACGACTCGTTGGAGAAGAACACAGAGGGGACAAACAGTCAAGAGGGAAGAGGATGCCGAGGGGACTGTAGGACACTAATGGCGAGGCCAAAGCCGGTCGGAGCAGCGTTGCCGACGAGAACAATGGCTAGACCACCGTTTTGGGCTGGTTACACTCGTGGTCGCCACGGACAAGGCGCGATCTGGAGTTCTTATTGATGCCAGATTATGTCTACCGTGTAGTCCGTTGAAGATAGAGTGTTACTATGGTGAAGAAACGGGCAGAGACAAATGGAGCTGAGTAAACTAAGCTTCACAAGTTTGCTGCTGCAAACTTGACCACATTGTAGAGGTAAAACCAGAGAGGTTAAAAGGTAAACCTGATGTCTAGGAGGCTTAGGGTAGCAAGGACTACGGTCCTGGTAATTATGAGATCATTAGGACAAAGATTTAATATAGTTGCAGTGCAACTACCAAATCTGGTCCAGAAACTAGATGATGAACAAGCACTCACTAGGAGTGTTGGATTGCGCTAAATCTTGGCACAGCTAGATGATTTGGACATACCATGATGCTGTACAAATTTCATACCAAATGGGCTTGCCAAAATGGTACTTCCTTCACAACTATTATTTCTGCCCAGAAGCTTGAGAAAAATCCTCAGGGCAAATGGCTAACTGAAATGAGCCAAAATTTTGTTGAGATAGGTTATATGGTTATGAGAAGACCTCGGAAAGGTTTCAGCCATAATGAAGCAAGATAAGATGCACTTGCTTCACAAACTGAAAAATTGGACAGAAACCAAGAATTGTTCCTGTGCTCACATAGTTCAATGGAATGAGCTGAATTTTGGTGGAGGGTGGTTATATGATCATTAGAGACTGCTAGAAAAGTTTCAGCTCATTTTGATCATCTATGAGGGAACTTCCTTCACAGACAAGCAAATCTGAACAGAAACTTGAAAAATTGCCAAGGAAGATTGGATAGACGAATTGAGCTTGATCAGGTTCCGAGGAAGGATGTGCGTACCTGAGTTAGCAGATTTGAGGAAGACAATTTTGGAAAAGGAACATGAATCCTCATATTCGATACACCCAGGCAGTAATAAAATGTATGAAGCCCTTCAACAGATATTTTGGTGGAGTGAAATGAAAAGGGACATCGCATATTTTGTCGCTTGTTGTGACATCTACAACAAAGTAAAGGCGGAACACCAAAACCCTGCCGGACTTCTTCAACCTCTATCCGTCTCACAATGGAAATGGGACGATGTCTGCATGGACTTTGTCACTGTTTTACCCCGGACTCATCGAGGCAATGATGCTATATGGGTCATAGTGGACATGCTGACAAAAGTGGCTCACTTTATTCCTATCCGCACCACCCTTCTTGATGATCAACTTGCGCAATTATATGTATCCTGAATTGTCAGTTTGCATGGAGTGCAAAAACAATAACTTCAGACCGAGGTTCATTGTTTACATCCGCATTCTGGTCCCTGCTCCATCAAGCTTTGGGGACCGTGCTCAAATATAGCACCGCCTATCATATCCACAGATAGACGGTCATACTGAGCAGCTAAATCAAATCCTTGAAGATATGCTTCGAGCATGTGCCTTAGACATGGGCCCAAATGGGAAGATTGTCTGCCATATGCGGAATTCTCATACAATAACAGTTTTCAAACAAGTTTGAAAATGTCGCCCTTTGAAGCTTTATACGGCCGTAAGTGTCACACTCCATTAAATCGGTCTCAAACCGGAGACAGTCGCATCTTCGGTACTGATCTGATATTGGAGGCAGAGAGACAATTCAGGGAAATTCGAGATAGATTGCAGCTGGCTAAGTCATGACAGAAGAGTTATTATGATGCCAAACATCGACAAGTCAGCTTTGAACCTAGTGAACATGTGTATCTCCGAGTAACACCCATGAAGGGGGTCATGAGATTTCAGACCCGAGGAAAATTGGCACCAAGGTATATTGGTCTGTTCCCAGTCATGACACGAGTTGGCACAGTTGCTTATCAGTTAGAATTGCCACCCGAATTGTCGGATGTGCACAACGTGTTCCATGTATCACAGCTGAGAAGGTGTATTTCACCACCCGAGAAGAGGACGAATATTTCGGAAATTGAGCTTGCCAAGGATTTAACTTATGAGGAGAGACCATTCAGAATTTTGGATGAGGCAGAAAGGGTCACACGCAGCAAAGCGATCAATTTTTTCAAGGTCCAGCGAGAGCATCACACCGACTAAGAAGCAACCTCAGAAAGAGAGGAATTTTTAAGAACAACCTACCCAGAATTGTTTTCCCAAGCAACCGAATCTCGAGAACGAGATTCATCTTAAGTGGGGGAGGTTTGTGACAGCCTGGTTTTTGTCTTCTCTCTTTTTTCGGACTTTCAATTGCATTTGCTTTGGATTTGGAGTTTTTGAATCAATTCAAATGGACTTGAACACTTGGGTCTACCCTTGATTTTCACCCAAGTGACCTCTCCACCTATAACTCATCCTTTCCTTCTCTGATAAACTCCACAAAAACCCAAGGAATATTTTTCATAAAGGAAAAATATTCATTTTATTCCCTGAAAATCATTTCAGAGAAGAATGTTCCAAAGAAACCCTCATTTTCTTTGCCCACAAAAATCTGAGAAAATTCCCAAATATTCTTTGAACCCTAGGGCACCTTCCTGAGAAAAAATATTGCATAACTTTTTGTAATATTTTTGCTACAGAAAATCATTTCTGTTCTGGACAGAATGACCACTTTCTACAGCAAGTACCATTTTCCTAGATCCAATGAGGCTGATTTTTCTTGAGTATCATTACCCTCCTAAGAAACTACTAACCACCAAAAATTAGCCCTAAACCCTCTCTGGTTTGACCACAGTCAAGCGCACAAGTTTCTGTCCAGAAACTTGCCAGCAAGAGAGCTACTCCCACAATGCACCCGTGACCAAGCCAAATATGCAAAACGACCAAAACCACTTAGGACTAACTGCTAGACATGAATTTATGGCAAGCCATGGCTCCATGCCAAAGTTCACGCGGTGACCGCGCGTGTGCACGATCCCAGTGTGCTAGTCGACGCGCTCTGGATGCCGCCGCGTGCTCTGTTCAGTGCGTGCTCGCTTCCCCGGCTGTAGCACATTGCCAAACCGAACCACCATCATCGTGTTGATGTCCTTAACTCCCTCCTGGCGCTCGCCGACGCTGGAGCTCGCCGCAGCGAGCACGGGCGTGGCGCGGCCAAGGCAACAGTGCGCCTGTGCCCCTATGCTCGCCGCGTACCGCGCTCCTGTACTCGTTGCTGCTCGTCTATAGCCTCCGCGTGATCCCCGGTGTCTTCCCCCTCCCTCACTAACGCCATTCATCGCCGGGAGATGCTCCAGAGAGCTCCGGCGAGCTCTCGATCCCCGCCTCGGCCTCGCCTATATATAGTCCCTCCCGAGCTCGTTTCCCTCCTCACTCACCACCACCACATCACCACGACCCCATAGGAAGCCGCAGCCCGGCCGGGCAGGCCTCCGGCCGTCGCCCCCGTCCCGAGCTCGCCGGCGATCCCCGTCCTAGGCTCCCTTCCTCTCCAGAGCCACTTATGCTCCACCGATTCCTCAGGCATGTTCGTGGTGGTCCACTGGTGCGAGCTGGTACCGTTGGAGCGGCTAGACCGGCCTTGCCTCGCCGAAATCGCCAACACCGACGTGCTCCGCCGGCTGCCACCGCTGGAGAGCTCAGTTCCAACCCCGTCCGGCCACGTCTAGCTACGCTATGGGTACGGGCAGGTGCGTCTCAACCCCCTCTCCATTCCTATCCCTTTGGATCGGTCCAAGGGGCCTTCCTCGGCGGCGTGCACTCCGGCGGAGCCTCGCCGTGCTCTGTCTCTCTCCCTCTCCCCCTCCGACCTAACCAGCAGGGCCCGCTGTCAGCCATTCAGGCCGCGCTCGAAGCGGTATCAGTGATGGCGCCCGGGCGTTTTACGCCTTCGACGTCCCCCCCCTGGATTTTCTTTTCAATTCAAATTTAGTTTAAATTTGACCAGAACTTTGACCAGCTCTAACTCTTATTCTACAAGTCCAAATGAGTTGATTCTTTTTGCATTCTGTTCTTACTGGAAAACTCTAGCAGCACACCAAATATGTGATGTTTCCTTGTTGCCTAGAATTTTTGGTGATTTTCAGAAGTGTTCTTGATATTTTATTTTTGTCATTTGAATTGTTTTCAGAAGGTGAAGCTTGTCTTGAAGGCATCCAGGAGGAGTGTGAAGATCCTCTGCACTAAGGCAAGCCACAAAAACATTATCATGGTGTCTTTGCAATATTCATGATTTTCTACTTGAATATATATATATATATATAATTCATTGCATATAGTATTAAAAATTAATTATGATTGTGTTATTTAGTTTGTCATGACTATGGTAATATGATTAAAGGTCTTATTTTGTTATTATATTCTTGCTTAGAAAAGTTTTAGTTGATTAATGCCAACCAAAGTGATGAGTTTAAATAACAAGTAAGAAAGGACCAGAAATGTTGAAAGCTAAGTTTTTGCAAGTAGAACTTTGAATGAAGTTGATCTATTGTGATTTGTGATGCATGATATATGGTTGCAAAAGCATGGCATATTTTTGAGTCGAGAATTTTATTTCAAGTTAAACCCGATGATAACTGAACTTGAACATAAAAGTTGGCCGGGTCATGGTGCCACTGAATCGGGCTGACGAGTGCAACCACACTTGCCTTTGTGGGGAGGCCGGTAGTCGTCTGTTGTCATGCCTTTTGTCGGTGCCTCCAAATAGGGAAGGTTATGGGCGTGCGTTACACAGGCCTGGTAAGCAAACATAACCTTGTGGACCTGTTGTTGTTATGGTATCGTGTCCCTGTTTGGGACTGTTTGTTTGCCACAACGGTGGTAGTTTTGCCTTTGGTAGGCTGGCCGAACTGTTATTCATGAAACTTGCACACTAATCAAATTTCATTGCACTGGTTAGATGATGATTAAGTCAGTAAGGCTGACTATTGTGGTTTTATTTGTGATCTGGGAGCGATCATAGTTTAGTTACGAGGTAACCAGTTGGACCAAGTATGGTTCCGTTCGTGCTTTGTCGTGAGCACTATTCGGTTGCGAGGCAACCGGTTGGTAAGGGAGTCCGTGTGACTTGATGCAGTAGCTTGGTTTCACTCTCCCCAGGTTACCCATCATGTTGCTGTGATAGAGGAGAAATGCGGCGATTCTTCTTATATCTTAAGGACTAGCTACATCCGGATTCCCGATCCCTCCATGCCGGATTCCCGCAGAGGGACATATGTCGATCAAGCCCTGAACTTAAAGTCAGGCGGCGAGTTGGACTCATTGGATAACACTGAAAAATCCAAACTTTCGAGTTCGGAAATTTCTCGACCCCTGAGTCCTAAATTGGACGGGGTTCCGGATCTAGTTCCACCCGCCCACCCAAACATTAGCGATCTCTCTCGAATTCGGCAAGAGCCCATTTGAAACAAGACATCATTATCGGGCTGATTCCTCCTGGTCATGAACAGGATAAAGGACTGCCGAGAGGAGGACACAATCCCAATTTTCTGCAATAATTGCACGGACAAGGGAATCCTAAACGCCATAAGTTGTCGCGAAATTACATGCTTTGCTAACTTGGTGACCATAGTACAAAAGTACTGTGTGATGGAGAGCGCCTGGAAAACCGAAAGTAAATTTTGGGATAATCTGGCCCCGAATACAACCCTAGTCCGAAATAAAAGGGTGCATCATTATCAAGCACCTGGGTTAAATACCAAAAAACCAAAATCCACTAAAGGGTATGGAACCGTACTGGAGGGTTGGCTAAACGGACCCTTCAAAATTCATAGCACAGAGGGCGCCACTCCAACTCATAGCCTTCGACATGTTGGATACTACGGCAGGTGGCCAAAAGTGGCGAGGAGCTTCTAGCTTCAGAATGCCAGCCGAGCAACACCAGTACGGTGTTAACAGTCTTCGACACTTTCGCATCAAATAACATGCGAAAACAAACACTCCGCAACCTTGCCGAAGTCTACCAAGTAGCAACAATAAATCCATGGAGTGACACAGCTATTACTTTTAATGCCAGTGACGAACCTAAATTCCGAACAGCCTGAGCACCAGCCGCATTGGTCCTCAGTCCGATAGTGGACGGCTTTGTCCTTACTAAGGTACTCATGGATGGCGGCAGCGGGCTAAACCTCATCTATGAGGAAACCCTCCGGAAAATGGAAATAGACTGGAACCGCATTGAGCGAAGCAGCACAACCTTTAGAGGAATAATCCCTAGCCGAGAAGCATGCTGCACAGGAAAAATGACCTTTGGGCGTAGTGTTAAACTTGCTGGACAATTACAGGTCCGAGGAGGTCATATTTCAAGTGGCCCTGCTCAACAAATGGATATCATGCTTTATTAGGACGAGAGGCATTCACAATTTTTCAAGCTATACCCCATTATGGGTACATGAAGCTCAAAATGCCCGGACCTAACGGAATCATCACTCGCTAGTGATCCAACATAGCACTCCGCACCGAAAACAAGACAGCCGCACTAGCCCTCGAGGCACTATCCAAGCCCTAGCGGCCGAGGAACTCACCGCGATGCGCTCCACGGTGAACAGGGGACGATGTGATACTTGATAAAAGATCCAAGTCCACTTCTTTTAAACCAGCGGTTGAAATAGTCAAATTCCAAGTCCACCCAACGGACCCCGCAAAGACGGCCTCCATTGGGGCACAACTAAACCCTGATGTAGACGCCGCACTATGAGAATTTCTACAAGAAAACTGGGACATCTTTGCCTGGCACCCTTCAGACATGCCAGGAATCCCACGCCAGTTGGCCGAGCACAGCCTAAATATCCTAAAAGGATTCAAGCCAGTCAAATAGGCTCTTTCGCGCTTTTTCGAACCCAAGAGACAGGCCATGGGAGAGGAGCTAGCCAAACTTTTGGAAGCCGGATTCATCGTGAGATATAAAACATCCGGACTGGCTAGCAAACCTGGTGATGGTACCAAAGAAGGATAAATCCTGGTGCCTATGTGTTGATTTTAAAGACCTTAATAAGGCTTGCCCAAAGGACCCCTTCCCCCTCCCTCGAATTGATCAAATTATTGATGCTACAGCAGGACACGACTCATTGTGCTTCCTCGACGCATTACTCGGCTACCACCAAATCAAGATGGCGGAGCTAGACCAAGCTGCAACATTCATCACTCCATACGGCCCGCTCTGCTTCCACACAATGCCCTTTGGGCTCAAAAACACCGGCGCAACATATCAACAAGATGATTCGTATATGTCCGCAAACCAGATAGGCAAAACAGTGGAAGCATATGTAGATGACGTGGTCGTCAAAACTAAGCACGTCGAAACTCTAGTAGACGACTTGAGGCTCACATTCGACAATCCTCGAAAATATGACATCAAGCTCAATCCGGAAGAATGCGTCTTCGGTGTTCCAGCCGGAAAGCTCCTGGGCTTCATTGTGTCCGGTAGAGGCATTGAAGCAAACCCAGCCAAGATCCGAGCTCTGTCACAATTGGACATTCCAAAAGACCTCAAACAAATACAAAAATTGACGGGATGCGTAGCGGCTCTAAGCCGCTTTATTTCCCGTTTGGGAGAAAAGGCGTTACCCCTTTACCGTCTCCTCCGCCGCACCGAACACTTCGAGTGGACGGATGCCGCCACGGCCGGACTCAAAGATATAAAGGCCATTTTGGCAACAAATCCGATCCTGGCCGCGCCCAATGTGGGCGAACCAATGCTATTATATATCGCCGCAACACATCAAGTTGTCAGCGCGATGCTCGTTGTCGAACGAGAAACGGACGGACACCGGTTCCCTCTTCAAAAACCGGTTTACTATGTGTCCACTGTCCTAACTCCATGCAAGTCTCGGTACCCGCACTATCAAAAGATAGCATACGCGGTGTTCATGGCATCCCGGAAGCTGCGACACTACTTTCAAGAGTGCTTGATAACGGTAGCCTCCGAAGTACCTCTTAACTACATTATAAATAACGGCGACGCGACGGGCCGGATTGCTAAATGGGCCATAGAGCTCCTTCCATTCAACATAACTTATAAGCCACGACGAGCTATTAAGTCGCAGGTTTTGGCCGACTTTTGCGGCGAATGGATCAAGCCGAACTCCCTAAAGAGTACAGCGCATACTCCAATTGGATCATGCACTTTGACGGCTCCAAAATGTTGGCGGCACGGGTCAAGCGTCGTCTGACGTCCCCAACCGGGGACACAGTCCAATACGCCCTTGAGATAATGTATACGGACTCCAACAACGCGGCGAATACGAGGCCCTTCGCACGGCCTCCGGATGGCGATCTCCATGGGCATTCAACGCCTAGAGGTGCGCGAATTTGAACCTCGCAATATCTCAAAAAACGGAGACTTTGATGCCAAAGATCCGAAAATGGCAGCATACCGCAATGCGGTCCTAAAAATGTCAAGCACCGTCAAGGGCTCGAATTTCATCATATAGCCCGGGATAACAACCAGGCGGCGGATATATTGGCACGCATCGGTGCAAAACGCGATGCCGCCCCACCCAATATCTTTTTGGAACGGCTGTTCAAGCCATCCGTACTATGGGAAGGGGAGTCCGGCAATAACAATCCGGACCCAACCGCACCGCCCGACGCTGAACACTCTGACACAACCGGAGGCTCTGCCCCCGAGATAACACCCTCCACTCACGAAATAATGGCGGTTATCGCCCCGTGGACGGAACCATTCCTAGCCTACCTAACTAGGCAGGAACTCCCCGAAGACCAAAATGAGGCTCGCTGCATAGTGCGGCAATCTAAAGCCTACAAAGTCCATGAGGGAGAGCTTTATAAGAAAAGCACTACAGGAGTCCTTCAAAGGTGTATCTCCGAAGAGGAAGGGCGAAATCTCCTGGCTGAAATTCATGCCGGACTGGGTGGGCACCACGCCGCAGCTCGAGCCCTTGTAGGCAAGGCCTTCCGTATAGGATTTTATTGGCCGACGGCCCGGGCAGATGCACAGGATTTAGTCCAACGATGCGTCGGTTGCCAGCTTTTCGCTAACCAAAGCCACATGCCACCCACCGCCCTCAAAACTATACCCATCACCTGTCCGTTCGCGGTCTGGGGGCTTGACATGGTTGGATCCCTTAAGGGAGGAACCCACAAGCAAAAATACCTATTGGTCATGGTGGATAAATTCACCAAATGGATAGAGGCCAAGCCTGTTAAAACGACCGAATCCGGACCGGTGATAGACTTCATATCGGGGTAGTGCCTTTATTACGGTGTCCTCCACAAGATTATCACTGATAACGGCACCAACTTCACGGCCGATGAGGTCAAAGAATGGTGCAAAAACATGGGCATCAAGCTCGATTACGCCTCAGTCTATCACCCTCAAACCAACGGCCAAGTCGAACGAGCAAATGGTCTAATCATGAGTGGCATTAAACCCAGACTAGTGCGGTCCCTCAAGGAATCTAACACGCACTGGGTTGAGGAGCTCGACTCCGTACTCTGGGGGCTGTGGACCACGCCGAATCGTACTACCGGATTCACACCATTCTTTATGGTGTACGGCACGGAGGCAGTCTTGCCCTGCGACATAATACATGACTCACCTCGCGTGCGCATGTATGAAGAAAGAGAAGCCGAGCTCGATCGGCAGGACAGTTTGGACGCATTGGAGGAGGAGCGCGACTTGGCGAAAGCTCGTTCCGCATTCTATCAACAGCAGGCTCGAAGATATCAAAGCAGGGAAATGCGGGCCAAGGCTTATAACGTTGGCGAACTAGTTCTACCGCCGGACAAGAAAAAGGACAAACTCAAGCCCAAATGGGAAGGTCCTTCATCATCGACCAGGTCCTTACCGGCGAAGCATACCGTCTGCGAAACGCATCGGATAACCGACTCGAGCCGAACCCATGGAACGCAGCCCGTCTACGAAGATTCTACGCCTAAGCGCCAGACTCCAAGTTCGTCTCCTTCCTCCGTCCACATTTGCTATTTTTGTTGTCTTTTATTTTTCTCCTTCCTCCTCCTTCTTCTTGAAGCCTCTAGAGGCTCGTTTGCGCTTTTTTCGCACATACTTGATGCGCTGTCCGCGCTCATTATACCTGGGGGCTTCTTTAACAGAAGCTTATCTATACGGGCTTCATGCCCAACCCATGCGTTAAACTTCCGCATGTACCTTTTATTCACCATTATATGCATCGATATGACTTAAGTTTTGGCCAAGCTGGGTTGCTGGCTCCTATGCTTACCCCTCGTTCCCGATTGTTCGGCTAGGTGGTAAAGGGAGCACCTCTGCGATTATTACTGCCGGGTCACCGGATGTGTACCTCGGTAGGTGAAGCCGAAAGCTAGCGTTCTTAAGGGAATATTCGGTCGGTGAACTGAAAGATGATTTTTAATTATTTACCCATCTGCCCCAGATGATTTTCTGCTTTCATAGCAGCTTTGACATGCACTTTAGGGCATGCATCCCAGCGAAAGGAACCCTTAACGGAACTATTCTTCCTGGAAGATGTTTCTTACTACCCATGTAATATAACATAACTAGTTGGGCACTTGTCTGATACAGCAACAATGACCCCTACGCCTTGTCTCCATGCATATCCCGGTTTTTATATAACCACGCAGGTATTCGGACACACCGGACTATTGGGTCCCGAGGTCGGGCGAAAAGGTCCGCTATGACAAACGATCTACAATCCGGCTAGAAGACATTTTTTTTCATGTCATATTTTTACATAGTCATCTCGACTCATTGTATTCCTCCTCAATGCCATCTAATAGGCTATCTAATTTACAATCTTGCTGGGAATACTTGGCGGCCAATTCTACTTGGCCGTACACTGCTTACAGGATCTCCATCCCATCAGGCCCCCACAGTCCGACCTCGGCCATGTGGTTTGGGTCAGCCATCGTACCGCTGCGTCTTTACCATGGCCCAGGCCTCCTGGCGCCTTGACGGCAGGCCGATATCTTCCATAGCCGGAAGCGCCGCCGTGCTCCTTGAAGCAGCAGCTCTCGCCAGCTCCCCAATGCCTTCGGCAGGAGATAGATGGCCACAAGGCTGGCCGATGCCTTTCATCACCGCCGGACTTCGTTAAATGCGGTAGCGCGAATTCGGGAAGAAGATCACCCGAAGAACTGGGCATCTCCTCCTCGGGACGACACTGTGAGCAAACCTACATACATGTTTATGTTAGTCGCCTTCCTCGCCCGAACTCTTTCAAATTTCGCTCAAGCACTTATCGAAAATGCCGCTGACGGTTACCGATTCTCCTTTACGGAGTTAGACAACTGAGCACGAACATCCTTTAGTTCCTCACCCAGCTTGGTGTTGGCATCTTGAGGTTATTTTTCTCCCGCCGCACTTTGTCAAGACGCTCGCCGGCGTTTAGCTGGCGCAAGAGCTGTTGCTTGTCCGGATCTAGTCTGGCGCCATCTGCAATGTTTTTGTCAGATTTACACACCCGCCGCACTTCATAAACTATTTATCTTTTGAAGCGTATATTACTAGAGGGGGTCTCTGTGGCTTCCCCTGTAGCGGCTAGTGCGGCCTCAAGTTGGGCCTGACACTCTTCAAGCTCCTGGGACAGTCGGGTATTCTTTTTTGTAAGATCCTGCATAACAAATGATCCTTAGATCAGTTATTCTAACTATTTTAAGTCTAGGGGCTACTTGGCATATATAATCACAAATTTCCTTACCCAGTATGTCCTTTACATACTGCTCCGTGGCTCTGGCTAGACCATCTTGAGCGGCACGGAGGTGCGTATCTCCGAATTGAAGGCATTCAAGGCCTCTTGGGAGAAACATGCGTCACGAAGAACTGTCCGTGGCGCGCCTGTGATTCAAGGTGCTCTCCACCTCGGAGTTGGTGGCGGATAATCTGTCGGCATCCACTTTCGGAGGAGCGTCCGACGTACGCCTCGTGTTCGCCTCCGCTTCTGGACCCGGCTTTGGAGCCTGGCCGGCGGAGGTTCGATTGTCAACCTCTGCGGACTCAGTCCGGCGAGCGCTCTTTTTCCAGAAAAGAGCGTCAGCGTTAGTACGCCTTCCAGGAATCAATCCTAGGAACATGGTGACACGCCATACCGTTGCGGCAGAGTTTCGATCCGGACCGCACTCCTTTTAGCTCATGAGGCCGTCACGCCTTGTTGGCTAGCCACCGGGCTCGGCTTCTGCCTCGAAGGTACCCCTGCGAACCACCATTGGTATACGGTGATCAAGAAATAAGCACGGATGGGTCATTATCGTAATATTGGGACCTTGGTCTCAGTTACCTGTGAGGCTGGAAGTATTCCGGGGTAATCGGCCGTGATGGCAACCAAAGCATTGTCGATGCTAAGTTGGTGGAATACCCCGTCGATCAACTCCACCTTTATATCCGGATCCTCTTCGGAGGTTGGATCGAGGGACCGTTTCGGATCCTCGGGTTGTGGGGGCGGGCTGTGTATCTTCTCCACAGTCCGGCACAGTTCCTGCGCAGAAACCACGAAATGAGATATTTAACCATGGGAACATGGATCGGACAGGTCACAAAGATGTTTGCTTACCCAGCTTCGAGGATTATTCGAAGAAAACTCCTTTAGTGGATTGACGCGAGGAAATCCTCCTCCTCCCTTTATACATGGCGCATAAGATCTTCACCGGTTCGGTGACCGATCCCGCCCTTTGCGTGCCATGGCGGTGGCATCGTCCTCCCGTTGAAATCCCACATGGGGTGGCCCCTATATTGGGTAGCTGCACTCCCTCATAATACGATTGCCATGACTCCAATCATGGTGAATCCGGCATGAGCCAAGAACCTTATTCGCTCATCGGATAGAGGACATCCTGGTCATTTTTCCCTCCGGGGCTCCGAGGGCGCCAGCTTAGGCGCTTCTTCAGTGGAGCATTGCTGAACTCCGGAAGGCCGATCCGAACAGTCTTCTTCAGGGTTCCGGATAGGTATCCGGTCCCGGCGATGCGCCATAGCTCGGCTCCGCCCACTTGATATATTGACCCCTCATGAGAACGGGGTACTAGGCAGAATAATCTCTTCCACAGCCCGAAATGAGCCTCGACGCCCAAGAACAGTTCGCAAAGGGCCACGAAGCCCGCGATGTGCAAGATAGAGGCAGGAGTAAGGTGGTGCAACTGGAGGCCATAGAACTCCAAGAGCCCCCGGAGAAACGGATGGATTGGAAATCCGAGTCCTCTTACTAGATAAGAGATGAAGCTGTTAGGGAACGTAGCAGAAGCTGTCAGGGAACGTAGCATAAATCCGAGTCCTCTTTACCTCCGGACCATTCCGGAACTCCTCGTGACGTCCGGGATCTCATCCGGGACTCCGAACAACATTTGGTAACTGCACACTAATTCCCATAACAACTCTAGCATCACCGAACCTTAAGTGTGTAGACCCTACGGGTTCGGGAATCATGCAGACATGACCGAGACAGCTCTCTGGCCAATAACCAACAGCGGGATCTGGATACCCATGTTGGCTCCCACATGTTCCACGATGATCTCATCGGATGAACCACGATGTCAAGGACTCAATCAATCCCGTATACAATTCCCTTTGTCTAGCGGTATTGTACTTGCCCGAGATTCGATCGTCGGTATCCCGATACCTTGTTCAATCTAAATCGCCCGGCAAGTCTCTTTACTCGCTCCGTAACACATCATCGCGTGATCAACCCCTTGGTCACATTGTACACATTATGATGATGTCCTACCGAGTGGGCCAGAGATACCTCTCCGTCAACCGGAGTGACAAATCCCGATGTCGATTCATGCCAACCCAATGTACACTTTCGGAGATACCTGTAATGCACCTTTATAGCCACCCGATTCGTTGTGACGTTTGGTACACCCAAAGCATTCCCTACGGTATCCGGGAGTTGCACGATCTCATGGTCTAAGGAAATGATACTTGACATTAGAAAAGCTTTAGCATACGAACTACGATCTTTGTGCTAGGCTTAGGATTGGGTCTTGTCCATCACATCATTCTCCTAATGATGTGATCCCGTTATCAATGACATCCAATGTCCATGGTCGTGAAACCGTAACCATCTATTGATCAATGAGCTAGTCAACTAGAGGCTTACTAGGGACATGGTGTTGTCTATGTACCCACACATGTATCTGAGTTTCCTATCAATACAATTATAGCATGGATAATAAACGATTATCGTGAACAAGGAAATGTACTAATAACTAATTTATTATTGCCTCTAGGGCATATTTCCAACAGTCTCCCACTTGCACTAGAGTCAATAGTCTAGTTCACATCACCATGTGACTAACACTGATAGGTCACATCGCCATGTGACCAACATCCAAAGAGTTTACTAGTGTCACTAAACTAGTTCACATCACCATGTGATTAAGACTCAATGAGTTCTGGGGTTTGATCATGTTTCGCTTGTGAGAGAGGTTTTAGTCAATGGGTCTGCAACATTCAGATCCGTATGTATTTCGCAAATCTCTATGTCATATTGTAAATGCTGCTTCCACGCTCCACTTGGAGTTATTCCAAATGGTTGCTCCACTATACGTATCCGGTTTGCTACTCAGAGTCACTCGGATAGGTGTTAAAGCTTGCATCGACGTAACCCTTTACGCCGAACTCTTTATCACCTCCATAATCGAGAAATATTTCCTTATTCTTCTAAGGATAATTTTGACCGCTGTCTAATGATCCGTTCCTGGATCATTCTTGTACCCCTTGACTGGCTCATGGCAAGGCACACTTCCGGTGCGGTACACAACATAGCATACTATAGAGCCTACGTCTGAAGCGTAGGGGACGGCCTTCGTCCTTTGTCTCTCTTCTGCCGTGGTCGAGCTTTTAACTCTTAACTTCATACCTTACAACTCGAGGCAAGAACTCCTTCTTTGGTCGATCCATCTTGAACACCTTCAAGATCATGTCAAGGTATGTGCTCATTTGAAAGTATTATTAAGCATTTTGATCTATCTTATAGATCTTGATGCTTATTGTTCAAGTAGCCTAATCCAGGTTTTCTATTGAAAATCATCTTTCAAATAACCCTGTATGCTTTCCAGAGATTCCACATCATTTCTGATCATCAACATGTCAACAACATATACTCATCAGAAATTCTATAGCGCTCCCACTCACTTTTTTGGAAATACAAGTTTCTCATAAACTTTGTATAAACCCAAAATCTTTGATCATCCTATCAAAGGGCATATTCCAACTCCGAGATGCTTACTCCAGTCCTTAGAAGGATCGCTGGAGCTAGCATACCTTTTAGCATCCTTAGGATCGACAAAACTTTTTACGATTGTATCACATACAACCTTTCCTTACGTGGCTGGTAAGGAAACTCGTCTTGACATCCATCTGCCAGATTTCATAAATGCAGCTAATGCTAACATGATTCCGACGGACTTAAGCATCGCTACGGATGAGAAAATCTCATCGTAGTCAACTCCTTGAACTTGTGAAAAACTCTTCGCCACAAGTCGAGCTTCATAGACGGTGACATTACCGTCCACGTCCGTCTTCTTCTTAAAGATCCATTTATTTCAATGGCTTGCCGATCATCGGGCAAGTCCACCAAAGTCCATGCTTTGTTATGATACATGGATCCTATCTCGGATTTTATGGCTTCTAACCATTTGTCGGAATTTGGGTCCACCATCGCTTCTCCATAGCTCGTAGGTTCATTGTTGTCTAGCAACATGACCTCTAAGACATGATTGCGTACCACTCTGAAGTAGTACGCATCCTTGTCACCCTACGAGGTAATGCGTTAGTGACTTGATCCGAAACTTCATGATCACTATCATAAGCTTCTACTTCAATTGGTGTAGGTGCCACAGAACAACTTCACGTGCCCTGCTACACACTAGTTGAAGTGACGGTTCAATAACCTCATCAAGTCTCCACCATCCTCCCACTCAACTTCTCGAGACAAACTTTTCCTCGAGAAAGGACCCGATTCAAGAAACAATCCCTATTGCTTTCGTATCTGAATTAGGAGGTATACCCAACTGTTTTGGGTGTCCTATGAAGATGCATTTTATCCGCTTTGGGTTCGAGCTTATCAACCTGAAACTTTTCACATAAGCGTCATAGCCCCAAACTTTTAAGAAATGACAGTTTAGGTTTCTCTAAACCATAGTTCATACGGTGTCATCTCAACGGAATCACGTGGTGCCCTATTTAAAGTGAATGTGGTTGTCTCTAATGCCTAACCCATAAACGATAGTGGTAATTCGATGAGAGACGTCATGGTACGCACCATATCCAATAGGGTGCAACTATGATGTTCGGACACACCATCACACTATGGTGTTCGTGCGGTATTAATTGTGAAACAATTTGCACAATGTCTTAATTGTGTGCCAAAACTCAGAACTCAGATATTCATCTCTATGATCATATCATAGACATTCTATCCTCTTGTCACGAAGATCTTAAACTTCATTCTGAAATTACTTGAACCATTCAATAATTCAGACTTGTGTTTCATCAAGTAAGTATACTCAACATCTACTCGAATCATCGTGAAGTAAGAACATAACGATATTCATTTGCATGCCTCAAAGACTCATTGGACTGCACACATAAAAATGTGTTACTTCCAACAAGTTGCTATCTAGTTCCATCTTCTTTGAAACCGAGGCTTTTCAGTCATCTTGTCCATGTGGTATGATTTGCATACCTCAAGTGATTCAAAATCAAGTGAGTCTAAACGATCCATCTGCATGGAGTTTCTTCATGCGTATGCACCAATAGACATGGTTCGCATGTCTCAAACTTTTCAAAAATGAGTGAGTCCAAAGATCCATCAACATGGAGCTTCTTCATGCGTTTATACCAATATGACTTACATGGCGATTGCCACAAGTAAGTGGTACTATCATTACTATCTTATATCTTTTGGCATGAAAATGTGTATTACTACGATCGAGATTCAATAAACCATTCCTTTTAGGTGCAAGACCATTGAAGGTATTATTCAAATAAACAGAGTAACCATTATTTTCCTTAAATGAATAACCGTATTGAGATAGACATAATCCAATCATGTCTATGCTCAACGCAAACACCAAATAACCATTATTTAGGTTTAACACCAATCTCGACGGTAGAGGGAGTAGGCGATGCTTGATCACATCAACCTTTGGAAACACTTCCAACACACATCGTCATCTCACCTTTAGCTAGTCTTCGTTTATTCCGTAGCTCTTTTATTTCGAGTTATTAACACTTAGCAACCGAACCGGTATCTAATACCACGGTGCTACTAGGAGTACTAGTAAAGTACACAATAACATAATGTATATCCAATATACTTCTATCGACCTTGCCAGCCTTCTCATCTACCAAGTATCTAGGGTAATTCTGTTCCAGTGGCTGTTCCCCTTATTACAGAAGCACTTAGTCTCGAGTTTAAGTTCAACCTTGGGTTTCTTCACTTTGGGAGCGACAATCGATTTGCCGTTTCATGAAGTACCCCTTCTTGCCCGTGCCCTTCTTGAAACTAGTGGTTTTACCAACCATCAACAATTGATGCTCCTTCTTGATTCCTACTTTCGCGGTGTCAAACATTGCGAATATCTCAAGGATCATCATATTTATCCCTGATTTGTTATAGTTCATCACGAAGCTCTAGCAGCTTGGTGGCAATGACTTCGGAGAAACATCACTATCTCGGAAGATCAACTCCCACTCGATTCAAGTGATTGTTGCACTCGAGACAATCGAGCACAAGCTCAACGATTGAGCTTTTCTCCCTTAGTCTGCAGGCTAAGAAAATCGTCGGAGGTCTTATACCTCTTGGCGTGGGCACGAGCCTGAAATCCCAATTTCAGCCCTCGAAACATCTCATATGTTCCATGACGTTTCCAAAAACGTCTTTGGTGCCTCAACTCTAAACCGTTTAATCGAACTATCACGTAGTTATCAAAGCGTGTATGTCCGATGTTCGTAACATCCACAAACGACGTTTGGGGTTCAGCACATCGAGTGGTGCATTAAGGACATAAGCTTTCTCGTCCGCATAATCGCTACTGTCAACTTTCAACTATATTTTTCTAGGAACATATCTAAACAATGGAATTAAAGCGCGAGCTTACGACATAATTTGCAAAGATCTTTTGACTATGTTCAGGATAATTAAGTTCATCTCATGAACTCCCACTCAGATAGACATCCCTCTATTCATCTAAGTGATTACATGATCCGAGTCAACTAGGCCGTGTCCGATCATCACGTGAGACGGACTAGTCATCATCGGTGAACATCTTCATGTTGATCGTATCTACTATACGACTCATGCTCGACCTTTCGGTCTCTGTGTTCCGGGGCCATGTCTGTACATGCTAGGCTCGTCAAGTTAACCCTAAGTGTTTCGCGTGTGTAAATCTGTCTTACACCCGTTGTATGTGAACGTAAGAATCCATCACACCCGATTATCACGTGGTGCTTAGAAGCGACGAACTTTAGCAACGGTGCACGCTTAGGGAGAACACTCCTTGAAATTGTTGTAAGGGATCATCTTATTTACTACCATCGTTCTAAGTAAACAAGATGCATAAACATAATAAACATCACATGCAATTATATATAGTAGTGACATGATATGGCCAATATCATATAGCTCCATTGATCTCCATCTTCGGGGCTCCATGATCATCATCGTCACCGGCATGACACCATGATCTCCATCATCATGATCTCCATCATCGTGTCTTCATGAAGTTGTCTCGCCAACTATTACTCCTACTACTATGGCTACCGGTTAGCAATAAAGTAAAGTAATTACATGGCGTTCTTTAATGACACGAAGGTCATACAATAAATAAAGACAACTCCTATGGCTCCTGCCGGTTGTCATACTCATCGACATGCAAGTCGTGAATCCTATTACAAGAACATGATCAATCTCATACATCACATATCATTCATCACATTCTACTTGGCCATATCACATCACATAGCATACCACCGCAAAAACAAGTTAGACGTCCTCTAATTGTTGTTGCATGTTTTACGTGGCTGCTATGGGTTTCTAGCAAGAACGTTTCTTACCTACCCAAAACCACAACGTGATATGCCAATTGCTATTTACCCTTCATAAGGACCCTTTTCATCGAATCCGTTCCGACTAAAGTGGGAGAGGCGGCACCCGCTAGCCACCTTATGCACCAAGTGCATGTCGGTCAGTGGAACCTGTCTCACGTGGAAATGCGTGTAAGGTCGGTGCAGGCCGCTTCAACCCACAATACCGTCGAAACAAGATTGGACTAGTAACGGTAAGCATATTGAAAATCATCAACACCCACAACTACTTTGTGTTCTACTCGTGCAAAGAATCTACATAATAGACCTAGCTCATGATGCCACTTTGTTAGGGAACGTGGCGAGAAATTCAAAATTTTCCTACGTGTCACCAAGATCTATCTATGGAGAAACTAGCAACGAAGGGAAGGAGAGTGCATCTACATACCCTTGTAGATCGCTAAGCGGAAGCGTTCAAGAGAACGAGGTTGAAGGAGTCGTACTCATCGTGATCCAAATCACCGGAGATCCTAGTGCCGAACGGACGGCACCTCCGCGTTCAACACACGTACAGCCCGGTGGCGTCTCCTCCTTCTTGATCCAGCAAGGGAGAGGAGAAGTTGAGGAGAGCTCCGGCACCACGGCGTGGTGGTGGAGCTTGCGATTCTCCGGCAGGCTTCGCCAAGCAATGCGAGGAGGAGGTGGAGTTGGAGAGGGGAGGGCTGCGCCCGAGGGCAAGGGTGAAGCTCCCATGCGCCTCCCCACTATATATAGGGGTGGAGGGGCTGGTTTCTTGCCCTCCAAGTCCATTGGGGCGTTGGCAAGGTGGGAGGAAAGAAATCCCATCATTTCCCTTCCCCACCGATTGTTATCCCCCCTTTTAGGGATCTTGATCTTATCCCTTCGGGATATGATCTTATTCCTTCTAAGGGGGATCTTGGTGCGCCTTGACCAGGGGTGTGGGGCCTTGCCCCCACTACCCACGTTCATGTGGGTCCCCCATGCAGGTGGGCCCCACTCCGGAACCTTCTAGAACCTTCCCGGTACAATGCGAAAAATCCCGAACATTTTCCGGTGGCCAAAATAGGACTTCCCATATATAAATCTTTACCTCTGGACCATTCGAACTCCTCGTGACATCCGGATCTCATCCGGGACTCCGAACAACATTCGGTAACTGCACACTAATTCCCATAACAACTCTAAGCGTCACCGAACCTTAAGTGTGTAGACCCTACGGGTTCGGGAATCATGCAGAACATGACCGAGACAGCTCTACGGCCAATAACCAACAGCGGGATCTGGATACCCATGTTGGCTCCCACATGTTCCACGATGATCTCATCGGATGAACCACGATGTCAAGGACTCAATCAATCCCGTATACAATTCCCTTTGTCTAGCGGTATTGTACTTGCGAGATTCGATCGTCGGTATCCCGATACCTTGTTCAATCTAAATCGCCGCAAGTCTCTTTACTCATTCCGTAACACATCATCGCGTGATCAACCCCTTGGTCACATTGTGCACATTATGATGATGTCCTACCGAGTGGGCCCGAGAGATACCTCTCCGTCAACCGGAGTGACAAATCCGATCTCGATTCATGCCAACCCAATGCAGACACTTTCGGAGATACCTATAATGCACCTTTATAGCCACCCGATTCGTTGTGACGTTTGGTACACCCAAAGCATTCCTACGGTATCCGGAGTTGCACAATCTCATGGTCTAAGGAAATGATACTTGACATTAGAAAAGCTTTAGCATACGAACTACGATCTTTGTGCTAGGCTTAGGATTGGGTCTTGTCCATCACATCATTCTCCTAATGATGTGATCCCGTTATCAATGACATCCAATGTCCATGGTCAGGAAACCGTAACCATCTATTGATCAACGAGCTAGTCAACTAGAGGCTTACTAGGGACATGTCAGGAAACCGTAACCATCTATTGATCAACGAGCTAGTCAACTAGAGGCTTACTAGGGACATGGTGTTGTCTATGTACCCACACATGTATCTGAGTTTCCTATCAATACAATTATAGCATGGATAATAAACGATTATCGTGAACAAGGAAATATACTAATAACTAATTTATTATTGCCTCTAGGGCATATTTCCAACAGAAGCATACCTGCTCTCCTTTAGAGGGATCGGGGACACTCTCCGCTTGCTTTCCGCCCTTGTAGGTGGCAAGTCCGGCTCGAACCGGGACCATGAAGGCCGGGGGAAGAAATCCCTTGGCTTGGAGTATAACTAGCTCGCTATGCGGGATCGAGCATCTCTCCCAATTTCAGTGTGAGGGCTGGGAGCGTCGGAAGGAGGAGCCGCGTCATTTGTCCATGATGGAATGGGCTTTGGTCGAGGCGCTCCGATGAAAGCTTCATGAAGGGGGGTTGGTGTGACTCAGATCTAGATCCTCGCCCCTTTTATAGGCGGCTCATTTGTGCAGCTAGGGGGGTAAGTGTAAAAATACCCTGGCTCTTCGGATTCATTCAAACACGTGGAAGATGGCCATTTATTGGGCGTAGAAGCCAAGGAGCATAGCATTTATCAGAAGCCGGACACTATTCGACAAGTATATGGAATTTGGAGAAGAACCCGCCTCGCAATGCCGAAGACAATCAACGCACCGGACTCATCGTCATTGAAGCCTGGTTCGGGGCTCTTGAGGAGTCCCGGATTAGGGGTGTCCGGATAGCGAACGATCACCGTTGGCTGGACTCCTGGACTATGAAGATACAAGATTGAAGACTTCGTCCCGTGTCCGGATGGGACTTTCCTTGGCGTGGAAGGCAAGCTTGGCGTTACGGATATGTAGATCTCCTACCATTGTAACCGACTCTGTGTAACCCTAACCTATCCGGTGTCTATATAAACCGGAGGGTTTTAGTCCGTAGGACGAACAACAATCATACCATAGGCTAGCTTCTAGGGTTTGGCCTCCTTGATCTCGTGGTAGATCTACTCTTGTACTACCCATATCATCAATATTAATCAAGCGGAGTAGGGTATTACCTCCATCGAGAGGGCCCGAACCTGGGTAAAAACATCGTGTCCCTTGTCTCCTGTTACCATCCGCCTAGACGCACAGTTCGGGACCCCCTACCCGAGATCCGCCGGTTTTGACACCGACAGTGTCCCTGTGCTATGGAGTCCGCTACGTCGTTGTTCCGCTGCCGTGTAGATGTCGTGATCGAGGCCCCTTTATGTCTACTAAATAATGTACATATTGTCCAGCCGTACCAAGTGTGCCGCTTGGTCTCGCAACTTGTTGTAAGGTCATGCTTCCGCAAGTTTCAATAAGGCGGTGATTTCTGTACCAAGATGGTGTGGGTTGCCAGAAGACATGATCTCTGGGTTGGCAATACAGGGTAATCCGGTCGCTCTGAGCCGGGGAGCCACAGTAGGCCAGAAGAAACCAGTACGGAAGGCCTTACTTACAAGGGCCCGAGCTGCGGCGTGATGGCTGCCAAGACCAGCATGAATTTCGGCCAAGAGCTGCCGCCCCTCTTCTTCGAATATACATCTTTGAAGGACTCCGGTAGTGCTTTTCTTGTAGAGCTCTCCTTCATGAACCTTATAGGCTTTCGAACGTCGAACGATACAACGAACCTCATTCTGGTACTCAGGGGGCTCCCGCCTATTAAGGTAGGCTAGGAAGGGTTCGGTCCATGGGGCGATTAATGCCATAATTACATGGGCGGAAGGCGGTGGTTCTGTGCCCGAGCCCCCGATGATATCTGAATCATGTTCGGCATCTGGGGGCGTGATCGGCGCCGGACTGGTGGTTCCGCTCTTGTCCTGCCATACTACGGATGGCTTGAAGAGCCACTCCACAAATGTGTTAGGCAGAATGGGGTCGCGTTTAGTGCCCGTTCGAGCGAGGATGTCCGCTACTTGGTTACTGTCTCGGGCCACGTGATGGAACTCAAGCCCCTCGAATCGAGCTGATATTTTGAGCACGACATTCCGGTAAGGTGCCATCCTTGGATCCTTTGCGTCGAATTCTCCGTTTACTTGGGATATTGCGAGATATGAATCCCCTCGCTCCTCGAGGCGTTGTATGCCCATTGAAACAGCCATCCGGAGACCATGCAGTAGGGCCTCATATTCAGCTGCGTCATTGGAGTCCGTATACATGATTTGCAATATGTATCGGACTGTGTCCCCTGTAGGGGATGTTAGGATGACACCGGCTTGTAGCGACCCGACCTCAGACGGTCAAGTCTCTGTGCTTAAGTGTCATCCCTGGATCGGTATGCTGACACACACAGTACTCAAGGATTTATAACAGAGGTAAATCACATGTATAAAGTAACGTAAATACTATTACCTCAATCCAAATAGCGGAAGTAACAAGGTTGTGGATTCCCATCAACACCAACGGCAAAGTTGAGTCTAAAAATTGTAACCCTAACGTATCACTTACTCGTCATAAGATCCTGCAACATGATACGTTGCAGCTACAAAGGGTAAGTACATTGAATGTACTGGCAAATTCACACCATAGGATAATGATGAATAAAGGCTATCACAACATGCATATTTGGCTGGTGGAAAAACTCTATGGTTATAATGTTTTTGCGAAAAGCCAATTTCCCCCTACTGCAAAGGAATAAATTTTATTTAACTATCATGGTGGTTGTTAAACATTGAGAACGGTTGACAGCATTCTCAATCCCAATTAAGTAACATCAATAAAACCCAAAAATATTAATTAAAGTAACATGATGAGATTCACATGATAATCCAAGAACGAGATACTCAAAACGTCCATAACCGGGGACACGGCTAACCATGATTAGTTTGTACACTCTGCAGAGGTTTGTGCACTTCTCCCCACAAGACTCGATCTCCTCCGTTGGGATTCTCGCACTACATGGTGTTTGAGAAACGGATGACCGAGACATAGTCTTTCAGAAGCGCTAGCACCTTACGATGGGTAGACCGTTACACCTACTTTCCCCTACATCTGCTAGTCTACCATGTAAGAGTTCGTGACGACTTAATCAACTATGCTAGAGCCCATAGTAGCTTGTGGCTGCACACAGAAGTTTCTAGAATGAATAATCTCATGATCCCTTTGAGCCTGGGTGGCGGTCCATAAAGAAAAACAGGCAATCCTGGAATACCCAGGTACCTCAATATACCCAGGTACCTCAATATACCCAGGTACCTCAATCCACCCAGATGTGTATTAAAGTTGCCACCTTAAATAAACCATTAAATTACAATCTCACATCTGTCATGGATACACTCACCCAATCCACGTCTACTGGCATAGCATGGCAATATAAGGAAATGTAGAAGTAACTCCCAAGGGTTTGATAATGAAACAGGTAATAGGTACTACCTCATCTACTTTCCCAAAACCCACAATTTAATTAGATCCTAATCATGCAATTGTTTGAGGATTGATCTAATGCAATAAAAACTGGGTATGAAAGGGAATATGATCAAAGTGTGAACTTGCCTGTACTGTTGATGAAGATGTTTCGCACTCATAACTTCTGATAGTTCTACTCGTCACACTCCGGTCAATCTATCGTAAGCAAGCAATAGTAACCACACATAAGCAATCACTCAAAAGATCGGAAAGAACAAAGAAAACAATTCAGAAAACATCAAAAACCAAGCAAATAACTCTTACAACATAAAACAATTTCTAACAGTACCAAAATTATGTTAATTTGGCCTTATCAGAAAGTTTAGGTCAAGATCTTCGATTTGCAAAAAAATGAACTCAAACGGAGTCATAAAACTCAAGTTATGATCAAACGAAGATTCAAATTCAAAATTGTTTGAAATCATATTTTAAATTTTCAAAAAAAAAGTTCAAGTTGTTTTACTGGATAGAGGGATCAAAACGAAGAAATATGCGTTGGTTTCGTTGGATTTGAATAAACGAGCGAAAAGTTGTGATCGTTTGAAAACTAGGGGCTAATCTGTAAATAAATATATTCACAAATAGGTTCCTGACGTAAAATAAACAGAAAACGAAAATACTAAGTAATGAACGTCCATTACTGAACGCTAACGAATGAATTCGTTCGCTGTGAAGGTATAAACAGCGAACGTTCTTTGAATAGGACTAACTAAAAAAATGAAAACCGATCTAAAAGGAAAACCGGTCAGGCTTTGTGGTTTTTGACCGGCTCGGTGAAATAAACCAACGGCGGATCTGGTGATGTCGGTGTTCTCCAGCGAGGCGGGGCAATGGCGGCAGCGAGCTCCGGCGATCTTGAAGCGAGCAGCGGCGGCGAAGCGGCGGCGTGGGGAGGAGTCTTGGCGGCGGTGGTGCAGAGCAGCGACGACGGCGGCGGTTGACAACGGCGGCGGAGGCTGCGGGCTCCTGCGAGATGCGGGAGGTGGCGGCGGCAGAAGCAGAAGGAAACGGGGCCGAGGCCTCGGGATTTATAGGGGAGGGGAGGAGGTGGCGTGGACGAGGGTGCAGAGGAGGCCGGAGGCGGCATGACGTCCATGGCGGCGCGGCGGCGGACTCGGGACGAGTCCCGGTCAGGGACGGGAGCGAGGCGGCGCGCTGGGCTGGGCTTTGGCCTGGCAGGAGCTGGGCCGGCCCAGTTGGCGAGAGGAGAAGATTAAAAAAAACTAAATAAACTAAAATATACTATAGGCATATAATATATCAAAATTTTCAGAAAAAGATTTCCTACAAGATGAACATTTTTCTAGCTTTAAATAAAGTCTCCAAAAATTCAAATAATTCAAACAGTGCTATTGCTCTAATAAAATCCACTGAAAATCATTTCAAAAACCAAAATGATTTCAAATTTATTTCTCTCGAATTTTCTATTGTAGGGAATCATTTTACCCTAATTTCCATATATTTTATTTTTGGAGAAAAATAATTTGAATAAAACCCAAATAACTCCAAATTGAAAATAATTTCCAGAAAGGACTTTAAATTTGATCCTTTTAAACTCCCAACTCATATTTCATACGTTTTGAAGAAGTCATTTTATCTTCTCTCATGAAAATCATTGAGTTGCTTGAAGTTTCTGAATTTGAAATAATTCCAAATGGAATTCAAATCTTTTCAAAACCCTTTTCATTTATTTAAATGGAAGAATTCATGTCATCTTCTCTCTAGGATTTTGTATTTGAAAAAATTTTGAATTTACGAAGATCATAAATGCAAAATGAAAGTTTGGGAAAGTCCTTTTATTCCCTCTCATTTAACTTTCAAAAAGTTTTGAATTTCACTCACTTTCAGTCAATGAATCACACAATAATCAAACAAACAATCATTCTATCTATTTAATATAACATTCCAAAATTTAGAATTTTGGGATGTTACAAACCTACCACCCTTAAAATGAATCTCGTCCTCGAGATTCGGAGAGGCTAGCAAGAAATAGGTTAGGTTTGGGGTCTTCTTAAAATCCATCAATCATCACCGGGGTCTGGGGTGCTACCACCCTTAGAAGCATGGTTACGGTTCCATCAAAACTCATATACTCCATCCTTATTCTTGACTGTGTCGGTCTTCTCGGATCTTCAGTGTAATTCCTTCTCGGGCTCTTTCGGTAGCGGCATAACATTTTCCTCAATACTTCTGTCTTTTCATCTTGATAAGGTTCTTCCGAGACTGGGTCTTCTTAGCTGACGGGTCTGGCGCAAATATAGATATCTCATGGTGGTCATCAATTTATGGTTTCTCCTACAGGAAATGGGTCTGGGCTTCATTCTCACCGTATATCCTACGATTGGCAATAGCTGTCGTGTACAAGGGAAAATACTTATACCATTCTAAGGTTCAAACAAGGTTTTGATCGTCGTCTCTCTACTATAGGTAAGTCACTTAGATTTACCATCCCATATAGCAAGGCAAATAATAAGAGTAAGTGGGTATGGTGATCAATCCATCCCGCACCCAGATCATTATTTTGTACATGGTTTAGCGAATCTCGCATTCTAACACTCGGTCATCCTCACAAGCATTGCAGAATTTCTCTTGTCGACGAACCAAGTTCGAATAAATCCATTGATTCTGCAAGCCAAACAAACATCTATCGTTCCTTAACAACTCTCAGGTTTGCGTAAACTCCTATAGGATCGTCTGTCGATAAAATGGTAACTCTTTCCAGAGCTTTTCCTTCAGCAAGAGTGTGCTTGCTTCTTGGCAGGTCCTGGGGCCTGTGGGTTATGGCCCATATCATCACTTGTAAACCTTGAACTCATCATCGCGGGCAACTGATCGTTATTCCAACATTCAACTTCCATCTTCCTAGCATACTTAAAATCCATCCAATGGTAATGTCTTTCTTCCTTCTATTTGTACCAAACTAAGACGTGATTACTCAGACTCATCACAGAATTTCCATTGATCCATATTTCCAACATCATACCTCCTTTATATCCAACTGTAATTCATCTCTTCACTCTCGTGGGATATCCCACTTACCGAGATAAAACTTATACTTATGAAGTCCATACTCCACTTCGTGGAACATCATTATCCTTTCCAGGGTCAAGCGTCCTTACAGGGGAATATTGGCCATCTCGCATGGCACTTCTTCAAGCGGGAAACGTGAAACACATCATGAACTCCTGGCAGTCCTTCGGGTGACTCCAACTTGTTGGCCACTTCTCCCATACGTTCCAAAACTCGGTATGGTCCTACAAATCTCGGGGCTAACTTTCCCTTAACTCCAAATAGTTTAACTCCTCGCAGAGGGGACACACGAAGAGATTGCTCTATCTCCAATTTCATAGACTACCTCCTTGCGTTTTTGAGTCTGCATAACTCTTCTGCCTGGACTGAGCTACCTTCAGTCTATCTCGAAGCAACTTAACATTCTCTTCTAAATCCTTGATCACATTTGGTCCAAAAAACTGACGGACTCCAACTTCATCCCACATCAACGGTGTCGGGATCCTTCTCCCATACAACGCTTCAAAAGGGATCATCTTCAAACTGGCTTGGTAACTGTTGTTGTATGAGAACTCTGCGTAAGGTAGATTATCATCCCTACTAGATCCATAATCTAGCGCACACGCTCTCAACATGTCCTCCAGAATCTGATTGACTCTCTCGGTCTATCCATCTGTCTGCGGATGAAAGGTTGTACTGAACTCTAGCCTAGTACCCAAAGTGTGGTGCAGCTGATTCCAAAACTTTGAGGTAAACTGTGTTCCTCTATCTGATACGATGGTCCTCGGAACTCCATGCAGACATACGATCCTAGTCAAATATATCTTGGCCAACTTTGTACTTGTATAGGTGGTTTTCACTGGGCTAAAGTGAGCCACTTTGGTCAAGCGAATCAACTACTACCTAGATAGAATCATATCCCGTTCGGGTTCTAGAAAATCCGGTAATGAAATCCATGCCAAACTTATCCCACTTCCATTCGGGTCTCGGCATAGGCTATAGTAATCCTGCTGTCTTCTGATGCTCTGCTTTTACTCTCTCCGGCATACATCACCTACGACTACATACTCCGCAATATCCATCTTCATACCAGTCCACCAGAAACACTCCTTCAAATCCAAATACATCTTAGTGTTTCCAGGGCGAATCGAGTATGGTGAGTCATGAGCCTCCTGAAGTATTTACTGTCGGATTTCGGGTTCCGGCAGACCCTTGAGGTTCGAACACTGGGGTGCACGTGGAATCTCGCCCTCTACCTACCTGCACCCCGCCGCCTCGCTAGGATCTAAACTACGAAAGTAACAGCACAAGAGACACAAGGTTTATACTAGTTCGGGCCACCATTGTGGTGTAATACCCTACTCTAGTTTGTGGTGTGGTGGATTGCCTCTTGGGATGATGGTGATGAACAATACAAGGAAGAACAGCCTCATGAGGGTCTGTTCTTGGCCGGGTATGATGAACTGCTTGGGGGAGTTCAGTCGCCTTCTCTCTCTTTCTCTCTCTCTCTTTTGGATCCAGCTCAAGCTATTCCGGATCGGATCAAGATGCCCCTAGCTCTGTGTGTGGCTAGTCCTATTTATAGGAAAAGGCCCTAGGCCTCTTCCCAAATATTGAGCGGGAAGGGCGCCAACAATTGGCCATTTTGAAGGGGAACATCTGGTACACTTATCCTGACTAAAGTTGGTCCTCGCCTGTCAAAGGCTCTGGTGGTGACGCCTTGGCTTGGGCTCCACAATAACTTCCTTCCTGCCGTTGGACTGGTCTTAGTCTTGTTGCACTGAAATGGACTCCTTTGCTTGATGCTCTCGCCTGCGCTTGCTCCCTTTGCACCAAAGAGGAAAGGAGGACACTGTGCGGGCTGGCGCCCGCCTGGCGCCCTTGGTCATCATGGCTTGCGTCATGGGCACCTCGTGAGGTACCCTGCCTTGATCTCTCCGCCTCCTCGCGAGCCAGCCTGACGAGGCCGTGCCTGAGGAAGCTTCATGTCGTCCGCCCATGAGGCTTGGCCCCTCGCGAGGTCTTGAGCTTGTGTTGATGAAGATGGGCCGTGATGGGCCCCCCTTTGAGCCACGCCAGAGGCCGCAGTGTGCAAGTCTCTGGGACCCCTGCTCCTGCACGCCGACAGAGCTCCCCGAGCCCAAAGCGTGCGGACTTGGCTGAGCAGAGAGGCGAAGGGCAAGTCTGCGCTGCGGGCCCTAACATCCTGCGGCCTTGGGCGCCGCGTGGCGGTTGATTGGACGTGGGTGCCTTAGCAATCGCGCGAGTCGATAAAGGAGCGGCGTCTGCCTAGGCTTTGCTTCCCTTGCTTTCTCTGGTTACTGCTCAGATCCCCTTTCTTGCGCCTCTACGATGCCGCGGGGAGGACCCCCGGAGCTCTGGCTGCAGCACCCTCGCAACCGGGGCAGAGGTTGAGGTCGTTGCCCCGGGTGAGGTCTTCATGACTCGAGGCTGGGGCGAGATCGCCCGGGTCTGCGGGACAAGGGGCGCCCTCGCGATCCGCCCGGAATACGTCGGTGCTTCGGTCATGCTCTTCAAGGTCTTCGATGCGGAAGGCGCGGCTGGAGTGCTGCCGGGAGAGGTGATCGAGGCCACCTGCCACGGCGAGGCTAGGCTCGCCGCCGCTCCTCGGCAGCTCCTCATGCGGTGGGGGGTTGGAGGATCCGGTGACTCCGCCGAGCTCTTCGCGACTCGGGAGGCGGCGGCAGCCTGAGCCCCGAGCCTGCGCCGCCCTCGGGCGAGGCGGGCTCGGCAGGCCGTCGCTGCCCCTGATCTGGACGGGGTTGGCGCCGGTGCCCGACGGCCCACTGTTGATGATGGCGTCTTTTGCAGGAGCGCGTGTAGTTAGCGTTCTTTAGGATCTGCTCCCTGCGAGGAATCAAAAGCGCGCCCCGTGGGGGCTTGTAAGGTGCCTGTGGTCCTGTTTGTTAATATGATCCTTGTTGTGAAACAGTGCGAGTTGCGCATCCCGCCTTAGCTCAGTTCTCCCTTTCGAACCTTGTGAGGGCTTGATGCTCTGCGCCGACAGGTCCTAGTCCCAAGGCAAGCTTCAGCCGTCGCTAGTATGCCAGGTCGCGATGCCGTGGTCAAGGCCAGGAGGTGAGCGGCCCGGGGTCCGGTAAGAGCCCCTGAGTCGCGATGCTCGTGGAGGTCCCCTTAAGCGCTCAAGCAGCCATCGTTCAGCGAGAAAGGAGAGCGGCGTGGCTAACTTCGGGATTGTGTTTGGTGAGGGGCGGTGCCGTGTTAGTTAATGCTTGGGAGGGTGACTTATCTCGAGAATCGAGTCGCTTCACAGTGCGTTGCGGGTCCTTGCATCGGCAGCGAGGGGTCGCTACGAGGTCCTCACGTGTCCCTCCTCTCGCCTTTGCTCCCTTTCGCTCTCGTCCTCGGGTCCCGGCCGTCGGCGAGTCTCAGCCATCGCTGGTATGCTGTGTCGCGATGCCGTGGACAAGGCCAGAGGGTGAGGGCTGGAGAGCCAGTAGGAGCCCTGAGTCGCGATGCTCAGGCACCCCCCCATTAACGTGCAAGCGGTTCGCGCGGGTGAGAGTGAAGGAGACACCGTGGGGGCCTCGCCTGACGCTGCTCCTTGAAGAGATCCTGCGGGCTCATCACAGAAAGAATGAAAGTTCACCATCACGACCGACAGTCAGCCGTTGGTTGCCACGGAGGGGTGACGAGGCACTGAAGGCTTGACGAGGTAGCGCTATGCGGGGCTGCCGCGACCAGAGCTCAGCCATTCAGGATTGTCGGCGTTGCAGGGACGGACCCATGTGCAAGCGCCGTGCCGTTAGGGAGTAGCTCCATCAGTTGGTGTTAGTTGAGCGGGCAACTAGGTCAAGCATGTTAATCACGAAGGAGCAAGTTCATTTAGATAAACGCAAAGAAGACGAACGTCGCCGGGCCGGACCCGAGCGACCTGGGGATGATGCAACCCGAGGGGCGCCCCCAACAAGGTAAGCTAGGAACATGAAGTAAAAGGGGTACACACCGCAGGGACAGACCCACGCGGCCTGGGAATAATGCAGCCCTGGGGGGCGCTCCCAGTTGGAAACGAAACTTGAGAGATGTCACCTGATAGCATTGAAGACGAAAGGGTGTTGGTGCAGCAGACTCGGTGGGCTGCGGGATCCGATCCTCATGAGCCCCCAGCCTCAGGGGCTCGGGAGGCTCCGGAGGTGCTGGTGGCTCCTCGTGGACCATCTCCATCTCTGCCAGGGCTGCAGAACGCCTGGCCTCTTGAGCCTCCAGGACGCTCCTCATGAGGCGCTGGTACGTGGCAGCCGCGTTCGGCAAGCCGTAAGGAATGCGAACGTAGCTGTGGGGTGGACCTTCGCAGCACCCCACGCGAGAGGGCTAGAGGCGCTCCTGAGAGGTGGCTCGGTTGAGCCCTGGTATGTCGATGCAGACGCGCAGCCCACCATCCTCGCCTGGATGGGGTGCTACAGCAGGTAAGCGGCGGCTGCCACTCATGACTCTTGACTCCTGCAGCTCCTGAATGGCCTTGCTGACGAACTCCTGAGGGTTTGGCCCTCCTTGCCTTGCTCCTTCTTGAGGGAAACGTGCTTCGAAACATGCCTCCAAGTGGTGCCCAAGCGCCTCCCTCATGACCTTAGCAAGGTCGGTGGCCCTCCAGGGGGAGCCCTGCCTGAGGAGGGCGCCGGGCGCGCTTTCCTATGCGATAGAAGGAGGTTCCCCCTGAGCAGGCACGGACCCTAAGGGGCCTGCCTCCTAAGGGGCCGGGCCGGACGATGTCTTCTTCTTCTTAGGGGCGGTCTCGGGAAGCCTCCTGCTTCCGTGATCCGGGTCTTCCAGTGATGCGGCCTGAAAGGCTCGCTCCAGGGAGCACACTGCGTCTTTCTCTTCGCAGGGCACCGTGATGACTCCGCCACTTCCTGGCATCTTGAGGACGTTGTAGCCGTGGTGGGTTACAGCCATGAACTTGGCCATCGCTGGGTAGCCGAGGATGGCGTTGTATGGCAGGCGAATGTGGGCGACCACGAAGTCGATGAGCTCGGTGCGGTAGTTGTCGCGTGCGCCGAAGGTGACAGGGAGGCGAACCTGCCCGATCGGGACTGTGGAGCCGTCGGTGACCCCAGAGAAAGGCTTGGTTGGGTGAAGCTGATTGTAAGGCACTTGGAGATTGTTGAACGTTTCCACAGACGGGGCGTTGAGCCCCTGCCCGCCATCGATGAGGGTCTTGGTGACTAGCACGCGTTCTTGATGATTGGGGAACAAAGCATCGGGAGGACTCCGGCTGTGGCCGCACACTTGAGCTGATCCGCTAAGCTGAACGTGATGGTACACGCTGACCACCTGAGGGGGCGTGTGGCTTCGAGCTTGGGGAGGACTGCATTCACTTCGCGGGCGAACTGCTTGAAGATGCGTTGAGAGGCTGGGGCTTGAGCTCCGCACAGGATGCAGGCGATCGCACGAGGCTCCTGGAAGCCCCCAGCCCCTTCGTCCTGATGATGGTCTTCGTTTCTCCTTGGCTGCGGCGGCAGAGGAGGGAGGCCTGCGTTGCCTTGCGGGCGATCCTCGCGAGGCTGATCCCTCCAGCCTCCCTCGCGAGGCGGGTCTTGCCAGCAATCCTCGCGAGGTTGGTCGCACCATCCCTGCGTTCCTTCCTCCTCCTCGGCCGTAGCCCCGGTCGCTGCGGTCGGGACATCGGCCGATCCTCCCTTCTCGCATGGCTCGGAGCTCTTGACATTCGCTGGTGTTGTGGGTGTGGAGGTCGTGGTACACGCAGTACCGGCTGCCCTTGGAAGACTCGGGCTGATCTCTGCCACGCTTGGTGTCCAGTTCTGCCGCGAGCACGGCAGCCCCCTTGCGCTTCACGTCCTTGGCCTTGGATTTCTTCTCTTAGGTCTGCGACAGCAGCTCGAGGAGGAGAGACGCCCTTCCTCGGCCTGGCGCGCACTTGGTCGCCAAGTTGAACAGCTCCAAGGAAGTGCACAGATCTTCATGCATCGCCAGCTCCTCCTTCATCTTGACGTCGCGCACACCGTCGGAGAAAGGCGGAGATGATGGCCTCCTCGGTCACCTTGGGAATCTTGAGGCGTGCCTTGTTGAAGCGCTGGATGTATATCTACAGTGTCTCACCTGGAAGAAGCTTGATGCGGCGCATGTTGCTCACGGCGGGTGGCCGGTCACGAGTACCTTGGAAGTTGGCGATGAAGCGGGTGCACATCTCGTCCCAGGAGGAGATCGTGCTCGGAGCCAGGTTCAGGAGCCAGGTGCGGGCCCCGTCCTTGAGCGCCATGGGAAACCAGTTCGCCATGACCTTCTCATCTCCGTTGGCAGCTTCGATGCCCAGCTCGTAGAGCTGGAGGAACTCTGCGGGGTCGGCCGTACCGTCATAACGAGGAGGCAGGTCCGGCTTGAACTTGCCGGGCCACGCGACGCTGCACAGCTCGGGGGTGAAGGCACGGCAGCCTGCTGTGGCCACGGGAGGCCTTGGGTGACGAAGAGCTTGGTCTTGCGGGTCCCCATGCACTGCAGCTGGGAGCAGCGCGGGGTCTTGACGTGCCGGAGCAGGGGCGTGGTCGCGACGAGCTGGAGCGGGGAGCACTCGGGCAGCTTCTTGCGGGCGAGGGACCTCCTGGCAGCTCTGCTCTTGCCGCGCTGGCGCCGGACGGAGCGGGTTCCGCCCAGGGACCACGCGCCTTGGGGCGGCGCCTTCTTGAGGGGAGGCGGCGCCCCGGGAGCTTCGCCCATGCGGGGCGAAGTGCGGTGCGGCCAGGGGCGAGCAGTGCGGGAGCCCCTGCGGCGCGGGACGAAGCTTCGGCGACGCGGTCGAGCCACTCTTCGTAGACGTCGTCAACGGGACGGTAGCGCAGGAGCTCGTTTGTCGTGATGAGTGCAGCTCGAGCCTCCATGGGCGCGCGGAATGCGCGAGACAAAGAACCAGCGAAGCGGCGAGGGGTAGCGTGGCGGCCGTCTTGCCTCACGGAGGGATGCTGGGGCGATGCTTGCTGCTCGTTCCCCGGGCCGGTGGCGGCGTTGACGGCGGCAGCGAGGAACGACGAGGGCGCCCGACGGAGCCGTCTGGCGACGCAAAGCGAGAGCGGCTCGGCGCTCGGCGCAGGCCCGACGAGCGTCAGACATGGATGCGGGGGTCGACGGAGAACATGGCGGCGGAAGACGAATTCCAGCGCACCCCTACCTGGCGCGCCAAATGTCGGATTTCGGGTTCCGACAGACCCTTGAGGTTTGAACACTGGGGTGCGCGCGGAATCTCGCCCTCTACCTACCTGCACCCCGCCGCCTCGCTAGGATCTAAACTACGAAAGAAACAACACAAGAGACACAAGGTTTATACTAGTTCGGGCCACCGTTGTGGTGTAATACCCTACTCTAGTTTGTGGTGTGGTGGATTGCCTCTTGGCTGATGGTGATGAACAATACAAGGAAGAACAGCCTCGCGAGGGTCTGTTCTTGGCCGGCGCGATGAACTGCTTGGGGGAGTTCAGTCGCCTTCTCTCTCTTTCTCTCTCTCTCTCTCTCTCTCTCTCTCTCTTGGATCCAGCTAAAGCTATTCCGGATCAGATCAAGATGCCCCTAGCTCTATGTGTGGCTAGTCGTATTTATAGGCAAAGGCCCTGGGCCTCTTCCCAAATATTGAGTGGGAAGGGCGCCAACAATTGGCCATTTTAAAGGGGAACATATGGTACACTTATCCTGACTAAAGTTGGTCCTCGCACAAAGGCTCTGGTGGTGACGCCTGACTTGGGCTCCACAATGACTTCCTTCCTGCCGTTGGACTGGTCTTGGTCTTGTTGCAATCAAATGGACACCTTTGCTTGATGCTCTCACCTGCGCTTGCCCCCTTTGCACCAAAGAGGAAACGAGGACACTGCGCGGGCTGGCGCCCGCCTGGCGCCCTTGGTCGTCATGGCTTGCGTCATGGGCACCTCGTGAGGTACCCCGCCTTGATCTCTCCGCCTCCTCATGAGCCAATCTGACGAGGCCGTGCCTAAGGAAGCTCCTCGTCGTCCGCCTCATGAGGCTTGGCCCCTCGCGAGGGTCTTGAGCTTGTGTTGATGAAGATGGGCCGTGATGGGCCCCCCTTTGAGCCACGCCGCAGGCCGCAGCTAGGCAAGTCTGGGGACCCCCGTTCCCAGAACGCCGACATTTACTTCCTGATCTTTGCATTATTGGGAACATACAAACGGTCCTCGAACCATAAGATGTCGTGCTCATCCTTACGAAAACCCTTGGCCTTTCCTTTGCTCATCCTCTCTTTTATCTCAGCAATCTCTTTGTCATCCTTCTGAGCTTCACCGATCTTTCCCAACAATGTAGACTGAACTTCCATTGCTGCAAAAAAACATTTGGGAACAATCTCCAACCGAAGTTCCCTGAGATCCTCTGCTAACTCCTTTGGTAATCCTCCGCTTATGAGGGTATTCGTCCTTATTTTTTTTATGGTTGTGTCCTATTTCTCCACAAAGCTTGTATACACAAGGTTTCTTCATATCCTTTCCATAAGGCTTCAACTACTGGGATACAAACCGAGATTTTTGTAGAGTCAGCTTAAATTCTTTCCAAGTGGTTACTCCTTGCCATCCATTGATGGTTTGGTACATCCTCCACCAAGTAGCAACACCTCTTTCAAAACTCTGAAGAGCATGCTGGGTCATATCCTTTCCGGCTATAGAGTTATTCTTCATGTGATCCTCCATGTTCTGAATCCATTGGTCCGTCTCCAATTTACTCATCGGTCCAGATAATATGAGCTCATCTCCATTCATCCTCTATTGGGTCCATGGGTTTGGGGTGGCATAAGAGAGATCGAGAGGGATGCACACAGTACAAACAATAGTTTTGAAAAGACAGATTTTTAATGTGGCTGTCGGAAAAAACATCAAACAAATGACAGCTCACAAACATCGCATCTAACGTAGGTGTATAATAGGGGTTTGGTCTTCTAAAGGTCAATAAAATCTTCAACGTCGCCAAACTCTTCAAGTCTTGTTCATGTCTCCGATGGCTTCTTCCGATCATGCTTGTCCTTCTCAAGTTCTTTTGCCAGATCATCTCTGTTGTGTGAAATCTCTCGTGGCGTCCTTTAATATTTCGGAGTTGCATTCCAAACTTCGGGTTTCATCAACCTCGACATGGACCATGATCCTGCTGTCCTTGATTCTGAATCTTTGATGTCTCAAGGTTTTGCTCCTCTAGCTTGGCTACTTTCAGCTTCCGGGTCCTATGTTCTTCACGAAACGCTTCCTTATCAAATACTGTTTCTTGTAAGTCCATCTTAAACTTCCTGATGTAATACTCCAGATCCTAGTGATACACTAGCTAAGGTTAAAACTTGATCTCTTGCTGGTAGGTGCTCCATTAGTCCTTTTGTCATCCAATTCTTCCGAAAGATGCGTGCTTAACACCTCACGATGACAATAACATGAGCGAGCGATAGCATCATGGATATCCATGTTTATGACTATGTCTCTGTCATGAGCTATCATTCCATTGTTGATATTTCCTGTCTTGGGGCTTTCTTGACAAAACCTTAAGTTTTTACGCTCCATGTTCCGGTCTTTCTCCGATTCACCTTGATCTCGGGTATTGACAGCTTCCATAGTCTGAAAAATTCCATAAGGGTAGCCTTCCTAGGTCATACAAATCTGGAAATTCTACAGAACCTTCAAATTCTTCTAGTTATCAGATTCTTCAGCCGTTGTAGTTTCCATTATTATAAAGCACGATAAAATCGTCTTCATTCCAAAGTGGCCTTAGTTGTCCGATATCTTGTACTCCTTGGAGTGGTCTCATCAGCCGAATCTCCGTGGTCAAAAGGGGAAAAGGGGTATAGTCTCACTAAAAGGGAATATTTGAATAAGCTCAGAAGAGAAGAGAGGCAAAAAGATCCTTTTGAAAAGAAAGTTCTAGAGACAAATCTTCCTATGGGCTTGCCAATTTCTAGGGTCACGTCCTACAGTCAACATGTGCTCTGATACCATCTTGTAGCGACCCGACCTCAGACGGTCAAGTCTCTGTGCTTAAGTGTCATCCTTGGATCGGTATGCTGACACACACAGTACTCGAGGATTTATAACAGAGGTAAATCACATGTATAATGTAACGTAAATACTATTACCTCAATCCAAATAGCGGAAGTAACATGGTTGTGGATTCCCATCAACACCAACGACAAACTTGAGTCTAAAAATCGTAACCCTAACGTATCACTTACTCGTCATAAGATCCTGCAACATGAGACGTTGCAGCTACAAAGGGTAAGTACATTGAATGTACTGGCAAATTCACACCATAGGATAATGATGAATAAAGGCTATCACAACATGCATATTTGGCTGGTGGAAAAACACTATGGTTGTAATGTTTTTGCGAAAAGCCAATTTCCCCCTACTGCAAAGGAATAAATTTTATTTAACTATCATGGTGGTTGTTAAACATTGAGAATGGTTGACAGCATTCTCAATCCCAATTAAGTAACATCAATAAAACCCAACAATATTAATTAAAGTAACATGATGAGATTCACATGATAATCCAAGAACGAGATACTCAAAACGTCCATAACCGGGGACACGGCTAAACATGATTAGTTTGTACACTCTGCATAGGTTTGTGCACTTCTCCCCACAAGACTCGATCTCCTCCGTTGGGATTCTCGCACTACATGGTGTTTGAGAACCGGACGACCGAGACATAGTCTTTCAGAAGCGCTAGCACCTTACGATGGGTAGACCGTTACACCTACTTTCCCCTACATCTGCTAGTCTACCACTGTAAGAGTTCGCACGACTTAATCAACTATGCTAGAGCCCATAGTAGCCTGTGGCCGCACACGGAAGTTTCTAGCATGAATAATCTCATTATCCCTTTGAGCCTGGGTGGCGGTCCATAAAGAAAAAACAGGCAATCCTGGAATACCCAGGTACCTCAATATACCCAGGTACCTCAATCCACCCAGATGTGTATTAAAGTTGCCACCTTAAATAAACCATTAAATTACAATCTCACATCTGTCATGGATACACTCACCCAATCCACGCCTCTTGGCATAGCATGGCAATATAAGGAAACGTAGAAGTAACTCCCAAGGGTTTGACAATGAAACAGGTAATAGGTACTACCTCATCTACTTTCCGAAAACCCACAATTTAATTAGATCCTAATCATGCAATTGTTTGAGGATTGATCTAATGCAATAAAAACCGGGTATGAAAGGGAATATGATCAAAGTGTGAACTTGCCTGTACTGTTGATGAAGATGATTCACACTCATAACTCCTGATAGTTCTACTCGTCACACTCCGGTCAATCTATCGTAAGCAAGCAATAGTAACCACACATAAGCAATCACTCAAAAGATCGGAAAGAACGAAGAAAACAATTCAGAAAACATCAAAACCAAGCAAATAACTCTTGCAACATAAAAACATTTCTAACATTACCAAAATTATGTGAATTTGGCCTTATCAGAAAGTTTAGGTCAAGATCTTCGATTTGCAAAAAGAATCAACTCAAACGGAGTCATAAAACCAAGTTATGATCAAACAAAGATTCAAATTCAAAATTGTTTGAAATCATATTTTAAATTTTCCAAAAAAGGTTTAAGTAGTTTTACTGGATAGAGGGAATCAAAACGAAGAAATAGGCGTTGGTTTCATTGGATTTGAATAAACGAGCGAAAAGTTGTCATCGTTTGAAAACCAGGGGCTAATATGTAAATAAATATATTCGCAGATAGGTCCCTGATGTAAAATAAACAGAAAACGAAAAGACTAAGTAATGAAAGTCCGTTACTGAACACTAACGAACGAATTCGTTCGCTGTGAAGGTATAAACGACGAACGTTCTCTGAATAGGACTAACTAAAAAAATGAAAACCGATCTAAAAGGAAAACCGATCGGGCTTTTACGGTTTTTTACCAGCTCGGTGAAATAAACCGACGGCGGATCTGGTGACGGCAGCGTTCTTCGGCGAGGCGGGGCAGTGGCTCCGGCGAGCTCCGGCGATCTTGAGGCGAGACGCGGCGGCGGCGAGCGAGGAGGAAGTCTGCGGCAGCGGTGGTCTGAAGCGATGGCGGCGGCGGTTGACAACGGCGGCGGCGGCTACGGGCTCCGGCGAGATGCGGGAGGTGGCGGCGGCGCAAGAAGAAGGAAACGGGGCCGGGGCCTCGGGATTTATAGGGAAGGGGAGGAGGTGGCGTGGACGAGGGGCAGAGGAGGCCGGAGGCGGCACGGCGTCCATGGCGGCGCGGCGGCGGACTCGGGACGAGTCCCGGTCGGGGACTGGAGCAAGGCGGCGCGCTGGGCTGGGCTTTGGCCTGGCAGGAGCTGGGCCGGCCCAGTTGGCGAGAAGAGAAGATTAAAAAAACATTTATTTTCTATAGAAGAAGAAAAAAAAATAAACTAAAATATACTATAGGCATATTATATATCAAAATTTTCAGAAAAAGATTTCCTACAAGATGAACATTTTTCTAGCTTTAAATAAAATCTACAAAAATTCAAATAATTCAAACAGTGCTACTGCTCTAATAAAATCCACTGAAATTCATTTAAAAAAACCAAAATGATTTCAAATTTATTTCTCTCCAATTTTCTATTGTAGGGAATCATTTTACCCTAATTTCCATATTTTTATTTTTGGAGAAAAATAATTTGAATAAGACCCAAATAACTCCAAATTGAAAATAATTTCGAAAAGGACTTTAAATTTGATCCTTTTAAACTCCCAACTCATATTTCATATGTTTTGAAGAAGTCATTTTATCTTCTCTCATGAAAACCATTGAGTTGCTTGAAGTTTCTGAATTTGAAATAATTCCAAATGGAATTCAAATCTTTTCAAAACCCTTTTCATTTATTTAAATGGAAGAAGTCATGTAATCTTCTCTCTAGGGTTTTGTATTTGAAAAGAATTTGAATTCACGAAGATCATAAATGCAAAATGAAAGTTTGGGAAAGCCCTTTTATTCCCTCTCATTTAACTTTCAAAAAGTTTCGAATTTCACTCACTTTCAGTCAATCAATCACACAATAATCAAACAAAAAATCATTCTATCTATTTAATATAACATTCCAAAATTTAGAATTTTGGGATGTTACACGGCTCCTAATCCGGCTAACATTTTCGAGCCGTTGAAGTACATCACCTAGTTGGAGTATGTGCCGTATTCTTTAGGAAGTTCGGCTTCTGTCCATTCGGCGATGAAGTCGGCCAACACCTGAGATTTAATTGCTTGGTGTGGTTTGTACATTATTTCAAATCGTAGGAGCTCAATGGCCCATTTTGCAATGCGGCTGGTGGCGTCTCGATTGTTTATGATATCATTCAGTGGTACCTCAGAGGCCGCCGTGATCGAGCACTCTTGAAAGTAGTGTCGCAGCTTCCGAGATGCCATGAAAATCGCATATGATATCTTTTGATAGTGCCGGTATCGAGATTTGCATGGTGTGAGAATCGCCGATACGTAGTATACGGGTTTTTGGAGTGGGGATTTATGTCCCTCTTCCTCTCGATCGACGACGAGTAATGTACTCACCACCTGGTGAGTTGCATATATATATATATATATATATATATATATATATATATATATATATAGTAGCATAGGTTCGCCGATGTTAGGTGCGGCAAGGATTGGATTGCTTGCTAGCAGAGTTTTTATTTCTGCCCGCCTGGCTGTTGCCGTGTCCGTCCACTCAAAGTGGTCGGTACACCGAAGCAGGCGATATAGCGGCAGTGCTTTAGCTCCCAATCTGAAGATAAGGCGGCTCAAGGCTGACACACACCCAGCTAGTTTTTGGACCTGTTTTACGTCTGTTGGTATCACCAACTGTGACATGGCTTGGATTTTGGCTGGGTTTGCTTCGATTCTTCTATTGGAAACAATGAACCCGAGCAACTTTCCGGCCTGAAAGCCAAAAACGCATTTTTACGGATTGAGTCGTATGTCATATGTTTGGAGGTTGTCGAATGTGAGGCGTAAGTCGTCCACCAGTGATTCGACATGTTTGGTTTTGGTGACTACATCATCTACATATGCCTCCACCGTTTTGCCAATTTGGTAATCATATACCAGTAGCCCCTGAGACTTGAAGCAGTTGATACAACTGATTTAAGGATCATTGTATAATCAGGCACTCACAGAGAAGAATAGCCTACTGTCTCAAGAGCTAGAAAAGTGTCAGACCCGGCTGGCCGCAGTTATCGCCGAACTGGAGAAATCCAAGAAGGCAACGCCTGGTAATATTCCCTTCCATCCAGAAAAATGTTATCATATAATAGTAATGTTAATACTGTTGCGTTTCCAATCACATGATCAGCAGATCAACTAGAAGGGGAACTGAAAGTCGCGCAGGCGGGCGAACAAGAGGCCAAAAGGCAACTTGCCGAGGCAAACGTGTGCTGACACGGGTCAGGGATGAAAAGAACAAGCTGCAGGATTCCAATACCCAGTTGGGCGAAGAACTAAAAGATGTGCGAGCCCAGCTAGCTGACGCCGTCAAGGAGAATAGGAGGCTACGAGGCGGCATATTCGGTATACTTTTTTGATAGAAAGACTGTAAGGGAACCCCCTACAGTATAATTGGTGCAACAAACCCAAATTGCAAGTACCATGCCTTGAACCTGGGCGGGTGGGAAGCTATCAACCCCTCCCCCACCACTAGGCTATGCCTTAGTCTACATATTCAGTATACTTTTGATCTTACCTTTATGTAATTCAGTGATGAAATGATCTAACAGATTTATGTCTGCAGGTATGCTGACTGGCCGTCCCGAAGAGGAAATGTCTGGCTCTCAAGGCGACCTGCTGCAAGAGTTGTCCCAACTATACGAGCAAGCTCGGCAAGAAATGTGGAGCCCTGCCAAAGCTTTATGGCCATCCGCCTCTCCTCCAGGAAGTATGTAGGAGCTTGTGAAGCTATTCTAGGGAGCTCGGCGGCGCTTCCGATTATGGAAGATATCAGCCTGCCGAGAAGGTGTGCGAGAGGCATGGGCCATGGTAAAAACACGGTACACCAAGCTTGATCCAAAGCATATGGCCTGGGTCGAACCTTGCGGGTCAGATGGAAAAGAAATTCCAATTAGTCTCATATATGACCAAATAAAGATAGCCGCCAAGTATTCCCAATAGGATTGTAAGCTAGATAACCTGTTAGATGGCATAGAGGAAGAAGTTTTTGAGTCCAAGTGACTATGTACTTCGATTGACAAAATTGTCCCTATCCGGATGGTAAAATGATTGTCATGGTAGACCTTTTCGCTTTGACCTCCAGACCCGAAGGCTTGGAGTGTTTCTGAGTACCGCAAAGGTAATATAGACCAGGGTATGCGTGGAAACCAGGCGTAGGGGTCATAGTTGCTTGAAACGGACAAGTTGTATCCGGCTAGCTATGTTATATTACATGTTGATTGTAAGAAACATCTTCCAGAGATAATAGTTCTGTTAAGGGTTGCTTTCCCTGGGTGAACATGCCTTAGTATGTATTTCTGAACTGTGATAAAAAAATCGCAGTATATGTAACATCTGGGGGTTCATAATGTGGTGAGTGTAGAACATCTTTAGTCCACCGACCGAATATTCCCTTAAGAACGCTAGCTTTCGGCTTCACCCAGTCTGAGGTACACGTCCGGATGACCCGGCCGTAAAAATCGCAGAGTTGCTCCCTTTATGCACTAGCCGAACAAACGGGAACGTAGGGCATAAGCACAGGAGCCAGGCAACCCAGCTTGGCCAAAACCTAAGTCATAACGGTGCATATAATGGCGAAGAAAAGGTACATATGAGAAAAAAAGACATATGTGAGGAGCTTGATGCTCGTAAAATAATAATAATAAGCTTCTGTAAGAGAAGCCCCCAGGTGTTATGAGCGTGTACATTTAAGGATGCGTACATCATAGGTGCGCGGTTTAGCCGCACGAGAGCTTAAAGCTAGAGAAAAGGTTAAAGAGTGGAAAAAATGGAGACAAAGGGAGAATAAAACGAACAAAGAGTCCGGCTCTAGGCGTAGAATCTTCGTAGTCTGGCGGTGTTCCGCGGGTTTGGCTCTAGACGATTGCCCGATGCATCACGCAGGCGGTATGCTCTTCCAGTGAGAACTTCATCGATGATGAAGGGACCCTCCCGCTTGGGCTTGAGTTTGTCCTTTTTCTTTTCTGGCAAGCGTAGAACGAGTTCACCAACATTATAAGTCTTGGCCCGCACCTCTCTGCTTTGGTATCTACGAGCCTGTTGTTGATAGAATGCGGAATAGGCTTTTGCAATGTCGCACTCCTCTTCCAAGGCATCTAGACTGTCCTGCCGATCCAACTCGGCTTCTTTCTCTTCGTACATGGGCACTCGAGGTGAGTCATGAGTGATGTTGCAGGGCAAAATGGCCTCTGCGCCGTATACCATGAAGAATGGTGTGTATCTGGTAGTGCAATTGGGCGTGGTCCGCAGCCCCCAGAGTACGGAGTCGAGCTCCTCAACCCAGTGCTTGTCTGATTCTTTCAAAGACCGCACTAGTCTGGGCTAATTCCGCTCATAATAAGACCATTAGCTCGTTCGACTTGACCGTTTGTTTGTGGATGATAGACCGAGGCGTAATCGAGCCTAATCCCAATTTAACACACCAGGATTTCACTTCATCGGCTGTGAAATTGGAGCCGTTATCGGTGATGATGCTGTGTGGGACACCATAATGGTGCACGGCACCGGATATAAACTCTATCAACGGTCCACCTTCGGCCGTTTTCACTGGTTTGGCCTCTATCCACTTGGTAAACTTATCTACCATGACTAGCAGATATTTTTTATTATGGCTTCCTCCTTTAAGGGGTCCTACCATATCAAGCCCCCAGACCACAAAAGGCCAAGTAATTGGTATTGTTTGTAGAGCAGTAGGCGGCATATGGCTTTGATTGGCGAAGAGCTGGCATCCGACACAATGTTGGACTAGGTCCTGTGCATCTGCTCGAGCCGTCGGGCAAAAGAAACCTGTACGGAAGGCCTTACTTACAAGGGCCCGAGCCGCGTTGTGGTGACCGCCGAGACCAGCATGGATTTCAGCAAGGAGCTGCCGTCCATCTTCTTCGGAGATACATCTTTGAAGGACTCCGGTAGCACTTTTCTTGTAGAACTCTCCATCATGGACCTTGTAGGCTTTCGAGCGCCGAATAATGCAGCGAGCCTCATTTTGGTCCTCAAGGAGCTCTCGCCTATTAAGGTAGGCCAAGAAGGGTTCTTTCCATGGGGCAATTACTGCCATTATGAGGTGGGCCGATGGTGTTATTTCGGAGGCTGAGCCCCCAATGATATCGGTATTGTGTTCAGAATCTGGGGGTATAATCGGATCCAGACTAGTGTTGCCGCTCTCATCCCACCACACCATGGATGGCTTGAATAGCCTTTCCAAAAAGATGTTAGGCGAGACGGGGTCACGCTTGGCGCCCATGCGAGCAAGGACATCCGCTGCTTGATTGCTTTCTCGAGCCACATGATGAAACTCGAGCCCCTCGAACCGAGCTGATATTTTGAGTGCGGCATTACGATAGGCCGCAATCTTCGGATCCTTGGCGTCGAAGTCTCCATTTATTTGGGATATTGCGAGATTTGAATCCCCGCGCACCTCCAGGCATTGTATGCCCATGGAGGTAGCTATCCGAAGACCGTGCAATAAGGCCTCGTATTGGCTGCATTGTTGGAGTCTGTGTATAATATTTGGAGTACGTACTGGACTGTGTCTCCAGTGGGGGATGTGAAAACGATGCCTACTCCTAAACCGGCTAGCATTTTAGAGCCATCAAAGTACATGACCCAGTTGGAATATGTGCCGTACTCTTTAGGGAGATCGGCCTCTGTCCATTCGGCGACGAAGTCGGCCAATACTTGGGACTTAATGGCCAGGCGTGGTTTGTATGTTATATCTAATTGCAGGAGCTCAATGGCCCACTTAGCAATCCGGCCCGTAGCGTCGCGGTTGTTTATTATGTCATTGACTGGTACTTAGGAAGCCATCATGATCGAGCACTCTTGGAAATAGTGTCGTAGCTTCCGGGATGCCATGAAGACCGCATATGCTATCTTCTGGTAGTGAGGGTTCCGGAACCTGCATGGTGTGAGGACAGTGGATACGTAGTATACCGGTTTCTAGAGTGGGAATTTGTGTCCATCCGCCTCTCTCTCAACGACGAGCACCGCGCTCACCACCTGGTGTGTTGCAGAGATATATAATAACATTGGTTCGCCAGCGCGGCCAGGATTGGTTTACATGCTAAAAGAGCCTTTACTTCTTCCAGTCCAGCCGTTGCCGCATCCGTCCGCTTGAAATGGCAGTGCGTCGGAGAAGGCGATAAAGTGGCAATGCTTTTTCTCCTAGTCTGGAGATAAAGCGACAGAAAGCTGCCATGCATCCGGCTAGTTTTTGGACCTGTTTAAGGTCTGTTGGTATAGCCAATTGTGACAAATCCCGGGTTTTGGCTGGATTTGCCTCAATTCCTCTATTGGAAATGATGAAGCCCATAAGTTTTCCAGCGGGAACGCCTAAAACACACTTTTTTGGATTGAGCTTGATGTCATATGTGCGGAGGTTATCGAATGTGAGACGAAGGTCATCTATTAATGACTCGGCGTGTCTAGTCTTGATGACTACGTCATCCACATATGCTTCAACTGTCTTGCCGATTTGTTTCTCCAGGCATGTTTGAATCATGCGTTGGTAGGTGGCGCCGGTGTTTTTGAGCCCGAAGGGCATAGTGTTGAAGCAGAAAGTCCCGTATGGGGTAATGAAAGTCGTTGTGGCTTGATCGGACTCCTTCATTTTGATTTGATGGTATCCGGAGAATGCGTCGAGGAAACACAGTGAGTCGTGTCCTGCGGTAGCATCGATAATCTGATCGATGAAGGGGACGGGGAAGGGATCCTTAGGGCAGGCCTTGTTGAGGTCTTTGAAATCGACACACATGCATCAGGATTTATCCTTCTTTGGCACCATCACCAGGTTTGCTAGCCAGTCTGGGTGTTTTATTTCTCTGATGAATCCGGCCTCGATTAACTTGGCTAGCACCTCCCCCATAGCTTGTCGTTTGGGTTCAGAAAAGCGCCGTAGTGCTTGCTTGACCGGCTTGTACCCTTCAATATATTGAGGTTGTGTTCGGCCAACCTGCGTGGGCTCCCTGGCATATTAGAAGGGTGCCAGGTGAATATGTCCCAGTTTTCGCGTAGGAACATTCGTAGTGCGGCGTCAACCGTAGGGTCCAGCTATGCCCCGATAGAAGTTGTCTTCTTGGGGTCCGTTGGGTGGACCTGAAATTTGACTATTTTGTCTACTAGTTTGAAAGAGGTGGATGTGGGCCGCTTATCAAGGATTATGTCGTCCCTGTCCACCGTGGAGCGTAGTGCGGTTAACTCTTCGGACGCGAGGTACTCGAACAGTGCCTCGAGGGCCAGGGATGCGGTTTTGTTTTCTACACGGAGGGCAATGTCTGGGTCACTGGCAAGAGTGATAATACCGTTGGGTCCGGGCATCTTGAGCTTCATATACATGTAGTGAGGTATGGCTTGAATGCGTGTGAATGCATCTCGCCCCAACAGGGCGTGATATCCACTGTTGAAAGGGGCCACTTGGAAGGTTATTTCTTCGGACCGGTAGTTCTCCAGCGTGCCGAATACCACGTCAAGTGTGATTTTCCCCGCGCAACGCGCCTACCAGCTGGGAATGATTCCTCGGAAGGTCGTATCACTTTGCTCGATGCGGCTCCTGTCTATTTCCATTTTGTTGAGTGTATCCTCGTAGATGAGGTTTAGTCCACTGTCGCCGTCCATGAGCACTTCAGTGAGCCGAAAGCCTTCCACAATTGGATTGAGGACCAGGGTGGCTGGTGCCGGGACTGACCAGAATTTTGGTTCGTCATTGGCATTGAAAGTTATGGCCGTATCGTTCCAGGGGTTTATTGCTGCGACTTGGCAGACTTCAGCGAGGTCGCGGAGTGCTCTTGCATCGATTATATGAAGCGAAAGTATCGAAGACCATCAATACTCTAAAGTCGTCGTTGTCCGGGGGACGTTGCTCTTAGGTGTTTGTGGTGAGGATATCCTCGCCGCTTTTGGCCACTTGCCGGAGTATCCAACATGCTCTAAGGCTGTGGGTTGGTTCGGTTTCCGGTGTCATGTGTATTTTGCATGGCTTATCGAGCCATCCCTCTAGAACAGTTCCACGTCCGGTAATGGGCTTAGTTTTCTTTGATATGGGGCTGGGTGCCGTGTGAGGGCGCGCCCTTTTTGCCCGCCCGAGGGGTTGAGCGGAAACCGGGGGTTCCCAGTGAGCTGTCTGAGTTTTCCAGGCGCTTTCCATTGCGCGGTACTTCTGTACTATAGTTGCCAAGTCAGCGAAATGTAAGACGCGACGATGGTTGATGGCATTGAGGATTCCTTCGTCCATGCAATTATTGCAGAATACTGAAATCGCGTCCTCGTCGCGGCAATCTTTAATCTTGTCTTTGACAAGGAGGAACCTGGCCCAAAAGTGATGGACTGTTTCCTGAGACTGCTGTCGTATGCACGTGAGGTCGCATATATCCGGATGACCGGAATTGCTTGGCGAATATTGCTTGTGGTGGGTGGGTGTCATTAAATCCGAACCCTGACCCAGTTTGGAGTCCGGAGTTTGAAAAATTTTCCGAGCTTAATAGTTCGGGCTCCGGGATGTCAACTGATTTTTCAGGCCCAACGTCCGACTGTAGATTCGGAGGGCTGGGAGTATCGTTCTGTAGACAGGTATCCGGCTGTTCGAGCTCGGATATCCGAACATAGTTTGTCTTCAACATAGAGGAAGAGTTGTTGTTTTGCTCCTCTACGACCGCTATCTGATGGGTGATTGGTGGAGATTTAACTTCTCTCTGATCGTGTTTAAGCCCAATCTGACCATAGTTTGTAGTGACCCCCATGATGGCGATGCGATCCAGGAGTTCGTTTAAAGATGACAACTCCACCGGATCCATCCGTTTGGAGTATTCAGAGTCAACACGGAGGCGACTTTCGATGACCTGAGAGGTCACCGTCGGCTTAACGGCCGAACGGGCGATCATGGTAAAGTCGCCTGACCGGAGGGTTTGGCCTGAGGCCAGAGCTCCTCCGAAGGTGAATCTGTCTTTGATAACAAGGCGAGCCATCGATCCTATCTTGGAAGTCACAGTGCAACTCTCAATGAAAGCACCAATGTCGGTGTCAAAACCGGCGGATCTCGGGTAGGGGGTCCCGAACTGTGCGTCTAGGGTCGATGGTAACAGGAGACGGGGGACACGATGTTTACCAAGGTTCGGGCCCTCTTGATGGAGGTAATACCCTACTTCCTGCTTGATTGATCTTGATGAATATGAGGATTACAAGAGTCGATCTACCACGAGGTCGTAATGGCTAAACCCTAGATGTCTAGCATGTATGATTGTGACTGCCTCTACGGACTAAACCCTCTGTTTTATATAGACACCAGCAGGGCCTAGGGTTGTCAGAGTTGGTTCACAAAGGAAGGAATCTACATATCCGAACACCAAACTTGCCATCCACGCAAAGGAGAGTCCCATCCGGACACGGGAAGAAGTCTTCTGTCTTGTATCTTCATACCCCATCAGTCCGGCCCATGTTACATAGTCCGGACGCCAGAGGACCCCTTAATCCAGGACTCCCTCATAGGAATCTAGCCCAAAAGTGATGGACTGTTTCCTGAGATTGCTATCATATGTACATTAGGTCGCATATGTCCGGGGGACCAGAATTGCTTGGAGAGTATTGATTGTGGTGGGCGGGTGGGCTTAAATCCGAACCCTGACCCGCCGTGGAAACCGAATTTTGAAAATTTTATGAGGTCATTGGCCCAGGATCAAGAGTGTCCTGGGGGTTTTTAGGTTCAACACCTGATTCTATGTTCGGAGGACAAATGATCTCTTCTTGAAGATGGGTGTCCGGCTCGTAGGGCTCGGAGATCCGAACATAGTTTGTTTTTAGCATAGGAGGAGCAGTATCCTCAACTTGCTCTTCCACGACAGTCACCAGGTGGGTGATAGGTGGGGACCTGATTTCCCTCTGATAGGATTTAAGACCAATCAGATCATAATCTTATGCGACTTAGCAATTCGTTTAAAGACGAGATATCTGCTGGATCCATCTTATCGACGCTTTCGAGGTTGACGCGGAGATGATTTTTGGCAATCCGGGAGACCGCCTTGGGCTTAACGGCCGGGCGTGCGCCTATGGTGAGATTGCCGATCTGGAGGATCTGCCTAGGAACAAGGGCCCTTCCAGAGGTGATTTTGTCGTTGATGCCAAGGCGAACCATCGATTTGAGCTTGCGTTGGTTTTCCCCGAAGAGGAGAGGATGATGCAGCACAGTAGCGTAAGGATTTCCCTCAGTTTTTGAGAACCAAGGTATCAATCCAATAGGAGGCCATGCACAAGTCCCTCGTACCTGCACAAAACGATAGCTACTCGCAACCAATGGGATTAGGGGTTGTCAATCCCTTCATGGTCACTTACGAGAGTGAGATCTGATAGAGATAATATTTTTGGTATTTTTGGTATAAAGATGCAAAGTGAAAAGTAAAAGGCAAAGTAAAACAAAGCAAGTATAAGAGTGATGGAGATTGATATGATGAGAATAGACCCGGGGGCCATATGTTTCACTAGTGGCTTCTCTCAAGAGTGGGTGAACAAATTACTGTTGAGCAATTGACAGAATTGAGCATAGTTATGAGTATATCTAGGTATGATCATGTATATAGGCATCACGTCCGAGACAAGTAGACCGAAATGATTCTGCATCTACTACTATTACTCCACTCATCGACCGCTATCCAGCATGCATCTAGAGTATTAAGTTAAAAACAGTAACGCCTTAAGCAAGATGACATGATGTAGAGGAATAAATTCATGCAATATGATAAATACCCCATCTTGTGATCCTCGATGGCAACAATACAATACGTGCCTTGCAACCCTTTACATCCTTTGGGTAAGGACACCGCAAGATTGAACCCAAAGCCATGCACTTCTCCCATTGCAAGAACTACCAATCTAGTTGGCCAAACCAAACGGATAATTCGAAGAGACTTGCAAAGATTACTCAATCATACATAAAAGAATTTAGAGAAGAGTCAAATATTATTCATAGATAAGCTGGATCATAAACCCACAATTCATCGATCTCAACAAACACACCGCAAAAAGAAGATTACATCGAATAGATCTTCACGAGAGAGGGGGAGAACATTGTATTGAGATCCAAAAAGAGAGAAGAAGCCATCTAGCTACTAGCTATGGACCCGAAGGTCTGAAGTGAACTACTCACACTTCATCGGAGAGGCTATGGTGTTGATGTAGAAGCCCTCCGTGGTGGATGTCCCCTCCGGTGAGCTCCTAACAGGCCCCAAGATGGGATCTCGTGGATACATGGAAGTTGCTGCGATTGAATTAGGTTTTGGCTCCTGTTACGATCTCGTTTGAAGTACGCAGGTATATATAGGAGGAAGAATGCGTCGGTGGAGCAACAGGGGGCACCACGAGGCGGGCGCCACAGAAGCGCCCCCACCTCGTGACCGCCTCTCTGGTTCCTTGGCGTAGGGTCCAAGTCTCCTGGATCACGTTCGGTGAGAAAATGACGTTTCTGAAGGTTTCATTCCATTTGGACTCCGTTTGATATTCAGTTTCTTTGAAACACTCAAAAAGGCAAAAAACAACAATTCTAGGCTGGGCCTCCGGTTAATAGGTTAGTCCCAAAAATAATATAAAAGTGGAAAATAAAGCCCATTATAGACCAAAACAATAGATAAAGTAGCATGGAGCAATCAAAAATTATAGATACGTTGGAGACGTATCATCCTTCTATCGACAACACAGAGGAACTCTCAATGAAAGCACCAATGTCGGTGTCAAAACCGGCTGATCTTGGGTAGGGGGTAACGAATTGTGCATCTGTGGATCGAAGGTAACAGGAAGCGGGGGACACGATGTTTACCCAGGTTCGGGCCCTCTTAATGGAAGTAATACCCTACTTCCTGCTTGATTGACTATGATGAGTATAGGGGTTACAAGAGTTGATCTACTCGAGATCCTAACGACTAAACCCTAGATGTCTAGCCTGTATGAATTCTGATGATCTCTATGGACTAAACCCTCCAGTTTATATAGACACTAGAGTGGGCTAGGGTTGTACAGAGTTGGTTTACAGAGAAAGGAAGTTTCATATACGAACGCCAGGCTTGCCATCCACGCAAAGGAGAATCCCATCCGGACACGGGGGAAGGCCTTCAATCTTGTATCTTTACGGCCCCATCAGTCCGGCCCATGTCACATAGCCTGGATGCTAGGAGACCCCCTAATCCAGGAATTCCTCACCTGCTCCTGCACCGGCTCCCGCACCTGCTTATAGCAGCCCATCCTCCGTCTCGGACGTGCTCGGCGGTGCTTCATCTTTGGCTGAGCTCGACGCCCTCACAGTAGCTCTCACACCGGCCCTCTTCAATAAATGTATAATCTCCCATTGTCGTTGCCTTTCAGATGTCTCACGTCGCAAACATGTCTTTGCAGGCCGACGTAACCCCGTGCACCATATTGTACACCATCAGCGACCATAAGGTGGACATGGGGATGGCGGCGATAATGGACCTGTAGGAACAATTGTTCCATAGTCGGCCGATCCCCCCTAGCGTCTTCAAGGTTTCCGTGGCCAGTGTCAAACCGGGCCACGATAATTTGGCTCCTCCGGTACTAGGGGGAATGACGACGAGACCCCGCGGCAGCTTGGCGATTGCAAGGGGTGGGTCCTGTCGTGGCCAAAGAGCCTGCTTCGTCTGGAAGCAGCCGGGAGCAAACCCACGACCACGCAGCCTCAGCAAGGTATGAACATCAACACCCCACCTACCCAATTAGCATCGCCTGTCGTGTTGGGTGATAGCGGACGGGGTGAGGAAGAGGCTCCATTAGTCGCTGATGACGTTGCCATATATGAGGATGAGGATGACGATGACACTCAACAGTATCTCAATACTGGCGCCAATGATGACGGAGGATTGATGGCTCAGCAGTATGAGTACTCAGGGTTTGAGCGTCATGAGTCGGTGCCTGAATTGCTGCCTCCGGAGGCTGGACATATTATAGACGACCTTTCGATAGCAAAGAAGCATAGGAAGAGACCGAGGAAAGGCAAAAAAGCTACTTCTATGATCCAGCCGCCTCAGCAGCATCGGGTTCAAGACCATATACCTATCCCCGGTGCGGCAAAATGGCATATCCCCGGTGAACCAATCCTACCTAAGGCAGCGGTAGAGGCCACACACGGCGATCTAAGGAGACTTTATGACGATGTGCTGCGGAGAGAGAAAAACCTCATCACCTCGGAAAATCCAGGATACCCACTCTATGTGGTTAACGTGCCGTGGCAAAGGTCGTGCGTCCACACATTCCCTACGGAGAAGTTCTTCCTTTAATTTGATTACATCTTCGACATGTTTCACTTGAAGAAGATAGATTTTACGTTTGTCCGCCTTTATGCCTTGTACATGAACTACATCATCGGGATTGAGCAGATACCTTATATCTATGTCACTGACCCGTACTTCATGCACGGGGGCTTCTCGGTAGTCTGCGCAAAGCACCATGAATACGCGAGAGACTACATCGTCGATTTCATGGTCACCAATAAGGACAAGGAGACGATTCTCGTGCCTTATCATCCCATGTAAGTGATCCGTGCAGATATTCTTCCTTCATTTTCAATCATTCATTTGCACGGTGGAGGCTAATTAATTTGAGGTGTACTTATTTTGCGCAGCGGCGGTCGCGCCGTCCTCATCATCCTTTACCCCGATAATCCCACGCTCTTTACTTGGACTCGTCGAAGAACATGAACAAAGATGATTATACCCACATCAAGTCTGTTCTCGACATTGCTATCTTTTTATGCGGCGTACGGGGTGGAGAGATCAAGACCAAGAAGGCAAGGAACGGCAGGCCTGCCTTCGGCCATAAGACCGACTTCTGCTGCATACATCAATCGAGTGATACTCTTAGTGATGGATTCTATGTCCTACACCACATGCTGGAGTATAGACGGGATCAGCAGAACCTTCACATGTCACCTACATCCGGCGATGCCCATATTCTACAATGGGCAAAAAATGTAGGAGATATCCAGGATCATCGACTTAGAGCTGAGTTCTATCACATCCAGCGTGAACTTGCCCAAGTCATCATGAAGGAGGTCCTCGAAAAAACAGGGATGTTCTACGAGGAAGGGCAAATGTCGTGGGAAGACGTCTGAACACGCATAGCCGCTCAGCATCTCGACCTGAAGCCTTTCACTAAGCTCGGGGACTATCTCCCTGACTTGGATGGATGGCACTACACGTTGGAGTGATTGTCGATATATGACAATGTGTCCGTTTATTTCATACTTTCTGAATGACGAAACTTTGAGTTATGCACAATGAAACTTTATTTGTGATGTAATTAAACCATCCTCCTCAACTAGCGAAGATCACTCTAGTTAGGGCATTTTGGGTACGATGAACTTTGTTATTTATGCTCATGAATGTTGCATCTATTTTTGCCAAGTCTGTCTCTTTCTGTTGCTCAACTATATATGTTGCATATCATTGACTCATGTGACGATGCAGGTGCATAGATCATCGATGACGAAGAAGTGCTACGCAAGGAGTATACGACGAGTGGCCAGAGTGTCAGGCCCAGGTGTACTGGTTTCCGGTTTCCGAGCAATGGCCAGTAGTTAGTTTAGGTTCATGCTAGTGCGAGAAAGGGATATGAATCGACGCCTCAAGAAGTACTACATTATGTATGATGAGACATGTCATGTAACTTGTATAGCTATATCGTGATTATAATGTGACGACATGATTTGTGTTGGATGATATTATGAGACTATTATGTGTATGATATGATGAGCATATTGCATGTTTATGATATGATTAGAATACTGTATAAAACCTATACAAAAACATCACAAATACGCGGCAAAAAAAGATATGAGAAAATATAGTAGTAGCGCTCTTTAGCGCGGGACAGGAAAACGCTACTGCTAAAGCACTTAGCTGTAGCACTGGTAAGGGAAGCGCTGCCACTAATTAGGTATAGCAGTAGTGTGTTTCAACACGCACTACTACTACACGTTATCTGTAGCGCGCTACTGATAAAGAAAATACCCGTGCTACTGCAAGGCTTTTCCCTAGTAATGAGAGAGGAACAACGTCGCCACCGACGCCCGACTTCTCCGAAGCACGCCGGAGTTCAGGGCTCGCCACCACTGCTCGAGGGAGCCCTGTCACTGTTGAACACCACCACTACCTCTACCACTCGACGCCGCCTCTGCCCGCCAGTTCGACCTTGCCGGATACCCGCCGTAGGAGCGCTGCAGCCGACGCCTGAAGCCGCCGCCGTCTTTCTCTGCTCTCTGGTGAGCACGCGCGCATAGAGAATGCTTCGGCCAATAGGCGCTGCCATGTGGCGAAAGCTACAGTGCCGCATAGTAAACAGCCGTGAGATTTCTGTTGGTTTTTTGTCTTTTTCAAATTTGCAACCAAAACTTCAAATAGCAATATCTTTTAGTCTATATACTCTTTTTAGGTGATTCTTTTTCCTGTGAACTCACAAAAACCAGCACTTTATCACAGTACCAAAATTGCACATGTTTTCACCTTTCAAATTTGAATTCGTTCGAGTTTGAATTAAAACTTCTGGAGGCCATAACTTTCAAAACGATTATCGTTTTTGAGTGATTCTTTTTGCTTGTGATCGTAGCACATTGTAGATATTTTGTGCATGCTGGTATGCTACTGTTCTTGAGTTTTAAAATGATTTTATTGTTGTTGGTTTTATTTTGGCTCTATTCAAACATCGGGGATTGATTTGTTGATTATGTGAAACGTGTTGATTGTCCAGAGTGTGATGCGAGCTATTGTCAGGAGTGTGACTTTTTGAACCAGAACCAAGGCAAGTTACATGTTGATCATCCTTTACCTATTTTTTCTATGCATGTAGTATATACCACACAATGAATTTATGCATGTATATGATTACTATATTATTTTGCTATATTGTTGAGCTATCTCCCTGTCAATGCAGATCGTGGTAGTTGTACTTTTGCTATGTTTTGTAGACAGGGTTGTTTCATGTATACATTGAGTTTATATGAGGACTATATATATAACAACTTGAGTAGTAATTAAGGATGTTAATTCACCTCTGGGCGGAAGTGGTATTGCTTGGTGTTGAGGGAAGGCATCATGGGGTCTTGCACCTTTTCTAAGGCCATGCGCTCATGAGAGTGCACCCTTGGAATGCTGCCCAGGTTCAAAAAGATCAGACAGGCCTAGTGACTAGTAGCTTCCATGTGCTGCCACTGGCTATATGGGCTCTGGCTTAGTTGATCAGTTGTTGGAACCCTTGCCCAGACAGTGTTGACAGATGTAGCATATGTAGGCGGGATATGGCCATCAGGTGGTTAAGGGAACCTCTTCCGAAAGACTTTGTCTCAATCTTCAGATTGGGTCTAGTGGGTAAAGCGTACAAAACTCTGCGAGTATTAAAAACTAATCATGTTTAGTCGTGCCCCTGGTTATGGGCAAATTCGAGCCACTATGCCATTACAGTTGTTGGATGATCTTCACAGATGCGACACTTAATAATATTTGTGGGAAAACTTAATAAAGGGTAGGTTGGAGTTGATTTCACCAACTCAACCTTGTATATATAGTTGTAGTAATAAAAGAACTAAAAAGATTTGACTATCAGGTAGTTATGAGGACAAAATCAGCTTTCTGCAAAAATAAAACCTCAAGCCTTCCTTTTGTTATACTATGCATATACATGTAGGTCTGTTTTATTATTGCTCCTGTGTAAATTGCAAATACATTCAAAGTATTGACCTATATGGCTACAATGTCTCATGTTGCAGGATATTCAGACGAAGAGTAAGGTACCGTTAGGGTTGCGAGTCTGCACTCAACATCGCCAGTGGGCTATGATGGGACTCATCATTTTTTTCTGCTACTTTTCCGCTATTTGGTTGAATAAAGCTAGCCAAATGCTATGCAGATTGTTTTATTTTGTACATTTTGGATCATATGTTGTAATAAATGATGCACTTGCTATTCTGGTATTCATCTATAATGTGCGTGCTAGCAAGTTCGATCCAAGGACTAGCACGGTAAGCACAGAGACTCAAATCCTTCCAGGTTTGGTCGTTACACTACAGCAATACCAATTGCAACCAGTCTAGGTTACACTCCAGAAAAAATTTCATTACACACACGACTATTGTCAAAAGCCGAGTTCGGACTCATCTTGCGCCTCGTCGAACCACTTGTTAATCCGATCGAGCTCATCATCAGAGCTCTTGACCTTCTGATTGAGCTCGGCCCATTCCTCGGCCCGAGCAGCCACCGCCGAAGACTATGCCTAAACATTACACTTAACATGTCAGACCCCCGAACATTTGAATGTTGATCCTCCTTTGGTGTTTCCTAAATCTGACCATGGTCTCGGGGGCTTCAGTACGGCTCTAATCTATACTCCTAAGCTATTCGGCCCCCGCATGAGTTTTTTCAAACTCACTCAGGGCCCAGGTGCTACTATACATATGAATGCATGATCATATAAGCGTAAAAAATAAGAGACAAAGGGTATCACATGGCTTACCTTGAAGCCCATCAGAAGGCTGCTCAAAGCCTCTTTCAGCTCGTTGTCCACAGACCGAATGCTTTATAAAACCGTGCCATCAAGGTACGGTGCTCCTCGGTGACGGAGGAGTTGGTCAGCAACTCCTCCACCACATCTGTCCACCCAGTTGGAGCCTGCTATGGCGGAGTTACCCTGGCTCCTCCCGCAGTGGTGGCCAGAGTATTCGGCTCATGGTGCCTTAGTGGCTCTAGAACCGTCTTTGGGGAGAGCTCGGATCGACCAAACTTCCCCTCTTCGTTCTCCAGTGGGGTCCACCCTTCCTTGTTTTCGGCGGTCGAGGTATTCAACTCGACCATAATGTCATCACCCCCGTGCCCCGTGTTCGACCCGAGAGGGGTCTTTCGAGACAACACCTTCCCAGTCTCCTCGACGACTAGAGGAGGTGTGGTGCTTGACGCGGTGCCGCTCCCAGCTAGCGGAGAATCCCCTGATAACCCACAAGTATAGGGGATCACAATAGTTTTCGATGGTAGAGTATTCAACCCAAATTTATTGATTCTACCCAAGGGGAGCCAAAGAATATTCATGAGTATTAGAAGCTTAGTTATCAATTCAACCACACCTGGCAGGCTTAAATCTGCAACAAAGTATTTAGTAGCAAAGTATTATGGAAGTAATGGTAACAGTGGCAAAAGTAAAAGTAGCAGCTTTGTAGTGATTGTAACAGGAGTAGCAATGAAAGTAACTTAGCAAAGATCAATATGTAAAAAGATCGTAGGCAATGGATCAACAATGGTAATTATGTTGGATGATATTCATCATGTAGCAGTCATAACCTAGGGTGACACAGAACTAGCTCCAATTCATCAATATAAGTAGTCATGTATTTCGTATACAGTCATACGTTTATATGGAAAAGAACTTGCATGACATCTTTTGTCCTACCCTCCCGTGGCAGCGAGGTCCTAATGGAGACTAAGGGATATTAAGGCCTCCTTTTAATAGAGAACCGGGCCAAATCATTAGCACTTAGTGAATACATGAACTCCTCAAACAACGGTAATCACCGAAAAGAATCCCGATTATTTTCACCTTGGGGTATGTGGATCATAACTCGTAATAGGTGTCTACAACTTGCAAGATAGGATCAAGAACACAAATATATTCATGAAAACATAATAGGTTCAGATCTGAAATCATGGCACTCGGTCCCTAATGACAAGCATTAAGCATATCAAAGTCATAGCAACATCAATCTCAAACCATAGTGGATACTAGGGATCAAACCCTAACAAAACTAACTCAATTAAATGATAAATCTCATCCAACCCATCACTGTCCAGCAAGCCTACGATGGAATTTCTCACGCACGTCAGTGAGCATCGTGAAATTGGTGATGGAAGAAGGTTAGTGATGATGATGGCAACGGACCCCCCTCTCGGGAGTCATGAACGGACTCTAGGTCAGCCCTCCCAATGAAGAACAGGAGGCGGCGGCGACTCCATTTCGTAAAACGCGATGAATCATTCTCCTTGATTTTTTTTCTCCCCGAATAGGGTTATATAGAGTTGGAGTTAGGGTCGGAGGAGGTCCAGGGGGCCCACAAGCCCTCTAGGCACGCCCAGGGGGCGCCCCTAGGCTTGTGGCCTTTGGGGTGGACCCCCTCTAGTTTATTCTTGCGCAAGTATTTTTATATATTCCACAAATATTCTCTGTAAATTTTCAGGTCAATCTGAGAACTTCTATTTCTGCAAAAAATAACACCATAGCAATTCTGCTGAAAACAACGTCAGTCTCGGTTAGTTCCATTCAAAACATGCAAATTAGAGTCCAAAACAAGGGGAAAAGAGTTTGGAAAAGTAGATACGATGGAGACGTATCATCCCCCTCTGAGACTCAATCGATGGGGAAGTCACGCGACGGGCTGCAATATTAAAGCCACGCGTATGGTTAATAATTAACTTAGTTCGGATGCACTTGAGAGTCTTCAGATATATACCTCTAGGATGGGGGCTTGAGCCCGGGGTTCCTTTGGGGAAACTCTTTAGAAGTCTCAGACTCCTCGGCAGAGTATGAGTTGTCGTCGGACAGGGCCACCTTGGCCTTGCGTTGCCTCTTTAGGGCGGGAGGAGGTTGATCCTCCTCGTCGTCTTCGTACGCCACCCTCTTCTTTGTTTGGGAGGAGTTAGTCTCCTCCCCATCTCCACCCTTCCCCGGCTCCCCGTCAAGGGAAGATGGGGCCTGGGTTTCCCCGGATCTACTGTCTAGGGGACCTCTAGGACGGAGACCTTCTATGGCCTCCTTTTCCCCTTCTTTATTCTTCTCCTTCTCCGGCGCCTGGTGCGGCATCACGGCTGACATCTCTATCAACAAAGCCATCCTGGAGACCTCTGGTAGCGGGGTTGGGCTATTGTTCTACTGGCCTTTCTACAACCAGCTCTTCGGACGGAGGAGGAAGGGGTTAAGTGCTTTTTCAAAAAGGAACATAATCTGAAGATAAGAGAAAAACTTGTTATACCTTCCGGGGAGGGGCTGAAGCGTCGAGGACGATGTCTTCTTCCTTGGCCGGCCAGTCCTTTTGGGGCGGGAACAACACCTTCCACAACTTGGTGTGGGTGGTGCGGTACAAGTGTAGCATGGTGGCGGGGTCTTTAGGCTTGTGGACCACATAGGGGCACCCCAGTCTTGGAAAGGTAGGAGGCGGCAGTGAAGCATGATCTGAACCACATTGGTCAGTTCGACCTTCTTCTTTATCATCTGGGAGATGCGCTTCTGCAGCGATGCTACCTTCATAAGCGACCCCTAGTCGAGACCTTTCTTGGTCCATCAGACCAGCCTTATGGGGGGTCCAGATCTGAAGGCGGGGATTGTCGCCCAATCTGTACCGCGCGGTTCTGTGATATAAAACAACTCCTTTTTTCAGATCTTGATTGTGTCTATGAAGGTGCCTTCCTGCCACTCAACCCGCGGGAGTTTGCTGATCAGCCCCCCCCCCCCCCCCGCTGTCTGCTTGCTGCCCGTCCACTATTTTTGGCTTGACATTAAAATCCTTCAACCACAGGCTAAAGTGTGGTCGGATTTGAAGAAAGGCTTCACATATGATGATGAAAGCCGAGATGTGCAAGAAGGAGTACGGGGCAAGGTCATGGAAGTCTAGCCCGTAGAAGATCATGAGACCCCTGACGAAGGGGTGGAGAAGAAAGCCCAGTCCCCAGATGAATTCGGGGAGGAACACCACCCTCTTGTCTGGCTTAGGCGTGGGGACAACTTGGCCCTCCTCCAGGACGCAATGGGCAACGTTGGCCGGCAGGGAGCCCGCGCTCTTCAGCTCCTGTATGTCGTCCTCAATCACGCAGGACGCCTCCCACTTGTCGTTGGAACTAGAACCGGCCATGATCGGATTGAGGAAATTACCGGGGAAGACTTTTGGAGGGAGGATGGATCTGGGCACTGGAGCTCAAGAAGCTGGGAAGACAATGGCAAGGGAGGAAGGGAAAGTGGGCAAAGAATTTGATGGCCGCTCCCCTTTTATAAGCTATTGTAAGCCCAAGGGTCCCTTTACTTCATCGTAGACCTTGTCGATTCACGATATAATCGTGTCGTTCTGAGCACATGGGATAACACAAATCATTGATCATATCCCGTAAATACGGGGCACAATCTCCATATTGATGGGACGTGCCAATGGAGAAACCACATCGAACCGTGAATCAAGTTTTCATAACTAATCGGTCGCGACCTTTCGGCAAAAGTTGTCAATTGAGGACTCTATTCACACTTGGTCGACTGGCCTTCGAGGCTAAGTAACAACCTACACTTCATAAATCAGGGCATGGTCCGGACATAGCCAAGCGGCCCTTGAAGGTTTAACCGAGGGTAACAGCAGACCTGGTGCAAGCACCATGGGAAAAAGGAACTGGTCCACAAAGCCGACGATTCCCACACAAACTTTGGCTTCAAAGACTAGTTCGAGGGCTACTGAGGGTGTCCCCGGACTAACATGCCCTCGGGCCGCCGGTCTATGTCTTATGGGCCGGATAGTTGAGCCACTATAATTGGAAGGCCGAGCTATAAGCGACTCCGTGTTTAGGAAGGAAACCTCTGAAGCCTTGGTGTGTCCTCCAAGTCAAGATGGTATAATTGGCATGTTTATTCCCTGATGGCAACCGACCATGTGTAACCCTAGGTACCCCTGGTGTCTATATAAACCAGAGGGTTTAGTCCATAGAGGCAAGAACCATCCTCCTACTCATGTAGGGTTTAGTTCACCCGATCTCGGGGTAGATCAACTCTGTAACCATCATATACACATCAATATAATCAAGCAGGACATAGGGTTTTACCTCTTCGACAGGGCCCGAACCTGGGTAAATGTTGTCCCCGCATTCACTGTTCCCCATTGATCCAAGATCCACAGCTCGGGACCCCCTACCCGAGATCCTCCGGTTATGACACCGACATTCACCACCCTTCCTGAGTTTACCAGAAGGGAGGTGAAATCTGTGAAGCACGTTTAATAAGTGTTTGTTTGATGAATTATTCTGGAGAGCCTACTTAGTACATTATACATCGAGCTTGCTTGAGAAGTGTTTGTAGTAATATGACTTAAATCAAATAATTACACTTGGAGTATCACATGGATCAAACTCACATCGATCCAAACTCCAATTAAACTTATTAGTGATTAATTCAAATTCACCTTTAATATGCCATGCTTTGTTATGTTTGTGCAATATGGCATGCCTTGTTTGTTTACCGTATCATTTGCTTGTTTTCAGTTTGGTTCTTATCAATAAAGTCCCAAAACGTTACGAAGTTCGAGGAACCGGGTGACGACTACTCTGAGCAGCAGACCTATAATCAACTTGAGAAGACAACAAGCAAGGATGATCATTACCTTGGATACTATTACTAGCTTTGCTTGTTAGGTGGCTTGATGTTATCGTTTGATCTCATTACCTGCCACATTGTTCAAGCCTTCCAAATTGTGATACAACCTTTAACATCCACTACCTAGCAAAACATTTGATTAGCCATGTTGCTTGCTCAACCCCTTTATAGATTTGCTAGTTGCAGGTGCAGGTGTTTCCATGTGGCAACATGGATATCTTTGCAATATCATTTTTATTATGCTTAATTGTTTAGTCTTGACTATATACTTGACTAAGGGTGGAAAGCTCAAGCCTATGCCCCAGTTCTTTTGTTCCACTCTGTTCAACAATAAGCACCGAGTAACTGGTTGTTATGTTCCTTGATTATCACATCCAACCGTGTTTGGCGGTATTATGCCCCCTTGTTGGGGAACGTAGCATGCAATTTCAAAAAAATTCCTATGATCACGCAAGATCTATCTAGGAGATGCATAGCAATGATAGGGGGAGAGTGTGTCCATGTACCCTCATAGACCAAAAGCGGAAGCGTTAGGTTAACGCAGTTGATGTAGTCGAAAGTCTTCATGATCCAACCGATCTAGTACCAAACGTACGGCACCTCCGAGTTCAGCACACGTCCAGCTCGATGACGTCCCTCAAACTCTTGATCCAGAAGAGGGTCGAGGGAGAGTTTTGTCAGCACGACTGTGTGGTGATGGTGATGGTGACGTGATCCGCGCAGGGCATCACCTAAGCACTACGACGCTATGACTGGAGGAGTAAACTGTGGAGGGGGACACCGCACACGGCTAAGAGATCAACTATTGTGCTTTGGGGTGTACCGTTGGCCCCATATATAAAGGAGGGGGGAGGAGGTGGCCGACCAAGAGGCGCACGCCATGGGGGGGAGTCCTACTAGGACTCCACTCCTAGTAGGATTCCCCCCCCCCTTTCCTTTCTCATCGGAGGGGGAAAAGGAAGGAGAAGGAGAGGGAGAGGGAAAGGGGAAAAGGGGGGTGCCGCCCCATCCCCTTGTCCAATTCGGACTCCCATGGGGGGGGCACGGCCACCCCTTGTGCGTTGTCCCCTCTCTCTCTCTCTCTCGTGGCCCATGAGGCCCAATACTTCCCCCGTGGGGTTCCGGTAACCCCTCAGTACTCCGGTAAAATACCTGAACCACTCGAAACTATTCTGATGTCCGAATAGCACCTTCCAATATATCAATCTTTTCCCCTCGACCATTTCGAGACTCCTCGTCATGTCCTTGATCTCATTCGGGACTCTGAACAAACTTCAGTCACCAAAACACATAACTCATAATACAAATCATCATCGAACGTTAAGCGTGAGGACCCTACGGGTTCGACAACTATTTACATATGACCGAGACACATCTCCGGTCAATAACCAATAGCGGAACCTGGATGCTCTTAATGGTTGCTACATATTCTACGAAGATCTTTATCGGTCAAATCGCAATGACAACATACGTTATTCCCTTTGTCATCGATATGTTATATTCCCGAGATTCGATCGTCTATATCATCATACCTAGTTCAATCTCATTACCGGCAAGTCTCTTTACTCGTTCCGTAATGCATCATCCCACAAATAACTCATTAGTCACATTGCTTGCAAGGCTTATAGTGATGTGCATTACCGAGAGGGCCCAGAGATACCTCTCCGATACTCCGAGTGACAAATCCTAATTTCGATTTATGCCAACCCAACAAACACCTTCGGAGACACCTGTAGAGCATCTTTATAATCTACTAGTTACGTTGTGACGTTTGATAGCACACAAGGTGTTCCTCCGGTATTCGGGAGTTGCATAATCTCATAGTCAGAGGAATATGTATAAGTCACGAAGAAAGCAATAGAAATAAAACTTAAGGATCATTATGCTAAGCTAACGGATGGGTCTTGTCCATCACATCATTCTCTAATGATGTGATCTCATTCATCAAATGACAACACATGTCTTTGGTCAGGAAACTTAACCATCTTTGAGTAACGAGCTAGTCAAGTAGAGGCATACTAGGGACACTCTGTTTTGTCTATGTATTCACACATGTACTAAGTTTCCGGTCAATACAATTATAGCATGAATAATAAACATTTATCATGATATAAGTAAATGTAAATAACAACTTTATTATTGCCTCTTGGGCATATTTTGTTCAGTCTCCCACCTGCACTAGAGTCAATAATCTAGATTGCATAATAATGATTCTAACACCCATGGAGTCTTGGTGTTGATCATGTTTTGCTCATGGAAGAGGCTTAGTCAACGGGTCTGCAACATTCAGATCCGTATGTATCTTGCAAATCTCTATGTTTCCCTCCTCGACTTGATCGCAGATGGAGTTGAAGCGTCTCTTGATGTGTTTGGTTCTCTTATGAAATCTGGATTCCTTCGCTAAGGCAATTGCTCCTGTATTGTCACAAAATATTTTCATTGGACCCGATGCACCAGGTATTACACCTAGATCGGATATGAACTCCTTCATCCAGATTCCTTCATTTGCTTCTTCTGAAGGAGCTATGTACTCTGCTTCACATGTAGATCCCACCACGACGCTTTGCTTGGAACTGCACCAACTCACAGCTCCACCATTCAATATAAATACGAATCCGGTTTGTGACTTAGAGTCATCCAGATCAGTTTCAAACCTTGCAACGACGTAACCATTTAAGACAAGCTCTTTGTCACCTCCATAAACGAGAAACATATCGTTAGTCCTTTTCAGGTATTTTTGGATGTTCTTGACCGCTGTCCAGTGATCCACTCCTGGATTACTTTGGTACCTCCGAGCTAAACTTATAGCAAGGCCCACATCAGGTCTGGTACACAACATTGCATACATGATAGAATCTATGGCTGAGGCATGGGGAATGACTTTCATTTTGTCCCTATCTTCTGCAGTGGTCAGGCATTGAGTCTGACTCAACTACACACCTTGTAACACATGCAAGAACCCATTCTTTGACTGATCCATTTTGAACTTCTTCAAAACTTTACCAAGGTATGTGCTTTGTGAAAGTCTAATTAAGCATCTTGATCTATCTCTATAGATCTTGATGCCTTATAAGCAGCTTCACCAAGGTCTTTCATTGAAAAAATTCTATTTCAAATGTCCTTTTATGCTATCCAGAAATTCTCTATTATTTCCAATCAACAATATGTCATGCACATATAATATTAGAAATGCATAAAGCTCCCACTCACTTTCTTGTAAATACAGGCTTCTCCAAAATTTTGTATAAAACCATATGCTTTGATCACACTATCAAAGTGTATATTCCAACTTGGAGAGGCTTGCACCAGCCCATAAATGGATTGCTGGAGCTTGCACACTTTGTTAGCACCTTTACAATCGACAAAACCTTCTGGTTACATCATATACAACTCTTCTTTAAGACATCCATTAAGGAATGCAGTTTTGACTGCCGCTTGCCAAATTTCATAATCATAAAATGCGGCAATTGCTAACATTATTCGGACAGACTTAAGCATCCTACGGCTGGTAAGGTCTCATCATAGTCAACTCCTTGAAACTGTCGAAAACCATTCACGACAAGTCGAGCTTTGTAGATAGTAACATTATCGTCAGCGTCAGTCTTCTTCTTGAAGATCCATTTATTCTCTATGGCTTGCCGATCATCAGGAAAGTCAACCAAAGTACACACTTTGTTCTCATACAAGGATTCCATCTCGGATTTCCTGGCCTCAAGCCATTTCGCGGAATCTGGCCTCATCATGGCTTCCTCGTAGTTCGTAGGTTCGTCATGGTCTAGTAACATGACTTCGAGAACAGGATTACCGTGCCACTCTAGTGCGGAACGTACTCTGTTTGACCTACGAGGTTCGGTAGTAACTTGATTTGAAGTTTCATGATCATCATCATTAACTTCCTCACTAATTGGTGTAGGCATCACTGGAACTGATTTCTGTGATGAACCACTTTCCAATCCGGGAGAAGGTACAACTACCTCATCAAGTTCTACTTTCCTCCCACTCACTTCTTTTGAGAGAAACTCCTTCTCTAAAATGGATCCATTCTTAGCAACAAATATCTTGCCTTCGAATCTGTGATAGAAGGTGCACCCAACAGTTTCCTTTGGGTATCCTATGAAGATGAATTTCTCTGATTTGGGTTCGAGCTTATCAGGTTGAAGCTTTTTCACATAAGCATCGCAGCCCCAAACTTTAAGAAACGACAACTTAGGTTTCTTGCTAAACCATAGTTCATATGGTGTCATCTCAACGGATTTAGATGGTGCCATATTTAATGTGAATGCAGCCGGCTCTAAAGCATAACCTCAAAACGATAGTGGTAAATTGGTAAGAGACATGATAGATCACACCATATCTAATAAATTAAAGTACGATTACGATGTTCGGACACACCATTACGCTGTGGTGTTCCAGGTGGCGTGAGTTGCGAAACTATTCCACATTGTTTCAAAATGAAGACCAAACTCATAACTCAAATATTCACCTCCACGATCAGATCGTACAAACTTTATTTTCTTGTTACGATGATTTTCCACTTCACTCTGAAATTCTTTGAACTTTTCAGATGTTTCAGACTTATGTTTCATAATATACCCTTATCTGCTCAAATCATCTGTGAAGGTCAGAAAATAGCGATACACGCCGCGAGCCTCAACACTCATCGGACCGCATACATCAGTATGTATTATTTCCAATAAGTTAGTGGCTCACTCCATTGTTCCGGAGAACGGAGTCCTAGTCATCTTTCCCATGAGGCATGGTTCGCAAACATCAAGTGATTCATAATCAAGAGATTCCAAAAGCCCATCAGCATGGAGTTTCTTCATGCGCTTTACACCAATATGACCTAAACGGCAGTGCCACAAATAAGTTGTACTATCATTATTAACTTTGCATCTTTTGGCTTTAATATTATGAATATGTGTATCACTACGATCGAGATTCAACAAAAATAGACCACTCATCAAGGGTGCATGACCATAAAAGATATTACTCATATAAATAGAACAAACATTATTCTTTGATTTAAATGAATAACCGTCTCGCATCAAACAAGATCCAAATATAATGTCCATGCTCAACGCTGGCACCAAATAACAATTATTCAGGTCTAAAACTAATCCCGAAGGTAGATGTAGAGGTAGCTATTGGGGAATGTAGTATTTCAAAATTTTACCTACGATCACACAAGATCTATCTAGGAGATGCATAGCAACGAGCGGGGAGAGTGTGTCCACGTACCCTCGTAGACCGAAAGCGGAAGCATTTAGTAACGCGGTTGATGTAGTCAAACGTCTTCACGATCCAACCGATCCAAGCCCAAACGTACGGCACCTCTGCGATCAGCACACGTTCAGCTCGATGACGTCCCTCGAACTCTTGATCCAGTTGAGGACGAGGGAGAGTTCCGTCAGCACTACGGCTTGGTGACAGTGATGATGAAGTTACCGGCGCAGGGCTTCGCCTATGCACTACGACGATATGACCGAGGTGTGTAACTATGGAGGGGGCACCGCACATGGCTAAGAGAAGGCTTGGTGTGTCTTTGGGGTGCCCCCTCCCACGTATATATATGGGGGGAGGAGAGGTGGACGACCCAAGGGGGGGGGCGCCATGGGGGGAGTCCTACGACTCCCGGTTCAAGTAGGCGCCCCCCCCCCTCCCATTTCCACTAGGAGAAGGAGGGAAGGAGGAGGAGGAGAGAAGGAAAGGGGGGCTGTCGGTGTCAAAACCGGCGGATCTCGCGTAGGGGGTCCCGAACTATGCGTCTAGGCGGATGGTAACAGGAGACAAGGGACACGATGTTTTTACCCAGGTTCGGGCCCTCTCGATGGAGGTAAAACCCTACTCCGCTTGATTAATATTGATGATATGGGTAGTACAAGAGTAGATCTACCACGAGATCGAGAGGCTAAACCCTAGAAGCTAGCCTATGGTATGATTGTTGTTCGTCCTACGGACTAAAACCCTCTGGTTTATATAGACACTTTGGAGATGGCTAGGGTTACACAGTCGGTTACAATGGGAGGAGATCTACATATCCGTATCGCCAAGCTTGCCTTCCACGCCAAGGAAAGTCCCATCCGGACACGGGACGAAGTCTTCAATCATGTATCTTCATAGTCCAGAGTCCGCCAAAGGTTATAGTCCGGCTATCCGGACACCCCCTAATCCAGGACTCCCTCAGTAGCCCCCGAACCAGGCTTCAATGACGATAAGTCCGGCGCGCAGATTGTCTTCGGCATTGCAAGGCGGGTTCTTCTCCAAATTCCGTCTACCTGTTGAATAGTGTCCGGCTTCTCATGAATATTGCGCTCCTTGGCTTCCACGCCCAATAATGGCTATCCTCCACGTGTCAGACGAATGCGAAAAGCAAGGGTGTTTTTACATTTACCCCCTAGCTGTGTAAATGAGCCGCCTTTTAAAGAGACGAGGATTAAGATCCAAATCACACCATCTTCCCTTCGCGAGCATTCATCGGAGTGCATCCGACAGAGATCCATTCCATCATGGCCAGTCAACGCAGCCCCTCCTCTCGCTCTCCCAGCCCCCAGCCTGGAAATTGGAAGAGATGTTCCGTCCCGCACAGTGAGCTAGTGATGCTTCAGACCAAGGGATTTCTCCCTCTAGCCTTCATGGTCCCGGTTCGAGCCGGGCTCGCCACCTATAATGGCGGAGAGCAAGCAGAGAGCGTCCCCAATCCCTCCAAGGGAGAGAGGGTATGCCTTGTCCCTTATTTGATAAGAGGGCTTGGATTTCCAATTCATAAGTTTCTCCGGGGCTCACAGAGTTCTCTGACCTCTAGTTGCACAACATTACGCCTGCCCATATTGCATATTGCGGGCTTCAGACCTTGCGAGCTATTTTTGGGCTGCGAGGCTCATTTTTCTGTGGAGGAAACTGTTACCTTGTGCCCCGTTCTCGAAGAATTCAATATATCAAGCGGGCGGATCCAAAGTATGGCGCATCGCCGGGACCGGATATCTATCCGGAACCCCAAACAAGGCGTTCGAAGACTGGCCTTCAGAAGGGTTTTATATAGAAGATGTCCCCCTGCCGGATCCTGTTCGGATCGGCCTCCGTGAGTTTGATAATGCTCCCTTGAAGAAGCGCCTGAGCTGGCATCCACGGAGCCCCCAGAAGGAAAATGACAAGGACGTTCTTTATCTGATGAGCCGGATAAGGCTGTTAGCTCATTCCGGACTGACCATGATCGAGGTCATGGCCACATGCTTATGCGTGGGGTGCAGCCGCTTCAGTATAGAGGCCACCCCATGTGGGATTTCAATGGGGAGGATGAAGCCACCCGCTGCGGCCGTAATGGGCCGGACTCGATTGCCGCTCTAATGAAGAACTTGCCCACTTTGTACAAGGGAGAAGAGGAGGAGTTCCTCCGCGTCAATTCTCAAGGCGGATTTTCTATGTACAATCCTCCAAGCTGGGTAAGCGGACACTTATGTTTTGCCCATCCGTTCCATATTCCCATAGTCAAGTACCTTATCTTGTGATTTCGACGCAGGAATTGCGCCCGACCGTAAAGGATATAAACAACCCTCCTCCACAACCCGAGGATCCGGAACGGTCCCTCGATCCGGCCTCCCAAGAGGACCCAGACATATCCGTGGAGCTGATCGATGGGGTATTTTACCAACTGAGCATCGACAATGCCTTGGTGGCTATTACAGCCGATTATCCTGGACTGCTCCCCGCCTCACAAGTAATTGAGACCGAAGTCTTAATACTTTGAAGATGATCCGTCCGTGCTTTTCTTTTTTATCACCATATACCAATGGTGTTTCGCAGGGGAGGATCTCGAGGCGGAATGCCGAGCCTGCGGCGACTAGCCAACAAGGGACTGCGAGGGCGAGTAGGCTAAAGAGACACGCAGTCCGGGTCGAGGCACCGGCGCAGCAGTAAGGCGCACCGCCTTATTCCAAGGTATTATTCTTACAATGCATACTAACGCCCGTGCTCTCTTTTTTTAGGAAAAAGAGGGCTCCCCGGACTATATCCGGAGAGATTGCCAATCGCGCCTCCACCAGCCAGGCTCCAAAGTCGGGTCCAGAAGCAGAGGCGAACACGAGGCATGCATCGGACGCTCCTCCGACAGAAGATGCGGACAGACTGTCCGCCACCAATTCCGAGGTGGAGAGTGCCATGAATCACATGTGCCGCCGGACAGTTCTTCGCAACGCTTGTTTCTCCCAAGAGGCATTGGACGCCTTCAAGTCGGGAGATGCGTGCCTGCAATGCCGCTCAAAATGGTCTAACCGAGGCCACAGAGCGGTATGTAGACGACATACGGGTGAGAAAATTTGATGATTATATATATATATATATATATATATATATATATATATATATATATATATATATATATATATATATATATATATATATATACCAAGAGTCCCGAGACTTGAAAGCAGTTAGAATAACTGATTTAAGGGTCATTTATTATCTGAGTTCTTCTGAGAAAAGAATACCCAACTGTCCTGTGGAGCTGGAAGAGTGCAAAGCCCAACTTGAGGCCGCACTAGCATGGCAGGGGAGGCCAAGGAGACCCCTCTCAGTAATATATGCTTCGAAAGATAAGTATGTTGTGAAGTGCGGCGTGTGTGCAAATCTGACAATAAAATTGCAAATGGCGCCGGAGTAGATCCGGACAAGCAACAACTCTTGCGCCAGTTAAAGGCCGGCGAGAGCGTGCTTACGAAGGTGAGGCAGGAGAAGAATAATCTCCAAGATGCCAACAACCAGCTGGGCGAGGAACTAAAGGATGTTCGTGCCCAGCTGTCGGACTCCGTGAAGGAGAATCGGCGGCTTCGACGCGGCATTTTTAGTAAGTGCTTGAACGAACTTTGAAAAGGAGTTCGGCGAGGAAGTCGACTAACAGAGTTATGTCTCAGGGAATGCTCCACAGGTTGTCCTGCAGAGGAAATGCCGGTTCTACTGGTGACCTTCTTCCCGAAGTCTTACAACCGCATTTAACGAAGTTCGGCAGGTGATGAAAGGCGTCGCCCAGGCCTTGTGGCCATCTGTCTCCATGCCCGAAGGTCTTGGAGAGCTTGAAGTGAGGCTTAAGGGAGCGCGGCGGCGTTTCCGATTATGGAAGATATTGGCCTGCCGTCAAGGCGCCAGGGAGGCCTGGGCCATGGTGAAGACGCGGTACACGAAGGCTGACCCAAACCACATGGCGAGGTCGGACTGTGGGGCCCGATGGGAAGGAGATCCTGTGAGCTTAGTGTACGGCAGGTAGAGTTGGTCATTAATATTCCCAACAGATCAGTAAACTAGACAGCCTGTTAGATGGTATTGAAGAGGAATATACCTAGTCAAATTGACTATGTAATTTAAGATGACATGTAAAATGCCTTCTAGCCGGATTGTAGATCGTTTGTCATGGCGGACCTTTTCGCTTCAACCTCGGGACCCGATAGTCCCGAGTGTGTTCGAATACCCTCTCGGTTATGTAAGAACCGGGGCATGCATGGAGACCAGGCGTAGGGGTCATTAGTGCTTGAACAGACAAGTGCCCAACTAGTTATGTTATATTACATAGTTAGTAAGAAACATCTTCCAGGGAGAATAGTTCCGTTAGGGGTTCCTTTTCCTGGGAGGCATGCCCTAAAGTGCATGTCCACACTGCGAAAAAAGCAGAAAAGCATCTGGGGGCGGATAAATAAACAAGTGAGAAATCATCTTTAGTTCACCGACCGGATATTCCCTTAAGAACGCTAGCTTTCGGCTTCACCCAGTCTGAGGTACACATCCGGCTGACCCGGCAGTAACAATTGCAGAGGTGCTCCCTTTACCGCCTAGCCGAACAATCGGGAACGTAGGGGTAAGCACAGGAGCCAGGCAACCTAGCTTGGCCAAAACTTAAGTCATATTGATGCATATAATGGTGAATAAAAGGTACATGCGGAAGTGTGACACATGTGTTGGGCATGAAGCCCGTATAAATAAGCTTCTGTTTAAAGAAGCCCCAGTGTATAATGAGCGGATAAGCGCGTCGGTTGTAATCTTGAACAAAGGCGTGACGAGCCCTTAAAGGCTGTAAGAAAGGGAGGGAGAAGGAGAGAAATATAAGACAACTAATGTGTAAAAAATAGACAGAGGAAGGAGACGAACACAGAGTCCGGCGCTAGGCGTAGAATCTTCGGAGACGGGCTGCGCTCCATGGGTTCGGCTCGAGTCGGTTATCCGATGCGTCTCGCAGACGGTACGCTCCACCAGTCAGGACTTGGTCAATAATAAAGGGACCTTCCCATTTGGGATTGGATTTGTCCTTTTTCTTGTCCGGCAGGCGTAGAACTAACTCGCCAACATTGTAAATTTTGGCTCGTACTTCTCTTCTTTGATATCTTCGAGTCTGCTGTTGATAGAATGCGGAACGGGCTTTTGCCACGTCACGCTCCTCCTCCAAGGCGTCCAAACTGTCCAGCCGATCGAGTTTGGCTTCTCGTACTTCGTACATGCACACGTGAGGTGAGTCATGAATTATGTCGCAGGGCAGAACCGCCTCTGCGTCGTATACCATAAAGAATGGTGTGTGTCTGGTGGTGCAATTCGGCATGGTCCGCAGCCCCCAGAGTACGGAGTCGAGCTCCTCTACCCAGTGCGTGTTAGAATCCTTGAGAGACCGCAGTAATTTGGGTTTGATGCCGCTCATGATTAGACCATTTGCTCGCTCGACTTGACCGTTAGTTTGAGGGTGATAGACTGAAACATAGTCGAGCTTTTTGCCCATGTTCTCGCACAAGAGTTTGACCTCGTCGGCCTTAAAGTTCGTGCCGTTATTAGTGATGATGCTGTGGGGGATGCCGTAACGGTGTACGACCCCTGATATGAAGTCTATCACCGGTCCGGATTCAGCCGTCTTAACAGGCTTGGCTTCTATCCATTTGGTGAACTTATCCACCATGACTAGTAGGTATTTTTGCTTGTTGGTTCCTCCTTTAAGGGGTCCAACCATGTCAAGCCCCCAGACCGAGAAGGGCCAGGTGATGGGTGTAGTTTGGAGGGCGGTGGGTGGCATATGGCTTTGGTTAGCAAAGAGTTGGCAACTGACGCATCTTTGGACTAAGTCCTGAGCATCTGCCCGGGCCGTTGGCCAATAAAATCCTGTATGGAAGGCCTTGCTTACAAGGGCCCGGGCTGCAGCGTGGTGCCCGCCGAGTGCGGCATGAATTTCAGCCAGAAGATTCCGCCCTTCCTCTTCGGAGATACACCTTTGAAGGACTCCGGTGGTGCTTTTCTTATAAAGCTCTCCCTCATGGACTTTATAGGCTTTAGATCGCCGCACTATGCAGTGTGCCTCGTTTGGGTCCTCGGGAAGTTCCTGCCTGGTTAGGTAGGCTAGGAATGGATTACATCCACGGGCAATGACTGCCATTATTACGTGAAATTTGAAGATGTTAGTTCGTTGGAAGAGCCTCCCGTTGTGTCAAAATGTTCGGTGTCGGGCAGTGCGGTTGGGTCCGGGCTGTTATTTTCGGATTCCCCTTCCCATAAAACGGATGGCTTGAACAACCTCTCCAAGAAAATGTTGGGGGGGGGGGGGGACTGCATCGCGCTTTGCGCCAATGCGTGCCAAGACGTCTGCTGCCTGATTGTTTTCCCGGGCGATATGGTGAAATTCGAGCCCCTCGAACCGAGCTGACATTTTCAGGACGACGTTGTGGTAAGCTGCCATTTTCGGATCCTTGGCATCAAAGTCCCCATTTATTTGGGATATCGCGAGGTTCGAATCCCCGCGCACCTCTAGGCGTTGGATGCCCACGGAGACTGCCATCCGGAGACCATGTAGAAGGGCCTCGTATTCGGCTGCGTTGTTGGAGTCCGTATACATTATCTGGAGTACGTATTGAACTGTATCTCCTGTTGGGGACGTCGAGCAGCGCCAAACCCCAGACCAGCCAACATTTTGGAGCCGTCGAAGTGCATGATCCAGTTGGAATATGTGCCGTACTCTTTAGGGAGTTCGGCTTCAGTCCATTCGGCAACGAAGTCGGCCAAAACTTGCGACTTAATAGCTCGCCGTGGCTTATAGGTTATGTCGAACGGGAGGAGCTCAATGGCCCATTTGGCAATCCGGCCCGTCGCGTCACGGTTGTTTATAATATCGTTAAGAGGTACTTCGGAGGCTACTGTTATCGAACACTCTTGAAAGTAGTGTCACAACTTCCGGGATGCCATAAATACCGCGTACGCTATCTTTTGATAATGCGGGTACCGCGACTTGCATGGAGTGAGGACAGTGGACACGTAGTAAACTGGCTTTTGAACGGGGAATTTGTGTCCGTCCGTTTCTCGTTCGACGACGAGCACTGCGCTTACAACTTGATGAGTTGCCGCGATGTATAATAGCATTGGTTCGCTGACGTTAGGCGCGGCCAGGACCGGGTTTGTTGCCAATATGGCTTTTATTTCTTCGAGCGCGGCCATGGCGGCATCCGTCCACTCGAAGTGTTCGGTGCACCGGAGAAGGTGATAAAGGGGTAATGCCTTTTCTCCCAAGCGGGAGATAAAGCGGCTTAGAGCCGCCACGCATCCGGTCAATTTTTGTATTTGTTTGAGGTCCTTTGGGATACCCAATTGTGACAGAGCTCGGATCTTGGCTTGGTTTGCTTCAATTCCTCTACCGGATCCAATGAAGCCCAAGAGCTTTCCGGCTGGTACGCCAAAAACGCATTTTTCCGGGTTAAGCTTGATGTCATATGTTCGGAGGTTATCGAATGTGAGCCTCAAGTCGTCTACTAGAGTTTCGACATGCTTTGTTTTGACGACCACGTCATCTATGTATGCCTCCACTGTTTTGCCGATCTGGTTTGCCAAACATGTCTGAATCATGCGCTGATATGTCGCGCTGGCATTTTTGAGCCCGAAGGGCATTGTGTTGAAGCAGAATGGGCTGTATGGGGTGATGAATGCCGTTGCGGCTTGGTCTGGCTCTGCCATCTTAATTTGATGGTAGCTAGAGTATGCGTCAAGGAAACACAATGAATCGTGTCCTACGGTAGCGTCGATAATTTGATCGATGCGAGGGAGGGGGAAGGGATCCTTTGGGCAAGCCTTGTTGAGGTCCTTGAAATCGACACATAGGCGCCCGAGATTTGTCCTTCTTTGGTACCATCACCAGGTTTGCTAGCCAGTCCGGATGTTTTATATCTCTGATGAATCCGGCCTCCAGTAGTTTGGCTAGCTCCTCTCCCATGGCTTGTCTCTTAGGTTCGGAGAAGCGCCGAAGAGCCTGCTTGACTGGCTTGAATCCTTTTAGGATGTTTAGGCTGTGCTCGGCTAGCCGGCATGGGATTCCTGGCATGTCTGAAGGGTGCCAGGCAAAAATGTCCCAATTTTCGCGTAGGAATTCTCATAGTGTGGTGTCTACGTCAGGGTTTAACTGCGCCCCGATGGAGGCCGTTTTTGTAGGGTCCGTTGGATGGACTTGGAATTTGACTATTTCGTCCGCTGGTTCAAAGGAGGTGGACTTGGATCTTTTGTCGAATATCACGTCGTCCCTGTTCACCATGGAGCGCTTGATGCGATCAGTTCCTCGACGCTAGGGCTTCGGATAGTGCCTCAAGGGCCAGTGCGGCTGTCTTATTTTCGGCGCGGAGTGCTATGTCCGGGTCACTAGCAAGAGTGATGATTTCGTTGGGCCCGGGCATTTTGAGCTTCATGTAACCGTAATGGGGTATAGCTTGAAAACTTGTGAATGCCTCTCGCCCTAATAGAGCGTGGTACCCGCTGTTGAACGGGGCCACATGGAACGTGACCTCCTCGGACCTATAATTATCTGGCGTGCCGAACACCACATCCAGTGTAATTTTTCCTGTATAGCACGCTTCCCGACTGGGTATTATTCCTCTAAAGGTTGTGCTGCTTCGCTCAATGCGGCTCCAGTCTATTTCCATTTTTCGAAGGGTTTCCTCGTAAATGAGGTTCAATCCGCTGCCACCGTCCATGAGTACCTTGGTAAAGGCGGCAAATCCACTATTGGACTGAGGACCAATACGGCTGGTGCTCGGGCTGTTCGGAATTTAGGTTCATCACTGGCATTAAAGGTAATAGCCGTGTCACTCCATGGGTTTATTGTTGATACTTGGTAGACTTCGGTAAGGCCGCGGAGTGTTCGTTTCCGCATATTATTTGATGCGAAAGATTCGAACACTGTTAATACCGTACTGGTATCCCTGGGCTGGTGCTCTGTGGATCTAGAGTTAGAAGCTCTTCGCCACTTCTGTCCACCTGCCGGAGTATCCAACATGCTCTAAGGCTATGAGTTGGTGTGGCGCCCTCTGTACTATGAATTTTACAGGGTCCATTGAGCCATCCCTCCAGTACGGTTCCATGACCTATAGAGGGTTTTTGCTTTTTGGTGTTTAACCCAGGTGCCTGGCGATAATGCACCCTTTTATTTCGGACTTGGGGTTGTATTCAGGGCCGGATTGTCCCAAAATTCTATTTCGGTTTTCCAGGCGCTTTCCATCGCACAGTACTTTCGTACTATGGACGCCAAGTCAGTGAAGCGTGTAATTTCACGGCGACTTATGGCGTTGAGGATTCCGTTGTCCGTGCAATTATTGCAGAAGAATGAAATCGCATCCTCCTCGCGGCAGTCCTTTATCCTGTTCATGACCAGGAGGAATCTGGCCCAGTAATGGTGTACTGTTTCTGCGGGCTCTTGCCGAATTTGGGATAGATCGCTTATGTTTGGGTGGGCGGGTGGAATTAAATCCGGAACCTCGCCCAATCTGAGACTCAGGGGCCAATTGGTTTCCGAACTCGGAAGCTTGGGTTCTTGGATGTTGTCCAATGAATCTAGCCCGCTGCCTGACTTTAGGTTCAGGGCTTGAGTGACGTCCTCCCCTCCGCGGGTATCCAGCTTGGAGGGATCGGGAATCCGGACATAACTAGTCCTTAAGATAGATGAAGGCTTGCCGCATTGTTCCTCCACCACTGCAACGTGATGGGTGACCTGGGGAGAGTTAATCTCTCTCAGATCGGGTTTATGCCCAATCTGATCGTAGTCTGTAGCGACTCCCAGGGCGGCGATGCGATCCAAGAGCTCGTTTAAGAAACAGAGCTCTGTCGGATCTAACTGCTCGGCGAGTTCCGAGTTGACGTGAAGATTGCTTTCGATGACCCGAGAAGTCATCATCGGCGTGGCGGCCGAACAGGAGGTCATAAGAAAACCGCCTAGCCGGAGAGTTTGGCCGATAGCCAAAGCTCCTTTAGCAACAGTGCCGTCTTTAAAGACGGGATGAGGCATCCTTCCTGATGGCGATGGCACAGCGAAACTCTCAATGAAAGCACCAATGTCGGTGTCAAAACCGGCGGATCTCGGGTAGGGGGTCCCGAACTGTGCGTCTAGGCGGATGGTAACAGGAGACAAGGGACACGATGTTTTTACCCAGGTTCGGGCCCTCTCGATGGAGGTAAAACTCTACTCCTGCTTGATTAATATTGATGATATGGGTAGTACAAGATTAGATCTACCACGAGATAGTATAGGCTAAACCCTAGAAGCTAGAATATGGTATGATTGTTGTTCGTCCTATGGACTAAAACCCTCCGGTTTATATAGACATCAGAGAGGGCTAGGGTTACATAGAGTCGGTTACAATGGGAGGAGATCTACATATCCGTATCGCCAAGCTTGCCTTCCACGCCAAGGAAAGTCCCATCCGTACACGGGACGAAGTCTTCAATCTTGTATCTTCATAGTCCAGGAGTCCGGCCAAAGGTTATAGTCCGGCTATCCGGACACCCCCTAATCCAGGACTCCCTCAGGGGCCGCCCCCCCAACCCTAGTCCAATTCGCTATGGGCTTTGGGGGCGCGCGCCTCCACCTGGCCGCCGCCTCCTCTCTCCACTAGGGACCATGAAGGCCCATTCACTCCCCGCGGGGTTCCGGCAACCCCCGGTACTCCAGAAAATGCCCAAACCTTTCTGAAACCATTCGGGTGTCCAAACATAACCTTCCAATATATCAATATTTATGTCTCGACCATTTTGAGAATCCTTGTCATGTTCGTGATCTCATCCGGGACTCCGAACAAACTTCGGTACATCAAATTACATAACTCATAATACAAATCGTCATTGAATGTTAAGCATGCGGATCCTACGGGTTCGAGAAATATGTAGACATAGACCGAGACACATCTCCGGTCAATAACCAATAGCGGAACCTGGATGCTCATATTGGCTCCTACATATTCTACGAAGATCTTTATCGGTCAAACCGCATAACAACATACGTTGTTCCCTTTGTCATCGGTATGTTACTTGCCTGAGATTTGATTGTCGATATCATCATACCTAGTTCAATCTCGTTACCGGCAAGTCTCTTTACTAGTTGCGTAATGCATCATCCCGCAACTAACTCATTAGTCACATTGCTTGCAAGGCTTATAGTGATGAACATTACCTAGAGGGCCCAGAGATAGCTCTCCGAAACACGAAGTGACAAATCCTAATCTCGATCTATGCCAACTCAACAAACACCATCGGAGACACCTGTAGAGCATCTTTAAAATCACCCAGCTACGTTGTGACGTTCGATAGCACACAAGGTGTTCCTCCGGTATTCGGGAGTTGCATAATCTCATAGTTAGAGGAATATGTATAAGCCATGATGAAACCAATAGCAATAAAACTAAACGATCATTAATTCTAAGCTAACGGATGGGTCTTGTCCATCACATCATTTTCTAATGATGTGATCCCGTTCATCAGATGACAACTCATGTCTATGGTTAGGAAACTTAACCATCTTTGATTAACGAGCTAGTCTAGTACATGCATGATAACCCACAAGTATAGGGTATCGCAACAGTTTTCGAGGGTAGAGTATTCAACCCAAATTTATTGATTCGACACAAGGGGAGCCAAAGAAAATTCTCAAGTATTAGCAGTTGAATTGTTAATTCAACCACACCTGGAAAACTTAATATCCGCAGCAAAGTAGTATGGAAGTAACGGTAATGGTGGCAAAAGTAACAGTAGCAGTTTTACAGTAATTATAACAGTGGAGTAACTAAGCAAAGATCAATATGTAAAAAGCACGTAGGCTTTGGATCAGTGATGGATAATTATGTCGGATGCGATTCCTTATGCAACAGTTATAACATAGGGTGACACAAAACTAGCTCCAATTCATCTATGTAATGTAGGCATGTATTCTGAATATAGTCATACGTGCTTATGGAAAAGAACTTGCATGCCATGTTTTGTCCTACCCTCCCGTGGCAGCGGGGTCCTATTGGAAACTAAGGGATATTAAGGCCTCCTTTTAATAGAGTACCGGACCAAAGCATTAACACTTGGTGAATACATGAACTCCTCAAACTACGGTCATCAACGGGAGTGGTCCCGATTATTGTCACTTTGGGGTTGCCGGATCATAACACATAGTAGGTGACATTGACTTGCAAGATAGGATAAAGAACTCACATATATTCATGAAAACATAATAGGTTCAGATCTGAAATCATGGCACTCAGGCCATAGTGACAAGCATTAAGCATAGCAAAGTGATAGCGACATCAATCTCAAAACATAGTGGATACTAGGGATCAAACCCTAACAAAACTAACTCGATTACATGGTAAATCTCATCCAACCCATCACCGTCCAGCAAGCCTACGATGGAATTACTCACGCACGGCGGTGAGCATCATGAAATTGGTGATGGAGGAAGGTTGATGATGATGATGGCGACAGATTCCCCTCTCCGAAGCCCCGAACAGACTCCAGATCACCTCTCCCGAGAGATATTAGGGCTTGGCTGTGGCTCCGTATGGTAAAACGCGATGAATCCTTCTCTCTGATTTTTTCTCCCTGAACGTGAATATATGGAGTTGGAGTTGAGGTCGGTGGAGCCTCAGGGGGCCCACGATACAGGGGGTGTGCCCAGGGGGGTTGGTGATAACCCACAAGTATAGGGGATCACAACAGTATTCGAGGGTAGAGTATTCAACCCAAATTTATTGATTCGACACAAGGGGAGCCGAAGAATATTCTCAAGTATTAGCAGTGGAGTTGTCAATTCAAGCACACCTGGATAACTTAGTATCTGCAGCAAAGTATTTAGTAGCAAAGTAGTATGGAAGTAACGGTGATAGTTTTGTAGTGATTGTAACAGTGACAATGGAAAAGTAACTAAGCGGAGAACAATATGTGAAAAGCTCGTAGGCATTGGATCGGTGATGGAGAATTATGCCGGATGCGATTATTCATGCAACAGTTATAACATAGGGTGACACAGAACTAGCTCCAATTCATCAATGTAATGTAGGCATGTATTCCTAATATAGTCATATGTGCTTATGTAAAAGAACTTGCATGACATCTTTTGTCCTACCCTCCCACGGCAGCGGGGTCCTATTGGAAACTAAGGGATATTAAGGCCTCCTTTTAATAGAGTACCGGACCAAAGCATTGACACATAGTGAATACATGAACTCCTCAAACTACGGTCATCACCGGGAGTGGTCCCGATTATTGTCACTCCGGGGTTGCCGGATCATAACACATAGTAGGTGACTATAGACTTGCAAGATAGGATCAAGAACTCACATATATTCATGAAAACATAATAGGTTCAGATCTGAAATCATGCCACTCGGGCCCTAGTGAAAAGCATTAAGCATAGCAAAGTCATAGCCACATCAATCTCAGAACATAGTGGATACTAGGGATCAAACCCTAACAAAACTAACTCGATTACATGATAAATCTCATCCAACCCATCACCGTCCAGCAAGCCTACGATGGAATTACTCACACACGGTGGTGAGCATCATGAAATTGGTGTTGGAGGATGGTTGATGATGACGATGGTGACGAATTCCCCTCTCCGGAGCCGCGAACGGACCCAAGATCAGCCCTCCCAAGAGAGTTTAGGGCTTGGCGGCGGCTACGTATCGTAAAACGCGATGAATCTTTCTCTCTGACTATTTTCTCCCCGAACGTGAATATATAGAGTTGGATTTGAGGTCGGTGGAGCTCCAGGGGGCCCACGAGGCAGGGGGCGCGCCTCCCATCCTCGTGGACAGGGTGTGGGCCCCTGGCCTTGATTCTTTCTCCAGTATTTTTTATATTTTCCAAAAATAATCTCCGTTGATTTTCGGGTCATTCCGAGAACTTTTGTTTCTGCACAAAAATAACACCATGGCAATTCTGCTGAAGACAGCATCAGTCCAGGTTAGTTCCGTTCAAATCATGTAACTTATAGTCCAAAGCAAGGGAATAAGTGTTTGGAAAAGTAGATACGACGTAGACGTATCAACTCCCCAAGCTTAAACCTTTGCTTGTCCTCAAGCAATTCAGTTGACAAATTGAAAGTGATAAAGAAAAACTTCTACAAACTCTGTTTGCTCTTGTTGTTGTAAATATGTAAAGCCAGCATTCAAGTTTTCAGCAAAGATTATGAACTAACCATATTCACAATAACACTTAGGTCCCATGTTTACTCATGTCAATGGCATAATCAACTAGCGAGCAATAATAATAAATCTCGGATGACAACACTTTCTCAAAACAATCATGATATGATATAACCAGATGGTATCTTGCTAGCCCTTTCTGAGACCGCAAAACATAAATGCAAAGCACCTTTAAAGATCAAGGACGGACTAAACATTGTAATTCATGGTACAAGAGATCCAGTCATAGTCATACCCAATATAAATTAATAGTAATGGATGCAAATGATAGCGGTGCTCTCCAGCTGGTGCTTTTTAATAAGAGGGTGATGACTCAACATAAAAGTAAATAGATAGGCCCTTCGCAGATGGAAGCAGGGATTTGTAGAGGTGCCAGAGCTCGGTTTTGAAATGAGATGAATAATATTTTGAGCGGTATACTTTAATTGTCAACATAACAACCGAGAGATCTTGATATCCTCCATGCTACTCACATTATAGGCGGTTCCCAAAGAGAATGGTAAAGTTTATACTCCCCCTCCACCAACAAGCATCAATCCATGGCTTGCTTGAAACAACGAGTGCCTCCAAATAACAAGAGTCCCGGGGGAGTTTTGTTTGCAATTATTTTGATTTGATTTGCTAAAGCATGGGACTGGGCATCCCGCTGACCAGCCATTTTCTCGTGAGTGAGGAGCGGAGTCCACTCCTCTTGAGAATAACCCGCCTAGCATGGAAGATACAGACAACCCTAGTTGATACATGAGCTATTCGAGCATACAAAACATAATTTCATTTGAAGGTTTAGAGTTTGGCACATACAAATTTACATGGAACGGCAGGTAGATACCCCATATAGGAAGGTGTAGTAGACTCATATGGAATAACTTTGGGGTTCATGGAAGTGGATGCACAAGCAGTATTCCCGCTTAGTACAAGTGAAGGCTAGAAAAAGACTGGGAAGCGACCAACTTATAGAGCGACAACAGTCATGAACATGCATTAAAATTAATGAACATTGAGTGCAAGCATGAGTAGGATATACTGCGCCCTGCGCCTCCGTCAAGGCACTATTGAGCGTGTCCTTTTCCTGGGACAGCTCCAGAGCCTTCTCCTTCAGCCTGTCGCGCTCCGCCTCCAGCTCCTCCACCTTGCCGGCATGAGCCTGGGCCTGGGCATTGAGTGCCTCTTTGTGCCTCTGCTCCAGCTCACTGGTCCGCTGTAGGTCAAGCTTCTCCACCTCTGCGTCCTTGCCGTGAAGCGTGGCGGCAAGCTTCTCCTCGCATGCAGCAAGGTCCTCCTCCTGGGAGTGCAGCGCGGCCTCATGCTGGGTCCGGGCAGCTTCGGCGGCCACGGCCAAGTTCCTCGCCGTCTCCTGAGCTTTCTCAACGTCGGCGAGCTTCATGGTGAGCTCCAAGTTGCGCCTGGCCAGCTCGCCTTGGGCGGCCTTGAGCTCCTCGTGGGCCTCGCGGAACTAGTTCTGCATCTCGGCAACACGTTCCTGGAGGTCCACCTCCGCCTTCTCCACCACCGCCGTCCTGGACTTAACTTTGTCCAGGCAGGCGTGGTGGAGCGCCTGGAGCTTCCGAAAGCTAGCGCCCATGGCATGGAGGAGCCGCTCCTCCTGCGAGCCGCCGCCACCAACGATTGGCTCGTCGGCGACATCAAGCCCGACAGCGACAAGCACCTCGTCGTTGAATATCTCCCCCTCGATGGGTGTCCTGGTGCTCGACGCGCCTGGAAGGTGGACGAACAAGTTGTCACTCACCCTCAGGTACCTGCCGGAGCCGGAAGTAGTGGAGGAGGAAGGCCGATCGCCAGCCTCCTCCTCCTCCTCTTCCTCAGCAGCAGCCCCGCCAGCCTCCCCTGCAGGCCCCTTGCCGGCCTCTTCGGCGGCAGCCTTGTCGGCATCCCCAGTAGGCCCCTCGGCGGCGTCCTCGGCAGCGTCCTTGGCGGCCTCCTCGGCGGCGACCTTCTCGGCGTCCGCCTCTGCGGCCTTGGCTACGCCCTCGATGATGGCGTCCACGTCCTCTGGGTCCACCGAGGAGGAATCTGGGCGCCGAAGAAGGGGGTGAGGCAAGGCCAGGACCAAGAGCCAAAAAGAGAAAGAACCAGAGACGAATGGCGAATGACTCACCAGTACCAGCACCCGGCTGGGAAACAGAATGCCCCTCCCCGCCAACATTTGGCGTCGAGGCAAAGCCGCCGGCGCCCAAGTTCTCTTCCTCCTCCTCCATGTGTGTGGGCTCGATGCTTGGCGCCCTTGCCGGGGACGTCCCTCGGGGCGGCGTGGTCGATGGGGGCGGCGTGTTGGGAGTAGCCCTCTGCGGCTCCTCCTGCTGCCGCTTTCTTCCTGCATACCTGGCGAGGTCAGCACCAAAGTGTCGTGCCCCTAACACATGTCAAAGAGGGGAGAATGATGAACTTACGCCGGGGGCTATGCCAGGGGCTGCTGTCCGGGCTGCTCAACACCACCAGGGGCGCCCTCGAAGCACCAGCCGGGGGCTGGCCACCCGCCGAGACCTTGGCCCTCTTCACTCTCTGGGCCAGCGTCTCCTCGTCCCTGCAAGGATTACGACAAGTCAAGACAAGCAACACAGAGTGAGGAGACAAAGATAACAAAAAAGGCGCCAGATGCTTACTCGTCGTCCACCTCCTCCTCTGTCGTCTTCCTCTTCCTCCTCGGGCTGAGGGATCCATAATCGAAGGTGACCTCCATGTCAACACCCGTCGAAGGAGGGGAAGGAGGCGGCATCTGGGCACGCTTAGATGAAGAAGGGGCGGCTGTCTTCTTCTTCACCGTGACCTTCGCCGACTTCTTCGCCGCCGCGGCCCTTGTGTGGGGCCGGGACCCCTCCAAGGTCAGCTTTGGCTGTCCAGCCCTGCTAGGCCGGACCGGCTCACTGGAACTGGCCCGCTGCAAGACTCGCCCCCTCCCAATAGGTGCCGTCGGGTCTGCGGTCTCGGCCTCCTCCTCCGATGACTTGCCGGTCACATTCTCAACCAGAGGAGCCTCGGTGCCGGCGCTGCTGGCTCTCCCGGCGGCCGCCACCCACCAGGCGAGCTCCTCTTCCTCCGCGGCCGTCGCGGCCTTGTCCTCCACTCCGCCGGTGTTGCCGGCCTCCCTGGCAAGTTGCGCTTCCCTCGCCCTGGTGGCGATGTAGTCCAGCTCCGCCTGGGAGGTGTCTTGGACAAGCAGCCGCTCGGCGTCGGTGTTGACATACACCTCATGCAAGGTGTCGAAGAACTGCTGCACTTCAGCATCCTCCGGCTCCTTCCAGCTCAGGGCGAGGCCGTGCGCGTTGCAGTTTGGCATCATGGTGATGATCTCGGACCGACGCGAGTTGTTGCATAGCGGGACCACCCCCATCGGCAGCTTGAACAGGGGCCCCCTGAGGACCTTGTGGGCCTTCGCAGCAGCCCTCGCGACCTTGCCGGTCCGCTCGACCTCGCCATCGCGGCCCATGTCGAGCTGAAAGATCCGTTGGCAGAAATGGGCGTGCGCCATCACTTTGAAGTTGTGGTCGAGGCCGGGGTGGAGCCGCATGATGTCGGCGGGGTTCGTGAAGAGCCAAGCTGGCCTCCCCTTGTTATGCAGACGAGCGATCCGGTGACGGATGAAATCCGCCCCGATCATTTCGAGGGTGAGCCCGGCCTGGGTGAGTCGGAGGATCCTGGTAGTGGCAACCGTGAGCTTTCCATCGTCGGCGTCGATGTCACTCCAATCACTTCCGCGAACCGGCAGCGCCCGGCGAACTCTGCAGAACGCCGACGGGTCTTTCTCTTCGATCCAGCACAACTGGCGCCACCATTCCTCCCACCTCTCCTTCATGGCGCCGTCCAGGTACGCTCCCTTGGACTTTGGGATCCAGGCGATGCACCCAGAGATGGCACCTCCCGCCTGGATCTGAGGGAAGAAGTAATGGCGGAAGAGCGCTGTGTTGGGGTGCACCCCGGCGAAGCCCTCGCAGAGGTGCACGAAAAGGGCCATGCACGCCACCGCATTCGGAGTAAAATCCAGGAGGCAGAAGCCGAAGGTATGCATGATGTCGCTGAAGAAATCGGAGAAGGGAGGATAGAGCCCACAAGAAAAATAATCCACGAAGAAGGGGTACCGATTTGGGGCAGGCTCGGCGCAGTCTGCGGGGATGATGCGCGTGGTTGGGTGCCCCGAATTCTCCCCTCCCGTCTTCACTCCCCACAGGGGCCTGAAGGAGTCCCGAAGCTCGAAAACATCAACTGTCGAGGGGAAGAAGAAGGCGGACTACGTCCTCTACCCCGCCAGCGCGCTCTCCGGCGGCTCCACAGCTCAGGCATCCTTGGCCACCCCTTTGCCCTTGGCCAATTTTGGCGCCATGGTGGCTGGAGGATGAGGGCAGGACGGAGGGCGGCGGAAGTGCAACGGCGGCGAGCAGAAACGAAGCTCGGAGAAGAAGAGGAGGCCGGGCGGAGGTTTCTGAGATTGGGATTGCGCGAAGGGTAAAAGGAACAGTGCACCCGCGGTTATCCCTTTTTATGGGGAAGTCGCGGGTCGTGTTGCCCATTTACTGAGACGTCACGCGCGCGTACAGAAACCGCCCCACGCATGCTGCCCACCTCACGCACACCCCTCCGCACCGTGCCACGCGCGCGGGTCGTGGGAGGCCGAGCGCGCGAAGAATCTTACCATGGTGAAAACCATCCCACCTGCCCGCGCACCGTTTTGGGCCTGGCCCAACAACGTGTCGCGCTTATGTGTGGCCCAGGCCCGGGGGCTCCTGTCGGTGTACAAAAATAGGGGCACATTCTTGTACCCCTTTACCCGTGCACGGGCAGTCAGAGCCGCGCCCACGGCCGCACCAAGCAGAACGAGGAAGGTGAGCCAAGGCAAGACCAAAGCCCAAGACGGCCACAATGCAAATGAAGCAACGCCAAGGCCAAGACCACAAAGAGCAGAGGGACGAAGCAGGTTCCCTCGGAAAGATCCTTGCCGGGCGGCCTCGGTGGCCCCGGCAAGACTCTTGCCGGGGCAGCCCGCCCACACTAGCCGAGCGAGCCATCCTTGAGCCCACCAATGCTCAGACAAATGCGTTGGGATAGGGCTCAGGAGGAACCTCAGTGTTGGCATGTAGATCTTTGTGAAGACATATAATGCTCAAGATCAAATGGGGGTAAGAGGACAACCATCCTCACCAAAGAAACCCACAAGACCCCCTGGCAAGACCCTTGTCGGGGAGACCAGCGCGCCACGGCAAGACCCTTGCCAGGCCACCCGGCAAGACCCTTGCCGGGGAAGCCAGCGTACGACAGCAATACCCTTGCCGGGCCACCCGACAAGACCGCCGCCAACGCACACCAGCTGGGCCACTGTCAGGCCCGCACCAGATAAGCCTTCACCACCGTTCGCATGCAGCTGCCGACCCAACCAGCTGAACAGGCACCTGCATGGCGGCATGCAATCCTTCGTGGAGGATCCACCACCGCGCCACCTCAGCTGCCTGCCTGCCTACATGGCACCGCATGCGTCACTGGCCAGGGCGCGTGTCGAAGCGAGAAGGAGCGGCGACGGACGGGACGGGCCTCGCCCCCATCCCCAATAAAGCGAAGGGACACCTAAGCCTCGCATTAAATGTGTCTTGTCTTGTAATACGATGGATAACCTCGCAGCACTGTACCCTTTCCACCTCCTGCTTGCCACTGTGGCGACCCTTTTCCTATAAAAGGAGGCCCGAGGCGACTAGGAAAAGGATTCGGCTCTTTGGAACCTCGCAGCACCTAGAGCTAGTTCAAGAGCTCAAGAATACTAAATACATCCACCAAAGCAGGACTAGGGTTTTACGCATCCTCGCGGCCCGAACCTGGGTAAATCCCCCTCTGTGTCACCTGTTGGTCCTGCTCTTCTCAAGATCCCCGCGCCCCGCAACCGTAGAAGGGATTCCAGTGATCCCAGAGGTGTCGTTTCCCACCGACAGCATGTATTCCGAATATAGTCATACGTGCTTATGGAAAAGACCTGCATGACATCTTTTGTCCTACCCTCCCGTGGCAGCGGGGTCCTATTGGAAACTAAGGGATATTAAGGCCTCCTTTTAATAGAGTACCGGACCAAAGCATTAACACTTGGTGAATAAATGAACTCCTCAAACTACGGTCATCAACGGGAGTGGTCCCGATTATTGTCACTTTGGGGTTGCCGGATCATAACACATAGTAGGTGATATTGACTTGCAAGATAGGATAAAGAACTCACATATATTCATGAAAACATAATAGGTTCAGATCTGAAATCATGGCACTCGGGCCCTAGTGTAACAGTATGGATTTTTTCCCTTTTCTTTTTTTCCTTTGATTTTCTTGGATTTCCTGTTTTGTTTTGCTTTTCCGTGGCTATGTGGTTCTGAAACTTGGGAAGATCATGTCTTCCTAGGTTTTATAGTGGCTTGTCACCCTCATAATCATCCCAAGATCATGGTATTTCCATCCTTGACCTAACCCAATAATCTTTTTATTGGGAATATTTCCTTTTCTGACAAAGGAATAACCCTTAAAACCCTAGGTTGTGAAGCAACCTATATTTCTGTCACTCCTAAAATTCCCAAATAATTCTCATAAATTTTTTGGGTAATATATTCCTCAAATATGGCAAAATATATCATTGGAAATGTTTCCCATCATGCTCAATAAATTCATTTCCTATCCTGTCCTAAATGGCACATTGTGAAGCAAGTGCCATTTATCTTTGCCCAATTCAACCCAAACTTCTTGGACATCTTTTCTTGTCCAAATAATTACCTCATGCCAAAATTCAACTCAAGTTGCCTAGTAAATATTCCTGAGCAATTTTTCAAAGTTCCAGACTGAGGGAAGTGATTGGAAGGAAGTACAATCTAGGCATATCCAAATGAGTTGCAATTTTGCAAGCTCCTTTATATGATCTTATCATGACTCTCCACCAAATATGAGCTCATTTAACTCATTTATGTGAGCCCAGCTCCAAATCTTAGTTTCTGGTCAGATTTTCAGTTTGTGAAGCAACTATATTTTATATTGCTTCATTTAAGCTGAAAATTTTCCAAGGAATTCTTCAATCCATATAAACTCCCTCCACCAAGTTTTAGCTCAATTAGTTAACCAATTGCCCTGTGCAATTTTTCCAAGTTTCTGTCCAGAATGAAGCTTTGTGAAGCAAGTGCCACTTTAGTATTTCCAAATGGCATGAAACTTTTACAGCAGCTTCATATCATCATACAACCCCTCTATGCCAAATTTCAGCTCACAGAAATCAAGTATGTGAGTGTATCATCCAAATCCCTAATTCTGGCCAGTTCTGCACTTTCTACAGCAACCCTCCTCTAAACTCCTCCTCTTAGTCTGATTTTCGGTGATCAGGATCACCTCAGTGTGTGATCATCAGCAGACAAACTAGTTACCACGTTACAAAGCTGGTTTAACCACAGAGAGTTACAAACACCTTCTTATTGATTTACTTTGGAGCTTAGTGCAAATCTCTTCTTTGCCCCTGGACCGATTTATTTCCTCATTTTGACTAACGGCACGACGGTCTATCTACAGGACATGGTTGGCCACGCCAAAGAGCACTTCTTGCGCCAGTGCTCGTGGTGATCATGCTTGCGTCATGGCTGAACGCGTGCTCTGGCTGGTTCCGTCCACTGTTCTCGTCTCCTCCCTCCTCGTCACGACGTCCATACATGTCCTGGAGCTCGCCCGTGCTCGACTGCGTCGCCCTGCATCGGTGCTTCGTCGTCGTTCACCTTAAATGTGTCGCAAACGCCATGCCCGTGCCATGTCCTGCCTCTGCCCGCCATTAAAGCTTGGTCGGGAGCTCGCTTGTGAGCTCCAGAGCCTTCCCCACGGCTATTTAAGCGTGCCCCGGGCCCTCCCGTAGCTCATACGCTCCTCACTTGCCTCCCTAGCCTACCGGAGTCCTCGGCCCCTATCTTTTTCACCGGAGTTCGCCTCGGCCATCGCCGGTCTTCTCGTTTCCGGCGAACCTAGCCCCTCCCCTCTCCTCCAGAGCTATCCACCGCTTTCCCCTCATCCCTGCGGTTCGCCCCACCACCTCTCCCTTCTCCGTAGTCCACTCTGGCTGCGTGCCCTGCAAGTCAGGCCGCTGCCCGCCTCTCTGCATCACTCCACATCGAGCTATCCCGAGCTCCTCCTCCCTGTACGACCCCACCATCGTTATTCCCGTGCTCCGATGAGTCGCCCCACCCCATCACCCTTGCAGGGGCGCCCTGCTTCACCAGAGATCATCACCACTGCTGCCTCTCTGTCGGCCTCCGTCCCCGCGGCCTCCTCTCCTCCACGTGCCTCCCCGGGAGCCATTTCTCCTCTGAACGGAGGCGATGCATCCTCGCGAGCTCGCCTGTGCGTTCGGTTTGGCCGGGGGCCACCGGAGCCGGCCGGCCCCATCGCCGCTTCCCTCCCCTGCTCTGCCTCTGCTCACGCAAGGAACAGGGCGAGCGGGAGGAAGAAGACAGCGCCCGTGCCCCTCTCCCCTACCGTTGGGCCCGGCCAGTCAGTGGCACAAGCGCCCCGCTGACATGGCAAGTGGAAGCGCCCCCGGGTGAGTACGTTTTCATTTGCCAGAAGGCGTATTACCGTCTATACGCTTTCATTTTCCTGAAAGCGTAGTTCTTGCCTGAGCTGCCAGGAATATGTTTTCAGTTTCGGAAAGCGTATTTCTAATTCTGCGCCTCTGCCTTATCCACTCAGGCACTTGTTTGTGATGATTTTTTCACAGATTGGTCCTTCATCTTCATCACCTTATATCTGCGCAACCATAACTCCGATTGAGGTGAAACAAGCGCTCACTTCTTCGTCTCGTCGAGCTCTATTTTTGGTAACATTTTCACCAGGTGGTTTCACAGTGAAAATGACCATTTTGCCCTTGCCTCTAATCATCCCCTCCGAGAGAACACCGTCCGACGTTTTGTTTTGCGGCTTCACCACACTTCTTCCCGGAGTCTCTGTCACCCCAGGCAAGCCACAATACCCACTTGCATGATAGTCATGTAGTAGCCATGGTTTTCAACTTGAATATTTATTAAATGTTTGCTTGTTTAAAATATGGTTATCATTGTTTTGGTAATGATTCTTGGTTAGTGCTTACTTTCTTGTTATGTTGTTATGCACCTGGTTGTCATGCCCTGCTAGTTGCTAGTATTCCTTTCATATACTTATGCTTGTAGTAGTACATGTTGATCTTGGTAATGGTCTTCGGTGCATGACTGCCATCTGTCCTGAGTACCGTGGTTATGCTTGTTCCATTGCATCCAGATGGTTAAATGCTTGCATCATGGCATTGTTGATATGTTCTTGCATGATATTTATTGTTGATGCTATTGGTCATTCTATGTTTTAGTGAAGTATGTACTTATGATGTTCATGCTAGTCAGTATGCCATGCTTAGTTGGATATGATTCATTGTTGATATGGTGGATAGCTATGTGGTTCTCTCATGATTATGTTGATATCATGCTCAAGCATTGTAATTGCATCATGTATTTTATCATGGCTCAGCATATTTGCATTCAAGTTTAACTGGATTAAATTGAACTTGAACAACTGTTGGCTGAGTCATGGTGCCACCATATCGAACTGACCAGTGCAACCACGCTTACCTTTATGGGAAGGTCCTAACTGGGTCTATTGTCGTGCCTCTCGGCGGTGCCTCCAAATAGGGAAGGTTATGGGCGTGCGGTGCCTTGGCCCGGTAAGCAGACATAACCTTGTGTGCCCTTTGTTGTTATTATGGATCCGGTCTCTGTGAGGGACGGTCCCCGTGAGGGATGTTTTGGCCATGATGGTGATCGTTGTGTGTTTGGTAGACATGGGGCCACCCAGGACTAGCCCAGTTGGGAGTGGGTCGGAGTGGCCGGGAGAGTGTCATGGCAGTAGATCGGTTTTGTCGGAACGCCGTTGGTCCACCCAAATGGGAGTGCGAGGCCATGGGTTCCGTAGTGTGGGTACAGTGTACTAACCTCTGTAGAGTGTATATCAAATCTATCGATAACCACGCCCGTGGATAAGGGCCCAGTTCGTAGTTGGTCACACTTTTAGTCAACAGTAATAATAATAATGTGCTTAATAACAACCCCGGTTCGATGATGAGATAAGTTGGTTGTGATCGCCGGAAAGATCACCGTTTGAGACCAAGTGTTGGTCATGGTCGTGATCGCCGGAAAGATCACCGTTTGAGGCCAAGTGTTGGTCATGGTTGTGATCGCCGGAATGATCACCGTGGTATCGAGGATACAGAGTTGTTGGATATTCGTGATGTTGTGCGAGAATCGTGGGTAAAGATCAAGCTCCTTGTGGTCATTTGATGGTTACTATGGTATTGTTAATCCAAGCTTGATTTGATCCTGAGATGATCATGTAATGTCCGAGGCTGGCAAGTGATGCATGTGATGGTTACGAGGTAACCCGAGCAGAATAAATGGTGCATGTAGTGTCATCATGTTGCATGCTAGTATCATCAAATTTTTATGTTCATGCCATGATCATATTGTTCTAGCGATATTATGTTCATGTTGTTCATGCCATGTTATCATGATGGTCTCATGATAATTCCTGCTTAACCTATAATTGTCATGCTGTTGTTTGTCTTGAATGCTTCTGGTTATTGTGAGCTTGCAAGTACATTCAATGTACTGACCTGGCGTGTCATGCCAGTTTGCAGGTCGTGCCTGGATTGCTTACTTGTTTGGTGTGGTTCCTATGTGCGCGAGCTAGAATAAACGTTCCAGCCAGAGTCCCTGCGGATTGGAGTCCATCATCGCCGTTCGTTGTTCCGCTGCCAGTAGGTTTTCCGCTGCCTCGAGTTGTCATGCTGCTTGTATAGAGGAACCGTGGTTGGTGTAGTGTTGCCGTGTCGATGTTATTCATTGTAATATTGGAACCCTTGTATTCATATTCGTGTTGTAATAAAGAGCTGGTTTGTTCTATACTAAGCAGTGCCGTATCCAGAAGACTTCACCTCGATCTCTGGGCTGGAATACGGGGCGTTCCGGTTTTCTCTGAGCCGGGGTGCCACAGGCTTGCACTACTAGGAAAAGGCCTGCTAGTGGTGCACCTGTTTTGGCTACTAATGGCGCACTACAGGTACGCCACTAGCATCACGCCATTAGAAGTGCGCCATTAGTATACCAGATACTAATGGCGCATCAGGGAGTGCGCCATTAGTATATCACATGGTGCGCCATTACTATCTGACTTAGTAATGGTGCACCACATAGAAGTGCGCCATTACTAACAAATGTTTTTCAAATATTTTTTCAGAAAAAAAATTCAATTTTTTTTCAATTTTTTTTCATTTTTTTCTTAATCTCGGGTCAATATGCTTAATCTCAAGTCAAATCGCACTAAGTGGTCAAACTTCCCGGAAGGTCACCCATCCTCACACTACTCCAAAATTTCGAGCATGCTTAACTTCATAGCTTCTATCCAACCCAGCACCACCTCACTTAACAGGCACTTGTTGATATATCTATCACATCAATCCTATTAAACCTTGTTGATGTCTAGGACTTTGTTCATGTTCATGAGTATGATGAAATTTTGAAAAATATTTCAAACTTCCCGGTCATATTACGTATCATTTTTGGAAAAGAAAAATTCCAATTTTTTTAAACCAATTTTTTTTCTGTTACTAGTGGCGCACCTAGCAAACGGTGCGCCACTAGTAAGTTTGATTTTTTTTTCATTTTTCCCTCTAGATCTTAAAATCCCCGTAACATTTTTTCTGTTAGGTTTTTGAGGATTTTGAAAATAACTTTCCGAGTAGTTGATTTTTCATATAATTTTTTTTTTAATCCGAGTTCGTATGCAAAAGTTATGCCCATTTTACAAATTCCAGAGAGATTTTGCAAATAAAATCGAAATTCATATTTGTAAGTTTTCCCAACAAGTAGACCACATATCACATGGGAAACTTATTTTTTATTTTTTGGCATTTCCATCATTTTCTTTTATTTTTTAAACTGAAAAGGCGGTCAAGGGGGTGCATTCGGTGGATTTTTTGGGCCAAGTTAGTAATGACGCACCATGGGAGTGGTGCGCCATTACTAGTTCAACTAGTAATGGCGCAGTAATGGCGCACCACACACACGGTGCGCCATTACTAGTTCAACTAGTAATATGAACTAGTAATGGCGCACCACACACACGGTGCGCCATTACTAGTTTTGAAAAAAAAATTGAAAATCTTTTTGAATTTTTTTTACTAGTGGCGCACCGTGGATGTGATGCACCATTACTAGTTTAACTAGTAATGGCGCACTATCCCCTGGTGCGCCATTACTAGTTTTGGAAAAAAATTAAAAAATTGTGACTAATGGCGCATCGTGGATGTGGTGCGCCATTAGTATTTGGACACTAATGGCGCACCAACACATGGTGCGCCATTAGTATATAGTAGTGGCGCACCACATGTGTGGTGCGCCATTAATGTCCATATTATTTATAGCCCTTTTCCTAGTAGTGTTGGTATCAGAGCAGGTCTTGCTGTACAGCGTCCTAGTTCGCTGGAACGTTAGAGAACGGTAGTATAGGGTCTGGTTGTTGCCCTTGCTTGCTGCATTTGGTTGTTGAATTTGTTTGCTGCATATAGTTTTATTTCTGAGTTAGCCCGAGACGCCATTTGAGCCAAGAGATTGCTTGGTGTCGCTATACCTCAGTCTCCGCTAGCTTCTCCAGATCGTCCGCCTCGTCCGTTCGGAGTTTCAGAGTCATCAGTTCCACTCGCTACTCCCTTAGCTTCCTCGTCAGTTCGTGAGCGTTTGCTCAAGTGTACGGTGTAGTTCTTCGCGTAGTGCTTGCGCATATGCTGTAGTATCATGCTTGTGTGTGCCTGTGTGGAGCAGCTTTGTAGCTTGTTTGTTATGTGCTTTGATGCAATAAATCGTTTTCTCGTGCTTCTTTGTTTTGAATCCTCGGTGTTACCCCCTTATGGAAATTACTCCTCGACCGACACCGGATCAGAAGAAACCGTGAGCAGTACAGATATACACCAAGGAATTCAATTAAAAGAAATGAGATTTTCAGCTGACAGCATTGCATTGGAGACATCCGTCCGGATACATATTGTATTCTGATCAGACCTTTCAGCATTGAGTACCCGTCAGAGGTACACCTTTATCGCAGCAATGATTAAATCAGGAAGGGGACAAAGTTGGATCAACAGTGCATTTCAAGTCAAAGATTTGGGCTATGCACAATGATTGAATCTGCTACAAGTCAAAATTAAAACATTGCGACTCCCAGAAGTCAATCCAAATACGCAATGAATTCAGTAAGGATAGTCAGACAATTCTTGTCATATAAGTAATCAGCTTCCGGACTGACAAAAATATATATATGTCATTCCATTCACCAAGAAAATTAGTCCCGTCCTTCTCCACAATTTATTGACGAAGTGTACAAAGATAAGGTTCCCAGTCTGCATCGGTAGGGAATGAATGGATTCCCATACAAGATATTCAGTCTTCTTGATAAAATACTGCAAAAGCTTCTGGCTTAAGGTACCAAGTCTTCCCTAGCAGAGTCTTTAAGGGGGGGGGGGGCTTATGAGGTACGATACCCCGTGTTTTCTCAAGAAGATATCCACCGAAGGCTTCGAGCATAAGCCACCCAGTCTTCCTTAGCACGACAGCCCGGTGGTTTCCGAACGCAAGCTGCCCAACATTCTTCTGTACGGCACTAATGTAAGACATTAAATTATGAACTGTCAGCATATGACAGTGTTTTCCAAATGGCAGATCTATGACAATTTGGTCTAAACAAAAATCAGTCAGAACAAAGGTATGCCTCGAGAATCAGATATTAGTTCATTCAATAAGCTACCAAGTCCATGCAAGTCTCTCGCACAAGGAAGAATTCACGATACACATCCGACAACCTCACCAGTTATTCAAGAAACAAAAACCAGTGGGTGATGCCATAATCAACAAGTCTTGAAGGAAAGACAACATTGAGACAATAATCTTGGCAGTGATTATCAAGATCAGTCCCGCACATCCAACAATATGATGTTATTAACCCTGTCACTGTCCGACATAATCCACAACAGTATTGAGATCTGTATAACCACACGTGAGCCGGATAAATATACCGAGTCTCAAACCATGAACCAGACCAAGGTATGATTGCCATATATTGTACGTAACAGTATTCAGGGCCACGAAAATAATCAAGGATATATATAAGGCCCCGCTCTTTCGGTTAAGGGTCCAGATGAAGAAAGTAATAATGAAAGAGCAGGACCAACAATACAGGTATGCCGGTTATTGTGTAAAAATGTGGATGCCCAAGACCGTCTTATTCCACAGCAAACCCAAGCAAGATACGCCTAAGAGGTCTACTCCATTCTAGTAAGGACCGCATGGCAAGGCAACTAGCTCAGTCCACAGTATGCTCAGAACTGTCAGCCTTAAATGCCCGAGTCTGTCAATCCAGAACCCAGGACGGCTCAATATATTGACCTCAGCCGCCGTGATGGAGCATCGTGCGGACTATTATTCCCATGGAGATACCGGCAAAATAAATAAATAAAAATGAAGAATCAGTCTGAGAACACATACTTTGAGGATTGTTATCTCTCGCATAGGGGAAGCAATTAAAAGAATAGCCTGTGTGGATGGGATTCTTTGCCAAGATCACCGCCAGTCAAGTCTGCAAATCTTATCATCAGGAGATGGTGCATTTTTCTATCAGTCACGACAAGCGACAGTAAAACCTTTGATACAACTTGGATACTGAAGACTGTGAAGCCAGTCAAGATAAGTCAGGGACTCCTGCAAGATGTTAGCATCCGTTAGCAAAACATATATGATCCACATCACTGTTTTGGACCCAGAAGGCATGCATATATTCGAGGAATTCTTTGTTCCACGGGAAGAAGTGTTCCCAAACTCCATGGAATATTCTCGGTACTCGATACGAGAATAACATTGCCAGCAAGGATCAATATCAAGAAGGACAAGTATGTCCGTAAAAATAATATTTCGGATGCTAGCTCAGCCAACAGATATGAAAAGAAAATTTGAGTCAGTATAAACAGGAACATATGAGGTATGTCCTGTCAGAATGTTATATAAGGCGAAGCAAACCACCCCAGATCAAGACGGTCAGTCAGATCCAATTCAGCGGAAATATTATATGAGAATGAATAAAAGAAACCCGAGTTGGAAACAGTTTCTTCAAGTCAGAAAGATTATTTAACCCTGAGCAACCAAATCTCGAGGACAAGAATTCTTTAAGGGGGAAGGTTTGTAACAGCCAGGATTTTTGCCCTTTTCTTTTTTTTCCTTTGATTTTCTTGGATTTCCTGTTTTGTTTTGCTTTTCCGTGGCTATGTGGTTCTGAAACTTGGAAAGATCATGTCTTCCTAGGTTATATAGTGGCTTGTCACCCTCATCATCATCCCAAGCTCATGTCATTTCCATCCTTGACCTAACCCAATAATCTTTTTATTGGGAATATTTCCTTTTCTGATAAAGGAATAACACTTAAAACCCTAGGTTGTGAAGCAACCTATATTTCTGTCACTCCTAAAATTCCCAAATAATTCTCATAAATTGTTTTGGTAATATCTTCCTCAAATATGGCAAAATATATCACTGGAAATGTTTCCCATCATGCTCAATAAATTCATTTCCTATTATGTCCTAAAGGGCACATTGTGAAGCAAGTGCCATTTATCTTTGCCCAATTCAACCCAAACTTCTTGGACATCTTTTCCTGTCCATATAATTGCCTCATGCCAAAATTCAACTCAAGTTTCCTACTAAATATTCCTGAGCAATTTTTCAAAGTTCTTGTCTGAGGGAAGTGATTGTGAAGGAAGTACAAGATAGGCATATCCAAATGAGTTGCAATTTTGCAAGCTCCTTTATATGATCTTATCATGACTCTCCACCAAATATGAGCTCATTTAACTCATCTATGTGAGCCCGGCTCCAAATCTTAGTTTTTGGTCAGATTTTCAGTTTGTGAAGCAACAATATTTTATATTGCTTCACTTAAGCTGAAAATTTTCCAGGGCATTTTTCAATCCATATAAACTCCCTCCACCAAGTTTTAGCTCAATTAGGTAATCCAATTGCCCTGTGCAATTTTTCCAAGTTTCTGTCCAGAATGAAGCTTTGTGAAGCAAGTGCCACTTTGGTATTTCCAAATGGCAAGAAACTTTTACATCAGCTTCATATCATCATACAACCCCTCTATACCAAATTTTAGCTCACAGGAATCAAGTATGTGAGTGTATCATCCAAATCCCTAATTCTGGCCAGTTCTGCACTTTCTACAGCAACCCTCCTCTAAACACCTCTTAATCTGATTTTTGGTGATCAGCATCACCTTAGTGTGTGATCATCAGCAGAAAAACTAGTTACCACGTTACGAAGCTGGTTTAACCACAGAGAGTTACTGAGGGAGTCCTGGATTAGGGGGTGTCCGGATAGCCGGACTATAACCATTGACCGGACTCCTGGACTATGAAGATACAAGATTGAAGACTTCATCCCGTGTCCGGATGGGACTTTCCTTGGCGTAGAAGGCAAGCTTGGCAATACGGATATGTAGATCTCCTCCCATTGTAACAGACTCTGTGTAACCCTAGCCCTCTCCGGTGTCTATATAAACCGGAGGGTTTTAGTTCGTAGGACGAACAACAATCATACCATAGGCTAGCTTCTAGGGTTTAGCCTCTCTTATCTCGTGGTAGATCTACTCTTGTACTACCCATATCATCAATATTAATCAAGCAGGAGTAGGGTTTTACCTCCATCGAGAGGGCTCGAACCTGGGTAAAAACATCGTGTCCCTTGTCTCTGTTACCATCCGCCTAGACGCACAGTTCGGGACCCCCTACCCAAGATCCGCCGGTTTTGACACCGACATTGGTCCTCTTAACGATATTATAAACAACCGCGACGCGACGGGACGGATTGCCAAATGGGCCATTGAGCTCCTCTCGTTCGACATAACCTATAAGCCACGGCGAGCTATTAAGTCGCAAGTTTTGGCCGACTTCATCACCGAATGGACTGAAGCCGAACTCCCTAAAGAGTACGACACATATTCCAACTGGATCATGCACTTCGACGGCTCCAAAATGTTGGCTCGTCTGGGGGCTGGCGTCGTTCTGATGTCCACAACAGATTCTGATTCATCGTACTCGAGATAATGTATACGGACTCCAACAACGCAATCGAATCTGAGGCCCTTCTACGTGGTCTCCGGATGGCGCTCCATGGGCATCCAACGCCTAGAGGTGCGAGGATTCGAACCTCGCGATATCCCAAATAAATGGAGACTTTAATGCCAAGGATCCAAAAATGGCAGCTTACCGCAACGCCGTCCTAAAAATGCCAGCTCGGTTCGAGGGGCTCGAATTTCATCATATAGCCCGGGAAAACAATCAGGTAGTAGACTTCTTGGCACGCATTGGCGCAAAGCTCTATACAGCCCCCCTCCAACATTTTCTTGGAGAGGCTGTTCAAGCCATCCGTATTATGGGAAGAGGAATCCGGAAATAACAGCCCGGACCCAACCGCACTGCCCGACACCGAACATTTTGACACAACGGAAGGCTCTGCCAACGAAGTAACATCTTCAGTCCACGTAATAATGGTAGTCATTGCCCCGTGGACAGAACCATTCCTAGCCTACCTAGCCAGGCAGGAACTTCCTGAGGACCAAAGCGAGGCACGCTGCATAGTGCGGCGATCTAAAGCCTATAAAGTCCATGAGGGAGAGCTTTATAAGAAAAGCACCACCGGAGTCCTTCAAAGGTGTATCTCCGAAGAGGAAGGGCGGAATCTTCGGCTGAAATTCATGCCGGACTCGGCAGGCACCACGCTGCAGCCCGGCCCTTGTAAGCAAGGCCTTCCAGACAGGATTTTATTGGCCGACGGCCCGAGCGGATGCTCGTGACTTAGTCCAATGATGCGTCGGTTGCCGCCTCTTTGCTAACCAAAGCCATATGCCACCCACCGCCCTCCAAACTATACCCATCACCTGGCCCTTCGCGGTCTGGGGGCTTGACATGGTTGGACCCCTTAAAGAAGGAACCCACAAGCAAAAATACCTACTAGTCATGGTGGATAAGTTCACCAAATGGATAGAAGCCAAGCCTGTTAAGACGGCTGAATCCAGACCGGTGATAGACTTCATATTAGGGGTCGTACACCGTTACGGCGTCCCCCACAGCATCATCACTGATAACGGCACAAACTTTACAGCCGGCGAGGTCAAACTCTGGTGCAAAAACATGGGCATCAAGCTCGACTATGCTTCAGTCTATCACCCTCAAACTAATGGTCAAGTCGAGTGAGCAAATGGTCTAATCATGAGCGGCATCAAACCCAGATTAGTGCGGTCCCTCAAGGAATCTAACACGACCGGTAGAGGAGCTCGACTCCGTACTGGGGCTGCGGACCACGCGAATCGCACCACCGGATACACACCATTCTTTATGGTATACGGCGCAGAGGCGGTTCTGCCCTGCGACATAATTCATGACTCACCTCGCGTGCGCATGTACGAAGAAAGAGAAGCCGAACTCGATCGGCAGGACAATTTGGACGCCTTGGAGGAGGAGCATGACGTGGCAAAAGCCCGTTCCGCATTCTATCAACAGCAGGCTCGAAGATATCAAAGCAGAGAAGTACGGGCCAAAACTTACAATGTTGGCGAGTTAGTTCTACGCCTGCCGGACAAGAAAAAGGACAAACTCAAGACCAAATGGGAAGGTCCCTTTATTATTGACCAAGTCATGACTGGTGGAGCGTACCGTCTCAAGATGCATCGGATTACCGACTCGAGCCGAACCCATGGAACGCATCCCGTCTCTGAAGATTCTACGCCTAGCGCCTGACTCTGTGTTCGTCTCCTTCCTCTGTCTATTTTTTACACATTAGTTGTCTTATATTTCTCTCCTTCTCCCTCCCTTTCTCTTACAGCCTTTAAGGGCTCGTTCGCGCCTTGTTTGCACACAACTGACGCGCTATCCGCGCTCATTATACCCGGGGGCTTCTTTAACAGAAGCTTATTTATAGGGGCTTCATGCCCAACACATGTGTCACACTTACGCATGTACCTTTTATTCACCATTATATGCGTCGACATGACTTAAGTTTTGGCCAAGCTGGGTTGACTGGCTCCTATGCTTACCCCTACGTTCCCGATTGTTCGGCTAGGCGGTAAAGGGAGCACCTCTGCGATTATTCTTTGCCGGGTCAGCCGGATGTGTACCTCAGATCGGGTGAAGCCAAAAGCTAGCGTTCTTAAGGGAATATTCGATTCGGTGAACTAAAGATGACTTCTCACTTGTTTATTTATCCGCCCCGGATGCTTTTACGCCTTTTTGTGGTCGGACATGCACTTTAGGGCATGCCTCCTGAGAAAGGAACCCCTAACGGAACTATTCTGCCTGGAAGATGTTTCTTACTAACCATGTAATATAACATAACTAGTTGGGCACTTGTCTGTTCAAGCACTAATGACCCCTATGCCTGGTCTCCACGCATGCCCTGATTCTTACATAAACAAGAGGGTATTCGGACACACTCCGGACTATCGGGTCCCGAGGTTGAAGCGAAAAGGTCCGCCATGACAAACGATCTACAATCCGGCTAGAAGGCATTTTACATGTCATCTTAAATTACATAGTCAATTTGACTGGGTATATTCCTCTTCAATACCATCCAACAGGCTGTCTAGTTTACAGTCCTGTTGGGAATGTTTGGCGGCCAACTCTATCTGGCCGTACACTAAGCTCACAGGGATCTCCTTCCCATCGGGCCCCATAGGTCCGACCTCGGCCATGTGGTTTGGGTAAGCCTTCGTGTACCGCGTCTTCACCATGGCCCAGGCCTCCCTGGCGCCTTGATGGCAGGCCGATATCTTCCATAATCGGAAACGCCGCCGCACTCCCTTAAGTCTCTTTGCAAGCTCTCCAAGACCTTCGGGCATGGAGTCAGATGGCCACAAGGCCTGGGCGACGCCTTTCATTACCTGCCGAACTCGTTCGTGCAGTTGTAAGAGCTCGGGAAGAAGGTCACCCGTAGAACCGGGCATTTCCTCTGCAGGACAACCTGTGAGCATACCTATAGACATAACTCTGTTAGTCGACTTCCTCGCCGAACTCTTTTTCAAAGTTCGTTCAAGCACTTACTAAAAATGCCGCGTCGAAGCCGCCGATTCTCCTTCACGGAGTCCGACAACTGGGCATGAACATCATTTAGTTCCTCGCCCAGCTGGGTGTTGGCATCTTGGAGATTATTCTTCTCCTGCCTCACCTTCGTAAGAACGCTCTCGCCGGCCTTTAACCGGCGCAAGAGTTGTTGCTTGTCCGGATCTACTCCGGCGCCATCTGCAATGTTATTGTCAGATTTGCACACACGCCGCACTTCACAACATACTTATCTTTCAAGCATATATTACCGTAGGGGTCTCCTTGGCCTCCCCTGGCGGCTAGTGCGGCCTCAAGTTGGGCTTTGCACTCTTCCAGCTCACAGGACAGTTGGGTATTCTTTTCTGTAAGAACCTGCATAATAAATGATCCTTAAATCAGTTATTCTAATTGTTTCAAGTCTCAGGGGCTACTGATATATATATATAATCATCAAATTTTCTCACCCGTATGTCTTTTACATACTGCTCCGTGGCCCTGGTTAGACCATTTTGAGCGGCACGGAGGTACGCATCTCCCAAGTTGAAGGCGTCCAATGCCTCTTGGGAGAAACAAGCGTTGCGAAGAACTGTCCGGCGGCGCCTGTGATTCATGGCACTCTCCAGCCCGGAATAGGTGGCGGACAGTCTGTCTGCATCCTCTGTCGGAGGAGCGTCCAACGCACGCCTCGTGTTCGCCTCTTCTTCTGGACCTGGCTTTGGAGCCTGGCTGGTGGAGGCGCGATTGGCAATCTCTCTGGATATAGTCGGGGAGCCCTCTTTTTCCTACAAAAAAGAGAGCACGGGCATTAGTATGCATCGTAAGAATAATACCTTGGAATAAGGCGGCGCGCCTTACTGCTGCGCCGGTGCCTCGACCCGGACTGCTTGTCTCTTTAGCCTGCCCGCCATCGCGGTCCCTTGTTGGCTAGTGGCCGCAGGCTCGGCATTCCGCCTCGAGATCCTCCCCAGCGAAACACCATTGGTATACGGTGATAAAAAAAAAGCACGGACGGATCATCTTCGAAGTATTAGGACTTCGGTCTCGATTACTTGTGAGGCGGGGACCAGTCCAGGATAATCGGCTGTAATAGCCACCAAGGCATTGTCGATGCTCAGTTGGTAAAATACCCCATCGATCAGCTCCACGGATATGTCTGGGTCCTCTTGGGAGGCCGGATCGAGGGACCGTTCCGGATCCTCGGGTTGTGGAGAAGTGATGTTTATATCCTTTACGGCCCGGCGCAATTCCTGCGTCGAAATCACAAGATAAGGTACTTGACTATGGTAATATGGAACGTATGGGCAAAAAAGAAGTGTCCGCTTACCCAGCTTGGAGGATTGTACATAGAAAATCCGCTCTGAGAATTGACGCGGAGGAACTCCTCCTCTTCTCCCTTGTACAAAGTGGGCAAGATCTTCATTAGAGCGGCAATCGAGTCCGGCCCCTTACTGCCGCAGCGGGTGGCGTCATCCTCCCCATTGAAATCCCACATGGGGCGGCCTCTATACTAAAGCGGCTGCACCCCCCGCATAATGCATGTGGCCATGACCTCGATCATGGTCAGTCCGGAATGAGCTAACAGCCTTATCCGGCTCATCAGATAAAGAACGTCCTTGTCATTTTCCTTCTGGGGGCTCCGTGTACGCCAGCTCAGGCGCTTCTTCAAGGGAGCATTATCAAAATCAGGGAGGCCGATCCGAACAGGATCCGGCAGGGGGACATCTTCTATATAAAACCATTCTGAAGGCCAGTTTTCGAGCGCCTTCTTTGGAGTTCCGGATAGATATCCGGTCTCGGCGATGCGTCATACTTCAGCTCTGCCCGCTTGATATATTGACCCCTTCTGGGAACGGGGCACAAGGCAGAACAGTTTCCTCCACAACGCAAAATGAGCCTCGCAGCTCAAAAACAGCTCGCAAAGGGCTACGAAGCCCGCAATATGCAATATGGAGGCAGGCGTAAGGTTGTGCAACTGGAGGCCGTAGAACTCCAGGAGCCCCCGGAGAAACGGATGAATTGGAAATCCAAGCCCTCTTATCAAATAATGGACAAGGCATACCCGCTCTCCCTTGGAGGGATTGGGGACGCTCCGCTTGCTCCCGCCATTATAGGTGGCGAGCCCGCTCGAACCGGGACCATGAAGGCTGGAGGGAGAAATCCCTTGGTCTGAAGCATCACTAGCTCATTTGTCTTGGGGACGGAACATCTCTTCCAATTTCCAGGCTGGGGGCTGGGAGAGCGAGAGGAGGGGCTGCGTTGACTGGCCATGATGGAATGGATCTCTGTCGGATGCACTCCGATGAATGCTCGCGAATGGAAGATGGTGTGATTTGGATCTAAATCCTCGCCTCTTTAAAACGCAGCTCATTTACACAACTAGGGGGGTAAATGTAAAAACACCCTGGCTTTTCGCATTCGTCTGACACGTGGAGGATGGACATTATTGGACGTGGAAGCCAAGGAGCGCAATATTCATGAGAAGCCGGACACTATTCAACAGGTACACGGAATTTTGAGAAGAACCCGCCTTGCAATGTCGAAGACAATCTGCGCGCCGGACTCATCGTCATTGAAGCCTGGTTCGGGGGCTACTGAGGGAGTCCTGGATTAGGGGGTGTCCGAATAGCTGGACTATAACCTTTGGCCAGACTCCTGGACCATGAAGATACAAGATTGAAGACTTCGTCCCGTGTCCGGATGGGACTTTCCTTGGCGTGGAAGGCAAGCTTGGCGATACGGATATGTAGATCTCCTCCCATTGTAACCGACTCTGTGTAACCCTAGCCCTCTCCGGTGTCTATATAAATCAAAGAGTTTTAGTCCGTAGGACGAAAACAATCATACCATAGGCTAGCTTCTAGGGTTTAGCCTCTCTGATCTCGTGGTAGATCTACTCTTGTACTACCCATATCATCAATATTAATCAAGCAGGAGTAGGGTTTTACCTCCATCGAGAGGGCCCGAACCTGGTTAAAAACATCGTGTCCCTTGTCTCCTATTACCATCCGCCTAGACGCACAGTTCGGGACCCCCTACCCGAGATCCGCCGGTTTTGACACCGACAGTTACAAACACCTTCTTACTGATTTACTTTGGAGCTTAGTGCAAATATCTTCTTTGCCTCTAGACCGATTTATTTCCTCATTTTGACTAAGGGCACGACGGTCTATCTATTGGACATGGTTGGCCACGCCAAAGAGCGCCACTTGCGCCAGTGCGTGTGGTGATCACGCTTGCGTCATGGCTGAACGCGTGCTCTGGCTGGTTCCGGCCACTGTTCTCGTCTCCTCCCTCCTCGTCAAGACCTCCATCCATGTCCTGGAGCTCGCCCGTGCTCGACTGCGTCGCCCTGCATCGGTGCTTCGTCGTCGTTCGCCTTAAATGCGTCGCAAACGCCATGCCCGTGCCATGTCCTGCCTCTGCCCGCCATTACAGCTTGGTCGGGAGCTCGCTTGTAAGCTCCAGAGCCTTCCCCGCGGTTATTTAAGCGTGCCTCGAGCCCTCCCGCAGCTCATCCACTCCTCACTTGCCTCCCTAGCCTACCGGAGAACTCGGCCCCCTCCCTTTTTCACCGGACTTCGCCTCGGCCATCGTCGGTCTTCTCGTTTCCGGCGAACCTAGCCCATCCCCTCTCCTCCAGAGATGTCTACTGCGTTCCCCTCATCCCCGCGGTTCCCCCCACCACCTCGCCCTTCTCCAGAGTCCACTCTGGCCGCGTGCCCCGCAAGTCAGGCCGCCGCCCGCCTCTCTGCATCACTCCACCTCGAGCTATCCTGAGCTACTCCTCCCTGTACGACCCCACCACCGTTCTTCCCGTGCTCCGCTGAGTCGCCCCACCCCATCACCCCTCGCCGGAGCGCCCTGCGTCACCAGAGATCATCACCACTGCCGCCTCTCTGTCCGCCTCCATCGACGCGGCCTCCTCTCCTCCACGCGCCTCCCGGGAGCCGTTTCTCCCCTGAACAGAGGCGTTGCATCCTCGCGAGCTCGCCGGTGCGTTCGGTTTGGCCGGAGGCCACCGGAGCCGGCCGGGCCCATCGCCAATTCCCTCCCCTGCTCTGCCTCTGCTCACACGAGGAACAGGGCGAGCGGGAGGAAGAAGACAATGCCCGTGTCCCTCTGCCCTGTCGTTGGGCCCGCCCAGTCAGTGGCCCAAGCGCCCCGCTGACGTGGCAAGTTGAAGCGCCCCCGGGTGAGTACGTTTTCATTTGCCCGAAGGCGTATTTCGTTTATACGCTTTCATTTGCCCGAAAGCGTATTTCTTGCCTCAGCTGCCACGAATACATTTTCAGTTTTAGAAAACGCATTTCTTATTCTGCGCCTCTGGCTTATCCACTCAGGGACTTGTTTGTGATGATATTTCCACAAATTGGTACTTCATATTCATCACTTTATATCTCCGCAACTGTAACTCCGATTGAGGTGAAACCAGCGGTCACTTTTTCGTCTCGTCGAGCTCTATCTTTTGATAACATTTTCACTAGGTGGTTTCACAGTGAAAATGACCATTTTGCCCTTGCCTCAAATCAGCCGCTCTGGGAGAACACCGTCCAACGTTTTGTTTCGCGGCTTCACTGCACTTCTTCCTAGAGTCTCCGTCACCCCAGGCAAGCCACAATACCCACTTGCATGATAGTCATGCACTAGCCATGGTTTTTGACTTGAATATTTATGAAAATTTTGCTTGTTTAAAATATGGTTATCGTTGTTTCGATAATGATTCTTGGTTAGTGCTTACTTTCTTGCTATGTTGTTATGCACCTGGTTGTCATGCCCTGCTAGTCGCTAGTATTCCTTTCATATACTTATGCTTGCTAGTAGTACATATTGATGTTGGTAATGGTCTTCGGTGCATGACTGCTATCTGTCCCGAGTACCGTGGTTATGCTTGTTCCATTGCATCCAGTTGGTTAAATGCTTGCATCATGGCATTGTTGATATGTTCTTGCATGATATTTATTGTTGATGCTAGTGGTCATGCTATGTTTCAGAGAAGTATGTACTTATGATGTTCATTCTAGTCAGTATGCCATGCTTAGTTGGATATGATTTATTGTTGATATGGTGGATAGTTATGTGGTTCTCTCATGATTATGTTGATATCATGCTCATGCATTGTAATTGCATCATGTATTTTATCATAACTCAGCATATTTGCATTCAAGTTTAACCGGATTAAATTGAACCTGAACAACTGTTGTGAGTCAGGGTGCCACCATATCAAATTGACCAGTGCAACCATGCTTACCTTTTTGGGAAGGTCCTAACTAGGTTTATTGTCGTGCCTCTCACTGGTGCCTCCAACTAGGGAAGGTTACGGGTGTGCGGTACCAAAGACATAACCTTGTGTGCCCGTTGTTGTTAGTTGTTATTATGGATCCGGTCCCTGTGAGGCACAGTCCCCGCGAGGGACGTTTTGGCCACGACGGTGGTTGTTGTGTCTTTGGTAGACACGGGGCCACCCAGGACTAGCCCAGTTGGGAGTGGGTCGGAGTGGCCGGGAGAGTGTCCTGGCAGTAGATCGGTTTTGTCGGAACGTCGTTGGTCCACCCGAATGGGAGTGCGAGGCCACGGGTTCCGTAGTGTGGGTACAGTGTACTACCTCTGCAGAGTGTATATTAAATCTATCAATAGCCACGCCCATGATAAGGGCCCGATTAAGTAGTTGGTCACACTTTGAGTCAACAGTAATAATAATAATGTGCTTAATAACAACCCCGGTTCGATGATGAGATAAGTTGGTTGTGATCACCGGAAATATCACCGTTTGAGACCAAGTGTTGGTCATGGTTGTGATCGCAGGAAAGATCACCGTTTGAGGCCAAGTGTTGGTCATGGTTGGGATCACCGGAATGATCACCGTGGTATCGAGGATACCGAGTTGTTGGATATTCGTGATGTTGTGCGAGAATCGTGGGTAAAGATCAAGCTCCTTGTGGTCATTTGATGATTACTATGGTATTGTTTATCCAAGCTTGATTTGATCCTGAGATGATCATGTAATGTCCGAGGTTGGCAAGTGATGCATGTGATGGTTACAAGGTAACCTGAGCAGAATAAATTGTGCACGTAGTGCGATCATGTTGCATGCTAGTATCATCAGATTTATATGTTCATGCCATGATCATATTGTTCTAGTGATATTATGTTCATGTTGTTCATGCCATGTTATCCTGATGATCTCATGATAATTCCTGCTTAACCTGTAATTGCCATGCTGTTGTTTGTCTTGAATGCTTCTGGTTATTGTGAGCTTGCAAGTACATTCAATGTACTGACCTGGCGTGTCATGCCAGTTTGAAGGTCATGCCTGGATTGCTTGCTTGTTTGGTGTGGTTCCTGTGCGCGAGCTAGGATAAACGTTCCAGCCAGAGTCCCTGCGGATTGGAGTCCATCATCGCCGTTCGTTGTTCCGCTGCCAATAGTTGTTTCGCTGCCTCGAGTTGTTATGCTGCTTGTATAGAGCAACCGTGGTTGGCGTAATGTCGCCGTGCCGATGTTATTCATTGTAATATCGGAACCCTTTTATTCATATTCGTGTTGTAATAGAGAGCTGGTTTGTTCTATACTAAGCAGTGCCGTATTCCAGAAGACTTCACCTCGATCTCTGGGCTGGAATACGGGGCGTTCCGGTTTTCTCTAAGCCGGGGTGCCACGCCTAGTGACAAGAATTAAGCATAGCAAAGTCATAGCAACATCAATCTCAGAACATAATGGATACTAGGGATGAAACCTTAACAAAACTAACTCGATTACATGATATATCTCATCCAACCCATCACCGTCTAGCAAGCCTACGATGGAATTACTCACACACAGTGGTAAGCATCATGAAATTGGTGATGGAGGATGGTTCATGAGGACGATGGCGATGGATTCCCCTCTCTGGAGCCCCAAACGGACTCCAGATCAGCCCTCCCGAGAGTGTTTAGGGCTTGGCGGCGGCTATCGTAAAACGTGATGAATCTTTCTCTCTAATTTTTTTCTCCCCGTACGTGAATATATATAGTTGGAGTTGAGGTCGGTGGAGCTCTAGGGGGCCCATGAGGCAGGGGGTGCGCCCAGGGGGGCAGGCGCGCCTCCCACCCTCGTGGACAGGGCGTGGGCCCCTGGCATTGATTCCTTCGCTAGTATTTTTTTATATTTTCCAAAAATAATCTCCGTTGATTTTCAAGTCATTCCGAGAACTTTTGTTTCTGCACAAATAACACCATGGCAATTCTTCTGAAAACATCATCAGTCCGGGTTAGTTCCATTCAAATCATGCAAGTTAGAGACCAAAACAAGGGCAAAAGTGTTTGGAAAAGTAGATACGACAGAGACGTATCAGTAGGCACGCCCCCACCCTCATGGATAGGGTGTGGGCCCCCTGGTCTTGATTCTTTTGCCAGTATTTTTTATATAATACAAAAATATTCTCCGTGAAGTTTCAGGTCATTCCGAGAACTTTTGTTTCTGCACAAAAATAACACCATGGCAATTCTGCTGAAAACAGCTTCAGTCCGGGTTAGTTCCATTCAAATCATGCAAGTTAGAGTCCAAAACAAGGGAAAAAGTGTTTGGAAAAGTACATACGATGGAGACGTATCAACTCCCCCGAGCTTAAACCTTTGCTTGTCCTCAAGCAATTCAGTTGATAAACTGAAAGTGATAAAGAAAAACTTTTACGAACTCTGTTTGCTCTTGTTGTTGCAAATATGTAAATCCATCATTCAAGTTTTCAGCAAAGATTATGAACTAATCATATTCACAATAATATTTAGGTCTCATGTTTACTCATATCAATGGCATAATCAACTAGCTAGCAATAATAATAAATCTCGGATGACCGCACTTTCTCAGAAAAATCATAATATGATATAACAAGATGGTATCTCGCTAGCCTTTTCTGAGACCACAAAACATAAATGCAGAGCACCTTTGAAGATCAAGGACTGACTAAACATTGTAATTCATGGTAAAAGAGATCCAATCATAGTCATACTCAATATAAATTAATAGTAATGGATGCAAATGACAGCGGTGCTCTCCAACTGGTGCTTTTAAATAAGAGGATGATGACTCAACATAAAAGTAAATAGATAGGCCCTTCGCAGATGGAAGCAGGGATTTGTAGAGGTGCCAGAGCTTGATTTTTGAAATAGAGATAAATAATAATTTTTGTGGCATACTTTCATTGTCAACATAACAACCGAGAGATCTCGATATCTTCCATGCTACACACATTATAGGCGGTTCCCAAGAAGAATGGTAAAGTTTATACTCCCCCACAACCAACAAGCATCAATCCATGGCTCGCCCGAAACAACGAGTGCGTCCAACTAACAACAGTCCTGGAGGAGTTTTGTTTGCAATTATTTTGATTTGGTTTGAGCATGGGATTGGGCATCCCGGTGACTAGCCATTTTCTCATGAGTGAGGAGCGGAGTCCACTCCTCTTGAGAATAACCGGCCTAGCATGGAAGATACAGACAGCTCTAGTTGATACATGAGCTATTCGAGCATACAAAACATAATTTCATTTGAAGGTTTAGATTTTGGCACATACAAATTTACTTGGAACGGCATGTAGATACCGCATATAGGAAGGTATGGTGGACTCATATGGAATAACTTTGGGGTTTATGGAATTGGATGCACAAGTAGTATTCTCGCTTAGTACAGGTGAAGGCTAGAAAAAGACTGGGAAGCGACCAACTAGAGAGCGACAACAGTCATGAACATGCATTAATCAACACTGAATGCAAGCATGAGTAGGATATAATTCACCATGAACATAAATATCGTGGAGGCTATGTTGATTTTGTTTCAACTACATGTGTGAACATGTGCCAAGTCAAGCCACTCGAATCGTTCAAAGGAGGATACCACCCTATCATACCACATCATAACCATTTTAATAGCATGTTGTCATGCAAGGTAAACCATTATAAACTCCTAGCTAATTAAGCATGGTATAAGCAACTACAATGTCTAATTGTCATTGCAAACATGTTTCATTCATAATAGGCTGAATCAGGAACGATGAACTAATCATATTTACAAAAACAAGAGAGGTCGAGTTCATACCAGCTTCTCTCATCTCAATCAATCCATCATATATTGTCATTATTGCCTTTCACTTGCACGACCGAACGGTGTGGATAATAATAATAGTGCACGTGCATAGGACTAAGCTAGAATCTGCAAGAATTTAATTCAAGGGAGAAGACAAGGTAATATGGGCTCTTAGTGAAACCAACAATAATGCATATAAGAGCCACTTCAATTTTTTCATCATGGTCTTCTCCTCTCGACCCCCAAAGAAAAGAAAAGAAATAAAACTATTTACACGGGAAAGCTCCCGACAAGCAAAAGAAGAACGAGAAATCTTTTTGGGTTTTATTTTAATTACTACTACTACAGGCATGCAAAGTAAACTAGCTAAAAGCTACAACTAATTTTTTTGGTTTTTCTTAAGGTTTCTCAAACACATAAGAAGAAAGCGAGAAAAAGGAAAATAAACTAGCATGGATGGTACAGCGAAAAAGTGTGAGCACCGACAACTGGAATGAGTGTGTGAACATGAATGGCCTGGCGGTGAGAAATACGTACTCCCCCAAGCTTAGGCTTTTGGCCTAAGTTAGTCTATGCTCATGGATGGCCTGGCGGATATCCGAAGTTGTAACTGGGGTCGTACTGCGATGCAGGCGCTACTGCCTCACGAGCTACAGCTTGGAGGCGAGCTGCTTCCGCCCTCCTCTCGTACTCGTTTGCCTCCTCCCTAGTTATAACATATCTACCTTTTTCCTAGTCAAAGAAAGTAGGAGCAGGGAGAGCAACATGGATAGTGCGACGCCTGTCAAAGATTAGTCGGTACTGGAGAGACTGTTCATTCCTCTCAATAAACTGATGGCGAACCATAGCATTAAAATCTAGATAAGCAGGAGTTAATTCCATATCATTTTCATGTATGGGTACCTCAAGAAAATTAGCTAAACTGGTTGCATAAATTCCACCGAACAAATCTCCACTAATACTGTTATGATGCAATCTATGTGCAACAATGGCCCCCAAGTTATATTGTTTATCTCCTAATACAACACTCTTGAGAACACTAAGATCTGGGACACACATGTGACATGCCTCATCCTTGCCGTTAATGTATCTACCTATAAAGAGAGCAAAATAATGTATGGCAGGAAAATGAATGGTCCCTATGGTAGCTTGTGTTATTTCTCTAGATTCCCCCACAATGATACTAGCAAGAAAATCTTTAAATTCAGATTTGCGGGGTTCACTAACATTACCCCACTGCGGGAGTTTACAAGCAGTATTAAAATCTTCTAAGTCCATGGTATAAGATTTATCATAAAGATCAAATAGGACAGTATGAGAATTGCGTGAGGATGTAAATTTAAACCTTCTCACAAAGGAATCAGTTAGGTGGTAATATTAGGGGCACTTATCTGACATGAAGCCCTCGAGTTCAGCATTACGCACATATGCATCAAATTTCTCCTTAATTCCTGCATGGACCATTAAATCTTCTGACGGCCATTCACAAGGCCGCACTTGAGCTTCACTTGGTAGTTCATAGTCCGGCTCACGTATCGCGGGCCTGGGTCCTTGCTTCTTTGAGGAACCACCTTGGTACATTTTCCTGAACATATTTCTTCCTCTGAAAATTTTCTGAAATTTTTAGTGACTCAAAATAAAAGTGAACCAAACTCAACAAGATTGATAGCAACTACTCCAACAAGTGCCTAGAGACTATATCATGCATTAAAACTACTTGGGACCAAATAAATTTGTCAAGGAAGCTCAAGAACAGGGTCACCTAAGCAGCAAATATTCGCAATAAATAAAGAACGAGAATAAAAACTAATTGGACCATTGGAGGAGTCACATACCGAAGAACAATCCCCCAAAGCAGTTTTGTGAGAGGAGCTTTAAGCAAGGAGATCAAAAATGGCAGCAAGATAAGCTAGAACACGGGTTTGAGCTAGGTGGTGATTTTTCTGGAGGAAGACGAAGTGTGTGGGTGCTGGAATAAGTGGAGGGGGGCCACGAGGGGCCCACGAGGCAGGGGGCGCGCCCAGGGGGTGGGCACGCTCTGCATCCTCGTGGCTAGGTGGTTGCCCCCTCTAGTGTGTTCTCAGTGCCAAATATTCTTAAATATTCTAGAAAAAATCATATTTCAATTTCAGGTTATTTGGAGAACTTTTATTTTTCAGGGTATTTTTTTATTGCTAGGATATTTCATAAAACAAACAGAAAATACTATTTTTGCTTTATTTAATCTAAATAACAGAAAGTAAAAGGAGGGTACAAAGAGTTGTGCTTTCTAACTTCATCCATCTCATGCTCATCAAAAGGAATCCACTAACAAGGTTGATCAAGTCTTGTTAACAAACTCATTTCGAATCGCATGAAAGCGGAGAATTCTTGAATAACACTAGGTTACCTCAACGGGGATATGCACGTCCCCAATAATAAGAATATCAAATTTCTTCTTAACAGTAGGAAGAGGAAATTCAAAACCTCCAATAATAATCGATGGAATTTTTCCAATAGAGTTGATATTGTGAACTTGAGGTTGTTTCCTCGGAAAGTGTACCGTATGCTCATTACCATTAACATGAAAAGTTACATTGCCTTTGTTGCAATCAATAATAGCCCCTGCAGTATTCAAAAAGGGTCTACCAAGGATAATCGACATACTATCGTCCTCGTGAATATCAAGAATAACAAAGTTCGTTAAAGTAGTAACGTTTCCAACCACAACAGGCACATCCTCACAAATGCCGACAGGTATAGCGGTTGATTTATCGGCCATTTGGGAAGATATTTCAGTAGGTGTCAACTTATTCAAATCAAGTCTACGATATAAAGAGAGAGGCATAACACTAACACCGGCTCCAAGATCACATAAAGCAGTTCTAACATAGTTTCTTTTAACGGAGCATGGTATAGTTGGTACTCCTGGATCTCCTAGTTTGTTTGGTATTCCATCCTTAAAAGTATAATTAGCAAGCATGGTGCAAATTTCAGCTTCCGGTATCTTTCTTTTATTTCTAACAATATCCTTCATGTACTTAGCATAAGGATTCATTTTAAGCATATCACCCAAACGCTTACGTAAAAAGATAGGTCTAACATTTCAGCAAAGCGCTCAAAATCCTCATCATCCTTTTTCTTGGATGGTTTAGGAGGAAAAGGCATGGGTTTCTGAACCCATGGTTCTCTTTCTTTACCGTGCTTCCTAGCAACGAAGTCTCTCTTATCATAACGTTGAGTCTTTGATTGTGGGTTATCAAGATCAACAAAGAAGTTCAATTTCTACATCATTGTTGTTGCTAGGTTGAGCATCAACATGAACATCATCATTAATATTATCACTAGGTTCATGTTCATCACCAGATTGTGTTTCAGCATCAAAAATAGAAATATCATTGGGATTCTCATGTGTGTCAACAACAGGTTCACTAGAAGCATGCAAAGTCCTATCATTTTTCTTTTTCTTCCTCTTAGAAGGACTAGGTGCATCAACATTAGTTCTCTGAGAATCTTGCTCAATTCTCTTAGGGTGGCCCTCAGGATACAAAGGTTCCTGAGTCATTTTACCCCCACTAGTCATAACTCTAAGAGCATTATCATTTTTCTTATTATTTAATTCACTGAGCAAATCATTTTGAGCTTTAAGCACTTGTTCTACTAGAGTGATAACCATAGAAGCATGTTTACTAATGAGTTTAAGTTCACATTTAACTCTAGACATATAATCAATCAAGTGTTCAATCATATAAGCATTACGTTTCAATTGTGTACCAACATAAGCATTGAAGTTTTCTTGTTTAACAATAAAATTATCAAACTCATCCAAGCATTGGCTAGCAGACTTATAACGAGGGATATGACCTTCATCAAATCAATAGAGAGAATTTACCTTTACTACCTGTGTTGGGTTATCAAGACCATGAATTTCTTCAATAGGTGGTAAATTCTTAACATATTCAGCTTTAATACCCTTTTATTTCATAGATTTCTTTGCCTCTTGCATATCTTCAGGACTGAGAAATAGAATACCCCTTTTCTTCAGAGTTGGCTTAGGAGTTGGTTCAGGAAGTGTCCAATTATTTTCATTAGTCAACATGTTATTTAATAGCAATTCAGCTTGATTAACAGTTCTTTCCCTAAAAACACAACCAGCACAACTATCCAGGTGGTCGCTGGAAGCATCGTTAGTCCATTATAAAAGATATCAAGTATTTCATTTTTCTTGAGAGGATGATCAGGCAAAGCATTAAGTAATTGGAGAAGCCTCCCCCAAGCTTGTGGGAGACTCTCTTCTTCAATTTGCACAAAATTATATATTTCCCTTAAAGTAGCTTGTTTCTTATGAGCGGGTAAATATTTAGCGGAGAAGTAATAAATCATATCCTGGGGACTACACACACAACCAGTATCGAGAGAATTAAACCATGTTTTAGCATCACCCTTTAATTAGAACGGAAATAGCTTAAGGATATAGTAGTAACGAATTTTTTCCTCATGAGTGAATAGGGTGGCTATATCATTCAATTTAGTAAGATGTGCCAGAACAGTTTCAGATTCATCGCCATAAAAAGGATCAGATTCAACCAAAGTAATTATCTCAGGATTGACAGAGAAATCATAATCCTCATCGATGTCTGAGATAGGTGAAGTAGCAAAAGCAGGGTCATATTTCATTCTAGCATTCAAAGACTTTTCTTTAAGCTTAGCCAATAATTTCTTAAGATCATATCTATCATTGGAAGCAAGAATATCTCTAGCAGTTTCTTCACCCATAACATAACCCTCGGGCACAACAGGCAATTCATATTTAGGAGGATCATCTTCATCATCACTTTCATCAATATTATCAGTTTCAATAATTTCACTCTCTCTAGCCCTATCAAGTTGTTCATCAAGAAATTCATCTAGTGGCACAGTATTATCAAGCTTAGAAGTAGTTTCATCATAAGTATCATGCATAGTAGAAGTGGGATCATCAATAGTAGAAGCAGTTTTAGGTGTCGCAAGTTTACTCAAAACAGAAGGAGAATCAAGTGCAGAGCTAGATGGCAGTTCCTTACCTCCCCTCGTAGTTGAGGGATAAATCTTGGTTTTTTCGTCTTTCAAGTTCCTCATAGTGACCAGCAGATATAAATCCCAAGTGACTCAAAGAATGGAGCTATGCTCCCGGGAAACGGTGCCAGAAAATAGTCTTGATAACCCACAAGTATAGGGGATCGCAACAGTTTTCGAGGGTAGAGTATTCAACCCAAATTTATTGATTCGACACAAGGGGAGCCAAAGAATTTTCTCAAGTATTAGCAGTTGAGTTGTCAATTCAACCACACCTGGAAAACTTAATATCTGCAACAAATTATTTAGTAGCAAAGTAGTATCACTACAAAAAAATACACTTCCGTGATGATACGTGTTTGTCACAGTAGGTCATGTTTTCTGTCATGCATGTACATCCATGAAAAATTTATGACAGAATGAAGATAGTCATACCTGTGCTGTCGTAGAAGTGTTCCATGACATTACCAAAATTATCATCACGGAAGTGTCCACTTCCATGACGATAAATCGTGATTCATAGAAGTGCTTTCGTCAAGGGTGACCGACATGTGGCATCCACCGTAACGGGACGCCGTTATGCTATCGGGTCCGGTTTTGGATCCGATAACCCGCTAACAGCCACGACCAATGACGATTTTCCACGTGTAAAATTCTCGTTGGCCGACGGAACCATGCCTCAGCTCCGCGTTGGCACAGGTGTCACTCATCCAATGGTCGAGATGGGCCTATGATATGTTGACACGTGAACAGGCCCAAAAGTGGCCCATAAAGATTAAATGGGCCAGCCCAACTAAAGGCCCACAAGATTTAGTGGACCATAATGGGCTAGCCCAGCTAAAGGCCCACAAGATTTTGCAGACCATAATGGGCCGGCCCAGCTAAAGGCCCACAAGATTTAGCCGACCACAATGGGCCAGCCCAGCTAAAGGCCCACAAGATTTTGTAGACCATAATGGGCCAGCCCAGCTAAAGGCCCGTATGGCTAGTGTCAAATCGGCCCGTCAATGGCATGTCCTAAACTTGTCATCATCACGGCCCATGGTCACTTCTGGCCCGTTAACAGTCCGCTAAGTATATGGGACGAATTACGACCGGTGTATTTCCGGCCTGTTAAAGGTCCTGCTTCATTTGGGCCCATTTACATGCCATTGAAACTTTCAGCCCGTAAACGACCGTGAAGGATTTGGGTCATATTCGGCCATGTCTGACATTCGGCCTATTAGAGGCCCACTATATATTTGGGCCACTTTCGGCCTTTTGTGACTTTCGGCCTGTAACGTCGGACGAAATCCATGGGCCATATGTGGCCCAACGTCACATCGGGCCCATTAATGGCCACCATTTCGGCCTGCTAAGACCAGTGGGTTATTTGGCACAATCAGGGCCCAATCTCACTTTCGGTCTTTTAAAGGCCCATCTTTTTTGTGGGCTCGAGATATTTACACCTGTAAACGGCCTATTGTTACTGAGGGCCCAAATTATGTTTAGGCCTGTTAAAGGCCCACTATGGGCACAGGCCTACCAGAAAAATATGAAATCTTATGCTGATTTAGGCCCAGATATTTTTAGTGGGCTACATGCAAATTTCAGCCCATAATCGTTTTTAGCCCAATTGGAATGGGCCCGACGGATGTTGGCATGTTGGGCTCCTACGAAGCTTTCGGCCGAATACATTACTAAGATAAACCTACACTATAAAAAAATAGTGTCGTAATTATTGCAGCCTTTGGCAGCATCATAAATGTTGTATCACAACAAAATAAATTCCAACCATACAACAAAAGGCCTGTTGGCATAAAGTTTACAGTCCTTGCAGATAAAAGCACCATCAGATGTATAGAAGCACAGATCATTTGACCTGAGTGCTAATGTTTCAGGCTGTAGAATCTGATGGAGCAGCACGATCTTCACCTTTTTCCGCCATTGCTCTTGAACAATGAAGAGAATGTCTGATAGTATGGTTTCAAAACCATTCATATCTTGACGACATTTGTCAACCACTATTCTTGTTTCCAAAACGACGTCCATTAGGGATTGGACTTGTGTCTGGAGCACAGATATATCACTCTGTCTAGCAGGAAGATTTTGTTCAGTAGGCGATTTGGACGAGGTTACCTTGACAACCAACCCAGAATTACGCAGGAAGGTGCTTTTTTCAATGTTAGTGGAGAGATACTTACCCACTGCAGCAAGAGGTGACATTGCGCCTGTGGTAGCCTCGTCACCTTCAGATGGTTGTGGCTGTTCAATCATTTGTTCCATAGCTTTCTGAAAGTTTGAACTTGTAGATTAGTGTACTAGATAAGTTACTAATGAGACAAAAACAAACGAAGTAGGTTACACGTTTATACATAACTTACTTTTGGTGAACTTCTGTAATACATTAGCATGTATTGTAGTGCCAACTACATAATAAAATCACTTTCGGAACATATGTCCATGTAGCATGCCTACTGTATTGTCTATTTCCTCACATTCGTTGACATCTAAGGATAAAGAGACATGGTTTAAAGTAGGACGAACATAGTATGACATCATTCATATCATGGGCAAACAGATATAAAACAAATAGGCTATTTTATCATTGTGTGCGCACGAGAATATAACAACTAGAATACAGATCAAGACCAAAAGAATATCCTTCATCTCTTTTAAACCATGTAAGGTGAAATGATACGTTAAGACAACTGTGTATAAAAGTGAACAGAGTAACTGACATTAGCTGCAAACCAAGTAGTTAAATGAACACATCACCGTACCAATCAGCTCAAAGGCAGGAGGAGTAAGGACTTAAAACAGCGGCTTGAACTGGTGTGCTCATGCCCTTCATCTTGCTGGTGTGGCAATCCTTGAAGATTTGCACTGCATTCGGTTCAGGTTCTTTTTGGTCCGCACAAGCTTTCCTCTGTATTTGGAACAAGTCAATATAGATACGATAATATGGCACAGAAAAAAGAAGGAAGTAGCAGCTATTTACAAGAGCCTCGTAGTGTGCAATATAGCTACGAGATCCTTTTATCTGTTGGAATTTCACTTTAGAATGTTTGGTCTTGTTCTTCAAACAGTTAGCCTAGAAGAAGATACACTTGTAAGGCACATACATAAATACAAGTTCAATATGTGGTCTAATCAAATACATCTAGCCTACCTGATACTTTGGATCAGACCAGTGTTTAACAAGGGCTATCCAGTCTTCATCTGTAATATATTCCACTTGATATGTTTGGGAAATTTCAATGTTAGACTTTGCTTCAAAGTGAGATTTTCTAAGGTGGTACCGATACTGTCGCAGAACAGACTGAAAAACATGAGTGCATGCTTGTTTAGTGGCATCATCTTTCGGATCCAACTTGAACCTCATCTGTTGAAAAAAGAATGTGAGTCTTATTAGGAGGAAGCTAGAAAGTATGGGACAGAGCAAGACAATATTACTAATTGCAATGAATAGCATTACTTACGGATATATGGTGAAGGAAGGTGTTAAACTGGGTATTGTCTTTCTCATTGTACTGGATCCACGTTGGGAGGATACGTGCATGACACCTAACGGCAACGGCTGCCTCTGATACTAACTTGGTTGACTCTGTAGCATCACGTGGCCTTTTTAAACCTGCCTCAAAATGGATCTCCATTCTTCCTCCTTTAGATTTTGTTAATCTGTCAGGCATTATCCACGATGTCTGCTTTCCGCTAAGGCTGTGGTGCTTGTTCAACAACAAATATGGAAAGTGTTAGTGTGCATCATACTGTGAGAGTACATATAAAGGAGCATGCAACTACAATTTGACTCGGTCAGGTACCATCTTGGTGTTGATGCTCATGAGGTTCATCTGATCTTGCCAAGTAGTGTAAGGTGTGAAGACAGCTTGGGAACTGGCCAGTTCCGGAGCAAACAAACGAGTAACTCTTTGAGATGCTGGTACAGTTGAAGCGGATGCTACAGCTGGTGGAGCAGGTGATACTGTGTTTGTAGATTTAGCCGGTGGACTTGGACCTTCTACTGCATTATAAGTACCAGCAGAATCTGGACGGCAGATACTTTTCCGTTTCACCCGATGAGTAACACCACTCCCTACTATATTATTTTCCTTGCTCTTTTTTGACTTTGCCATGTCAAGTCGTAACCACAACACAAAATAATAAAATCGCTCTTCAAAACTCATTGATGCATGATACAGACAAGCAATACTTTGATGTAAGACAACCGTATCATGATGGAATATGTAAGAAAAATAGGACGACATGACATATTCACAACTACGATGTGTAAACTAAGCAGAAGGATTTTCAAGAAAATAGAAGTAATGCAAGCTAGACACCATATGAAAGATGCAACCAATATTACTCTGCCAAGTTAAAAGTGTCTTTTCATAAGTGGCAATTCGAAAAATTAGAAGCAGTACAACATAGAAATCAATGCAAGATGCAACCACTATCAAACTGCCATGTTAAAAGTGTCCAGTCATGAGTGACTGATGCGGCATACACAACAGCAGTACTTTGATGTAAGAACATGGTATGATATATAGATGTAGTGTATTCTAGACACAGAACGCCATGTCATATGCACATGTATAATGTATGAACTCAGCAGGTGCAATTTAATCAAAATAGAAGAAATACAGGCTAGACAACATATGCAACATGAAACCAATTATCACCTTTGTCAACTTAGAGCAAGCACCTGCGATGGTGGAGTACGGGAGATGAACTCATCATGTAGACTTGGGACTTCACCTTCATTAGCAGTAGCAGTGGCAAATCTAGAGAGTCTCTGTTTGCGTCGGTGCGGAGGACCACCAACATCCCCTAACTTACTCTTTTCCTTCCTATGTTCTGATATTGCCTTATGAAGTCAAAACCACAAGAAGATGAATAAAATTAGCTCTGCATAACTGGTTGATGCATGATACAGACGAACACTACTTTGATGTAAGGTGAGCGCAGGATAGGAGGATGGAATATATACAAAAAAGACAGCGTTTCATATTCACACGTACGATAGGAGGATGGAATATGTAGGAAAAAATAGTAAGCGGAAGGCATTTCAACAAAATTAGAACAAATGAAAGCTAGGCACCATATGAACATGCAACCAATATCACTCTATCAGGTAAAAAGTGTCTCGTTGTAAGTGCCATTTTAGGAAATTAGAAGCAGTACAAGCTAGAAGACAATGCAAGATGCAACCTACATCACAGTCCCAAGTTAAATGTGTCTTATGGGTAAGTGATCGTTGAAGGTATAAGTAGTAAGCTACGCAGATGCAATTCAACATAATCAGAAGCAATACAAACTAGACATCATACGGAAAACGCAACCACATATAACAGTTCCAAGTTAGAGCAAGCACATGTGATGGTGGAGTAGGGGAGATGTGCTCATCATGTACACATATGTTCTAGAAACAGGAACACGTGTCATATTCATAGGCATTATGTGTAAAGTAAGCAGATGCAATTCAACAAAGTTAGAAGCAATACAAGCTAGACATCATACGCAACATGCAACCACATATAATAGTGCCAAGTTAGAGCAAGCACCTGTGATGGTGGAGTAGGGGAGATGTGCTCATCATGTACACGTATGTTCTAGAAACAGGAACACGTGTCATATTCACAGGCATTATGTGTAAAGTAACTAGATGCAATTCAACAAAGTTAGAAGCAATACAAGCTAGACATCATACGCAACATGCAACCACATATAATAGTGCCAAGTTAGAGCAAGCACCTGTGATGGTGGAGTAGGGGAGATGTGCTCATCATCTACACAGCTACGTTGACTGTCTAGCCTTGCGTTGTCTTGCGAATATTGTTGGGAGGATGGCGGAGTAGAATATGTAGAGAACCTCCATTTCAGTTGCTCGGAAGGACCACCATCATCCAATTCCTTGCCAATTTCCTTCAACTTTATTGATTTTTCATTTTGAGGTCAAACCGACAAGAAAACGGAATATAATTCGCTCTTCAGAACTCATTCATGCATGATACTGACGAACACTACTCTGATGAAAGGCAAAGTCATGATACGAGGATGGAATATGTATGAAAAAATGGAAGCCTTGACATATTCACACCTATGATGTGGTTGTTGGAAATATGCCCTAGAGGCAATAATAAATTAGTTATTATTATATTTCCTTGTTCTTGATAATCGTTTATTATCCATGCTAACATTGTATTGATAGGAAACTCAGATACATGTGTGGGTACATAGACAACACCATGTCCCTAGTAAGCCTCTAGTTGACTAGCTCGTTGATCAATAGATGGTTACAGTTTCCTGACCATGGACATTGGATGTCGTTGATAACGGGATCACATCATTAGCGTAATGATGTGATGGACAAGACCCAATCCTAAGCCTAGCACAAAGATCGTGTAGTTCAGTATGCTAAAGCTTTTATAATGTCAAGTATCATTTCCTTAGACCATGAGATTGTGCAACTCCAGGATACCGTAGGAATGCTTTGGGTGTACCAAAGCGTCCTACAACGTGAATCGGGTGGCTATAAAGGTGCACTACGGTATCTCCGAAAGTGTCTGCATTGGGTTGGCACGAATCGAGATGGATTTGTCACTCCGTGTGTGACGGAGAGGTATCTCTGGGCCCACTCGGTAGGACATCATCATAATGTGCACAATGTGACCAAGGGGTTGATCACGGGATGATGTGTTACGGAACGAGTAAAGAGACTTGCCGGTAACGAGATTGAACAAGGTATCGGTATACCGACGATCGAATCTCGGACAACTACAATACCGTTAGACAAAGGGAATTTTATACGGGATCCATTGAGTCCTTGACATCGTGGTTCATCCGATGAGATCATCGTGGAACATGTGGGAGCCAACATGGGTATCTAGATCCCGCTGTTGGTTATTGACCGTAGAACGTCTCGGTCATGTCTGCATGGTTCCCGAACCCGTAGGGTCTACACACTTAAGGTTCGATGACGCTAGGGTTATAAAGGAAGTTTGTATGTGGTTACCGAATGTTGTTCGTAGTCCCGGATGAGATCCCGAACGTCACGAGGAGTTCCGGAATGGTCCAGAGGTAAATATTTATATATGGGAAGTCCTGTTTTGGTCACCGGAAAAGTTTCGGGTTTTATCGGTAACGTACCAGGACCACCGGAGGGTCCTCGGTCCACCAAGTGGGGCCACCAGCCCGGAGGGCTGGTGCGCCCCACAAGGGCCCAAGGCGCCTAGGGTTTGGGGAGGGGGCGCCCCACCTAGCTTGGGGGGCAAGTTTCCCCCTCTCACCGCCTTAGCCGCCACCCTAGATGGGATTGGGGGCAGCCGCACCCCTTGGGGTGGAAACTCTAGAGGGGGCGCACCCCCCTCCCTCTCCCCTATATATAGTTGAGGTCTTGAGGGCTGCCAACACATGAGTTTGATCTCTCCTTGGCGCAGCCCTACCTCTCTCCCTTCTCCTCTCCCGCGGTGCTTGGTGAAGCCCTGCAGGATTGCCACGCTCCTCCACCACCACCACGCCGTTGTGCTGCTGCTGGATGGAGTCTTCCTCAACCTCTCCCTCTCTCCTTGCTGGATCAAGGCGTGGGAGACGTCACCGGGCTGTACGTGTGTTGAACGCGGAGGTGCCGTCCGTTCGGCACTAGGATCTCCGGTGATTTGGATCACGGCAGTGCGACTCCTTCAACCCCGTTCTCTTGAACGCTTCCGCTTAGCGATCTACAAGGGTATGTAGATGCACTCTCCTTCCCCTCGTTGCTAGTTTCTCCATAGATAGATCTTGGTGACACGAGGAAAATTTTGAATTTCTGCCACGTTCCCAACAAGTGGCATCATGAGCTAGGTCTATTGCGTAGATTCTATGCACGAGTAGAACACAAGTTGTTGTGGGCGTTGATTTTGTTCAATATGCTTACCGTTACTAGTCCAATCTTGTTTCGACGGTATTGTGGGATGAAGCGGCCCGGACCGACCTTACACGTACACTTACGTGAGACAGGTTCCACCGACGGACATGCACTTGTTGCATAAGGTGGCTAGCGGGTGCCAGTCTCTCCCACTTTAGTCGGATCGGATTAGATGAAAAGGGTCCTTATGAAGGGTAAATAGAAATTGACATATCACGTTGTGGTTTTATGAGGTAAGAAACATTCTTGCTAGAAACCCATAGCAGCCACGTAAAACATGCAAACAACAATTAGAGGATGTCTAACTTGTTTTTGCGGGGTATGCTATGTGATGTGATATGGCCAAGAAGAATGTGATGAATGATATGTGATGTATGAGATTGATCATGTTCTTGTAATAGGAATCATGACTTGCATGTCGATGAGTATGACAACCGGCAGGAGCCATAGGAGTTGTCTTAATTTATTGTATGACCTGCGTGTCATTGAACAACGCCATGTAATTACTTTACTTTATTGCTAACCGGTAGCCATAGTAGTAGAAGTAATAAGTTGGCGAGACAACTTCATGGAGACACGATGATGGAGATCATGATGATGGAGATCATGGTGTCATGCCGGTGACGATGATGATCATGGAGCCCGAAGATGGAGATCAAAAGGAGCAAAATGATATTGGCCATATCATATCACTATTTGATTGCATGTGATGTTTATAATGTTTATGCATCTTATTTGCTTAGAACGACGGTAGTAAATAAGATGATCCCTCACTAAAATTTCAAGAAAGTGTTCCCCCTAACTGTGCACCGTTGCGAAAGTTAAATGCGTTTGAAGCACCACGTGATGATCGGTGTGATAGATTCTTACGTTCACATACAACGGGTGTAAGCCAGATTTACACACGCGAAACACTTAGGTTAACTTGACGAGCCTAGCATGTACGGACATGGCCTCGGAACACAAGAGACCAAAAGGTCGAGCATGAGTCGTATGGAGGATACGATCAACATGAAGATGTTCACCGATGATGACTAGTCCGTCTCACGTGATGATCGGACACGGCCTAGTTGACTCGGATCATGTAATCACTTAGATGACTAGAGGGATGTCTATCTGAGTGGGAGTTCATGAGATGAACTTAATTATCCTAAACATAGTCAAAAGATCTTTTCAAATTATGTCGTAAGCTCGCGCTTTAGTTCCACTATTTAGATATGTTCCTAGAGAAAATATAGTTGAAAGTTGACAGTAGCGATTATGCGGACAGAAGAAAGCTTATGTCCTTAATGCACCACTCGGTGTTGAACCCCAAACGTCGCCCTGTGGATGTTGCGAACATCGGACATACACGCTTTGATAACTACGTGATAGTTCGGTTAAACGGTTTAGAGTTGAGGCACCAGACGTTTTCAAACGTCGCAGAACATATGAGATGTTTGAGGGCTGAAATTGGGATTTCAGGCTCGTGCTTACGTCAAGAGGTATAAGACCTCCAACGATTTTCTTAGCCTGCAAACTAAGGGAGAAAAGCTCAATCGTTGAGCTTGTGCTCGATTGTCTGAGTGCAACAATCACTTGAATTGAGTGGGAGTTGATCTTCCAGATGAGATAGTGATGTTTCTCCAAAGTCATTGCCACCGAGCTGCTAGAGCTTCGTGATGAACTATAACATATCAGGGATAGATATGATTGATCCTTCAGATATTCGCGATGTTTGACACCGCGAAAGTAGGAATCAAGAAGGAGCATCAATTGTTGATGGTTGGTGAAACCACTAGTTTCAAGAAGGGCAAGGGCAAGAAGGGATACTTCATGAAACGGCAAATCAGTTTGCTCTAGTGAAGAAACCCAAGGTTGAACCCAAACCCGAGACTAAGTGCTTCTGTAATGAGAGGAACGGACACTGAAGCAGAATTACCCTAGATACTTGGTAGATGAGAAGGCTGGCAAGGTCGATAGAAGTATATTGGATATACATTATGTTAATGTGTACTTTACTAGTACTCCTAGCAGCACCAGGGTATTAGATCCTGGTTCGGTTGCTAAGTGTTAGTAACTCAAAATAAAGGCTACGGAATAAACGGAGACTAGCTAAAGGTGAGCTGACGATATGTGTTGGAAGTGTTTCCAAGGTTGATGTGATCAAGCATCGCACGCTCCCTCTACCATCGAGATTGGTGCTAAACCTGAATAGTTATTTGGTGTTTGCGTTGAGCATAGACATGATTGGATTATGTCTATTGCAATGCGGTTATTCATTTCAGGAGAATAATGGTTACTCTATTTATTTGAATAATACCTTCAATGGTCTTACACCTAAAAGCAATGGTTTATTGAATCTCGATTGTAGTGATACACATTTTCATGCCAAAAGATATAAGATAGTAATGATAGTACCACGTACTTGTGGCACTGCCATGTAAGTCATATTGGTATAAAACGCATGAAGAAGCTCCATGTTGATGGATCTTTGGACTCACTCGGTTTTTGAAAAGTTTGAGACATGCGAACCATGTCTATTGGTGTATACGCATGAAGAAACTCCATGCAGATGGATCGTTTGGACTCACTTGATTTTGAATCACTTGAGATATGCAAATCATACCACATGGGCAAGATGACCGAAAAGCCTCGTTTTCGGTAAGATGGAACAAGATAGCAACTTGTGGAAATAACACATTTTGATGTGTGCAGTCAATGAGTCTGAGGCATGCGATGAATATCGTTATGTTCTTACTTCACGAGATGATTCGAGTAGATGTTGAGTATATTTACTTGATGAAACACAAGTCTGAATTATTGAATGGTTCAAGTAATTTCAGAGTGAAGTTGAAGATCATTGTGACAAGAGGATAAAATGTCTATGATATGATCATAGAGATGAGTATCTGAGTTACGAGCTTTGGCACGCAATTAAGACATTGTGGAAATTGTTTCACAATTAATACCGCCTGGAACACCATAATGTGATGGTGTGTCCGAACATCATAGTTGCACCCTATTGGATATGGTGCGTACCATGATGTCTCTTATCGAATTACCACTATCGTTCATGGGTTAGGCATTAGAGACAACCGCACTCACTTTAATAGGGCACCACGTAATTCCGTTGAGACGACACCGTTTGAACTATGGTTTAGAGAAACCTAAGCTGTCGTTTCTTGAAAGTTTGGGGCTGCGACGCTTATGTGAAAAAGTTTCATCGTGATAAGCTCGAACCCAAAACGGATAAATGCATCTTCATAGGATACCCAAAATGGTTGGGTATACCTCCTAATTCAGATCCGGAAGCAAAAGTGATTGTTTCTAGAAACGGGTCCTTTCTCGAGGAAAAGTTTCTCTCGAAAGAATTGAGTGGGAGGATGGCGGAGACTTGATGAGGTTAATGAACCATCACTTCAACCAGAGTGTAGCAGGGCACAGGAAGTTGTTCATGTGGCTCCTACACCAATTGAAGTGGAAGGCGATGATAGTGATCATAATGCTTGGATCAAGTCATCGCCAAACCTCGTGGGGCGACAAGGACACATCTTGCTTTAGAGTGGTACGGTAATCCTGTCTTGGAGGTCATGTTGCTAGACAACAATGAACCTACAAGCTATGGGGAAGCGATGGTGGGCTCATATTCCGACAAATGGTTAGAAGCCATGAAGTCCGAGATAGGATCCATGTATCAGAACAAAGCATGGACTTTGGTGGACTTGCCCGATGATCGGCAAGCCATTGAGATAAATGGATCTTTAAGAAGAAGACGGGCGTGGACGGTAATGTCACCGTCTATGAAGCTCGACTTGTGGCGAAGAGTTTTTCACAAGTTCAAGGAGTTGACTACGATGAGATTTTCTCATCCATAGCGATGCTTAAGTCCGTCGGAATCATGTTAGCATTAGCTGCAATCTGGCAGATGGATGTCAAAACGAGTTTCCTTACCAGTCTTCGTAAGGAAAGGTTGTATGTGATACAATCAGAAAGTTTTTGTCGATCCTAAGGATGCTAAAAGGTATCTTTGGCTCCAATGATCCTTCTAAGGACTGGAGTAAGCATCTCGGAGTTGGAATGTGCGCTTTGATGAGATGATCAAATATTTTGGGTTTATACAAAGTTTATGAGAAACTTGTATTTCCAAAGAAGTGAGTGGGAGCACTATAGAATTTCTGATAAGTATATGTTGTTGACATATTGTTGATCAGAAATGATGTAGTATTTCTGGAAAGCATATAGGGTTGTTTGAAAAGTGTTTTTCAATGGAAAACCTAGATTAGGCTACTTGAACAATAAGCATCAAGATCTATAAGATAGATCAAAATGTTTAATAATACTTTCAAATGAGCACATACCTTGACATAATCTTGAAGGTGTTCAAGATGGATCAATCAAAGAAGGAGTTCTTGCACGAGTTGTAAGGTATGAAGTTAAGAGTTAAAGCTCGACCACGGCGAAAAGAGAGAAAGGACGAAGGTCGTCCCTATGCCTTAGACGTAGGCTCTCAAGATGCTATGTTGTGTACCGCACCTGATGTGTGCCTTGCTACATATTTGGCAAGAGGGTACAAAGGTGATCAAGGAGTGGATCACCAGATAGCGGTCAAAATTATTCTTAGAGGAATAAGGATATGTTTCTCGGTTATGGAGGTGATAAAGAGTTCGACGTAAAGAGTTGCGTCGATGCAAGCTTAACACCTATCCGGAAAGCTACGAGTAGAGATAACGGATACGTAAAATGTAGCAACAATTTTGAATAGCTACAAGTTGAACGTGGTAGCAGCATCTACGATATGACATAAAGTTTTGCGAAATACATAGGGATCTTAATTTTGCAGACCCGTTGACTACAACCTCTCTCACAAGCATAAACATGATCAAACCAGAACTCATTGAGTGTTAATCACATAGCGATGTGAACTAGATTATTGATTCTAGTAAACTCTTTGGATGTTGGTCACATGGCAATGTGACCTGTGAGTGTTAATCACATGGCGATGTGAACTAGATTATTGACTCTAGTGCAAGTGGGAGACTGTTGGAAATATGCCCTAGAGGCAATAATAAATTAGTTATTATTATATTTCCTTGTTCATGATAATCGTTTATTATCCATGCTATAATTGTATTGATAGGAAACTCAGATACATGTGTGGGTACATAGACAACACCATGTCCCTAGTAAGCCTCTAGTTTACTAGCTCGTTGATCAATAGATGGTTACAGTTTCCTGACCATGGACATTGGATGTCGTTGATAACGGGATCACATCATTAGCAGAATGATGTGATGGACAAGACCCATTCCTAAGCATAGCACAAAGATCGTGTAGTTCGTACGCAAAAGCTTTTCTAATGTCAAGTATCATTTCCTTAGACCATGAGATTGTGCAACTCCCGGATACCTTAGGAATGCTTTGGGTGTACCAAACGTCTGGCAACGAATCGGGTGGCTATAAAGGTGCACTACATGTATCTCCGAAAGTGTACATTGGGTTGGCACGAATCGAGACTGGGATTTGTCACTCCGTGTGACGGAGAGGTATCTCTGGGCCCACTCGGTAGAACATCATCATAATGTGCACAATGTGACCAAGGGGTTGATCACGGGATGATGTGTTACGGAACGAGTAAAGAGACTTGCCGTAACGAGATTGAACAAGGTCTCGGTATACCGACGATCGAATCTCGGGCAAGTACAATACCGTTAGACAAAGGGAATTGTATACGGGATCGATTGAGTCCTTGACATCGTGGTTCATCCGATGAGATCATCGTGGAACATGTAGGAGCCAACATGGGTATCCATATCCCGCTGTTGGTTATTGACCGTTGAGCGTCTCGGTCATGTTCGCATGGTTCCCGAACCCGTAGGGTCTACACATAAGGTTCGATGATGCTAGGGTTATAAAGGAAGTTTGTATGTGGTTACCGAATGTTGTTTGGAGTCCGGATGAGATCCCGGACATCACGAGGAGTTCGGAATGGTCCGGAGGTAAAGATTTATATATGGGAAGTCCTGTTTTGGTCACCGGAAAAGTTTGGGTTTTATCGGTAACGTCTGGGACCACCGGGAGGGTCCCGAGGTCCACCAAGTGGGGCCACCAGCCCAGAGGGCTGCATGGGCCGAGTGTGGGAGGACCAGCCCTGTGGGCTGGTGCGCCCGCCCACAAGGGCCCAAGGCGCCTAGGGTTTGGGGAGGCGCCCTGGCAGGGGGAGGGGCAAGTTTCCCCCTCTCCCCCATTGGCCGCCACCCTAGATGGGATTGGGGGCAGCCGCACCCCTTGGGGTGGAAACCCTAGAGGGGGCGCACCCCCCTCCCTCTCCCCTATATATAGTTGAGGTCTTGAGGGCTGCCAACACATGAGTTTGACCTCTCCTTGGCGCAGCCCTACCTCTCTCCCTTCTCCTCTCCCGCGGTGCTTGGCGAAGCCCTGCAGGATTGCCACACTCCTCCACCACCACCACCACGCCGTTGTGCTGCTGCTGGACGGAGTCTTCCCCAACCTCTCCCTCTCTCCTTGCTGGATCAAGGCGGGGGAGACGTCACCGGGCTGTACGTGTGTTGAACACGGAGGTGCCGTCCGTTCGGCACTAGAATCTCCGGTGATTTGGATCACGACGAGTACGACTCCTTCAACCCCGTTCTCTTGAACGCTTCCGCTTAGCGATCTACAAGGGTATGTAGATGCACTCTCCTTCCCTCGTTGCTAGTTTCTCCATAGATAGATCTTGGTGACACGTAGGAAATTTTTGAATTTCTGCTACGTTCCCCAACAGTGGTAACTAAGCAGAAGGCACTTCAACAAATTAGAGGCACTACAAACTAGACACCATATGAAAGGTGCAATCAATATCACTCTGCCTAGTTAAAACTGTCTCGTCATAGGTGGCGTTCATCAAACTAGAAGCAATACATGCTAGAAATCATATTCAAGGCGCAAACCAATATCACACTGCCAACTTAAAGGTGTTCCATCATAAGTGGTGATGCAGGATACACAAGAAGAGTAGTTTCATGTAAGAACATGGTGTGATAGACAGATATAGTATGTACCAAAAACAGGAAAGCGCATCATATTCACACGTATCATGTGTAAGCTAAGCAGATGCAGTTTACACTAATTAGGAGCAATACAGCTAGACACCATATGCAACATGCAACTAGATATCACACTGCCAAGTTAGAGCAAGCACCTTGGATGGTGGAGTAGGGGAGCGGAGACTTGGACCTTGTAATGCACTATCAGTACAAGGAGAATCGGTACAGATGCTCCATTTACGTTGCTGTAGAGGACCACCATCATCGCCTTCCTTAATCTTTTCCTTCCTCTTTCTTGATTTTGCCTTGTCAAGTCAAACTGACAAGAAAAAGGAATAAAATTTGCTCTTGAACTCATTGATGCATGATCTTGTGAACACTACTCTGATGAAAGGCAAAGTCATGATAGGAGGATGGAATATGTACGAAAAAATGGACGGCTTGCCATATTCACACCTATGATGTGGTAACTAAGCAGAAGACACTTCAACGAATTAGAAGTACTGCAAACTAGACACAATATGAAAGGTGCAATCAATATCACTCTGCCAAGTTAAAACTGTCTCGTCATAGGTGGCGTTCATCAAACTAGAAGCAATACATGCTAGAAATCATATTCAAGATGCAAACCAATATCACACTGTCAACTTAAAGGTGTTCCATCATAAGTGACTGATGCAGGATACACAAGAAGAGTAGTTTCATGTAAGAACATTGTGTGATTGACAGATATAGTATGTACCAAAAGCATGAAAGTGTGTCATATTCACATGTATCATGTGTAAGCTAAGCAGATGCAGTTTACACTAATTAGGAGCAATACAAGCTAGACACCATATGCAACATGCAACCAGATATCACACTGCAAAGTTAGAGCAAGCACCTTGGGTGGTGGAGTAGGGGAGCGGAGACTTGGACCTTGTAATGCACTATCAGTACAAGGAGAATCAGTACAGATGCTCCGTTTGTGTTGCTGCAGAGGACCACCATCATCGCCTTCCTTACTCTTTTCCTTCCTCTTTCTTGATTTTGCCTTATCAAGTCAAACCCACAAGAAAAAGGAATAAAATTTGCTCTTCAGAACTCATTGATGCATGATACTGACGAACAGTACTTTTATGTAAGGCAGCCGCATGATAGGAAGATGGAATATGTATGAAAAACAGGACGGCGTGACATATTGACATGAATGATGTATAAAGTGTAAACTAAGCACAAGGTTCTTGAACTTGTTAAAATCAATGCAAGCTAGAAACCATATGAAAGATGAAACCAATATCACTCTGCCAAATTAAAAGGGTGCCCTAACAAATATATTTGACTAAATTAGAAGCAATACATGGCAACAGGCTAGAAATAATATGCAATATGCAACGAATAAAGGTGACTCATCGTAAGTGATTGATGCAGGCTACAGAAGATAGGTAGTTTCATGTAAGAACAAGGTTAACACATAAATGTAGTGTGTACCAAAAATAGGAAGGCATGTCATATTCACAGGTATAATGTGTGAACTAAGCAGATGCAATTTACCCTAATTAGAAGCATTACAAGCTAGGCACCGTATGCAACATGCAACCACATATCACACTGCGAAGTTAGAGCAAGCACCTGTGACGGTGGTGTGGGGGAATTGCGGTCATCAACTAGAGAGCTACGTTGACTATCTTCATTTAGCCTTGCTGTGTCTTGAGAATCATGTGGGAGGATGACACCGCACTCTTTAAGCAGTATGGCGTCTCACAATAACCCACTCGGGTGACTGTCTCATCATAAGTGATTGACGAGGGATACAAAAGAGCATTAGTTTGATGTAAGAACATGGTTAATAGACATATGTAGTATGTATCAAAAACAGGAAGGCATGTCATTATCAAAGGTATAATGTGTAAAGTAAGCAGATGCAATTTAACCAAATTGGAAGCAATACAAGCTAGACACCATATGCAACATGCAACCATATTTGACAGCGCGAAGTTAAAGCAAGCACCTGGGATGGTTGTGTGTGGCAATTGAGCTCATCAACTGCACAACTACGTTTACTGTCTCCAACTGCTGACACTGCATCCTTTAGAGCGCTGAAAATCTTAGTGCTTATCTTCAAATTACACTTGAGCGACTTCTGTCTTTTCTTTTCAGCATTCATTAACACTGCGTCAGAGTCTGAAATACCCACGCATAAAAAACAATAGTGTGAGTATGGGTGAAGTGTGTGCACAACTAGTAAAGTGTAAAGGTAGCAGATAGCATGTCAGTGAGAAATAAATGACGGGAGACATATGATAGCTCTACAACATGCATGTCACACTAAATTACTACAAGATTCTATGAAAATAACATTCAACTGAAAACAAATAGGTCAGTCCATTTTTTTCTAAACCGTCCGACGTACAAAGAACGGGCAGATCGCCTTCATCTACCTCCAGCCAGTCAGTGTAGACGATCTTCCTAGAAACGGTACCGACCATCGGCCCAGCCCCCTGCCTGCGCCCTCCACTGGACCTCACCGCACCGCCGTGCTTGGCACCACCCCCCGGCCATCCACTCAAGCCCCGTCGACCTCCAGATCAGGCGCAAGCAGCTCCTATGCCCCACACCCCTATGATAGACACCGATGCGCCGCTTCCCCAGCGAACAGGCGGACTAGGTGCTCCACGCGCCTAAGCGGGTGCTGCTTCTTTTAATTGCGGTTCGACTGACCATGAATTGAAATCCAGGCGGGCTACTGACCTCTAGCAAAGGTGAAATAGTAAAAGGGAGGAAACCTTGTGCATTTAGTATCACGAAGAAGATGCAGTAAGAAGCGCTCAACTAGTTTCTTTCGTGGGATGAATACGATGTGAGCAGAGACGTAAGGTTTGCACGAATAAGGGAAAAGGAGTAACTCTTTCTGCTGGTAGTGTTGTGTCCTCCTTTCATTTTTCCAACGATCTTCTTGTGGTTCGCTGGAAACGAGAAGTTGTGGAGGACGGTGCAGCCTTGGACGAACCCATGGCCCAATTGTTGAGTGTGGTGCGGTCGCCGTCTGTCGGCGGCTGGGAAGCAGATCCGAGGCGGCGAACGACGGCGTAGCAGGAACAGCTCCGGTGTGGTGGACGATTGCGGCGGTGGGCGGCAGCGATGAAGGCACGCAGGATGGCGTGGTCGGAGTAGTTACGATACGGCGCCGCGTCGGTGTCAGCGTCGTGGAGGCAGCTCTACCTCGGCTTCAGCTGCTAAGTCCTTGAGGGCGTTGTGGTTGCGGTTGCATTGGACGACGACGTCGGGGTACCGGCTCCGGCGTTATGGAGGAGGGCGGCAGTGGATTGGGCGCTATGGGGTGGAGGACGGAGGAGGCTAGGGTTTCACGGCAGGTGGAGAGGGTGTTTTGGCGCCCACGGAGTATGAATGGGGAAACGGAGGGAGGCGGGGAACTAAGGGGGAACAATGTTTCGGTTTGGGACACGGTTGTTTGAAATTTGGGGAAAGTTACAAACTTTGCCCCCATCTAAAATTTCAGACATATTGCGGGTTGGGGGTAGGACAGTAATCTCAGGTGTCCCAAATGTGGGCGGGATAGATTTCGCCGGCGCATGGGTGTTCAGCGCCCAGCGTATGAATGCTTCTCGGAGGCGGTTGAGACTAGCGTCTTGGTGAAGTTACAAACCTACCCCGGTTTAGACCTTTGGACATCGGGCCGATAGGCTACACGGGCCAGAGTCAAGACAGTAATTTCCTACCACCAAACATTAGTCTCGCGTGGTTTCGGGTGACCAGAGGCCTATTTGGCGCTTCGTTCAATATTTGGGAGAAGAAGCATTAATGTTTTCCGTTCTCTTGAATTGAACATTCAGGATTTGTCAAACTTCACAAATCTTTACTCTTGAAAATCCTAAAGCTACGATTATTTTGGAATGGAGGTGGTACATTTGAATATACATTGTACACAAGTATATATTAAAAAATATGTAACTTACCTCAGTTCATGCATGGTTCCAGATATAATCTCCTTGGTTGCAAAAAAAAGTTAGACATGCGTATGAATATATATAGCATGTTCAAACGCACAACAAAGATTGATGCCCCTTGTACATCTGATTTACAAATGCCATTATCTTGGGTTCAAATAGATGAATGCACTCCCTATGAATTCAAATCTTCGAAACCCCCTTTATGTTGAATTCGACATGTATTCTATTTCGTAGCTAGCAATTTAGAATGTATCCATGCAAGTGACAAATGTACAAAGTGCTTCACACTAACAACATGGAGTGCACTAATTAATGTTTATATATGAATTGCAAAAGCATCCATTGCCTATATTTCAAACCTCTCTCACTCTATGGATCGATAATATGAAATAAACACATGCACATGCTAGAATTCAATAGAGTATGGGTGTCTGATAGACCGATTTTCATTCATACGCAATTTGCAAAATTCATGATCTCATCCAAAAATAGTAATGCCATTTATATTTAATTTAATGCGTAGAACCGCCTTTTACACGTAGATGCACTATGCCTTGGCCCGTTCTCACAAACGCGCTATATATCTCTCTATATACCGCATAAGTGCACACACTTTATATGCATCGGCATTTCTCTTTCACACATGCTCACAATCTCTCTCGAGGTGTCGGGGAGTCTCACGCACATGCTCTCTCTGTATCTCTCTCTCTCTCTGTCTCTCTCTCTCTCTCTAACTACTATGTACCACTCTTTTCACTAATCTCAGTTGGAAAACACTATATCTCTCACATGCATATATACACACGCACGGTCTCTACTAGCCCTCTATAGGCACATATATGTGCCTACGTGTCTCCCGCATGCACATTGTCTTTAGCCCTCTCGCGCACGTTGCCCCCCCCCCCAGACACACCTCTCTCTTAGTAGTTGGCAGATAAGATTCCATCATATCATTCGGTAGGATATCCCTGACTATTGGGCTGGATGGTAATACGAGGCAAAGTTTTACCCTAGTTCGGTCCCTTGCAGTTGAGGAAAAAGCCTATTCCTGGTACTGTATATTAGTGATAGAGGTGTGTACAAAGTACACATGAGTACCAGGCATTGTGCGTGTGTGTATACTATCAACGAACTAGCCCCCAAGCTTCTATAACATACTGGAGGCCTAGGGTTACAAATCATATATAGTCGGCTTATCACCAGTGGGGATAGAGTCCTCCACGACTCTGGTAGCTAGCTTCATGTTGTACACCGAGTCCTCCACATGGGTCTTCATATAACGCGTCTCGATCCAACCTATGTGGCTAGGATGGAACCGACCCATGAGTCCTCATGTTGACCCACCACAACTAGAAATGATGTGCCCACCACACCACACACGCAATCGGCCACTAAGAAAATAAGCATATACAATAGTACAATGTTATACATTAAAGTTAATTCCATGGTGCATCCAAAAATATTTGTTCTGCATTGTGAATGTTTATATATTCTCCTAAAATATTAGTCACGGGAAAGAGAAACGAAGGGCATATCTCTCCTTGTCTCCACCGGACATCCCCTCTTTCTACACCACTTTCACATACGCACACAAACTATCTCTCGGCCCTCTAAGAGTATGCATGCCCACGACACATTCACGCATGACGGTCACTGTATTTCAAGCTAAAGCACTATACGATCACTGGAGTTCAGAATATGCTCATTACGGTCACCGTATACATTCTCGTGGTGATCATACAGTATCTAGCTCACGATACGTCTCCGTATTTTCTTGATGACACTGACGGACTTTGCATTTGATGCGTGCTCCGTATTTTGTTGACGACACTTACGGTCATTGTATTTGAAGCGAAAGCACGATATGGTCACTGGACTTCAGAATAAGCTCATCACGGTCACCACGTACACTTTGTCGTGCTAACCAACATGTGGTTGGATGGTTAGGAGGACAGTGGTTTCTCGAGCCCACCAGGGTTAAAGTCCCGGTGCTCGCATTTATCCTGGGTTAATTTCAGTATTTTTCGGCGATGTGTGTTCAGTGGGAGGAGGCGTTCCACTCGACTACGAGGCACCTATGGTGACTTCGTAAAATCTCAAGATCATATGCTGGCTCACTCTCTCGAAGGTGCTCATAGGGGTAGGGTCTGCGTGTGTGCACTTATAGCGGTGAGTACTTGCGCGTATATATGAGCCCTTGCATCTGTACCGTGTTAAAAAAAATACATGTCATGATTATACGGCCACTGGCTCACCCGCACAACTCTGTATTTTGTTGATGACACAATCAATTGACCAGTCAAACGTTCACGTGGCGCAACTAGTGTTGCACCATCGAGGCGCGTAACCATGGGGCCCACCTGTCAGCCCGTATATGAAAGAAAGAAATGGTAGTTTGAGTCTGTACTGTGTTGATAAAATACATTTTAGGGTGATCATACGGTCACTGGCTCACCATACAGCTCCGTAATTTGTTGATGACACGATCAATTGACTAGCCAAATGGTCCACATTCAGCAGCACACATTACCATAGGGCCCACCCGTCAGCGCGTATATGAAGGACAGAAATGGTAATAAATTAGTGGTCGGTGGGTACTTGAAGTCGTGAGACCTCTGGTTGGCAGTCGCCGGCGGTGGGGGCGCGTTGATTGGGCTGTGGGGTGGGGATCGCCGGAGAAAAAGCTCGGCACGGGGGCCTAGAGGGATGGCCGGTGCAACGGCGGACCGGCGGTGGGGAGTGGTTTCGGGGCGGGCGAGGCGGCGGCACGGCGCGGGCCGGCCGTGGGCGGCGGGGGCCGGCGGTTCGGCCGGTGGTGGCTGGCGGATTAGGGGGGTGGAGTTTGATGATAAACTGCAGGCCCTTGATTTCATATCCAATGGCTGGAAAATCTAATGACCAGAGATAAAAAAGTTAGTCGACTGACGTGTAGCCTCACCCCGCACATACACATGAACGCACGCAAGACATGCACGCATGCAGGCGTGCAACACTGACACGTACACATAACGAACACACGCAGCATGCAGGCGTGCAACACTGACACGTACACATGCACTCACGAACACATGCACGTACGCACACATGCATACAACACTGAAACGTACCCTTGCACACACGCAACACTCGCACGCCTGCATGCACGCAGCACACGACGCAAGACACACGCTCAACTTATACGTGCATGCACCCTTTGTTAAGGACATGGATTGTTACCGGTATTAATCAATCTTATCTGTGATAAGCAGAACATTGATGTTTGCAACGGTCTTTATGAATCACAATGTATCGAACGGGCTATCAACATACTAGGCTTATCTACATGAAAAGGATGTCATCACACTCGATGAACAATATCGGTTTATGAAATGCCCGCTTCAGACCGCCCTGGCCCACCAAAGGTTCCTCTGCTGTGCGCTGCCTGCGTTGGGTCACTGACATGCAGGCCATGTACCCAAAGAGCCCACACGTCAGTAGAAGAACGACGTGGTGTCCTACGTCAGAGTCGAGGGCGCCACTCGCTGCACGCCCGGCTAAACATGTCTCCTTGCCACATCCAAACGCCTCCATGAAACCCGCCCGTGTGGAAGCCGAGAAACCCACTCTTGACACACGTCCGTTCATGACCGGGCCAGCATTAAACGCAACACCAGCCAAGCTCCTCCCGTCCACCGTCTATTTAATCTCCTATTTAAACAAGGCCAAACGCCGGCCAAGAATCGCACACCTCCGTCGCTCCCCTATCTCCTCCTTCACCATTTTGTCCACTCTTACAATGGCTTATGAAGAGTAGTTATTCTGCACAAGCCTTTGTCTAGGTTTGTATCTCTCACACACACACACGTAGGTGGGGGACGTGCACGAAGAGAAGAGGTGCACGCACGGCGCACGTACTCCCATCTCTTTCCCAACCACACCCGCGCGGGTACACGGTGGAGCTCATTTATGTACGAAAAGGCAGCCCACGTGGTAATTTGACCGTGTACTGGTTGTCCACTTGGTGGAGGGAGGATCATCTACCACGGGTGAACAAATAAATTGCAACCTGAGGCGTTATGTTAAAAAAGAGGCAAACCATGTGGGGCCTATCTTAGAGGCAAGGCTCTATACTCTGGAGTACTTTTGATGTGTCCCATCAACTCGCAGAACGAGGAGAAGCTTGCTTACTATGCTGTCTCCCCCGCCCACAGGCGCGGTGGCTCGTAGGATGAGGTGAAGCTTGCTTACTAGTAGTATAGTATTGTACGCCTTACGCCCGCTCCCTCTCCCACACGCGCGGTGGCTCGCAGGACGAGGAGAAATTTTTACTACTCCCTATGTTTACTCCTCGTCCCTACTACCTTGGTTAGAGAGATTATCATATTGTTTGGAATTTTTATGTCCTTTAGTACTCCCTCCATTTACTTATACAAGGCCACTATAAAAAATACATTTTGCATCTATACAAGGCCACAAATAGTAATCGAGACAAAAGTTACTACTCCCTCCTTTCCAGTTTATGGCTCAATTTCAAAATCTCTCCAACCAAGGTAGACGACGAGTGGTCCAATTAATTTCGTACTCCTAGTTTGCACAAGTAATTAGTACGCTCGTTTTTCTCAAGAAGTTATGTTTACCGAGGCATTAATTAGAACGAATGCATGAATGACCACTAAATTTCCATGAACTTCTACATGCATTGGTGAGTTTTCTCTTGACATTGCTTGCATCGGGTGATCTAACGCACCTCGAAATCCAACATGTGATGGTACTACTACTAGTTGTAGAATTGAGACTTATAAAAAGGAAAAACGAATGTTTTTTAGATGAGCCTTATAAACCCTAGTGGGTACGTACTCCGTAAAATCAGATTTTCCAAAAACTAAGTCGCTCAACCTTTATTTGCTTGTTCCCTTCATGCCTCCTTGCCTCGAACAGACTATGCCAAACTCCCCTGCCCGCCGTGCGGGAAAAGACCCGCCCTCGCCTTTTTTTTAGTCCGGGTTTGTGTCGATGGATCGCGTGATGCAGCAAAAACCCAAGCCGTGTCTTGTACTCCTGCGTCGATGCTTGCTTTCATGAATTCTATACTTCCTGTCGCCGACATGTGGGACATATAGCAACCGGGTCGACGTGTCAAGCACCAAATAACGGTCTTGAGAATAGTAGGGGACACACCCGGTCGTCTGCCCAGTGAGTAGTAGTAATGAGCAATGAGACGTCAAATCACAATGTCGCACCTTCCCAGGCGGACGAAGCAACCATTATTTCATACTTCGGTTTGCCATCATCTCAAACCACGTAGTATTGCTTCTGTCTCAAGAGGGACACGCGCATCGCCTTGGTACATCATGACACGTGGGACCGCATGACAGGCCATGCTCCCCTGCCAATCGCTCGGTAAAATCACCTCATTTTTACTACTATACTTCCTCCGTATCAGTTTACATGGCATGCACGTCGTTCTAGGTTGAGAATTTAAATGGCTATATATGTGATGAACAGTATATGTTTAGGAACAACATCCGCTTAATAATCCAATTATATACTTTTGGTGACATAGTAACTCAGATTTAGTTAGTCAAATGGATGACCTAGAACTACGACCACGCCCTATAAACTGAGACGTCTAAAAAAACAAGACGGAGAGGGTAGTTCAGTACGTATCTTTTTAGATCAATATAGTCGGGATTCACCAAGGAGAAAAACCAAGTGGTAGGCTGCACCTGTCGTGTTGGCGTAGCGACTCAAGCAGGGTCAATCCGCACACGAAATGGCGACACACTTAATAGGACCCCTTTGGCCGACATGTGGCTCATCCACCGTCTTGTTCCACGTGCGATGCACCAAATTACAGTTCGGAGCAGCGATTGGAACGGGAGGCACCCCGGTCGTACCGCCCTTGATGAGTAGAAAATGAGCGATGAGGGTCAAATCACAAAGCCCCACCTTTCCCGCATTAAGTTGGACGGACGAAGCAACCATCATTTCACTCTAAGGCGCAAGAGCATAAAGAAAGAGAAAACCAATGATGCGTGCGGCAGCTACCTAGGGCACCCTAGGGTAGGGGTCTCCACTACAGATCATTTTTTTAAAGCGCCTCCACTACAAATCGGCTTCTCCCTCGTCCTCTTGAAGAAAACCGATGATGCATGCGGCGAGAGGGTTTGTAGGAGTACTACTAGGGCATGCGGGGCCACGTCGTAGTAAACGGGAGAGGATTGAGTTCAGTCGGCGCCTTAAATATGTGTGGGCCACTTGGTTTTAGGGGAACGAGGAAGCACTTTGGGTTCGGGGACCGGTCACAGATATAGTACGTACAAAAATTGTGGGACGTGGGTTCGACCAAAGGCAATGATGCATGGGCTCTGCATTTTGATATACCGAGAGCGTGAAATTTGCTACTCTACTCAAAACTAGTAAGGTACACATGCATTGAACGCATGAGATTTGAAACCAAATTATGAATAAATACACACTATAGCATGTAAAGCTTTGAGTCATATATGCATGATGTAGATGTTCATTTAGTTCTTAGAGTTCATCTCATTCAAAATCAATTAGTTTTATAAAAATGTTAAGATTCATGGGGTTGTGCATTGTAAAGCAAAAAGTAAAAACAAATAATGGCAATTCATTTAGAAAAAATCAATTATGATACTGAAGATTCTAGAACAAAGGAGAAGTGCTTGTGTTTTGAGGTTTGTGCATTATGCTTAAGTTCAACCATGGAGTCTTCTAAATTGTACATGTGGCAGATCTGGTGGAATGTTGATGATATCCAACGGCTAGAAGTGCTCGGATTTGCCATCTCTGCACTGTCGGGTTAGCTTCATCTAGCAACCATCTTTCAAGTTATTCGCACACTATATAGTTCTTGTGACATAGTTGCATGTCTTGGAAAAAAGCTACTAGTGGGTTGTACTAGCTATTTAGGAATAGAAGATGTATACATGGAAGTTGTAGGGAACGAGATGACATGGAGTATCTCCATTCCTATGAGTAGGGATTGGAAAAGAGATGTCATTTGGTTGACATCATAGGAACTTTTCTATTGAATCTAGAGATGACATGTATCTCAATTCCTATGAGGAGGGATTAGAAAAGAGATGTAATTTGGTTCATATCATAGGAACTTTTCTATTGAATATACGCTAATGTTTATTTTCCTTTGAAATTATGGGAGTATAGGAATCCATTCATATGAACCAAGTGGCTCTAAAGCTATAGAAATGATATCATGTTTATTTCCTTTGAAATGTGGAGTATATGAATCTATTCCTATGAACCAATTGGCTCTAAAGGAAAAAAATCCTATAAAAAATCATATCATATAGAGTTCCTATGATACTACTCCACACCAAAGGATGGTTGAAATTGCTGCGGGTGATACGATGGTCTTTCTTTGTAGACTCCTCCCCCATCTTTATAGTTACCTCTCTAAGATGAATGAAATGATATATACAGGGTATTCTACATGTGCAATTTGGTACACGAAAACTCGATAAAAGTTTGCGAGGTTCGAATTTTCAATAAAGCTATATGCACTGCATTTTGGAACGGAGGGAGACAGTTGCTAACACTCACGTGGAAGATTTGTGTGTAGGAGGAGTGGTTGTTCTGTTGAATGACATGGCAAACCGACCTTTGTCGGATGCCGATCTAACGGTTCTTCTGGCGTTAAGCTAGGAAAAGGCTTGTGGCAAACGTTTGTCGGATAATGATTTAGGGACACATGCATTGCATTGATACGTGCCCCCCTCTCTCTCACGCACACGCACCCTCCCGATTCCTCTCTCACCCACCGTCTATCTACAGGTAGACATCACACACATATGTGCTCTTGACACCCTACCCTCAGAACTTCTAAAAAACAAAAAACATCGCGCACATTTTATTTTAGCTCACACGTCACACACTTATACTATTACTCTTGTGACGAATGTTCTTTGGGCATAGTATATTGTACTCTCACGAAGAGAAGCGGTGCACGCACACACTAGTTCTCCCACACCCACTCGCGGGTACACGTAGGAGCGCATTTTTTGAAGCTGGTACAACAAAATCACTCCACTATATATATAAGCAGGAGCCTTAGCGCTTGCTTTAATAGGGTTCCTCTCGTTCACTCTCTCATGCTCTCCAGATCTAAGAAATACATAGGTGGCCACACTCTCTCTCAGCTCACGGCTGGTCACAAATCCGGCCGGACAACCTCGACCGGGGCAGGGTGTAGGTGCATCGTTCACACTGTCGTCGGCGGCGAGGGAGGAGACCAATGGCTGCCCCCGCATCCCGATCGGCGGCTGTGTCATTCTCTTCGAGAGAGCACCGGCTCCGGAGGGCCTCCGACCCCTTCTTCCACCCTGTGGTATTGTGGCCAAGATGCGGCCTCCCAACGCCATCTTTGCCACATGCCGATGACCCTCAGGTATATATTCCTTCGAAACCTGCCTTGCTCTACTGCCCCAGCTCCCCACTTGGCTTCTATGGATCTTTTTCTACTTTCGTCCGCTGTTCCAAAGCCACCTAGACTTTTACTATTATTAGAGGTAAAGCTAGTTCATACAGTCGACTCTAAGAGTTGGTTCAAACAAGGAAGAAAGTGGTAAAGCTGTAGCATGAAACGAGGACTTGGTTCTAAGAGGAAACGGGGGAAAGTAGTAGATACTGGCTACCCAACCGGTCTCTTGGTTGAAAAGACGAATAAAGCATGGTGGATGGCGAAGGGTGAAGGGAAGTGGACCTATCTCTTGGTTGAAAAAGGAAAGAAAGTGACGGGTGTTGGGGGACAACGCAAATGAGAATGAGCAGGTCTAGATTTCCTGTGCTCACATAGGAAAATGTCGCCAAGGAGATAAAAAATGGGACAAATGCAGACATGCTGCCTGAGTGTTTGCTGCTCTTGGCGACCACATCTGCCTCACCACTTTATGCCCCTGCTGTCCCTACGCCCATATCGCTACTGTTAATGTCAAATCACATGAAGCATTAAGCAATGCCACCTAATGTCACTATAAGTAATGGTCTAGTGCCGTCGCTAAATTGAAGCAATGCCACCACCATTTTATGAAGTGCTTCCATCTTGCTTTATTTCCCATGAATTGTGTTTTGCAGTTACACTTAAATCTCACACCGCTAACATTGCTTCATTCCAGTGGAACTGCACAAATTTGATTGCACATTTACTGACCATGTGATACTCTCATGAAAGTAATACTAATGCTATTGTTATGCATGTTAATCTAGTGGCAGTGTAGATGTGATGTGATGCTACTTACTTAAGGACACTTTCATACTGTCAATCTAGTGCCAATTATAACACAATAGATGCTGCTGTTAATCATACACCACTGCAAATATCTGTCACTTTTTAAATAACCGTATTTCGTATTTGCGCAAACAGGGATGTCTGTCTCCATATCGTTTCGGGATGTGTGTCTCCGTATCATTTCTATCCACGCAATCAAAACACACACCTCAGTTTTAGTAGAACTGCGCAAAATGAGATGGCTATCCCTCGTTGTCGTCGTCTAACCACCCGTCTTCCAGGTATTCCTACTTTGGTAGTTACTAGGTAGAATGACCAATGCAATATAAAAGAAGTTGATTCATAAGTTTTACTTCCTGATTGCAGTGTAGGGACGAGAGAAAACAACTGCATCCTAGTCCGGAATGCACTTTATACCAGTTCATCCATGGACCGAGGACTAGCTGGCACGGCTGCACGGAGGTTTTTTGTAAAGGTGCGCGGACAAGAGGCATTGTGGTCTGCTTATTTTTGCAAATAGCGGTGCTTAAATTTAGTGAAATGCACAAGAATTTCAGCTGGTCAGTACACTACATGATTTAGTTCAACATTCCAGCTGAGAACACAATTATAATTGGTTATTCTGGAATGAGAGAACCTAACCCTGGATGGTGGCAACAAGAAAAAACCAGAGTGAACTCCAGGAAATTTAAGCCTGCCGGGAGGCCCTTTGCTCAAAGAAGCCTTGCTTGTTTTTTTCCTGATTTGTAAACCTTCTCACAACTTTGTCTTTTGCTGTGAACTAGTATATGTTTGTTATGTTCTATGAATCATTGAGATGTATAAAATTGCTTAACTTGTGCTTTTCAAGTTTTTTATGAAGCCGAGTTTAATGTGAGTGTTCCACATGAACGCTGGACTAGTGTGTGAACGTTTGGAATTTATATTGTGGCCTCAGTTAACTGCATGAACCACTGTAACAAGATACATAGTTTCTCATATGTCAGAGAGCAGATTGTTGATTGTTAGCTGTTCGATAGCCTAGTGTTGAAGCGAGCTGAGCCAATGTGTCATGTTTTGCACAACTGCTTACAAGTGGGGTAGCACCAACAATGTTTACAAGTACTTAAGTATACGTCGGCGCACAGTTCTCGAACGAGTACTCTATTTCATCAAAACACACACTGCTCGTATGATAAAACTAGTGAGGACGCATATGTTTCAGCAACAATTACGATGATTCACGGGCACACAAAAGTAGCAGCAATTCCCATAGACGGATTCAAACAGAGTACTAGCCCCAGAGGGCTCGATAACAGGCAAGGTTCGGATAATTAGACACAATCCAAACTAGTATTAAACACTAGCTGGGGCAACTATTTCATGCCTCGATCTAATTTGGGATGGACACAAGTCGAACCTTGCCATGAACATCATCGAGGACGTCCGGCAGCAGCTCAATCCTGTGAACCTTCATGAAGACAACCTTGTGGCCTTGCCACTCATAAACTTGTTTGTGTAAGCATGCCATGTCATGTTCCTGCGTAAGCTTGACAAGAACAGTATGCCTCACAAATGAAGGAGTAGCTTTGAACTTCTTCTGCTTCAGTACACCCTGGACAACACGCCTGACAACAGTGAAGCTGGAATACAACTCTTCATTGGTATAAGCGCAAATGGCTTCCGTGATCCAACAGCCTAAAAACTCTGTTTTTCCCGGTCGTATATTCAGGTCATCCGCCTCATAGCGAGTGACATGTACAACCACACAATCCTTATGCGCATCGTGGCTCTAATTGAAACAGAAAAAATTCTGAATTACTTTCCAAAGATAAGTAACACAGGTTATTTAAACCACTATGTATAGCATGGCATCAAAGCTAATAAAATTTTGCATTATTCATCACCACATACTTAGATGAAAAACCACAATCAAGATCGGCAAATAAGAAATCACCTTGGGTAGCTCAATGGGGGGGGACACATCCTCAAAGGGGGAAAACTGCTTCTGCAGTGCCATGGGGGCTATAACCTCAAACGGGGTGTTGACCATCTCAATAGTGGCCGTGAGCGTATCTGGGGTCGGCTCAGTGGCTGCCTCCATCTTCTTGGAGCTCTCTGTCTCATGGGGATCAGCCTCCTGCATCTGCTCCAATATCGGCAGATCTTTGCCTGGTTCTCCTTGGTCCATCATGAAATTGACGAATACTAGGAGACCACTGAAAGGAAAACACAATCGCAATGACAATGAAACAAAAAAGAGACTGAGGATCGGTTACTGCTTTGCAAAAGTTCTTTTTTTTCTCTGAATGAAAATATACCAACATCACGGATCCACTTACCTTCCGTTCGTTGGGAGAGAGAGGAACGATGGCGGAATGCGAGTGTTGCCTTTCTTGAAGACGGTGAGGGAGAAGGGGATTCAGCAAAGAGTGAAATGATGGTTGCTTCGTCCGTCAAACTTAGACTAAGGGGAGGTGGGGTTTTGTGATACGACGGCTCGTTATTGCCGCGCTACGACCGGGGTGACTTTCTGCCTGCATACTGCCTTCTAATTTGGTGGATGGCATTTGGGCCCGTGCGCTGCATGGCCCACATGTCGGTGAACAAAAGTATAACGGCATTCAGTAGAGGGAGACATTTCGATGACCTAGGAGGAGCCAAAAGCGGTATTGTATCCACTGTACTAGTAGTAATTGTTTTTCTGGGTAGGTGTAGAGCGTCTCCACTCTACTAGTAGTAATTGTTTCTCTGGGCCCAAGACAAAACAGCCCATCTACCCTAGTAAATAGTAAAATCAATTCAAAAGTCCATATATTTACCGAATGAGAGGCGCTACCCACACCCAGCAAACCGACCCCCAAAAAAACCTGGGTGTTCTTCTTCCTCCTCACTCCCACCCACCTCACGTCAGCTCGCTCCACTCGTACCCCCAAATTCCTCACCTCACTCCTACAGAAAACCCCAGCTCCCCTTCTTCCTCACTACAACAGAAAAACCCTAGCTCCCCTTCTTCTTCACTCGCACTACAACTAGCCTCGTCATTCATTACTCTACTCAAATCCGTGAGCGCGACGCGACGCCCTCGAGGAAAATGGAGTGGGCTGACCCCAGCGCCAAGAAGATGAGGCTCCCGCCAGCAGCGATGCCTGTTGTAGATCTCGCACCCGGCCAACGCGGGGAGAAGCGGCGACCCCGCCCCACCGGATCCTAGGAACCCGTAGAATCTCGGGTGGACCACATCAGCGATCTCCCGGACGCCATCCTTGGGGAGATCATCTCGCTTCTCCCCACCAAGGATTGTTGCCGCACCCAAGTCCTCTCAATTCGATGGCACCCTCTATGGCGCGCCATGCCCCTTAATCTCGACTGCCGTCAGCTATCTCTCTTCAAAGATTTTGAAATTCCAGAGCCATCATCTCCTCCCACCAGGGCTTCGTTCAAAGCCTCTGCATCCGGTCATGCTACCTGAGCAAGCATACCATGCCCTGCACGGTGGATGCCTGGCTGAAATCCCTTGAATTCACAGAACTACAGCTGCTTGAGTTCTACTATTCCCCTAGAAATCACCTACCAGATACCCAACGCCATCTACCTGTGCCCTCAGCACCGATGTCCATCTCGCGGTTTTCCTCCTCTCTCCACACCGCCACCTTTGCTGTATGCGACCTACCGTATATCTGGTACTAAACCTTTGACTCCACTTCTCAAGAAACTTTCACTTGTGCGGGTTCATATATCGGAGGCCTCATTGCATAGCATCATCCACTCCAGTTGCCCTGCCTCAGGTGCTTGGTGCTGTTTTCCTGATTAGAATCGGTTGTCTCCAAATAAAGTCGTCTAACCATGTAAGAATTGGAATTTGTTTTGTGGAAGGCAGCTCATCATCCAAGGTGCCCCTTCACTTCAAAGGTTGATCCTTGATTCTAGTTATTCACCGTTGCAAATAACTGTCCTCTTTGCGCCTAAACTGGAGACCTTGGGTGTAATACATGATCTCTGTGCTCATTTCAATATGGTGTTTGGCTCCACAGTTCTTCAGGTACATTACATTATCATCTACACTTCTAACCATAAGCTGCATTTTAAATTTCTGCGCATAAGTTATATGTCATCTTGGAGTACACATTTTGTACTAGTATTATGTTCTATGCTCAATGAAGAGTTTCTCCATGGATGGCCTATCAATGGTGCTGGATTCTGTCAAGATCTTATATATCCAAATGAATAGTTTTGATCTGAACAAGATTATTGGCTTGCTGCAATGCTTTCCATGTCTGGAGAAGTTGTATATAAAGGTGATAATTTCACGCACATTGGAAGCCCACATATAGTGTACTAGAATTAACCGTTCAGCTGTTGCTCTTTCGACACTCTTTTTTTAGACCTTAATTGTTTTCAATCTTCATGTATATTTAGGCAACAGGATGGGGTAAGAAAGTTATAACCAATTGGTGGATTCGTAAGCATCAGGATTTTCTAACTTCTCATGAGATTTGATTGAAGACAATAATGCTAGAACGATATGTAGCCAACCGCGCAAACACTAGATTTGTCACATTCTTCCTGCTGAATGCGAGGTTACTATTGTCCATCAGGCTTAAGTTTATCAGTAGCATGGTTTTGACGGATGGGTATGTGGAAGAGCAAAAAAAGGAGTTTTGGTGGGCAAAAGAGCTTACGAATGTGTCGGGCTTCTATTTACAGCATATTGTGGTCATAATCCGATAAATTTTACGACCGGGATGTTCATTCTATGGACCTGACCGATCCATTTGACCGTGATTGCCGAAAACAAATCTTTGGAGTTAGATGTTGTTGCCCTTTTCAACCTGGGTTTTTTTGTAAACCTGATGAACAATTAACCCTCGTGCTTTTGTACAGTTTGTAAGCTGGAGTTAGATGTTCTTGCCCTTTCCAACTCCGCTGTGACTGTCATATTTTCTTTAAAGCAAGGCAAATGGCTTGCCAGTCGTTTAATTTAGAGTGAAATATTGTAACAACTAACAAATCCCAACCAAGGGAAATAACATCACTCTCGCTGGCTGCTTGAGCTCACTATGCATTACAGAAGCCAAGTGATTAGCCCCCACCAGCACCCACAAATTTATTTCGAGCTAGCACATCAAATGGGATGTAAATTTTCATAGGAAAGGTTGCATGACCGTGACTGATTTGGATTCTGACATTTGGGACCCACGAGGAAATAGCCTATCCAAGGTGGTGTCGACTTACTAGCCAGTCAACAAATGATTCTGGCTACCAGCCGTTGGATTGACATCCAACATCTGTCGTGTATCTTCTATCTCTTGTCTTCTTCTTCCTCCAGCCATCCAAACCAAACCACCCCGTCGGCTCCGCCTGCTCCCGCCTCCCATGGCTGGCTGCGCCTCCGCCGCCCTACCGTACGTACCCTCCAATGTTGGCCAGTCCCTCCCTCTATTCCCCCACACGTCCTGTTATTCTCCGGCGACGTCAGCCCCAACACGCACCCGCACCCGAACCAGTCAACCCTCATACTCCCCTCCGCCTGCGACTGGACCGGCATATCTTCCATGGCTCCTGTTCGTTCCGTCCGAGGCCTCGCCGTCGACCTCCGCCTTGCAGCCTTGGTTCGCTCGCCGTGCATGGTGCGCCGCCCTCTTGCGTTCTCAACGTCGTCAACAACCGAGAGTAACAAGGAGATGACTGTACGTGGAGAGGATGACAGTAGGGACCCACCAGCGTCATGGCAGTACGCAAGCAAGTGCCTCTATATTACAATCCCAAAAATAAGGTTCCTCCTAATGGTTGGACATCTGGGGCTCGTGCCATTGTCAACGTAGTCAATAAAAGAGAGAATTACACTATGAGCGGCTGACACCAAGGACCCAGCAGGTCGCGCAGTTTTTTTAGGAACAAGCAGTTGTTATTTATACTAGTTTTAGCGACGGATCAGGGTAACAACGGGGCTGTGCGGGGGCTCTGGCCGGTCTAGCCAGGGTTTTATTTATGTTTACCACATCATGAGCCCAGTTGTGTTTTTTTCTTGCTGAAAATGGCTAGCCCAGTTCTATTTTTTTAAAGAAATACCCAAATGAGGCCTACTTGCTTTATCGGTCCTGCTGGGCTGCAAATCTTTCAAGACGAGGAGAGTTTCATTCTGTTTGCCCAGAAATGGGCTGTACATTTTTAAAACACATCAAACCGGGAATTAGTTTCAATATTTTTCATTACAAGATTTTAAATTCCATTGATTTTTATGCGTGGACAATTATTTGGATTTTATATTTATATAAATTATTTTTCAAAATAGTTTGAATGTGAATCAATATTTCAGGATTAAAAATAGTTGACCGCATCGAATACGCAAAAATTCGTATACTTTTTAACTGTGGCCACAATATGGGGTGTAATGCTAACAAAAAGAAGATGGGCTCCAAAAAATTTCTTAAGAATTAGCAAATGGGTTGTACATTATTAGAAATAATGCGCACGAGAGCAGTGACTGTTGGATGTCCATCCAACGGCTGTTGTGCTTCTTCAATCTCAGCTTTTCCTGCTCTAGCCGCTTAAACAAGCACCGACGGGACTGCCTACTCCCTCCTCCCGCGGCCGGCTATGCTGCCGCGCAGGCCTCACCGCCCCACCGTACTCTCATCGCTGGTCTAGCCATCCCTCTACTCACCCACACCTTCTGTTATTCTCCAGGGATGGCAGACGAACCAGTAAACCCTCATAATCCTCCGCGTGGGAAACAACTGCCGAGTCTACCCTGGGTCCGTGTCGTTCCCTTCCTAGGCCTCGCCGTCGTCCACTGCCCTGGTGCTCTCAGCGCGGCCTGGTCAATGTGGTCAATGAACGACATCCATCGGAAGTGGACTGTACATGGAGAGGCTGACAGCTGGGTCCACGTCCGCACACAAGGAAATGCCTCCTTATTACGCGCAAAATAATGATTCCTCCACCTGATAGCTAGGACTCACAGGAAGGGCTTCTGTATTTTGCAAAAAAAACATTCCCCCCGCTGACAGGTCGGACCCACCAGCTATATCTTCGCACGCAAGGAAGTGCCTCCTTATGACGCACAAAAAAATGAATACCCCCTGCTAGCTAGGACCCACCATAGTGGGTGGCTGACTAGTGGGCCTACTAAGTAAACGGGGACAGAGGGCTTTGTCAACTTAGTCAATATGAACGATTCTAGCTCCAATGACCGTACGATGTCCATCTAACGGCCATAGTGCTTCTTCAACCTCTGGTCTTCTTGCTCCAGCCGCCCAAAGCAGCGCTGGTCGTGTTGCCTGCTCCTGCCTCCCATGGCCGGCTGTGCTGTCACGGAGGCCTCACCACCCGCATACTACTCCCACCGCTGGCCAGGCCATCCCTCCACTCACCCACACCCCATGTTATTCTGCAGCGACGGCAGCCTCACACCATAGCTGAACTAGTGAACCCTCATACTCCTCTCCGCATGGGCATCCACTGCCGCATCCTCCCCGGCTCCGTGTCGTCCCCTTCCTAGGCCTCACCGTCGTCCACTGCCTTGGTGCTCTCGGCGCGGCGTGGTCAATGTGGTCAACGACTGACTTCCATCGGAAGAGTACTGTACATGGAGAGGCTGATAGCTGAGTCCACGGCCACAGCCCAAATTTTTTGTGATTTGCCAAGTAAGTCGCTTTTTCAGGCCTGTTGGGCTACAAATCTTTCAAGACGAGGAGAGCTTCATTCGGCTGGCCGAGAAAATGGCCAATCAGTAATGAGAAATGGGTTGTATATTTTTAAAACACATCAAACCGACAATTAGTTTCAAATTTCTTTTTTTCATTTCGATATTTTAAATTGCATTGATTTTTATGCGTGGACAATTTGTTGGATTTTGTATCGATATACATATATTTTTAAAATCAGTTTGAATGTGACTCGAAATTTCGCGATTAAAAACAGTTCGGACCGCACCAGAATATGCAAAATTTCATATAATTTTTTAACCGTGGCCACAATATGGACTGTAATGCTAACAAAAAGAATATGGGATCCAAAAAAAACCTTAAGAATTAGCAAATGGGTTGTAAATTATTAGAAATAATGGCAGATGGATTGTATGATGTTTTCCACAGATTTGAGGCTTTCTTAAAAAAAGGTTGACGCACAAGTAGTGACTGTTGGATTTCCATCCAACGGCCGTCGTGCTTCTTCAATCTCTGTTGTTCCTGCTCCAGTCGCTCAAACAAGCGCCAGCGGGATTGCCTGCTCCCTCCTCCCCGCAGCCGGCTGTGCTGCCACGTAGGCCTCACCACCCCACCGTACTCCCATCGCTGGCCTAGCCATCCCTCTACTCACCCACACCTACTGTTATTCTCCGGCGACGCCGGACGAACCAGTAAACCCTCATACAGTCGTACTCCCCTTCGCGTGGGAAACAACTGTCGAGTCTTCCCTGGGTCTGTGTCGTTCCCTTCCTAGGCCTCACCATCGTCCACTGCCCTGGTGCTCTCGGCATGGCCTGGTCAACGTGGTCAATGAACGACATCCATCGGAAGTGGACTATACATGGAGAGGCTGATAGCTGGGTCCATGTCCGCACGCAAGGAAATGCCTCCTTATTACGCGTAAAATAATGATTCCTCCACCAGACAGCTAGGACTCACGGTAAGGGCTTCTGTATTTCGTGAAAAAAAACGTTCCCCCCGCTGAGAGGTCGGACCCACCAGCTATATCTTCGCACGCAAGGAAGTGCCTCCTTGTGACGCACAAAAAAATGAATACCCCCCTGCTAGCTGGCACCCACCATAGTGGGTGGCTGACTTGTGGGCCTACTAAGTTGACGGGGACAGAGGGCTTTGTTAACTTAGTCAATATGAACGATTCTAGCTCCAGTGACCGTACGATGTCCATCCAACGGCCATAGGTCTTCTTCAACCTCTGGTCTTCTTGCCCCAGCCGCCCAAAGCAGCGCTGGTCGTGCCGCCTGCTCCTGCCTCCCGTGGCCGGCTGTGCTGTCGCGGAGGCCTCACTGCCCCCATACTACTCCTACCGCTGCCCAGGCCATCCCTCCAGTCACCCACACCCCCTGTTATTCTCCGGCGACGGCAGCCTCACACCACAGGCGAACCAGTGAACCCTCATACTCCTCTCCGCTTTTGGCATCCACTGCCGCATCCTCCCTGGCTCCGTGTCGTCCCCTTCCTAGGCCTCGCCGTCGTCCACCGCCTTGGTGCTCTCGGCGAGGCGTGGTCAATGTGGTCAACGACTGACTTCCATCGGAAGAGTACTGTACATGGAGAGGCTGATAGCTGGGTCCACGGCTGCAGCTGGGTCCACGGCCACAGCCCAAATTTTTTTTGATTTGCCAAGTCACTTTTTCAGGCCTGTTGGGCTGCAAATCTTTCAGGATGAGGAGAGCTTCATTCGGCTGGCCGAGAAAATGGCCAATCAGTAATGAGAAATGGGCTGTATATTTTTAAAACACATCAAACCGGCAATTAGTTTCAAATTTCTTTTTTTCATTTTGATATTTTAAATTACATTGATTTTTATGCATGGACAATTTGTTGGATTTTGTATCGATATACATTTATTTTTAAAATCAGTTTGAATGTGACTCAAAATTTCGGGATTAAAAACAGTTCGGACCGCACCGAAATATGCAAAATTTCGTATAATTTTTTAACCATGGCCACAATATGGACTGTAATGCTAACAAAAAGAATATGGGATCCAAAAAAAACCTTAAGAATTAGCAAATGGGTTGTAAATTATTAGAAATAATGGCAGATGGGTTGTATGTTGTTTTCCACAGATTTGAGGCTTTCCTAAAAAAGGTTGGCCTTTGGCGTTGATCGTTGGATTTCCATCCAACGGCCGTCGTGCTTTTTCAATCTGTGCTCTTCCTGCTCCAGCCGCTCAAACAAGCGCCAGCGGGACTGCTTGCTCCCTCCTCCCCGCGGTCGGCTGTGCTGCCTCGTAGGCCTCACCGCCCCACCGTACTCCCATCGCTGGCCTAGCCATCCCTCTACTCACCCACACCTGCTGTTATTCTCCCGTGACGGCGGGGCAGAACCCAAGAAACCCTCATACAACAGACTCCCCTCGGCATGGGAAACAACTGCCGAGTTTTCCCTGGCTCCATATTGTTCCCTTCCTAGGCCTCGCCGTCGTCCACCGCCCTGGTGCTCTCGACGTGGCCTGGTCAACGTGGTCAACGACCGACATGCATATGAAGTGGACTGCACGTGGAGAGGCTGACAACTGGGTCCACGGCTGCACACAAGGAAATGCCTCTTTATTACGCGCAAAATAATGATTCCTCCATCTGACATCTGGGACCCGCCGGAAGGGCCTCTTTATTTCGCGAAAAAAAACGTTACCGCCACTGACAGCTCGGACCCACCAGCTATATCTTTGCATGCAAGGAGGTGCCTCCTTATTACGCACAAAAAAATGAATACTCCACCTGCTAGCTGGGACCCAGTATAGTGGCAGGCTGACTTGTGGGCCTACTAAGTTGACGGGGATGGAGGGCTTTGTCAACTTAGTCAATATGCATGATTCTAGCTCCAGTGACCGTACGATGTCCATCCAACGGCCGTAGTGCTTCTTCAACCTCTGGTCTTCTTGCTCTAGCCCCCCAAACCAGGGCCGGTAATGCCTCGTGCTCCTGCCTCCCGTGGCCGGCTGCGATGCGGCGGAGGCCTCACCGCCCCCTACTACTCCCACCGCTGGCCATGCTATCCCTCTACTCACCCACACCCCTTGTTATTCTGTGACGACGGTAGCCTCACACCGCAGCCGAACCAGTGAACCCTCATACTCCTCTACGCGTGGGCATCCACTGCCGCGTCTTCCCCGGCTCCGCGTCGTCCCCTTCTAGGCCTCGCCGTCGTCCACCGCCTTGGTGCTCTCGGCGCGGTGTGGTCAATGTGGTAAACGACCGACTTCCATCGGAAGAGTACTGTACATGGAGAGGCTGACAGCTGGGTCCACGGCAGCCGCAAGGAAGTGCCTCCTTATTACGCGCAAAATAATTATTCCTGCACCTGACAGCGGGGACCCACCGGACGGGCCACCGTATTTCGCAAAAAAAGTGTTTCCGCCCTGACTGCTGGGACCCACCAGCTACATCTTCGCACGCAAGGAAGTGCGTCCGGGCAAAAAACCGATTCGCCCCCCTTACTGCTGGGACCCGCCAGCTATATCTTCGCACGCAAGGAAGTGCCTGACCGTCGGGACCCACCTGGTCGAAGCGTACGTAGCGTTGTCATTCTGGTCATGAACGTGTACGTATGTACTGGTCGATGTAGAGAGCGCTTGTGTCGTAGTAGAGGCGCGCATGTAGCATGTACACGTACGTACAATGGCCAGTGTGCAAGAAAGAAAATACGGCCACGTACGTACATACGAGCGGGGTCTCGAATGCCTACTCGCGCATACGTACGGCCAGGGCTCGTGTACATGGCTGGGTCGGAACAGAGAAACTTCCTCGTCGTCGTGTTCATGGGGAGGCAACGGAATGCGTCGTGTTCATCGGGAGGCAACGGAACATTTGGGAGCCAACCGGCTTGGACGGAACAGCCGATGGAAACGAGGCCTGGCGTACCGCAGAACGGAGGAAACGGCCTTGTGTTCGACCGGCCACGGTCGAAACGGGATCCTGTTCATCGGGAGAAGTGCGGCGTCCGCCAAAAGCGGAGGAAACAGACCTCCCACGGCCAAACGGGGTCCCTGTTGATCGGGAGGGTGTGGTGTACCACAAAAGCGAAGAAACAGACTTGTGTTGGAGCGCTTCACGGTCGAAACGTGGGGTCCTGTTCATCGGGAGGGTGTCGCGTGCCGCAAAAGCAGGACTCCACGGGATACCGTTCATCTCCACCGTCAACCCCCTCCAGCCTCCACGGGCTACTGTTCATCCACCGTCGACCTCCTTCAGCCTCCACCTGCGACTGTTCATCCACGGGCTCCTGTTCATCCAGCCTCCACCGCGCGCTACTCCACCGGCTACTGTTCAACCACCCCTCTCCACGGGCTCCTATTCAACCACCCCTCCACGGGCTACTGTTCATCTAGCCCTCCACCGTCTACTGTTCATCCAGCCCTCCACGGGGTGGTCCTGTTCATCTAGCCCTCCACGGGGTCCTATTCATCCAGCCCCAACCGGCTCGATCGATCGGGGTCCTATTCATCCAGCCCCAACCGGCTCGATCGATCGGGGTCCCGTTCATCCAGAGGCAACACCACAGGGTCCTGTTCATCCACCCCCACCGAGAACTGTTCATCCAACCCCCCCAAAGAATGCTCACTTTGTTCATCCAGAGGCAACACCACGGGTCCTGTTCATCCACCCCACCGGAACTCTTCATCCACCCCCCCAAAGAATGCTCACTTTGTTCATCCAGAGGCAACACCACGGGGTTCATCCACCCCCACCGGGAGCTATTCATCCAAACCCCCCGAGCAACACTCACTGTTCATCCAGAGGCAGCATCGATTCGCTTCAGTTAGCAGCAGTAGCGAAGAAATCGCTCGATCGGGTTCAGTTAACAGCCATCGATTGATCGCTCGGGTTCAGTAACGCATAACTGCGGTAATCGCCGGGTTCGATTAGAGCCCAATGCCTCGCTCGGGTTCAGTTAGAGCCCAACGCCTTGCACCCACGCGTGTGCGTGTATGAGAGAAACGCGCATCGCTCGGCCCCGACCACCCACCGTAACCAGGAACACCCTGATATTTCCCTCGCCCTCGCTTCTACCACGGTTTTTTCCATCATGGACGGCCCAAAGAAAGTCATGCAGCTGCGTCTCCGGCCCGCCCAGGACGAAAAGCCCATTTTCTGTCATGATTTTTTGTCATAGAAGTAGGACCCACCACATCTATGATGATATCGGGTTTTGTCACAATTATCATCATAGAAGTGTCATAAGTATGACAGAAAAAATTTGTTCGGCCCAAAATGTCACGGATGTGTCTTTTTTTTGTAGTGTATGGACGTAACGGTAATGGTGGCAAAACTAACAGTAGCAGTTTGATAGTAATTGTAACAGTGGCAGCGGAAAAGTGACTAAGCAAAGATCAATATGTAAAAAGCTCGTAGGCATTGGATCAGTGATGGATAATTATGTCGGATGCGATTCCTCATGCAACATTTATAACATAGGGTGACACAGAACTAGCTCCAATTCATCAATGTAATGTAGGCATGTATTCCGAATATAGTCATACGTGCTTATGGAAAAGAACTTGCATGACATCTTTTGCCCTACACTCCCGTGGCAGCGGGGTCCTATTGGAAACTAAGGGATATTAAGGCCTCCTTTTAATAGAGTACCGGACCAAAGCATTAATACTAGGTGAATACATGAACTCCTCAAACTACGGTCATCATCGGGAGTGGTCCCGATTATTGTCACTCCGGGGTTGCCGGATGATACGTCTCCGTCGTATCTACTTTTCCAAACACTTTTTCCCTTGTTTTGGACTCTAACTTGCATGATTTGAATGGCACTAACCCGGACTGATGCTGTTTTCAGCAGACTTTCCATGGTGTTATTTATGTGCAGAGACAAAAGTTCTCGGAATGACCTGAAACTCCACGGAACATATTTTTGGAAAATACTAAAAATACTGGAAGAAGAATCCACGTCAGGGGGCCCACACCCTGTCCATGAGGGTGGGGGTGCGCCCCCTGCCTCGTGGGCCCCCTGACGCTCCACCGACCTCAACTCCAACTCCATATATTCGTGTTCGGGGAGAAAAAATCAGAGAGAAGGATTCATCGCGTTTTACGATACGGAGCCGCCGCCAAGCCCTAAAACCTCTCGGGAGGGCTGATCTGGAGTCTGTTCGGGGCTCCAGAGAGGGGAATCCGTCGCCGTCGTCATCATCAACCATCCTCCATCACACATTTCATGATGCTCACCGCCGTGCGTGAGTAATTCCATCATAGGCTTGCTAGATGGTGATGGGTTGGATGAGGTCTGTCATGTAATCGAGTTAGTTTTGTTAGGGTTTTATCCCCAGTATCCACTATGTTCTGAGATTGATGTTGCTATGACTTTGCTATGCTTAATGCTTGTCACTAGGGCCGAAAGTGCCATGATTTCAGATCTGAACCTATTATGTTTTCATGAATATACGTGAGTTCTTGATCCTATCTTGCAAGTCTATAGTCACCTACTATGTGTTATGATCTCGCAACCCAGTGACAATAATCGGGACCACTTCCGGTGATGACCATAGTTTGAGGAGTTCATGTATTCACTATGTGTTAATGCTTTGGTCCGTACTCTATTAAAAGGAGGCCTTAATATCCCTTAGTTTCCGCTAGGACCCCGCTGCCACGGGAGGGTAGGACAAAAGATGGCATGCAAGTTATTTTCCATAAGCACGTATGACTATATTCGGAATACATGCCTACATTACATTGATGAATTGGAGCTAGTTCTGGGTCACCCTATGTTATAACTACTACATGATGAACCACATCCGGCATAATTCTCCATCACCGATCCAATGCCTACGAGCTTTTCACATATTGTTCTTTGCTTATTTACTTTTCCGTTGCTACTGTTACAATCACTACAAAACCCAAAAATATTACTTCTGCTAACGTTACCGTTACATCCATACTACTTTGCTACTAAATACTTTGCTACAGATACTAAGTTATCCAGGTGTGGTTGAATTGACAACTCAACTGCTAATACTTGAGAATATTCTTTGGCTCCCCTTGTGTCGAATCATAAATTTGGGTTGAATACTCTACCCTCAAAAACTGTTGCAATCCCCTATACTTGTGGGTTATCAAGACTATTTTTAAGCCGTTGCGTGACATAGCTTTATTCTTTGAGTCACTTGGGATTTATATCTGCTGGTCATTATGAGGAACTTGAAAGACGAGAAAACAAAAATTTATCCCTCAACTACGAGGGGAGGTAAGGAACTGCCATCTAGCTCTGCACTTGATTCACGTTCTGTTTTGAGTAAGCTTGCGACACCTAAACCTGCTTCTGCTATTCATTCTGATATGCCGCATGTTGTTGATGACACCACTTCTGCTATGCATGATACTTGTGATGAAACTACTGTGCCACTTGGTCAATTTCTTGATGAACAACTTGCTAGGGCTAGAGAGAATGAAATTATTGAAACTGATAATATTGAAGATAGTGATGATGAAGACTCTCCCCCTAATAAATATGAATTACCATTTGTGCCTGAGGGTTATGTTTTGGATGAAGAATCTGCTAGAGCCATTTTAGCTTGCAATGATAGAAGTGATCTTAAGAAGTTATTAGCTAAATGGAAGCAGCGATCTCTTAATGCTAGAATGAAACCTGACCTTGGTTTTGCTACTTCACCTATCTGTGTTACCGATAAGGATTATGAATTCTCTGTTGACCCTGATATAATTACTTTGGTTGAATCTGATCCTTTTTATGGCTATGAATCTGAAACTGTTGTGGCACATCTTACTAAATTAAATGATATAGCCACCCTGTTCACTAATGATGAGAAATCTCGCTACCTTTATATCCTTAAAATATTTCCGTTCTCATTAAAGGGTGATGCTAAGATATGGTTTAATTCTCTTGATCCTGGTTGTGTGCGTAGTCCCCAGGATATGATTTATTACTTCTCTGCTAAAATATTTCCCTGCTCATAAGAAACAAGCTGCTTTAAGGGACATATATAATTTCGTGCAAATTGAAGAAGAGAATCTCGCACAAGCTTGGGGGAGGCTTTTCCAATTACTTAACGCTTTGCCTGATCATCCGCTTAAGAAAAATGAAATACTTGATATCTTCTATAATGGACTAACCGATGCTTCCAGAGATTACCTGGATAGTTGTGTTGGTTACATTTTCGAGGAAAGAACACGGATGAAGCTGAAATTCTATTGAATAATATGTTGAAAAATGAAAATAATTGGACACTTCCTGAGTAAACTCCTGAGCCTATTCCTAAACCAACTCTGAAGAAGAGAGGTGTTCTATTTCTCAGTCCTGAAGATATGCAAGAGGCAAAGAAATCTATGAAAGAAAAAGGTATTAAAGTTGAAGATGTTAAGAATTTACCTCCTATTGAAGAAATACATGGTCTTAATTTACCGCTTGTCGAAGAAACATATGATCTTAAACCCTCGCCTATTGAAGAAACTCATGGTCTTGATAACCCAACACAGGTAGCAAAGGTAAATTCTCTCTATAGATTTGATGAAGGTGATATTCCTCACTATAAGTCTCCTAGAAAATGCTTAGAAGAGTTTGATAATTTTATTGTCAAACAAGAAAACTTCAATGCTTATTTTGATAGACAATTGAAATACAATTCCGATATGCTTGAACACTTGGGTGATTATATGTCTAGAGTTAAAGGTGAACTTAAACTCATTAGTAAACATGCTTCTATGGTTACCACTCAAGTAGAACAAGTACTCAAAGCTCAGAATGATTTGCTCAATGAATTGAATAGTAAGAATAATGATTATGCTGTTAGAGTGGCTACTAGAACTGGTAAAATGACTCAGGAACCTTTGTATCCTGAAGGCCACCCTAGGAGAATTGAACAAGATTCTCAGAGAAATAATATAGATGCACCTAGTCCTTCTAAAAGGAAGAAAAAGAAAAATGATAGGACTTTGCATGCTTCTAGTGAACCTATTGCTGAAACACCTGAGAATCCAAATGATATTTCTATTTCTGATGCTGAAACACAATCTGGTAATGAACATGAACCTAATGAAAATATTAATGAAGATGTTCATGATGATGCTCAACCTAGTAATGACAATGATGTAGAAACTGAACCTGCTGTTGATCTTGATAACCCACAATCAAAGAATCAACGTTATGATAAAAGAGACTTTGTTGCTAGAAAACTGGTAAAGAAAGAGAACCTTGGGTTCGAAAACCCATGCCTTTTCCTCCCAAACCATCCAAGAAAAAGGATGATGAGGATTTTGAGCGCTTTGCTAAAATGATTAGACCTATCTTTTTGCGTATGTGATTAACTGATATGCTCAAAATGAATCCTTATGCTAAGTATATGAAAGATATTGTTACAAATAAAAGAAAGATACCGGAAGCTGAAATTTCCACCATGCTTGCTAATTACACTTCTAAAGGTGAATACCAAAGAAACATGGAGATCCAGGAGTACCTACTATACCATGCTCCATTAAAGAAACTATGTTAAAACTGCTTTATGTGATCTTGGAGCCGGTGTTAGTGTTATGCCTCTCTCTTTATATCGTAGACTTGACTTGAATAAGTTGACACCTACTGAAAGATCTTTGCAAATGGCTGATAAATCAACTGCTATACCTGTCAGTATTTGTGAGTATGTGCCTGTTGTAGTTGCAAACGTTACTATTTTAACAGACTTTGTTATTCTTGATATTCCCGAGGACGATAGTATGTCTATTATTCTTGGAAGACCTTTTTTGAATACTGCAGGGGCTGTTATTGATTGCAACAAAGGCAATGTCACTTTTCATGTTAATGGTAATGAGCATACGGTACACTTTCCGAGGAAATAACCTCAAGTCCACAGTATCAGTTCTATTGGAAAAATTCCATCGATTATTTTTGGAGGTTTTGAATTTCCTCTTCCTACTGTTAAGAAGAAATATGATATTCTTATTATTGGGGATGTGCATATCCCCATTGAGGTAACATATTGTTATTTGAAATTTCTCTGGTTTCATGCAATTCGGAATGAGTTTGTTAACAAGACCTGATCAACCTTGTTAGTGGATTCCTTGTGATGAGCATGAGATGGATGAACCTAGAAGGCACAACCTTCTGTACCCTCTCTTTACTTTCTGTTATTTAGTTGAAATAAAGTAAAATAGTATTTTTCTGTCTGTTTTCTGATTTATCCGTGCAATATAAAAATACCCCGAAAATAAAAGTTCTCCAAATGCCCTGCCAATTTAATATGATTTTTTTACGGAATATTTGAGAATATCATGCACCGAGAACACAGCAGGGGAGCAAGCACTGCCACGAGGGTCAGGCGCACTCCACCCCTGGCGCACCCTGCCTCATGGGCCCATGGCGCGCCCCCTCCACTTATTCCTGCACCCACACACTTCTTCTTCCTCCCAAAAAATCACCATCCAGCTCAAGCACGAGTTCTAGCTCATTTTGCTGCGATTTTCGATCTCCTTTCTCAAAGCACCTCTCACAAAAATGCTTGGGGGGATTGTTCCTTGGTATATGACTCCTCCATTGGTCCAATTAGTTTTTGTTCTAGTGCTTTATTCATTGCAAATTTTTGCTGCCTAGGTGACCATGTTCTTGAGCTTGCATGTCAAATTTATATGGTTCTAAGTAGTTCTAATGCATGATATAGGCTCTAGGCACTTGTAGGTGTAGTTGTTATCAATTTTGTTGAGCTTGGTTCTCTTTTATTTGAAGTTACTAAAAATTTCAGAAATTTTTCAGAGGAAGAAATATGCTTAGGAAAATGTACCAAGGAGGTTCTTCAATGAAGCAAGGACCCAGGCTTGCAATGCGTGATTTACGACGATGAGCCACCAAGGGGCGCTCCCAAAGGCGGCCTTGTGAATGGCCTTCGTAAAACTTTATGGATCGAAAGGAATCAAGGAAGAATTTAACGCATATTTGCGTAACGCTGATCTTGTGAGCTTCGAGGAAGAAAAGTGTCGCCAGTAGCACTATCTCACTAGGTCCTTTGTGGGGAGGTTTGAATTTTCATCTTCACGCAATTCTCAAACTGTCATGTTTGATCTTTATGAAAAATCTTATACGATGGACTTAGAGGATTTTACCACTGCTTGCAAACTTCCACAATGGGGTAGTGCTAGTGAACCTCACAAATCTGAATTTAGAAATTTTCTTGCTAGTATAACTATGGGGGAATCTAGAGATATAGCACAAGCTACCATAGGGAGCATTCATTTTCCGGCTATACATTATTTTGCTCTCTTCATAGGTAGGTGCATAAATGGTAAAGATGAAGCATGTCATATGTGTGTCCCCGACCTCAGTATTCTTAGGAGTGCTGTGTTAGGAGACAAATCTTATAATTTGGGAGCCATTGTTGCACATAGGTTGCATCATAATAGATTTAGTGGAGATTTCTTCGGTGGAATTTATGCAACCCGCTTAGCTGATTTTCTTGGTGTAACCATACGTAATGATGATATTGAATTGCCTCCTACTTACCTAGACTTTAATGCTATGGTTCGCCACCAGTTTGTCGAGAGGAATGAATCGCCTCTCCAGTATCGCTTAATCTTTGACAGACGTCATGCTGTCCGTATTACTCTCCCAGCTCCTGCCTTCTTTGATTACCAGGCAAAAGGAAGACATTTTATTACCATAGAGGAGGCAGATGAGTACAAGAGGAGGGCGGAGGCAGCTCGCCACCATGCTGCAGCCCAGGAGGCAATAGCCGCCGCATCTCAGTACGACCCGAGCTACAACTATGGATATCCGCCAGGCCATCCGTGGCAATAAACCAACTTAGGCCAAAAGCCTAAGCTTGGGGGAGTACGTATTTCTCACCGACATACATTCATGTTCACACACTCATTGCTAGATGTTGGTGCTCATACTCTTTCGCTGTAATATCCATGCTAGTTTTATTTTCTTTGTTTCTTCTTGTGTGTTTGATAAACCTTAAGAAAAACCAAAAAAAATTAGTTGTAGCTTTTAGCTAGTTTACTTTCTTGCTGTAGTAGTAATAATTAAAAAGAAAACCTAAAAATATTTCTCGTTCTTCTTTTGCTTGTTAGGAGCTTAAGTTGGTATGGTTGTATTTTTTTAGCAGCGGGTCTGGAAAAAGAAAATATTTGTGCAACATGGGTAGGTTTACTTTTAAAATATGGCTATCATGATACATGTTTACAATATCAGACAATATACCTCTTGTAAAGTACTTCATAAATATAAACTTTTTCCGAGAAAACTTTCAATCTATTTATCAACTGTCAAGGTGGTACAAAGAACACCAGAAGCAAAAATTATATCCAGATTCGTAGACCACCTAGCAACTACTACAAGCATTGGAGGGAGACGAAGGCGCGACGCCATCATTGTCCCTCCCTCGCCGGAGTCGTATAAACATTGTTGTAGTGGACAGTCGGGAAATTGTCATGTTAAGGCCTCGTAGAACAAGTGTACCAGAACAACAGCCGCTGCCGAGATCGGAAGGATCCAACCTGCAGACACACATACGTAGGCAAACGCCAACCGGATCTAGACGGATCCACCAAAGACAAACGCCGACCGGAACCCACGATATTCACCGAAAACACACCTCTGCACACCCTTCAATGACGCTAGAAGTGTTGCGCAGACAGGAGCTAGGCGGAGCGGACCTTATTCCACCTTCAAGAAGCCGTTGTCGCCTCGACTTCTTTAGCACGGCACAAACCCTAACAGAACTTAAAAAAAACACCTAAAAACAAAGTCCTCTTGCCGGCAAGGACCGAGATCCACCATGCCTACATGAGCCGACAAGGGCCACGAAAGGCAGAGAAACCCTAGATGAGAGTTCTCAAGTGCACGTAAAGAAATATAAGAGCTTTATCACTAAAGTAGTGATCTAAATGCTCTTATATTTGTTTACAAAGGGAGTACTCCATAAAATTTAACGTCCACAGACCACAAGATGATCTGCATGAATACATAACCTAAATATATTTGATAATTTTTTAATCAATTTTAGATATTTATATATAAACTTTCAAAGTAATCAAAGCGATCATAACGGTAAAAAAGCCATGCCGATAAAAGATCTCACCCACGCAGTGAATGGGACACGGCCCATAAAAAATAATAGATTTTTAGAAGAAAAATGAGTGAATTCTTTTAAAAAGAAAAATTAGGCTTGGCTCCAGCCGTCCAAATCCAGGTAGGAATCCATTCCCACCGCTTAAACCAATTTTAGTAGAGAAAAGAAATGGCCACTGGTAATTGGCTGATGTAGTATTTTAGTACTCTATACGTAACAGTATTAAAAAAAAGTCAGTCATCCTCCTCACATCTCCCTTGTTCCCCATTCTCCCATCGCTAGCTCCGCCCATAGCCGGCTGTCCCAGGTCAGGCCGCCTCCCCTTGTCACCACAGCCTGTGAGCTTCAGCAGCCCACTGATCTTCCTCCCTTCTTATTGAATCTGGGCGCGGAAGTGGTGAGGAGGCCCTCAAGCTCGGCATGCTCGCGCCCGGCTCTAGGCGCCATCGGAGGCTGATGTGGAGGCACGGGACTGCCGCCCTCCTCTTCCCTGCTCCTTCAATTCGGTCACCGAAGTGTTCGAGGAGGCACTCGACTCGGCATGCTCGCCGGGGACGCTGGGCCCCTCCCTCCTCCTGGTGCCCTTGATGTTGCCGCCTTGAGCCTCTCCACCCTCTCCCGCGCGATCATCCGGGTCCAGTTAAGTCTCTCTCTGCCCCGCCGCCTGCTCCTCCCCGTAAATTCGGTTCGTCACCAGGTGCATCGCCTCACTAAGAAATCATCATGAATGTTCCCTTTCAAGACTCTGCATAATTTGTTCTGTTACAGGGCTTTGTTAGATAAGTTGATTTAACTGAATATTATTCTGCTCTAGATTGCTACACCTTCTGGTTGTGAGTGGATCCTAGAGTTAACATGGTACACTATTCAGTGTCATGTGTTTCTCAAGTACTAAAATGGAAGCAGAGAGAAACAAGCCCAGTGAGAGTGGATAACAGAAGAAACACTTCAACCAAATCTAGAGATATAGAGTGTATGTCCAGGAACTTCTCACTAAAGTAACAGTGTGTGACATCTCATATTCACAGTAGGTGGTTGCATGAAGTTCATGTAAAAATATATGTAAATCGAGCAAGGATCCCTACATTCCAGCAAAAAATGGAAGAAAAATCTGCATTCAACAAGCATGTGGATAAGAAGGAAATGCAACATTCGAATATGCATAAAATTTTCGAGTTCACTCATAAAAAATTAACGGACCACCAGAAATCGCTGGAAAGTAGCATTCATAGTGATTATCTCTTTTCTCAAGGATTTCTGCACACCTCTCCCAGGTTACACTTCCTTATTGATGGTTTGTTCTTGACCAAAGTTTGATGTTCAATCCATTTTAGATATAGAAAACAGACACTCCTAATCGCCACGGATGTGAAACCCTATGTGTTCGTAAAATTAGGTTTTAGAAACCACCCAATTTTACCTCGTGAAAGGCAAGTCATATGCATGAAGAACATCGATTAAATTCAAGGCTAAATACAGAACTTAATCTTATAGAACTAAAAAGAACAAAATAAATCAGGAACATTCCACATATGAGCAAATAGATGTGTCGATTTGATGCTATTCTCACCAACATCGGCCGATTTTGAAAAAGTAAAAAAATCAAACATGGGAAACATATCACCCATCCAAAAATTCCTGGAGCGCGGGGCTATCATACATCATATACATCAAGAAGCTATTTTTATTGAGAAGCCATGTAATAATTAACTAAAGCATGGTATTTCTCATCACAATGGACATAAAGAACTATCACATATAAGCCTACAACCCAAACACTACTTTCTCCAGCGTCTATTGCCGACAAAATTGGAGCTTCTCATGTACATCAGACCAACAAATGAAACTGCAGTTTTAGAAGTAAACAGGAATACAAAGGAAGCAAGTACAAACATGAGAAAGCAAAGGTAGGAAACACTACCCTTTTTGCATAGCAGAACTACTATCCCACCCATTCTTTTGGATGTAGAAGAACTACTATTATACCTTGCTAAATTAGTAACCACTAAACAATACAAAAATGACATGTTGTTGAGACCAGCAGCTTGTGCAGAACTACTATCCAATCCATTCCTTTGGATGTAGAAGAACGACTATTATAACTTTGCTAAATCAGTAATCAGTGCAAATGTCATGTTAATGAAACGAGCAGTTTGTTTACATGATAGGTCCACAAGGATCCATACCAAGAAAACAAAAACAAAAGGCACTATTAACTCACCATCACAAAATCTATGAGCATGCAAGAGAGTGGAGGGGGACAAAGAAGCATACCATACATGATGCTTCCTCTTAGCTCCATGGAAACCATCATCGTACGCAATATAAGGAGCCACCAGGGATGAAGGAGGAGCATGGACATGGGCCAACCAAATCCAGTTGATGCTGCCATGGAGGAGCTCTCCACCGGCAAGTTCTAGCTGAGCAAAGATGGATGAAAGGCATTCACCTGCATCTTATCCCGCCTTGTATTGATATATGAATATGAAAGCCTCCAATAATTAAAGAATTCATAGTTCAGGGCATCTGATATCAAGTTCGCTAGTTCTTTTCTGTCCCTATATACATTCACCATCTATACACATCGAAGGTTCCTCTTGTAGTCATCATGGAGAAGGGATGAGCAAGCATTGGAATAAATTTCTCCTGTAGTAAGACCTTGAACCTTAGCAAAGCAGCAGTAATCAGCTTGAGCAAGCACGAGATCAATTTGACAACTTTACCTACAACCACCTTGCAACAAAGAGAATACAAACATTAAAAACAGGAGCGTCAGTTATGAAGAAAACCTCACAATGCTGCCAATAACGCACTCCTAATATGATCATTCAGTTACTATCATCTTATATATGCAAAATAAAGGTAACTCATTTTCTAGGATAAATATTTGCCTAACTCTTGCTGCAAACGGTCAACACTACAACACAATGACACATAATAGCAAGTTCATATAGGAAGAGAAAAGGAAACTAAGATTACAACACAATAAGACAACTCTATATATAATTATATATGTATATATATATATATATATATTTGTCTAATGGCATATGTCAGTATTTTGATTAGATTGGTGAACCAAGAGCGATGGATGGATTATAGTTCTGTGAACACAAAAATTGCGCTGTCGAAAGCAAAACGAAAATACAGGACATAGTCTATATTTCACCCAAGAACTTCCGCTTGAATTGGACAAAACAAAACCCAGATTTGCAATTGTTGAACTTATGTTGTGCATATTTTATAATCCGCCATAACAATTAGCAACAAAAGGTTGATAATTGGCCCAAATAAATGTGAAAATAGACAAAATTGAATGAGGCAAAGAGGTTACCATAATCCTCCATAATGCCACCATTATAAAGCAGTTTTTGATGTGTTGATGTGATCTCAATCACAGAAGATTCTCCATTTTTTGTAAACAAAAGTCATTCTGTATGTGTTGATATGAAGGACTAATGAAACCTGATAATGAACCAAAGATCGTACTTGTCTCTCCGGCATTGTTTCCTATGAATAGCAGACCTTTGGATTATGATGATCTTAGGAGAGACCTCCGACCTACATCATATATCAAATTCAAGATTACGAATACCCGACGAAGGAGGAAGAACCAAAGAAGATGATCGCATATGCAATTATGCATACCAACAAGCGAGAATAGAAGAGGGATCTAACATACTAACCCTTCAAAGAAGCCAAACTAAATTTATCAAACAAGCCAAAAATCAGGAAAAATGTGAGCAAAAGTAAGAGATGATATAATTAGAGGAATCAGGGATAAGAAGATGGAATCTGTACTAATAACATGCATAGACACAAAAGACAATATCATTACATCCCCTCCTCGAAGATTAGGCCTATGAAATATTACACAGAAAATTTAATCTGCTAGATCTAGATCCATGAACGTGCCAGCACACACAAAAAATACATAGGAGGAGAAGGAGGGGTAGGCAGAGAGGCAAAGCATGGGATTGGAAGAGGGGGCTCACGTGGGAACATGGAACCAGGAAGAGACGAGGAAGGTGTTGTCAGCAACTAAAAGAGGAAGAGGCAGAGTGGCTTGGAGTGGCACGCCGCCGTCGGGCGTCGCTCTGCGTCTTGGCGGCTGGATCCATCCCCGTTGTGGTCGTCGTCGATGCTGCAAGGAGGAGGCGCTGCCGGGTTGGGAAGACCTCGACTCTCTCGTGCCCCTCCCCATCTTGAAGACCCGCCGTTGTCCCTGCTCTACCACGGCGGCGACTGGCGTGAGCGACAGGAAGGCAGGAGGAGGAGGAGGCGAGGTGTTGGCGGGGTAGCAATCCGTCGTAGTCCTCCTAGGACGGAACTAGCCGTGGTGACGAAAGCGAGGAGAAGGGAGGGGGGCGGCGGAGGAAGGAGCGAGGAGGAGTGAGGGGCGTGGGGGCTGTGGATTGGGGCTAGGGTTCGTGCGGTTGCCCAATGGGCTCTCTGCGAGGAGCAACCAATCACACCCTTTCACCCCACACCCAGCTAACACAAACAGACCCCACCCACGAATTGGCCCACATGTCATACACGCGTTAAAGAAATAACAAGGTAAACCAGAAAATGAATATCCAACGAACGAGGAGAGCCGAGGTGGGAATTTTACATCGATCAGACGGTCAACGAGGCCCGAATCGGGGGAGCTCTGTGAGGCCGAGTGCTCCCGCAACCTTATTGGTTTAAATGATTAGTTCATCGTTCATGATTCAGCCTATTATGAATAAACATGTTTGCAATGACAATTAGAGATTATAGTTGCTCGTGCCATGCTTGATTAGCTATGAGTTATAATGGTTTACCTTGCGTGCCAACATTCTATGAAAATGGTTGTGATGTGGTATAGTGGGGTGGTATCCTCCTTTGAATGATTTAAGTGACTCGACTTGGCACATGTTCACACATGTAGTTGAAACAAATCAACATAGCTTTCACGATATTTATGTTCATGGTGGATTATATCCTACTCATGCTCATACTCAATTTAATGCATGTTCATGACTATTGTCGCTCTCTAGTTGGTCGCTTCCCAGTCTTTTGCTAGCTTTCACTTGTACTAAGCAGGAATACTGCTTGTGCATCCAATCCCTTAAACCCCAAAGTTATGCCTTATGAGTCCACTATACCTTCCTATATGCGGTATCTACCTACCGTTCCAAGTAAATTTTTATGTGCCAAACTCTAAACCTTCAAATGAAATTCTGTTTTGTATGCTCGAATAGCTCATGTATCAACTAGGGTTGTCCGTATCTTCCATGCTAGGCGGGTTATTCTCAAGAGGAGTGGACTCCGCTCCTCACTCACGAGAAAATGGCTGGTCACCGGGATGCCCAGTCCCATGCTTTATGCAAACTAAATCAAAATAATTACAAACAAAACTCCCCCTGGGACTGTTGCTAGTTGGAGGCACTCGTTGTGTCGAGCAAGCCATGGATTGATGCTTGTTGGTGGAGGGGGAGTATAAACTTTACCATTCTGTTTGGGAACCGCCTATAATGTGTGTACTATGGAAGATATCGCCATCTCTTGGTTGTTATGTTGACAATGAAAGTATACCGCTCAAAATATTATTTATCTCTATTTTAAAACGGAGCTGTGGCACCTCTACAAATCCCTGCTTCCCTCTGCGAAGGTCCTATCTATTTACTTTCATGTTGAGTCATCACCCTCTTATTAACAAGCACTAGCTGGGGAGCGTTGTTGTCATTTGCATTCATTACTATTAATTTAATATTGGGTATGACTATGATTGGATCTCTTTTACCATGAATTACAATGTCTAGTCAGTCCTTGATCTTTAAAGGTGCTCTGCATTTATGTTTTGCGGTCTCAGAAAGGGCTAGCGAGATACCATCCTATTATATCATATCATGATTGTTTTGAGAAAGTGTTGTCATCCGAGATTTATTATTATTGCTCGCTAGTTGATTATGCCATTAAAATGAGTAAACATGAGACCTAAGAGTTATTGTGAATATGATTAGTCATAATCTTTGCTAAAAACTTGAATGCTGGCTTTACATATTTACAACAACAAGAGCAAACAGAGTTTGTAAAAGTTTTTCTTTATCACTTTCAGTTTATCAACTGAATTGCTTGAGGACAAGCAAAGGTTTAAGCTTGGGGAGTTGATACGTCTCCGTCAGATCTACCTATCCAAACACTTTTGCCCTTGTTTTGGACTCTAACTTGCATGATTTGAATGGAACTAACACGGGTGATCTTTGTTTTCAGCGACTTTCCATGGTGTTATTTATGTCTTAAACAAAAGTTCTCGGAATGACCTGAAACTCCACGGAACATATTTTTGGAAAATATCAAAAATACTGGAAGAAGAATCCACGTCAGGGGGCCCACACCCTACCCACGAGGGTGGGGGCGCGCATGCCCCCCTGGGCGCGCCCCCTGCCTCGTGGGCCCCTTGACGCTCCATCGACCTCAACTCCAACTCCATATATTCGTGTTTGGGGGGAAAAATCAAAGACAAGGATTCATCGCGTTTTACGATACAGAGCCGCCGCCAAGCCCTAAAACCTCTCGGGAGGGCTGATCTGGAGTCCGTTCGGGGCTCCGGAGAGGGGAATCCGTCGCCGTCGTCATCATCAACCATCCTCCATCACCGCTTTCATGATGCTCACCGCCGTGCGTGAGTAATTCCATCGTAGGCTTGCTGGACGGTGATGGGTTGGATGACATCTATCATGTAGTCGAGTTAGTTTTGTTAGGATTTGATCCCTAGTATCCACTATGTTCTGAGATTGATGTTGCTATGACTTTGCTATGCTTAATGCTTGTCACTAGGGCCCGAGTGCCATGATTTCAGATCTGAACCTATTATGTTTTCATGAATATATGTGAGTTCTTGATCCTATCTTGCAAGTCTATAGTCACCTAGTATGTGTTACGATCCGGCAGCCCCGAAGTGACAATAATCGGGACCACTCCCGGTGATGACCATAGTTTGAGGAGTTCATGTATTCACTATGTGTTAATGCTTTGGTCCCGTACTCTATTAAAAGGAGGCCTTAATATCCCTTAGTTTCTGCTAGGACCCCGCTGCCACGGGAGGGTAGGACAAAAGATGTCATGCAAGTTCTTTTCCATAAGCACGTATGACTATATTCGGAATACATGCCTACATTACATTGATGAATTCGAGCTAGTTCTGTGTCACCCTATGTTATGACTGTTACATGATGAACCGCATCCGGCATAATTGTCCATCACCAATCCAATGCCTACGAGCTTTTCACATATTGTTCTTTGCTTATTTGCTTTTCCGTTGCTACTGTTACAATCACTACAAAACCCAAAAATATTACTTTTGCTACCATTACCGTTACTTCCATACTACTTTGCTACTAAATACTTTGCTGCATATACTAAGTTATCCAGGTGTGGTTGAATTGACAACTCAACTTCTAATACTTGAGAATATTCTTTGGCTCCCGTTGTGTCGAATTAATAAATTTGGGTTGAATACTCTACCCTCGAAAACTGTTGCGATCCCCTATACTTGTGGGTTATCACCGGATCATAACACATAGTAGGTGACTATTGACTTGCAATATAGGATCAAGAACTCACATATATTCATGAAAACATAATAGGTTCAGATCTGAAATCGTGGCACTCGGGCCCTAGTGACAAGTATTAAGCATAGTAAAGTCATAGCAACATCAATCTCAGAACATAGTGGATACTGGGGATCAAACCATAACAAAACTAACTCGATTACATTGTAAATCTCATCCAACCCATCACCGTCGAGCAAGCCTACGATGGAATTACTCACTCACGGCGGTGAGCATCATGAAAATGGTGATGGAGGAAGGTTGATGATGACGACGACGACGGATTCCCCTCTCCGGAGCCCCGAACGGACTCCAGATCAGCCCTCCCGAGAGAGATTAGGGCTTGGCAGCGGCTCCGTATCGTAAAACGCGATGGATCCTTCTCTCTGATTTTTTTTTCTCCCTGAACTTGAATATATGGAGTTGGAGTTGAGGTTGATGTAGCCTCAGGGGGCCCACGAGACAGGGGGCGCACCCAGGGGGTAGGCGGCCCCCCCTCATGGACAGGGTGTGGGCCCCCTGGTCTTGATTCTTTCGCCAGTATTTTTTATATACTCCAAAAATATTCTCCGTGAAGTTTCAGGTCATTCCGAGAACTTTTATTTCTGCACAAAAATAACACCATGGCAATTCTGCTGAAAACAACGCTACCCAGGTTAGTTCCATTCAAATCATGCAAGTTAGAGTCCAAAACAAGGGGAAAAAGTGTTTGGAAAAGTAGATACGATGGAGACGTATCAAGGCATACTAGGGACACTCTATTTGTCTATGTATCCACACATGTACTATGTTTCCGGTTAATACAATTCTAGCATGAATAATAAACATTTATCATGATATAAGGAAATATAAATAACAACTTTATTATTGCCTCTAGGGCATATTTCCTTCAGTAGCGTGCCAACGGTGATCACATCAACCTTGGAACCATTTCCGACGCGCATCGTCACCTCGTCCTTAGCCAATCTTCGTTTAATCTGTAGCCCCTATTTTTCGAGTTGCAAATATGAGCAACAGAACCAGTATCAAATACCCAGGCGCTACTACGAGCATTAGTAAGGTACACACCAATAACATGTATATCAAATATACCTTTCACTTTGCCATCCTTTTTATCCACCAAATACTTGGGGCAGTTCCGCCTCCAGTGACTAGTCCCTTTGCAGTAGAAGCACTCAGTTTCAGGCTTAGGTCCAGACTTGGGCTTCTTCCCGGGAGTAGCAGCTTGCTTGCTATTCTTCTTGAAGTTTCCTTTCTTCCCTTTGCCCTTTTTCTTGAAACTAGTGGTCTTGTTAACCATCAACACTTGATGCTCCTTCTTGATTTCTACCTCCATAGCTTTAAGCATCGCGGAGAGCTCGGGAATTGTCTTTTCCATCCCTTGCATATTATAGTTCATTACGAAGCCTTTATAGCTTGGTGGCAGTGATTGAAGAACTCTGTCAATGAAACTATCATCAGGAAGATTAACTCCCAGCTGAGTCATGTGGTTATGGTACCCAGACATTCTGAGTATGTGTTCACTGACATAACTATTCTCCTCCATCTTGTAGCTATAGAACTTGTTGGAGACTTCATATCTCTCAACTCTTGCTTGAAATATTAAATTCAACTCCTGGAACATCGCATATGCTCCATGACATTCAAAACGTCTTTGAAGTCCCAATTCTAAGTCATAAAGCATGGTACACTGAACTATCGAGTAGTCATCAGCTTTAGTCTGCCAGACGTTCATAACGTCTGGAGTTGCTCATGCAGTGGGCCTTGCACCTAGCGGTGCTTCCAGGACGTAATTCTTTTGTGCAGCAATGAGGATAATCCTCAAGTTACGTACCAAGTCTGTGTAGTTGCTACCATCATCTTTCAACTTAGCTTTCTCTAGGAACGCATTAAAATTCAAGGGAACGGTAGCACGGGCCATTGATCTACAACAACATAGATATGCAAGAACTATCAGGACTAAGTTCATGATAAATTTAAGTTCAATTAATCATATTACTTAAGAACTCCCACTTAGATAGACATCCCTCTAGTCATCTAAATGATCACGTGATCCATATCAACTAAACCATGTCCGGTCATCACGTGAGATGGAGTAGTTTTCGACGGTGAACATCTCAATGTTGATCATATCTACTATATGATTCACGTTTGACCTTTCGGTCTCAGTGTTGCGAGGCCATATCTGCATATGCGAGGCTCGTCAAGTTTAACCCGAGTATTCTGCACGTGCAAAACTGTCTTACACCCGTTGTATATGAACGTAGAGCTTATCACACCCGATCATCACATGGTGTCTCAGCACGATGAACTGTAGCAACGGTGCATACTCAGGGAGAACACTTATACCTTGAAATTTAGTGAGGGATCATCTTATAATGCTACCGCCGTACTAAACAAAATAAGATGCATAAAAGATAAACATCACATGCAATCAAAATATGTGACATGATATGGCCATCATCATCTTGTGCCTTTGATCTCCATCTCCAAAGCACTGTCATGATCTCCATCGTCACCGGCTTGACACCTTGATCTCCATCATAGCATCGTTGTCGTCTCGCCAACCATTGCTTCTACGACTATCGCTACCGCTTAGTGATAAAGTAAATCAATTACATGGTGATTGCATTTCATACAATAAAGGGACAACCATAAGGCTCCTGCCAGTTGCCGATAACTTATAAAAAACATGATCATCTCATACAAAAACTTATATCTCATCACGTCTTGACCATATCATATCACAGCATGCCCTGCAAAAACAAATTAGACGTCTTCTACTTTGTTGTCGCAAGTTTTACATGGCTGCTACGGGCTTCTAGCAAGAACCGTTCTTACCTACGCATCAAAACCACAACAATTTTTCGTCAAGTGTGATGTTTAAACCTTCAACAAGGACCGGATGTAGTCAAATTTGATTCAACTAAAGTTGGAGAAACAGACACCCACCAGCCACCTTTATGCAATACAAGTTGTACGTCTGTCGGTGGAACTGGTCTCATGAACGTGGTCATGTAAGGTTGGTCTGGGCCGCTTCATCCAACAATATCGCTGAATCAAAATAAGACATTGGTGGTAAGTAGTATGACTATTACCGCCCACAACGCTTTGTGTTCTACTCATGCATATCATCTACGCATAGACCTGGCTCGGATGCCAGTGTTGGGGAACGCAGCATGCAATTTCAAAAAATTCCTACTATCACGCAAGATCTATCTAGGAGATGCATAGCAACGAGAGGGGGAGAGTGTGTCCACGTACCCACGTAGACCAAAAGCAGAAGCATTAGGTTAACGCGGTTGATGTAGTCGAACGTCTTCATGATCCAACCGATCTAGTACCGAACGTACGACACCTCCGAGTTCAGCACACATTCAGCTCGATGACGTCCCTCGAACTCTTGATCCAGCAGAGGGTCGAGGGAGAGTTTCCTTAGCACGACGGCATGGCAACGGTGATGGTGATGTGATCCATGCAGGGCTTCACCTAAGCACTAAGACGCTATGAACGGAGGAGTAAACTGTGGAGGGGGGCACCACATACGGCTAAGAGAACAACTGTTGTACTTTGGGGTGCCTCCTTGCCCCCGTATATAAAGGAGGAGGGGAGGAGGCGGCCGGCCAAGAGGGGCGCGCCATGGGGGAAGATCCTACTAGGACTCCACTCCTAGTAGGATTCGGCCCCCCTTTTCCTTTCTCATCGGGGGAGGAAAAGGAAGGAGAGGAAGAGGGAAAGGGGAAAGGGGGGCGCCGCCCCCTCCCCTAGTCCAATTCGGACTCCCATGGGGGGGGGGGGGCGGCCACCCCTTGTGGGTTGTTCCCTCTCTCTCCCGTGCCCCATGAGGCCCATGACTTCCCCCGGGGGGTTCCAGTAACCCCTCGGTACTCCGATAAAATACCCGAACCACTCGAAACTATTCTGATGTCTGAATACCACCTTCCAATATATCAATCTTTACCTCTCGACCATTTCGAGACTACTCATCATGTCTGTGATCTCATCCGAGACTCCGAACAAACTTCGGTCACCAAAACACATAACTCATAATACAAATCGTCATCGAACGTTAAGCGTGCGGACCCTACGGGTTCGAGAACTATGTAGACATGACCGAGACACATCTCCGGTCAATAACCAATAGCGGAACCTGGATGCTCACAATGGTTCCTACATATTCTACAAAGATCTTTATCGTTCAAACCGCAATGACAATATATGTTATTCCCTTTGTCATCGGTATGTTACTTGCCTGAGATTCGATCGTCGGTATCATCATACCTAGTTCAATCTCTTTACCAGCAAGTATCTTTACTCGTTCTGTAATGCATCATCCCGCAACTAACTCATTAGTCATATTGATTGCAAGGCTTATAATGATGTGCATTACCAAGAGGGCCCAGAGATACCTCTCCGATACTAGGAGTGACAAATCCTAATCTCGATCTATGCCAACCCAACAAACACCTTCGGAGACACCTGTAAAGCATCTTTATAATCACCCAGTTACGTTGTGACGTTTGATATCACACAAGGTGTTCCTCCGGTATTCGGGAATTGCATAATCTCATAGTCAGAGGAATATGTATAAGTCATGAAGAAAGCAATAGCAATAAAACTTAACAATCATTATGCTAAGCTAACGGATGGGTTTTGTCCATCACATCATTCTCTAATGATGTGATCCCGTTCATCAAATGACAACACATGTCTATGGTAAGGAAACTTAACCATGTTTGATTAACGAGCTAGTCAAGTAGAGGCATACTAGGGACAATCTATTTTGTCTATGTATTCACACATGTACTAAGTCTCTGGTTAATACAATTCTAGCATGAATAATAAACATTTATCATTATATAAGGAAAAATAAATAACAACTTTATTATTGCCTCTAGGGCATATTTCCTTCACCTCCCCTTGAACTCCTTTATCTAGCGTTTAGATCTTCTATAGGACCCAACATTGGTACTACTATTAGAAAAACATAAAACTTGCACAACAAGTTGACGTTACCCGAGGCATCTTCGAAACAACTTGGGCCAGTGCCCCAAAAGCATTGGTACACACTAAGCAATCTTTGGTGCCACCACAGGAAACCGTGTTTGGCTACCATATCCTTTACCCATTTAGCTGGGACCGGATCTAGAGATATGTTGGCTCTGGTTCGGGTGTTGACCCGCCGAGAGGTCTTTTGGATTTGTTTGATGTTAACTAGAGGAACTTGTTACCTCTGAACTTCCGGATCACATTCGTGTTTACATAGTGGTTCTAAATTCCATGTACCGGTTGGAATAGGGTATGCATGCGGAATCTATAATGGAAAGCTGGAGCACCCTTGCAAGGCTAAATCCTTCCGAAAGTTGTGTTCGCGGTTACAGACAACTTCAAAATTTGTTATGCCAGTCATAGACAAATTGAACTAGTAAATGAAACTTGATCAACATGTGTGTACCATGATTATCTCTTCTTGTGGGTATGTAAACAAGAAGAGGACACGATAAGGTGATGATTGAAATCGTAGGCAGGTGTAAAGGATCACTTAGTGATCAACTAATTTGCGGCCCCTTTTGTGTAGATTGATTTCATCTTGTTCTAAATACTCGTAGGACTAGTTGATTTACATTGTTTGGCTGCTTGATGCAACCTCACAACTTATCCATATCTAACCCGTGTATATTTTTTGTCTTAGTACCCTTGATAATGTACTTGTCATGTCCAAAAGACTCACCCTTGCCACAAACCTAGATGCAAGTATCGATGAGGCAGGTCCAGGTGATTTACCCCGATACCAGTTCCTCTATGATGAAGATTGTGGCCAATAGTACGTTATTGTCGATGATGTTCACAATGATGAGTAGACTTGGGGATCCCGGTTTGCAGTCTGGGACTGCAAAGTAGACGTCGTTTATATAGATCGCCTCTTAGGAAAATTTGCTTCTTGTCTGTACTCAGACCAGTGTTTCTTCCGCTGCATGACTAATGTAATGTTGGGTCATGTTAACCTTTGAATGGTGATAAACTATGTATTACCATATGTTTTCCCTATTGTTCACTCATATTTTAACTATTGTAGTTGTATTTGTTGTGATGTACAACTTGTTCATTGGCATATGACAATGCGTGTATGTTATGAAGTCATATGCTTGGGAGACCAGCATGCGCTTCTAGCCTTAGCAAGAAGTGCAAAGTATTTGTTGGGACTCGTATCGAGTATTGGGCATTATAGACAATTGGGGGGGGGGGGGACCCAGGATTTGTGCTCTTCCAAGGGGAAGGAGCCCATCTGTGACAAGTTATGGAGTCTATGATTTGTTTTCCCATGGTTCTTCCAAGAGGGAAATAGCCTATGATCATCTTGGATGGCGAGTATAGCTCGTTTTACCAAATTTTACTTTTTCTAGCTAGCCAACTGGTACCTATTGTTCTGGTAACTTTTGTAATGTGATGTTTAATTATTTGTGTCTATTTCATCTGCATTGGTTTCCAAAGCATTTTACTCAAGATTACTTTGCAAATTACATGATTGGTGGCAATGCAATGTAAGTTATAGTATTTCACCCAAACTATAATGACTATTTAGAAGTCTTCATGAAGACAATGAAGGATGGCACAAGGGGTTGGACTAGAGTTGTGGGTGCCTTCGGCATGGCGGAGGGCACAATATGGCATTCCGCCTCACCTTCTCCAGCAACCAAAATGTATTTCCCCTATCTCTTTACCGTCATTAATTCTATTGTGGTTTATCATTGTTTATTTGATGCTTCCGTAATTCGTGAATATATGCGAATTGGTTGTTGAAACTTTGTAAATTGGATTGCCTACTTTCATCAAATATATATAATGGATATCAAATAAGCGATTGCCTACTTTCAAATTTAAATTCAGGAGAATTTTAAATTGCAAGGATTAGATTAGGGAGAAAAATCTGCTTCATGGTCATTACGGTGCACACGGTTTGAGAAAGTGAAACATTTGCAACCAACTCAACAGTGATCGCAAATGTGGTTTTCCCCTATCTCATTTGTGCCCCAGAAATAAAATCATAAAGAAATTCCCCTATCTCTTGAGGTTGGTCGCCAATGTTTCACTTTCTCAAACCGTGTGCACCGTAAGAGTGATCGCACATGTGGTTTTCCCTATCCCACACGTGAATCGAAAGAGATGGGCTGGGGCATCGCATATGATTTTCTTTAGTGAAACGTATGCATGCTTTTGCCCTATATATGGTTGAGGTTAACCCTTATCATGTGCAATGGGCCACCCCTTTCGCACTCCTAATTAAGGCGAGGGTTTGTCAGCAAAAGGGGGTTTAAACCGTGTACATACGGCTTGGGTGCACTAGTGGAGGAACCAAAAATATACTTATTTAAAAAATTTCATCATGTATTAAACAGATCCATATATGTTCATGTATTTTGAAAAAGTTCTCGTGAAATTTGAAGATCTTTGTGTGTTTTAAAATAAGAAAATAATAGAAAACAGAAGAAAAAAAGAAGCAAAAATGGGGAAAAGGGAGAAAGGAAAAAGACCAAGCCACTGGAAAAAAAACAGAAAATAAAGTGTTTGAATTCAATATTAAACACAGTTCATTGTATAATAAAAACTGTGGGTCGCATATGAAAAGAATGTTCATGAAAAATGTTTATGGTGCATTTATTCATTGTTTACTTAAAAAATGTTCATGTTACTAAAATAGCGCTCAAGCATCTAAATAAATGTTCACGCACATTTCATAAATCTTGGTTTATTTTGGAGAAGTGTTCGCACATTTCTTAGAAATGTTTGTGGATTTCAAACAGAAACAATAAAAGAAAGTTAACAGGAAATATGTTCGTCTATTTTTAAAAGAGTTCGTGCTTAGGCATGAGCGTCACTGCAGGTGCAGGCCGGCCCAGTTGGATTCATCAGACAGAAGTAACAAAACAACGCTGAGACACCGTTCAAAGCACTAGCTGTTTGTAACACTCTCTCTGAAATATGAATCAAGCTTTGCTGTGTTGTGTTTTTTTTTCTCTTTCTTCTGGGCTTGTTGAGCTGTGCCCTCAGCAGAACCTCTGTACTTTGTTTGTGGTACTTGGGTGGTGTGTGTGGACCTGCTTTGGTTGTATGTCTTGTGGCGGTTTGCTTTATTTATAAAGCGGGGCGAAAGCCTTTTTCGGTGGTAATATGAATCAAGCACGGATAATCAACCAACCATGAGCTCAAACAAACAAGAACAATAAAGCTACTTCATGCAGGACCTAGTGCCAAGCACGATCGCTACACTACAACTATATATACCTCTTTCACTCCTCACCTCACTCTCATGATACAAATTATTACTACCTCCATTCGGAATTACCTGTCGCTGAAATGAATGTATCTAAGACGCGTTTCAGTGTATAGATTTACTCACTTCAGCGACAGTTAATTCCGAACAGAGGGAGCACAAGCCATGAACTTAACCTGCAATAGAACAGATATAAAAGCTCTTCAGGGAAAACGCGCTCAGAATTTACAGCAGAGAAGCCCCTTCCTCCAGCCTCGGCGCCGCCTGGTGCGCCTCCGGTCTCCTTTCGCCATCCTCACTGGGCTGCTGATCCAGTCCTTCTGCAGTCTGTTCCACAAGTGCAACACAACAGAGGCATGAGATAAATGTTGCATTTCTATCAAACAAAAGAAAAATGATAAATGCTGCACGGTTCATGCCTTCAAGATTTATTTTGAAACACAAATGAAGATCAGCTAGTAAAAGTTTTCAAGATTCTTTTTGAACAAAAATGAAACATAACCAGTAAGTACTATAATATTTGTCCCAGATAAAATGACCGGTATTTTCAGAAAGTACTTGCTGTGATCTTACCAGAAACTTACACTGGAAATGCAAAGGACCGGGTGCTGGTCGTGCTACTATCTGACCGGATGGAGATATTGCCAGAATAAGCAAGATGGCCAGAGTTTGACACTGGAGCAGACATAATACTAGGACCAAAACCCGGTTCAAAAGGGGGGTAACCGTTTCCAGTTCGAGATGGCGCTTTTGCACTATCAGGTGCATTCTGTTCGCACACATTATCATGTTGTGCCAGCACAGGACTCCTACTAACCGCGTCATCATTAGTTCCTTCATCTATCTGGCTGGAACCATGTATATCGGCGGTACCACCAGTCTCATGTTTTTCACTATTCTCCCCATTTGCTCCATTGGGCTCTACATTTTCAGCTGATGAAGTTGTAGCTGCTTCTGTTTCATGCATCTTGTTGGTTATTGTTTCACCCGTAATACTTCCATTCTGATCATTGCTCTTCGCAGACGATCGGATCTCTGAACCTAGAGAACTCAGAGCATCAACCCTAGGTTCAGTTATTTTGACTTCATTAAATCCTTCAGCACTAATAGTATCAGTCTTCTCGAAAGTGCAGATAGGTCCAGTCGAAGCAGCATCTGCGATTGCTGATGTAGAGCATTCTGGTTTACATGTATCCTCTAGGAACACATGACCAACAGAAGGATTATAGTGATCAATTAGGTTCTGTCCTCTCGCATCAAATGATGCCGCTGCATCACATTCTTCAGAGGTTGTTACTGAGCAATCATTAATGTTGTTCTTACTTGATACAATATCATTAACAAGACTACTGGTTTTGGATGCAATAGCTTCGACTCCATGACCCACATTTGCGGAAACCTGAAATTATAACAAAACCGTGTTTCTCAGTTTAACATCGTGAAGTTTTGGGGAAAAAAATTACCACCCTAAAGTGTGTTGATGCATTTATAGCTGATTATTCTTTCCTCAAGAACACCACTATATTTTGTATGATGGTTTTTTTTACAATGCATCTATGCCATGATCATAGTGATGACAAGAAAAAAACAATTCTAAGTACTTGTGAGCTGTAACTCTGGGCCAGTGGTGTACCTGCCCGACTGCTTCTCCATGGAAAGATGGCATATGATTTTTACTGGTTCCAGAGCTTATTGCACCTTTATGCAGGGACTCTTCTGCACTTTCGAGTCTAAGTAATTCTTCCAAACTTATTTTCCTCTCACTGAGATCACCAAAATTAGTGGCTTTACTCCTGCCTTCAGGATCATGTTTTTCACAAGAAGAATATCGTTTCTCATTGTTACTATCAGGAGCAAAATGAACAGGTTGAACTGCTTCTGGTTTCGGTTTGTGGAAAGATTTTGCAGCACAATCTTTTTCTATGTACGTCGGAGCACCATTTGGGTGTATCATTTGACAATCAAAATTTGGAGATGACTTTTCATCTACTACTTTATCTTCTGAAATCTTCCGAGGAAGAGGTTGTCCGTCATCAATGCAGACATCTTTGACAAAATTACCACCATAATCAAAAGAAGCAACACTGTCTGGCAATTTGATCTCCACGATGTCCTTTTCATAAGAAGGATCCTCCTGCTCTACATGTCCAGCTATGTCTACCATATCTTGTGATGGATTTTTGTCCTCAACCATTTATTCTGTGAAATGCTCAGTCCTGCAAACTATTTTACAAGAAATGCTATAACCATGTGGTTGATTTCATCTAGCATCACAAATTCACCAAGACAGTCACAAGGTAACAAATCAACATGTTGTCAACAAATGTCAAGCTAGTGTTGTAGTATTATCATGACGCCAGTCTCCATCTTTAACCAAGTTATCATATGATGTACTCCCTCTGTAAACTAATATAAGAGCATTTAGATCACTAAAATAATGATCTAAACACTCTTATATTAGTTTACGGAGGGAGTATTATAATACAAATTTAAGCAATGATTTCCATTATAAAATGCTCTTTTGGGTCAACCCTAACAACAAAGTGTAAAGTGAAACTGATGGGGATCTTTTGCAGTTTTGCTTCTTTTTCATTTTGGTTGCTGCGTCCCTTTAATCAGGCGCAAGCATTGAATATTCTTGTTGTGACTCTGAACTACCATCGTCCTAAATGCTCGATGACTCCGATAGAGGCACTTCTTTCTACATTATGGAAAAAGTGGCTGGTGGTACATTAGCATGACCAAGACGCATCGGGCATGCCAGATTATTGGAAGCAAAGGTCCCAAGTTCAAGGTCCATTTGGACAGGTAGAGCTGCAAGCCTGCAACTGAGACTGATTGCGACCTGACCTGAATACATCATGGCACCTTTTCTGACTATCAAGGGGAACATGTCAACTTCAGTTCCCACAAGTTGCTGAAGGAACATATATTCATTTATTTTTGGTAGGGATGCGCATCCCAAATATTTCTCATGCTTACTCAGAGTCTCATTTGACAAATATTATGTTAAAGTTGTCAGAGTTAATAAAATCAGGTTAATTGTTGATATTGGTTTGTATCTAAATCAGTTGCTGGCTATGTACATATTCTAAGCACTAAGCGGACATCCACCTGAACTTTCAAATGGCAGTCGACTAGTCCAGGCACACGCACTGAGTCTAACAAGAAGAGTATTCTCCCCATCATAAATTAAGCAACGAGATATAATTGGAGAGCAAAACTCCTCATATACTTGATCCAAACCCAAACCGTTCATCGAAATAGAAGTTTACCTAGCTTCATGGTCCGCAGCCTATCTCCACCAAGCCATCACCGAGCCGCCGATTCAGAGAGAGCAGAGTTGTGTGTCTCCTAGAAATTGTGGCAGAGAACTATATATGAGTTAATATGAGCATGGCTTATTCCTGCCACTGTTTATACTAGCCAAAAGGGCAAAACTGCACTTGGTGTATGTTCAAACAGCACAGGCGCCACATTATTTGCATGAACCAGCAGTAGTACAAACCGCAAGCAAACTGAAGAAGCATGCACCATAAGCATCCAAAAGTCAAAACTCAGACCCAATCTCACCAAACGCCAGAGATGGTCTCGATATGCTACTGGCCTAGACACGGTACCACAACCGTACAATCTGGTACAACCTACTGCTACTAAGACCTAAAAGAATTGCAATCTTTTTTTCAGGCGATAAAAGAATCGAACTTGTTCTCACATGAGAAGCATGAGAAGCAGAGAGGAGATATACGCGTAGTACCGAATCAACGGGAAGCTGTTGTCCAAGAACGGCAAGAACACTCTCCGAAGAGAAGAGAAATAAGAATCGGCGTCCGGCAAGAACGCGATGCGCACAGAATCTACTCCCGATAGCGTACCGGGTATTGGGATTGGAGTTGGAGAGCCGTGCGCCGATTCCGCCGTAACGGGTACAAAAGTTGAAGATGCAGGGTGAAGCTGTAGTGCGTTTAATGGACTTAACTGCATGAGCAGAAGTTGTTGTACTACTGTCGATAGGTAAGCGTGCCCCCAACAGCAGTAACTACGGTACAGGCAAGCAGGCAGAGAACAAGAACTCACCCGCAAATACTATAGAAAACCACAAGAAGAAGAAGAAGAAGAAGAAGAAGAAGAAGAAGAAGAAGAAGAAGAAGAAGAAGAAGAAGAAGAAGAAGAAGAGAAGAAGAAGAGTTCGTCTAATTGCCATGTGTTTGCCATCCTGTAGCAAATTTGTGCTTCCTGGTTCTTCTCTGTCCTAGCTAGGTCAGATCAGTAATGATTTTCTCTGCTGAGTTGAGGTCGGCACAAGGAGCAAACCGCCGATGCATGGCGAGGAAGCGAAATTCATCTAAAAATCAACAAAAACCAAGAACTCCCACATAGGAAACCAGGCGAAACAATCACGCGAAGGGAGAAGAAATGAGGGGAGGGGGGACTCACCTTCGGTTGGGGTTCAACTCCGGAAATCTGCTGGGCGTTCCCCTTTTTCAAGAGCGAAAGGATCGCCGCGCGAGAGGCGGCCAGGCTTGCGAGAACACGGCGAGGATGGGGAGGCCAACGAACAAGAGTTTTCTTTTCTTTTCCTTTTGAGGTTAACAAGAGAATTTTGGAGTTGCTTCGAAAGAAAAATCCAGACGGAAGGATGAAGAGGTGTGACGAGTCCGCGGAGCTGTGCGTTAAATTCGGATGCGCGCGCGCTCTCTCTCTCTCTCTCTCTCTACATATCCGGCCCCTTAAATGAATGTTCAGGAAACAGGTCACTGAGTTGATTAAAGGACAGGCTTTATTTCTTTTTTGCGAAATGATTAAAGGACAGGTTGATGAGGAATATCTGAAAGTTATCCAAAATTATGGTTTAGTGATGTGTGATTGTTGAATATCGCCCATGGCGATTTTGAAACCCTTAACAAAGAAAGGTCGATGTCATCGTATTATTTTTCTTGCACACGTCGAGGGAAGAAAACTTTGTAACCAACCCCTAAAAAATGATCTCTTTTTTTAATTAAAATACAGCTGTCTCTCTATAAAATGGACACTCGGTCTACACTTTGACCTCACGAATTTTGCATCGAGGTATTTTAGGGAGGAGAGATTATAGTCATTGCCCCGGGGATTTAGCCGATCTCGGTGAACTTTTTTTAACAAATATCGTGCAACAGTGTCGTCTATGATCTTGGATAGCGTATTTACTCTAACATGTGGTATCAAAATAAGGTTGTGAGAAGACTATGCAAAAGATCGACTGCGAGGTCGGGAGAAGATGGATCGGTCAAATCTCGGCATAGAGTAATATGATGTGCGCGTTATAGCCAAGTTCCATGGCAATTTCTGAAGAACAGACAAAGTGATGGTGCGCGGGCCAGTTTTCTTGGTAGATCATGGACTACGGAATGGCTTCGGACGAGGAATACATGATTGATGGTCTATTTTCGAAGGAAGTCGCAGAGGGAAGCAAAGGCGGTAAGACGAACGACAACAGGTGGGTAAATCGCGACTCGGCATGGACATGGGATTCACCAAATTTAATGTAGAGAAATTCGATGGCACGGTAGAATTCAGTCTATGGCAAACAAGAGTCAAGGATCTTGTGGCGCAGCAGGGGATCTTTACGGGTTTGCAGGAGACGAAGCCAACCAAGGTTGAGGACGATATGTCGAATGATATGCAAGTGTAGGCAGCGGCCACCATACGACTTCGTATTTAAAATTAGGTCATATATCATGTCATGGAGGAAATTTCTCCTAAGGCGATTGGCAAGTTGCTATATGTCCAAGTCGGCAACCAATAAATTGTATTTGAAGAAAAAATTCTATGTGTCGAAGACACGGGAGGGGTCGGATCTTGTGGAGCACGCGGTTGCCCTTAATCAGTTGATCACATATGTAGCGCGTCTGGACGTGAAGATTGATGATGAGGACAGGTTCTACTTCTTCTAGTTTTGTTGCCACCATCCAATGAGCATTTGATCATTACATGGACACATGGAAAGACAACCATCAACAATGAGGAAATCACCGCAGCGTTGCTTGGATATGAATTGATGAAGCAAAAGAATGCACCTGAAAAAGGAGAGTACTCGAGCTTTGGGGTTGGCAGTCAAAAGTTAGCATCCCACGAAGGGATAAGAGGTAGAGAAGAAAAATAAGAAGTTGAAGTGCTTCAAATGCAAGGAGTGGGAACATGTAAAGAGGGAATTCTTAGAAATGAAGGGTGGGGCATGTCTAATGTATTTACTTGCGGTGATGGCTCGGACGGTGATATTAATTCTTTTCTAGTATCATACATGCGGTCAACTAAAGATGAAGCGTGGATGTTGGATTCAACAAACTCTTTTCATGTGACGCCCAAAAGGGAGTGGTTCTCTGCTACTTCTTGAGTTTGTGTTGGTTTTTTCCTTAAAGTGGAAAGGGTGATGCAACAAAGTAGAGATAAGTATTTTCCTCAGTTAAGAACCAATGTATCAGTCCAGTAGAAGGAACACACAAGTCTCCAGTGATAGCACCTGCACAAACAAACAAATACTTGCACCCAACACGATAAAGGGGTTGTCAATCCCTTCATGATTACTTGCAAGGATGAGATCTGATAGAGATAGGTATAAAAGATAAATAAAGGTGCAAAATAAAGTAAAGGCAAATAAATTGCAGCAAGGTATTTTTATGTTTTTGGTTTTATAGATTTAAAAATAATATGATAAGAATAGACCCGGGGGGCATAGTTTTCACTAGAGGCTTCTCTCTTGAAAGAACGCATACGGTGGAAACAAATTACTGTTGAGCAATTGATAGAAAAGAGCAAAGTTATGATGATATCTAAGGCAATGATCATGAATATAGGCCTCACGTCCTTAACAAGTAGACCGACTCCTGCATGCATCTACTACTATTACTACACACAACGACCGCTAACCAGCATGCATCTAGTGTATTAAGTTAACAAGAACAGAGTAACACCTTAAGCAAGATGACATGATGTAGAGGGATTTATCCAATCAATATGAAATAAACCCCATCTTTTTATCCTTAATGGCAACAATACAAATACGTGCCTCGCTACCCCTTCTGTCACTGGGTAAGGACGCCGCAAGATTGAATCCATCACAAAGCACCTCTCCCATTGCAAGAAAAATCAATCTAGTTGGTCAAATCAAATCAATTGATCAGAGAGAAATACAAAGCTATCTTAATCATGCATAAAAGAGTTTAGAGAAGACTCAAATAATATTCATAGATAATCAGATCATAAATCCACAATCCATCGGATCGCAACAAACGCACCACAAAAGAAGATTGCATCGAATAGATCGCGAAGAACATCAAGGAGAACATTGTATTGAAGATCAAAGAGAGAGAAGAAGCCATCTAGCTACTAGCTATGGACCCATAGGTCTGTGGTAAACTACCCACACCTTATCGAAAGGGCGGCAAGGTTGATGTAGAGGCCCTTCGTGATCGAATCCCCCTCCGATAGAGTAACGTAAAATGCCCAAGATGGTATCTCACGAGGACAGAAACTTGCGGCAGCAGAAAAGTGTTTTTGGTGTGCCCTCTGGTATATGATACGTCTCCAACGTATCTATAATTTATGAAGTATTCATGCTATTATATTATCCATCTTAGATGTTTTATATGCATTTATATGCTATTTTATATGATTTTTGGGACTAACCTATTAACCTAGAGCCCAGTGCCAGTTTATGTTTTCTCCTTGTTTTTGAGTTTTGCAGAAAAGGAATACCAAACGAAGTCCAATTGACGTGCCAATTTTTGATGATTTTTTATGAACCAAAAGAAGACCACGGAGCATCGGAGTTGTGCCAGAAGAGTCCCGAGCTGCCCACGAGGGTGGGGGGCGTACCCACCCCCTGGGCGCGTGGGCCTGCCTCATGGACAGCTCGGGCACCTCCTTGACGTGAGACCGACGCCAAAAATTCCTATAAATACAGAAACCTCGGAAAATTAACCTAGATCGGAAGTTCCACCGCCGCAAGCCTCTATAGCCACGAGAAATCAATCTAGGCCTTCTCTGGCACCCTGCCAGAGGGGGCCATCATCACCGGAGGCCATGGAGGAGGATCCCTGAGAGGCCATCATCGCCATGAAGGCCAAGGACCAGAGGGAGAACCTCTCCCCATCTAGGGGGGAGGCCATGGAGGAGGAAGCACAAGGGGGAGAACCTTTCCTTCTCTCTCTCGGTGGCGCCGGAGTGCCATCGGGAGGGGAATCATCGTCGCGGTGAACATCTTCATCACCATCACCATCCTCATCTATTTTACGCGGTCCACTGTCCCGCACCCCGCTGTAATCCCTACTTGAACATGGTGCTTTATGCCACATATTATGATCCAATGATGTGTTGCCATCCTATGATGTTTTGTATAGATATCCTTTGTCTTTGGGTTGATTGATGATCTAGATTGGTACGAGTTGTATGTTTTATTTTGGTGTTGTCCTATGGTGCCCTCCGTGTCGCGCAAGCGTGAGGGATTCCCGCTGTAGGGTGTTGCAATACGTTCATGATTCACTTATAGTGGGTTGGTGAGTGACTGAAACACAAACCCGAGTAAGGGGGTTGTTGCGTATGGGAATAAAGAGGACTTGATGCTTTAACGCTATGGTTGGGTTTTACCTTAATGATCTTTAGTAGTTGCGGATGCTTGCTAGAGTTCCAATCATAAGTGCATATGATCCAAGTAGAGAAAGTATGTTAGCTTATGCCTCTCCCTCATATGAAATTGCAATGACGACTATCGGTCTTGTTAACAATTGCCTAGGACAATTCCGCACACCGATCCACCATTATTCCACACTCGCTATTTATAATATTTAGTAATATATTCTAACTTCATGATAACAGCACCTACTTTTATATTTTAGCTCTCCGATATCATACAAAGTTATCCACTTCATACCCACAACGTAGTTTTATTTCTCGTTGCTAGTTGGAAGCAAACGTTGATTACGTGAAATTGTCGATTGGCGAGATAGGGCTTGAGAGAATATTGATCTTACCTTTAGCTCCTTGTGGGTTCGACAATCCATACTTATCACTTCCACCTTTGGAAATTGCTACGATGATTCCCTGCACTTGGGGATTATCAAGCTCTTTCTGGCGCCGTTCTTGGGAGCAATAGCGTGGGGTTGATATTCTCGTGTGTGCTTGTTTGCTTTCTTCACTAAGTAGATTTTGTTTTTCCTTTTTGTTTCTGCTTAGTTGTGGGTGGAACATACAAAAAAAATAAAAGAATGAAAATACAAAATAAATTTACTTGCCTATCATGCCTAAAAAGTTTTTCAAAAAGAGAAGTGATTGGAAAAATATGCATTGAAGAAGTGAGGGTCGACCTTGAGCACTTGTGTTCATGCTCACGGAAACAATGTAGAATTTTTCATGGAAGTTTCTCTGTAAATAATTATCCCCTTGTATATATCCATTGTATTATAAAAATAATGTGCCAAGCTTTGGTTTTAGGATGATTAGATTGCTTGTTTACTATGTGCAGAACAAAAACAGAAACTTTGGCTATAGTGCATGAATTTACATTTTTTACTGGAGAGTCAAATGGCTCTGAAACTTTTTGAAAATTACTTATGTACAAAGTTTTCAATTTTTCAAATTTATTTCATAATTGTGGTAGTCACATAAGTTTACTAAACTTCCAGATTACTACAGACTGTCCTGTTTTGATGATTCTGTTTTTTCGTGTTGTTTGCTTATTTTGATGAATCTATGGCTAGTATCGGGGGGTATGAACCATAGAGAAGTTGGAATACAGTAGGTTTAATACCAATATAAATAAATAATGATTTCATTACAATACCTTAAAGTGGTAGTTTGCTTTATTACACTAATGGGTCTCACAAAGTTTTTGTTAAAGTTTTGTGTGGATGAAGTGTTCGAAGATCGAGGAACTATCAATATGAGAAGAATAAAGAGAGGCAAGAGTTCAATCTTGGGAATTACCAAGGCACCCCAAGTAAATATTTCAAAGGATACTCAAGCATCTAAGCTTGGGTATGCCCCGGTTGGCATCCCATCTTTCTTCTTCAACAAATATCGGTATACCTCGGTTTTTGTTTTGTTCACATGATTTGTGTCCTTTGTGTTTTTGTTTTTCCTTTAAGAACAAAGATATTATGTGATATCCCTTCATTGATTTACAGAATACTTCATGTGCTTCACTTATATCTTTTAAGTATGATCTTATAGAATTGCTCTTTGTGCTTCACTTAAATATTTTGAGTATGGTTTTATAGAATGCTTCGTGTGCTTCACTTATATATTTTGAGCTTGGATATTGGTTAGTCTATATTAATTTTATAATGCTCCATGAACTTCACTTATATCTTTTGGAGTATGAATAATACTATCATCTAAAGAGGGTTTGGAAGAGTGTCAACTTTACGAATTAGTGATCCCACTATTCCTAATGAGAAGAATTTTGCTTATGTGGAGAGTAGAAAAATTTCCATGCTTGTAGATCATGAAAAGAATGCTTTGTGTTATGGTTATATTGTTGAATTCATTCATTATGCTACTGAAAATTATTATGAGGGAGGAATATATGCTTGTAGGAGTAGTAATAATATCAAGTTTCCTCTCTATGTGCTTAAAGTTTTGAAGTTATACTTGTTTTGCCTTCCTATGCTAGTTGATTCTTGTTCCTATAAATTATGTGCTCACAAATCTCTAGGCATAGGAATTGGGTTAGATTTAAATGTGCTAGTCATATTGTTCATGATGCTCTCTTTATGTTTCAATTCTTATCTTTTATGTGAGCATCATTGAAATCATCATGCCTACCTAAAAGGCATTAATGAAAAGCGCTTGTTGGGAGACAACCTAATATTTACCCTTACTATTTTTGTGTGTTTACATGATTAAGATACTGTATTAATCATGTTTTATAGCTTTTGTTTCAATAAAGGCCAAGTAAGACCTTTGGGAAGACTTGGGTGAAAGTTAATGTGATCTTGCTGTAAAAAACAGAAACTTTGTGCTCACGGGATTAGCTACCATTTTTTACAGAAGAGAGCTTTTGAGTTGATTCGTTTTGCAGAAGATTAATAGACAAATTCCTCACGTCCACCAATTTATTTCATAATTTTTGGAGTAGCATAAGTACGGTTTATGTTCAGATCATTACAGACTGTTATGTTTCTGACAGATTCTGTTTTCATTGCATAGTTTGCTTGTTTTCTAGTTTCTATGGCTTATATTTCTCAATATAAATTGTAGAAATGATATGTTACAGTAGGCATTGTGTGATAACAATTATGAACCTTGTCTTTGACAGTACCAAAGTGAATGTTTTACTCTTTATCATACTAACCTATCTCACGAAGTTCCGTTAAGTTTTGTGTGATTGAAGTTTTCAAGCTTTGGGTGAGATATCGATATGAGGAGAATAAGGAGTGGAAAGACTCTAAGCTTGGGGATGCCCAAGGCACCCCAAGGTAATACTCAAGGAAGTCTCAAGCGCCTAAGCTTGGGGATGCCCGGAAGGCATCCCCTCTTTCATCTTCGTAACTATCGGTATACCTTACTCGAGCTATATTTTTATTCGTCACATGATATGTGTTTTGCTTGGAGAGTATTTTCAATTTTACTTGCTGTTTGAATAAAATCATTGGATCTGAAATATTGAATGAAAAAGAATCCTCCCATGGCTAGTTAATTATTTGACTACTCAGTGTTCTTCACTCATATCTTTTGGAGTAGTTTGTCATTTACTCATGTGCTTCACGTATATCGTATGAGTAAATGGTTGAATAAATTGGATGCCATAAATCTGAATTTATATATGTTTCATATGCTTATAACATGGGGAGTAATGACTTCACACATAATAAGTATAGGTAGTAAACTTATTGAAAGTTAGCAAACGTAGAATTGGTCCCTTGAACAATTCATGAAAGAATATTGAAGGAAGAGGGATTTCACATATAAATATACTATCTTGGACATCTTTTGTAATTGTGAGCACTCATTAAAATATGACATGCTAAAAGGTTGATGTTGTACAAGGAAGACAACGTAATGGGTTATGTTTTCTTATATCCGAAATAAAGTATATTGTCATGGGTCGCCCAACACGTTGAGCTTGCCTTTCCCCCTCATGCTAGCCAAATTCTCTGCACTAAGTAGAGATACTACTTGTGCTTCCAAATACCCTTAAACCCAGTTTTGCCATGAGAGTCCACCATACCTACCTATGGATTGAGTAAGATCCTTCAAGTAAGTTCTCATCGGTGCAAGCAATAAAAATTGCTCTCTAAATATGTATGATTGATTAGTGTGGAGGAAATAAGCTTTATACGATCTTGTGATGTGGAAGAAATAAAAGCGACGAACTGCATAATAAAGGTCCATATCACAAGTGGCAATATAAAGTGACTTTCTTTTCCATTAAGATTTTGTGCATCCAACCCTGAAAGCGCATGGCAACCTCCGCTTCCCTCTGCGAAGGTCCTATCTTTTACTTTTATCTCTTACCATTATGCAAGAGTCATGGTGATTTTCACCTTTCCTTTTTACATTTTATCCTTTGGCAAGCACATTGTGTTGGAAAGATTCTGATATATATATATATATATATATATATATATATATATATATATATATATATATATCAATTGGATGTAAGGCATCATGAACTATTATTGTTGACATTACCCTTGAGGTAAAAGGTTGGGAGGCGAATCTATATGCCCCTATCTTTCTCTGTGTCTGATTGAAACTTTGAACCCATAAATATCGCGTGAGTGTTAGCAATTGTGAAAGACTAAATGATAGTTGAGTATGTGGAGTTTGCTAAATCAAAGCTCTGACATAGACTCTTCCTGAAAATAAGATGAATTGTAATTGTTTGATGACTGATAACACGGTTTGTTAGTTTTCAAGAAAGTTTATTATCTATACCTTAACATGTGAATAGCTTGTTACTTTATCATGAGAAGTTTTATGAGATGAGCTACTGTTATGACATATAATGATGCTAGAAGGGGTGACTGAAATTATCATTGATCAAACTTGTGCACCTGCTAGCATTCACACTTCATAAATTATTTCTTTTATCATTTACCTACTCGAGGACGAGCAGGAATTAAGCTTAGATGCTGATACGTCTCCAACGTATCTATAATTTATGAAGTATTCATGCTATTATATTATCCATCTTAGATGTTTTATATGCATTTATATGCTAATTTATATGATTTTTTGGGACTAACCTATTAACCTAGAGCCCAGTGCCAGTTTCTATTTTCTCCTTGTTTTTGAGTTTTGCGGAAAAGGAATACCAAACGGAGTCCAATTGACGTGCCAATTTTTGATGATTTTTATGGACCAAAAGAAGACCACGGAGCATCGGAGTTGGGCGAAGAGTCCCGAGCTGCCCACGAGGGTGAGGCGTGCCCACACTTTGGGCGTGGGCTGCCTCGTGGACAGCTCGGGCACCTCCTTGACGTGAGACCGACGCCAAAAATTCCTATAAATACAGGAAAATTAACCTAGATCGGAAGTTCCGCCGCCGCAAGCCTCTATAGCCACGAGAAATCAATCTAGGCCCTCTCTGGTACCCTGCCGGAGGGGGCCATCATCACCAGAGGCCATGGAGGAGGATCCCGGAGGAGCCATCATCGCCATGAAGGCCAAGGACCAGAGGGAGAACCTCTCCCCATCTAGGGAGGAGGTCATGGAGGAGGAAGCACAAGGGGGAGAACCTCTCCTTCTCTCTCTCGATGGCGCCAGAGTGCCATCGGGAGGGGAATCATCGCCGCGGTGACCGTCTTCATCACCATCACCATCCTCATCTATTTTACACGGTCCACTCTCCCGCACCCTGCTGTAATCCCTACTTGAACATGGTGCTTTATGCCACATATTATGATCCAATGATGTGTTGCCATCCTATGATGTTTTGAGTAGATATCCTTTGTCTTTGGGTTTATTGATGATGTAGATTGGTACGAGTTATATGTTTTATTTTGGTGCTGTCCTATGGTGCCCTCCGTGTCGCGCAAGCGTGAGGGATTCCCGCTGTAGGGTGTTGCAATACGTTCATGATTCACTTATAGTGGGTTGGTGAGTGACTGAAACACAAACCCGAGTAAGGGGGTTGTTGCATATGGGAATAAAGAGGACTTGATGCTTTAATGCTATGGTTGGGTTTTACCTTAATGATATTTAGTAGCTGCGGATGCTTGCTAGAGTTCCAATGATAAGTGCATATGATCCAAGTAGAGAAAGTATGTTAGCTTATGCCTCTCCCTCATATGAAATTGCAATGACGACTATCAGTCTTGTTAACAATTGCCTAGGACAATTCCGCACACCGATCCACCATTATTCCACACTCGCTATTTATAATATTTAGTAATATATTCTAACTTCATGATAACAGCACCTACTTCTATATTTTAGCTCTCCGATATCATACAAAGTTATCCACTTCATACCCACAACGTAGTTTTATTTCTCATTGCTAGTTGGAAGCAAGCGTTAGATTGCACGTGAAATTAAATGTCGATGGCGAGATAGGACTTGAGAGAATATTGATCTTACATTTAGCTCCTTGTGGGTTCGACACTCCATACTTATCACTTCCACCTTTGGAAATTGCTACGATGATTCCCTGCACTTGGGTATTATCAGTATACGAAGAATATTTGGGTATTTATAGAGCTGAGATTAGAGTTGGAGGAGTCATGAGGGGGCACAAGCCTGGGAGGCACCCCCCTAGGCGCTGACCTCCGGCTTTTGGCCACCCCCGGCTCTTTCCGGCCTCCTCCTAAAGCTCCCTAGGTGTCTTCTTGTCCAAGAAAAATCGTCAAAAGTTCCGTTCCTTTTGGTATTGATTTTCTGTAGAAGACAAAAACAAGGAAAAAATAGCAACTGGCACTGGGCACTAGGTTAATAGGTTAGTCCCGAAAATGATACAAAATAGCATAATAATGCATATAAAACATCCAAAATGGATAATATAATAGCATGGAACAATAAAAAATTATAGATACGTCGGAGACGTATCATTCTCTTCGTATGAGTCCGGTGAGTTTTATATAGCCTATATTGGCGATGAATCGGGCTACCATGTTACTGGAGTAGGTGACATCAAAATCAGGATGTTTGACAGAGTTGAGCGTGGGCTTCGAGGTGTGAGGCATGTGTCAGGGATAGGAGGAATCGAATTCACTTTGTATTCTTCAGTGATGGTATGATATTTGATACGTCTCCAACGTATCTATAATTTTTGATTGATCCATGCTATATTATCTACTGTTTTAGGCAATATTGGGCTTTATTATCCACTTTTATATTATTTTTGGGACTAACATATTAACCGGAGGCCCAGCCCAGATTTGCTGTTTTATGCCTATTTCAGTGTTTCGAGGAAAAGGAATATCAGACGGAGTCAAAACGGAACGAAATCAACTGGAGAAGTTATTTTTGGGAGGAAAGCAACCCAGGGAACTTGGAGTGCACGTCAGGGGAGATACGGGCTGCCCACGAGGGTGGGGGGCGCGCCCACCCCCCTAGGGCATGCCCCCCTGCCTCGTGGGGCCCCCGTAGCTCCACCGACGCATCTTTCACCCATATATACCTCACGCCCTAAAACTTCCGAGCAGAGGATAGATCGGGAGTTCCGCCACCGCAAGCCTCTGTAGCCACCAAAACCTCTCGGGAGCCCGTTAGGCACACCGAGGGGGAGGAACCCATCATCGGTGGCCATCTTCATCATCCCGGCGCTATCCATGACGAGGAGGGAGTAGTTCACCCTCGGGGCTGACGGTATGTACCAGTAGCTATGTGTTTGATCTCTCTCTCTCTCTCTCATGTTCTCTCTCGTGTTCCCTCTATGGCACGATCTTGATGTATCCCGAGCTTTGCTATTGTAGTTGGATCTTATGTTTCTTCTCCCCCTCTACTCTCTTATGGTGAATTGAGTTTCCCCTTTTGAAGTTATCTTATCGGATTGAGTCTTTAAAGATTTGAGAACACTTGATGTATGTCTTGACGTGTGTATCTGTGGTGACAATGGGATATCGCGTGATTCACTTGATGTATGTTCTGGTGATCAACTTGCGGGTTCCGCCCATGAACCTATGCATAGGGGTTGGCACACGTTTTCATCGTGATTCTCCAGTAGAAACTTTGGGGCACTCTTTGAGGTTCTATGTGTTGGTTTGAATAGATGAATTGAGATTGTGTGATGCATATCGTATAATCATACCCACGGATACTTGAGGTGACATTGGAGTATCTAGGTGACATTAGGGTTTTGGTTGATTTGTGTCTTAAGGTGTTATTCTAGTAGGAACTCTAGGGCTGTTTGTGACACTTATAGGAATAGCCCAACGGATTGATTGGAAAGAATAACTTTGAGGTCGTTTCGTACCCTACCATAATCTCTTTGTTTGTTCTCCGCTATTAGTAACTTTGGAGTGACTCTTTGTTGCATGTTGAGGGATAGTTATATGATCTATCTATGTTATTATTGTTGAGATAACTTGCACTAGTGAAAGTATGAACACTAGGACGTGTTTGCTATCATTGCAATACTGCTTACGCTCACTTTTACCACTTGTTACCTTGCTGTTTTTATATTTTCAGATTACAAATACCTATTTCTACCATCCATATTGCACTTGTATCACCATCTCTTCGCCGAACTAGTGCACCTATACAATCTACCGTTGTATTGGGTGTGTTGGGGACACAAGAGACTCTTTGTTATTTGGTTGCAGGGTTGTTTGAGAGAGACCATCTTCATCCCTCGCCTCCCACAGTTGATAAACCTTAGGTCATCCACTTGAGGGAAATTTGCTACTGTCCTACAAACCTGTGCACTTGCAGACCCAACAACGCTCTACAAGAAGAAGGTTGTGTAGTAGACATCAAGCTCTTTTAAAAGGCCATTCTTGGGGAGGCTAGGTAAGTGAAGGCATATCTTTAGATCTTGCAATATAATATTTTTGTTTCTTGTTTTATCACTAGTTAGTCTATAAAAGAAAATTACAAAAAATGGAATTGAGTTTGTCTCATACGCTTCACCTTTTTAATATCTTTCGTGAGTATGATGGAAAACAAAATCGTGCCCAAGTGTTAGAAGAAGAATGCATTAAAATGTTTGGCACTAAATCTTTGAATGATGAGCATGATTGCAATGTTGTTAGTATGAATTCCTTGAATATCCATGTTGCTAATGATATGCAAAGCCACAAGCTTGGGGAAGCTATGTTTGATGAAGATGATATTTTTTGTCCCCCAAGCTTTGATGAGCAAATTTACTATGATGAAAGCATGCCTCCTATCTATGATGATTATTGTGATGACACGTATGCTTTAAAGAATAATGATAACCACGAAACTTGTCATCTTGATCTTAATTTTCAACCATATGATAATTATTTTGTTGACTTTGCTCCCACTACTATTCATGAGAAGAATTTTGCTTATGTGGAGAGTAGTAAATTTTCTATGCTTGTAGATCATGAAAAGAATGCTTTAGGTGCTGGTTATATTGTTGAATTCATTCATGATGCTACTGAAAATTATTATGAGAGAGGATCATATGCTTCTACATATTGCAATAATATCAAGTTTCCTCTCTATGTGCTTAAAGTTTTGAAGTTATGCTGTTTTACCTTCCTATGCAAGTTGATTATTGTTCCCATAAGTTGTTTGCTCACAAAATCCCTATGCATAGGAAGTGGGTTAGACTTAAATGTGCTAGTCATATTCTTCATGATGCTCTCTTTATGTTTCAATTCTTATCTTTTATGTGAGCATCATTGAAATCATAATGCCTAGCTAGGGGCGTTAAACGATAGCGCTTGTTGGGAGGCAACCCAATTTTATTTTAATTTCTTGCTTTTTGGTTCTGTTTAGGAATAAATAATCCATCTAGCCTCTGGTTAGATGTGGTTTTGTGTTTTAATTAGTTCTTGTGCCAAGTGGAACCTTTGGGAAGACTTGGGTGAAGTCTTTATGATCATGCTGTAAAAAACAGAAACTTTAGCGCTCACGAGATTAGCTAAATTTTTTACTGGAGAGTGATATTTAGTTGATTCTTTTTGCAGATGATTACTAGAAAAATTCCTCAGGTCCAAAAATTTATTTTAGAATTTTTGGAGTTCCATAAGTTTGCGTTAGTTACAGATTACTACAGACTGTTCTGTTTTTGACAGATTCTGTTTTCATTGTGTTGTTTGCCTATTTAGATGACTCTATGGCTAGTAAAATAGTTTATAATCCATAGAGAAGTTGGAATACAGTAGGTTTAACACCAATATAAATAAAGAATGAGTTCATTACAGTACCTTGAAGTGGTGTTTTGTTTTCTTTCGCTAATGGAGCTCACGAGTTTTCTGTTAAGTTTTGTGTTGTGAAGTTTTCAAGTTTTGGGTAAAGATTCAATGGACTATGGAATAAGGAGTGGCAAGAGCCTAAACTTGGGTATTCCCAAGGCACCCCAAGGTAATATTCAAGGATAACCAAGCGTCTAAGCTTGGGGATGCCCCGGAAGGCATCCCCTCTTTCGTCTACGTTCATCGGTAACTTTACTTGGAGCTATATTTTTATTCACCACATGATATGTGCTTTGCTTGGAGCGTCATTTTATTTTCTTTAGCTTTGCTTGCTGTTTGAATAAATTACCAAGATCTGAAATTATTAAATGGGAGAGTCTTCACATAGTTGCACGATTATTTGACTACTCATTGATCTTCACTTATATCTTTCAGAGTAGTTTGTCATTTGCTCTAGTGCATCACTTATATCTTTTAGAGCATGGTGGTAGTTTTATTTTTAAGAAATAGATGAACTCTCATTAACTTATATTATTTTGAGAGTCTCAAATAGCACGGTAATTTTCTTAAAATCCTAATATACTTAGTATTCAAGATATGTGAAACTTTCTTATGAGTGTGTTGAATACTAAGAAAAGTTTGATGCTTGATAATTGTTTTGAGATATGGAGGTAATAATATCAAAGTCATGCTAGTTGAGTAGTTTTGAATTTGAAGAATGCTTGTGTTGAAGTTAGCAAGTCCCATAGCATGCACGTATGGTTAAAGTTGTGTAACAAATTTGAAACATGAAGTGTACCTGGCTTGTGCATCCTTATGAGTGGCGGTCGGGGACGAGCGATGGTCTTTTCCTACCAATCTATCCCCTAGGAGCATGCGCGTAGTACTTGATTTTCATGACTTCTAAATTTTTGCAATAAGTATATGAGTTCTTTTGACTAATGTTGAGTCCATGGATTATACGCACTTTTACCTTTCCGCCTTTGCTAGCCTCTTGATGCAGTGCATTGCCCTTTCTCACCTTGAGAGTTGGTGCAAACTTCACGGTGCATCCAAACCCCGTGATATGATACGCTCTATCACACATAAACATCCTTATATCTTCCTCAAAACAGCCACCATACCTACCTATTATGGCATTTCCATAGCCATTCCGAGATATATTGCCATGCAACTTTCCACCGTTCCGTTCATCATCATCATGACATACTTTACTTTTGTCATATTGACATTGAATGATCATGTAGTTGACATCGTATTTGTGGCAAAGCCACCATGCATTATTTTTCATACATGTCTGTCACGCCCAAGATGCGACCCTATCCTAAAGGAACTCGAAGGTCCCACCAAGGATAGAAGCGCATCTTGAAGACGCTTTTGCAAGGTGGATATCATTACATCAACATTACATAATAGTGGGGATACATCCAATATATACAATGTCACATGAATACAACAATACATCATATGCAAGATCAACATCCGACTACGGATGAGACATAAACAGAAACTCAAACAATATCCACCCTGCTAGCCCAGGCTGCCGACACGGAACCTATCCCCGATCGAAGAAGAAGCGTAAGAAGAACTCCAAAACAAGCAACATCGCTCTCGCGTCATGATCATCGCAAACCTGTACCTGCAACTGTTGGTGTAGTAATCAGAGCCACGAGGACTCAGCAATCCCATTACCATGGGAAACAAGACTAGCAAAGCTTAATGGGAAAGGAAGGAGTAAAGTGGTGAGGTTGCAGCAGCGACTAAGCATATATGGTGGCTAACATACGCAAATGAGAGCGAGAAGAGAAACAAAGGAACGGTCGTCAACTAGTAATGATCTAGAAGTGATCCTGAACTCCTACTTACGTTAGACATAACCCAGAAACCGTGTTCACTTCCCGGACTCCGCCGAAAAGAGACCATCACGGCTACACACACGGTTGATGCGTTTTAATTCGGATCTGGTGTCAAGTTATCTACAACCGGACATTAACAAATTCCCATCTGCCACATAACCGCGGGCACGGCTCTCGAAAGTTTATACCCTGCAGGGGTGTCCCAACTTAGCCCATGATAAGCTCCCGCGATCAACGAAGGATATTTCTTCTCCCAGGAAGACCCGATCAGTCTCGGAATCCGGCTACAAGACATTTCGACAAGAACAAAACAAGACCAGCAAAGCCGCCTCGATGTCTTGACAAATCCCGATAGGAGCTGCACATATCTCGTTCTCAGGGCAACATCAGATGAGACTAGCTACGAGTAAAACCAAGCCTCAAGTTTTCCCGAGGTGGCCCCACAGGCAGCTCGGTTCGAACCAACACTCGAAGGAGCACTGGCCCGGGGGGGGGGGGGGGGCTAAATAAATATGACCCTTGGGCTCCGGAAACCCAAGGGAAATAAAAGGACATAGGTGAGGCAAATGGTAAAAGCAATGTTGGGCCTTGCTGGAGGAGTCTTATTCAAAGCAAACTGTCAAGTGGTCCCATAAACCACCCAACCGCGTTAGGGACGCAAAATACGGGAACATATTACCGATATGACGGAAACTAGGGCGGCAAGAGTGGAACAAAACACCAGGCATAAGGCCGAGCCTTCCACCCTTTACCAAGTATATAGATGCATTAATAATATGAGATATTGTGATATCCCAACATAATCATGTTCACCATGGAGCAATCTTCAACTTCACCTGCAACTAGAAACGCTAATAGAGGGCTGAGCAAAGCGGTAACATAGCCAAACAATGGTTTAATAGGAAGGGTGTCAAAGGTTAGAGGTTCATGGCAATTTGGGAGGCTTGATAAGCAAGTGGTAGGTAACGCAGCATAGCGATAGAACGAAGCAACTAGCAAAGAAAAGATAGTAATGAGATCCAAGGTGACGGTCATCTTGCCTGAAATCCCGCAAGGAAGAAGAACGAGTCCATGAAGAAGATGAAGCCACAAAGACGAACCAAGCGTAGACGAACAAATCCTCACGATCGCAACGAAACGGGAACTATCGAGAAGAAGCACACAACATAGTAAACACACCACAAATGAACAAGGCATGATGCACAAACAAGCATGATGCATGACAAGACTACATGAAGCTACTCATGGCAAGAGATGATGCAAACAAGAGCAACACATCAAAGCAAGTTTAAATGAGGCCGGAAACAACATAGAACAATTCCGGTAAGTCATCATATGCAAATTTCGAAATTGGTCCAAAACTGAATAACTTTATGTTCAAGTTGTTAAACAGCAAGTTAAGATGCACCACGATGATCTACACGAAATTCTAGTCAAGTTACATATAAAGTTCATTTAATTCGGAGCTACGGCCTAGAAGATATGAGCAAAACAAGTTAAACATGGCACTGACGCAAAATGCATCCAAACATCAAGCAAACACCTCAAAACAAGAATGCAACATGATAATATGAAACTAAATGCAATTCTAAGCAAGTTTCATATAGAGCACACTCAAAACGGAGCAACGGTTCAACACATACACCCTATACAAGTCATGACAACAATCTGTCCAAAACAGCAACTAGGCATATTGCAAGCATCAAAACACTATGCTACAACACCTTAACATAATAACAAAAGGCATGGACGTGATGTACAGGTAAAGCATGACAAAACATGAACACTGAGCTAACTCCATAAATCAATAGAACATACTCAAAATGACATGGCAAGATTGCATATAATAACAGTTTCAGACTTTGCAGAAATAACATCAGGTTGCAATCTTTAGAGCTATCAAACAACATGCTACAGGAACTTATCATAGTAAAATAGGCATGGAATGAATCTACTAACTGAATGGAACAAAAGTCCTTTACTGACCATGAGCCAAAAGGGCACGAAAAATATGATGGTACCCATGTAAACATGGCAAATGATATGACATATTCATACATGGCAGGAACAACAATAAGTAGGCATGTTGGTGAGCTTGAACCACTCACCACAGAGCAATACATGGCATGGCAAGGCAACCAACAGTAAGATGGAATATATATGAAGCTAAACATGGCAAGATAAAGTTCACAGCATGATTGGATCACTAACAACAATCATGGCAACATTGAACTTAATGATAACAGGCTGACAGCAACATTATTTAGCAATTTGAGAGCACAATTACAACAAGTTACAGCAGACTATAATTTCAACAAAGGGCATGGATGGATAGAGAAAGACATGTAGAACAAAACATCCTTAGTGAACATCTCCATATTATGCATAGAATGACTTGTAGCAGCAGGTTTACATAGCATCATAATATAACAGAAACAGTCTAGCAAAACAGCAACAGCAAGTACCCTACTTAACAAGCTCGATGCACTCACTACAAGACCCACAAAAATCCATGGATGGCACCACTGTGAAGATGGAATGACATATCAAAAAACACATGTGGAGCTCATGCTCATAAGATGCACACATCAATCATGGCAAAAATGACAAATCATCAAGTTATAACAGTTTCAGCAGGTTAACATCATATAACACTCTTGCAACGAAGATTCAGGCATCAATATGAACTCAAATGAACATGATTCAATGTAATGAAATGAAGTCATCGTCGAGGCGAACAATTTGACATATTACACGCACTAAACGGAGCAGTATACACGGAGTTATGATGCAATGAACATGGGCATGTATTGCAATTTTTCAGGGACTTAGCAAATTTCGGGGGGGGGGGGGGGAGGAAGAGAGTCAACCTCCAGATCGGATCTGGGCCGGGCGCCGGAGTTGCGGACGAGGAGGGGCTGCCGGCGTGGGAGGGCGGCGGAGGCGATGGCGAGGCGCCGGAAGGAGCTCGGCTCCGGGCGCGCGCGGCGGCTCCGGTGGACGAGGTCGGCAATGAGGCGAGGCCGGGCGGGCGCGACGAGGTCCGCCGACGAGCGCAAGGAGGCAAGCGGCGGCCTCAAGTGGTCGTGGGCGGCGGGCGGCGGATCCGGTGGGCGGCGGAGACCCGGCAAGACGACGGGCGAGGTCGCCGGACCGAGGGCGCCGGCGAAGCGGGCAACGGCGGCGATGGCCACACGGGCGGCGCGGACGGGCCGGGCGGCGACGCGGGATGGGCCCCGCGGGCCCTGGCGGCGGAGGAGAGAGAGGGGGCCAGCAGCGGTGACGTGGCAGGCTCTGGTTCGCCGGGGACGGCGGCGCGGACACGTCCGGTCCGGCACGGACACGTCCGGCGCGCGGAGGAGGAAGAAGGCTAGGGTTAGGGGTGGATTTCGGGGGAGATGCACATATTTATAGGTGGAGGGAGCTAGGAGGCTCCAAATGGGGTGCGATTTTCTCCCACACGATCGTGATCGAACGACCGAGAGCATGGAGGGGGTTAGGATGGGTTTTGGGCCACTTTGGAAGGGAGTTGGGCTGCAAGACAAAAGAGGCTTTTGAGGTTACCCGGTTAACCGTTGGAGTATCAAACGACCTCCAAATGACCCGAAACTTGACAGGCGGTCTACCGGTGCTATACCAAGGCCGCTTGGCAAACCTCGGTCCATTCCGAGAAAGTTCAACACCCGCATTAACGAAAAGAGGTAAAGGGGCGCCGGAGACATAGGAGTGCCGGATTGCAAAAGCGGACAACGGGGAAAATGCTCGGATGCATGAAACGAACACGTATGCAAAATGAGATGCACATGATGACATGATATGAAATGCAGATGATGACATGGCAAAGTGCAACACGCAAGCAAATGACATGGCAACGCTGACGAATAACTGGCGGACACCTCGCGCATCGAATCCGGGGCGTTACAATGTCACTCTTGATTCATTGCACCATCCCGGCACACCGCCGGAGGCATGCATATAGAGTCATATCTTGTTCTAGTTTCGAGTTGTAATCCTTATGTTGTAATCAATAGAAGTGTGATGATCATCATTATTAGAGCATTGCCCAATCAAAAAAAAGAAGAGAAAGGCCAAAAATAAAAAAAAGGCCCAAAAAAGAAGAAGAAAATAAATAAAAAGGGCAATGCTACTATCTCTTTTTCCACACTTGTGCTTCAAAGTAGCACCTTGTTCTTCATGTAGTGAGTCTCATATATTGTGCTTCAAAGTAGCACCATGTTTTTCATATAGTGAGTCTCATAAGTTGTCTTTTCATACTAGTGGGAATTTTTCATTATAGAACTTGGCTTGTATATTCCTACGATGGGCTTCCTCAAATGCCCTAGGTCTTCATGAGCAAGTGAGTTGGATGCACACCCACTAGTTTTCTTTTGTTGAGCATTCATAGCTCTAGTGCATCCGTTGCATGGAAATCCCTACTCTTCATGTTGACATCAATTGATGGACATCTCCATAGCCCGTTGATTATCCTCGTCAATGTGAGACTTTATTTTTTTTGTCTTCTCCACACAATCCCCATCATCATATTCTATTCCACCCATAGTGCTATATCCATGGCTCACGCTCATGTATTGCGTGAAGGTTGAAATTTTTTGAGATTATTTAAGTATGAAACAATTGCTTGGCTTGTCATCGGGGGTATAGAAGTTGGGAATATCTTTGTGTGACGAAAATGGAGCATAGCCTAACTATATGATTTTGTAGGGATGAACTTTCTTTTGCCATGCTATTTTGAGAAGACATGATTACTTTGATTAGTATGCTTGGAGTATTACTATTTCTTTTATCAATATGAACTTTTGTCTTGAATCTTTCGGATCTGAATATTCATATCACAATTAAGAAGAATTACATTGAAATTATGCCAAGTAGCACTCCGCATCAAAAATTATGTTTTTATCATTCACCGCCGAGGACGGCAGGAATTAAGCTTAGATGCTTGATACGTCTCCAACGTATCTATATTTTTGATTGCTCCATGCTATATTATCTACTGTTTTAGGCAATATTGGGCTTTATTATCCACTTTTATATTATTTTTGGGACTAACATATTAACCGGAGGCCCAAATTTCTGCATTTGGTTTTATGCCTATTTCAGTTTTTCGAGGAAAAGGAATATCAGACGGAGTCAAAACGGAACGAAATCAACTGGAGAAGTTATTTTTGGAAGGAAAGCAACCCAGGGAACTTGGAGTGCACGCCAGGGGAGATACGGGCTGCCTACGAGGGTGGGGGGCGCGCCCACCCCCCTAGGGCGCGCCCCCTGCCTCGTGGGGCCCCCGTAGCTCCACCGACGTACTCCTTTCATCCATATATACCTCGCACTTCTAAAACTTCCGTAACAGAAGATAGATCGGGAGTTCCGCCGGAAGCCTCTCAGAAGCCACCAAAACCTCTCGGGAGCCCATTCCAGGCACCTCACGGAGGGGGAACCCACACCGGAGGCCATCTTCATCATCCCGGCGCTATCCATGACGAGGAGGGAGTAGTTCACCCTCGGGGCTGAGGGTATGTACCAGTAGCTATTTGTTTGATCTCTCTCTCTCTCTCTCTCTCTCTCTCTCTCTCGTGTTCTCTCTCGTGTTCCCTCTATGGCACGATCTTGATGTATCCCGAGCTTTTCTATTGTAGTTGGATCTTATGTTTCTTCTCCCCTCTCGCTCTCTTGTGATGAATTGAGTTTCCCTTTTGAAGTTATCTTATCGGATTGAGTCTTTAAAGATTTGAGAACACTTGATGTATGTCTTGCCGTGCGTATCTGTGGTGACAATGGGATATCACGTGATTCACTTGATGTATGTTTTGGTGATCAACTTGCGGGTACTCGTTTTCGTCGTGATTCTCCGATAGAAACTTTGGGGCACTCTTTGAGGTTCTATGTGTTGGTTTGAATAGATGAATTGAGATTGTGTGATGCATATCGTATAATCATACCCACGGATACTTGAGGTGACATTGGAGTATCTAGGTGACATTAGGGTTTTGGTTGATTTGTGTCTTAAGGTGTTATTCTAGTACGAACTCTAGGGCTGTTTGTGACACTTATAGGAATAGCCCAACGGATTGGTTGGAAAGAATAACTTTGAGGTGGTTTCGTACCCTACCATAATCTCTTCGTTTGTTCTCCGCTATTAGTGACTTTGGAGTGACTCTTTGTTGCATGTTGAGGGATTTTTATATGATCTATCTATGTTATTATCGTTGAGAGAACTTGCACTAGTTAAAATATGAACCCTAGGCCTTGTTTCCTATCATTGCAATACCGTTTACGCTCACTTTTACCACTTGTTACCTTGCTGTTTTTATATTTTCAGATTACAAATACCTATTTCTACCATCCATATTGCACTTGTATCACCATCTCTTCGCCGAACTAGTGCACCTATACAATCTACCGTTGTATTGGGTGTGTTGGGGACACAAGAGACTCTTTGTTATTTGGTTGCGGGGTTGTTTGAGAGAGACCATCTTCATCCTACGCCTCCCACGGATTGATAAACCTTAGGTCATCCACTTGAGGGAAATTTGCTACTGTCCTACAAACATGTGCACTTGCAGGCCCAACAACGTCTACAAGAAGAAGGTTGTGTAGTAGACATCAATATTTTAGGCTGATTGGCATAAGAAGACCATGAAAATCATGAAAGACGAAGTGATGGTGATGACAGGAGAGAGGATAGTTTCACATCTTTACAAGTTATTATGTTCATAACTAAGTTTATATTTATATTCTATAATTGCACTGGTTCTTGAATGTGGGATTCAGAGGAAAACATATTTGCATGTGAAAATATAAAGACCAAATAGATCCCAAGTTCAGCCCCTAGGCTAGATCATGTATTGTTGATGATTTTGTTTTCCTAACCATGGACATTGTTATTGTAATAAGGATGCCCACGATAGTGAGAACACATTATTAGGGTAACAATGGTGTTGGTTTGACCCAACTTATGAAATATTGTGAGACCAATGTGAGTAGTTTCGTATAAAGTTTTAAATTCTCATTTACACCTTTAGACCATGAGAAATCATATACCTAGGTATTGGATGGTTGCTTGAGGTTGCCAAAAGTCACACCATAACTGGGTGATTATAAAGGTAGCTTTTGAGTATACCAGAAAAGTTTGTTGTGGTATTCGATATGTCAAGATTGCATTTGCTCCTCTGACGATGGAGAGATTGACTCTGGATCAAATAGGTATTCCCATGTTCATCATTGTCTGGCCATGCATAGTGAGAAAGGTGTTAGTCATGGGAACACTAGAATACGGGGACGAGTAAAGAGGATGAATAATTAATGAGGATAACTAGGTATAGTGATCAGAGTGTTGATCACTACGATGCCATAAGTCCCACCTTTTATTTTATATAGCTTCATGAAGCAAAGTGTCGGGGGATTGATTCTGAGCCATGGGAAATCCTCCTGGGGGCCTGGCTTTGCATCTATGAAGCTAAGAGCTAGGCACGACAAGGACACAACAAGCTACCCAAGTTCGACCCACCGTGAAGTGTAATGACCTACTCCTGCTTGGTTGTATTTCTTGTGGACAATGCTCTTGGAGCTAAAAGATGAGTCAGTGCTCTCTGGGTTTAGCAATGGCGCTAGGGTTTGGGCAGGAGTCGATCCTTTGCTATGGTGGGTGCCTTGTCCCTTATATAGATGCATTGGGCCTCTTTCCCGAAAATATGAGCCGGAAAGGGCTACCACAGGGCAGTTATTTGGAAGGGGATAGGCGCCAGTGCTTCTCCTGACAAAAGGTGGTATTCACCTGCCAAAGTGCTTATCCGTGACGCCCCAAGGGCTCCACGATGACCTCCGTCCTACTACGCCACCGTCTTGGTATTCTATCATCAAAGGGGTCTGGGACTTGCTTTCGGGAAGGTTGGCATGGCTTCTCCCTTAGCACCGAAGGGGAAACTTTCCTGGCCACGTAGGCTGGCACTTTCCTAGACGATGTCACCCATGTGATGGGCCACACCCACACCACGTGAATCCTCGAGAGGCCTCGCGGGAGGGCTCCTCGCCAGGGAGGCCTCACGAGGCCGCTTGCCATGATGGTAGTCTTGATGAAATCCTTCTATGAAGAAAACGCCTCGTGGGGCAGGGCCCTCGCGAGGCTGCTTGCTCGCGACGCCGACTGGTGGGCTACCCCCGTGAGTTGGGCCAAGAGACCCACTCTGGTTCGTAGGCATGTGGCCCATGGTACCATGGTTCTCACTGGGCCGACAATAGTCCCTAAGCCCGTGGCGCGCATGTTCCGCCCGTTGAGAAGCGAAACGATGCAGGGCCAAAGACTGTCGGGCCCAGGCAGGGACGTGTGGCAGCACGACGGGACGGGTATGCCCCCACTTCCCACAATGCCTCGGTAAACGCCGTCTTGGCCATAAAGCCTGCCTGCACGTGGTGCAGGCGCATCATTGCTTCCCATCTCGCTCTCCGCCTTCCTGCGTACTGCCCCTCCGCTCCTTTTTCATTCTATATCCATGTTAATTTTATTTTCGCTTTCTTCTTGTGTGTTTGAAAAACTTGGAAAATCCACAAATATTTCTTGCTTCTTTTCGGTTTCTCTTTCTTGTTTAGTAGTTTGTAGTATCAAAAAGAAAACCCAAAAAGATTTCTTGTTCTTCTTTTACTTGTTGGGAGCTTTCCCGTGTAAATAGTTTTTATCATTTTTCATTTTTCTCTTTGTTAAATTTTCTTTCTTCAAGAAAAACAAAAAACTTCAAAAATATTTTAGTGTATTTCTCTAAAATTCTTTTCTTTTCTTTGAGTTGTAGTAAGGAGAAGACCATGATGAACACGTTGAGTGGCTCGCATATGCATTATTGTTGATCTAACAAAGATCCCATATTACCTTGTCTTCTCATTTGAGTAAAATGTTAGCAGATTCCAGCTTAGTCCACGGCATACTTGCACTATTAATAGTTTCATATCATTCGGTCGTGCAAGTGAAAGGCAATAATGACGATGATTTGATGAAGTGCTTGAGGTGAAGAAAAACTGGTATGAACTCCTCTTGTTTTTGTTCTCGTAAATATGTTGAGCTCATCGTCGATTCAGTATTTTTATGAGTAAAGATGTTTCTGATGACAATTAGAGATTATAGTTGCTCACGCCATGCGTAAATAGCTAGGAGTGGGTAATGATTTATCCTGAGTGTCAACATGCATTAAAATGGTGATGATGTAGTATGATAGTATGGTATCTTCCTCTGAATGATTTGAGTGGCTTGACTTGGCACATGTTCACGTATGTAGTTGATTCAAAACCAACATAAACTCCACGATATTTATGTTCATGGTTGTTGATTTCCTACTCATGTTCGTATTCAATGTTAATTATTCTCAATGCATGTTTATGACCGTTTTTGCTCTCTAGCTGGTCGCTTCTCTATCTATTTGCTAGCATTTGCCTGTACTAAGCGAGAATACTATCGTGTGCGTCAAAATCCTTAAACCCAAGTTGTTCCAGATGAGTCCACTATATCTACCTATATGCGGTATTACCCTGCCGTTCCAAGTAAATTTGCATGTGCCACCTCTAAAGATTCAAATAAGCATCTGTTTTGTGTGCCCGTACCGCTCATTAAGTTGCTCTGCATTTATGTTTTGCGGTCTCAGAAAGGGCTAGTGAGATACCATGTTATCATATTATATCATGATTTTTTTGAAAAAATTGTTGGCGTCTGAGATATCGTATTATTGCTCGCTAGTTGGTTATGTCATTGGTATGAGTAAATGTGAGACCTAAATGTTATCATGAATATTGTTAGTTCGTAATCCTTGCTGAAAACTAGAGCATTAGTTAAGCATATATCCAATAACAAGAATGTAACACCCCAAGTGTCATGCTACAGTGACCTCACACCAATGGTGCCATGTCATCAAGTTCAACTAAGCCAAATTGCCACTTGATAAATATCAAAGCCATTTTCAAATTTAAAATAAAGTCAAATAAATTATTTCTTCAAACAGTAAAACTAAAATGTTCACAATATTCTATAAATTCCCCTGATCATTGTCATGTTCAACCCAACATTATTTGACCCACCAAATAATCCCTAGGAATTTATAAAGTGGTCCAAAGAAGAAATAAAATAGCCTTTCGTAATAAACAAATATTTAAATATTTCCAAATGGCTTCAAACTTTTTGTGCAGCTCTCGTATGTAACAAAGTATTTATGTACAAAGTTTGACCAAAAACTAAAATTGAATGATACGATAATAAAATACAAAAAGTGCCTGAAAAATAAGAAACAGAAAAAAGCAAACTATCACTATGCCACGGCTAGTCATGACAACGGTGCCAGTCGGCTCATCCAGCCCACGCCCACAAAGGTTCCCCACCTCGCTACAAAGAGGCGGGGAGGTGGCGGCCATCTACCAGCCAGACCATCGTCATGGGGGCCATTCCCGGCCACCCCGAGCAGATAAGCCCCCTCGACGCTCTCTCTCTTTCCGCAAACCCCTAGCCCCTCAGATCCCCCTCTCGCTCACCCCTCTCCCTCTCATCACGACGTTCGTAGGAAGGTCACTTATTGCCGCCAATCATGCGACCACCGCCACTTCGAGCGGGCGCCACGGCTTCCAGCGCTTCGCCGTTGTCTCCTTCGTCTCCAACCTCGAAGTTCATCACCGTGTTGTCGCCAAGCTCGCCATCGACCCCTTCTTCCTTCGCCACGGCCGCCGCACCTCACCGCTTCGGTCTACTCATCTCCGACCACCCCAGCTCTTGAGCTACCCGCCGTGTCGGTGTGAGTCCTCGGCCGCTTCCCCTCTTCCCTCTATCGTTCCGGCGCTAGCCACCGTCCCGCAAACACGTGCTCGCCGCCGTTGCCGGTCTTGTCCGTAGCCGCCGCCTTGGCTGGCCCTGTCGCTACATCCCCGCCGCATCCCCATCGCTGGTCCCTCACGCCGCACGTGGGTTCGCCCTTGCCCGTGCGCTACCGCCGCCGCTACCGCCTTACTACTACTTCTGCCGTCGCCGCCATGGCCGACGACACTACTAGGAAAAGGCCTACTAATGGTGCACCTAATTTGGCCATTAATGGCGCATTAGTGGTGCGCCATTAGTGCCACGCCATTAGTATATTTTACTAATGGCGCACCACCGTGCGCCATTAGTATCTGTGTACTAATGGCGCACCGATGGATGCACCATTAGTATATACAACAAGACGCCATTAGTATGCCTCCCGAGGGGCCATGTATACCAGGTGCTTTGGCATACTAATGGCGCAACGCAAGATGCGCCATTAGTAACTTCGCATACTAATGGCGCATCGCTTAATGATGCGCCATTAGTATCCTTTGGCATACTAATGGCGCACTGTGATGTGATGCGCCATTAGTATGAATATTAGGTTTTTTTATTTTTTTATTTTCTGTTTTTTGCACAGGTTACAAAATGTATAATTGGATAAAATATAGACAACACACAACAACAACAGATTCATCGAATACAATAGAAGATTAGTCTCTGAATACAATTCATCATATTAGTCTCTGAATACAATTCATCATATTAGTCTCCGAATTGAAAAGACCGAACTAAGATAGAACATTATATTACAAGTCTCGAGACCGCGAGTAGCGAGTTTGTCTTCACATTACAAGTCGATATCGATCATCTAAACTACCATCACATAGAAGAGAGCTGCGGTCAACACGATGAGCATCATCACGATGAAACTCGTCTTCATCCGGTTCCTCCAACGCTCCCTCCCCTCTCCCGCTAGATAGCGGGCGTATCTAGATTCGGCCTCGGCCCTAGTGGTGTACCCTTTGCAACTGTTACCGCTGAATCGGTGAACCTGTCTCCGACACTCCTCCCAGTCGTCGTAGACTCCGGGAACCTTACCCTTGTACACGACATACGGCGGCATCGCTATGCACTAGCCAAACGAAACGTTAGTACCAATTCACAGACAATACATAAGCAATATATAAGTATGCAACAGAACGATCGGAAGAGAAAAGCAAGACATTAATAGCATCGATTACATCTAAGTTGAACGACTCTCGAAACCAAAGAGACATACTACAAGTTCATTAAAGTTTAATTACAACATGAGCCAATCGATGTTTCGTAACTAGACACAACATCACCGCTTTCGACTCGACTCAAGGGACCGGAGCGTGGATGAAGCCGCCGTCTATCGTGGGAGTCATGAAAGAACGGGCGTTGTCAGCCTGCATTTGTAGCATTGTGTCGATGTCACCGTTGGACGGTTGATTTCTGAGATAGAACTGCCCCGAGGTGCGAAGGACATCTTGATGGATGATTTCCGCAAACTCCGATTGGATACGAAGAATTCTTGTCGATGTCCGCCCTGGATTGCCGACATGCTCGCTGCCCAATCTTTGAGTTTACTCGGTACCGTGAAGTTGATGATGGTCCCGCACGATCGCTCGCATGTGATGGATGGCGTAGTAGGCACCCTTCGACCGCCAGCGGCTGCTTGACGCAGCAGAACGTCGTATTGTGGGAGAACACGTGCTTGCCGTACTTATGAATAGGCCTGGTGAAGGTGCCTCCAGATTGGGCGTAGCCGGGGAGAACATCATCAAGAACCTTCTTGACATTTTTGTAGTCTACCTTCGACTGACGGTCGGGGTCGAAATACGTGGCCATGGAATATTTGGGGCTTAGGAGGATGAGCGTGCAATGTGTCACCGCAGAAAACACGGAATGTTAAAAGAAAAATGATCGAAATCTAAGAATTCATATGTTATGGGCCGGTTGAGGGGAGGACTTACTAGGGAAAGTAAGGCACGAGGAAGTTATCCTTATCTTGGTTTGCCAGAATGACGCCTTCGAGGTAAGAACTCGCGACTTGCCGGTCCCCAACGCTGCCCAAGATCTTGGCGCGCATGTAGAAGGGGTCGACTATCACGATGTCCGGGGTCTTGTCGCGAATGATTCGCATCTCCATACTCAGCGAAAATAGCCGAACGAAGGTGTAGTGCAGCGGATGAAGGTTCAACATAGCGTGGATGTCATCAAACCGCAGGACGATCGTACGCCCGATGGAGTTATCCACAAAGCCCTTGCCCTTCGGCACCTTGGCCACGAAAACCGGTATGCCACATCCTTCTCTCTCGAGACGCCGCTTCTCCAAAGAAAGAACACCGCCATGCAGACTCCGTGATAGCACCGGTTGCAGCATTGAGCATATTTGTCGATAGCATCGCCTACCCGCCACATGCACCCTCCTCGAGATATCCTCAGGTGAAGGTGGCCCGTCCTGAGCACGGATCATACTCGGTGCCGGCTGGCCTGCACCCTTGTTAGTCTTTCTTTTGCGTGCCTTCTTCTTCTCCTGTAATGGGACCGAGTTCTGCTCACTGACCACCTTCTTGAGTGTGTTGGGGCTGATAATATTTCGCACCTCGCCTATCTGAGGCTCGGTGAAGTCGGCAGCTGGAGGCGTCTCCTGAGAGCTGAACGGCAGACGATGCCTATTGCAACTTGGCTTCTCCGCGGTACCAGCTAGATCGCGCATGTCTTTTGTTGGGTTGGGTTCTTGAGAAGGAGGCCCCATGAAGTCGCCACCGTACCCATGATCGGCAAAGTACTGATCGAGGTTGGCAAATGTATTGTCGCTGCCGTCGTTACGATCCCGTGCCATATGCATGTTTGGATCCAGTGGCATAGGGATGTCCGCACCGCTATGGCGGTCTTGCCATGGGGCCGACTTAGCGGCAACACGATCGGGCGGTGTTGTCTTTGGGGTGGTGTCCCCGCCCCAAACAAATCTGGCTCTTCGCCAAAGCGAGGGCCAGCTCGAGCAGCGGCGAGGGTCATCACGTCATCATCGCCGGCCCCGACGGGTCGAATCGAGGTAACACCTCGTCGCAGCCTGGCAGCACCCGAACCAGTTCAATCCTAAACAAGTTGGGTGGCATCTGGGTACCGTGGAACAAGGGGTTGCCCGGTTGAACGATTTTTCCCTTGGCGACATCGACCAACTCATTGTTCACGAAGTGCAGGAGAGTGCACGGAACGTCGGCGACACCCTGCGAAAACATGTAGGGCGTCAGGGATGCCCAGTCAAAGGCAAGGAGATGAAGTCCTCGACCGAGAGAGGCTTAATTGGTTACCGTGATGATGGCGTCGAGCTCGGCTAATGTCGAGGCACCGCCAACGGTGGGCGTGCAGTTGAAGGAGGGGCCGCTTGCTGCAGAGGTGCCGGCCGGCGTACAGCCGGGTGCATTAAGCTCCCGTGCCGGCGTCGGAGACACCAATGCCGCCTCCGCCGGAGACATGCATTCTACGAGCTGCTGGCCGTGAAGCTAGGAATCGGGGGCGGCCCCTGTTGGCCGCCCACAATCCACACACTCAACCCCTGGATCAAGGTAGGCACAATGGCGGTGATCGTCGCTCCGAGTTGTTGTTGCACTTGCTCTTGGACAATCTCCGGAATCCGCGCCACCTGTGCCTTGATTTCTTGAACCTCGCGTGCCTGGCTTTCCGAGCTGGTCTTTTTCTCCTTCCGCACACCAGCGTATAGTATGACCCCCATTTTGTGGACTAGCCTTTGCTGGCCACACGACCAGCTAACGTCGGCTTACTGAGCTTATCCTTGTTCTTCATTACATTCAACGCCCTATTTAGAGTGGTGTCCCAAGGGTTGCTCTTAGTCGACCCCGCCATCGCTTTCGATCGCTGCGGAAGGAATGTGAACCATTTAGAAATTTGGCTTCATTAATTAGAATGCAACCATATGGAGCTAATTACCCGGGGTGGTATTCCTTACCGTAACAACCTCAAGCGCCTGGTCTACGGATCCGTGGTAAGCTCCTTTGTTTTCGGGTCCTTCTTGTACCGGCCCCGACAAAGTTCCTGGTCTGCTTGTCACCGTATTTATCGAAGAGGGGCGGTAGGCCTTGCTCGGCACGCCCGCGTCCTCCTTGTCCCATATAGGCTCCGCCACTCAGAACCGCCGGGACCGAGTGTGTGTTCCGCTAATTTCAGCTCCCGCATTTCTTTCCCCCACTGACTTGATTGGGAGTTTGCGGTGCTCGAGCAATTGATCTTGAAGTCGTTGTAGTCATCTTCGGTGATCGAAGGATTTTTCTCCTTGATCTTCTCATAACTCTCACCTTTCTCGATCATTCTCTTCACATTGCTTTTCCAAGTAGATGTGGCCTTGCTCATCTTCGTGAGGGCAGCATTGTTCACTTTATTCCCTTTGAGGCTTGTGTTTTCAAAAGCAGCGGGAACTTGTATCGTTCGTGCAGCTTCGTGAAGAGGAGGTTGCGCCAAATTCCCTCGGTCGATGCCTCGGGTTCTCGGTGTTTTATCGAGACGGTGCTCCAGAGAATGCACCCGAGCTGAAGCGAGTACCCCTTGACTATTCGTTCGAGGCGCCGTTGGATTCTGTCGGAGTCCACTTCAAAGAACTTCCTCCTTGAGGGTGCGGAGCACGGTCGGGCGCCGGTCCTTCCGTTGCCTCTTCCGTTGGCTGCCATCGTGCGTGCGCCGCCATCATCGATGGTGGCATCCTCGGCGGCACCATCGGTGGTGGCATCGATTGGGGTCATCCTCGGCGGTACCATCGGTGGTCTCGGGATCGGTGGGGAAGGCGGCGTCCTCATACAAGTGAGGTTGTTCCTCCATCTCCGGGACAACTCCCGAATGCCTTGCCGCCCGAACCCCGGCCTCATCGTTGTGGGCCATGTTTCTCTCTAAATAGAAACAAAGTTTGGTCAAAAGTTGGTTATTGTCAAGGAACAAGATCATGGTCTCATCATTTAGGGTTTGTCGACACCGAGGCATCCTAAAATCTAAGCTTTTATCATTGAGGCTTTTTCGACGCCGAGGCACCCTAAAAGCCTAAGCTTTCATCATTTTGGTTTTTATCGACACCGAGGCACCCTAAAAGCCATGCATTAGTCACAAGTACGCCGGGGCACTTGATCCTACTTAATTAACTAGTAAGATACCCCGGCCCATGCATTAGTCACAAGTACCCCATATGTCCTATTTTTAGCAAAGTCATGCTAAAATTCACGGAAAATTTCAGCATGACCTTTGCTGAAAATAGGACATATGGAGTACCCGAATTTGCCGAACGGAAGTTAATCGACATTCCAGCAAACTCAAGGGCCTCTCGGTGGACAAGGCAAAAAGGCCTCCATCACAACATGGAAAAATATATATCGGCAAACTCAAGGGCTTTTGCTTTTGCTTTTCAAAGGCCAAATTGTAGCTAGTACCAGCAAATTAACATCTACCAAAGAATCTTCCTAGTCTAAGCATCATCTCGACACGGTAATCGTACCAGTTTGGTTCAATTAAAAAAGACACAGTAATCGTACCAGCTACCACATTGTTCACGGACAGCTACCAAACTGTTTACGTATCAAAACAACATGGTAGCTGTAAATGTGGCAAAGAAGCACAATAAATCCGATAAGTTGGTATACAACTTCAGGTTCCATACAAAGTCAATTGCCAATGGGCAAAAAAGTAAGTAGCTAGTTAATTGCCTTATTTACAGTGTAACAAAAATTATGGAAAGCATGAGGGTTACACTATAATTATAGGAAAATTTACATTGTTATTAGGGGAAGTTTTATACTGTAATTACATATAAGAAGCATCGTGCTACACTGAAAATTGCTGAGCTTACACTAAAATACATCTCCACCGCAGGCTTGTACACACAAATTCAGTTAGATGATCTAACACTGACAAAATAAAGGAAAGACCTACTAAACCAATACAGAGATATGAAAGCACAAGTTACTAGCATTTGCCTAAAAACTACATAACTAGGATATGAAAGCACAAGTTACTAGCATTTTCCTAAAAACTACATAACTAGTGGACCAACTCTGCATGCAGAACAAGAACTATAGATCATGGGTGCTCGGGGAAAGTAGCACAAACAGACAATGCAAACAACCAATCAACTAGTGAAGCCAATCAAGAACCTAGAGATATAGCTAGCAAACCGAGAAGCACATGCGAGCAAGAGCAGAAAGCGAGCAAAAGAATAAAGCATCAACTTTGTCAAGCGTATGAAATTGCTTAGGTTCAACAGAAAACAAAATGCCTGTCAATTTTCAATGCCCTGTTTAATTGACCAAACAAGTGTTTTTATAGGCATAATACAGCACAGCCCCTGTATAAACTAAACTGATAGCACCCCCGAACTTAATATCGATTGATGCACGCAGCCTCCTATTGTTGCATAGTTATTTATTTATTTTATTTGTGGTGTATTGCACAGTACTCCTAGTGATTCTTGGTGAACTGTGGAAGATTAAAGTACCCGATACTAACCATTTCAATAAATATTAAAATGGTCAAAAAAGGCATCATTTGATGAAGCAAACTTGATGCAGTAGATTAACCAAAAATAAGCTTAACCCTTCAGATACTAACCATTTTAATCATATTCATATATTTTAATCAAGTCCAAATGAGGAGGAATCTACATAAAATTATATTAAAGAGTTGTAAAAGACCCGGAGACTACATTGAGACTCATTTTGTATATCATAGTTTGAAAGGGCCAGGAGGAAATCTGACCGACAAATGTTGAAGAAAATGGCGAAAGAACAGTTTGCTTTGTGCTCACCACGCAGGGGAGGAGGCGTCGAGGTCCGGGTGGTGGTGGTGCTCCGGCGACACCTACATTGTACCCATGGGCATTCAGCAATTTTGCATAAGAGAGCATGTCTTAGGCTCAACCACTTGTTCAGGTTTATGAAAAAATTTAACCAATTTAAGCATATGAAACCATGCCATTGCCAGGATATACATTATGTTTTTATTTGTATGAATAACATACATGTTGTGAGTGTACTGACGATGAAATCATCAATAAGTAGGATTAGTGATTCTTAATCATTAATAAGGTAGCACTAGTGATTTTTTTTTGGAGGACAAGACTATTTCTTATTACTCGCTTAAGTAAACAATGAGATACCGATGCATATAAGTAGATCTTGTTAACAAACTATGAAAAGTAGTTTAAGTAATGGAACATAAAGATACCAATGTCATTTATAAGGACTTGAACCATAATACCCCCAAAAACCTAAGATCTCTAAGAGGATGATTAATAATAAAATTTAGAAGGAAAACAATAAATGAAGCATGATTGCGTGAGAATCATACAAGCTGCAAATACTCAACAATTATTTAGAGTCTTCCGTGTGCTTATTCCTTATGTTACCATTCACACTTTGCTTACTTAACTGAGACTTTAGCCATAGCTGGAACTCAAAACTAACCAACTAATATGGCTAGAAAGAAACAACAGATCCTACATGATTATGTTTCAAAAAAAAATAGCTGCTCCCCAGTAACTTCATGCATATTTCGCTTCTTAACTGCCCGGTGAAATGAATCACGGAAGTTTTTGCGGCTAGGCTTCAAGCTCTTATTACTGTACTAGTTGATAATGATCAATCTGGCTTTGTCAAAAACAGGTGCATCGCTTATAACTTCTTATATGCACAAATGGATCTTGTTTAGACAGGCAGAAAAAGAAAAACTAGAAAAGAAAGGCTATTGTGCTAAAACTAGACTTAAACAAGGCCTTTGACACAGTTTCTTGGGATGCTCTGTTTGCTATTATGGAAGCTAGAAGTTTCGATGGTAAATGGATTATGTGGATCGACTCCCTTCTTACAACCGCTAAAACTTTTATTACATTGAATGGAATCACAGGCAAGTGGATAAACTGCTATTCTCTCACCCCTTTTGTTCATTATTGTGGTTGATGTGCTGCAGCAAGTCATTAAAAATTTGCAGCCAATGGAGCTCTTCGACACCCGATTATCGATAAGCTGCCTCCGATTACATGATGCGAACGGACGATGCGATTGTTTTGTAGGGTGATGTTCATCAGGCTAAACTTCTTAAGGAAATTCTTGATGCCTCAAGTGGATAAATTCTTGATGTTCATCAGGTTATGTGGGTTATCCCTGCTTATCTTATGCCTTGAATCAAATAACCACAGTGGGGCGAGGAAGAAAGAGAGACGTACCTGGGATGGGATGGATCTGCAGACGGCCACGGGCGCTGGCAGCGAGGGAGCAAACCCTAGCTAGCCGGGGAGCAGAGGAAGCAGAGGAGGGAGGTGTGGACGGGGCAACGCTGGTGTCGGGGCGGCGTCGAGGGCGGCGGGGCGATGGTGGTGTCGGGGCGGCGCTGGCGTCGATGGTGTGGACGGGGCGGCGCTGGTGTCGGGGCGGCGTCGGCCGAGGGCGGCGGGGCGACGGTGGTGTCGGGGCGGCGCTGGGCGACGGTGGTGTGGACAGGCGGCGCTGGTGTCGGGCGGCGGCCGAGGGCGGCGGGCGACGGTGGTGTGGACGGGCAGCTGGTGTCGGGCGGCGCCGAGGGCGGCGGGCGGCAGCGTCGGAGAGCAGAGGAAGCAGAGGAGGAGGTGTGGAAGCGGCGCTGGTGTCGGGCAGCGTCGAGGGCGGCGGGCGACGGTGGTGTCGGGCGGCAATGGCGACGGTGGTGTGGACGGGCGGCTGGTGTCGTGGCGCCGAGGGCGTCGGGCGGGCAAGGCCGGGAGAGGAGAGGGGAAGGGATCATGGGCGAGGCGAGGGAGAGAGAGGGATCGACACGAAGTAGGGCGGCACAATACTAATGGTGCACCACCCCTCGGTCGCCATAAGTACATACATGCTAATGGCGCACCTCACCCAGTGCGCCATTAGTATTTTTTACTACCTTTCGAGCCAACAGGGTTATTTACAACATGACCTGATACACATCAAGTCTTCTCTACTAGCTCGACCGGTCGTCAGCTAGTTCTCACACCAGAGGTCCTGGGTTTGATTCCCGTGCTCCACGTTTTTATGCATTTAAAATGCTGTTTGATACTTATTTGTGTTTAAATATGTACAAAGTTGTTTAAATCAAAACTGTAATATTTTTTATATGAAAGTAATAATTTTTTAAAAAATATCATCAAACAGTAATCCAGGCCGGTGGAGGGGGGGTGGGTGCGGGGGGTCGGCGGCGGCGGTTGAGTAGGGGAGGGTGCGGGGGTCGGGCGGCGGTTGAGTAGGGAGGTGCGGGGGTCGACGGCGGGTTGAGTAGGGGAATCGAGGGTGCAGGCGGTCGGCGGCGATTGAGTAGGGAGGGTGCGGGGGTCGCGGCGGTTGAGTAGGGGAATCGAGGGTGCGGGCGGTTGGCGGCGGCAGCCGGTGGACCGGATCTGGCGAGGTGGGATAGCGATCGAGATGGAGGGGGATCGAGATCGAGTGTCCATGAAATTAAAAAATATTCATGATAGTTCAAAAAGTGCCCATGAAATACAATCGAGAAATGAAGTCTCCGATTTAAATACAATCAATCTTAGCTAGCTATCTCTTCACAATCTTCTTGCCCTTCTTTTTCGCAAATGGAGTTCTTCTATGGAACGGACGTCCTTTAGGTAGGGTGGTCCCGCTTCTTCTTTTGGTGTATGCTGCTACTTCATCATCGTCGTCATGTTCGATCCTCGGTCGCCGTACTTGTCGAAGTCTTGCTCATTGGCTACTCCATCCATTCCGATGATCTTCCTTTGCCTCTCCTCACGACAACACGACCGGGCTTTGGCGGGTCAAGAATGAAGAAGCATTGGTCCACTTGGGAAGCCGCACCCATGGCTCATTTTTCGCGGTGACGTTTATGCGCCGCGGTCTTGATTTGGCTTCGGGTATAACCATGGTGGTGAAATACCGGTCTTCTTTTATGAAGTTCTTGGCCCATCGACACGGAACATCGGGACCTTCTCTCCCAGAAGCTCAGCTCCCAGATCTCCTCGATCCTTTCGTAGTATCTGTCCTTGTCGTTACCGGTGTAGGATTCCATCGTTACCGGAGTTCGATAACCATCGCTCTTCATGTCCTTGGCCTCGGTGTAGAATGTGTAGTCGTTGATATCGTGACGCCTCATAGGTCATCAGGTTGTGCTCGGCGCTCGTGACAAGGCGAATATGAGTTGTTCTTCCGCGGAAGAATCCTCATGTAAAGGGTACGGCGAAGCTTCTGCTTGAACCAATGCGTGAAACATGAGTTGTGCTCTTTGAGTATATCTCCGTCCGTCCTCTGTTGGCCTCGGTCATTGTACGTCTTCTTAATAAAGGTTTTGTGCTCTACCACCCAAGGATCGACCACGTCTATGTGTTGTAGCGCGACTAGGTTTGCTCTTTCAAAGTCGGCGAGTCGACCCTCGAAGTCGACATGCATTTTGCGGCGACCCTCATGGTAACCCCATCCACCGAGCCTGCCGAGGTGCCTGTTGACGGTCAGACCAACGGGGTTCTCGATGCCTAGATAATTCATGCAGTAGGAGATGCACTCTTCGGTCGAAGCCCCAGCTATGCTTCCTTCTAGACGTGACATGTTGCGAACGTATCCTTTGATGACACCATTCATCCTTTCGAACGGCATCATGCTGTGCAGAACGCCGCCCAAGTTGGATGATATCCTCCACTATATGGACCAGCAGATGCACCATAACATCGAAGAATGCGGGCGGGAAGTACATCTCAAGCTCGCATAGTATCACCACGATCTCTTCCTGTAGCCTTCTGAGTTGCCTCACGCCAATCGACTTCCGAGAGATGACGTCGAAGAAGTTGCATAGGCCAAATAGTGTTTCACGGACGTGCGTGTCCATGATCCCACGGATTGCAACTGGAAGTATCTGCGTCATCAAAGACGCGTGATCGTGAGACTTCATCCCGCTGAACTTCGCTTCACTGGGTCTAGGTATCTGCTTATCTTCCCCACAGAATCAGAAGGAAGTTTTACTCCTAGGAGGCAGGTGAAAAACTACTCGATCTCCTCGACTTAGAGTGAAGCACCGGAGGGTAGTCATTTCCGGTCTTCTTGGCCTTTTTGCCTTTGCGGCGACTTTACGTGTCCCGCTTCGCCTCATCATCATCATCATCATCATCATCATTAGCGTGAAGCTCCTGCACGATGCCCATTGATTTCAAGTCTGCCCTTGCTTTTGGCCCATCTTTGGTCCTCTCGGCATGTTGAGCAGGGTACCAAGCAGACTCTCGCTGCGTTCTTCGTGATATGCATGACATCAAGGCTGTGAGGCACACGGTGGATCTTCCAAGACGGCAAGTCCCGTAAACAGACCTCGTTTTCCATACCTTCAGCAGCCGGCTCTGGCGCCTTCGCTTCTTTCCGGCTCTGGCGCCTTTTGCTTCTTTCCCGGCGGTGGGCAGTCTTTCCAATTTTTCAACAGCTTGTCTATTTCCTCGCCGCTCCTCGTACAGGCGTTTTGGGTTCGGTTTCACCATCGAACAGATCCTTGCGTTTCCTCCACGGGTCATCGTCGCGAAGCCACCTTCGATGTCCCATGAACACGGTTTTCAAGACCGGGATCTCTATCTAGCTGGCGATACGTTGTGTCATCCATGCACCTTACGCATCCGGAAAATCCGTGGACTACCTGCCCGCGAGATATCCGTAATCGAGATAGTCGTGCACCGTCGCGGAGCAAAGTGCGACTCTCATAGGGAAATATTCTTTCTCTGGCGTCCACGTATTGGCTGGTGTTTTCACAGCGTGTCAAGCTCCTCTTTCGGCAGCCCCAGATACTGATTGATGTCGTTCCACGGTTGTTTCGCCCTTCAATTAGCATACTCATGTGAATGTACTTCCTCTTCATGCACAACCAGGGGAAGGTTGTACATCCACACAAACACAGGCCAGGTGCTATGTGTGCTTCTCGCTGCCAAACGGATTGACTCCATCGGTGCTCGCGCCAAAGACGATGTTCCTTGGATCGTTCCCAAATTCTGAGTCTTGAAGTTCAACGCTTGCCACCGCTCGCATCCTTAGGGTGACTCAACATCTTGTCTTTTTGTCTATCTCCGGATCATTTGCGTCATCTTCTCGCTTCTTCTCCTCCCTATCCGTGTGCCAACGCAGAGCTTTGCTACCTTAGGGTCCGCGAAATACCGCTGCAGACGAGGAGTGATCGGAAAGTACCACACCACTTTTCGAGGAGCTTTCTTCCTCTTCTTGTATCGAGTGACGCCGCACACCAGACATATGGTAGACTTCGCGTGCTCGTCCCGATAAATGATGCAATTGTTCATGCACACATGGTATTTCACGTGCGGTAAATCGAGAGGACACACGATTTTCTTCGCCTCCTCCAAACTGGTCGGGCACTTGTTCCCCTTGGGAAGACGTTCGTGCGAATGACATGTTCTCGTCGAAGCATGCGTTGGTCATTTTGTGTTTTACCTTCATCTCCGAGCCATGAGCGCTACTTTCAAAGGGTATCCTCGGTCCTGCATCCTTCATACAATGGAGTAACCGCCTAACTCAAGTTGATCCATCTTGGCTTTCTCTCGGGCGGCAGCTCTGGCGTTATCCGTCTGCTTGAGAAGCAGCTCTTGAATATTAGGGTCCTGCACCCAGCCCATCGATGGTCCAGCGTCGTCATGCTCGGGCCGCATCATCATCTTCATGATCATGCCCGTCGTCTGCTCGACATCTTCCTCATCATCATGTCCTGCATCTTCTACATGATGACTGTGTACAACATCACCGTCGTGATCATCTCCTCGGGATTCTTCGTCTTCTCGCCCGCTTAGAGCAGCGGTGGTTGTCTTGCTGCCCTTCCTCATTTCTTGCCCGGCCCCATGGACGACTTCGTAGTCATCTTCATCACCTTGCCACCGATAGCCATCCATGAAACCACGCAAGAGCAGGTGGTCCTGCACCTGCCGGAATCCGGCTCGCAATAAGGCTCTTCAACTTGCATCTTCGACACGGACATCTTATCTCCGTCTCGTTCTTTTGAAGCATCTCGGCCTTCGCGGACCTCAAAAACCTATTCACGATGCCTTCGGTCATCGTATGCGGACCATGGTCGCTGCGAGGTAGAGCAAAACGATATTTTAGAACCAAACAAAATTTGGCATGACTTTCCCTAAAATAGGACCAAAAGAATGCTTAATGCCAAAATTCTCGCCAAACGGAAATGAATCAACATTCCGGCAAAATATTGGCAACTATCGCATTTCAAATACCGGTACACCTCCAAACACAAACACATATGCAACACCACAAACATATGCAACACCACGAACATACATAGATCTAGCTAGCCAATAAAAAGTGCATGTGCACATTGTTGTAGGGAGAACAACATAAATATAGCTTCCCCCCCTTACTTACCTATTAAAACAAGGTAATTTAACCACTTAATTTGAATGAATCTATGGTGGAAATGAGGTGAAAAAGAGGAGGCACCCGAGACAAGGAGGAGGTGGAGAGAATGAAGTGGGGAGAAAGTGAGTGTGGGTAGGAGAGGCTGTCCAAAATATCTAGTTGCTGCCCACTTACTAAAGGCGCACCAGCAATAAATGCACCATTAGTAATCCAGGTTACTAATGGCGCACCTTCTGGCGGTGCGCCGTAGTTTTGCAAAAAAAAATACTAATGGCGCACTGATCCGCAGTGCGCCATTACTAGTTTAAACTAGTAATGGCGCACGGTTGATCAGTGCGCCATTAGTAGTATTGCAAAAAAAGGAATAAAAAACATAATTAAAAAAACAACATTAGTGGCGCACATGCGGAAGGGTGCGCCATTGGTAGTTACAACTACTAATGGCGCACTTTATCTGGATGCGCCATTAGTATGTTTGGACAGGTGCACTACTTTAAAAAAAATTGATACTAATGGCGCACCCTTTGCACAGTGCGCCATTAGTAATTCAACACTAATGGCGTATCAGCAGGTGGTGCGCCATTAGTATATACTAATGGCGCACCAACTGTCTGGTGCGCCATTAGTGTCAATCCCATCTATAGCCCTTTTTCTAGTAGTGCGATGTGCTCCACTATGGCAGCCCCATCGTCTTTCCTCGCCGCTGTTCGACGCGTCGTGCCACAGGCACTCGAATGGTACCACCCACGCATCCTCCCATCGCCTGTGGAGCAATCCCGATGAGGTACCGCGCTACCGCCACATCGTTCGGTCATTGTCGGTGCACATGTCGGTTTAAACCAGACGCTGGTTCGCGGACCAGTGAGCCCGGCCACTAACTAAGTAGATTAGTTGCTAATCTAACTGGCGGCCTTCGGCCACGGTAGGGGCCTACTCTGTATAACGTTTGGTTTAACTATGACACTGACACGTGGGACCCATGTTCAAATAACCTGAATAAACTATGTTAACTTGCGCTGAGTCATTGACAGTGGGCCCCCACCGGTAGTTTGACCAGGTCAACAGTCAAAAAAGTTGACTACTGACTTGGTGCTGACTAGGCAGTGGCCCACCAGTGAGCCTCTGCTGACTGGTCAGTTGGCTCAGCCAACATGCCCCACGAGTCAGCCACTGTGCTGGTCTGCTTGGTACTTTTTGGGTACATTTAGCTTTTTGCTATTTTAATTTCGATAAATAATAAATTCCAGAATTACATAAAATGTTTAAAACTTGGAAAAATTATATAAATAATTTAATATGAAAGTTGCTTAGAAAAATATAACGAATCCGTTTATGCTTTCCACTCATCTGTCAGATGCCTCTAACATGATGAACATGGATCCTCCTATGTTTCATCTGTCCGATAACAGTTGAAAGCCGGAAAAACATTCCCAGATGTTTTCCCGCTCCGTCTCTAACGTGTAGCACTATGTCAGGTTACCCCTAGCACAGTATATCGCCTTGTCATGCATCGTGATGCATTCGTTTGCATTGTATCTATTGTTTTTTCCCCTCTTCTCTCTGGTACATACCGAGACCGACGCTGCCCCCGAGTACAACTACACCTCTGACGTCCAGCCACTTGCAGCAGTTCTTCCAGGCAAGCAAATCCCCCTTGATCATTCCTATATCGCCCATTTCCTTCTCTCTCATTCTTGCATTAGAATTTGCTACTGTATTTGATTGATCCTATTCTGATGCATAGCCTGATTTTGTAATCTACTATTGTTACCTACCTTCTTATCCTATACCACTATTGCAGGATGCTGCTAACGCGACACTACGATCAGAGACCCTTCAACGAAACTGTGTGCGATGCCATAATCGCAAACGGTGGTGTAAAAAACCCGTCAAAAAAGGTGCAAAACGTTTACGGTGGAGGATGCATCAAACACGGTTCAGATTTTAGTTGCGTGTGCAAACCAGGGCATACGGTTCAGCTCAATTAACTATTTGCAATGAGGAGGAACAAAAGAAACAGGCAGCCAGATGAAGGTGTGTGCGATATACAACCTCTGATTCACTTTCGGATGAACTGTTTGTGATTAGGCAACACAAAAGAAACGGTCAGCCAGATCAAGGTGTGTGCGATATACAACATGCGGTTCACTCAGATGAACTATTTGCGTTGAGACATGAGAATATAAATGGTTCAACTTAACAAGATGTGTGTGATACGCATCAAACAGGTCTATAATCGGAAATGTGTGCAAAGACCGATAACAACACAGACGATTACTACTAACAAGCCGTGTGTGTTGTGAGCAAACGATTGCTGGTATACAATTGTGAGTGATTGATGAAAACATCACCAACGGGTTCCATTGTTTAGTCTGTGTGTGATGTGATTTTCTTTGTCCATACAACATCTACGCTCTGTCTACAGAGCATCAACATATATACTTAAAAAGGCAGCATTGCATAACCAAATTAAGCATACAATTACACAAGTGACTACACACATAACATTTCCACACACCAAAGTAAGCAATTACATGCATAATAAAGTAGGAGAAACGAGGATCTAATCATCTACTTATTGTTGTGACGATGCTTGCCATTGCTCTGCTTCCGGCTGTATCCCTGGCCGTTTCGGGGATGGAGGCACTTCCTCATGTCAACGATCCGCCTGTACATGTCGTAGCTCGTGTATGCCTCCTTGGGCGCGTACATGATGTGAGCTTTGTCGAGTTTCTCCATCCAAGCCGAGTGCGAGGCACGCTTGTCCTTGTCGCACGAATCCTTCATGTCTCTGTAGTAGGGGTCGATGATGGCCTCGGCGAGGTGAACCAGTGAGTCCTTCTCATGCTCCTTGCTACCCCAGATCTTGTATTGGCGCTGGACGTCGACAAGATTCTGGTAGGCGATACCCGAATTCTCGAGCGCCTTTAAATCATTGGTGATGTCCACCATAGCAAACATGCAGTGGGGATTGTTGACAAACCTGGCGAAACGCTCGCAAGGCCTTGTGGCCAGGCAGTAGTGGTAGACAAGGACATGGTGGCGCACACACATCTGGGCGATGGCAACCCTGGGACGAGACCCCACACGAGCGCGGGTGTACTCGAGGTCGAACCCTACGACCTTGTACTTCTCCTTGGCAAGAAAAAGCTCCATGATTTGGATGGAGTGCTCCACCTAGACCGGGTCGTAGGTGTACACCACTGAGAGGTCCATGACCCTTCTATGGGTGTCCACCACGGCACGCATGGTGGCTTCTTGCTGCCGTCAGATGTAGCTTCGGGCGCCATTGTAGCCGCGTAGGATACCCTCTAAGAATTTCTCGTGGTGGGTGTGCTTCTTGCAATGGTGGGGCGCGATCGAAAGGTTGAAGAGACACAAGGGTTACATGGCTGCTGTAGTAAATGGGGGCCGGCTGGCCTGTAATCGTCACGTCTTGGCACGGCGTTCATAGCGGAGGATTCCAGTGCACGCTTGACAACACCACACCGCACGCGTGGGCTCGAAGAGGCGCCATGTGTATCGTCGGTGAGCATGTTCCCGCGCTACCACGCTTTTTACCATGCAAGCTTCCCGCCCGGCTAGTTTGACCACGCGTCAGCTAGAAGAGGGAAAAATCGTGGGCGTTTATTGGCAAAAAGCTTTGTAAAAACGAAGTGTGTGGAATGACTTCGGCCATAAGTTTACCCTTGGGTTATGAGGTCAAAGTTACATAGAAGGGTGATGATGGACACTCAACTGCGATAATTAATTCTGCGCTCTCTGATTACCTGCGGTGGAAGAAACCAAGCTGTGTGCAATAATGTCGAAGATCGCACTCGAGTTAGCTATACAGATCGTGTGCTGTGAGATCGACAAGGTAAACAGATTCGAGAATGGTTAATAAAATCTAAGACAATTGCATATTAAGGTCAAAATAGTGCTAGCAATATACGAGTCTCATACGATGCCATTTCAACGATTGTACCACAAAAGCTCGAAATATTACAAGGTTCAAATTCCAGAGTTATATGGCTCAAATTCAAAGATTACAAGGTTCAAACTTATATTAGAAATGAAATTCAGTTCATCGGCTGCAAACACTTGCGCTGATCCGCTGAACATGGATATCAGAGAGGTTCAAACTAATATCACCGCTTCTAGGCCTGTTTTCAAAACCTCACAATTTTTGCAAAGGGGTCAGCCAGTGAGAAGTCATGTATGGGGTTGACACGATGACTTCTGATTACTCTGTCATCTGAAGTTCCAAAATGAAATTCAACATTGTTGAAGCCTATTCCATTTTGCCGTAGGCACCAGCGCTGATCAACAAACCATTCATTTTTGCGAAATAAATGTAGGGAAAACCTCATTTCCTTCAGCACCCTTGCTCTGAGAACAAAGAACCTGGCAAATATAATCTTCGGTAAGGTCCCTTGGTAGGAGTTCAAAGTAATTTCTGAGAGATGCAGATCTAGGCATTCGACATGATTGATAGTGTATCACATTATCCACCACTGGGCCTAATCTTATCTGCAAAAGAAGAAAACGTGTTAGTGCCAACATGCAGTTTTGAACATTACTACAGGCCTGTTTGGCTTGCAGGATTTGTAAAATGCACTAACATGCCATCTTCGATCTGACATGATTAACATGGGCATTTGATTACATTCTAGAAAAATGTAGCCTTGTTCACAAGAGGTTGGAGTGGATGATAAGTTCCCTAAGAAAACTAGTACAGATGAATCCAAAGGATACATGTTTATTGATTGTAACCATACGGATCAAGCAACCAATATGGGGGGGGGGCATGTATGTACTGAAATCATCCAAAAGAACCTTCAGAAATCGTAGAACATTGTCATTGTAAACTTGGAAAAAGGTGTCACAAATTGAACTTCCTTATGGTTAACATTTAACAGGAAAGGAACATTACGTCGATATATAGCTTTTCCAGGAACGGGAAGCATCTCAGGAAATTGACAACTTGCTCCAGGTTGGGGACGATAGATTCTATTGCCAAGACCTTCACTGTGCGCAGTTTCGGGGTCAAGCTTGTCAAAATCATTTTCTGAATGACAGACGAACAAACATCTTCAAAATTAGAAATAATGTTAATTTGTAGAAGGAGAGGTAGAAGGCGGCTATTGTACACGAGCAGGTGTGGATCCAATAACAAGTTCGGAGTATTTGTGAGACGAGTAGCCCACCACTATCAATTTGGTATGAAATGACATTGATTCTTGTTGGACCTTCTTGATCAACTACAAGTAATCTCTTAAGTGCAGGTGTGTCCTCAATGACCATACTGTGGTACACATCTTGTGATGTCTTCCTACCGCACGAGCAACACACATAAATAGTCCAGAGAGTCATGGAGGTGATGTGTAAGGTACTCAACCCATTGATTGCCTGAAGAAAAAGGTACTCAAGTGCAGTATAGCCATGGGGCAGGCACTCCATGTCACCATTTGAGAGGCAGACAGCAACGAGATCGAGGTGCTTCAGTCATGGTAGAATAAGAGCGGGTGCGTCATTAAGGGGGGATGGCAGTTCCTGAACTTGGCGACGTGCAGGCGTGAGGCGTGGTAGTCACGGACGCGTTGGTAGCGACCGCATATGCCCATCATCAAAAGTGAGCTCCTTGAGCTGATCTAGGGCAGGGGATTGGAACCAGTCGTCAAGCTTGGCTCGGTCCTTGCCGTTGGAACGGAACTTGCCCATTCTAAGGCCTCTGGTTGGGCCAAGGTGACTGCTGATGATCTTGGAGAACACATCCAAGCTTTTGCGATAGCCATGGCAGAGTTCGTGGGTGTCGATGAGGTTGAGAGGGCTGGAGTTCCATAGGGGGCGCCATCGCCGGGAAAGGACGGTCCGCACCCCATATTTGATTGGGAGGAGGGAGATGATGACTATCAACATATCATCGGGGAGGCTGCTGATGAAGTCTAGGCCTGCTGGAGTCGCTTGTGGTTCTAGCTCGCCCCGCCTCCGCTTGTTGGCAGCCCCGTTCTCCACCTCCGGAGTCTCCTTGTCAGTGGCGCTTTCTGATAGAAATGGGAGTACAGGGAATATTTAGTTAAAACAGGGCAATAGAAAAGTGTATTGGTAACTAGAAGTTATTAGGTAGGAATATAGAAAGAAAAGAGAATAATATTTGGTTGTTTAAATACTACACAATTCATTTCACACTGCTGGGTAAGTCAACCTGCAGATATTTGAAAAGAAAACTTACTTCGAACAAGTCTGGACGGATGATTTTGTCGGGGAAGTTAGCATATATCTCATGACCAGGCCCTTTTATGTGTAGTGCAATTTTAGTGCCAGCTTTCAGTACATAAGACTTAGAAATTTCTTTCCAGAAGCCAGTGCCAAAATAGGAGTCACCACGTTCATCAAGTATTAAAGTAGCAACAATTGTAAATCCATGGTTTGTGTGCAGTATGACATCCGTGGAGCCTTGATCTATGTAAAGGGAAAAATTGTGCACTACATAATCTGTTGCATGCATAGCAAGGGATGTGCTGCAGAAAATGGTAGGATTGTTAAAGAAAATATGGTAACATGCAAATATGGGCCCAGATTGAAAGAACTGTACATCAATTGAAATCGAAGGACAAAAATCTATAATTAAACAGATAGGGTAAACATGATGTCATGGAAATATGAGAGTGATCGAAAGAACAATACATCATTAATTTGCCTAATATAGAAAGAAGAGGGGGGAATCCCCTTTGACGTATATGGTGCATGTGGCACCTTTTATACAAATGTAGCAATATTTAGACTATGTTCAGGAAAGTAGGCCATGCCAACCGATTTAGGGTGATATTGAACATACCGCGTGTGTCCTCAAGTTATCTGGTACGATGAGATGGAATCTCTGGCGGAGGTCGCAAAGTCCTGAAGTGTCAGCGCACTATACATTCTATGAACGGAAGAAAACCCTCAAATCAGCTCGAATAAAAATGAGTTCATGGAGATTTCCGCCGGGTGATTAAAGGAGGCAGATGAACTGGGATAAGAGATGAGATAATGTCTCATTAAATTAGTTACCTTGTTGTCCATGAGAAAGAACCCTCAGTACGGTAGATTCCCCAACTGAGCAGAGCTGGGTCGACCGCGAGCAGCGTCGAGAAAGTCGATAGCGATAGGCGGCGGCAAGCGGAAGTGGCGAAATGCGTTGGGCTTTGCCGGCAGCCTGGCGGCGGCGACAGACGTCGAGCTAAGTATTTACCGCCGCGATAGGCGGTGCCATGGCATAGACATGGAGGAGCTTGTGCAGGTGTGAATGGGGACCGTACCGGAGGGGGTTGTGGGCGGGGTGGGGGTTCTTTGTGGGGATGGTGAGGGTTTTCTTTTTTCTTTTTTTAATTGGGTGGTGAGGGTTTTCTGTCCCACAAAGAATTTTGGGGCGACAGTTTGCTAGAGCGAACCGTGTGTGATTAACCTTATGATCAAAATGAAAGTCATTGCACACGGTTCCAATTTTGGGAACTGTGTGATTGACGTACTACCTCCGTCTGGTTTATTGGTTCCCCTTTGTAATTTTTACCAAATTTTGACCAAATATTTAACATACTCAGACATAGATAATAAGCGTACACATACATAAGCATAGTCAACCATAAGTACATAGTTAAACCGTCATTAAGCATACTCAAGCGTACATAGTTCGATCCATCCCACATCTCATCTCATAGGCCGGCACGATCCTGAAGCTGCTCCAGGTACTCGGCGTACGCGCCGTGCGCCACCCTGCGAGAATACTTCTGCTTGAAGGAGCCAATGGCCCGTCCTCTTGCATGCGCCAGAACACTTAGATACGCGTCATGAAGCTTGTGGTTTCAAAATGGGCATCGATAGCCGCCGTTCCAGGTCCTAATATGCCTGTTATGCATTCCTGCATAAAGCTCCCTCAGGATTTGCCTCTTGTACCTCATGTGGCCATCTTCATCCTCGTTGCCCACATCGTCAAACAATACTTATATAAATAGTAAAACAAATTTGGCATGAAATCAATGATTACATGCGATGAAGTAGGATTAGGAATTTAAGGCTATTTATTTATACATATCCAGAGATTATGGTTCGATTTTTAGGCACAGTCATCTATATACAGACCAATCTTGAAGAAAATAATGGCACAGACATATGTAGGTCATTCAAAATCAATTGTCAAGTCCTGGCAAGGAATTATTAGCATGAACACAAACCCTAGTTGGATTACTAGCAGAAATCATTTGCATAGATGAAACAACAAATCACTTATCACTTGTACCATTCAAACAATAAGTACACTACACGGATCTAACAAAACATACTCAGATTTCATGGATTGGGAGAACATAACCATAGGATTTATATTCCAAAAAGGGGGAGGCAGGAGTAACCAGAGTAACCCTATGATCTATTTGACACATAAATGGATATAGATGAGTAACCAGCTGTCCGTCGTCGTCGGAGTCGTCACTGGAGTGGTCATCGGAGTCGTTGCCGGGGTCGTCACCAGAGTCGGTGTGGAACTCCGCCTTCGGCTATGGAAGGTCGACGCCGTCGACGATGTTAGGGTGCAGCGGTAACTTGCCAGCAGTGACGGCAACCTCTGTCTCCATCTCCCCGCCGTGCTCCGGTGCTTTAGCAGCCCCGGTGTCGCCACTCCCTCCGATGGGGAGCTTCGGTGGCATCCTCATACACTAACGACTTTGAGGATAGAGAGCGGCGTTGTGGGTGCTGATGTCTACTACGCAACCTTCTTCTTGTAGACGTTGTTGGGCGTCCAAATGTAGAGGTTTATAGGACAGTAGCAAATTTCTATCAAGTGGATGACCTAAGGTTTATCAATCCGTGGGAGGCGTAGGATGAAGATGGTCTCTCTCAAACAACCCTGCAACCAAATAACAAAGAGTCTCTTGTGTCCCCAACACACCCAATACAATGCTAAATTGTATAGGTGCACTAGTTAGGCGAAGAGATGGTGATACAAGTGCAATATGGACGGTAGATATAGGTTTTTGTAATCTGAAAATATAAAACAGCAAGGTAACAAGTGGTAAAAGTGAGCACAAACGGTATTGCAATGCGTTGAAACAAGGCCTAGGGTTCATACTTTCACTAGTGCAAGTTCTGTCAACAATAATAACATAATTGGATCATATAACTATCCCTCAACGTGCAACAAAGATTCACTCCAAAGTCACTAATAGCATAGAAGAAACGAAGAGATTATTGTAGGGTACGAAACCACCTCAAAGTTATCCTTTTTGATCGATCTATTCAAGAGTCCGTAGTAAAATAACATGAAGCTATTATTTCCCTTCGATCTATCATAGAGTTCGTACTAGAATAACACCTTAAGACACAAATCAACCAAAACCCTAATGTCACCTAGATACTCCAATGTCACCTCAAGTATCCGTGGGTATGATTATACGATATGCATCACACAATCTCAGATTCATCTATTCAACCAACACAAAGTACTTCAAAGAGTGCCCCAAAGTTTCTACCGGAGAGTCAAGAAGAAAACGTGTGCCAACCCGTATGCATAAGTTCACGAGCGGAACCCGCAAGTTTATCACCAAAACATACATCAAGTGGATCACGTGAATATCCCATTGTCACCACAGATAAGCACGGCAAGTCATACATCAAGTGTTCTCAAATCCTTAAAGACTCAATCCGATAAGATAACTTCAAAGGGAAAACTCAATCCATTACAAGAGAGTAGAGGGGGAGAAACATCATAAGATCCAACTAATATAGCAAAGCTCGCGATACATCAAGATGGTACCACCTCAAGAACATGAGAGAGAGAGAGAGAGAGATCAAACACATAGCTACTGGTACATACCCTTAGCCCCGAGGGTGAATTACTCCCTCCTCGTCATGGAGAGCGTTGGGATGATGAAGATGGCCATCGGTGAGGGATCCCCCCTCCGGCAGGGTGCCGGAACAGGGTCCCGATTGGTTTTTGGTGGCTACAGAGGCTTGCGACGGTGGAACTCCCGATCTATTCTGCTCCCCGAAGTTTTTAGGGTATATGGATATATATAGGCGAAAGAAGTTGGTCAGGGGAGCCACGAGGGGCCCACGAGGGTGGGGGCACGCCCAGGGGGGCAGGCGCGCCTCCTTGCCTCGTGGCCACCTTAAAGCTTCCTTGACTTCAACTCCAAGTCTCCTGGATTACGTTCGTTCCCAAAAATCACGCTCCCGAATGTTTCATTCATTTGGACTCCGTTTGATATTCCTTCTCTGTGAAACACTGAAACAAGGGAAAAAACAGAAACTGGCAATGGGCTCTGGGTTAATAGGTTAGTCCCAAAAATATGAAAGTGTTTAGTAAAGCCCATAAACATCCAAAACAAATAATATAATAGCATGAATACTATATAAATTATAGATACGTTGAAGACGTATCAGATGCAAGCGGAGAGAGAGGATTGTGTGTGTGTGGTGAGGATGGGGGGTGCGGACACTCGGGCGCACCATTAATATGGAGTAGTGGGAGTTGTGGGAGAGAGGCGGGCGGTGGTCAAACCGATGGCTCGCCTCCCGGTGAGCCCGCGCACCGGACTGCTGGCATGCCTATCAAAGTTTCACACAGCTATTCGCACGCCTCCCTATGACACTATGCAGTGAGCACGCCTCCTCAATTCACACACCTGCACGCACGCCTCCCTGTCGGCCTGCGCGGTGGACTGGTTGCATGCATCCCGTCAACTCACGCCTGCTCGCACGGCACACGGGTCGCGCGGTGGCATGTATATTATTTTTCTATTTGGATGATTAATGCTGCCGCTTTATTGCTTAACTGAACATTGCATGTATCCATTGTTGGTCTAACTTTCACGGTTCAAATAAATAATCCATTTGGGACATTGGTTCCCAATTATTAATAATCTCCCGTCCGTAATTAGATAAAGATTACGTCAAAACTAGTCTCAAATTTGACAGAAAAAAAGTATAATGCCACTTTGTATTGGTGTCCATATGACAACACGATAAGTTTCATGAACTTCAAATAGGTTTTGGATGTACTAGAATTTAAAAATCAAGATTCTCAATATTTGAAATTTGTTGCACGGCGAGTAAACAGGCACCCAGTGAGACACATGTGTTTTTGCAATCCATTTAGGTGCACTGTCACGTGTGCATGTAGCTCAAATTTTATTTTTGCTCATTATACCCCGTAGAAAATCAATCAATTAATGTACTAAAACATCTTAATGATCTCTGTGATTTTTTTGAAATTAAAAAGTCCCTCCTTTGGTAACATATGTTCACCGTGGGATAATTAATTTAACATGCATCATAGTTGCGGAGGATTCACGGTGTGTGTGTGGGTGTGTGTGTCTGGGGGTTGCGGGTGGCTCGCAGTACACTACGAGTTGTGAGCCACCGTGTGGGTTGGCCGTTTTGTTAGGCAGGACGGTGCCACATCAGAGTCGTGAAATCGTTATTTAATACATTACACAACCCTTTCATACATACATGTTTTGGCCACATGAAATCGATGGTTGTCCTACGCGACACTCGATACTCGCATGTGACGCTTTCTGCGGGTCCGCGAGGTCGTCGTCCATCAATTTGACGAACAGCTGGAAGTGAGGTTAATTTGACCAGCAAGGTAGAATCTTTTTTGTTTGTGTTATGGTGGTATATAGTACGCGTCGAAAAGGTGGGAGGGGACTAGCATATACAATATATGTACGCGTCCGTGAACAAGTACACCTCACTCAGTGTCGGGACTGTTTGGTTTCCGAGGCATGTGCCACATCAAAATTGTGAAATTGGCTATTCAAACATCACACAACACCTTTTTGGGCCACATGCATGCACTTGGTGGTTATCCTAGCTAGGACACTCACGTGTGGCAGCTTCCATATGTGGGCCCACGAGGCCATCGTCGATGCATGCATGCATCACTTTGACCTACATCGGGAGAGGTTAATTAATTTCACCATCGATGAGGATTCTTTTGGGTTGTACATATTACGGCAGGAGCATATAGTATGCGGTGAAGAGGGGGGACGGGGACCATCATATGTAGTAAGCTTCATGAACCTCGCTCTGTGTGGGTGCATGGTTTACAGTTTTTGAGGCATGTGGCACATCAAAGTTGTGCATTTTGGGTATTCAACATATATATGTTTGGCCCACATGCAAAGCAGTGGTGGTTGTCCTCTCGCACCCACTTAAGCAGTTATCCGCGATATCGATGCTTTCCATTTGTGGGCCCGCTTGGTCCATCACTACTTTTTGCCTGACAACAAGAGAGGTTAATTTGTCTTAGGAGGAGATTATTATTTTTGCTTGTAATATGGTATATATATAGGTCATGCTCTGGGATGACATGCATGATATAGTTTGAGCACACACACATGCATGTGTACGCATGAATCCCTCCCATCGAGTCAAAGTGGCTACTACAACGACACGTCATGAACCGATCTCACTCTGTGTGCGCAGCTAGTGTATGATTTTTTATGCACGCGCCACATCAATGTTGTGAAATAGTATTCAAACATGCATGCACGCATAACCTCCATACATATGGATGTAGTGGTTGCATTCGAACGGTACACTCCCTCGCGTGGTTACTGGCGACAAGACTATATATTCGTGGGCCCGCGTGGACATCCATGGTCACCTTGACCAACAACAAGATAGGTTACCATGGCGGATTCTTCATTTGGTTCGTGTTATCGTAGTATAGGTCGTGGTGAGATTCAAACCTTATGCTTGAGCACATATACTATGCATGCATGCATGAATCCCCGTCGTTGGCTTGAAGTGTGGTGTAACATACATATGCATCGTCAACCTAACACTCACTCGGTGTGGGGATTTCTAGTTTGAAATCACGGCGCCACATCAAAGTTGTTCAATTGTTACTCAAAAACACACACCTCCATACATATGTTTGGGCCACACGCATGCAGTGGTTGTCTTCGGGGACTAGCTACTTGCGTGATTATTGGCGAGCTAGCCCATCTCCGGGGTCGCATGGACGGCCATCACTTTGACCAACAACAATAGAGAGGTTGTACGACCGAGGTGGATTATTCTTTGTCCATTTTACGACCCGTCTTGGTGAGATATGCCTCTCTGGCCCGCCGACTGAAAGTGTGTGTGTGTGGGGGGGGGGGTGTTTCAACTTCGCACTTTGCTAGGTGAACCTCGGTTGGGGGGGCATGCATTCATAGCTTAGGATTCCCTTCGTGGCGACACGAGGGGGGGCGGCTTCTAGCTACTTCGCACTTTGCTAGGGTGAACCTCGGTTGGGGGGCATGCACTCATAGCTTAGGATTCCCTTCATGACGACACGAGGGATGGGGGCTGCTAGCTACTTCACACTTTGCTAGGGTGAACCGCTGATGGGGGGTGGCATGCATTCATAGCTTAGGGTTCCCTTCGTGTCGACACGTGGGAGGGGGGCTGCTAGCTACTTCGCACTTTGCTAGGTGAACCTCGGTTGGGGGGGCATGCATTCATAGCTTGGGATTCCCTTCGTGCCGACACGAGGGAGGAGGGGGGCTGCTATCTACTTCGCACTTTGCTAGGTGAACCTCGGTTGGGGGGAGGGGGCATGCATTCATAGCTTAGGATTCCCTTCGTGCCGATACGAGGGGGGTGGGTGGGGGCAAGCAATACCGTGTGCTTTGCGAGAGAGATGCCACATCGAAGTTGCATTTGGTATTTGAAAATCAAACCACCCTTTTCATACATAAATTTGGTCCACATGCAAGTGTGTTCGTGTTCTGACCCTCTCCCACGTCATTTTTCGCCAAATTTATGAACATTAGACAAGTCGGATGATGCAATAGACACGGTTCACTCACACTAACCGTGTGCCATGCTGGTGCCCCTGCCACACACACGTTCGCATAGTACATTGCGCTCCATGAGGCTCCCCCTCTCAAAAATATCTGCCCGCCTCAAGGGTTTTTTTGTTTCATAACACACGGTTGTTATCTCTGGACCGTCTGCGATGTTTCTTGTTCCCAATCCCGCCTGCATCCCTAGAAAATATCTACCCGCCTCGAGGGTTTTTCTGTTTCATAACACACGGTTGTTATCTCCGGACCGTGTGCGATGTTTCTTGTTCCCAATTGTCGGTGTACAAAAGTAGGGGCGCTCCTTTTTTACCCCTTTACTTGTGCGCGAACAGTTGGAGCCGCGCCCACGGCCACACTAAGCAGGACAGGGGAGGGAAGCCGGAGAGAAGCCAAAGGCACAAGGCGATCAGAGGCAACGCCAAGACCAGAAACACAAGACAACAAAGGGGCGAGGTGGACTCCCCCGGCAAGACCCTTGCCGGGGCGGCTGATGAAGCTATGTACCTAGGGTAGGGTCATGGACCTGTCCAAGATACCCTCCCCAAGGACATCTTTAGAAGAATTACCTTTCAATCGACTCAGAAGTGTTGCACTCGACAGACTCGAAGACACTCGACCATGAAGCCAACCACTCGACAGCCAGGAGATCTAAAGTCACTCCGCACGCAAACGGTCATTAAGTAGCTTTTATGGTCATCATAGCACTTTATTTGTGGCGTTACCAGTAACGCCCGACCTTAATGTACCTTAAACCCTGCATAATCGAGAAATTTGGAGGGTCCGGCAAACTCTATATAAGCCACCCCTCCTCGGTGTCAGCGTTCGCACCACTGTAACTCATACACACATAATCCAATTCGACCGCCTCCGGGCTCCGAGACGTAGGGCTGTTACTTCCTCCGAGAAGGGCCTGAACTCGTAAACCTCTTGCGTATACAATACTCCATAGCTAGGATCTTGCCTCTCCATTCCTACCCCCCTACATTACTGTCAGACTTAGAACCACGACAGTTGGCGCCCACCGTGGGGCCGGTGTCTTAGCGAATTATTGGAGAAGTTGCGATTTTTCCGATCTCCTTCATCATCGTTTCAGGCGGAGTTTTGGTTGAGGGCCGCAAGATCCGTCTCGGCGCGCTCACGTACATCGCCAACGACTCCGCTTGGCTTCAGGAGGCTCCGCTCGACATCGACGCGCTCCCTGTCTGCGGGGCGACGCACTTCAGCGTCTTGCGCGGCGTCCTTCTGCAGCAACTGTCGACCCAGTATCGGTCGGCCCCTGTGTCGTCCTCCCTCCCTGTTTCCCGCCGGCGCAAGCGCTCCGGTCGGTCGAGACTTCAGCGGTGGGTGAGGCACGCGGTGGCTCGCCAGTCGGCCACCCCCCAAGTCGCGGCGATCGAGCCCGACGAATCTCTCTACGGCCTGTTCGACCTGTCGATTGGCTCCGCAGAGACTGCATCCGAGTGCAACAACAGTGATCCAGTGGCGGAGGTTTTGATGGTCGATGGACCACGCAGTCCTCCCGGCTTCCCCCGTACCGACGGAGGCGACGGCGGAGGCGATCCATCGCATGCCCATGAAGAGTATCTCCTCGAGCCCCTCACTTCGCTGCAGAGGGAAGAACTTCGCCGCTGGAACATGGATGCGCTACACAGTCCTATCGTTGGAGAAACCCCCGAGGCTCGTGCTTTAGAGGACGCACTCTTGGCTAACTTGGCTGAGCGCACTCGACTGGAGAACCTCCAGCGAGTACTCGACGAGCGTGCGCGACAACGGGTTGCATTCCCACCGCCTGTCTTTTTTAGACGCCTATTCCGGTTACCATCAGATCCGTCTGCATGGACCCGACGAGATCAAAACATCTTTCATCACTCCATTCGGGTGCTTCTGTTATGTCACCATGTCATTCGGCCTCAAGAATGCCGGAGCCACGTTCATGAGGATGATTCAGAAGTGTTTGCTCACTCAAATCAGTCGGAATGTGGAAGCATACATGGATGATATTGTGGTCAAGTCACGGAAGAGTTCCGACCTGCTGACTGACCTTGCTGAGACATTTGCCAACCTTAGGAGGTATAATATCAAGCTTAATCCATCAAAGTGCACATTCAGAGTTCCTGGCGGAAAGTTACTCGGTTTTCTCGTTTCCGAACAAGGAATCGACGCCAATCCAGAAAAAGTTGGTACTATACTCCGAATGAAACGTCCTATGCGTGTGCACGATGTCCAGAAGCTTACTGGTTGCTTGGCCGCTTTAAGTCGATTCATATCTCAACTCGGTGAAAAGGCATTGCCTCTTTACCGACTGATGAAGAAGTCAGACAAGTTCTAGTGGACTCCTGAAGCCGTTGCAGCGTTTGCAGAGCTAAAAACTCTGCTCTCCACCCAGCCGGTGCTTGCTGCCCCAATCAGCAAAGAGCCTTTGCTGCTTTACATTGCAGCCACGGGACAAGTTGTCAGTACAGTACTTACGGTCGAGCGGGAAGAAGAGGGAAAAGCCTTTAAAGTTCAGCGCCCAGTATATTATGTTTCTGAAGTTTTGACCCCATCAAAGCAAAGATACCCTCATTATTAGAAGCTTGTATATGGGATTTATATGACCACGAAGAAGGTTGCTCATTACTTCTCTGACCATTCCATTACAGTCATCAGCGACGCTCCATTGTCAGAGATTCTGCACAACAGAGATGCAACTGGTCGAGTGGCAAAATGGGCGATTGAACTCGTTCCTCTAGATATCAAGTTTGAGGCAAAGAAAGCCATCAAGTCCCAAGTAATAGCAGATTTCGTCGCTGAGTGGATTGAACAACAACTGCCGACTCAAGTTCACTCAGAGCACTGGACCATGTTCTTTGATGGTTCCAAGATGCTGAATGGTTCCGGTGCTGGGGTAGTGTTAGTTTCCCCCCGAGGAGATAAGCTCAGATATGTTCTTCAAATTCACTTTGATTCCTCCAACAACGAAGCAGAATATGAAGCACTTTTGTATGGGTTGCGTATGGCCATTTCACTCGGCGTCCGTCGCCTCATGGTCTATGGCGACTCAGATTTGGTGGTTAATCAAGTGATGAAGGAGTGGGACGTCAGAAGTCCGGCCATGACTGGTTACTGCAATGCAGTGAGGAAGCTAGAGAAGAAATTCGAGGGGTTAGAGCTTCATCATATACCCCGACTGAAAAATCAAGCAGCTGATGATTTGGCAAAATAGGTTCCAAGAGAGAAGCCATTCCCAGCAATGTGTTTCTGGAACACATTCACACACCATCAGTTCAAGAGGATCCTTTCACCGAAGAAGCCCCGCAACCAAAAAGTGCCACAGATCCGCTGAAGTTGAGGTTCCAGTGGTGGTCGACCTAATCATGGAAGTTTTGGTAATCACTCCCGACTGGACAGTGCCGTACATCGCGTATATCCTAAGGAAAGAGCTCCCAGAGAATGAAGAAGAGGCTCGACAGATCGTCCGTCGATCCAAGGCCTTTACTGTGATAAAGGGACAGTTGTTCAGGGAAAGCGCGACTGGAGTCAATCAGAAATGTATAACACCAGAAGAAGGTTAGATAATTCTTGACGATATCCACTCGGGGACCTGTGGTCACCATGCGTCCTCTCGGACCATTGTGACTAAAGCATACCGAGCGGGGTTTTACTGGCCAAGAGCAAATGAAATGGCGAAAGAGATAGTCGACAAGTGTGAAGGATGTCAGTTCTATTCCAATATGTCACACAAACCAGCCTCAGCCTTGAAGACCATTCCACTCGTCTGGCCCTTCGCTGTTTGGGGATTGGATATGGTTGGACCACTGAGAACTGGCAGGAGCGCCTTCACTCACGTGCTAGTGGCAGTCGACAAGTTTACTAAACGGATTGAAGCTAAGCCTATCAAGAATCTCAATGCTTGCACTGCTATCAGTTTCATCAGAGAGTTGACATTCAGATATGGAGTTCCGCATAGCATCATCACTGATAATGGGTCAAACTTCGATTCCGACAAGTTCAAAGCCTTTTGCGCCTCTCAAGGCACACGAGTCGACTACACTTCAGTCGCTCACCCCCAGTCGAATGGACAAGCGGAAAGAGCAAACGGTCTAATTCTCAAAGGACTGAAACCCCGACTGATGCGTGATCTCAAGCACGCAGAAGGCGCATGGGTCGACGAACTTCCATCAGTTCTTTGGGGATTGAGGACTACCCCTAATTGGTCAACTGGACGAACTCCATTCTTTCTGGTCTATGGAGCTGAAGCAGTTCTGCCGAGTGACTTGCTTCACAATGCACCCCAAGTCGAGCTCTACTCTGAAGATGAAGCAGAACAAGCCCGGCAGGATGCTGTCGACCTCCTAGAAGAGGAAAGAGAGATGGCCCTGATCCGCTCGACTATCTATCAGCAACACTTACGTCGATTCCATGCCAGAAATGTGAAGAGTCGAGCCTTCCAAGAAGGAGACTTGGTCCTCCGAGTGGATCAACAGAAACCACACAAGATCGCTCCCACTTGGGAAGGCCCCTTCATCATCACCAGAGTTCTTCACAATGGAGCGTACCATCTTTACAATGTCGATCGCCAGATTGATGAGCCACGAGCTTGGAATGCGGAGCCGCTCCGCCCGTTTTATACTTAAGTACTCACTCGGATGAGATGTAATAAGAAATACCTCTGCAGTTTATTTATCAAAGACAAGTGTTATAATTTTCCCAGTGATTGTTGTTGCTTTTGTTTTCGTAAGAAACCCCCCAGTGGGTAGCTTAGCTGCGAATCCGTTTCACCTAAATTTGTACAAAAAATTCCTACCGAGTGAGAGCAAGCCTCTCACTCGGAGGCTTAGCTGTGAATCCGTTTCGCCTAAGTACTTGAAAATCCTACCGAGTGGTGAGCCAGCCTCCCACTCAGGGGCTTAGCTGCAGTCCAAGTACTCGCCTAAGTTTAAAAAAAATCCTACGGAGTGGTGAGCCAGCCTCCCACTCGGGGGCTTAGCTGCAATCCAAGTACTCGCCTAAGTTTAAAAAAATCCTACTGAGTGGTGAGCCAGCCTCCCACTCGGGGGCTTAGCTGCAGTCTAGTGCTCGCCTAAGTTTAAAAGATCCTACCGAGTGGTGAGCCAGCCTCCCACTCGGGGGCTTAGCTGCAGTCCAAGTACTCGTCTAAGTTTAAAAAATCCTACCGAGTGGTGAGCTAGCCTCCCACTCGGGGGCTTAGCTACTGATCAAGACTACTAAGTTTAAAAATCCCTCTAGAGTGGTGAGCCAGCCTCCCACTCGGAGGCTTAGCTGCATTCCAGTACTCGCCTAAGTTTAAAAAATCCTACCAAGTGAAGAGCAATCCTCTCACTCGAAGGCTTAGCTGCAGTCCAAGTACTCTCCTAAGTTTGAGAAATCCTACCGAGTGAAGAGCAATCCTCTCACTCGGGGGCTTAGCTGCAGTCCAGTACTCGCCTAAGTTTGAGAAATCCTACCGAGTGAAGAGCGATCCTCTCACTCGGGGGCTTAGCTGCAGTCCAAGTACTCGTCTAAGTTTAAAAAATCCTACCGAGTGGTGAGCTAGCCTCCCACTCGAGGGCTTAGCTGCAGTCCAGTACTCGCCTAAGTTTAAAAAATCCTACCGAGTGGTGAGCCAGCCTCCCACTCGGAGGCTTAGCTGCATTCCAGTACTCGCCTAAGTTTAAAAAATCCTACCAAGTGAAGAGCAATCCTCTCACTCGAAGGCTTAGCTGCAGTCCAAGTACTCTCCTAAGTTTGAGAAATCCTACCGAGTGAAGAGCAATCCTCTCACTCGGGGCTTAGCCAATCCAAGACTCGCCTAAGTTTGAGAAATCCTACCGAGTGAAGAGCGATCCTCTCACTCGGGGCTTAAGCTGCAGTCCAAGTACTACCTAAGTTTAACAAATCCTACCGAAAGTGAAGAGCAATCCTCTCACTCGGGGGCTTAGTGCGATCCAGTACTACCTAAGTTTGAGAAATCCCACCGAGTGAAGAGCAATCCTCTCACTCGGGGCTTAAGCTGCAGTCCAAGACTCAACTAAGTTTGAGAAATCCTACCGAGTGAAGAGCAATCCTCCCAATCGGGGGCTTAGCTGCAGTCCAAGACTACCTAAGTTTGAGAAATCCTACCGAGTGAAGAGCAATCCTCTCACTCGGGGGCTTAGCTGCAGTCCAAGTACTCGCCTAAGTTTAAGAAATCCTACCGAGTGAAGAGCAATCCTCTCACTCGGGGGCTTAGCTGCAGTCCAGTACTCGCCTAAGTTTAAGAAATCCTACTGAGCGAAGAGCAATCCCCTCATTCGGGGGTTTAGCTGCAGTCCAGCACTCACCTAAGTTTGAAAACATATCGATCCGCAAGGATGACGAGGTGCAGGTCAACTGCTACCGTCTCCTTCGGAGCTGCGCCACAAGTACAACGTGTGCTCCATCCTGATCCGCAAGGACGATGAGGTGCAGGTCGACTGCTACCTTCTCCTTTGGAGCTGCGCCACAAGTACAACGTGCGCTTCATTCCGATCCGCAAGGACGACGAGGTGCAGGTCGACTGCTACCTTCTCCTTCGGAGCTGCGCCACAAGTACAACGTGTGCTCCATTCCAATCCGCAAGGACGACGAGGTGCAGGTCGACTGCTACCTTCTCCCTCGGAGCTGCGCCATAAGTACAACGTGTGCTCCATCCCGATCCGCAAGGACGATGAGGTGCAGGTCGACTGAATCTTCCACCTCAGAGCTGCATCTCAAACACAAAGACTATTTCGAGTGAAGAGCAAAGTCCACTCGAAAGCAAATGCAAGCATATTCAGAAGTAAAACAAGTTCAGATAAATCTTAAAGGTTCCAAACCGCAGATCAAAGTACTCGGGTTCTCAGCCCGAAGGAGTTTAGCGGTTACAAAATCCACTCGGTATTCCGAGGCAAATTTAAGGTGAGGCATAAAAGTTTGTTCACTCCGCGGGAGGAGGACTGGCAGGCTCGATTTAACTCGTCTGTGTCGACACCATCGGTGATCCGAGTGGCAGCAGCAATGAAAGTCTCCATAAAGGATTGGAAATCGTGCTTCTTGGTGTTGGCGACCTTGATTGCTACCAGCTTATCTTCTCGCGCCTCTTTACAGTGGACACGAAACAAAGACAGAGCCACATCAGCACCGCACCGAGCAGAAGACTTCTTCCACTCCTGCACTCGACCAGGGATCTCGTTAAGACAAGTCATCAGGGACTTGAGGTCGTTCTGGAGTGTTGCCCCTGGTCAAAGTGCTGTGTCGATCCGCGACGTGGCGACTTTCAGTCGAGCCAAGTAGTCGAGAACGCCGTCGATGCGGGATTCCAGTCGGAGTAGGTTCATAGCAGTTTCATCCTTCACGGGGGAATTAATGGGATCCAAATGCGCAGTCCAAGGATAAGTCAATATTCGTATGTCGAATCGACAAAGATGCACCAGTCGGAACGGAATATGTACCTTCAATCTTGATGAATAACTTCTTGGCGAGGCTCCTCAGATAGCTTTCCAGGTCATCCCTCCTGCGAGCAATGCCCTCCATCTTCTCGTTCAGGCTAACCTTGTCCTTCTTCAAGCGGGTTACCTCCTTGTTGGCTTCATCCAGAGCAGATTTCATCTTCACGTTCTCCTCCTCCAGTTTGCCGACTGAAGCCAGCTTCTGTTCACCCAGTGCAATTTGGTCGTCGGCCTTCTTTTGTGCAGCAGCCAGATCATGATCCTTCTTTAATAGAGCCTGGTTCAGTTTTTCTGAAAAGAAATAATGCTCAGTTCAGAAAGAGCAGAATGAAATCCGGGTCTAAGACAAAATAGTCGACAAAGCTTCCTTACCACTGGCGTCATCTTTGGCCTTCTGCAGCTCCGACTTGGCCAACTCCAGGTCAAGGTTGAGCTGAATCTGCTGCTTTTCTAAGTCGGCAAAGCGAGTTCCAAGGTCACAAGATTTCTGCAATCAGAGAGGCTGGGTTATTTTACAGAGAAAAAAGACAAAGACAATAAATACTAAGACTATGGTCGACTGCCCGCAGTCCACCATAGTCTCGGGGACTACACCCAGTGGGTGCACTTAGCGTGCCCCCACTGGTTCAGTAAACACTCGACGAGACCTTTTCGGCATGAGTGTATATCTATAAAAAAAGAAGAAGAAAGACAGCAACAAAAAAGTTTTTAAGACCATAGTTGACTGCCAACAGTCGACCACGGTCTCGGAGACTACACCCAGTGGGTGCACTTAGCATGCCCCCACTGGTTCAGTTTACACTCGACATGGCCAGATCAGACCGAGTGAAGGAATTAAAATGTCAAGACTACAGTCGACTGCCTGCAGTCCACCATAGTCTCGGGGACTACACCTAGTGGGTGCACTCAGCGTTCCCCCACTAGTCCAAAACTTCAATAACAAAAATTCAGCTCAAAGCATGGATTGGCTCAGTGACAAGTCGAAACACCCAGTGGATGTGCAGACGCAAAGATCCTTGGAAAGAGAGTTTTCAGGTAGCATATCCTAACAGAGCAAGTCAAGAAAACCAGTCGACGTGCTGCTAACCTGAACATTGCTTTGGAGAGCCGAGTTGGCATCATAGGCGGCCTGACTGACATCCCGCACCATCTTCATCTTCTCCATCATAATACCTGCTTGGCGTATGGCTTCTTTGGCAGCATTCACTTTGTCCTCTGGGACGTGATGGGTAGCAAAAACTGAAGATGGATCGGCAGGAGCTTGAGCAGTCGATGAAGAAGGCAGAGCACTTTCGGCGATTAGTGCAGCGAAGGTAACTGAAGCCCGATTGGCATCACCAGTGTCCTGAACGACTGGTTCAGCTATCAGCGTCGATTGTGCCACCTTGTCTGCAGGAGTTTTCTTATTTTTCCTCGTCAAAGGCCTCTCGGGCTCTTCATCGTGATCGTCGGGGAGGTCAATAATGTTGGGAGCTGTTCAAAGATCGGTCACCAAAATTGCATCACCCAATGGTATATAGTACAGTTGAGTCGACCAAACAAAGACAGAACGACATAAATCGTACCCAGATTGGAGGTGACTGCATCCTCCATTGCCTCATCCTCATCCCTGTAAGCTGAAGTCCCGGAAGTAGCAGCGCTGCCAGTTCCAAAGTTTATCTGGTCAAATCAAGGGAAAAATAAACAGCACAGAGCGTCGAGTGAATACAAAGGGAGACACTCACGCAGAAGTGACGGGGATGTCAATCTTTATCTTCGGCAACGCCTTCCGAGGCCTTGGCACTACAACTTTGGGCTGCTTTGACGCTTTTTCAGTCGGAGCCGGTGAGGACGTCTGGGCGCTTTGAAGACGGGCGGTCGACCAATCGCTTTTCACAAGCGCTCGGCCGGTCTTGGTCGAGCTTGGATCGCCTCTCCCTGCGAGGAGGTGACTCGGCTTCTTCTTCGTCACTTGAGTCATCACTTTCCTCGGTCTCCTCTCCTTCAGAATGCCAGTCACCATTGTCGCCGCTGCTCGCCTCCCCTTGTTGGTCTTGCTCTTGCTCCCCGTTGGGCATTGAGTACATTTCGATAAGAGCCTGGCAGAAAAACAAGCAGAACAAAAGTCAATCGATGGAGCATAAATAGTTGCATGGTTAAAATTACGGTCGGAAATTCAGAGTTGAACCTTGTCCGATGCGTGGGGGGGTCGAGTGGAGGAATTCTCCTGGCTCCCCTAGGGTTGTCTCTATTCCCAGTGATGCTCGTCAGCCACCCCTCCAGCGTGGCATCCTCGACCTCCTCCGGGTGGATCCGAGTGGTGTCCTCAGTACCTGAATACATCCACATCGGATGGTCTCGAGCTTGAAGTGGCTGGATGCGTCGTCGAAGGAAGACCTCCAAGAGGTCCATACCAGTCACCCCGTCACGGATAAGCTCGACAACACGTTCGACCAGCACCTTAACCTGCACCTTCTCTTCCGGGATCACCTTCAAAGAGGAAGGCTTCCTCACTCGGTCCATGGAAAAAGGAGGGAGTCCGGTCGACTGCCCTGGTGTCGGCTGGTCTTTGCAGTAAAACCAGGTCGACTGCCATCCACGGACCGAGTCGGGTAGGATCATGGCCGGAAAAGAAATTTTCCCTCTCATCTGAACCCCATGACCCCCACACATCTGAATCACTTGTGTTCTCTCGTCACTGGATTGGCCTTTTTCACCGTCTGGGAGCGACAGTGAAAATGTGCTTGAAAAAGGCCCCAATGAGGCCGACAACCCAAGAAATTCTCGCACAAAGACACGAAAGCGGCGAGGTACACGATTGTGTTGGGTGTGAAGTGGTGGAGTTGTGCCCCAAAGAAATTCAGAAATCCCCGAAAGAAAGGGTGATGAGGCAAGGAAAACCCGCGGTCGACATGGGTGGCCAAGAGAACGCACTCACCCTCCCGAGGCTGCGGCTCGGACTCCTTCCCCGGAAGCCGCGCCGATCCATGGGGGATCAGTCCTCAGTGGCCAGGTCATCGAGGTCTTCTTGACGAATCTTCGAGCGGATCCAGTCGCCCTGGATCCAGCCCTGCCGCAGGCCGGCCCTCGATGAAGATCCGCCCCGACTGGTCGTATTTCCCTTCGCCTTCGCTGTCGCTTTCTTCGCCCGCTCCAGGGCCGCTGTCTTCTCTTTCACCATTGTTGCCGGCGAGACGCGCGCAGGACAGCGGCACTGGGACGGAAGCGAGCACGGCGGATAAGTCTGAGGAAGAGAGGAGGAAATGAGAACGCACTGTTCAAAAAAACCCCGACCGGCGCCTTATATGAGGTTACTTCCGAAAGGATCGACTTGTAGGCCCGGCGATCTCTGTCAAATCCGCAAGAATAGCCAAGGCGCGATACGTGGCGAAAAAGGTGGCGCGGAGATTGAGGCGCCCCTGCCTTATCCCATTCGACATCAAGGCCTCCTCCGCCCAAGCGCTTCCCGAAATTCAAATCCCGCAAAATCCGCGAGTTGCAGAACTTGTCATACAGAAGATCTCCTCCGCTCTGTCACTCGGAGCTCTCCAAGTAAAGAAACTGACTCGACGGATAAAAAGAATGGATCAAGGCGACTGAAAAAGAAGTTGGTACCATCACCTAAGTTCATTGATCCAGAGCAAGATATACTCATAGCACGAAAATGGATCGGAAGTGTCTTCAACTCCTTCCCCACTCAAACCTCGATCCATTCGGGGGCTAATGATGAAGCTATTTACCTAGGGTAGGGTCATGGACCTGTCCAAGATACCCTCCCCAAGGACATCTTTAGAAGAATCACCTTTCAATCGACTCAGAAGTGTTCCACTTGACTGACTCGAAGACACTCGACCATGAAGCCAACCACTCGACCATGAAGCCAACCACTCGTCAGCCAGGAGATCTAAAGTCACTCCGCATGCAAACGGTCAGTCATTAAGTAGCTTTTATGGTCATCATAGCACTTTATTTGTGGCGTTACCAGTAACGCCCGACCTTAATGTACCTTAAACCCTGCATAACTGAGGGCTGGAGGGGTCTGGCGAACTCTATATAAGCCACCCCCTCCTCAGTGTCAAGGGTTCGCACCCCTGTAACTCATACACACATAATCCAGTCGACCGCCTCCGGGCTCCGAGACGTAGGGCTGTTACTTCCTCCGAGAAGGGCCTGAATTCGTAAACCTCTTGCGTATACAACTACTCCATAGCTAGGATCTTGCCTCTCCATTCCTACCCCCTACATTCTTGTCGGACTTAGAACCACGACAAGCTTCCATGGCCCTAAGAAGAGCCTTGCCAGGGCAACTTGCCCAACACCAAAAGAGCGAGCCACCCTTGAGCCCACGGGTTCCAACCCAACCTCCGTGGTGGCATGCAGATCTTTGTCAAGACCATAGATATGTGAGATCAGATGAGGATCACAAGACGGCGACCCTCGGCAGGATCCGAGCCGAGGGAATCCACAAGGCCCCCGGCAAGCGTCTTTGCCGGGGACGACTGTGACACCATGGCAAGACCCTTGCCGGGCCCCTGGCAAGGCCCTTTCCGAGAGCGCCAGTGGGGCCACTGCCAGTCCTGCACCAACCAAGACTCCGCTGCCGTTCGCATGCAGCTGCCAGCCAAACCAGCTGGGCAGGCACCTGCGTGGCAACATGTAGCTTCCAGGCCAACTCAGCAAGCACCTGCGTGGTGGCATGCAGATCTTCGTGAAGGCCCTACCACCGCGCCACCTCAGCTGCCTGCATGCCTACATGGCGCTACATGCATCGCTGGCCTGGGCGCATGTCGAAGCGAGGCGGAGCAGCGACGGACGGGACGGGCCTCGGTCCCGTCCCTGGTAAAGCTAATGGACACCTAAGTAGCGCATTTAATGCACTTTGTCCCGTAATGCCATGCGATAAGCTCGCACACTGTAGGCCTTTCCACCTCCTGTGTGCCACTGTGGCAACCCCTTTTTCCTATAAAAGGAGGCCCGAGGCGACCAGGAGGGGGATTCGGCTTTTTGGTACTACACAGCCACCGTAGCTAGTTCGAAAGCTCAAGAACACTCAATACATCCACCAAAGCAGGACTAGGGTATTACGCATCCTTGCGGCCCGAACCTGGCTAAACGATTCATGTGCTTCCTGTTAGACCTGCTCTTCTCACGACCCCGCGCCCGCCGACCTTAGAAGGGATCCTAGTGATCCCATAGGTGTCGTTTCCCCGACATCTTTGGCGCGCCAGGTAGGGGGTTGCAGTTGTGATAATCTGGTCTAGCTGTTAGCCTAGCAGTTCCTCGTCGCCATGGCTCCCAAGAAGAAGGCGGCCACGGCGGTCGGTTCGTCGGGATCCAGACGGCCCGTACCGGTGAGGGCGAGTAGCCGGCCGGTCGCGGACAGGACCCGAGGCACGGCCCGCGAGCACCAACATCACTCTGCCAGTCAGAGCCTGGCGAGCGGTGTAGTTCGTGCGCTAGACGGCGGGCCGCACACCACAAAATCCAGAGACGGAGCCAATGAAGATGCTCGAACCACTATCGAGCACCGGCGCGATACACGCCACCAGTCGGATAAGCGGGCGGGACCCGCTATGGACCGCCCAGCACCGGGGGGCTCCGGTGGCCTACCTTACGAGGTGGGTTGCCCAGCCTTTACCCGTGAGCTGTGGTAGTTTCAGTGGCCGTCCCACCGCACACTCAAGGCCGACGTCGGCGAGAAGTACAACGGCAAGACCCATCTGTTAGAGTTCCTCAGCATCTACACCATCGCGATGCAAGCTGCCGGAGCTCGCGACGACAAGGTGCTTGCCAATTACTTCCCGTTGGCACTGAATCCCAACGTCATGTCTTGGTTAATGCACTTGCCGGCGGATTCCATTTCTTCTTGGTCGGATCTGTGCCATGAGTTCATTGGTGCCTTCACCGGAGGCCACCAAGCTCATGGCGAGCCGATGATTTGCATATGATTCCCCAGAAGGAAGGGGAAACCCTACGCAAGTACATCCAGAGGTTCAGCCGGGTGCAGTACAACATCCCCGATGTTCATCCCGCCGCCGTGATTAGCGCGTTCCATTAGAATGTGCGCAACCGCAAGATGCGCAAAGAGCTAGCGGTGAACAAGGTTAAGGATGTGGCCAAACTTTATGTTCTGGCCGATAGGTGCGCCCGGGCTGAAGAGGGAAGGAAGTACCCCGGCGAGGACGCCGGCATGGAAATCGACTCTACTGATGAAGACACCGCCGCCTCGACGAAGAAGGGCCTGCGTCACAACAGGAAACACAAGGGCAAGACCGTGCTTGCCGTCGAGGGATCCGACGACACCGGCGCTACCAAGAAGGCCAAGGCAGATGACCCCGGCAAGGAAATTGTCGGGTGTGCCGCCTGCCGGGCCTTGGCGGCTGCCGACAAGCCAGGCGGCTCCGACAAGCAGTATTGCAAGATCCACCGCACCAAGGGCCACGACCTCCAGAACTGCCGGCAAGTCGAGCTGCTTGCTGAGAAGCAAAAAGCTGAGTATGAGAGGCGGGACTAGGAGAAGGGCCAGGATGGTGCCGACGGATCCGGCAAGAAGCGTGGCGGCCAAGGAGGTCGCCGCGGCAAGGATAACGAGCAAGAGAGGCCCGCTCGGGGCCGCGACAAGAAGCAGGAAGACGATGATCATGACAAAGACGACGAGTCCGGCGAACATGAGTTCCAGAAAGCTACAGAGGCCATGTGCGTAGATGCTGGGGCCTCGCTGCATACCTCTCACCGCCAGCTCAAGCAGTGGGCGCGTGAGATCACAAGAATGGAGCCATCATTCGGCCTTCGAAGCCCGCTGAAGTGGTGCAGCACACCTATCATCTTTGACGCCGAGGACCACCCTGATCGCACAACCGCGGTCGGGTGTTTGCCGTTGTTTGTTTCACCAATGATACGCAGCCTCAAGGTGAACAAGATGTTAGTCGATGGCGGGGTTGGTCTGAACTTGATCTCGCCTGTTGTGATCAAGAGGCTGCAAATTCCTGATGGAGAACTTGAGGAAACGGGCACGTTTCAAGGGGTCAATTCGGGAAGGAGTCAGCCGAAGGGGAAGGAGCTGTAGGATCTGAAGAAATACCTCTCTTCTACACCAGTACTGGTGGCTCTTAAACCGCAAGAGTCGTTGCTGCTATATCTGGAGGCGACGAATCAAGTGGTCAGCGCCGCACTGGTGGCGCAGAGGGTGGTCGACAAAGAGGTAGTGTCGATGGCAGGACCGGCAGACGGCGAGTCAGAGATTCCCCCGGCAGGGCCTGGTGCCAGCAAGGCAAGGCCCCCGGCAGAGTTTGACGCCATCAGGACAGGGCCTGCGCAGCCCAATGAAGTGGTGCCGAAGAAGAAGATGATGCAGCACCCGGTTTACTTTGTCAGCTCCCTCTTGCAGGGGGCTAGGTCAAGGTACTCCGGTGTGCAGAAATTGCTCTTCATCCTACTTATGGCCTCGAGGAAGCTGCATCATTACTTCCAGGCCCATGAGATCACTGTCGCCTCCCATTGCAATGGATACTGCACAACCCAGACACAATCGGAAGGATTGTGGAGTGGGCCTTGGAGTTATCAATCTTTGGGTTGAAGTTTGAAAGTACCTCAACAATCCAGAGTAGAGTCCTGGAGGAGTTCATTGCAGAATGGACCTCAACGCCTGATGAAGAGATCCAGGAGACCACTCTCCCTGGCAAGGAAACAGCTCGCGACTGGATTATGTACTTTGATGGAGCTTTCTCGCTGCAAGGCGCCAGTGCTGGCGTGCTGCTCGTCGCACCCACCGGAGAGCACCTCAAGTATGTAATCCAGATGCACTTTCCCAGGGAGATGTCCACTAACAACACTGCAGAGTACGAGGGGTTGCTTGCCGGTCTCAGTATCGCGGCATACCTCGGAGTTAAAAAGCTCATCGTCAGGGGTGATTTGCAGCTTGTCGTCAGACAAGTCAACAAGATTATCAGAGCCCGTTGATGGAGGCCTACGTGGATGAGGTGAGGAAGCCGGAGGAGCGCTTCGACGGTATGCAAGCGGAGCACGTTCCCCGAGTAGGGAACGACATCGCTACCTGTCAAAGTGCACTGCATTCGAGATACCTGTGGAACCAGGTACATTTTTGCTTCAGTTAACCCAACCATCCGTCGAACCGTCAACGGAGCAGAACAAGCGGAGAAAATCAGGACCCGGCAAGTACTTTCCCGCTGAGCCCCCAGGGCCGCCGGCAAGCGTGTTACCGTGGACTCTGAGCCTGCCGAGGAGCGACCGACTCCGAGAAGCCGTCAAGCCCTGGCCGTAGAGACAGCCGCTCCCATGGCAGAAGAAATGCCTTTGGTCCTTGCCGTCGAGCCCCAGGCTCCGGCATGGGCACAACATACCGTCCGATTCCTCCAAACAAGGGAGCTTCCTGAGGAGCAGGAAGAAGCGGAGAAGGTAGCCCGTCGGTCTGCCATGTATCAGTTCGTCGATGACGTCCTGTACTGGAGGAGACCGAATGGTGTGAGATTGAAGTGCATTCCCCGGGAGGAAGGACTGGAGCTGTTGGCGGAGATACATGGAGGCATATGTGGCTCCCACATAGGGTCGAGGGCCCTTGCCGGCAAGGAGTTCTGACAGGGTTTCTTCTTGCCCACTGCCCTCCAGGATGCAACGGCGCTAGTAACCAAGTGCAAAGCGTGTCAGTTCCATTTGAAGAAGCTTCATCAACCAGCTCAGGTCCTTCAGACAATTCATCTCTCCTGGCCATTTTCGGTCTGGGGGCTCGACATACTGGGCCCTTTCCCCCATGCTGTCGGGGGCTTTGAGTACTTGTACGTTGCGATCGACAAGTTCACAAAGTGGCCGGACGTGGAAGCAGCAAGGAAGGTGACAGCACAGTCAACCGTCAAGTTCTTCAAGGGGCTAGTGTGCCGTTTTGGTGTGCCGAGCAGAGTCATCATGGACAACGGCACGCAGTTCACGAGCCACACCTTCATGCAATACATCCAAGACCTCGGCAGCAAGGTCTGTTTCGCTTCCGTGGCACACCCACGGAGCAACGGCCAGGCAAAGAGGGCAAATGCCGAAGTGTTGTGTGGCCTGAGGACAAAGACTTTTGACAGGCTGCACAAGAGCGGAAGGCGCTGGATTGATGAGTTGCCGCCTGTTCTTTGATCGATCAGGACGATGCCAAATCGAGCCACCGGCCAGACACCCTTTGCCCTGGTATACGGGGCAGAAGCAGTTCTCCCCACGGAACTCATATACGGGTCACCTCGAGTGCTCACTTACGACGATCTTGAGCAAGAGCAATTGCGGCAAGATGACGCAACGCTCCTTCAAGAAGATCGTCTTCAGGCGGCTGTGAGAGCAGCACGCTACCAGCAAGCCTTGCGCCGCTACCATAGCCGCAAGGTTCATGCCCGAAGCTTTGAGGAAGGTGACCTTGTTCTTCGACGCGTTCTGTCAGCCAAGAATTCCAACAAGTTGACGCCAAAGTGGGAAGGCCCTTATCGGGTTATACGAGTCACCAGGCACGGCGTAGTCCGCCTGGAGACCGAAGATGATGTCCCAGTGAGCAACTCCTGGAACATCAAGCATCTTCGCAAGTTTTACCCATAAGGCGCGGCTTATCGGGCCTCCTGGCAAGCCCCCTTTTGTACAAGCCTTGCCGACAAGCCATGTAACCCTCTGTACAAAGCCAGGCGCAGATCCTGAGCATAAATAAACGAAGCGCTGGCGCCCTAAGTTATAACATGCATGCTAGGTTAAGTCTCTCCCTCGGTTAGGGTTGATTGTGCTTAGCGATGACTAACCCCTAGCCTAGAGGTCGAGTGTGCGTCTTTCTGTTCTCTTTGGTTCGCAGGGCACGCGAACACTTCTGCTGAGCCGCTTGGGAAAAAGAGAACGCACCGGCGCTCCGGCCCCGACAGGCCAAGACTGCCGGGGGCTGAAGATACGAGGATCCAACCACGGCGAGCCAAGGTTGCTGGGGGCTGCGGATCCAGATAAGTCTTTCATCCCCCTGTTATGCATTTCTGTATAGAACTGGGACATGTGAAACCTCGTTTATGTTCTTAAAACCACCGTGCTCCCCCTTTCCTGTACCCAAGAGCTACCTCCTGGGTCAGAATTTGGTAGTAGTCACGGTGGCGAGGAAATGAATGAGGGGCCTAACTGTACTTCGCCCCTACCTCCGCCAAGAGCGCGAGAATGGTCGGCTAAAGTGGGGAGACGGCAAGGCCTGTTGCCGAGCGACAATGTTTATCTTAAAAATAAAAAGGATTCATCCATGGCATGGGCCTCGCTCACGCACAAAGAACCCGGCAAGCACCCTTTTTCACTAAAAACATCCCATACATGTAGAGTTCATACAAAATCAAAAACATGAGCAAGGGGATTACAAGTCTTAAATCTAACAAGTGCCCGCAGGCTTACAAACTAAAAAGAGATAAGGTGCCCGTAATCCCTTTCTTGTCCCTCTCCACAGAAGGTGGAACAAGGCAGCAGGAGGGCAAAAAGAGCGCCTAGGCAAGGTACGAGGAGCAGAAGGCACCAAGAGAACATCTTGGTGCCAGGAAAGGAGCTGGAAGACGAGGCAGCGGGCCGGCAATACAAGACGAAGCCGTCGGTGCCCGCGTACTCCGACTTGACGGACGCCACCAGCCTTCTTCGCCTTCTCCGGCCCTCCTACGCTAGCCGCCCAAGGAGACGACGGGGAGCACCCTGATGGAGAGCTTGGGGAGGAAGGCCCTTGGCTGGGCGCGTGGCCGAGGGATGGGCGACGTGGTCTGTCGGAGTCGGCATCCTGCCGCTCGACTCCCTCATCGTCGCTGTCGCTGTCCTGCTCGTCACTCCCGCTTGAGGAGGAATCTTCATCGTCGGAGGAGCTCTCCATGCAGCACTTCAGGCGAGTTCCAAGATCTCCGAAGACCTTGATGGAGAGCAAGCCGCCCTCCATTAACTTGAAGTAGAGGACAAGCCCTACCATCAGGCTATGGATGCGAGCAAACGTCTTCCATCTGCGACGGAGGTATATAACATGAGGAGCGGGGAAGTCGACGTTGACCCGCGGGCCGCCGGTCCCGCAGCCCCTCATGTGTGATATGAGGGTCTGGGGCGGATCGAGCTCCGTTTCCCGAGAGAAGGGGGTGGGGAGACGGAGACGACGACGCGGTGGCCGGCGCAGCCTGATGAAGAACTCGTGGGGCTGGTCCCCGACGTGAACCTCTGTCGCAGGAGGCACCACTGGCGGAAGCACGGCCATCGTGCCGCCTCGTCCCCCTCTCCCCCTACCACCGCGGCGGCCTCGGCCACGCCCCCTCCCCCTTCCTCTCGTGGCTGGCTCCGCCATCGCGGGCTCTTGGGAAGGAGGGACGCACTGACGAGCAGCAACCCTCGCCGCCACCGTCGAAGGCCCAGCACCTCCTCTCGGCATGGCAGGTGGAAGAAAGGAGCGAATGTGGAGGAGGATGGATACTGAAGGAATGTGGGATGACACCCCCTCCCCCTCCTTATAAAGGGGAGGGGTCGAGGCTCGACCACCCCACTCAGCCAATCTAGCCGTCGTAGGCGCAGGGAATCAGGACCGACCCGCTGCCCCAATCAGCGACGGCCCGGTTTCCTGCCTCCACCGCCTGCCACTTGCATGGAGGACGCGTGGCGAGCGAGAAGAATCAAGGGGACGGGTGAGGCGATCGTTCCCCGCCCCGTGATCGTGGGGCATGGGCGCCTTGAAGACTGCGACCTGAGTCCAATCAGTAAATGAGCCGTGCCTCCACGTCTCCCTCTTTTTATGGGAAGGCGTGAGCCGCCTCTTTACTGCGACGTGACGCATGCGTGCGGGAACCGCCCCACGCATGACCCCCACGTCATGCATGACCTCCCACATCACGCGTTCAACACAGATCGTTGGGAAGCGTGGCGGGCGAAAAATTACTGTGGTGAAATCCCGCCCCGACTGTCCGCGCACCGTTTTGGGCCTGGCCCAACAACTTGTCGCGCTTATGTGTGGCCCAGGCCCGGGGGCTCCTGTCGGTGTACAAAAGTAGGGGCGCTCCTTTTTTACCCATTTACTTGTGCATGGACAGTCAGAGCCGCTCCCACGGCCACACTAAGCAAGACAGGGGAGGGAAGCCGGAGAGAAGCCAAAGGCACAAGGCGATCAGAGGCAATGCCAAGACCAGAAACACAAGACAGCAAAGGGGCGAGGTGGACTCCCCCGGCAAGGCTCTTGCCGGGGCAACTTGCCCAACACCAACAGAGCGAGCCACCCTTGAGCCCACGGGTTCCAACCCAACCAACTACGTTGGACCCAGCGTCTTGCCGGGGACGACTGCGACACCACGGCAAGACCCTTGCCGGGCCCTCGGCAAGGCCCTTGCCGAGAGCGCTAGCGGGGCCACTGCCAGGCCCGCACCAACCAAGACTCCGCCACGGTTCGCATGCAGCTGCCAGCCCAACCAGATGGGCAGGCACCTGCGTGGCAACATGCAGCTTCCAGGCCAACTCAGCAAGCACCTGCGTGGTGGCATGCAGATCTTCGTGAAGGCCCTACCACCGCGCTACCTCAGCTACCTGCATGCCTACATGGCGCTGCATGCATCGCTGGCCTGGGCACGTGTCGAAGCGAGGCGGAGCAGCGACGGACGGGACGGGCCTCGTTCCCGTCCCCGATAAAGCTAATGGACACCTAAGTAGTGCATTTAATGCACTTTGTCCTGTAATGTCGTGCGATTAGCTCGCACACTGTAGGCCTTTCCACCTCATGTGTGCCACTATGGCAACCCCTTTTTCCTATAAAAGGAGGCCCGAGGCGACCAGGAGGGGGATTCGGCTTTTTGGAACTACACAGCCACCGTAGCTAGTTTGAAAGCTCAAGAACACGTAATACATCCACCAAAGCAGGACTAGGGTATTACGCATCCTCACAGCCCGAACCTGGGTAAATGATCCGTGTGCTTCCTGTTAGATCTGCTCTTCTCACGACCCCATGCCCGCCGACCGTAGAAGGGATCCCAGTGATCCCATAGGTGTCGTTTCCCCGACACCAATCCCGTCTGCATCCCTAGAAAATATATGCCCACCTCAAGGGTTTTTCTGTTTCATAACACACGGTTGTTATCTCTGGACCGTGTGAGATGCACTATCATCTCCATAACCATACCACTCTCGGCTAACCGGCCAAGTAATATACCATCTCGATCACCTCGTGATCAAAACTAAAAAGTGATCACTCATGGATCACAAACGGAACCACAGTTGGTTCAACGGGTTACCTCGTAACCAAACAGTGATCATTCATGGATCACAAACGGAACATCCACATGATCACCTCGTGACCACATCACAAACTAAATGATCATCCTCAAGATCATCCCAACATCATCATCAACATCCTGCCAATCTGTACTGCTCAATATATCAACATATAAATCACCTATAAGTCATTCCGTCATGTGAGTGTTGATCGAACGGTGTGACCTAGTACGAACTTATGCCCATGACCGAGGACACGACTATCGATAGATTAAACACACACACTCTGCAGAGGTAGCACACTTTACCCACACCACGGGATCCATGGCCTCGCACTCCCATTCGGGTAGACCAACGACATTCCGACAAAACGGATCTACTGCCATGACACTTTCCCGGCCACTCCGACCAACACCCTTTTGGGTTTAGTCCTGGGTGGCCCCGTGCCTACCAAAGGCACCAACGGCCACCGTCGTGGCAAAACAAAAACGGTCCCAAACAGGGACAAAAAGGCACCTAACAACAACTACGGGCACACAAGGTTATGTCTGCTTACCGGGCAAGGGTACCGCACGCCCATAACCTTCCCTGGTTGGAGGCACCGGCGAGAGACATGACAATAGACCGCATTAGGGCCTTCCCATAAAAGGCAAATGTGGTTGCATTGGAAAAAAACCGTTTCAGTGGCACCTGAGCAGCTTAATGACGGAATTTATCCCCAAAATATAACAGTATTTACTGATACTCCAATATCATCTATCAACCTATAATCCAAGTCATAGCAATATCCAACAAATAATCCAAAGTTTAATATCGTCTTACCAAAAACTCCGAGGACAGCATAACACTACTATCATGATGAATCCAAGAACGATAAAACTACTACTCATATATCAAGAACTAACTATCCAACTATGATCCACATGCAAGCATCACCTCCAACATCATACTCCAAAACATAATATCATCTAGCATCATGATGAAAATAACACTAGCCACTAATAATCCAAAGGCACATGATATCCAAAGTAATACTCCAAAATAATACCAGATACCATCATGAAAATAATCATAATAGCCACTAAGAATCCAACGGCACATGTCATCCATATAATCATCAAAATATAAGTCCTAGAACTCGAAGCAATATCATGGCAGTATCAAGATCAAAACAATACTCCGAGAAATGCCATGAACAAATCATACATAGCTAATGCAATATTTTAAACAAGTTCAAATAAATAAACCATGTCACTGCATTGCAATCATGCAAATGGAGGGTGTGGCTTGCCTGGGGGGAAGAAATCACCGGGAAGAAGTGCGAGAAGCTCGCGGAAAGAATCACCGGAGAACGTTCTCTCTCGGAGGGGGCTGATTAAGCGCAAGGGCAAAATGGTCATTTTCAGAATTTCAAAACATTGTGAAAATGATACCAACAGAACGGGCTCGACGAGACGAAGAAGTCGGCTTTGGATTCACCTGATTTGGAGTTGGGAGTAAAAAGATATAAGGGTTTTTCTGCCAGGGACCTTTCTGTAATGAAAATATTTTCAACCAGGGCTTGGACGGAAAAACAGAAAGCCCCTTCTCAGGAAATACGTTTTCCAGAATGGAAAACATATTTTTGGCCCGAAGAAGAGCAGAGTGCGCTTTTGAAAGGGGAAAGCGCACACGGGCAAATCCCGCGTCCACTTATCCACATCAACGAGGGGGCGGGGCCGGGCCTTGTGTCGCTGACGTGTGGGTCTAGCGCGGCGTCTCTCCTCCTGGGCTTCTCCTTCTTCTCCCTGACGTGTGCCCGCTGTACAGAGGAGGGTCGTCGGCGCCGGCGCTCGCCCTGTCAGCTCCGGCCACATCCAGTGGAGCTCGGACCACCGGAGTGACCAGCGCGAGGAGCCGCACCCGCCTGATGAGTCTGCCCACGTCGGAGAGCAACGGAGCAGGCGGAACAATGAGCGCGGTGGAGGAGAGCTTCGGCCGCCGGGGAGCTCGTGGCAAACGGCCACCGAAGGAGAAAGAGATGTGCTGGGGCTGCTCGGGGGTGGTGGTGGAGCTCTCTGATGGTGGTGGAAGAGAAGGAGGGTGACGGTGTTGAGCGAACTTAGGCCGAGGCCAAGGCGGGCACGGCGGCCATGGAGGAGGAAAGGGGAGCGCTCGAGCTCCGGGGAGCGGCCAGGGAGGCTTCTAGGGGTGAGTGAGGTCGAGTGGCGAAGAGAAACGGCACCGGGGTGGCTTTATATAGCCAGAGCAGGGTGGTGCCGCGCTGGCGTTGCCCCAGACGCGTGGCCGGCGCCACGGACGCGTATGCACGCACCCGAGCTCGCGAGTAGATGGCGGGGAGGAGCAGCGGAGAGTCTCACGGGGCAGAGGAGGCCAACAGAGGGCAGGGAGGAAGAAGATAGCGAGCTCCGAGTCAAACCGCCACTGTTCGCCCGTGGGCGAGTGTCGGTGAGGAAGCTGCCGGAGGGGGAGAGGGGTCCAGGGGAACGGTGACGATGAGGAGAAGCCAAGGGACACACTCATGCGCGCGAAGACGACGAGAGGAGGAGGCGCCGAAGCACAAACAACGCCTGGGCACGGCCGCAGCGCAAAGAGCGCGCGCACTGTTATGCCATTAACGTGGTCACCGCGTGCACTGGCATGTAGCGGGAGCAATGAGCTGGAACGTGTTGTCTAGTGGTAAGTTCTTCCAATGTAGGTTTCAACTGGGGTGGTAGATCGATGTAAAACGCTCTGGTTAAATGGTAAGCATCGTCTTAAGTTTACTGCAGTAAACTTGTCCGTGCACTGATGATCAACAGGGAACTGATTGGGTCAAATTGTGTTTGTCTGGGATGAGTAACTACGGAAGGACTATGATCCTGGAGGTTTTGGAGCATAATGGAGCACAAACTAATATAGTTGCTGTGTAACCCCAAAATTGGTCCAGAATCAAAATTTGGATGATGCACTCACATGGTGTGGCCACTTGGGCTAAAATTGGGCAAGTCATTATGATTTGGTCATAAGAATATGTTGTAGAAATTTCATACCAAATGGACAAGCCAAAGTGGTACTTGTTTCACAGCCAGCCTTACTGACCAGAAACTTCGAATAATTTTGGAGAAATATTGGCTTGATGAAATGGTCCCAAATTTGGTGGAGAGATGTTATTTGGGTATAAGAACAATCTGGTAATTTAGCAGAATTAATGAAGCAATATAAAATATACTTGCTTCACAACCTGAAAATATTGACATAATCAAAGATTTGGTCATGTGCTCACATAGATGATTGGATGGGTATAAAATTTGGAGGAGTGTGATTATATGAGCACATTAAGGAGTGTGCAAAATTTAAACTCATTTGGATAACCCTAGCTAGTACTTCCTTCACAATGCCTTCTGTCTGATAGAATGTTTGAAAAATTGCTTAGGAAGATTGGCTAGGTAAATAAAGTTGAATTTTGGCATGAGGCAATGATTTGGTCATAAGAGAATGCCCAAAAGGTTTGGAAGCAATCAGGAAAGGATAGGTGGCACTTCCTTCACAAAAAGCCACTCTGGACAGAAATGAAGAATAATTATTGGGAAATTATTCTTGGGCTAGGACAGTAAAGTTTGGGCATATTTGAGAAACATATGACCCAAAGAAATTATGAGAACTATTTGGGAATTTTTGGGTGGACAAAAATATAGGTTTCTTCACAACCTAGGGCAGACAAGGTTATTCCTTTAATAGAAAAAGGAATATTCCTGAGAAAAAGAATTTAGGGTTTTGTCAAGGAGTGAAGTGACATGATCTTGGCAAGGTTTTGAGAATGATGAGCCACTTGGGAGGGGGAATGAGGCTGATTTCCGAGGTGGCAAGGCCACAGAACCTCTCCAAAAAGAAAAACAGAGCAAAACCCAATAAATCAAAAAGAAAAAGAAAAGGGCCAAAAAAACAGGCTGTTACAACTCTTGCCCCCTTAAAGAAATCTCATCCTCGTGATTTGGTTACTCAGGGAACAAGTATGACTTAGGGACACCGTTTCCAACTTGGGTATCCTTTTTTCCTTTATTTATTGTTCCCCTGATTTTCTCATGATTTGATTACCTTTGCTCGAGGGTAGTTTGCTTCACCTTTCCCAAATTTTGATAGGTTCTTGCTCATATACCAAATCCTTTTGCTGACGTTGATATTTTTTTATTTGTGTTGGTATCCAAAGGATCTGAGCATAAATTCCCTTTTTCATAAAAACTTTTTACTTCTGCTACCGGGTTACTCAAACAAATGCATGTCTTCTTGGTTCCATAAATGCTGAGAATCATGGCCATTTTCTAACAGGATCTGACTGCTCGCGAGTGATACTGATTTATCTTGATTTATTTCTTTGGCTCAAGCATGGGACATGTACCAAAGATTCGACTGCCTCCTGTCGTGAGCGATATAACAGGATATGGATTTATAGTTGTGTGATACCTCAAATATTAACATCTTGAGGCTGTCCTGACAGGAGTGCTGGCGGGAAAATACTTTTCATGACTTGTTGTCCATGCACTTGGTTCCGCCAGTCAGTATACCTGGTCTGAACTGATTGTTCGGCTTTTGATTTACCCATGTGGTCAGATGTGGTAATAGGCCGTGAGATGCTTTAATACTGCCATTGAAGTCAAAGCATTAAGGTTGCAAAGGAATCTTGGATCTGACAGAATAGACTTGGATGTTCCGCAGTAACCATTTTTAAGCGGGCCAGCGCGATATGAAGTCCTTGTAGAATAGAGTAATCCTCTGAGGTATGCCTATGCGTCTCCATATGGCATCATGGCCTCTAACTGATTTGGGTATACGAACCCTGATGGTCGTGCAAAAATCATCATATCTTTGTTATCAGTCTCATCCTTTGACGATCATGATTGGCTTTGTCAAGATATCTTACTGAAATAACTAGGCCACGCATGTCCTTGATTCTTCGTATGACCATGGACGTGATTAGTGCAATGTTTTTTACATTATTCCTTAGGTATATCTGGTAGATCCTTGCCGTAATCTCGTATGAGTGACTGATATGACTGGGGATACATGCTCACAATATATAAGAATCGTATGCAACCAAACACTTGAGTCTTGAGGTAGGCATATGTTTTGACTGAATTGTTCTTCTGACCAAAAATATTGCTGATCTAATTCTTGAGATGTACTGCCATATACTGCCAACTCACTGCATAATCTCTGAGGATGGTGTAATAGTATGATATTAACGCAGACTGAATGGCTTACGAGAGAAGCCATCTGAGTAGCTTGTTGAAGAAGACTTGTGAACTTAATGCTCAAATCTTTGTTTGGGTATCGTGTAGGGGAACGCTCTATAGCTTACACACGAAGCTTGGTTTGATTATTGTGCTGGAGAAGCCTGAGTTCCGTACTTGAGAAGCTTCTCCTCGGGTTTGCTTGTTTGAGAAAAATTCATTTTCGTCTGTCGGAAGCTTTAGGTATCTTAGTGAGGAGGGCTGGGTATCTTGGACCAGATTCTGGCCATATATTGCACTGAGGGAAAATTTGAGGAGCCTCGTATCATAAGCTTCTTCCGATAGCGGGTGGAGGAAGACTAAGTTTCTTATATCCAAAGCTTCATATTAATATGCAGACTGAAATCTACACACACGCCCATAATATTCTGCGGGTGATTATTTGCATGAGAAAATTTGTTTGACTGTCTTCCTTGAGCATATCACATTCTGACTTTATTTCGGATGATAACATATTTCAAGCATCATGCATTGATGAGCCAAAATTTTGTATATGATCCATACCTTTGACGGAAAATATATGCTACCTCTTGAGCATGTGTTAGTTTTCCCATGAAAAGGAAAGGGTGATGCAGCAAAGTAGCGTAAGTATTTCCCTCAGTTTTTGAGAACCAAGGTATCAATCCAGTAGGAGGCCACACGCAAGTCCCTCGTACCTACACAAACAAATAAGAACCTTGCAACCAACGCGATAAAGGGGTTTTCAATCCCTTCACGGCCACTTGCAAAAGTGAGATCTGATAGAGATGATAAGATAATATTTTTGGTATTTTTATGATAAAGATTAAAAGTAAAGATTGCAAAGTAAATGGCGACAGAAATAACTAGTTGACGGGAGATTAATATGATGAAAAATAGACCCGGGGGCCATAGGCTTCACTAGTGGCTTCTCTCAAGATAGCATAAGTATTACGGTGGGTGAACAAATTACTGTCGAGCAATTGATAGAAAAGTGCATAATTATGAGAATATCTAGGCATGATCATGTATATAGGCATCACGTCTGTGACAAGTAGACCGACTCACCTTTGCATCTACTACTATTACTCCACACATCGACCGCTATCCAGCATGCATCTAGAGTATTAAGTTCATAAGAACAGAGTAACGCATTAGGCAAGATGACATGATGTAGAGGGATAAACTCAAACAATATGATATAAACCCCATATTTTTATCCTCAATGGCAACACTAAAATATGTCCCTTTACATCCTTTGGGATCGAAACAGCAAGAGTGAACCCAAAGCTAAGCACTTCTCCCATTGCAAGAAAGATCAATCTAGTAGGCCAAACCAAACTGATAATTCGAAGAGAATTGCAAAGATAACACATCATACATAAAAGAATTCACATGAGATTCAAATATTGTTCATAGATAATCTTGATCATAAACCTACAATTCATCGGATCTCGACAAACACACAGCAGAAAGAGTTACATTGAATAGATCTCCAAGAAGATCGAGGAGAACTTTGTATTGAGATCCAAAGAGAGAGCAGAAGCCATCTAGCTAATAACTATGGACCCGAAGGTCTGAGGTAAACTACTCAGACATCATCGGAGAGGCTATGGTGTTGATGTAGAAGCCCTCCGTGATCGATTCCCCCTCGGGCAGAGTGCCGGAAAAGGCCCCAAGATGGGATCTCACAGGTACAGAAGGTTGCGCCGGTGGAAATAGGGTTTCGTGGTGCTCCTGGATGTTTTAGGGGTACATGGGTATATATAGGAGGAAGAAGTAGGTCGCTAGAGCTACGAGGGGCCCACAAGGGTGGGGGGCGCGCCCAGGGGGGCAGGCGCGCCTCCCTGCCTCGTGGCCTCCTCATCGATTTCTTGACGTCCACTCCAGGTCCTCTGGATCACGTTTGTTCCAAAAATAATTCTCCCGAAGGTTTCATTCAGTTTGGACTCCGTTTGATATTCCTTTTCTGCGAAACACTGAAATAGGCAAAAAAACAGCAATTTGCACTGGGCCTTGGGTTAGTAGGTTAGTCCCAAAAATAATATTAAAGTGCTTAGTAAAGCCCATTAAACATCCAAAACAGATAATATAATAGCATGGAACAATCAAAAATTATAGATACGCTGGAGACGTATCAAGCATCCCCAAGCTTAATTCCTGTTCATCCTCGAGTAGGTAAATGATAAAAACAAAAATTTTGATGTGGAATGCTACCTAGCATATTCCTCAATGTAATTTCTTTATTGTGGCATGAATGCTCAGATCCGAAAGATTCAAGATAAAAGTTTAATATTGACATGAAAATAATAATACTTCAAGCATACTAACAAAGCAATCATGTCTTCTCAAAATAACATGGCCAAAGAAAGTTATCCCTACAAAATCATATTGTCTGGCTATGCTCTATCTTCGCCACACAAAGTATTTAAATCATGCACAACCCCAATGACAAGCCAAGCAATTGTTTCATACTTTTGATATTGTCAAACTTTTTCAATCTTCACGCAATATATGAGCGTGAGCCATGGACATAGCACTATAGGTGGAATAGAATGGTGGTTAAAGGAGAAGATAGTCTCACATCAACTAGGCGTATCAATGGGCTATGGAGATGCCCATCAATATATATCAATGTGAGTGAGTAGGGATTGCCATGCAACAGATGCACTAGAGCTATAAGTGTATGAAATCTCAACAGAAGAAACTAAGTCGGTGTGCATCCAACTTGCTTGCTCCCACCAGGGCATTTTGAGGAAGAAGACGGCGAGCTTCGAGCCAAACCGCCACTGTTCGCCCGTGGGCGAGCGTCGGTGAGGAAGCTGCCGGAGGGGGAGAGGGGTCCAGGGGAACGGCGACGATGAGGTGCAGCCAAGGGACACGCTCACGCACGCAAGACGACGGAAGGAGGAGGCGCCGAAGCACAAACGACGCATGGGCGCGGCCGCAGCGCACAAAGCGCGCACACTGTTATGCCATTAGCGTGGTCACCGCGTGCACTAGCATGTAGCGGGGGCAATGAGTTGGAACATGTCGTCTAGTGGTAAGTTCTTCCAATGTAGGTTTCAACTGGGGTGGTAGATCGATGTAAAATGCTCTGGTTAAATGGTAAGCATCATCTAAAGTTTACTGCAGTAAACTTGGTCATGCATTGGTGATCAACAGGGAACTGATTGGGTCAAATTGTGTTGTCTGGGATGAGTAACTACGGAAGGACTATGATCCTGGAGGTTTTGGAGCATAATGGAGCACAAACTAATATAGTTGTTGTGTAACCCCAAAATTGGTCCAGAATCAAAATTTGGATGATGCACTCACATGGTGTGGCCACTTGGGCTGAAATTGGGCAAGGCATTATGATTTGGTCATAAGAATATGATGTAGAAATTTCATACCAAATGGACAAGCCAAAGTGGCACTTGTTTCACAGCCATCCTTACTAACCAGAAACTTCGAATAATTTTCGAGAAATATTGGCTTCATTAAATGGCCCCAAATTTGGTGGAGAGATGTTATTTGGGGTATAAGAAAAATCTGGTAATTTATCAGAATTAATGAAGCAATATAAAATATACTTGCTTCACAACCTGAAAATATTGACATAATCAAAGATTTGGTCCTGTGCTCACATAGATGATTGGATGGGTATGAAATTTGGAGGAGTGTGGTTATATGAGCACATTAGGGAGTGTGCAAAATTTAACTCATTTGGATAACCCTAGCTAGTACTTCCTTCACAATGCCTTCTGGCTGACATAAAGTTTGAAAAATTGCTGAGGAAGATTCGCTAGGCAAATAAAGTTGAATTTTGGCATGACGCAATGATTTGGTCATAAGATAATGCCCAAAAGGTTTGGAACCGATCAGGAAAGGATATGTGGCACTTCCTTCACGTAAAGCCACATTGAATGTAAATGAAGAATAATTATTGGGAAATTATTCTTGGGCTAGGACAGGAAAGTTTGGGCATATTTGAGAAACATATGACCCAAAGAAATGATGAGAATTATTTGGGAATTTTTGGGTGGACAAAAATATAGGTTGCTTCATAACCTAGGGCAGACAAGGTTACTCCTTTAATAGAAAAAGGAATATTTCTGAGAAAAAGAATTTAGGGTTTGGTCAAGGAGTGAAGTGACATGATCTTGGCAAGGTTTTGAGAATGATGAGCCACTTGGGAGGGGGAATGAAGCTGATTTCCCAGGTGGCAAGGCCACAGAACCACTCCAAAAAGAAAAACATAGCAAAAACCAATAAATCAAAAATAAAAAGAAAAAGGCCAAAAACCAGGCTGTTACAAGATCCGTGCTTTGACCCTTTCTGCGTATGGGGCAATGAGATATCGATGAACCAGCATCAAGTGAGGAGGCTGATAAAGATTGTTAGTAAAATGGGTCCAAAGATGGCAATTAAACTATTTGTTTACACTTTATCCAAGACAACAGCAAACTGTAGGATGGTAAGTAAGAATTCTGCAACCTTCTTTTTACTGCCCATAATGAGTTTTGTTAGATGACAATGTCTGAATCTTTTTTCCTTTGCAGTGGTTGCCAAAGCAGTTTACTCAAGATTACCTCTCAAACTACATGATTGGTGGGCATGCAAAGGTTAAAGTATTTCTACCAGAACACGATGATTATCTAGATGTTTTCATGAAGACCGCGACGGATGGGCGGTCGGTCATCACAAGGGGTTGGACTAGAGTCGTGCGTGTCTTCTGCATGGAGGAGGGCACAATATGGGCATTCCGCTTCACCTTGTTCAGCAACCAGAATATATTTTGCCTTTTTCTTTACCATCTTTAATAGTACAAGTATACAATTGTGGTTCATCATTCTTTATTTGGTTCTTATGTAATTCTTGAACATATGTCCTATGAATCAAATAATGCATTGATTGTTTGAACCTGATGGATATGACTAAAGCTATAGCATACATTCAAATTCAAATTCAAATCCATTACAACTTGAAATAGCAGCAATTAAATTATGGTGAAATTACGCTCTCCAGGTTGTTACAGCACACATGGTTGGTAAAACACAAACGTTTGCGATATAGCCCATAATCCGAGACGGTTCACAGAGAGGAAACGTATGCAAGCATTCACACAGTTGTCGTTTGCAAAGCGTGCGCGATGTCAGAAAATATCACAAACGATGCGAGCAAACTAAAGGTTTGTGTTAGCTTCCTTATCGTACACGATTCACAACCATGAACTGTTTCTGATGAAGTATGCATCGTAAACGTTGCACCACAGAATGGCGTGTACAATAGTTTTCGTGTACGACGATGTTACGATAGTCCGACATTTCGTAATCCTGTCCGACACTCGTATGATGATTAGCTAATGTTCTTAATAGTGAGCCGTTTGTGATGGGTCGCGCATCATACACGTTCTATAATAGTGAACCGTTTGTGATGGGCCACAGAATACCGACTGTGATGGCGATGCGAGCAAAAATGAGTAGGAGTACTGTAGGGTCCCTATCCCCGACGGTTTCTAGGTCGTGTGGGAAGGACCCCCCTATCGCCCACGCTCACTAGGCGACGGTTCCAAATGTTGTCGCAGAAAGGGGTTAAAAACCGTTTGTATAGGATCGATGCCTACCAGTGTATGGTTAGTATAGGTTGGTTAGTGATCCACCAGTGACCCCTCACCTTGTCCCTGTTGCCCCCTCTTTATCATCAATGATTCGATCAACGTGATCGACGTCTAGAGCCCGACACATCACCTCACACCCCCTTAGTTGTACGACTCTGCAGAGCTACTATCGAGTGCCGAGGGTAATACCTTGCATAGCACTTTTGATGAGATCTCTGTAGTGTAGCTAATCGGCCGTGGATTACAAAAGGTGATTCCTTCTTTACCACTCCCGATGATGACTCTGTTGTGCAACACCTCAGGATCTTTCGAGGGTGATTCCTCCAAGGTCGCCTTGACAGTTATATCAAGTGGAATCCATCGAGGGTGATTCCTCGAATTCCCCCTTTGGTGTTACTGACACACTGTTACTTTGACTTTACCCCAGAACCATGTTGAAGTAAGGTCGGCCCCGAGGGGTACCATGAGAGATGTGTAGTCGAGTTGACTGGAGGGTACCCACGAAAATTATGGGGCACGGCCTGACATTCTTAGGCCTTGTCGTAAGTTTCTACTTCTTGAGCTTGTGTTGGTTTTTCCCTTGAAGAGGAAAGGGTGATATAGCAAAGTAGAGATAACTATTTCCCTCAGTTTGAGATCCAAGGTATCAATCCAGTAGGAGACAACACACAAATCACCTAATACCTGCACAAACAATCAAACAACTTGCACGCAATGCGATAAAGGGGTTGTCAATCCCTTCATAGTCACTCGCAAAAGTGAGATCTGATAGAGATAGATAAACGGTAAAGTAAATATTTTTGGTATTTTCGGTTTATAGATTGGAAAGTAAAAGATTGAAAAATAGTAGATCGGAAACTTATATGATGAATAATAGACCCGGGGGCCATAGGTCTCACTAGAGGCTTCTCTCAAGATAGAAAATATTACGGTGGGTTAACAAATTACTGCCAAGCAATTGATAGAAAAGCGCAAAGTTATGACAATATCTAAGGCAATGATCATGAATATAGGCATCACGTCCGTGTCAAGAAGATCTAAATGATTCTGCATCTACTACTATTACTCCACACATCGACCTACTCCTGCCTGCATCTAGAGTATTAAGTTCACGAATAATAGAGTAACACATTAAGTAAGATGACATGATGTAGAGGAATTAACTCAAGCAATATGATCAAAACCCCATCTTTTTATCCTCGATGGCAAACAATACAATACATGTCTTGTTGCCCCTACTGTCACTAGGAAAGGACACCGCAAGCTTGAACCCAAAGCTAAGCACTTCTCCCATTGCTAGAAAAACCAATCTAGTTGGCCAAACCAAACTCATAGTTCGAAGAGAATTACAAAGATATCAAATCATACATAAAAAAATTCAGAGAAGATTCAAATAATATTCATAGATAAGCTGATCATAAATCCACAATTCATCTGATCTCGGCAAACACATCGCAAAAAAGTGTTACATCGAATAGATCTCCAAGAACATCGAGGAGAACATGGTATTGAGAATCAAAGAGAGAGAAGAAGCCATCTAGCTACTAGCTATGGACCCGTAGGTCTATGGTAAACTAGTCACGTTTCATCGGAAGGGCAATAGAGTTGATGTAGAAGCCCTTCGTGATCGAATCCCCCTCCGATAGGGTGCCGGAAAAGGTCCCTAGATGGGATATCACGGGTACAGAAGGTTGTGGCGGTGGAAAAGTGTTTTCATGGACTTCTCTATTGGTTTGGGGGATATATGGGAATATATAGGCATAGAAATTAGGCCAGGGAGTGCACGAGGGGCCCACCCCCTGGCCATGCCCTCCGTCCTTGTGGCTGCCTCGTGGCTCTTCTAACTTCATCTCCAAGTCTCCTGGTTATCTTCTGGTCCAAGAAAAATCATTGCGAAGGTTTTATTCTGTTTGGACTCCGTTTGGTATTCCTTTTCTGCGAAACTCAAAAAGCGGGAAAAAACAGGAACTGGCACTCGGCTCTAGGTTAATAGGTTAGTCCCAAAAATAATATAAAATAGCATATTAATGCATATAAAACAATAATATAATAGCATGGAACAATAAAAAATTATAGATACGTTGGAGACGTATCAAGCATCCCCAAGCTTAATTCCTGCTCGTCCTCGAGTAGGTAAATGATAAAAACAAAATTTTTGATGTGGAATGCTACCTAACATATTTATCCATGTAATCTGTTTATTGTGGCATGAATGTTCAGATCTGAAAGATTAAAAACAAAAGTTTAATATTGACATAAAAACAATAATACTTCAAGCATACTAACAAGGCAATTATGTGTTCTCAAAATAACATGGGCAAAGAAAGCTTATCCCTACAAAATCGTATAGTGGCTATGCTCCATCTCCATCACACAAAATATTCAAATCATGCACAAGCCGGATGACAAGCCAGGAAATTGTTTCATACTTTTGATGTTCTCAAACTTTTTCAACTTTCACGCAATACATGAGCGTAAGCCATGTGTTGGGGAACGTAGTATTTCAAAAAAATTGCCTACGATCACACAAGATCTATCTAGGAGAAGCATAGTAACGAGCGGGGAGAGTGTGTCCACGTACCATCGTAGACCGAAAGCGGAAGAATTTAGTAACATGGTTGATGTAGTCGAATGTCTTCGTGATCCAACCGATCAAGTACCAAACGCACGACACCTCCGCGATCTGCACACGTTCAGCAATGTGACGTCCCTCAAACTCTTGATCCAGCTGAGGCCGAGGGAGAGTTCCCTTAGCATGACGGCGTGGTGACGGTGAGAATGAAGTTACCGGTGCAGGGCTTCGCCTAAGCACTACGACGATATGACCGACGTGTGAAACTGTGGAGGGGGGCACCACATATGGCTAAAATATCAACTTGTGTGTCTATGGGGTTCCCCCCTCCCTCGTATATAAATGAGGGGAGGAGGAGGCCTACCGGCCCTAGGGGGCGCACCCAAGGAGGGGAGTCCCCCTAGGACTCCAAGTCCTAGTAGGATTCCACCAGGAGGGAGAGAGGGGGAAGGAAGGAGAGGGAGAGAGGGAGAAGGAAAGGGGGGCGCCTCCCCCCTTCCCTTGTCCAATTTGGACTGCAAGAGGGAGGCGCGGCCTGCCCTGGATCCCCTCCTCTCTCTCTACTAAGGCCCATGGTGGCCCATTAGTTCCCCCGGGGTTACGAGTAACCCCTCCGGCACTCCGTTTTACCCGAAACTATCCGGAACACTTCCGGTGTCCGAATAACATGGTCCAATATATCAATCTTTATGTCTAGACCATTTAGAGACTCCTCGTCATGTCCGTGATCTCACCCGGGACTCCGAACAACCTTCCGTACATCAAATCACATAACTCATAATACAAATTGTCATCAAACGTTAAGCGTGCGGACCCTACGGGTTCAAGAACTATGTAGACATGACCGAGACACATCTCCGGTCAATAACCAATAGCAGAACCTGGATGCTCATATTGGCTCCTACATATTCTACGAAGATCTTTATCGGTCAAACCGCACAACAGCATATGTTGTTCTCTTTGTCATCGGTATGTTACTTGCCCAAGATTCGATCGTCGGTATCACCATACCTAGTTCAATCTTGTTACTGGAAAGTCTCTTTACTCGTTCTGTAATGCATCATCCCGCAACTAACTCATTAGTCACATTGCTTGCGAGTCTTATAGTGATGTGCATTACCAAGATGGCCTAGAGATACCTCTCCGACAATCGGAGTGACAAATCCTAATCTCGATCTATGCCAACTCAACAAACACCATCGGAGACACCTGTAGAGCATCTTTATAATCACCCAGTTACGTTGTGACGTTTGATTGCACACTAAGTGTTCCTCCGATATTTGGGAGTTGCATAATCTCATAGTCATAGGAACATGTATAAGTCATGAAGAAAGCAATAGCAATAAACTAAATGATCATAGTGCTAAGCTAATGGATGGGTCTTGTCCATCACATCATTCTCTAATGATGTGATCCCGTTCATCAAATGACAACACATGTCTATGGTCAGGAAACATAACCATCTTTGATAAACAAGCTAGTCAAGTAGAGGCATACTAGGGACACTCTATTTTGTCTATGTATTCACACATGTACTAATTTTCCAGTTAATACAATTCTAGCATGAATAATAAACATTTATCATGATATAAGGAAATATAAATAACAACTTTATTATTGCCTCTAGGGCATATTTCCTTCAGTCTCCCACTTGCAGTAGAGTCAATAAACTAGTTCACATTGCCATGTGATTTAACACCAATATTTCACATCACCATGTGATTAGTTCACATCACCATGTGACTAATACCCAAAGGGTTTTACTAGAGTCCACAATCTAGTTCACATCGCTATGTGATTAACACCCAAAGAGTACTAAGGTGTGATCATGTTTTTCTTGTGAGAGAAGCTTAGTCAATGGGTCTGTCATATTTAGAGTCGTACATATTTTGCAAATTTTCTATGTCTACAATGCTCTGCATGGAGCTACTCTAGCTAATTGCTCCCACTTTCAATATGTATCCAGATTGAGACTCAGAGTCATCCGTATCAGTGTAAAAGCTTGCATCGGTATAACTCCTTACGACGAACTCTTTATCACCTACATAACCGAGAAATATCTCCTTAGTCTTCTAAGGATAATTTTGACCGCTGTCAAGTGATCCACTCCTGGATCAATATCGCACTTCTTGCCAAACTCATGGCATGGTACACAAAAGGTTTGGTACATAGCATATCATACTTTATAGAACCTATGGCTGAGGCATAGGGAATGACTTTCATTCTCTTTCTATTTTCTGATGTGGTCATGTTTTGAGTCTTACTCAACTTTACACCTTGCAATACAGGCAAGAACTTCTTCTTTGACTGTTCCATTTTGAACTACTTCAAAAATCTTGTCAAGGTATGTACTCATTGAAAAATCTTATCAAGCGTCTTGATATATCTCTATAAATCTTGATGCCCAATATGTAAGCATCTTCACCGAGGTCTTTCTTTGAAAAACTCTTTTAAAACACTCCTTTATGCTTTCCAAAAAAATCTACATCATTTCCGATCAACAATATGTCATTCACATATACTTATCAGAAAGGTTGTAGTGCTCCCACTCACTTTCTTGTAAATATAGGTTGCACCGCAAGTCTATATAAAACTATATGCTTTGATCAACTTATCAAAGCGTATATTCCAACTCCGAGATGCTTGCACTAGTCCATAGATGGATCGTTGGAGCTTGCACATTCTGTTAGCACCTTTAGGATTGACAAAACCTTATGGTTGTATCATATACAACTCTTCTTTAATAAATCCATTAAGGAATGCAAATTTGATATCCATTTGTCAAATTTCATAAAATGTGGCAATTGCTAACATGATTCGGACAGACTTTAAGCATCGATACGAGTGAGAAAATCTCATCGTAGTCAACACCTTGAACTTGTCGAAAACTGTTTTTCGACAATTCGAGCTTTATAGATAGTAACACTACTATCAGCGTCTGTCTTCTTCTTGAAGATCCATTTATTCTCAATGGCTTGCCGATCATCAGGCAAGTCCACAAAAGTCCACACTTTGTGTGACGCCCTCGATTCAATCGTACACTAATCATACACGCAAATGTGTACGATCAAGATCAAGGACTCACGGGAAGATATCACAACACAACTCTAGACACAAAATAAAATAATACAAGCTTTATGTTACAAGCCAGGGGCCTCGAGGGCTCGAATACATAAGCTCGAAAACACAAGAGTCAGCGGAAGCAACAAAATCTGAGTACAGACATGAGTTAGACAAGTTTGCCTTAAGAAGGCTAGCACAAAAGCAACAACGATCGAAAAGACAAGGCCTCCTGCCTGGGAGCCTCCTAACTACTCCTGGTCATCGGCGGCCTCCACGTAGTAGTAAGCATCGGCGGTGGCATCCGGCTCTGGGCTCCGTCATCCGTTGCATCAACCGGAAAGAAGAAAGGGGAAAAGGGGAGCAAATCAACTGTGAGTACTCATCCAAAGTACTACTTAAGCAAGGATCTACACTACATATGCAACATTATCAAAGGAAGGTCAGTATATGTGGGTGGGCTGCGTAAATGCGAGAATAGAGAGAAGGCCTAGTCCTATCGAAGACTAGCATCTTCCGAAACCACCATCTTGCAGCAAATAGGAGGAAATAGAGTAGTGCAAAGTAAGGTAGAAGTAGTGTTATCAACCTCGTAGGAGATCCTTTCTCGACTCCTGCGAGAAAGAAATCCTGAAACCATACTATCCGATTATCATCACAATCCAATTCTCATCGCAATCCATTCTCATATCCATGTCTCATCTCAAGTATCTGGTTCTAGTTGTATCGATCGGGATACAACTCCAAGTGTCCGTTACCGTAGGACAGTCTATCGATAGATGTTTTCTTCCCTGCATGGGTGCACCAAGTTACCCACCACGCCGCTTAACTCCGTAGGACACACTTTCTGGGTCATGCCGGCCTCGGCCAAACAATACGCTGCAACCCGACCTAGGCTTAATAGAGAGGCCAGACGCCGGACTAAACCTATGCCCCAGGGTCATGGGCCATCTCCCCGAACTCCTGCACGTTGCGTCTGTGCGGCGGTGAGCGAACCCTAGCTACCTCCTTCAAGAAAGGCGGTAGCTTATGCAGTCCAACCGGCTAGCCACTCGATCGGCCGACGTCTATTAAGCTTCGGTGATGCATACGACGGTAATGCCCATACTATGCCCACGTGATGGTTAGTGCTATCGGGCGAGGCCCCTGATCAAATATCCAAATCGTAGTGGATAAGGAACGCGGTAACAAGCGAGACTCACGAAAGATGTGACCCGTTGCCCGTCTCGAGGACTTGCGGGAAGGGCTAGGAATGCCGACCACGCCTCGTAATTATCTCAGGGCACCCTCCGGTCAACCCGTCTCCACATCACTGCAATTAAGCTTCATGGGTACCCTTCGAATTCGACCCGTCTTTAGTAACATGGCTCAATGTAAAGTCATAGTAATCATAGTAAGCGTGTGTCTAAACATCAAGGGAAAGCCGAGGAATCACCCCGGTGAATTCCACTCGATGTAATCATCAAGGTGAGCGTAAGAGGATTCACCCTCGAGGTTCACACTTGAGGGTTACCGCAACAGAGCCGTGTCGGAAGTGGTTAAGGAGGAAATCACCCTCGATGACCACGACCGAATAGCTACACTACAAGTTAACATCGGAAGTCTTTGAAGAGGTCTCACCCTCGGCACTCGATAGTAACCCGGTAGTGTTGAGCAACTAAGGGAAAGTGATGTGCGATGTCGGGCCTGGTCTTGGTCCCGTTGATCGGGTCTTCAATGATGAAGCAGGGGCAACAAGGACAAGGTGGGGTTCACTGATAGATCACTAACCAAGCTATACTAAGCAATTTAGGATAAGCAGGTAAGGTACAACAGCAGATACAAAAGTAGGCTATGCATCAGAATAGGAGCAAACAATAACAGTAGCAAAATCTAATGCAAGCATGAGAGAAAGGAATGGGCGGTATCGGGATGATCAAAGGGAGGGCTTGCCTGGTTGCTCAGCAAGGAGGCGTCGATGGCGTAGTCGATCACAGGGGCATCATCGGTCTTGGGGTCTACCGGAGAGAAGAGGGGGAAGAAAACAGTAAATATAAAGCAAACATAGCATCACAAAGCAGAACGTGGCAATATGATGTGCCGGGAGTGACCTAACGTATGGCTACAAGATGTAGGTGAAGGGGGAATTCAACCGGGAATGTATTCCCGGTTCTGGACCTATGTCAGACAAATGACCATAGGGGGAATGTTCCATGTTTCTGAGCAACTTTCATATAGAAAACATTTTCATCCGAGTTACGGTTTATTTTCTATGAATTTTCAAAGATTAAACCATTTTCTGGATTTATTTAAATTAACAGAAAAGATAAAATGACGTCAGCATGACGTCTTGATGATGTCGTGATCAGCAGACTTCATTGACCGAGTCAAACTGACCAGCGGGTCCCACATGTCATAGACAAAGGGCTAACAGTGGGTTATTTTAAATTAACAGGGTGTTAATTAGCAGTTGGGCCCCACATATCAGTGACTAATTAGCTAAACTAATTACTTTAATTATTAAAATGTTTTAATTAGAGGATTAAGCAGTGGGACCCGCACGTCAGTGGCTGGGGCCTGCACAGTCAGCACGGTTGACCAGGTCAACTGGTCAACAGGGGGCTAGGGGCCCCACTGGCAGTGACCCAGGGGTGGCCCCAATTGTGCCACGTCGGTGGTGGCCGACGGCTAAACGCCGGCGACCGAAATACGGCGGAGGCGCTCGGGATCTTGCCGGAATCCACGTACAGGGGGCCATTTGGGCCGTGCGTTGGCACGTTCGAACGAGTGAGCAACGCCGCATCCAACGCGGGTGGCCACGCGAGCTGTGATGGCCGGAGCCGCCGCCGGCGACAGGGACGGCGGAGACCCGAAGCACGGCAAACTCACGCACAATGAAACAGAGGCCAAAACGGGCGGCGCGCTACTCCTACGGCGACTACTCGAAGCCACGAACGCGTTGGTGAGCTCGGCGGACCGGGACGAGCCCTACCGTGATGGCTGCGAGCTCGATAGCGGAGCCAGGGCACGGCAATGGCGGCGCATCGCGCACAGCTTGCTGCGGCACGTAAACGGAGCTAGGACGGGGAGAGGAAAGGTGTGGAGCTCACTGAGTGGCTCACACGATGGCCCGTGGTGGTTTAGGAGCTGCAGAGACGGCGCCGGAGACGAAGAAGATCGACGGCAGCCGGAGATGGGGACAAGGACGAACGGCGACTGCGGTGCTTCACGGTTCCAGCTGAGGCCACCAGTCGACGTAGTCGACCCCGGCGGAGCTCACCGGCTGTGGTCACGGACGCTGGTCCGGCTTGCGTCGACAACGACGGAGGGCGGCGGCAACTGCGCTCGGGCCGTGGACCTGGAGGAGAGGAGGGGCGGAGCGAGCGCGTGGGCGAGAGAGAGAGAGAGAGAGAGAGGGGGCAAGTGGGCGAGTGGGAGGCGAGGGGGCCGAGGCGTCGGGGCGGCCATATCCCCTCCCGTCAACGGCGACGTGGTCCGGCGGCGACGCGCGGGCGCGCGCCCTCGGTCGGTTGAACAGGGGAAGGGGGAGAGTGACGGCCCAGAGGGGTGTGGGCCGGCCTTTTGGGCCAGCTGGCTCGGGTGGGCCGAAGCCCGAGTGAGGCAGAGGGCCTCTCTCTCCCCTCTACTTCTCCTTTTCTTTTTTTTCTTTTTGTTGTTTTTCTTTTTCTTTTCCAGCGTCTTTTGCATTTTCTTTTAGCCACAATTGACTTTGCAAAAATTATGCCACTAGCCAAAACAACCTCAAAGAATTAAAGTGCACTGCCTCAAAAAGGTTGGGAGGCTTTTGGAATAGTTGCCAATTTTATAAATTAAAAAGGGCATTTAATTTATTGCTTAGGTCCTTTGTTTTAAGTAGTTTAAGCCACTTAAACCCTTTGCAAAAATGTTGGTTCACCACCAATATTAGTTGTGGAATATTTGGCACATGATGAACATTTTTGTATTCATGTTTGAGAAATTTTGAATTCCCCTCATAATTGGAATTTGAATTTGACTTTGATTTTTCATCAAGTGATAATTAGCTCAGTAAGCATGGTGACCTGGCACCATTAACAGGGGATTACTGTAGCATGACACTGAGGGTGTTACACTTTGTTCTCATACATGGATTCTATCTCAGATTTCATGGCCTCAAGCCATCTATCGGAATCTGGGCTCATCATCGCTTCCTCATAGTTTGTAGGTTCGTCATGGTCTAGTAACATGACTTCCAAAACAGGATTGCCGTACCACTCTAGTGCGGATCATACTCTGGTTGACCTACGAGGTTCGATAGTAACTTGATTTGAAGTTTCATGATCATCATCATTAACTTCCTCACTAATTGGTGTAGGCATCACTGGAACTAATTTCAGTCATGAGCTACTTTCCAATTCGAGAGAAGGTAGATTTACCTCATCAAGTTATACTTTCCTCCCACTCACTTCTTTCTAGATAAACTCCTTCTCTAGAAAGGATCCACTCTTAGCAACAAAAATCTTGCCTTCGGATCTGTGATAGAAGGTGTACCCAATAGTTTCTTTTGGGTATCCTATGAAGACACACTTCTCCGATTTGGGTTTAAGCTTATGAGGCTGAAACATTTTTAACATAAGCATCGCAACCCCAAACTTTAAGAAACGACAGCTTAGGGTTTCTTACTAAACCACAGTTCCTACGTTGTCGTCTCAATGGATTTTTAGATGGTGCCCTATTTAATGTGAATCCAGCTGTCTCTAATGCATAACCCTAAAACGATAGTGGTAAATCAGTAAGAGACATCATAGATCGCACCATATCTAATAAAGTACGGTTATGACATTCGGACACACCATTATGTTGTGGTGTTCCAGGTGGCGTGAGTTGCGGAACTATTCCACATTGTTCCAAATGAAGACCAAACTCATAACTCCAATATTCACCTCCACGATCAGATCGTAGAAACCTTATTTTCTTGTTACGATGATTTTCCACTTCACTCCAAAATTCTTTGAGCTTTTCAAATGTTTCAGACTTATGTTTCATCAAGCAGATATACCCATATCTGCTCAAATCATCTGTGAAGGTCAGAAAATAATGATACCCACCGCAAGCCTCAACACTCATCGGACCGCATACATTAGTATGTATTATTTCCAGTAAGTCAGTTGCTCGCTTCATTGTTCCGGAGAACAGAGTCTTAGTCATCTTGCCCATGAGGCCTGGTTCGCAAGCATCAAGTGATTCATAATCAAGTGATTCCAAAAGCCCACCAGCATGGAGTTTCTTCATGCGCTTTACACCAATATGACCTAAAGGGCAGTGCCACAAATAAGTTGCACTATCATTATTAACCTTGCATCTTTTGGCTTCAATATTATGAATATGTGTATCACTACAATCGAGATTCAGTAAACCATTAACCCTGGGTGTATAACCACAGAAGGTTTTATTCATGTATACAGAATAATGATTATTCTTTGACTTAAATGAATAACCGTATTGCAATAAACATGATCCAATCATATTATTCTCAACGCAAACACCAAATAACAATTATTTTATGTTCAACACTAATCCCAAAGGTAAAGGGAGTGTGCGATGGTGATCTTATCAACCTTGGAATTACTTCCAACACACATCGTCACCTTGCCCTCAACTAGTCTCTGTTCATTTTGTAACTCATGTTTCAAGTTACTAATCATAACAACTGAACCAGTATAAAATACCAGGGGCTACTATGAATACTTGTAATGTACACATCAATAACATGTATATCATATATACTTTTGTTCACTTTGCCATCCTTATTATCCGCCAAGTATTTGGGGCGGTTTAAGCTTCGGTGACCATTTCCTTTGCGGTAGAAGCACTCGACTTGTGCTTGGGTCAAGCTTTGGGCTTCTTCATGGGAGTGGCAACTAGCTTGCCATTATTCTTGAAGTTCCCTTTCTTTCCCTTGCCCTTTTACTTGAAACTAGTGGTCTTGTCAACCATCAACACTTGATGCTTTTCTTGATTTCTACCTTCACCGATTTCAGCATCACGAACAGCTCGGGAATCGTTTTACGTCATGCCTTGCATATTATAGTTCATCACTAAGTTCCACTAACTTGGTGATAGTGACTAGATAACTTTGTCAATCACTATCTTATCTGGAAGATTAACTCTCACTTGATTCAAGCAATTGTAGTACCCAGACAATCTGAGCACATGCTCACTGGTTGAGCTATTCTCCTCCATCTTGTAGGCAAAGTACTGTCAGAGGTCTCATACCTCTCGAAACGGGCATGAGTCTGAAATAATAATTTCAACTATTGGAACATCTTATATGCTCCTTGGCGTTCAAAACGTTTTTGAAGTCCCGGTTCTAAGCCGTAAAGCATGGCGCACTAAACTATCAACTAGTCATCATACTGAGCTTGCACTACAAAAAAATACACTTCCGTGATGATACATGTTTGTCACAGTAGGTCACGTTTTCTATCATGCATGTACATCCATGAAAAATTTATGACATAATCAAGATAGTCATACCTGTGTTGTCGTAGAAGTGTTCCATGACATTACCAAAATTATCATCATGGAAGTGTCCACTTCCATGACGATAAATCGCGCGTCACAGAAGTTCTTTCATCAAGGGTGACCGACACGTGGCATCCATCGTAACGGAACGCCGTTAAGCTATCGGGTCCGGTTTTGGACCCGATAACCCGTTAATGTACCGGGACCAATGGGAAATTTCCATGTGTAAAATTACGATTGGCGGAGGAACACCTGTCATTTCGTCGATGGGCGGATGTCGCCCGTCTATTGGAGGAAACATGCCTACGATACGTCGACACGTGGCTGGGCCCAACAGAGGCCCATATAGGTTAAAAAGGTCGGCCCAGTCAAAGGCCCCTAGTACTTACTCAGGTACTAGTGGGCCAGCCCAATAACGACCTGCTTAATAAAGTCCCATTTACGGCCCGAAGCCAGATCTGGCCCGTTAATTGTTCGCCGAATATTTGGGCCCATTTACGGCCCGAAGCCAGATCTGGCCTATTAATTCTTCGCCGAATATTTGGGCCCAATTATAGCCCGGTGTCTTTCGGCCTGTTAGAGGCCCGATGTAGACATGGGCCCATTTCAGCCCGGTGTGACTTTCGGCCTGGGAATGGTATGTGCTGCCCATGGGCCATATATGGTCCGACGGGATATTGGGCCCACTAATGACCCATGATAAATGTGGCAACAGTTAAGCCCAACGTGACTTTGGGCCTGTTAAAGGCCTGTCGCCTAATTCGGCCCGTTGATGTAGACTAAGCTTTAGCCTCTTAAAGGCCCATGATATCAGTGGGCCAACTAAGGCCCGAGATATGTTTCGGCCTGGTAAACTTCCCATGATATAATTGGGCCCAAAAAGGGCCGGTCTACATTTCAGCCTGCTGAAGGCTCGTCGACGACTAGTGAAAATTGAGGCCCAACATGCATTTCGGCCTGCTAAAGGCCCATGGTTTCATCTGGGCCATAACAGGCCAGTACAATATTCAGCCTGTTAATGGCCCAACGGTACCTGGGCCAAACTAAGCTACTGGTCCACAAAAGGCCCAACTAAAATATAGGCCGGTGTAAGTTGTGGGCCTCGCGCAAAGTGTGAAGGCCCAAATCATTCAGGCCCAAGAAAGATGCAGGCCGGCCCAATTGTGGCCCGCTAAACACCAGGCCCGTTAGAGGCGAATGTTTTGGCCCGATCGACTACATCTGATTTTTTTTCCAGATAGCGAATGATGGCAGTAGTAGTAGGAATTAAGAACAAACCTACTATATACAATAAAGAAATTACGGCATAGTAACTAAGAATAAACCTACACTATACAATAAAGGATTTATGGTATATTACATCCACTGGGCATCGAAGTTCGCCACTAGTGATCATAAAGCGCAACAAAGAAGCAGATTACAAAAACTGGGCACCATTGCAGTGTAACAAAATAATACTGAACCGAGACCACTTCCAAGACAGTTCAAGAAAGGTTAGCCTTGCGCGGTAACTACTGCGCAAGCTGCTGAGCAAGGCTGTGACACCGGCCTAGCATGTCGGTCATAGCTTCTAGGTGTAGCTGTTTAGAGATGAGGTTCTCATTGGTGTTCTCCGCAATCTTTCTTAGAGATAGGACTTCAAGTCTAAGTTGAGTTGCAGAATTCCTTTCTGCTAGAACTTGGGACTGAAGAAGTCGAATCGATTCGCATAACGAATTCTGTGAGCTTGTCGACTGCTAGTCTCAAGTAACTTGAACACGCATCAAGACAAGACTTTGGGGTTGTCTCACTATCTTCAAGATGTTTTGCCTTCTTTGCTGCAATATATGTTGGGTTTGTCTCACATCCTTCAGCATACTTGTGCATGCCATCAGGCATATCACCCTGAAACAAAGCAGAGAGATGGCAGGTTTTGCACGTGTATAGACAAAGATGATAAATGTGCTGTCAATTCCATCCAATTTCAAATTAGAAAATAAAGAGTAAGTTCAAAATATCAATAGCATAATTTGGCACTGTTCATAATGCGGGGAGCTTCACCACACTACTGGAATACCAAGTCAACATAACAAGCATAGATGAAGGGCAAAGAAAATCATTGTATCTATTTTGGTTAATGTGCATGGCATGTTGTTCATATCATCAGCCACGTCAGTAAGATAAAACAGGAGATGACAAGGTGCAAACGTGGGCTGCTTCACCACACACTAGATTATAGATCCACAAAAACAAGCATACATATACCGAGTATTGAGTAATGTGCATGGTATGAATACGGAATTTTTTTTTACAAGTAAAACTTAGAACTTACGGTTCTTGCGAACATGCATTTTGGTAGAAACAACAAACTAAACAGCAGTAAATGATAGGGAGTATGAGCAAATTAAACAACAATTGAGGATAAAGGCTTTAGAAGGACTGAATTACATTAGCAGTTAACACCGGCTTTACAATGCCCTTCTCCATGTCAAGGGAAGGATAACTCAAGAATTTTAGCACAGAATCTTCTTCATAAGCATTACCTGTACTCTACATTTTGTAGAGAGTAATTATAGATATGATAATCTTTGGAAGGGATAGAGGATAATGAAGATAAGATGCAGATTGATGCTACATAATCAACTACCAATCCTCGGAAGTACAAGCGTTCTGAGGACAAAATGTCTTGACAAGAGCAATGGGCTACACTTACGCACTGGCATTGTCTATGTATTCTACTTTTCGGTAAGATTAAATATAGATCTGATCTTTTTTAGTAAATGGTGGGCGAGGAGATAAGATGCAGAATGCTACACAATGAACCAATCCCTCTTCCCATAATACAAGAGTGTTTTGAACAACGGTGTCTTGTACAAAACGTTCTTATATTATGGGACGGAGGAAATGGCTGATAATGTAAGTACGTTGATAGACGTCGTTCAGTCCTTACAAGAGGACTGCAGAGCTAAACCTCTTCAAAAGCATTGGGTTGATTCTAAATTTATGTAAGAGTCCATACGGATCTTATAATGTCCACCAAATGGACGATAATGAGGCTAACATGTGCAGTGATGCTACATAATCAAATAGCTATGGAAGTAAGTATGGTCATACAGGGCAAGAAGTACTCACAAGAGCAATGCAGTGTGCAGTATAGTTGCAAGATTCTGTGGTCCCTTGAGAATGAATGTTCTTCTGCTAACAGTTTTTGTACAAGTGAGATGTTAAGGCAAATGCAGAAATGTAGTTCAAATTGTGATGTGATATCATAGACAGTACCTTACGCTGTAGCCGAGACCAATGTGTAACAAGATTATTCCAGTCATCGTCGGATAAATGTAGCACCGCTGACTTTACAGAAATTTCGTTTAGAGGCTTGCCATTGAAGTGCGCTTGCCTAAGGTAGGAACGATACTTCATCAACGAGTGCTTGAAAAGTGCATCCAACCCTTGCTCGTCTTCATAATCCAGTTTGGTCCTCGCCTATTTAAAAGAATGAAATCTTGTGTCTTCTATCAGCAGAAACATATGCAGTAATGACCATGAATAACATTAGTACATTACTTATGCGTAAGTTGCGGAGGAAGACTGGAAATTGTTCTGTGTCTGCGATATAATCTTTCCATGAAGGAAAGATGCGCACAAAGTTCCTGACAACAATATAAGCTTTGTCTTCTAAAGCGGGAAGAAATGGAGCAGGGTCCTATTCACGCAATTGGGGCTCTCTACGGTTCGAAAAGGATTTGTAAGCTGGATTTGGTGTACTCTTTCTTTGGAATGGGGTTTTACGTCGTGAGAAATTTGGTGCTATGTCAACTGGCATAATCATAATGTTTGCTGCAGTTGGGGTCTGCTGAGGTGGGGCATCAGAAATGACCAGTGTAGTAGGGCTAGAGTCTACTCGAGTTGAGGTGTTTTGTGGGTCAGGTGATATTGCAACTACACCTAATGGGCTATTTGATTTATCAGGTGCCACAACCTTTTCCAAATACTTTGCTTGGGCTCCTCCACGATCAGCAATCGCCCTCTTCCTTTTGAACGTCTGATACACAAGAACATCATTTGAATGGTAAATATGGTATGATGACAGATGGAATATGTACTGAAAATGGATAGGCAGGGCGTTCACATACAAGATGTGTAAACTAAGCTAATGGCAGTCCAACAAAGTAGAAGCAATGCAAAGCATCAGTTGCAAGATATGTGCGACCAATATAACCTTGGAAAGTTAGAGCAAGCACCTTGATGGGTGATTAAGATAGGGCATCCTCCTTTGACTCCTCCACTAGGGAGCTACATTGACTTAGGTCTCCCTCCAGCTCAGAATCACTGTTAGGATCATATTCTGAGCATGAATCTGTAGGTGGAGAGCGTTTGCATCGGTTGCGGTATTTAGAAACAGGGTGGTCCACCCTAAAAGAATATTGACAACAAATATGACAAGGCAAGCATAGATGTAGTGAATCAATCATTTACTTGTGAGCTTACTAGGACAAGTATGTAGAATTGTAACTGCAGTAAGAGACCGTCCAAAATCCGATCAAGAAGTTTGTCTAGCACTTATTGTTTGCAACTAATCGCCGTGAATAATTGGATATTATATTGAATAAGTAAGAAAGAGAAGTAAAATTGTCAACAAACCTGGCTTGCAGTAGTAATCTGGGTCAATGTCACTACGTACAACAATCCAAAATGACTAGTGTCATGCCCTAGGGCCGGAATTTTGAAAACCACATGAACTTTACAGGTACTAAAGATTACCGAAATACATCTGAACCATTAGGTGTAGGTAGCACTGAGCACACAACAAACCCTAATGACGGTCCTGCCTAATGAGTAATGAATCAATTAGAAAATGGGTGATGAGGAGTGGCTGCTGAGTGTTGAGGACGTATATTAGGATAAATCGGGTTGGCTTAGTGGGTGCTGCACGCCTGAGCCTTCAACGGACTGGGAAGGTAGGCACGGCGGCGCGCCCGGGCAGCGGTGACGCTGTTAGGCGGCTCGACCTCCTGTTAGTCCGGCGTCTCCTCCTAGAGTCATGCCGTCCGGGGGGACTAAGTCATGACGAGGCAGCGGTGAGGCGGTAGAGATCGGAAGCGCTTGTCGAGCAGAGGGGAATCGGGGCCCGGGCGACCCAAATTCCCGGGGTGGGCGGCCCATCGTGGGCACCACAGAGATACACACTCGAGCGGCTAACATGCATTTTCGAAACTAATTTAGGAACATTTAGCTGACCAATTAAACGACTCTATTTTAATAATATCAGACTCATATTTGAACAACTAAGCTTGTTTAGCTTGATGGGTGGAGCAGTGCTATTATGACACGAAGCACGTATTCTGATCGTATAGTGATCATAAAAGAGGGAAACCGAAGAAATGATATTTAGCGGCCATTGTTTGCTTCAAACTAAGAACTAAATTCTAAGAGCTGAAAAGGAAGTAGAGTAACCAAGTTAAGATCTATTTTCTGGTTGAGATCAAAAAGTTGAGGAGATATGAAGTACCACCTCTCTTGCGGCGCCGTGTAGGCATCGAAGTGCAATGACTGTCGGTGATGGCGTTGAAGCAGATCTGCGATGGTAGACGGGTGTATCGGGGGATAAGTTCCATTGCGGTGGAAGAGAAGGTCGTGTGAGCGGCCCCGACAAAGAGGACGACAGCGCCGATGAAGCGATAGGACGTGATGCAAGGCTCTTGGTCTGTCGCCGTGGATGAGAAACGTCCATCTCTAGCAGTGGACGACGCGGTCTTGGTAGGCGCTCCGGCATGATAGAGGACGGTGGTGATGGATGTGGTGGAGGACGGAGGCGATGGATGGGGTGGAGGACGGCGGCGATGGATGGGGTGGCGGACGGAGGCTGGTGTGGGGATAGTGTTCTAGCACGAACGGTGTATGAATGGGAAAATGGACGGAGAGGTACGGGGAACCATGTTTTTGGGACGCACCTGTCTGAAATATGGGAAAGTTACGAACTTAGCCCCTATTTAAAATTTGGACGTCTCGTCGGTTGGGAATACGACGGTAATCTCGCATCTCGCCAATATTTGCCCAGAGCGATTTCAGGCAAGGAGAGGGTGGTTGGGGCCCATGGTTGGCGCCCACGGTGTATGAACGGGGCTGGCAAGGAAGGCAGTTGTGTCACGTCTGAGTGAAGTTACAAACCTACCCCTATTGAAAATATTTGCCTACATCAATTTCGGCCGAGTCGAGTTTGTTTTGCTGCCCACCGTGTATGAATGAGAAAATGGAGGGAGAAAAAGAGGTCTTTCAGATGAGCTTGAATCAAATGTGTTTTGCCGCCCATGTTTGGCGCCCACCGTGTCGGAATGGGCTTAGAGGCGGCCGTGTCACGTTTAATTGAAGTTACTATCCTACCCCTATTTAGAGCAGTGGAAATTGGGCCGATGGATTGTCCGTGTAATGGGTAGACAATAATTTCCATCTCCCAAACACTTGGCTTCGGGCAGCCGACGTGGGAGTGGACATTTTGTCGCTTCTTTCGAATTTTGGGACAATAAGCATCCACGTTTACCCTGGCAACTAAATTCGAATCCATTTTGTATTACTATACGAATCTTTATAAATCATTCTATGTGTTTTTGTATATCTTCAAAAGGATGACAAAGATGTATTCCACTGTCATATATGAATATGGTTTACAAATGCCGATACTCAAATTCAGAAGCTAGAATCCAGTTTAAGGTGAATTCGAATATTTGGAACACTTCATGTCCAACTCAAATTTCACATGCAGCATAATGTGTACTCCCATTTAGATATGTACACAAGCGATGTATCAAGATTCAAATACCAAGTCAATCAACCAATAATGTACATAACTAACAAACATATAAACACTTATAGAGTATATGGATCAATAATATCAACTAACATACATAAGCCAGGCCGCTGCACTTTTTTTTGCTACAAGAACATCCTTTTTTTAGCCAAGCTACTACAACATCTTGGCCCTTTCTGATGCGTGCCACTTATGGTCCATCTATACTACTATTATTGTTGAATGCACATTCAGCCCGATTGGCATATTTGTAGGTATGGCACAGCAATCAAAATGAAATGTCTCCGAGTCTTTATCAATTAATACAGACTTGTGCTCAAATAAAATTACAAACAAAAAACAAAAAACAAAAAACAATTATTACATGATCTCTAAAACAAATGGTTTGATTGATTACATGAACAAACAACACAAAGGTTATTCAACGATGGAAGAACATTTCACCTATGATTTACCAAGTGGGAATTTAATTTCCTTTTTTCCTTCAGGACCTTAACAATGTGGTCAGTCTCAACTTGCTTCGTCTTGAAATCCACCAAATATTTAATGGTTGTCTTGAGTACTGCTACTGATTGTGCTATTTGCTTCCTCAACATGTCAACTTCATATCTAAGTAAAGAAGCAGAATCTCTTTCTACCACTAGTTTAGCCTCTAGAGCATCAGCAGTTGGCAATTCATAATGCACGATTGGCCCGATGCCACTGCTGTTGGATGATACAACGTCCATGGGGACCTCGCTCTTTGATCTTGGGCAAACCGGTTTTTCCATTAAACTTTCGATTGGATTCAGAAAAGTTGAAGTTAGCAAAACCTCTCAACTGGGAGTTATAACAGCAAACCAGTTAAACAAACAAGGAATTAAAGAGTTTCAATTCGATGCTGAAAAGTAGTTATTAACATCATTGTAACCCGTTGTTGCAAAGACAAAGCTGTTAAACAAACAATTAGCTATTTAAGTTCAGCAAACAGGTAATTCTTAACGGTAAGTATCAAACACATAGATAGTCGCAGTCTATAATAGGATTAACGGTACTGTGGCATTATGTAATCAGTAGCAAACTAAATTAAGCCAAGCAACGTAATTTAACAATTTTGCAATAAGTGGATAACTAAAATTCCGAGAAGCAGGTAACTGAACTTACGCTAGTTCTTTGTACAGGCACACTGCAACTTCTTTTTCGCTTACAAGGTTGTACGAAGGAGTCCATGGCATCAATTGCTTGGATACGCAGTCCCAATACTTCTTTCTTCCCACACTACATTGGTAAGTCGAATGGTTAATCTGGTAAGATGGTGTGTCCTTGATATGTTATATGAGGACGTGCAGTTAGACTAGTTGTAGGCACACACATCACACTGGCTTTTACTGTATATTGCATGCGATTACTTTTGGCATATCGAGATCTAAGCAATCTACAATAGGATGAAAAGACTGGCATCCTTCACATTATTGGCGAACTCAGTTCATAGAAACAAGAAATTTAGCCATTCTGTGGGTAAATCAAAAGCGCCACTGGAATATTTTTCACTACCCCAATCATACACGCAAAAAGGGGCGACGCCACCATAGGGGCTGGTATGGGCGGCCGCCTCTTGTGTCTCGAGAGTATGCACCTAGTTTGAGTCGTCCAGGTTGGCCCAGGCTAGTTTTGTTCGTCCAACGCACGAGCAGGCAATGTAAAAAATGAAGAAAAATGTTTCAATTCGGATAGGCCAATAATATAAGTGCAAGGCAGGCCCTATAGCAGGCTCGCGGCCCAAACGAGCGCCTCCCATATTGATCGATAGCAGGAAAAAACCCAACTCATCCGCTCCAGCCTCCAGTCTGGTTCACTCCTAACCTAGACGCCGCTGGAGAGACCGACATCAAGATTTTCCTCGCGCCCTCGTTGGAGGGCGGCCGGGCTTCAAGCGTCATTTAAAGGACAAGAAGATGAAGATCCAACCCTGGGTGTAGCCTGCGTGGGAGGCAGCGGCGGCAGCACGAGCATGGCATCAAGCTTGTGCAAACGAACAGTCGCAGCTTGCAAGAGTAGCATGCCCAACAAGCAGGTACATCACAACCCTGATTATATCTAATTCAACTCTTCAATTTCTGGCCAACAGTTAAACATGACGGTGTTGTAAAACTACTTGTATGTAGGGAATCTATGAGAAAATGAAACCAATTTCTACTTATTTTATAACTCCCCCAATCAATACCGAATCGATGAATCGATGTATCTAATCAAGTTTCCAGTGCAAACATCCAAGCTCATGTTGTTCTTGACCCTGAAGTGTCTAATGAATAGACTACTAATGAAGGATTTGATGCGAACATTTTACATGCTCTTGGTGATGAACATATAGTGTCTAATGAGGCATATAATGCAAGCATTTTGCAAGATCCCATGGAAGGATTTAGTGTCTAATGATGATCTGCTATGTTGAGAGAGACATAGAGATTTGCAGGCATTGATGTCAAGCAAATTATAGTGCATTTTCATGGCTTGAGGAAACATCGAGGCCATCTACCAGAAAGTCCCCGTATCATGACAACGTAGCATAAATACTTTTCTAATCTGTTGTTTGAAACTATTGGCATACTTGTGCGGGATAGATATATTGATATGCAGTTTATGACCGGTTATAGGTGCAATTACACTTCGATATTTTCAGCCGAGAACGAATAATTCAAGCAGGTACAGACCATGTTTGTAGTCCTTGTACACCATGTTGCATTTTGTGTTATTTGGTGCTTGCATCATTTTGTGTTTATAATCTGAACTACTTTGGATCATTAGCTGGTTTTCCAAGTGCATGTAGCTTCACATTTCTCAAGTTATCTTGATTTCCGGAGTGCAAGTGCCTTCGTATTTTTTAAGTTAAATGTTCGCCCCTGGTAACTTGAATTCGTGGATCCGCCATTGCACACAAATCATAAACGAATGCCAGTACGAATTAAGTGAAATGCAAGGACTTACGCTAGCTCGTTATGCTGTGCTCACTACTGACTCTGCTTTGCGCTTGGGATGTTCCATGTACAAGTCCATGTTACCACTTGCTTGGATGTGCCTTGTGCTCCTTGCATCCCCCTCTGCATTTTTGACACGGCGAATGGTTGATCAAATAAGAGGAATCGACCTTGCTGTTGTACCGGAGGACAGATACTTACAAGGTTATACGGGTGTGCAGGATGTGTACCAAATCCCGTAGCACCGTCATGCTTCGCTAAAAAATGGATTTGCTTGTTTGGATGATATCTCCAGAAGAAATAAGAGTTAAAGTCAGAGTTGGATAGGCGTGTAAGCTAAAAGAGTAGTGAAATGATATCCAAACATCGTCGGAACAGTGCACAAGGGAGTGGTGTGTGGATACCTAGTTCGGGCCAGCGTTTGGGCATGCTCGCTGAGGGTGATGCGCTGGCATTGGCTGGCCGCGCATGGATGCAGATCTTGAGTGGCAGCGGAGCGCTACGATGCGGTGGATGAGACCGTTGGTGAAGCCCCAGCAGCCTCAGGGGGCGGAGGCGCGACGATGTGCTCGGTGAAGTAGCCCCGGTAAGCTGGGAGACGGCGTTGGTGAAGCGCACCTGATGTGGTGGAAGTCGGTGTCTGTGCGGCACGTCGGTTGCGGCGTCCGACATTGTCGGTGGACCACCCAGTGCGGTGGACGAGGGCGTAGTGAGGTAGCTCCGGTGCGGTGGTGAAGCACGATCGTCGTCTTCGTCGTCGTCGTCCAGCAAAGAGGTGGGGAAAGAGATGAGACGAGGGGCGATTCAAACTTTGCTTGGGTTGGCGGCGAATTATGGATTTGAGCAATCTGGGCACGGAAGGGGATGGTGGAGAAGGGAGATTTTGCAGGGCTGGAATTGGGGCCGCCAGATATTAGCGCAAACTTATTTTATCGTCGTCCTTTTTTGGGGGGGGAGGGGGGAGGGAGGGAGGGGGGTGGGTGGCTGGGTGCTAAGCGTCCGTTCAACACACGCGACCACCACGACACGACCCTGGTCTTCCTGGTGCGCCTACATTTGAGAATGCAAACGAATCTTCTTTCATTTGCAAACGAATTTGTATGTATTACCATGCCCGTGTTTTCCTTGCAATAATTAGTCATTCGAAAGGAGATACTATAAATTAATTAATGAGGAGTTATTTGAAAAAAAAATTGAAACGGTATCCACGGTATCCACGCTAACGTGGATTAGAGTGTGTGTCACATAATTAGTTATTTGAATTAGAGTGTGTGTCACATAGCGATCTTCAATTCTAACGTGGATTTCACATTTCACTGTATCCATGCTATTTTTTTAATACAAATTCATATGTATATGATTAACACCATGGTAGTGAGAAAACTTTTGGATGGATTCAAACATAAGACCTACAAAATAGCACAACAAATCGAGTCAATGTCAACTTTTCGAAACCTAGTATGGCACGAATTCGAAATAATTACCAATATGCATGGTCCTCAATTCAAATCTTACAATGTACACCGAATTGAAACATCGATATTAAGTCTCATACTATCTATATTCAAATGTTGTTTTTAGCCCCCCCCCCCCCCCACACACACGCTACATACTTCCTATATCGGTTAATCTTCCTCTCCTAACCACCTTAGGAAGCTATCGGTTTCCAACACACATCCATTCTTTCTCTCCATGTTTCGATCTCTAACACTCTCAACTACATAACCCCCTTTTTCCACTCTGTTACCAAATGTATTTACCTCACACATCCGCCAATGCACCCCATGCCGAGCTCTCTCTCTATCTCTCTCTCTCTCTCTCTCTCCCTCTCCCTCTCACCCTCTCGCGCTAAATACATGCATTGCCTATCTAGCCCCCCATCCTCTCGTGCGCACGCACACGCGTTTTCTATCTAGGTCACTCCCTCAAGATTGTCTCAGTCTTTCTTCCGCACGGCGGGCCACACTCGCTCAATCTCGCTCTCTTTATCTGAGTCTCCTTTAACCTCGTTTTCTTTCACACACAAATGATATATCTCCCTGTTCGGGCCTCGATTGACACACTCTATACTCTCTCACGCAGATTCTCTATCTAGGTCAGTCCATCGAAGCCGCCCCCAGTCTTTCGACCTCATGGCGGGCGACGCTCGCGTGCTCTCTCTCTCTCTCTCTCTCTCTCTCTCTCTCTCTCTCTCTCTCTCTCTCTCTCTCTCTCTCTCTCTTTGTATGTCTCGATGGACCTTGCTCTTTCTCGGACAAAAACGATATATCACCATGTTTGAGCCCAATTTGACTTATTCACATTGTACACTCTCTCATGCACATTGTCTATCTAGGTCACTCTCTCCAACCCGTCTCACTCTTTCAATCGCACGACGACCCTATGTGATCGATTGGCCTTGCTTCCTCCCACGCACAAAATATATCTACACGCTCAGGATCGGATCATCTCTCAAGCTCTATCTTACAGCCCTCACCCTTGCCAAAAGCTCAATAGGACAATATCTCTCTAGAGCATATATATCTGTTCAATGAATGTCGGACCACACTCACTCTGTCTCTCTATCTATATGTCTCTCGATTGACCTCGCTTTCTCACGCCGTATCTTCCACACATTGAAGCTACCTCTCCATCCCTCGCAAAGCCGGAGCTATTACATTGCGAGGGGCACTCCAACCTTGGATTAATTTGTGTAGGCATTTATTCTGGTCGGTTTTGATTATATTTTTGTAGCATTCGGCCCACAACTACTCCAAACACCGTTGCCACCCCCGCAACTCCCCTAGTTGATTTCCCTCTGGCTCGGTTATCACTCTCCCTCACGTCCTTTCTCGCCTTCAACGTCGCACCATGGTATTATTGCAAAAAGCTCTGTTGTTCTCTTTAATTATTATAAATAAGCTCCAAAACTACACACCGATAGTCCACTTGGAATCAAACAAATTTCGGCCCACAAATTAAAGTGCTACAAACTACACAGCAAGGGGCCCACATGTCATGAAACAAATTTGGACCCATATACAAATTAAGAAATAAAGGACGAGGATCGAACATGCGACCAGGGCCTTCGAGCCGCACATCAATAGGCAACACAAGTAGAACAACAATGTTTGTTGTACCTCCCTTTGTTCACATAATGTTTTTATGTTACCACAGCCTATTTAATGGATAACATGTAATATTATTTTTAGTACTATTTGCCTTCACTTACTGGTGGGTTCCATGTGTGATCTCTCTTTCTCCTCCCCTTCTGCATTTAGACGCATGGGCAAACACGAAGAACTCGCGGGCAATGTTGCCGTTGACCATATCTGGACGCGTTCACAAGTTATGACACCAGTTTCACGTGCTAGCAGCACTAGTCAGTGTGTACGTGCAATGCACGTTAATTTGGAAGTATATTAAGTGCATGCGGATATTAAGTAGGATATTATTTTTTTTGGCATGAAATTAACTACACGCTATACGTGTTGAGCGCTCGACATTGAAGCAGTCTAGGTCGTTGGATGACAAGGAATACATGTGGCTTGATGACGTTTTATATTTAATTTGATATGGCTCTAGCAGAACATTCAATCGATCAAACCATAGATTTTGTTCAGTCTGACTCTGACTTTAAATTATATGACGATCAATCTAAAATAAACGGAAATGATAAACATTTGGATTTTGATCATGGCAATCTGAACGTTTTTCATGGCAAATTTAGATTACACGGCAGCGGCGGGGGCGTCGTGTGGTGGGAAGCGGCTCCTCGGCCGTGCTCTGTGTGTCGTTGGGCCACTGAACGACGGCGACGGCGGCGCCTTGTGCCGTTGTTGGCGTACTCCTGGACGTTGGCCTAGCTTCAAGGAAGGCCAAAATGTTCTGGACTTCGGAGCGAGTCAACTGGCGGGAGGAGGCGACTGGTGTTGGTGCAAGGAAGCGGTTGACGGCGGCCATCCATGCCGCCGAGGGGGGCACAGGCACCCGCGTGGGCACGGGCACCGGCATGGGCGCGCATGTCGCAGCAGCAGGCGCATGCGCCGCAAGTGCATCGCACGGCACCGCACGGGCGTGGCGTTAGTAGTGCACGCAGCAGTACATGCGTTAAGGTGCATGGGCGCGTGAAAGTCGGCGGGGACCTCATGGAACCCCGTGGCATCAAGCCCGGCGACAATGTGCGGCTCCCAGCCCATTAATGCCATCGGGATGGGCGTTGGCGTAGTCGGGGCGATGGGAGCCGGAACGGGAGCGGGGACAGGCGCGGCGTCTTCCCGCAAGTCCAGTTCAAGCTCATCCCAAAGCGCCTTATGTTCTTGAGACTCCGGCTGGGTGTCTTCCTCAGGAAACTGGAAGACTAAGGGCAGACCATCGTGATGCGGCATGGCGTATGTTTAGGTCAGGCTGGTTGGAGGTAGACGACAGGGGAATCGAAGAGGAAGAGAGAAGATTGTCGCGATACCGGGTAGTGCGGGGTTGATTTTAAACTGTGGCATGTCAACGCCCATGGTTTCAATAGTGAAAGAGTTCGCCTTAACGTGACAGGTCTTTGTTCCAAAATACCTTGGGTCTTCATTTGTGCAACTTGTCATAAGCAGCTTGTCTCAAATTGAAGAAAAAAATTACGAAGTAATATTTGTGCCATATCACGTGACCATGCTCAGTTTCAAGAATTTATGGTCAGTTTTGGATTTTCTGAAATTTATGATCCAGGATTCGAAACAATATCATAACCTACATCATGCAATAAATTTTCAAGCCATACATCTGTCTTGTTGTATTTCTTAAGAAAGGATTTGGTCAAACATTTTGCTTAGTTAGACTTCAGACAAGTTATATATGCAGAGCAAAAGGATAATCCCTCCGTACCAGTGCATTGCCTGATATATTAACTCAAGTACTAGGCACGAACAAACGGGCTCAATTCTGTGCTCATCCTGGTGTAGTAGTAGTACTAGGCAATGCAGTTGACGGGTGACCTTGGCGAGCGGCGACCGAGGGAATTGAACCGTGCTTAGCACGGTAGGTAACATTGTCTATTTACTAAAGCATCCCTCCATTGTTCATTGGTAGTCATTATGGACCGGGGACATGAGGGGAATTTCCTAGGGATGGAATTCTGGCCGCCAGATATTTCGACTCGAAACGCAGAGGCTCGACTGGTTGGGGTTACCTAATGTGCGTACCACGCACGCCACCAGAAGGACACGAGCCCCGTTTTTTATTTTTTTATTTTTTTAGGATCAACACAAGCCAAGGTCTGGCTGGTACGACGTTGGGTCCTACTATTCAAGAATACGAAAGGAACCTTTTAAATTGTCGTACGAATCTATATGTATTACAATGCCCGTATTTTCCTTGCAAATACTAATCTCAACGTGGTAATTGATTTATGACGAGTTGTTGAATTAGAGTGAGTTTGTGATATAGTGATCTCAACGTGGATTTCACATTTCATGGTATCCCTAGTAAGTTTTTCAATGCAAATTCAAATTTAAAAGATGAACAATACGGAGGTGATAAAACTTTGTATGTATCAAGCATATGACCACACACACACACACAAACACAGACACCCACACACGAACACAACAACAATCCAATAAGTATAGTGCATCTATTTTTCCAAACCATGCATATATGACACGAATTCAAAAATACTCCTTCTGTTCCTAAATATTAGTCTTTTAGATATTTCAACAAGCCACTACATATGGAGCAAAATGAGTGAATGTACACTCTAAAATATGTCTATATACATCCATATGTGCCAGTCCATATGAAATCTCTAAAAAGACTAATATTTAGGAATGAAGGGAGTAAAATGTAAGACATGCATGGTCCTCAATTCAATATTTAAAATGAACATAAAACTGAAACATGAATATTAAGTCTAGTACTACAGTACATGCAAATGTTGTGTTTAATTAGGCGGAGCTATGATAGTCGGGGGTCAACCCCCCCCCCCCCCCGACCTTAGATAAAATTGTGAAGCTCTGTTTAGGGTTGTTTAGATTATATTTGTCCCCACCCTCCCAACCACCGATTGGTTGTGCACCCCCCACCCCTCCTCCCCGGCAGAATATCATGTGCCCCATACCTTAGATGCTATATAACGATACGAGTTGCTTGGAGCTTGTAGATCTGAGATATAGCAGCTCACATGATGTCTTAATATTTTTACAAGAAACCTTGATGAGTTTGAGAATTGCACACAATTTGTACAAAAACTACTCAGATGCCCTTGGATCCCATATCCAACGACCTCGAAGCTCGTATCACTGTAGCATCTAAGATGAAGGAGGACATCATATTCTCCTGTATGTAAGAATATCATCTGCTACCACACCTTGCATTCTTTGGTGATACAAGCTCTTCGAAGCCGTTGGATTTGTGGCCCAACACCTCCTCGGTGGTTCGAATGGTTTTTTGTAGAAAAGCCCCCAAAGAGTTCGGCCACTTCTTACAAGCACAAAGACTTCTCAGATGCCATTGTATCTTAGATCAAACGACCTCGAAGCTCGTATCACCGTAGCATCCAAGCTGCGAGAGCACCTTATATTTTCTCGCACGGGAGAATATGAGGTGCTCCCGCACCGTAGATTCTATGGTGATACGAGTTCACGGAGATATAACGGCCCACAGTAGGAGGTTTGAATGTTTTTGCAATATACGGCTGAGAGAGTCTGGGAATTGCGCAGAAAGTACAAGTACTATGCATGTGCCATCTGATCACTGATCATACGACCTAGATGCTCATATCCCCGTAGCGGGTAATTAAGCTACGGGGAGCACCTAATATGAGCAACGGGGAGCCGTTGGATCCAAGATGCAGCGGCACGCACGAGGCCTGAATGTTTTATTTGCAAAAAAACCTTTGGAGAGTTAGGAAATTGCGCATAATTACAAATACTACTCCCAAGCCATTGGATATCACTTCCAACAGTGTAAAAACTCGTATCACCATAGCATCTAAGCTACGGGTGGATGTGATATTCTATGCCGCTATCATTTTTGTTCGAAACTTGCAAAATATGTGTAACTCGTCTGCTACTTGTCTAACCGCGCCAAAGTGTTTGTTTAAAAAAACCATCCTACACGAAATATATGAACAACACACGGGGGTCCCATTTTTCATTAATCAAATTTGGACCTAAAACTAACAAATCTGAAAGACGAGATTCGAACTGGCAACCTGGACTACAAAGCATAGGTCGATAGCCTGAAACAACAACGGTTGTTGGCTTTGTCGCATAACTTGATTTTATACAGTATTACGTTGAGTAGAGTAGAGGGAGTGCCTCATCAACACGTGCATGACCGTTGACTCACTTACTGGTGGGTCCCAGGTCTGCGATTTCTCTCTTCTCTCCATCATTTAACCTTTGCACCGCACACACCTAAGAGCGGCGCTTAGCTTGCCGTGGTGTTATTACAACTAAAAAAAGCTTGGAAAATAGAAGAATCGCCTAGAACAAGAGACGTTGTGGCTGGTCGAGACGGAGCTAACCACACCTATCCTCCGTGCCATGTTAGCATGATGAAGCTGTGTGGCTAGTGGGGTGTTTTTGACCGACTGAATGGGTCCCGAGGTCGAACCATAGGTACTACGTCTGATACAGTAAACTTTTACACGCACATTTTTTCCTTCGTGCCAAGACATGGCACACCCTACCGCGCGGTTTCTGGGTCCTCCCGGGTGGTGCACGCATATATTCTTCCTAACGTGGGATGCCCTACCGCGCATTTTCGCCGAAGCAAGTAAATGAGTCGTCAAATCATGAAAGACCACCTTTCCCGCTGAGTACTGTACATCAATGAAGCACAGTGGCTAGCTAGTTGGGCTAGTTCGACCGATTAGCTAGGCCGCCGCCACATTTGTTTTTTCACCCCTTTTTTATCTACTTGCCGGCAGGTAAATTTAAATGTCCACCGCGGTGTTGCTCTCGGTGTTTGAGTGCGGCGGATTTTTAATTTTTGATTGATGGGAGCAAAGCGGTAGGATTTTTAATTTTTTGATTAACGGAGCAGCGCGACAGATTAGTCACGATGACTCACCAGAAACCCACGGCTCCCTGATGTGAGAAGTCATCGACTGGTGTTTTACCATGGTGAAAACCAAAAGATTCCCCACTCCTCGGCTGGCTCCCTCCGCCTTCCCGTAGATTGCATTGCCTTTCAGCCGTTTCGCCCCCTGCATCACCAACGTCGTGCGCCTCGAGAAGCAGAGGGACTTCGATGGAGTTTAGGCGCCCTCTGCACGGGCATGTCCATGTCTCAGCGCAACATGACTGTTGGATCAAACTCAAACGATGCAGATCAGTCACTGTAGCACAAAGCGTGTGGGCGTGTTTGGTTGCATTCTCATCTCAATATAGTCGTTTCCTCTTCGTGTATTTGTGTTAACCTACTAGTGTGGACTCATGCACCCTTCATACACCCTGCCTAACACTATTCGTCCTTCATATGGTTCTTGTTTCGTGGAGTACTGTAGCACCGTACTCTGCATGCGCTGTAGACCTAGTTCTGTTAACATTGATCTCACCGTTCATTCTCGACCGGACAGTCGAAAAAGCGGTACTATGTTACTACATTATTGTTCATATAGTTGACATGTGCACAACGTCATTTGTTGTCGTCATATCTTACTACACTAGCAACAAGATTATGTAGTACTGACGTATGAACCACTACCCATTCCTAGTATAGGAGCACTGTGTATGTTAAAGTGGCTGCCGTGTTTCGCACTCCTCTGTCGTAAGAGTGGAAACGCTTGCTGTAATCATTTTTTTTCTTCAGAATAACAGTGGACACGCTCTACCGTGCAGATCCTCCTCCAGCCATGCACTAAATTACTCACTTTCGCCAACATGTGGGACATCCAGCATCGGGCTCCACCAGCCATGCACTAAATTACTTTGTAGTAGAGTGACGGTAGACTACCCCGATCGAAGCGCCGTAGTAATGCCCAATGAGCTGTCAAATCACAAAACCCCCTCCTTTCCAGCAGTAAGTTGGATGGACGAAGCAACCATCATTTCACTCTTCTCTCTCAGCTTCCTTTCTACCCAACTCGCTTCTCCCTCATCGTGTTCGTCATTTCTTCAAGAAAACCCCGACCTGCTTCTGCCATTGTTCTTCTCTCCCAAAGAAGGAAAGGTGAGCGCATCAATGGTGTTGATTCTGGCCAAGGCCCGGTCTTGCAACCCCGAGACTGATCCTATAACTCCCTCTCTTTTCTTCTTTTGGGTTTGTGATTATGGTTTCTTTTCTTTTATTTCTATTTGACAATTTCTTGATGGACGCTGGAGCACCGTCAAGTGATGTCTATGGCTCGCCAAACCGTCGAGGCTCATGGTATGAAGAAGCACAAGAACCCCGCCGAGACTACCGTAGACAAGCTCAAAGCCATCGCCCTGTCCAAGCCCCCCTCTCCGGGATCCCTCATTAAGAAAGTCCAGGTAATATCTCTTCTTGAAGATCTTTTTCTCGATCTTGATCGTGTTTTTTCATCTAACACGCAGTACTAGTACTAGTAGTATAACTTTCTGGGTGATCTTGCATGTGATTTTTGTGTGCCAAATGACGGTTAAAATTCCTCTTTTGACCAAAACATGCGAGAGGTTGACACTGATTTCTTATAGATTACTTTCAACTACTCCCTCTGTCCCAAATTCTTGTCTTAGATTTGTCTAGATATGAATGTATCTAATACTAAAATGTGACTTGATACATTCGTATCTAGACAAATCTAAGACAAGAATTTTGGGACGGAGGGAGTACTTTATGAACATCAATGCTACCTTTGAAGAGGGTATATTTGCCTCAGTAACTTGTGTTATGGATATTGCAAGTAATCCCTCCGCTTCTCATGCCTTTGAAGACATGTTCTAGTGTCTTGGTTCACTCATTTCGTATGCGTATATGTAGTCATATATGGAGTATAATATCAAAAATCATCTTATATTTCTGAATGGAGGTAGTAATAAAATATGGTTTCTATTTGAATTAGAACCAGGTCCACGGTGGAGATGAAGTTCTCAAAGTCATGCCGTGTGAACTGGAAGACCAGAGGATGAGTTCTACTGCTAAACTATCCATCTGCTGTGTCCTTGTCGACGTGTCCTGAACTAGTGTTTTCCTGTAGCATTTTTGTCAGGCGTGTTCTTGAGGCTGTACTTGACCACAACAATTTCCTGGTTGTGCCTTCGATTATGAAGGGTGTGGTTCTTGTAAAGCTTCCCAACAAATCTGATGCGGCCTATCTTCATCATCATGTTTATGAGTGGAAAGACCACTTTGTTAGGTTCTCCAAGGTTGACGAGATGGTGATGGTGTATGTAGACATCTCTCACGAAGTCCATGGCCTAGTCAATTATGCGGGGTTCATCCCGTAAGTCGGTGGTAAGAAATAGTCTGCAGAGTTTAGTTAGTGCAACTTTGCTTGTCTGCAGTAAGTACTATTGTTCAGTACTTGATTTGTGTTTGTGAACCCTGTATTGTTTATTAGTGCTGCCGCTTTTGGTGTGTGGTCAGTCCTGAGAATGGTCAATGTTAATGTTTGTCCACTCAATTCAGTCAGTATATTTTGAAGTATCCAGATCATCTTTTTTGTGAGGACGGTTTATCAATTATGGTTACACTCCAATATCTATGTGCATTGCAGGGTTTATCGCACCCACCAGGATTTCCAGTCCCATGGATGTTCGGTCCATATGATTTGTCACGACCTTTGGACTGTCCTGCTTGTGGGAGTAGGCGGGGCCCCTGCATGCCACCCGTAGTTGGACGATCAATCTTCTGTTTAGTACTTCAACATAGTGATTTCCTGGTAAGGATTCACTCGTGTCACATCAAGTAAATCTTATTGATTTACTGTCTAAATCTTATTGATTTAATGTCATGTGTTTTTTTCTTATCCTGCAATTTTACGATGCAGGTTTTGCCATGTGACATTCATCATAGAATAAACCATTTGGTTTGCTCTACGGCAGGTTTCACTTCTTATGTCGTGTCAGTAAGGAAGGCACTGTCCATCACTTATATTACTGGAAAAAATTGGATCAGTCTGTTGTCTGAGTACGAGCTGAATCCCTATGATGAACTGCAGTTTGGTTTAACAAAGGTCACAATTAGTCCTTCTCGCGTTTAAAAGAAATGAAGAAAAAAACTGGTTTATGGTCACGAAGCCTAGTCAAGTTAGAAAGCTGATCATAGCAGACCAGACATGATCGCCGCTGTCTCGCACATCGGTACCACCTTCAGCAACGGATCAAGCACCGGCAGTTGCTCTAGCAGCGACAATGATGAGCTCACCGATCCACCGAGGATTGGGCACCGAACGCGTCGTGGATCAGCCGATTCACCGGAGGATCGGGCATCGACACCGCACTGCCCGACACCAAAGACCAGCTCTACAAGGAGCACCATCTCCGGCAGCAGCAGTGGCTTCGACACCTGCACCAACACTTGCACTTGCATCTGCTCTAGCCCGTGCAGCGGCAACCGAACGAACAGTTGCACCGGCAACAAACTGGGCTGCAGTTCGCACTTCATATACCAAAGTCCTTACAAAAGTCGACATGTCCACCTTCTTGGTAAGCATTGGCCGCCCAAGTGTTTCGTTCTTTTTTCTTTCCATGTTGTTTCGCATGATTCACTGTGTTGATCTAACTGTTTGGGTATGTCTTCTTGTTTGCAAACAGAGAATTCCAAGAGCAACGAGGGAGTCGTTTCAACAATCCGGCGACAATGACCAAGTTTCTCTTACCATGCAGCCTTGGTGTGAATGAACCTGTTCAATATACCGTAAGTACAAAGGATGGTCGCATGATGATTGATGCTAAAGGATGGTCAAGGTTCAAATCTAAATCATGTCTTGCAGTAGGGGATGATCTCAAAATCGAACTTTCTCGGCAAGGTGAGCTGGTCCAAATCAACTTTTAAATTCTTCAGGAGCAGCACGCAACTGCCGAACTGATCTATCCCCCGAGAGATTTTGATGTAATAATCTGGCATGGTGAAACAAGTGTCCTGTGTGTATAAGTAATATGACAGTATTATTTATAACATGGTATATCGTTGATAGAATTGCAACTCTCATTGCTGGTTAGGAACCGCTGCTCGATTTCATTCCAACAAATGCCTTGCTTTATTCAATTTTCTCAGATTCGCCTTGTGACAAGATCTAAAACCAGCTACTGCATCGATCACTTGCAATATGAAAAGCACCGAGGTAGAAACATATGGGCCCCAAACATGCGAGGTGGGCCCTACGGCCCAAAGTCCGGAACCGTGAGCTTTGTCCAAAGTATTATATTCTCGCTGAACACCCATAATGCCCGTCGCTGTAATGTAACATCAAGATGCATTTGTATGAGTATTTATCTTGTGAGAGAAAAGGATGAACGAGGGAAGGACTTATTTGCAAATGTGGAGAGGTGTGTGGGTACCTTTTTGCAAAATTGCCATAGTTTCCTTCCTATCCGGTAGATATCAATTGGACGGCCTATATTGCTTGATGGCAGGCACACCATCATCACCAACTCCTCTATACTGTGTTAAAAACAACTCAGTTTTTTATAATTATATATGTTATATATATTCCCCTTGATTTTTCTTATGTATAAATTTGTGATATAAAAGATTTGTATATTTCTTCACACAGGGAGTGTCTCTCTGTCAAAAATATATATTTGTGTAACTAGTTACTCCTGTCTTTCTACTTCCTTTCGCTGATATGTGGGGCATCCTGCAATGGGGTCCAGGTGCCATATGCACAAATTAGAGTGCACAACTACACGGTAGACACACCCCGGTTGTAGCGCCACAGTAATCCCCAATGAGCCGTCAAATCACAAACTCCCCTTTCCAAATTTTTTAGCGAAGTCGGACGGACGAAGCGGCAATATTTCACTGGGCCTGAATCCCCTTCTCCCTCGTTGCTTGTTCAGAGAAACCCCCTCTCGGCGATTGCATAGGGTTTTCTCATGGAGAACTAGGTACGAATTCTTCATCCATCGCCGATAAATCCAAGTCCCTTGGTCGCGGGTAATTCTAGGATGGCAGCCGCCGCTGTTGATGCATTTTTCTTCCTACTGAATCTAGTGTGTTTCATTTGCAGTGCCCAAAGTGCGAGGACCCTATAGGTTTGTGCGCCCTCGGCGAGACGCCACACTTGTTCCTTCTCATCCTAACATAGGATTTTAAAACACGCACAATATGTTCCTAAAATCCTATTTTCTTTCCGGGAGGGTGGGGTTTTTTTGAACATGTTGTCGACTAATTTGGAAATTTGGATTATTAAATTTGGATAAAAGGTACTACCGGTACGATTGTCAACACTGACGTGAAGGAGGAAGTTATTTCTAGATTTGGATAGGGAATACATTGTGTTCTCATATTAGTTTTCACGCGATTGCATTATTTGCTCGCTGAACACATGTACTCAAGATGCTCGGCCTTGCCATAACTGAATACACTAGTTTAATGGTCACAGTGAAGACAAGCCATGGATATAAGTTCCGAGTTGGGTTGATGAACCAAGAAGATCGCTGCTTTTCTTATGGCCGAAGTTGGATAAACTTTCTCAAGTGCTACAGACTGAAAGTTAGCGCACGGATGTTGATGGAAATAGCAGAACCTGGTCTCATCTTCACTGCGATCTTCCACCCCGACGTCGTTCCAATTGTTCATCCATGTTAGTTTTGTATCTGGTTCTTGCTTGTTGCCTCGATTACTTCTTAATCCACCTATTCTGTCTAACTAATCACAATTTAACTTTAGAACTAGCAATGAATCTCTCACGAAGATCCTACTTCTAACTAATATTTTCTTATAATTGGTGGCACGTGTAGGTTTCTTCAGAGTTAAGCAGGCCGCTCGTTTGTTATTCTGTAACAACTCGGCTGTTACTGATGGCACTAAAGTTGACTGGGACGACATCCACAAGTTCCTACACTTTATTGATCGTCTTGAGGTCCTTGTGGGGCGTTTCAATGGTGGAAGGCCACGTGGGATATGTGTGCCCTTTGCTGCACTCGTTGAACAGGTCCAAGCGTGTCGAGAAACTTATAGTACGAGCTGTTTCTGTTATATATGTTGTTCATAAACTATTGCTTATACAGTTTTACGGTTGTGATCTTCTTGAAACGAAAGCCCAGTTCTATTGTTCCTATCTGGATGCACGACCATGGTCGGGTCAGACTTGCACTTGGTCACAACATGATGTTTATGTCGACCTACTCCATTCCCTTGGAGGTGAAAAGATACTTATTCATGGGTGGTCTTAAATAATGAAGGCCCGTCCATCTTGGAGAATAGGACGAGATTATGTTCACCTTTTCCATGGCTCTAAAGCGAATATCCTGTTTAATGACCACATTGCGAGATGAAGCCGCTTTTAGAAGGTTGTGGATGCGCGGGTGGCACCTGGGCCTTGTCCTGGGGCTTGGCAGCCTCACCCTTGGTTAACTGTAGGCCAAGTAGCACTGTTCGAGGCATGCTTTGTATGGTTGAACCTGTATAAGTACTCATAATGCTTTTAGCTATGGTTGTTAAGTGCCCCTGCTGGTTTCAGTTAAGGTTGTTAAGGACTCCTGCTGCTTTTACAGTCTGTCATGTTTCTTCAGTCCTATCTTCCTCCAGCCGCCAAAACCAAACCAGCGTCGGCGGGGCCGCCTGCTTCCGCCTCCCACGGCTGGCTGTGCCTCAGTGCACGCATCGCCGCCCCACCGTCTCCTAAATCATTAACGCCGATGTCCAAGGCCTCGTCGTCGTCCTCTGCATGCTTTGGTGCGCTCACTGCGGCGCCGCCCTCTCGCGTTGTCAACATGGTCAACAAACAATAGGAATCGGCAGAAGTACGTGGAGAGGATGACAGTAGGGGCCCACCATGTTAGCGTATGGAAAAATAAAATGCTTCCTCCCTCTTGTTTTCACGACATCTGGGACCCACGACATTGTGAGCGTATATAGTCAATAGACAAGAGAACAACACAAGATCGGCTGACACCTGGGAGGTAGCTGCTCGAGCAGTATTTTTTTTGTTATTGTCGATACGGAGCAGGGTTTGAACTAGGCTGTGGCCCGTGTAGCCCAGGCTTATATTTTATGTTCACCATGTGACCAGCCCAGCTATTTTTTCTTCGTGAAAATGAGCCCAGTTTATTTTTTCTGAAGAATACCCAATCCGGGCCTACTTATTTTTTACGCCCTGATGGGCTGCAACTCTTTCAAGACGCCTGCAAATCTTGAAAGTAATATGAAATGGGTTGTAAATATAAAAACAGATGACAAATTGGCAATTACTTTATAATTTCTGAATTTTTTCACATTTTCAGATTCCTATTTCACTAGGCATTAACTTAATTTAAATATATCTTCTAAGTACTTTAAATCTGGCTCGACATTTCGGTATTAAAAATAGTTTGGAACCCACAGAAATATGTGAAATTGGCCCTGGCCAACCAAAAAACGGACTGCAATAAATTGCATAAGTCGCAATGAGCTATATATAAATTATTTTAAAAAGAGGGAATAGTATGACTTGTGGGCCTATTAAGTTGACGCGTATGTAAGGTTTTTTTAGTTATTATATGCGTCAACAAACGATTCCAGCAGACGTAACCGTTGGATGTCAATCCAACGGCCGTCGTGTTTCTTCAATCTCTGATCTTCTTGCTCCAGCCGCCAAATCCAGCACAGGCGGGACCACCTGCTCCCGCCTCCCGTGCAGGCCTCACCGCTCCCTACTACTCCCACTACTAGCCAAGGCATCCCTCTACTCACCCACACCCCCTGTTATTCTGCGGCGACGGCAGCCTCACACCGCAGCCGAACCAGTGAACTCTCGTACTCCTCTTCGCGTGGGCATCCACTGTCGCATCTTCCCCGGCTCCGCGCCGTCCCCTTCCTAGGCCTCGCCATCGTCCACTGCCCTAGTGCTCTCGGCGCGGCGTGGTCAACGTGGTCAAGGAATGACTTCCATCGGAAGAGTACGTGGAGAGGCTGACAACTGGGTCCACGCCAGCCGCAAGGAAGTGCCTCCTTATTACACGGAAAATAATTATTCCTCCACCTGACAGTAGGGACCCATCGGACGGGCCACCGTATTTGGTAAAAAAAATGTTTCCCCCCTGACTGCTGGGACCTACCGGATGGGCCATCGTATTTCGTGAAAAACGTCCCCCATTTGTCATCGGACTCCAGGAAGTGCCTCCTTATTACGCACAAAAAAATGAATACTCCCCCTGCTAGTTGGGACCCACCTTGGTGTGAGGCTGACTTGTGGGCCTACTAAGTTGACGGGGATGGAGGGCTTTGTCAACTTAGTCAATATGCACGATTCTAGCTCCAGTGACCGTACGATGTCCATCCAATGGCCGTAGTGCTTCTTCAACCTCTGGTCTTCTTGCTCCAGCCGACCAAACCAGCGCCGGTCGTGCCTCGTGCTCCAGCCTCCCATGGCCGGCTGTGCTGCCGCGGAGGCCTCACCGCCCCCTACAACTCCCATCGCTGGCTAGGCCATCCCTCCACTCACCCACACCCCCTGTTATTCTATGGCGACGGTAGCCTCACACCGCAGCCGAACTAGTGAACTCTCATACTCCTCTCCGCGCGGGCTTCCACTGCCGCGTCTTTCCCCGCTCCGCATCGTCCCCTTCCTAGGCCTCGCCGTCGTCCACCGCCCTGGTGCTCTCGGCGCAGCATGGTCAACGTGGTCAAGGAACGACTTCCATCGGACATGGACTATACGTGGAGAGGCTGACAGCTATGTCCACGGTCGCAGCAAGGAAGTGCCTCCTTATTATGTGCAAAATAATTATTCCTCCACCTGACAGCAGGGACCCACCAGACGGGCCACCTTATTTCGTGAAAAAATGTTTCCCCCTGACTACTGGGACCCACCAACTACATCTTCACACGCAAGGAAGTGCGTCCGAAAAAAACGATTCGCCCCCTGACTGCTGGGACCCACCAGCTACATCTTCGCACGCAAGGAAGTGCCTGACAGTCGGGACCCACCTGGTCGAAGCGTACGTAGCATTGTCATTCTGGTTGCGAACGTGTACGTACTTACTGGTCGTTGTAGAGGCGCGCACGTGTTGTAGTGGAGGCGCGCACGTAGCATGTACACATACGTACAGCGGCCAGGGTGCAAGAAAGTAAATACGACCACGTACGTATATAAGGGCGGGGTCTCGAACGCCTACTCGCGAGTACGTATGGCTAGGGCTCGTGTACATGGCTGGGTCAGAACAGAGAAACTGCGTCGTCGTCCTGTTTATGGGGAGCCAACCGGCTGGGTTGGAACGGAATGCGTCGTCGTGTTCATCGGGAGGGCTTGGACGGAACAGCCGATGGAAACGAGGCCTGGCGTACCGCAAAACGGAGGAAACAGCCTTGTGTTCGACCGGCCACGTTCAAAACGGATCCTGTTCATCGGGAGGGGTCTGGCATACCGCAAATGGAGGAAACGGACCTCCTACGGTCGAAACGGGGGTCTTGTTGATCGGGAGGGGTGTGGCGTACCACAAAACGGAGGTACGGACTTGTGTTGGAGCGCTACGGTCGAAACGGTGGTCCTGTTCATCGGGAGGGGTGTGGCATACCACAAAACGGGACTCCACGGGAAACTGTTCGTCTCCACCGTCGACCCCCTCCAGCCTCCAAGGGCTACTGTTCATCCACCGTCGACCTCCTCCAGCCTCCACATGCGACTGTTCATCCACGGGCTCCTGTTCATCCGGCCTCCACCGCCGCTTACTCCACCGCTCGCTCAACCAGCCCTCTCCACGGGCTCCTGTTCAACCACCCCTCCACGGGCTAATGTTCATCCAGCCCTCCACCGTCTACTGTTCAGCCAGCCCTCCATGGGGTAGTGCTGTTCATCCAGCCCTCCACGGGGTCCTGTTCATCCAGCCCCAACCAGCTCGATCGATCGGGGTCCTATTCATCCAGAGGCAACACCACGGGGTCCTGTTCATCCACCCCCACCGGGAACTGTTCATCCAACCCCCCCCCCCAGCAACGCTCACTATTCATCCAGAGGTAGCATCGATCGGCTTCAGTTAGCAGCAGTAGCGAAGGAATCGCTCGATCGGGTTCAGTTAACAGCCATCGATCGATCGCTCGGGTTCAGTAACGCGTAGCCTATAGTGCAATCGCTCGGGTTCAGTTAGAGCCCAACACCTCGCTCGGGTTCAGTTAGATCCCAACGCCTTGCACCCACGCGCGTGCGTGTATGAGAGAAACGCGCATCGCTCGGCCCGGACCACCCACCGTAACCGGGAACACCCTGATATTTTCCTCGCCCTCGCTTCTACCACGGTTTTTTCTGTCATGGAAGGCCCAAAGAATGTCATGCACCTGCATCTCCGGCCCGCCTAGGACGAAAAGCCCATTTTCTGTCATGATATTTTGTCATAGAAGTAGGAGCCCACCACATCTATGATGACACCGGGTTTTGTCACAATTATCGTCATAGAAGTGTCATAAGTATGACAGAATTTTCTTCGTTGCCCAAAATGTCAGAGATGTGTCTTTTTTGTAGTGTTGCCAAAACCTTCATAACGTCTGCATCTGCTCCTGCAATAGATCCATCACCTAGCGGTGCATCAAGGACATAATACTTCTGTGTAGCAATGAGGATAATCCTCAGATCACGAACCCAGTCCGCATCATTGCTACTATCATCTTTCAACTTATTTTTCTCTAGGAATATATCAAAAATAAAATAGGGGAGCTATACGCGAGCTATTGATCTACAACATAGATATGCAAAATACTATCAGGTACTAAGTTCATGATAAATTAAAGTTCAATTAATCATATTACTTAAGAACTCCCACTTAGATAGACATCCCTCTAATCATGTAAGTGATCACGTGATCCATATGAACTAAGCCATGTCTGTTCATCACGTGAGATGGAGTTGTTTTCAATGGTGAACATCACTATGTTGATCATATGTACTATATAATTCACACTCGACCTTTTGGTGTCAATGTTCCGAGGCCATACCTGCATATGCTAGGCTCGTCAAGTTTAACTCGAGTATTCTGCGTGTGCAAAAATGGCTTGCACCCGTTGTATGTGAACGTAGAGCTTATCACACCCGATCATCACGTGGGGTCTCAGCCCGATGAACTGTAGCAACTGTGCATACTCAGGGAGAACGCTTATACCTTGAAATTTAGTGAGAGATCATCTTATAATGCTACCATAGTACTAAGCAAAATAAGATGCATAAAAGATAAACATCACATGCAATCAAAATAAGTGATATGATATGGCCATCATCATCTTGTGCCTTTGATCTCCATCTCCAAAGCACCGTCATGATCACCATCGTCACCGGCTTGACACCTTGATCTCCGTCGAAGCATCATTGTCGTCTCGCCAACTATTGCTTCTACGACTATCGCTACCGCTTAGTGATAAAGTAAAGCAATTACATGGCGATTGCATTTCATACAATAAAGCGACAACCATATGGCTCCTGCCAGTTGCCGATAACTGTTAGAAAACATGATCATCTCATACAACAATTTATATATTATCACGTCTTGACCATATCACACCACAACAAGCCCTGCAAAAAAATGTTAGACGTCATCTAATTTGTTGTTGCAAGTTTTACATGGCTGCTACAGGCTTCTAGCAAGAATCGTTCTTACCTACGCATCAAAACCACAACGATTTTTCATCAAGTGTGTTGTTTTAACGTTCAACAAGGACCGGGCGCAGTCAAACTCGATTCAACTAAAGCTGGAGAAACAGACACCCACTAGCCACCTGTGTGCGAAGCACGACAGTAGAACCAGTCTCATGAACGCGGTCATGTAATGTCGGTCTGGGCCGCTTCATCCAACAATACCGCTGAGTCAAAGTATGCCATGCTGGTAAGCAGTATGACTACTATCGCCATAACTCTTTGTGTTCTACTCGTGCATATAACATCTACGCATGGACCTGGCTCGGATGCCACTGTTGGGGAACGTAGCATTTCAAAAAAAATCCTACCACACAAGATCTATCTAGGAGAAGCATAGCAACGAGCGGGGAGAGTGTGTCCACGTACCCTCGTAGACCGGCAATGAAGTGTTTAATGCTAACGCGGTTGATGTAGTCGAATGTCTTCGCGATCCAACCGATCAAGTACCGAACACACGGCACCTCCGCGATCTGTCTGCACACGTTCAGCTCGGTGACATCCCGCGAACTCTTGATCCAGCTGAGGCCGAGGGAGAATTCCGTCAGCACGACGGCGTGGTGACGGTGATGATGAAGTTACCGGCGCTGGGCTTCGCCTAATCACTACGACGACATGACCAAGGTGTGTCTATGGGATGCCCCCCTCCCCCTTATATAAAGGAGGGGACGAGGAGGCCGGCTGGCCCTAGGGGGCATGCCCGAGTCCTACTAGAACTCCAAGTCCTAGTAGGATTCCACCAAGAGGGAGAGAGGGGGAAGGAAGGAGAGGTAGAGAGGGAGAAGGAAAGGGGGGGCGCCCCCCTTCCCTTGTCCAATTCGGACTGCAAGAGGGGGGCGCGGCCTGCCCTAGCTCCCCTCCTCTCTCTCCACTAAGGCCCATGGTGGCGCATTAGTTCCCCCGGGGTTTCCGGTAACCCCTCCGGGACTCCGGTTTTACCCGAAACTATCCAAAACACTTCCGGTGTCCGAATAACATGGTCCAATATATTAATCTTCATGTCTCGACCATTTTGAGACTCCTCGTCATGTTCGTGATCTCATCCGGGACTCCGAACAACCTTCGGTACATCATATCACATAATTCATAATACAAATCGTCATCGAACGTTAAGCGTGCGGACCCTACGGGTTCGAGAACTATGTAGACATGACCGAGACACATCTCCGGTCAATAACCAATAGCAGAACCTGGATGCTCATATTGGCTCCTACATATTCTACGAAGATCTTTATCGGTCAAACCGCATAATAACATACTTTGTTCCTTTTACAATCGGCATGTTACTTGCCTGAGATTCGATCGGCGGTATCACCATACCTAGTTCAATCTCGTGACCTGCAAGTCTCTTTACTCGTCCCGTAATGCATCATCCCGCAACTAACTCATTATAGTCACATTGCTTGCAAGGCTTATAATGATGTGCATTACCGAGAGGGCCCAGAGATACCTCTTTGACAATCGAACTGACAAATCCTAATCTTGATCTATGCCAACTCAACAAACACCATCGGAGACACACCAGAGAGCATCTTTATAATCACCCAGTTACCTTGTGAAGTTTGATAGGACACTACGTGTTCCTCCGGTATTCGGGAGTTGCATAATCTCATAGTCATAGGAACATGTATAAGTCATGAAGAAAGCAATAGCAATAAACTAAAAGATCATAGTGCTAAGCTAACGGATGGGTCTTGTCCATCACATCATTCTCTAATGATGTGATCCCGTTCATCGAATTACAACACATGTCTATGGTCAGGAAACATAACCATCTTTGATTAACAATCTAGTCAAGTAGAGGCATTCTAGGGACACTCTGTTTTGTCTATGTATTCACACATATACTAAGTTTTCGGTTAATACAATTCTAGCATGAATAATAAACATTTATCATGATATAAGGAAATATAAATAACAACTTTATTATTGCCTCTAGGGCATATTTCCTTCACCATGGACATAGCACTATAGGTGGAATAGAATGTGGTTGTGGAGAAGACAAAAAGAAGGAGATAGTCTCACATCAACCAGGCGTATCAACAGGCTATGGAGATGCCCATCAATAGATATCAATGTGAGTGAGTAGGGATTGCCATGCAACGGATGCACTAGAGCTATAAGTTTATGAAAGCTCAAAAGTAAAACTAAGTGGGTGTGCATCAAACTTGCTTTCTCATGAAGACCTAGGGCAATTTGAGGAAGCCCATCATTGGAATATACAAGCCAACTTCTATAATGAAAAAATCCCACTAGTATATGAAAGTGACAATATAGGAGACTCTCTATCATGAAGCTCATGGTGCTACTTTGAAGCACAACTGTAGTAAAAGGATAGTAACATTGCCCCTTCTCTCTTTTTCTCTCATTTTTTATTCTTTCTCTTTTTTTCTTTTTTGGGCCTTCTCTTTTTTTACTCACATGGGATAATGCTCTAATAATGAAGATCATCACACTTTTATTTACTTACAAATTACAACTCGATACTAGAACAAAATATGACTCTATATGAATGCCTCCGGCGGTGTACTGGTATGTGCAATGAATCGAGAGCGACATGTATAAAAAATGATGAATGGTGGCTTTGCCACAAATACGATGTCAACTACATGATCATGCAAAGCAATATCACAATGATGGAACGTGTCATAATAAACGGAACGGTGGAAAGTTGCATGGCAATATATCTCGGAATGGATATGGAAATGCCATAATAGGTAGGTATGGTGGCTGTTTTGAGGAATGTATATGGTGGGTTTATGATGCCAGCGAAAGTTGTGCGGCACAAGAGAGGCTAGCAATGGTGGAATGGTGAGGGTGCATATAATACATGCACTCAACATTAGTCATAAAGAACTCACATACTTACTGCAAAAATCTATTAGTAATCGAAACAAAGTACTACGTGCATGCTCCAAGGGGGATAGATTGGTAGGAAAAGACCATCGCTCGTCCCCGACCGCCACTCATAAGGAAGACAATCAAAAAATATCTCATGCTCCAACTTCGTTACATAACGGTTCACCATACGTGTATGCTACGGGACTCACAAACCTCAGCACAAGTATTTCTCAAATTCACAACTACTCACTAGCATGACTCTAATATCACCATCTTGATATCTCAAAACAATCAGAAGGAATCAAACTTGTCATAGTATTCAATATACTTTATATGAAAGTTTTTGTTATATCCCTCTTGGATGCCTATCATATTAGGACTAAATTTATAACCAAAGCAAATTACCATGCTGTTTAAAGACTCTCAAAATAATATAAGTGAAGCATGAGAGTTCATCAATTTCTATAAAATAAAACCAAGGCCGTGCTCTAAAAAGATATAAGTGAAGCACTAGAGCAAAATTGCCTAGCTCAAAAGATATAGCTGAAGCACATAGAGTATTCTAATAAATCACGATTCATGTGTGTCCCTCTCAAAAGGTGTGTACAGCAAGGATGATTGTGGCAAACTAAAAAGCAAAGACTCAAATCATACAAGAAGCTCCAAGCAAAACACATATCATGTTGTGAATAAAAATAGCCTCAAGTAAAGTTACCGATAGACGAAGACGAAAGAGGGGATGCCTTCCGGGGCATCCCCAAGCTTAGGCTCTTGGTTGCCCTTGAAAACCTTGGGGTGCCTTGGGCATCCCCAAGCTTAGGCTCTTGCCACTCCTTATTCTGTAGGTCATCAAATCCTTACCCAAAACTTGAAAACTTCACAACACAAAACTCAACAGAAAATCTTATAAGCTCCGTTAGTATAAGAAAATAAATCACCACTTTTGGTACTGTTATGAACTAATTATTTATTTTTATTGGTGTAATATGTATTGTATTCCAATTTTTCCATGGTTCATACCCCCGATACTACCCATATGATCATCAAAATAAGCAAACAACTCATAGAAAACAGAATCTGTCAAAAACAGAATAGTCTGTAGCAATCTGGATATTTCGAACACTTCTATAACTCCAAAAAATTCTGAAAAATTAGGAAGACCTAAGAAATTTGTTTATTAATCTTCTGCAAAAAGAATGAAATGAAAAGCAAGCTTCTGTAAAAAATGAAAATTATTTTCCTGGGCGCAAAAGCTTCTGTTTTTCAGCAAGATCAAATCAACTATCACCGTAAGCTATCCCAAAGGTTTTTCTTGGCATAAAAACTAACTAAAACATAAAACCACATCTAACAATAGGCTAGATGAATTATTTATTTCAAAACAGAACCTAAAAAGCAAAAACAAAATAGAATTGGGTTGCGTCCCAACAAGCGCTATTGTTTAACGCCCTTAGCTAGGCATAAAAATGAATAGATCTAGGTATTGTCATCTTTGGCATGCAATCCATAAGTGGCTCTCATAATAGATTCATTAGGAAATTTAATTTTCTTGCTTGGAAAGTGTTCCATTCCCTTCCTAAACAGAAATTGAAATTTATTGTTTCCTTCTTTCATATCAATAATTGCACCAATCGTTCCAAGGAAAGGTCCACCAAGAATAATAGGACATGTAGGATTGTAATCTATATCAAGAACAATAAAATGTACGGGAACATAATTCCTATTTGCAATAATAAGAACATCATTAATCCTTCCCATAGGTTTCTTAATAGTGGAATCCGCAAGATGCAAATTTAAATAACAATCATCAAATCCACGGAAACCTAGCACATCACATAAAGTTTTTGGAATCGTGGAAACACTAGCACCCAAATCACACAAAGCATGCCACTCATAATCTTTAATCTTAATCTTAATAGTAGGTTCCCACTCATCATAAAGTTTTCTAGGGATAGAAACTTCCAATTCAAGCTTTTCTTCAAAAGATTGCATCATAGCATCAATGATATGTTTGGTAAAAGCTTTGTTTTGGTTATAAGCACGAGGAGAATTCAACAAGGATTGCAACAAGGAAATACAATCTATTAAAGAACAATTATCATAATTAAATTCCTTGAAATCCAAAAGAGTGGGTTCATTGCTACTTCAAGTTTTGACCTCTCCAATCCCACTTTTATCAATTTTTGTATCAAGATCTAAAAACTCTGAATCATTGGGACGCCTTTTAAATAAAGTTGACCCATCTCCAGTCCCATCTTTATCAAGATTTATATTGGAAAACAAATATTCAATAGGAGTCACGTCAATTACTTTAAGATCTTCATCATTATTTTCACGGAAGCTAGAAGTACACTTTTTTTACAAACCAATATTTTTAGCACGCATCTTAGCGGTTCTTTCTTTGCACTCATCAATGGAAATTCTCATAGCTTTGAGAGAATCATTAATATCATGCTTTGGTGTAATAGATCTTAGTTTCAAAGAATCGACATTAAGAGAAATTCTATCCATTTCCTAGCCAAATCATCAATCTTAAGCAATTTTTCTTCAATCAAAGCATTGAAATTCTTTTGCGAACTCATAAATTCTTTAAAACTATTATCAAAATCAGAGGGAATCTTATTATAATTTCCATAAGAATTGTTGTCGGAATTACCATAATTATTGGAGGAATTACTAGGAAACGGCCTAGGATTAAAATTACCTCTATACGTGTTATTACCAAAATTGTTCCTACCAACAAAATTCACATACATAGATTCATTAATAGAAGTAGACAAAGGCATATCATTAGGATCAATAGGAACACTCTTTCTAGCAAATAGTTTCATAAGCTTAACCATCTTTCCACTCAAAACGTTAATTTCTTCAGTCGCATGCACTTTTTTACTAGTGGAAGATCTTTCGGTATGCCATTGAGAATAATTAACCATAATATTATCTAGGAGTTTAGTAGATTCTCCTAAAATAATTTCCATAAAGTACCTCCCGCGGCCGAATCTAAAAGATTTCTAGAAGCAAAATTCAATCCGGCATAATTTTTTTGTATAATCATCCATAAATTCAAACCATGAGTAGGGCAATTTGGTATCATTAATTTCATCCTCTCCCAAGATTGTGCAACATGTTCATGATCAAGTTGCTTAAAATTCATAATATCATTCCTAAGGGAGATGATCTTAGCGGGAGGAAAATACTTGGAAATAAAAGCATGTTTACACTTATTCCATGAATCAATACTATTTTTAGGCAAAGATGATAACCAAGTTTTAGCACGATCTTGAAGCGACAACGGAAATAGCTTCAATTTAACAAGATCATTATCCACATCTTTTTCTTTTGCATATCACACAAATCAATGAAATTATTTAGACGGGATGCGACATCTTCACTGGGAAGGCCCAAAAATTGATCTTTCATAACAAGATTCCGTAAAGCGGCATTAATTTCACAAGATTCCGCATTAGTAGCAGGAGCAATCGGAGTACTAATAAAATCATTATTATTGTTGTTCGAAAAGTCACACATTTTGGTATTCTCTTGAGCCATCATGACAAAGCAAGCAATCCAACACACAGCACACAAAAACAAAGCGAAGAAGACAAATGGAAGAGAGGCGAAGAAAAGGCAAATCTTTTCGAAAATCATTTTAGAAGCGGGGGAGAGGAAAACGAGAGGAAAATGGCGAATAATGTAATGCAAGAGATGGGAGTTTATGATGGGTACTTGGTATGGCTTGACTTGACGTAGATCTCCCCGGCAACGGTGCCAGAAATTCTTCCTGCTACTCCTTGAGCTTGCGTTGGTTTTTCCCTTGAAGAGGAAAGGGTGATGCAGCAAAGTACAGATAAGTATTTCCCTCAGTTTGAGAACCAAGGTATCAATCCAGTAGGATACAACGCACAAATCACCGAATACCTGCACAAACAATCAAACAACTTGCACCCAACGCGATAAATGGGTTGTCAGTCCCTTCACGGTCACTCGCAAAAGTGAGATCTGGTAGAGATAGATAAACGATAAAGTAAATATTTTTGGTGTTTTTGGTTTATAGATTGGAAAGTACAAGATTGCAAAATAGTAGATCGGAAACCTATATGATGGAAAATAGACCCGGGGGCCATAGGTTTCACTAGAGGCTTCTCTCAAGATAGAAAATATTACGGTGGGTGAACAAATTACTGCCGAGCAATTGATAGAAAAGCGCAAAGTTATGACGATATCTAAGGCAATGATCATGCATATAGGCATCACGTATGTGTCAAGTAGACCGAAACAATTATGCATCTACTACTATTACTCCACATATCGACCGACTCCTGCCTACATCTAGAGCATTAAGTTCATGAAGAACAGAGTAATGCATTAAGTAGGATGACATGATGTAGAGGAATTAACTCAAGCAATATGATGAAAACCCCATCTTTTTATCCTCGATGGCAACAATACAATACGTGCCTTGCTGCCCCCACTGTCACTAGGAAAGGACACCGCAAGATTGAACCCAAAGCTAAGCATTTTTCCCATTGCAAGAAAAACCAATCTAGTTGGCCAAAACAAAACGATAGTTCGAAGAGAATTACAAAGATATCAAATCATGCATAAAAGAATTCAGAGAAGATTCAAATAATATTCATAGATAAGCTGATCATAAATCCACAATTCATCGAATCTCGGCAAACACACCACCAAAAAGTGTTACATCGAATAGATCTCCAAGAACATCAAGGGGAACATGGTATTGAGAATCAAAGAGAGAGAAGAAACCATCTAGCTACTAGGTATGGACCCGTAGGTCTGTGTTAAACTACTCACGCTTCATCGGAAGGGCAATAGACTTGATGTAGAAGCCCTCCGTGATCGAATCCCACTCCGGCAGGGTGCTGAAAAAGGTCCGTAGATGGGATCTCACGGGTACAGAAGGTTGCGGCAGTGGAAAAGTGTTTTCGTGGACTCCTCTGTTGGTTTTGGGATATATGGGAATATATAGGCGCAGAAATTAGGTCAGTGAGTGCACGAGCGGCCCAAAAGGGTGGGGGTGCGCCCTACCCCCTGGGCGTGCCCTCCGTCCTTGTGGCCGCCTCATGGTTCTTCTGACTTCATCTCCAAGTCTCCTGGTTGTCTTCAGGTCCAAGAAAAATCATCGCGAAGGTTTTATTCCGTTTGGACTCCGTTGGGTATTCCTTTTCTGCGAAACTCAAAAACAGGGGAAATAACTAGAACTGGCACTAGGCTCTAGGTTAATAGGTTAGTCCCAAAAATAATATAAAATTTCATATTAATGCGTATTAAACATCCAAAACAGATAATATAATAGCATGTAACAATAAAAAATTATAGATACGTTGGAGACGTATCATAAGTCTGTAAGATGGGGCGACGGGGAACATAGATTGTGGATCATTGATCGTCTCCGCGCGCTCCCAAGATGCTAATGGTTTGGATATGTGATCCGAGTAGGCCTCTAGCCTTTTCGGACTGACTACCACACGGGAACAAGTATGGGCACTCTGCATCGAACGATTCTTCTGAAAGCTGACTGACGTCAGCGGTTAAGCGGCACGCGCTCGGGTGGTCCGCTAAGCACCTGCTTTGTATAAAGAGATAGCCAGGACCGATCCTGGCCATCCTTACAATGTGCATGTGTCGGATAATGGGTTCCGGCAAAACCCTTAAGGTTGGAACACTGGGGTGTGCGTGAAGATTTCCTCCCTACCGATCTACGCCCTAGCTCGCTAAGATCTCGTGGACGAACTCGACGAACTCACAACACAAAGACACAAGATTTATACTGGTTCGGGCCAACGTTGTGGTGTAATACCCTACTGCAGTGTGGTGGTGGTGGATTGCCTCTTGGGCCGATGATGAATAGTACAAAGGGGAGAGCAGCCTCCTGAGGTTGAGGTGCTTTTGTGTTCCGCGAGCTTGTGTATGTGGGAATGGGAGGTCAAGTCGATCCCCTTCCCAGTGGTGGCTAGCTCTACATATATAGGCCCTGGTCCTCTTCCCAAATATTGAGAGGGAAGGGAGCCAACAACGGCCAACTTGAAAGGGGACAGCTAGTACAGCTTATCCTGACAAAAGTGGTCTTCGCCAGCAAAAGGCTCTGGTGATGACACCGTCTTGGGCTCCACGGTGACCTCCGTCTGCCGTCCTGCTGGTCTTGGTCTCATTGCACCGATATGGAAACCTTTGCCTGATGCCTCGGTACTCCGCGCCTGCGCTTGCCCCCTTAGCACTGAAGAGGAAACAAGGACACTGCAAGTGCTGGCGCCCGCCTGATCCTGATCGTCAAGGCTCACGTCACGAGAGCCTCGCGAGGTTTTCCCTGCCTTGATATCTCCGCTCCTCGCGAGGCGGCCTGGTGAGGCCACTCCTGAGGAGGTCTTGCGTCGTCCGCCTCGCGAGGTTTGGCCCCTCGCGAGGGTCTTGAATGCCTTGTTGATGAAGGTGGTCCGTACAGGCCTTTAGCACAGCCACGCTGTGGGCCGCAGGCAGGCAAGTTTGGGGACCCCCGTTCCCAGAACGCCGACAGTAGCCCCCAGGCCAAAGGCGCGCTCGGGCTTGGCTTCGAGGCGAAGCCAAAGGTCAAGCGCGGAGCGCCATGGGCCCGAAAAGCCTGCGGCCTCGGTTGATGCGTCGCGGTTGATTGTACATGGGCGTCTCCGCTTCCCCATGCTGCCTCGACAACTGCTCGACTTGACAAAAGGCTGGCGCGGACAGCACTCGCCTTCACTATTCCTATTTGCCTTGCCTCAGATCCCCTTTCTTGCTTCTCGCTACCAATACCTCCAGATCTGCTCCAATCTTGCTCCGCATCTGCGACCCATGGCGCCGCGCAAGGTCAAGTCCTCCTCGGCGCCGGCTTGGTACAAGCCAGCTCTTGAAGCGCCCAACGTCACAGAGAAGAGCCTCGCCTCCACGCGCCTGCTGACGGTGGGGGAGAGCAATGAATGGGGGAAGACGGAGCTCCGGCTTGCCTCCGACATGCCGGAGCCTGAGGGAAGCACCTTCTTCCCCTTATTCTCGAGCAGCATCGCCGCCGGGTTGGTTCCCCCCTTCTCTGATTTCTTTTATGAGGTCCTCGACCACTACGGGCTGCAGGCGTTGCACCTCCATCCCAACTCTATCCTCCTCCTGTCCATCTTAGCCTACTATTGCGAGGCATATCTGGGCGTGATGCCGTCTGTGGCGCTTCTACGCCACCTCTTCTTCCTCCACGTCAGCGACGGCCATGTTTTCGGGTGCGCCAATTTCATCGCATCCGGCAAAGCCAACTCAATCTCGAACACCGGGAAGAGAGCCGACAACATCCGGGCCAAATGGGTCATGATGGACGCCAAGTGCGTCCACCCGCGCTTGGCATTGCCAACGGAGGCGCCCCAGTTTAACAAGGGGTGGCCCCGTGCTACGTCTTGAGCTTGCGTTGGTTTTCCCCGAAGAGGAGAGGATGATGCAGCACAGTAGCGTAAGTATTTCCCTCAGTTTTTTAGAACCAAGGTATCAATCCAGTAGGAGGCCACACACAAGTCCCTCAGACCGCACAAAACGATAGCTACTCGCAACCAACGCGATTAGGGGTTGTCAATCCCTTCACAAATACTTACGAGTGAGATCTGATAGAGATAATATTTTTGGTATTTTTGGTATAAAGATGCAAAGTGAAAAGTAAAAGGCAAAGTAAAAACAAAGCAAGTATAAAAGTGATGGAGATTGACATGATGAGAATAGACCCGGGGGCCATAGATTTCACTAGTGGCTTCTCTCAAGAGCATAGATATTCTATGGTGGGTGAACAAATTACTGTTGAGCAATTGACATAATTGAGCATAGTTATGAGGTTATCTAGGTATGATCATGTATATAGGCATCACGTCCGTGACAAGTAGACCGAAACGATTCTGCATCTACTACTATTACTCCACTCATCGACCGCTATCCAACACGCATCTAGAGTATTAAGTTAAAAACAGAGTAACGCCTTAAGCAAGATGACATGATGTAGAGGAATAAATTCATGCAATATGATAAATACCCCATCTTGCTATCCTCGATGGCAACAATACAATACGTGCCTTGCAACCCTTTACATCCTTTGGGTAAGGACACCGCAAGATTGAACCCAAAGCCATGCACTTCTCCCATTGCAAGAACTACCAATCTAGTTGGCCAAACCAAACGGATAATTCGAAGAGACTTGCAAAGATAACTCAATCATACATAAAAGAATTCAGAGAAGATTCAAATATTAGTCATAGATAAGCTGGATCATAAACCCACAATTCATCGGTCTAAACAAACACACCGCAAAAACAAGATTACTTCAAATAGATCTCCACGAGAGAGGGAGAGAACATTGTATTGAGATCCAAAAAGAGAGAAGAAGCCATCTAGCTACTAGCTATGGACCCGAAGGTCTAAAGTAAACTACTCACACTTCATCGGAGAGGCTATGGTGTTGATGTAGAAGCCCTCCGTGGTGGATCCTCCCGTGAGCTCCTAACAGGCCCAAAGATGGGATCTCGTGGATACAGGAAGTTGCGGGCGGTGGAATTAGGTTTTGGCTCTGCTACGATCGTTTGGTGGTACGTAGGTATATATAGGAGGAAGGAGTACGTTGGTGGAGCTTCGAGGGGCCCACGAGGCAGGGGGCGCACCCTAGGGGGGGCGCCCCCCACCCTCGTGACCGCCCCTCTAGTTCCTTGGGGTAGGGTCCAAGTCTCCTAGATCACGTTCGGTGAGAAAATCACGTTTCCGAAGGTTTCATTCCGTTTGGACTCCGTTTGATATTTTGTTTCTTCGAAAGTGAAAAAGGCAAAAAACAGCAATTCTTGGTTGGGCCTCCGGTTAATAGTTTAGTCCCAAAAGTAATATAAAAGTGGAAAATAAAACCCATTATAGTCCAAAACAATAGATAAAGTAGCATGGAGCAATAAAAAATTATAGATACGTTGGAGACATATCAGGCATCCCCAAACTTAATTCCTGCTCGTCCTCGAGTAGGTAAATGATTAAAAGAGAATTTTTTATGCGGAGTGATACTTTGGCATAATTTCAATGTAAATCTTCTTAATCATGGTATGAATATTCAGATCCGAAAGATTCAAGACAAAAGTTCATATTGACATAAAAATAATAATACTTCAAGCATAGTAATCAAAGTAATCATGTTTTCTCAAAATAGCATGGCAAAAGAAAGTTCATCCCTACAAAATCATATAGTTAGGCTATGCTTCATTTTCACACACAAAGATGTTCCCAACTTCTATACCCCGATGACAAGCCAAGCAATTGTTTCATACTTAAATAATCTCAAACTTTTTCAACCTTCACGCAATACATGAGCATGAGCCATGGATATAGCACTACGGGTGGAATAGAATATGATGATGGGGATTGTGTGGAGAAGACAAAAAAGGAGAAAGTCTCACAATGACGAGGATGATCAATGGGCTATGGAGATGCCCATCAATTGATGTCAACATGAGGAGTAGGGATTGCCATGCAACGGATGCACTAGAGCTATGAATGCTCAACAAAAGAAAACTAGTGGGTGTGCATCCAACTTGCTTGCTCATGAAGACCGAAGGTGAGAAAGGGCAATGCACGGTACCGAAGAGGCTAGCAAAGGCGGAAAGGTAAAGGTGCGTATAATCCATGGACTCAACATTAGTCAAAAGAACTCATATACTTATTGCAAAAATTTAGAAGTCATCAAAAATCAAGTACTACGCATGCTCCTAGGGGATAGATTGGTAGGAAAAGACCATCGTCATTCCCCGACCGCCACTCATAAGGATGCACAAGCCAGGTACACTTCATGTTTCAAATTTGTTACACAACTTTAACCATACGTGCATGCTACGGGATTTGCTAACTTCGACACAAGCATTTCTCAAATTCACAACTACTCAACTAGCGCGACTTTGATATTATCACCTCCATATCTCAAAACAATTATCAAGCATCAAACTTATCTTAGTATTCAACGCATTCAAAAGAAAGTTTCACATATCTTGAATACCAAGTATATTAATATTAAGCAAATTACCATGCTATTAACGACTCTCAAAATAATCTAAGTGAAGCATGAGAGATCAAGTTTCTTTAAAAAAAGTCCACCACCGTGCTCTAAAATATCTAAGTGAAGCACTAGAGCAAAAATTATCATGCTCAAAGATATAAGTGAAGCACTATGAGCAAAACTATCAAGTGAAGAACATAGAGTATTCTATCAAATTTCAATTCACATATGGCTCTCTCAAAAGGTTTGTACAGCAAGGATGATTGTGGTAAACTGACAAGCAAAGACGCAAATAATACAAGACGCTCCAAGCAAAACACATATCATGTGGTGAATAAAAATATAGCTCCAAGTAAATTACCGATGGAAGTGGATTTAAAGAGGGATGCCTTCCTGGGCATCCCCAAGCTTTGAATTTTTGGTGTCCTTGGATTGTCTTGGGGGTGCCATGGGCATCCCCAAGCTTAGGCTCTTGCCACTCCTTGTTCCATAATCCATCAAAAGAATTCACCCAAAACTTGAAAACTTCACAACACAAAACTCAATAGAAATCTTGTGAGCTCCGTTAGAGAAAGAAAACAAAAGACTACTTTAAGGTACTGTAATGAACTCATTCTTTATTTATATTGGTGTTAAACCTACTGTATTCCAACTTCTCTATGGATCATAAACTAGTTTACTAGCCATAGATTCATCAAAATAAGCAAAAAACACACGCAAAACAGAATCTGTAAAAAACAGAACAGTCTGTAGTAATCTGTAACTAACGCAAACTTATTGAACTCAAAACAATCTACCAAAATAAGACGACCTTGAAAATTTGTTTATTGATCAGCAGCAATTGGAATCAGTATTTTATCACGTTCTGGTGATTTTTAACAATTCGGGCACTGAGCGCAAAGTTTCTGGAAATTACAGCAAGATCAAATAACAATCATCCAAGAAGATCTAATAGGTTTAACTTGGCACAAACACTAATTAAAAGATAAAACCACATCTAAACAGAGGCTAGATGGATTATTTATTCCTAAACAGAAGCAAAAACAAAAAAAAAACTAAAAATAAAATTGGGTTGCTTCCCAACAAGCGCTATCGTTTAACGCCCCTAGCTAAGCATAAAAGCAAGGATAGATCTAGGTATATCCATCTTTAATTTTCAGTTTTTTTAGCAGAGTCATGCTCGAATCCGGGTGGTTCTTTCCACTTCCCTTCATACTCGGAAATTTTTAGATCTAAAGAATCCAACCGCTTATTACAAAGAGTAATCAACATAGTCATGCGGTGAAGATTTCCGCTAACACTTTTAAGAGGCTTAAGAGACTTTTGTAAAAAATTTGTTACTTCGCAAATATTCTCAAACACTTGGGTTTCTTCATGGGTAGGATGAGATCCTCCCTTTTGGGGTAGTGTTCCCACTATTCTCTCTATAATCTCATGCGCAATACTGGGATCAATCTCAATGAAATTTCCCTTGGCAATGCAATCTAAGAGTTGTCTATGCGTCATATTTAACCCAACATAAAAATTGCAAAGAAGAAATCTAAAGTTCACCTCTAGGGTGCACTTACGATAAGATTCCATCATCCTATACCAAGCATCTTTTAAGTTTTCTCCTTGCCTTTGCTTGAAGTGAAGAACTTCAAACTCGGGAGACATAGGAGCGGATAAGGAATTAGACATAACGACAAGCAAGCGAACTAACACACGAGCAAACAAGCGGACGAGGAAAAAGGCGAAGGACAAAGAGGAGGAGATTGGGAAAGAGAGGGCGAATAAAACGGCAAGGGTGAAGTGGGGGAGAGGAAAACGAGAGGCAAATGGCAAATAATGTAATGCGAGAGATAGGTATTGTGATGGGTACTTGGTATGTTGACTTTTGCGTAGACTCCCCGGCAACGGCGCCAGAAATCCTTCTTGCTACGTCTTGAGCTTGCGTTGGTTTTCCTCGAAGAGGAGAGGGTGATGCAGCACAGTAGTGTAAGTATTTCCCTCCTTACCTCCGTCAATTATATATATACACACACATCTCGGCTATTCTGTTACGCGTAACAGAATATTATTCTGTTATCCTTTTTGAACTGACGGTTTTAGGTGGTTGTACTGATGTTTTCGAAGCGGTTGAACTGATGGTTTCAGTTGTGTTTAACAGATCGTCTTCTTTAGTTCAAAAACTTTTTTGTAATTTTTTTGTCGGAACGGGGCGTATAATATATCGTTGGAAAGCTCTTGACAACCATATTTCAAGTATATTGAACATTTTTGCAAAATCATTATGGTTTAAGAGCAGTTTTGAAAAAGCCGTTTTTTTTCAAAACCGAAAACGTGAATCGTATTTCGGACTCACTTTTCAAACGGTTTGTTGGAATTGAGCAAATAATATGGCATTGGAAAGCTGGTGAAAATCCACATCTTCCATTTATGTATTGTTTTTTCTAATTCTATATAATTTAAAAGTAATTTGAAAAACCGTGAAATTCTGGGCGAAATGTATTTTCACGATTTTTTGCAAACTATTTGTCGGATTGACGCAAATGATACGGCGTTGGAAAGCTACGGAAAATGCGCAACTTTTTCGTATTGAAATGTTTTTCTAATTCCTTACGGTTTAAAAAAGAATTTGAATACGGTCAAATTTGATTTTGAACATGATTTTTTTAAAAGTTTGTCGAAATGGGGCAAATAATATACCATTGGATAGCTATCGAAAATTCAAAACTTAGTCATGTTGAATGTTTTCTCATATTTGCAGCCGTTGAAAAGTAATTTGGATTACGGTGAGACCCATCATGGTGTTTTTCCTTCAAAAGAACAGAGTACTCGTACTGATATATTTGTGTGTTTGTGCTGAGGTATTTTTCATAGCAGTTTTAAATGGTTCTAAAAAAAGTACTTGAACGGATGTCTATATGATTTTTTACCGAGCGTGCTTCCACATACTAGACTTTACTTTGTATTAATTTAAAAAGTGTTCAATACGGCAAGACACATCCTGTTGTTTTCCTGTCTGATAAACAAAGTACTCGTATTGATATATGTGTGTGTTTGTACTTAGCTATTTTTTGTATAGTAATTTTAAATTATTCTGAAAAAAGAGTACTTGTACTGATGTTTGCATGGGTTTGTACTAAGCATTTTTCACTAACTAGACTTTGCTCTGTTTGTGGGTAATATTTTTGCTCGTAAATTTTCAACGGTTTTTACTGTATCGTCGCCCCTGTACTTGCATGGTTTGTATCATCGAACTGAATGATATTTTATTTAAAAAGAAAATGTTTTGTTTTCTTTCTTTTTTTTGAACTCAACATTTTTTTGACAACGACATTCTGAACTTCTCTCATTTTACTTAATTTGTACCGAGGTACTTACTAAGCGTGATTTTCATGGGGTTTCTTTTTTGCTTGAATTTTTACAATTTGAATTTCGCCATTTCCTTTATTTGAACGCATTACCACTGCTTTTTAACTCAGATCGAGGTACTTACTACGCCTAAACTGGGTGGCTGTCGCGTGTCTCGTCGAGGAAGAAGATGAAGCTTCGGGGCGTGGCTGGATTCGCCGGCTGGTCCGGTCGGTAGGATCTTTAGGCGAAGCGACAGCAGGCGGCGGGCTCGTTAATGGCGGCGCCTGGCGGAGGGGCTCGGGGTGGCGGCGCTGGGCGGTGATGGCGGTGCGCCCTTGTGGAGGGAGGCTGGGGCAGACATGGCAGCGGAGGCGGGACGGGCCAGCGAGCTCGTCGGAGGGGAGGCCGCGGGAGGATCTGCACTGTCGATGGGGAGATGCGCGGAGGGCAGCGCTGTCGGAGGGAAGGCGAGCGGCCGAGCCCGTCGGCCGGGAGGCGTCTTGGACGGGTGGCGGCAGCGTGGGTCGGAGCGACCGTCACGGTGCCTTTCCTCGCTCCGCCGCCGTCGCTTCCTTCGCCCATGGCCTCCTCGGCGCTAGGAGGCGAGTTAGGTTGGGTTCGGGTCGGGAAGTTTCTGCTGTGGCCTGCGCCTCGCGCCCTTATAGGGCCGAGGGGTAACAGAATAATATTCTGTTACCGGTAACAGAATAGTCCATCCCTATATATATACATAAACACTATTCTGATCACGGGATCAGAATAGTATTCTGATCACAACATGAACTTCCCGAGTAACGCGCCTGACCTTCTCCGAGTACTAGGTTGAACTTCAGCTAAAATGTGTCCAAATAGGGCTTGCGATATATCGTTTGAAAGCTATGGACACCAATATCATGACCCAAGTTAAAATTTTGGCAAAATGTAAGCGGTTTAAGAGCAGTTTTGAAAACCATTTTTTCTTCATACAAAAAACGTGAAACGTATTTTCGATCGTATTTCTAAACTGTTTACCGGAATGAGGCAAATAATATGGCGTTGGAAAGCTGCTGCAAAACCGCTCCTTTGACATTTTGAAATTTTTCTTTAATTCCCTACGGATAAAGAGTAATTTTGAAAATCGTAAAATTTCACAAATCGAACAACCGAGTTCATATTTTCGATGTAATTTCTAAGCGGCTAATCCATTTGAGGCAAATGATATGGTGTTGGAAAGCTTGTGAAAATGTGCTACTTTTGCATGTTAAAAGTTTTTTCTAATTTGCAACGGTTAAAAAGTAATTCAGAAAACGGTACAAGTACCACCGAGTTCGTATTTTCGAGCTAATTTTTTTACCATATGTCCAAATGCAGCAAATGATACGGCGTTGGAAATCTTGAAAAAATGTGAAACTTTTTTGTATATATTGTTTCTTCCAATTCCTTGCGGTTTCATGTCAGATTGGAAAATGACTAAAAATTTATTTTGGTATAATTTCTACATGCTTTATCAGAATGGGGCAAATAATATAGTGCTGAAAAACTACGGAAAATGCGAAACTTTTTCATGCTGATAGTTTTCTCTAATTCCTAGCCATTTTAAGTAATTGCGAAAATGACGAGATCATTCGTTCTGCCTCTATCGCAAAACTGATTCTTCGAAAATGCACCGTGTGAAGAACGTGAACTTCTCGGCACGTGTACTTGAACTTCACTCTGTTTTTCACGTGCTTTTTATGCTCGTATATCTCCATCCACTGCTCCTAGCTCTCCATCCACTCACCGGAATTGATCAAGTGATATACCAACAGAAAACAGTTGTAAACACGCAACTTTTCCGTGTTGATCATTTTTTCATACTCGCGACGATTTTAAAAGTTTTTCATCTGAAATTCATTCAGCGTAGTAGTTGAACTTCATGCTGTTTTCACTTTGAACTTCTGTGATGTATTTTCGTTTGTAATTTTTCTAATCCATTCATCAGTGTTGCACAAATGATATTCCTTTTGTACAAACTTCTCTCACAATAATTTTTTTAATTTTCTCTAATAGAGGATTTGAACTTATAACAACAACAAAAAATTAGACATTGCCTTTTAATTCATTTTTCTTATATTAAACACACACCATGTAGTACATAATCTTTTTCCATTTTTATAATTTGAATTTTTTATTTCCTATTTTTAAATCAAATTGCTTCCAAATAATAACTGAACTTCTTTGTGGATTGAGAGAATTATTTTAAAATGAAAAAAAATAATTTCTTTTTTGTGTTTTCGAACATGGAAATACGCGGTGAACCTCTCTCTCAAGAATTTTTAAACTTCCCCGGACAGAGCACTTGAACTTCTAGCAACAACTTTTTTAGACGTTATTTTATTTTTGAACTTCTTGTTTCCATTCTTTAATGACGAGGGAAATCTGAGTTTTCTATCAGCATCAAACTTCTGCATCTTTTTAATTTGGACCTCCTCGTTGTATTTCTTAATGTTTTTTCTACAAAATTTTGAAGCGCTCTATTTTTAAAGATGAACTTCTCGTTATTTTATTTTTGAACTTCTTGTTTCCATTCTTTAATAACGAGGAAAATCTGAGTTTTCTATAATCATCGAACTTCTGCACCTTCTTAATTTGGACTTCCTAATTTTATTTCTTAATATTTTTCTATGAAATTTTGAAGCGCTCTATTTTTAAAAGTTGAACTTCTTGTTATTTTATTTTTGAATTTCTTGTTTTCATTCTTTAATAACGAGGAAAAGCTGAGTTTTCTATAATCATCGAACTTCTGCATATTTTTAATTTGGACTTCCTGGTTTTATTCTTCAGTAACGAGAAAAACTGACCTTTTAATGTACATTGAATTAGTCTATTTTTTCAAATTGAACTTCTTATTTTAATCTTTATTATTTGGGAAAATCTGTTTTTTTAGAAAACAAGGAAAATCTTTTTAAATCCTTTTTGTTGTTCCCTTATTTTAATTTGAACTTATTAGTTTTATTCTTTAGAACGAAAATCTGAGGTTTTTATAAACATTGAACTTCTCTATTATTTAATTCAAACTTCTTAGTTTTATTCTATAGTAACGAGGAAAATCAAGTTTTACGAACTTCTTTGTTTTAAAATTTTGAACTTCTTTGTTTTTATTTTTAATAATTTGAAAAAGCCTGAGTTTTTTATAGACATCGAACCGCTCTTACTTTATTAGAACTTTCTTTGTGTATTTTTTGAAATGTGAAAATTGGAATTTTTTTAATTTGAACTTCTTGGTTTATTCTTTAGTTTCGGGGAAAATCCATTTTTTATAAATTTTGAATTGCTTTGTTTGTTTGATTGGGACTTCTTGTTGTTATTCATTTGTAACAGGAGAAGTCCTTGTTTAATTCAGACTTCTGGTTTGCTAAGAAAAAAACATTCATCGAACTTCTATAGTTGTTGTTTTTGAATTTTCAAAAAAATTGAAGCATAGCAGCATCAAGGCACACTAGTCATACATCATACAACATGCACATGGCTTATATATATATTCACTTATTTGTGAATTAGCACAATTTTTCTCACACGTGAATTTCTCATACACGAACACTTATATACTTTTTTCACTTTATTTGTGAATTAAACAATTTTTCACGTGAATTTCTCATAAACGAACTTTTTTCTTTACATATTTTGAACTCTTACATATCTTATTTTTGAACTTCTTCCTTTTTTATACACAAAACATGAAAAAAAAAAACATTTCCACGAAGACACACACAAAGAACGCACACAACCATCACATTCACGAATGCCATAAAAACATCTCCATTGTTTCTTGACACCCAACGCTGATCTGAATCCCGTAGTACTTGTTCTTGTTTCATCCAAGAGATATAAGGAGCAAGGCAGGGAATGATTTAGTGGGGATAAACAAGTCTAGCTTCTCGTCACGCCTTTTGACAAGCACTGCCGCCCCTTTTGGCCGGGCACCGCTCTCTCTACCGCAGTTTTCGAAAACACTCATGGTGCTATGGTCATGATCGAGACGACAGCGACCATTCCACACTCCCGGCGCACAACACATGCGTCTATTCTGAAAAAATCCACTTCTGGGAGAGAGAGAGAGAGATGCGCCTAAATAAAAAACAGTGTAAGTTCGGTTTGAACAAAACTCAAAGTTTAAAGGAAGGAGGCGCAGCCGATGTGGATTGAGACGCTCGTCAGTGAGTCCTTCTTGGTGCCACGGGCGTCGTCGGGAGGTGGTAGGAGGAGCACAACAAGCGGCTACTGGGCAGCGAGCCATGATGCCGAACGGAGCACACTGTATTTCTTTTTAGGACACAAAGCATGAATGATTAGTGAATAAGCAATAAAAAGGAGGAATTTGGCTAATTGCATATACGTGCATATGTGTATCATAGAACGATCAAAGATAGAGAGATGTTGCTTTTCCCCTTATATGCCGGTTCGGTTCTCTTTTATCTCTACAACTAGAGCTCCTACTAAGCATTAGCACAAACACGTTACTGGCAGCCAAAGCATAACATTGCTAGAATATTATGGTCGCCACCGATTAGTGATGCCGTGAGTCGAGTGAGCAGCAATAGCATGGACTTTGTTGATGGCGTGTGGACTGCCGCGCGGTGTTCGTACACATAAACCCAAGCGGCGTGTGGGTTGAGCTGCATGCGGCTTGTCACGAGAGCCATGGCTGCGACCGGGATGAGCAGGTGTTTGGATCCAGCTCACCTTGCATGGTAGTGCCGAACGGTCAGAATCGAGACATTGGACCGCGGCCGTGGCATGGGCTGGAGCATGAGGCCACCGCGATGGCACGGATTCAAATGAACTTGAACACGTGAGATGGCTTGAAGGCGTCGTTACCGATGCTTTGCGCCAAAGAGGAGTTGGACGGCATCGGGCCGTTCGTTGAACGGTCGCACATGGCTAGAATGGAGGAACCGGGATGAGGTACCGCACCGCGATCGGCGGCGGTGGGGAGCGGCGTCACGGCGGGCTCGATGGTGGGGATCGGGGCTGCGGCGGCGCCGGCGCCAAGAAGACTAGCTAGCTGGAGGAAGGCAGATAGTAGGAATGGCCAAGTGGCGGAGCCGGGATCCGAGGCGGCGGCGCAGGAATGTCGCTGTGGGATGGCGGCGTCGCGAGGATCCGGTGGCCGTGGGATGGGGCAGGTCCGGTCTGCGGTGGGTTGTCGAGCCGGATTTGGGAGGGGCCACCGCGGGGTTATGGGAGGAGGCTTGCGGCGGCGGGTTTGCAGGAGGAGGCCGGTGGGTGCGGCGTGTCTGCGGGAGGAGGCCGACGGTGGCGGGTCTGTGGGAGGAGGCTGGCGGCGGTGGCGGGTCTGTCGGAGGAGGCCGCCGGTGGCGGTGAGATTCGGGAGATGAGAATCGAGGTTGGAGACGACCAGGAAGGTCGGGGAGTGCGTCCGTTCGGGACGTGATAGTGGGCCGGTCGGGTTGCTCTGTTTTTTGTTTTCTGGATTCAGGAACATCTCATCCGCCCTATATAGGGCATATGTGATCCAAATAACTATTCTAATCCTGTGATTAGAATAGTGATGTTCTATATATATATATATATATATATATATATATATATATATATATATATATATATAAACACTATTCTCGACCACGGGATCGTAATAATATTCGATCACGACCGAATCGCACGAGTAACGCTACCGACCTTTTCTCGTGAACTAGGTTGAACTTCCTCAACATTGCCCAAATAGGGCTTGATATATATCGTTGGAAAGCTATGGATACCAATATAATGACCCAACTTAAATTTTTGGCAAAATATAAGCGGTTTAAGAGCAGTTTTAAAAACCGTTTTTTCTTCGCACAAAATACGTGAATCGTATTTTCGATCGCATTTCTAAACCGTTTATCGGAATGATGCATATAATATGGCGTTGGAAAGCTGCTGCAAAACCGCTCCTTCCACACGTTGAAAGTTTTTTCTAATTCCCTATGGTTAAAGAGTAATTTGAAAAAATGTAAAATTTCGTAAACCGAACAGCTGAGTTCGTTTTTTTTATGTCATTTCTAAACTGCTAATCCAATGGAGGCATATGCTATGGCTTTGGAAAGCTTATGAAAATGCGCTAATTTTTCATCTTGAAAGTTTTTTTTTCTAATTTTGAATTATTTAAGAGTAATTTAGAAAATGGTCCAAGTCCTACTGAGTTCGTATTTTCGAGTTAATTTTTTAACCGTGCGTCCGAATGCAGCAAATGATATGGCGTTGGAAAGCTTGAACAAATGCGAAACGTTTTGGTATGTATTGTTTCTCCCAATTCTTTATGGTTTCAAGTCGATTCTGAAAATGACGAAAAACGATTTTACCGTAATTTCTACGAACTTTATCGGAATTGGGCAAATAATATACCGTTGAAAAGCTACGGAAAATGCGAAATTTTTCATGTTGATGGTTTTCTCTGATTCCTAGCCGTTTCAAGTAACTCCGAAATGGCGGGATCATTCGTTCTGCCTCTACCGCGAAACAGATTTTTCGAAAATGCACCACGTGAAGAACCTGAACTTCTCGGTGCGTTTACCTGAACTTCACTCTGTTTTTCACGTGATTTTTTGCTCAGAGATCTTCATCCACCGCTTTAGCTCTCCATCCCACTCACGGGAATTGAGCGGGTGAGATACCGATGGAAAGTCAGTCAGAAACACGCAACTTTCCCGTGTTGATCATTTTTTCATACTCGCGACGATTTTGAAAGTTTTTCATCTAAAATTCATTCAGCGTAGTTGTTGAACTTCATGCTATTTTCACGTTGATCTTCTGTGACGTATTTTTGTTTGTACACGGCCTGAACTTCCCTCTATACGAACTCGACCTTTATCGGAATTTTGACAACCATTTTTTCTTCATACAAAAAACGTGGATCGTATTTTTGATCGCATTTCTAAACCGTTTAGCAACTAAATACTCGTTTTAGATAGGAATCTCGCTCATAGGCGGATTTTGCACTCGGGTCGTGAAGAACTCGCATTTTTTTGCGATTTTACTGCCTGAGTTATTCGGCCTGAACTTCCCCCTGTGCTAGGTTGAACTTCCCGCAATACCCAAATAGGGCCTGCTATATACTGTTGGAAAGCTACGGACACGAGTATCATGACCCAAGTTAAATTTTTCGCAAAATGTAAGCGGTTTAAGAGCGATTCAAAACCGTTTTCTTCACACAAAAACGTGAATCGTAATTTCGATCGCATTTCTAAACCGCTTATCGAAATGAGCATATAATATGGCGTTGGAAAGCTGCCAAAACCGCTCCTTCCACATGTTGAAAGTTTGTTCCAATTCCTATGGTTAAAGAGTAATTTGAAAAACGTAAAATTTCGTAAACCGAACAGCTGAGTTTGTTTCCTCGATGTCACTTCTAAACGGCTAATCCAATGGAGGCATATGATATGGCGTTGGAAAGCTTATGAAAATGCGCTACTCTTTCATCTTGAAAGTTTTTTTCTAAGTTTGAATGGTTTAAGAGTAATTTAGAAAATGGTCCAAGTCCTACCGATTTTGTATTTTCAAACTAATTTTTTAACTGTACGACCGAATGCAACAAATGTTACGGCATTGGAAAGCATGAGGAAATGCGAAACTTTTATATATATATTGTTTCTCTCAATTCCTTACTGTTTTAAGTCGATTTTAAAAATGGCTAAAAATGTATTTTTGCCGTAATTTCTACAAACTTTATCGGAATTGGACAAATAATATATCTTTGAAAAGCTACGGAAAATGCGAAACTTTTTCATGTTGATGGTTTTGTCTGATTCCTAGCCGTTTTCAAGTAATTTCGAAAACGGCGGGATCATTCGTTCTGCCTTTATCGCGAAACAGTATTTTCAAAAATGCATCGCGTGAAGAACTTGAACTTCTCGGTGCGTGTACCGAACTTCACTGCTGTTTTCACGTGATTTTCTTGCTCGTAGCTCTTCATCCACTGCTCGTAGCTCTCCATCCACTCACCGGAATTGAGCAGGTGATACACCGATGGAAAGTTGTTGTAAACACGCAACTTTTCCGTGTTGAACATTTTTTCATACTCGTGACGATTTTAAAAGTTTTTCATCTGAAATTCATTCAGCGTAGTAGTTGAACTACCTGTTGTTTTCACGTTGAACTTCTGTGACGTATTTTTGTTTGTAATTTTGTCATCCATTTCGTCAGTGTTACACAAATGATATTCTTTTTGTACAAACCTCACACAATATTTTTTTAACTTTGTCCGACCGAGGACTTGAACTTACACAAATGATATTCCAGCCGTTTTGAAGTAAATTAGAAAACGACGAGATCATGATTTCTGCCTTCATCGTGAATGGAAATGCATTGCGTGAAGTAGTTAAACTTCTCGGGCATGTCTGTTTGAACTTCACTCTAATTTTGACGTGCTATTTTTTGCCTTTGCGTGAAGTAGTTGAACTTCTTGGGCATGTATGTTTGAACTTCACTTTGTTTCACTTTAATGTATTTTTTATATGAAATACACACCGCGTAGTACGTGCACTTCCGGTTGTTATCACTTTTGAACATCTCTCTGGTTTGAGTGAATTATTTTAAAACACATAAAAAAACATATTTTTAATGTATTTTGGACATCTAAATACATGGTGAACCTCTCTCACAAGAATTTTTTGAACTTTTCCTCACGAAAGCAATTGAACTTCTATCAACCATTATTTTCATTTATGAGTTGTTTTTAAAAGTGCAAAAAATGGTGCCTTGTTTTTTATTTTTTCAACAGGTAATTCCTAGGTTTTAATAAACTCCAAAGTTCTCTGTTATTTCAATTTGAACTTCAGCTTTTTATATTTTGAGTAAAGAATTGTATTCGATTTTTATATGGAAAAAATCGAACATGGAAATAGAAGGTGAACCTCTCTCGCAAAATTTTTTGAACTTCCCCTGACAGAGCACTTGAACTTCTAGCAACAAACTTTTAAGCTTTTATTTTTCTATAGTTTTATTCTGACCTGAAATGCATTCCTTGCGGTAATTGAACTTCTTATTGTTTTCATTATGAACTTTTGTCACATTTTTGTGCATACATTGAATTACATGCAATTGAAGGTCGGACGTCATTTTTTGCTATTTTCAAACATGTAATTGGAGGTCGGATGTCCCGCAATATTAATTTTGCACCGTGCACGGAGGACCACGTGAACTTCTTGCAACAAACCTTTTAAGCTTTTGGTTTTCTATTCTTATATTCTTATATGAAACGCATTCTGTGTAGTAGTTGAACGTCCCGCTGTTTTCTCCTCGAACTTCTGTCACATATTTTTGCTCAACCTCTCTCACAAGAATTTTTGAACTTTTCCGGGTCAAGCACTTGAACTTATAGCAACAAAATTTTGGACTTCACCTTTTTATTTTATTTTTCTTATACGAAATGCACACCATGCAGTACATGAACTCCTGGCTATTATCCATTTGAACTTCTCTATATTTCGCTTCAGTAACGGAAAAAGTCTGAGTTTTTTATAGACATCGAACCGCTCTGACTTTTTTATTTGAACTTCCTTGTGTATTTCTTAGAATTATGAAAATTGGAGTTTTGTTAGAAACAACAGACTTCTACGTTATTTTGAATTGAACTTATTGGTTTTATTCTTTATTAATCGAAAAAATCTGAGTTTTTAAATACGTATCAAACTGATATGCTTTTCCCAATTGGACTTCTTCGTTATTTTGAATTGAACTTCCTAGATTTTATTAAAATCAATACCTAACTTCTTTATTTGAATTTCTTTGTATTTTTTTTGGAAATGATGAATATATGAGGTTATTTAAAAAGGTAGAATCCTAGGTTTTAAATAAACATCGAACCACTTGGTTATTTTAGTTTGACCTTCTAGTTTTTTTTTTAAAAGGGGGGATTCTTTTAAACCGTTTTTTATTCGTTCCTTTTTTATTTTGAACTTCTTCATTTTATTCTTTAGTAACGAGAAAAACAATCTATGTATTTTATAAACGTGGAACTTCTCTATTATTTAAATTTGAACTTCTTAAGTTTATTCTTAAAAAAATGTTTTTAAATAAGAATCAATAGTTTTTTGAAACTTGAACTTGATACTTTTATTTTTCCTAGAAAAGGTAAGGAATTTCGGGTTTTTCGTATACATCTAACTACTTCCGCTATTTTTAATTCGAACTTCTTGATTTTATTTCTTTGGTAACAAGGAAAACCTAAGGCTTTTGTAGAAATATCGTACTAGACTATTTTTGTAAGTCAGACTTCTGGGTTTAATATTAATAACGGGAATTTTTTTCTAGTTTTTTCATAAACATTGACCCACTTCGTTATTCAAATTTGAACTTCTATGTTTATTCACCCATAATATTTTTTATACTATTTTAATTATTAAATTTTAACTTTGAGAGTTAACATTTTCCTAGGTGATGCTCGCTTTCTTCTTGGTATATAAACATCGGGCTAATACGTTTTCTTAATATAAATTTCTTTGGTTTTATTCGGTACTAATGAGAGAAATCTGAGTTTGTAATAAACATCAAACCACTCCGTTATTTAAATTTGAACTTCTAGGTTTTAAAAAAAAAAGTGGGTTGAATTTGTTTTTCTAAATACACTATTATTTAAATTTTAACCTCTTGGTTTGATTCTTATAAACTCGGAAATTTTGAGTTTTGTAATATTTAACCGGATCATTAATAATTTGAAGATTAATTATTGTAATTATGTTTTATCCATTGTCACATATACTCAAAACGTGAAGAATGAAAAAATGGATATGTTCTTACGAACACAATATTAAACACTATTGAGAGCACAATCTTTCACAATTTTTTTCATGATCTTTTAGTGAAAACAATGTCATTATTTTTGCAAACAATAAGTACCAAAATATGATACTAACACAAATGGCTAAATGAAGAAAATGCCAAAAGAAATTGTTGCCTTATTCAACTGCTATTTGTAGAACTGAATATCATGCACAAAAAATTGTGTTGGCATGTATACAAGCACACGATCCCCTAAAAAATGTATACACACACACAAAACATCAACCTCCCTATATTCGAACTTATGTCATAGATATTTCTGAATGTTTTGGGCATGCTCCCAGGTTTTCAAACAGAATACACGGAGACTTCCATGCACGAACAGCCAGCATCGGCCGTGGCAACGCCTCTTTCTCCGGCAAATCGAACTTCACTCCTGTGTACATAATACATGATTTAAGCCCTGAAAAAACACAAAAGAATCTTGAAATATTTTTGTTCTACCCTGAACACACTCATCTCATGTCAAAGTTTTTCAGTATTAGATTAGTAGCATGACATACAGACAAAACTTGGCTATAAAATTAGTTAGTACACAAGATTGCTATCTGTTTGAACAAGTTCAACAGAGACAAAAGATGTATGAGAAGCAATTAGACAGAGAGAGATGTCGTACTGAGAAGCAATTAGAGAGAGAAAGTGTGCCAAGCACATGCACATGAACATGCGTGGTTCTTGGTGGCATCCACGAATCAGTTTTTTAAGCGAGTAACGCATGGTGCAGCTGTTCTATTGAGACGCTCTGGCCGTTTGGTCCGCACGAGAGACAGGTTGCACCAGCGTGGCCGGTCATACCCGCGGCCAACAGAGCGACGCAAACCTCCTTGCGATTAGCATCAGCAGGGCAATACCTGAACTGCAGGTGGCCGTGTTGGTGAGCGGCCGAGGCGGTCGAAGAAAAAAATCACATCGTTGGAGTTGCCATGTGCAAGGAACGACGAAGATCTCTGCAACAGAAGAAGAACAACTAGAGTAACTAGCAGACGGTCAGATAATAAGCCATGTTCGGCCCCGAGCACGGCAACGACATCTGCCTGGTGGAATGGGGGTGGGGGCGGGGTCGGGCGCGTGGTGGAGGCAGCCGGCGTCTGGGTTGGTCCCCGGGGGCGGATCCGCGGCCAGCGGCGTGTAGTTGGCCGGATCCATGGAGGACCAGTGGTTGGGTCAACGTATCCAGTCATTGGGGGAGGAGAGGAACAAGCGCCGGCGCGTTGGGAGCATCGGGGTGAGGCGAGGTCCTGGCGAAAAAGGATGGAAACAGAGGCGGTGCTCGCCGGCGTGGTCGTGGCGGAGGCGAGATCCTGACGGAGGTGGGGCTGCGGCCGCAGTATCTAGGTCGGGTCGGGGAGCAGCGGCGGGGGCCCCGGAGGTGGCGCAGCGACGGGGGCAAGGGAGGTGGCGCGGCGACGGGGATTCCGGGAGGCCGCGCGGTGGCGGGGGGTCCCGGCGGGTCGCGCGGCGGCGGGGTGGTCTGGATGGTGATGGGATCAGAGGATCGGGGTGGAAGGTGGTCTGGTGGATCGAGCAGTGTTACCTGTGTTTTCTTTCTTCCCTTTTTTCTTCACGGCCTTAAAAGGTTAAAATGTGTCTTGACTACACAATCTTGACGCGCTAGGCGTGCTCATTATACCTGGGGGCTTCTTATACAGAAGCTTAATATAACTATGTTCCGGGCTCTATGCCCCCCGCACATGTGTTACTTTTCCACATGTACCTTTTCTCGCCATTATATGCATCGATATGACTTAAGTTTGGGCAAGATGGGTTGCCTGACTCTTGTGTTTTTATGCCCTACGTTCTCGTTAATTCGGCTAGGGCATAAGGGGAGCACCTCTGCGATTTTTACTGCCGGGTCAGCCGGATGTGTACCTCAGACTGGGTGAAGCCGAAAGCTAGCGTTCTTAACGGAATATTCGGTCGTTGAACAAAAGATGACTTTTACTTATTTCAATACAAGCCCGCAGATGTTTATATCCTGCGTCTCTTTTTGCAGTTCGGGCATGCACATTAATGCATGCGTACCCAGGGAAAGGAACCCTTAACGGAACTATTCTCTCTGGAAGATGTTTCTTACTATCCATGTAATATAACATAGCTAGTTGGGTACTTGTCTGTTCAAGCACTTATGACCCCTACGCCTGGTCTCCACGCTGCACTCAATTTTACATAATCGAAGGGTATTCGATACACTCCACTATCGGGTCCGGGGTCGGGTTTAAAAGGTCCGCCATGACAAATGATTTACAATCCGGCTAGGGACAATATATGTCACTTGAAGTACACAGTCATTCAGGCTGACTAAATTTTCTTCTATACCATCCAACAGGCTGTCTAGCCTACAATCCTGTTGGGAATACTTTGGGGCTAATTTCACTTGGTCATACACCAAACTTACAAGGATCTCTTTCCCGTCAGACCCCGCAGGTCCGACTTCGGCCATATGGTTCGGGTCAGCCTTGGTATATCGAGTCTTCACCATGGCCCAGGCTTCCCTTGCACCTTGTCGGCAGGCAGATATTTTCCATAATCGGAAGTACCGCCACATTCCCTTGAGCATCTCTACGAGCCCCCCATGCCTCCTGGCAGGGAGGCGGATGGCCACAAGGCCTGGGCAACGCCCTGCATCACCTGCCGAACTTGTTCGTGCAGTTGTGAGAGCTCTGGCAGAAGATCACCCGCAGATCCGGGCATCTCCTCTGCGGGACAACCCGTCAACATACCTACAGATATAACTCTGTTAGCCGGTTTCTTCGCCGAACTCTATAAAAGTTCGTTCAAGCACTTACTAAAAATGTCGTGTCGAAGCCTCTTATTCTCCTTTACGGAGTCAGCAAGCTGGGCCCGAACATCTTTCAGTTCAACGCCCAGCCGGGTATTGGCATCTTGGAGATCGTTTTTCTCCCGCCTAACCTGCGTAAGCACGCGCTCGCCAGCCTGTAGTTGTCGTTGAGCATGTTGCTCATCAACCCGTACAACCTTCGGATTCACTTCGGGATCATCTGCAGAATCTATTGTTAGATTTGCAGGCATGCCGAATACTAACTAGTACATGTCATTCTTTTCGATAGAAACAAGTGTTACCAGATGGGGCCTTCTCGAACTCCTTCATTGCAGCAACTGCGGCCCGCAGCTGGGCTTTCCACTCCTCCAGCTCTTGAGACAACTGGGTATTCTTATCTGTAAGAACCTAAACAAACAATGATCCTTAAATCAGTTGTGCCAACTGTTTCAAGTCTCAGGGGCTACTGATATACATAATTATTAGATTTTCTTACCCGTATATCCTTTACATACTAGTCTGTGGCTCTGGTAAGACCATTTTGAGCAGCTCGGATGTACACGTCTCCTGAGTTGAAGGCATCGAACGCCTCTTGAGAGAAACAAGGGTCGCGGAGTACGGCCCGGCGACACCTGTGATTCATGGCACTCTCCACTTCGAATTGTGGCGACAGCCTATCCGCATCCTCTCAGAGGAGGAACATCCTGTTGGCCCCACGTTAGCATCTCGCCTCTAAGTCCGGCTCTGAGCCCTTGGTGGAGGCATGGCCAGTGCTCTCCGGATATGGTCCGACGAGCGTTTTTCCTGCCAGGAACCATGGACGTTATTATATTTTAAAAGACGACAACCACGGAGCGGGGTTCTTTTTCATACCTCTGCGATGACGTCTCAGTCCTGACCGCCTTCCTTTTAATCCTACCCGGCTTCGGTGCCCCTTGTTGGTGAGTCACTGCGGGTTCGGCATGGCATCCCGAGGGCCTTCCCTGTAAGACACCATATGTGTGCGGTAGGTGAAGTGCAAAATAAGGGATCCTTCTCGGAAGTTGGGACTCCGGTTTTACTTACATGTGATGCGAGGAGCGATCCAGATAATCGGCTATGATGGCCACCAAGGCACCGTCGCAGCTTAACTGATAGAATGTCCTATCGATGAGCTCCACAAATGTGTCCGGATCTTCTTCGAGTCTGGGGTCGAGGGCCCGGTCAGGTCCTCTGGTTGTGGAGACGGGTTGTGGACCTCTGAGGGAGTCCTGGATTAGGGGTCTCCGCATGACCGGACTATATCCTTTGGCCGCATCGTTGGACTATGAAGATACAAGATTGAAGACTTCTGCCTCGTGTCCGGATGGGACTCTCCTTGGCGTGGAAGGCAAGCTTGGCAATACGGATATGTAGATCTCCTCCTTGTAACCGACTCTGTGTAACCCTAGCCCTCCAAAGGTCTATATAAACCGGAGGGTTTAGTCCGTAGGACAACAACAATCATACCATAGGCTAGCTTATAGGGTTTAGCCTCTACGATCTCGTGGTAGATCAACTCTTGTAATACTCATATCATCAAGATCAATCAAGCAGGAAGTAGGGGATTACCTCCATATAGAGGGCCCGAACCTGGGTAAACATCGTGTCCCCGCCTCCTGTTACCATCCGCCTTAGACGCACAATTCGGGACCCCCTACCCGAGATCCGCCGGTTTTGACACCGACATTGGTGCATTCATTGAGAGTTCCACTATGCCATCACCGTCAGGCTTGATGGCTCCTTTCACCATCGGTAACAATGCGGTCCAGGGTGAGGTTTTCCTCCCCGGACAGATCTTCGTATTCGGCGGCTTCGCAATGCGGGCCAACTCGCTTGGCCATCTGGAGCAGATCGAAAGCTACACCCTTGGCCACCAGGTCAGGTTCGGAAACTTGAACTACACTGCCGACATCCGTGGAGATTTGATCTTCGACGGATTCGAGCCCATGTCAGGTGCGCTGCACGATCACGACGAGCATGATTTAGCTCTGCCGTCGGACAGTGTTCGGGAGATCACACCTGCAACTACTCCGGCCCTCAATCCGGAGCAAATTGTGCCATCCGAGGATGGGTGGATAGACCCCGCCATGGAGGCCGCACTCTCAGTGGCGATAGAGCCGAATCGACTTCACCCCTTACGAGCCGTGTTGTCAACCATCGCATCTCCGGCCACGGACTCGAGCCAGCGTCGCGTCCGTGCCTATAGAATCCAATTGGGCGCCGATCATGGAGTTTACCTCGCGGATATCTTCGACTTCGCCTTTCGGCGGACGTCTTTGGTCGATAAGGTCTCTCCTTGTCGGAGAACCTTGGCCGAACTATGTCCGGCTAGAATGGGATGCGGACGGCGAAGAAATTCGCTGCCCACCCACCACCCACTTAGTAGCCACTGTCGACGACTTAACCGACATGCTCGATTTCGACTCCGAAGACATCGATGGCATGGACGACGATGCAGGAGAAGAACAGGAACCATCACCCATAGGGCACTGGACAGCCACTTCATCACATGACATATACATGGTGGATACACCCAAAGAAAACAATGACGAGGAACGGAAGGAAGCAGCGAAGAACAGCTTCATCGAGAAGCAAACAAAGCGTCAGCGTAGGCGTCGCTCCAAATCCCGCCTCGACAAAAACAACGATAACAGCGAAAGAGAAAATAACACCCCAATCGACTCCAGAGGAAACGATGACCACATTGACCCAGCGGCAGAGCGGGATGAACCAGCAACCGGCGAACATAGTACGGATCCGCTGTCCGAACACGGCGACGCCGAGGATAAAGCTCATCAACCTCCCTCCGGAGAGGAAAGCAGTCCGGACGAAGATGCACACATCATCCCGGAAAGGCACTTGGAACAAGAGAACCTTCGCAGAAGGCTTATTGCCACCGTGAGGAGTCTGAAGAAGCATAAGCAAAGGCTTAAGGCCGCGCAGAATACACTCAATAATAGATGGAACAAAGTGCTTGACAATGAACAAAAGTATGGTGGTAGTTACCACACAAAGAGCTATCCAAAGCGCAAGCTGCTGCCCGAATTCGACGATGAGGCCTTAGAGCCCACACAGCCGATAAATAAAACGGCCAACCGGCCGGATCAACCACCTGGTGGCCGCGATAGAGCGGCTAACAAGGCCGCACATAAATTAGCACACACTTCACATGATGACTTGCATCAGAAGACCGGCACGGCCAGATCCATCTATGGATCTAGGAAGCGTGCTACGGCACAAAATCAAAACCGAATACTACAATCATCCGAACGCCATGATACATCCAAATACAGGGGTGCCGCACACCCCCTATGTTTCACCGATGAGGTGCTGGACCACGAATTTCCAGAAGGATTCAAACCAGTGAACATAGAGGCGTACGACGGAACTACATACCCTGGGGTCTGGATTGAGGACTTTATCCTCCATATCCATATGGCTCGCAGGGACAATCTCCACGCCATCAAATACTTGCCCCTCAAGCTTAAAGGACCAGCTCGGCACTGGCTTAAAAGCCTCCCCAAAAACTCAATTGGAAGTTGGGAGGAGCTCGAGCATGCTTTCCGGGCTAATTTTCAAGGACCTATGTCCGACCTCCGGATGCAGACGATTTAAGTCAAATAATACAACAGCCTGCAGAGTCACCAAAGCTTTGGAACAGGTTTCTCACTAAGAAGAACCAAATCATCGACTGCCCGGATGCAGAAGCCTTAGCAGCTTTCAAGCACAGTGTCCGAGATGAATGGCTTGCCAGACATCTCGGTCAAGAAAAACTGAGAACAATGGCAGCCCTGACAAGCCTCATGACCCGATTTTGCGCGGGCGAAGATAGCCGGCTAGCCCGTACTAGCACCAGTGACCCAGGCACATCCGAAGTCAGGGACGGCAATGGAAAACCACGATGCAGTAAAAGCAAGCGTCGAAATAAAGAAGACATCCCAGATAGCACGGCGGTAAACGCCGGATTCAGGGGCTCTCAACCGGGTCAGCGAAAAAAGCCTTTCAAAGGCAACAGAAATGGACCGTCCAGCCTATACAAGATTCTAGACAAACTATGTCACATTCATGGCACCCCCGATAAACCAGCAAATCACACCCACAGAGAATGCTGGGTCTTCAAGCAGGCCGGCAAGCTAAACGCCAAACACAAGGGGAGGGAGACACCAAGCGAAGACGAGGACGAACCTCGCCAGCATAGCACCGGGGGACAGAAAAATTCCCATCGGCGGTTAAAACAGTAAACATGATCCACTGACAAAGAGGAGAAGGAAACATGCACTCCAAGACACATGCGCCCTAGAGCCCGTCACCCCTAAGTTCAACCCCTGGTTGGCCTGCCCGATCACCTTTGATCGCAGGGATCACCCGACAAGTATCCGGCATGAACGATTGGCTGCCTTGGTGTTAGACTCAATAATAAATGGATACCATCTCACACGAGTCCTTATGGACGACGGCAGTAGTCTAAACCTGATATATCAGGACACAGTCCGCAAAATGGGGATAGACCCGACAAAAATCAGCCACAGTACTACTACCTTCAAGGGAGTAATACCAGGCCCAGAGGCCTGCTGCACGGGCTCTCTATTACTAGAGGTTGTATTCGGTTCTCCCGACAACTTCCGAAGCAAAAAGTTAACCTTCGACATCGCTCCATTCTGAAGTAGCTATCAAGCACTACTAAGAGCCGGCTTTCACTCGCTTTTAATGCGATGCGCATTACGCTTCTCTCAAGCTTAAGATGCACGGTCCACGTGGCATCATCACCATTAGCGGGAACATCGAACGCCCTTGCAAGCGGAAGAGTGTGCGACGCTTTTATAGCCGAACACTAAATGGCCCCTCCAACCGTAATAAAGGATCGGTCGTCAAGACCCGCGGACACGGCTAGACGAATCCGGTGAGCATTACTAGCTATAATAGCTTAGGTAAACCCGAGATTGGTTTGATGGTTATACCCCCATAGACGGCACCAGGGGCTTCCCGCGTGTAATCAGGGCTAGTTCGGCTCAACTTGACTTATCTTGAATTTTAATGGTTTATTGAGAATAACCAATTTTTTGGCACGACAACTTTCACTTAAGTTCTTCTCTTTTACAGATGACAATCATGCCACACCCGTCCACGATACGGCACAACGGAGACACAGGCGCAGACGTGCAGCAGGGACCCGCTCAAAGGTTTCTTTTTAGATTAAGACCCTGCGTAAACCTTTTTTTACTGTCTCTTGTTGTTCACATCCTCCGGACACTTAGTATAACCGAGAAGGATGCTGACGTTATTGGCATTTCGCCACGTCAGAGCATTGCACGTACCTGGACACTCGGGGTTCATTATCAAGGGCATTGTTCATCCGAGCATATGTTATAAAGACCGAATACCTTAGGGAGTGTTCGGCGTCGCGAGTTTGGCCTTATATGCATCAGCTCTGAATCATGTCTTTGGTCCATTGTTGGGTTTGCCCGGTCCCGTGGTTTGCTACCTTACGGGCCGCGCTATCGGCTAAGGTGTCACCGGGAGAACTACTGCGATTGTGCCCTGGTTCATCCGGATGAGCACCTCGAGAGAAAGCCGAAAACTGATCATCATGATAAAGTGCGAGACTGGTCAACCACTCGATGACTTAGTGGAATCTTCGGATTCCTCCGCATTAACGGCGGCCGCTTTCCGGTCATGTACGTCGCGCCCAGATTCGGACGAGCACGGAGGTGCCAGGGGCTATATAGTAGTCCCACCGTCAAACTCCTATGGCTAAGTGAAAGTGTTAAAGCAATATAGACCGATTGCGATGTTCGCTGTGCTACCACCTCCGCACACCCCCGCATTATATGCGTGGGGGCTGAAGCCGACGACTGCAAACTTTCAGGTTATATACATATATACATAAACGGCCGCCCAGGAGGCATCATAATACTTTCAGGCAAAAGTATAAACACTGCCTTTATAATTCAATAAAACATTGTTTTTACAATGGGAATACATGTCACTAGAACATAATATTCTTCGAGCATCGAGCCTCTATTGAACGAGCGCCTTCAAGGAATTCTTCAAAGTAGTGCTCGGAAGATACATGGCCCACGGCCGGACTCTGGGTTGCAATAGCGGTGTCCTCCATCTCCGCCCAGTATGTCTTGACATGGGCAAGTGCCATCCGCGCACCCTCTATGCACGCCGACCTCTTCATAGCGTCGATGTGCGGCACAACACCAAGGAACTGTTGCACCAAACTAAAATAACTATTCGGCCTTGGCCCTTCAGGCCACAGATGATCCACAACAGACCTCATGGCAAGCCCGGACAACCTATGGAGCTCGGCCCACTCGGCCATTCGCTCATTCAATGGCAGCGGATGCACTAGAACATTGAACTGCGACTAGAACAGCTTTTCCACTTCACGATCTTTTTGATCCTTGAAGTACTCGGCCGCATCAAAGATCGGCTGCCAAATCACAGATGTCGTCCATAGAACTCCATAGTTGATCAAGAGGGGCATACTTCGGATCTCCAAACTTCGTCCGCAACAAAAAGGGCTTCCCAGCCGCGATATCTCCAGCTTGACGCATCTCCTCCTTCACCGCTCTAATTTTAGAGCGGGCTTCCTTGGCTGCTACCATGGCCTTCTCTAGGTCCGTCGCCTTCGCTCGGCTTTCTTTTTCAAGAAGCTGGTAACGGTCGGCGGAATCTTTCAACTCAACGGCCATCTTGGCCATTTTTTCCTTGCTTTCGCAATGCGCAACCTGTTCGGCTCTCAGCTCTTCGACCGCTTTTAGAGCGGCTGCATCACTACTCCTGGCTCGTTCCTTGGCTCGAGCAAGTTCCGCCCGATGGGTCTCCACGGCGGCGGCTCCATCTGCAGTCACAAACATATTAAATATACTAGCATCATGCTCCTCTTACTATGTGTTAATCACCGGAGAAATCACATACCATGTGCCTTGTCGAGCCGCTTGTTGACAAGCACGATGTTGGCATCTGCCGCATCAAGTTGGCGCTTCAGCTCGGCAAACTCACCAGTCCGGCTAGCCACCGGACCTTCAGCCACCTGCACATGAAGGTGGCCTGATTATTACCTGGGACTATGATCCTCTGTTTGCCGCCGTTCTTGGTGGCAACCAGAGTCTCAGGGGCTACTATCTGCATAGGGCACACCTAACGTGTGCGGTACCGTCAAAAACATACACTATTTCACGTACCTCAAAACCTTTCAGCAGACTCATAAAAGCTTCTTGCAACTCGCTTTCGGCGGATGAAATCCTCTAGATCACCGTACCCATTAGCGTGCGATGCGCTTCTGAGATAGCCGCTTGCTCCAGAAGATCCTTCAGTGCGTCCGATCTCACACCGGACAGTTCCGGACTCTTTCTGTTACTCTCCTCGGGAGCCGAATATTGAGGACTTGGGTGGCCGAGGGATTACCCTCTGGCCTTGGCGGATCAGGAGAAACCCTTCATGATTTATTAATTTAGCCGCCCGCCTCATGAGGCGGGGTTGCTTGGGGAGGTGTTTCGCTCTCCATCATCTCCGGAAGAAGATCCCTCGAAGAAGAACTCTGTCGAGAAGGGCTGCGATCCGAACTACAAGATATATGCTTTGATTATTATCCTCAGAGCTAAAGCAAGATATTTTTACTATTAAGTACCTTTTTACTTACATCTCGGTGGAGGGCTTATCCCCTTGCGGACACTGTGCGGCGAGGGTAACCTCCAAGACAGAACCCTCTGGCGAAGATTTCTTCCCCCGTTTGGAAACCTTTGTTTCCGGGCCTTCAGAGGTGGTCCTCTTCCTTCCTTGGGGAGAGGGAATTTCAGATTCTTGTCCCCGGTTATCCTCCTTCGCGGAGGCGCTAATTCCCCTGGTTTTGATGAATAATGAGTGAGGCCCGCTTTCAGCCTCTTTATTCCCCTCTTTATCTTCCCCTGAGGGCGCCTGATAAGGCGCCGGCTCGGCATTCCGCTAGTAATCGATCTGCTGAGCCTTCGGGAAGGGGGGCCGAACACCTGATCATCTTCGCCATTGTTACACAGTCCTGGTCAAAGAGCGGCTTTTCAGAATGATGTTGTGATAAATAAAGAGACAGCGTATTCGGCCACGAGATTACTTACTTGGGTATCTGGGCGATTGCAACTCAGACCCGCATCCTTGGTGAGGGCCGGACACCTTATTTGTGGTTCGAAGAACAATTTGTACATCTCTTCGAGCGCCATGCCGAAGAAGTGCTGAATAGCTCGCGGTCCTTCCAGGTTGAACTCCCACATTCGGAGGGGTCGACGTTTGCAAGGCAGGACCCGACGAACTAGCATGACTTGCATTACCGTGACCAGGCCGACATCTCTCTCGAGGAGATCTTGGATGCGACTTTGCAATATCAAGACATCATTTATCGCCCTACCAGCCCCTTGTTGATCCATGACGCTGCCAGGTGGTGGGGGCCCGAGCGAAAGGCAGGGGCGGCCACCCACTTGGTACCTCGGGGAGCCATGATATAAAACCATTCCCGTTGCCATAAACTGGACACCTCCGGGAAGGAACCCTTTGGCCATGGAACATCGGCACCTTTGCTTATTATGGCACCTCTGCATTCTGCGTGTCGTCCCTCAATCATCTTCGGCTTCACATTGAAAGTTTTGAGCCACAGGCCGAAGTGTGGGGTAATGCGGAGGAAGGCTTCACACACGACGATGAACGACGAGATGTGAAGGATGGAATTTGGGGCCAGGTCATGGAAATTCAGCCTGTAATAGAACATGAGCCCCCTAACAAAGGGATCTAGAGCAAGGCCTAGCCCTCGGAGGAAGTGAGAGATGAATACAACGCTCTCGCTGGGTTCGGGAGTGGGAATGACCTACCCTCGAGCGGGCAGCCTGTGCGAGATTTCGTCGGTCAAATACCTGGCCTCTCTTAGCCTCTTGATGTCTTCCTCGAGGTGGGGGAAGGATTCGATTGAGTGCAAGAAGAAAAAGGACAGGCCTTGGCCTCTTTATAAAGGGGACGAATATCAAGCGTCCTCTGCGTGGCCATTTGGGACTTGCCTAAAATCGAGGAGTCATACCAACGGGCATGATTGGGTTACCCACATCCGTATTGATGAGAATCCCATGATAAAGGGGATATGATCTCTGCTTCGACAAGACGTGCCAAGGAAACCGCCTTGCAATATGTGAAGTGGCTGGTTGAGAAAAACGGTTCGAATAATGACCGGGCCGTTGTATGGTGTCATGCTGCAAAATGCTTCGGCATATTAGATTCATTGAAATATTATTCTCTCTACGGTGGTATGTGGAATTTTTTTTGCAGAGCCGGACACTATCCTTGTGTTCAAAATCTTCTATGGAGTATTCAGACGAGGAACCCGCCTTGCAATGCTGAAGACAATCTGCGCGCCGGACTCATCGTCATTGAAGCCTGGTTCAGGGGCTACTGAGGGAGTCCTGGATTAGGGGGTCTCCGGACAGCCGGACTATATCCTTTGTCCGGACTGTTGGACTATGAAGATACAAGATTGAAGACTTTGTCCCGTGTCCGGATGGGACTCTCCTTGGCGTGGAAGGCAAGCTTGGCAATACGGATATGTAGATCACCTCCCTTGTAACCGACTCCGTGTAACCCTAGCCCCCCCCCCCCCCGGTGTCTATATAAACCGGAGGGTTTAGTCCGTAGGACAACAACAATCATACCATAGGCTAGCTTCTAGGGTTTAGCCTCTACGATCTCGTGGTAGATCAACTCTTGTAATACTCATATCATCAAGATCAATCAAGTGAAGTAGGGAATTACCTCCATAGAGAGGGCCCGAACCTGGGTAAACATCGTGTCCCCCGCCTCCTGTTACCATCCGCCTTAGACGCACAGTTCGGGACCCCCTACCCGAGATCCGCCAGTTTTGACACCGACAACCTCCCTCACAGATTTTTGCAGTTCCTGCTATGAAATAGCAAGGTAAATACTTATGACGAAGAATGCGGGAAGGTTCGGAGTAAAAAGTAGCAGATCACCTAGTTTGGGGGGTTGTACATGGAGAATCCATCCCGTGGCTTAATGCAGATGAAATCCTCTTCCTCTCCTTTATATAAATCCGGCAGTATTTTCGCTAGAGCAGCGACGGAGTCCGGTCCCTTACGACCGCAGTGGGTGGCATCGTCTTCTCCATTGAAGTGCCACATGGGTTGTCCCCGATATTAAAGTGGTTGCACCCTCCGCATTATACATATTGACATAACCTCGATTATTGTCAATCCTGATTTGGCCAGCGTTTTTATCCGCCCCATCAGGTAAAGGACCTCTCTGTTACCTTCCTCCTGGGGGCTCCGAGGGCGCCAGCTGCAGCATTACTTCAAAGGGGCGGTATTGAACTCAAGGCCCATCCGAATAGGGTCCGGAAGGGGACGTCCTCCATATAAAACCACTTCGAAGGCCAGTCTTTGGATGTCTTCTTAGGAGTACCGGACAGGTATCCGGTCTCGGCGATGCGCCATATCTCGGCTCCGCCCACTTGATATATTGACCCCTCCTGTGTACGGGGTACGAGGCAGAATAGCCTCTTCCATAGCTCGAAAAGAGCTTCGCAGCCCAAAAACAACTCGCAAAGGGCGACGTAGCCAGCGTTGTGTAATATGGAGGCAGGAGTAAAGTTATGCAGCTGGAGGCTGTAGAACTCCAGGAGCCCGCGGAGGAACGGATGGATTGGAAATCCAAGTCCCTTAATAAGTAAGGGACAAGGCATACCCGCTCCCCCATGGATGGGTTGGGAAAGCTCTCCGCTTGCTCCTCGCCATTGTAAGTGGCTAGTCCGGCTTGGACGGGGACCATATACGCTGGACGGAGAAACCCCTGGGTCTGTAACTCTACTAATTGGCTGTGGGGGACGGAACACTTCTTCCAATTGCCTGGCTTAGTGCTACGGGAGCGAGAGGAGGAGTTGCGATGGCCGGCCATGATGGGATGGGCTTTTCTGGGCGCGCTCCGATGGATACTCGCTGTGGGAGGATGGTGTGATCTGGATCTGGGGATCCCCAGCTGTTTAAATAGATAATTTGCTCACAGGTTTAGGGTGGCAAGTGTAAAAATTCCCCGACTTCTCACATTCGCTCGACACATGGAAGATAGCCATTATTAGGCGCGGAAGCCAAGGAGTGCAACATTTATGGGAAGTCGAACACTACTGGACAGGTACTCGGAATTTGGAGAAGAACCCGCCTTGCAATGCCGAAGACAATCTGCGCCGGACTCATCGTCATTGAAGCCTAGTTCAGGGGCTACTGAGGGAGTCCTGGATTAGGGGGTCCTCGGACAGCCAGACTATATACTTTCACTACAAAAAAAGACACATCCGTGACATTTTGGGCCGAACGAATTTTTTTTCTGTCATACATATGACACTTCTATGACGATAATTGTGACAAAGCCCGGTATCATCATAGATGTGGTGGGCTCCTACTTCTATGACAAAAAATCATGACGGAAAATGGGCTTTTCGTCCTGGGAGGGCCGAAGACACAATTGCATGACATTCTTTGGGCCGTCCATGACGGAAAAAACCGTGGTAGAAGCGAGGGGGAGGAAAATTTCAGGGAGTTGCCGGTTATGGTGGAGGTCGGGGGCCGAGCGATGCGCGTTTCTCTCTTACACGTACGTGCGTGTGTGCGAGGCGTTGGCTCTAACTGAACCCGGGCGAGGCGTTGGGCTCTAATCGAACCCGGCGACAGACCGCAGGCTGCGCGTTCATCGAACCCGGAAGCGATCGATCGATGGTCGTTAATCGAACCCGATGGAGCGATTCTTCGCTGCCGCTAATCAAGCCGATCGATTGGATGAGCAAAGGAGCGTTATGGGGGTTTGGATGAACAGTGAGTGGTAGCGTTGCCTCTTGATGAACATGACCCCGTGGTGTGGAGGGTTGGATGAACAGTAGACGGTGGAGGGGTGGCCGTGGAGGGGTGGTTGAACAGGACCCCGTGGTGTGGAGGGCTGGATGAATAGTAGACGGTGGAGGGGTGCCCGTGGAGGGGTGGTTGAACAATAGCGGTGGAGTAGCGCGCGGTGGAGGCTGGATGAACAGGAGCCCGTGGAGGCTGGAGGAGGTCGACGGTAGCCCGTGGAGGCCGGAGGAGGTCGACGGTGGAGATGAACAATATCCGTGGAGTCTCTGTTTTGCGGCACGCCACACCCTCCCGTTGAACAGGACCCCTGCTTTCCAGAAGCGCTCCAACACAGTCCGTTGGCCCATTTTGCGGTATGCCACACCCTCCCGATCAACAGGACCCTGCTTTCGACCGTAGGAGGCCCGCTTCCTCCGTTTTCGACGCCACACCCTCCCGATCAACAGGACCCTGCTCCGATGTAGAGGTCCGCTTCCTCCGTTGTCGCGGTACGCCAGCCTCGCTTCCATCGCCTGTTCCGCCCAAGCCTCCCCGTGAACACGACCACGCATTCCGTTCCGACCCAGCCGGTTGGCTCCCCATGAACACGACGGCAACGCTGTTTCTCCATTCCGACCTAGCCATGTATGCGTGCGCCGAGTAGGCATTCGAGACCCTCCCGTATGTACGTGACGTGGTCAGATTTTCTTTCTTGCACCTCGCGGTACATGCGTGCGTGTACATGCTACGTCTTGGCGCCTCTACTACGACCGCGTCGGCGCTTCTACTACGACACGTGCGGCGCCTTCTACAATGACCGGTATGTACGCATTACGCGTTCGCGACGAATGACAACGCCACGTGACGCTTCGACCAGAGTGGTCCCGTACCGCCGCACTTCCTTACTGCGAATATGTAGCCGGTGGGTCCCAAATGTGGGTCGAATCGCTTTTTTTTTGCCCGGACGCACTTCCTTGCGTGCTAAGATGTAGCCGGTGGGTCCCAATCGGTATGCCAATCGTTCTTTTTTTTGCCCGGGACGCACTTCCTTGCGTGCGAAGGTGTCGCCGTGGGTCCCAAATCGTCGGTAATTGTTTTGTTTTTTTGCCGGACGCACTTCCTTGCATGCGAAGATGTAGCTGGTGGGTCCCATCACCGAGAAACATTTTTTCGCGAAATACAAAGGTCTGCTCGGTGGGTCCCAAATGTTAGGTGGAGGAATCATTATTTTCCGCGTAATAAGGAGGCACTTCCTTGTCGCGTCAGGACCCATTGTCGGCCTCTCCACGCACGATCCACGTCCGATGGAAGTCGCTCCTTGACCATGTTGACCACGCCGCACCGAGAGCACCAGGGCGGTGGACGCATCGCGAGGCCTAGGAAGGGGACGGCGGGAGTCGGGAAGACGCGGCGATGGAAGCCCAAGCGAGAGGAGTACGAGGGTTCACTGGTTCGGCTGCGGTGTGAGGCTGCCGTCGCCATAGGGCCTGGCCAGTGGTGGGAATAGTAGGGGGCGGTGAGGCCTCCGCGGCAGCACTGCCGGCCACGGGAGGCAGGAGCATGCAACACGACCGGCGCTGCTTTGGGCGGCTGGAGCAAGAAGACCAGAGGTTGAAGAAGCACTACGGCCGTTGGATGGACATCGTAGGATCACTGGAGCTAGAATCGTTCATATTGACTAAAGTTGACAAAGGCCCCCATCCCAGTCAACTTAGTAGGCCCACAAGTCAACCTCCCACCATGGTGGGTCCCAGCTAGCAATTGGAGTATTCATTTTTTTGTGCGTAATAAGGAGGCACTTCCGGTGGGTCCGACCTGACAACGCGGGGAACGTTTTTTCGCGAAATACGCTGGCTCGTCCGGTGGGTCCCAGCAGTCAGGGGGAAACGTTTTTTTCGCGAAATAAGGTGGCCCGTCCGGTGGGTCCCTGCTGTCAGGTGGAGGAATAATTATTTTGTGCGTAATAAGGAGGCACTTCCTTGCGTCACCGACACGGTGTCGACCTCTCCACGTCTGAGATTCTTTGATGGAAGTCGGTCGTTGACCACGTTGACCACGCCACGAGAGCACCGGGCGGTGGTCTGGACGACGGCGAGGCCTAGGAAGGGGACGACGCGGAGCCGGGGAAGACGCAGCAGTGGTAGCCCGCGCGGAGAGGAGTACGAGGGTTCACTGGTTCGGCTGCGGCGTGAGGCTGCCGTTGCCGCAGAATAACAGGGGGTGTGGGTGAGTAGAGGGATACTCTAGGCCAGCGGTGGGAGTAGTAGGGGGCGGTGAGGCCTCCGCAGCATCACAGCCAGCCACGAGAGGCAGGAGCACGCAGCACGACCGGCGCTGCTTTGGGGGGCTGGAGCAAGAAGACCAGAGGTTGAAGAAGCACTATGGCCGTTTGATGGACATCGTACGGTCACTGGAGCTAGAATCGTTCATATTGACTAAGTTGACAAAGCCCTCCATCCTCACAACTTAGTTGGCCCATTAAGTCATCCTCCCACTATGGTGGGTCCCATCTAGCGTGGTGGGTATTCATTTTTTGTGCGTAATAAGGAGGCACTTCCTTGCGTGCAAAGATATAGCTGGTGGGTCCGACATGTCAGCGGGGGGAACTTTTTTTCGCGAAATACAGAGGCCCTTCAGGTGGGTCCCAGCTGTCAGGTGGAGGAATCATTATTTTGAGCGTACAGTCCACGGCCGATGGATGTCATTCTTTGACCACGTTGACCAGGCCGCGTCGAGACCACCATGGCGGTGGACGATGACGAGGCCTAGGAAGGGAACGACACGGAGCTGGGGAAGACTCGGCAATGGTTTACTGGTCTGGCTGCCGTCGCCGGAAAATAATAGGAGGTGTGGGTGAGTAGAGGAATGGCCTGGCCAGCAATGAAGTAGGGTGGGGCGGTGCGGCCTGTGTGGCAGCACAGCCGGCCACGGGAGGCGGGAGCAGGCAGTCCCACCGGAGCTGGTTTGGGCGGCTGGAGCAAGAAGATCAGATATTGAAGAAGCAACACGGCCGTTGGATTAACATCCAAAGGTCACTGCTGCTAGAATCGTTTGTGGACTAAAATTTGAATCGTTTGTGGACTAAGTTGACAAAGCCAAAGTACACGTCAACCTAGTAGACCCACAAGTCAGCCTCCAAATCTGTCCCAAATAGCATACATCCCAAAATTTCTAGCCAGATTCAAATTAATTTAAAATCTAAATATACCTTAATTTAAATTCAATGAAATTTTACCCGCACAAAAACAATGAAATTTAAAATATCAAAATCCGAAAGAAAACAGTATTTGGGAATTAATTGCCTGTTTGCTGTATTTTTTTCATTCTACAGCCCATTTATTATTACTTATAGCCCATTTCTTATTACTTATAGCCCATTTTCTGGGCAAAATGCATCCCACCTCGTCTTGAAAGATTTCCGCCCAAAGAAGGCGTAGAAAAGCAAGTAGGCCTATGTTGGTTATTCAAAAAAACAAAATAGCTGGCTAGCCATTTTTCGTAAAGGAAAAAAAACAAACTGGCTGGTCATGTGCTAAACATATGAAATAAAAGCACAGGCTAGACGGGCCACGGGTCCCACACAACCCAGTTGATACCCTTCTCCGTCCCCAAAAACAAAATTACTCAAGACGCTATTGGTCCCTCTTGTCATCCTCACCATGTACAATCATCTCCTTATTCCTCTTGTTGTTGACCATGTTGACAACACCGAGGGCGATGCCATGCGAGCGAACCAAGGCGGAGGACGATGGTGAGGCCTCGACGGAACGAATAGGATCCGGAAGATCACAGCCACCCGTGGGAGGCAGTGAAGCGGTCCCGCCGCTACCGGGTTTGGCTTTGGCGGCTCGAGGAAGAAGAGATCAAGAAACGCGACAGACGTCGAATGTCAATCGAACGGTCAAGGTTGGCACAATCGTTTTTGACTAAGCGGACACCAAGTAGCATACTTTTTATATATAGGAAGAAAACTGCGAGGAAAATGCGTTCGTTCGCCATCCTGCTCACGAGGAACGTTCGCCACATAAGTGACTAGCACCCTTGGTTTTCAACCGAGAGGTCTTGGGTTCGAGTCCGAGGAACTCTCAATTTTGTCCTCCTTCCTTCCTCGCAAAAAAAGGGAAAGAAAATCAAAGACTTGGGAAGGCGCATAAAACAAGCTAGTGTACCAAGAAAGAGACGCTGCCGAAGTTTTAGAAAAAAGAAAGACGTGCTCTCAGTAGCTGGTTCGAATCCAAACCTAGACTATGACTATGTATGGTGCTATGCTACTCGCAAGTAATGAAACCGACATATCCAACGCTCGCTTCTCCTCTTCTCTACTTACTCGCTTAGCATCGTAAGCTCGCCGCAGCAACCATGTCCGCTGGTCGTCATTCCACCGCTTCTTCAAAGCAGTAACAACCAGATATGCACCAAGTCGCCACTGCATTCATCGCTCGTGAGTCTCATCACACCCCCACCGGCACGCATCGCAGCCGATTGCTCATCGCATCCAGCTGCCGTTGGTGTGGTTCCACCGCCGCAAATCACGCAGAGTCATCCGTCGCGTCTCAACCACAATCCGCAACCCCGCCGAAGTCTTCTACAAATGCCCGAATCATGGGGTAATAATATGTTTAAGTGTTGTTCTGCTTCTTTCAGTTGCTGATTTTTTAATAGTTTGGTTGACGATCTTCCAATTTGATTCGTGCAGAAAAGGGAAGATTCGTGTGATTTGTATTTCTTGGAAGTTGCTGATTTGGGGGAATGCAACTACTCTGATTATTTGGTTAGCCGAGGAATCCCAATACCAGCAGGTTGGGGTGTTGGACAAGTAACTGAGGAACGACAGAAGAGGAAGATGCAGAGCAGTAGGTTAAAGATGCGATTCCTTCCGATCATGGCTAAGCAACAAATTTCTTGAACAGCCTTGACAAAGAATGAGGAGATGAAAGAGCTTGTGAAGATAATGGGCAAAATCGATGTGCTCTGTAGGATGATTATCTCTTTATTTGCAGTGTATGTAGCACTCGTGATGTATTCAGTGGCTACGACATGAGCACTTTGCTGAAACTAGTAATTAATGAAACCTGTGTAGCAGGCTGGGCTTAGTGTGGTGAACATCTAATGATTTCTATTAATGGAAATCAGGGGGTATCCCCCTTTGCTCATATAAATAAATAAATAGAAGAGGCCCTATCAGGTCAGCTTTGTTCTCATTCGAAGACATCGAGAAAATTGCAGTCCAACAGCAAACTATGTCATCAAATTCAAGTTTCGCAGCCAAATATGAGTACAACTAAACAACAATGTCATCATGTTTTAGTTGTCATACAATCACCAAACACAAATCAACATACATAACAAGTGATGTTCTCACAAAGAAAATACTAAACAACATGTTCATCAGGTTTCAGTTGTCATAGCAAACACAATTTCACATAGTAGATAAAAAACGTCTTCTGACAGGCAAATACGACAAAAGCAACGTAATCATCATCCGCAGCAGCAGCGTCGACACCTTTGCCATGTGTATCAGTCTGAATCGTAATTCCCCACGGTGTCATCTTCTTCTTTGTCCTCAACGTCCTCGAACGTTGGCTTCTTCTTGATCAACTCTTGTATGCCCACAACACGACAGGCAATCTTTTCGCCGGCGTCATTGACATGATGGTTCTCAAAGATATTAGGAACATCTATGTTATCTTGTACATCAGGAGCAGTGTAAGCATCATCTTGTTGTGCAACTTCATTAAACAAATTCCTCTTCTCAAACCTTTGCAATACTCTCCAGTCATCGCTACCTGCAAATGTGTCTTCCAAGAAAAATATCTGTGTTCCTTGATTTGCCAAAATAAAAGGCTCGTTGGTCTGGTACGCCGCTTTGACATTGATGGATTTGAAATAATCATCAACTCTGGGTTTTGCGATCCTGGAAAACAGGTTATACCAACGACAAAGACAATGTAACCACACACCGATCATCCTCGAAATCGAGATATACCGCAATCAACAATGTCTCATTATGTTAGCATACATTTCAGCTTGTCTCTTTGTCATACGATCCGCGTGCTCATGATGGCACTGCTTTTGTGTCTTCCTGCCTTCGTCTCGTGCAAGGGTGTTGTAGCGCACATCTCCAACAATGCAAGATTCATAATGTCTTACCCGAGTATCATGACCCATTGCTAGTGAGTAAAGGGCATCATCAACTGCCTGCCCATCCTCCCGCATCTTCTTAACCTATGGTTAGAAAATAGACAAGCTGATCATCTTATGTACTCAATATATTAAAAAAACTAACAATGCACTTCAAAAGCTTACATGGTTCTTGAACCATTTCGCAAATCCTGCCATAACCAGTTTGTCAATGTTTCTTGGATTTTGCGGCAGTAACTCCTTTTTGTAGATGCTGCATAACATAGTGATCGCGTCAAACATCTAAATATATAAAAATGTGTTGCAAGTTTAGTAGATTACGATGTATAAGCTGCAGTACTGCACTTACTTGATATAAGGTAGTATCTCAGACGCTTATTCAACACATACCAAACCATTTTGTCCAAATCTTTAGGTTTGTCCTCTTGTCGACTCTTCCCTCAGAACTCCTAATGTAATAATCGAAAACATTGAGCCCGGATTGTCTTCACCCACCTCTTTGCTAAGTCGATCACCGTTTTTCAATGTATTTTGAGCAGAATGTCAACGCTTCTGTAGCAATGTAGGCCTATGCAATGGAACCCTCGGGTCTAGCTTTGTTCCTAACATAGCCCTTGAAAGTGCCTAGCCGCCTTTCAATAGGGTACATCCAGCCATACTGTACTGGACCTCTAAGTAGTGCCTCATCAGGTAGATGAACAGCCAAATGCACCATCACATCAAAGAAGGCTGGAGGATATATCTTCTCAAGGTCGCATAGGATAGTTGGTATCTTGTCTCTAAGATGCTCCAAAGAATCTATCCTGATATTCCTACTACAGAGTTCCTCAAGAATTGTCCCAACTCGCGAATCGCTCAGATAAGTCGTATGCGACCCAATCCTCTAAGGATAACAGTAAAACCCTTTGAAGTAGGACGTGGCAGGTCATGAGTTTTCAACCCTTGTACCTTGTTTCCATCTCAGACCGACTCTCCTTTCGTGGTTGGAAGCAAATCCATGTGGGAATCTCACACGTGAGGACCTCGCAGAATTCTTTTCTTTTTACCTTGTCCAAGACGCATACAATCGGTGCCATATCCCGTGGTTTACCTTCATCTTGTACCGCAAATCCTTTTCTCGATACCTGTGTGTCAAATCAATCCTAGATTTTAAGGTATCTTTCATCTTGCCTTCAATGTTAAGAAGTGTGCCGATAATGCTGTCACATATATTTTTCTCGATGTGCATCACATCAAGATTATGCCGCAGATCCAAATCTTTCCAATACTCCAAGTTCCACAAAGTGGACCTGCGGGTAAACACTAATCTCTCTTCTACCGTGCCACGCTCCCTTTTCCCGCAACCATTACCAGGATGGTTTCCTGGTTTAATATGCATGACCTTTTCTAATTCCACTTGCAACTCATCGGCGGTGAGCCTCTTTGGCGCATCACGGTTTTCATGCTTTGCATTGAACACATGTCTTTGGTATTTTCTAGGATGCGGCTTGTCCTTGGCAAGGAAACGACGGTGTCCAATGTAATAGATCTTGCTAAGTATTGTGTATGACAATGATTCTGTCACACAAATAACACATGCATTGTAACCATGTGTCGTTCGCCCTGACATAGTGCCCAAAGCGGGATAATCATGGATGCACCAAATTACAACAGCATGCAGAAAGAAATCAGCTGGTGGGATGCTATATAGGTCTCGAGTGAGAACTACCTTCCATAGCTGTTGAAGTTCCTCCACAAGAGGCTCCATGAACAAATCAAAATCCTTTCCAGGACTTTTTGGACCTGGGATGAGCAAGGCCATCATGTAGTTTGATTCTTTGGTGCGTATATTTGGAGGCATGTTGTAAGGATAACAAGCACTGGCCACATGCTATATGTGGCGCCTGCGGCCAAATGGGTTAAATCCATCTGAAGCTAAGCCAAGTCTAATGTTTCTCGGTCAGCGACAAACTCTTTGTGTTTATCATTGAAGCTTTTCCACTCACTACCATGAGATGGATGGCTCATTACGTTCGATCTCTGCTCCTGGTTCCTAGAATGCCACAAGACATCCTCTCTTGTTTTGACATCATGAAACAACCTCTCGCAATCTTGGTGTAATTGGAAAATGTGTCGAACATTATGAGGAACCCTCTTCACAAAGACGCCATCTTTCCATCTTGATGATTTGCATTTCGGCATTCACTTGTTGGCATAATCCTTCCGGAACAGAACACATTATTCTTACAAACATGGATCATATCATATCCAATTCCAACCGCATCGAAGGAAATTCTTCATTTTATCGTAGGTGTGTGGCAGCTCGTACACATCCGGGAAAGATTTGCGAAAGCAGCCAACATCGCATCGAATGATTTGTTGGTCATCCGCTCAGATGTCTTCACCTGAAGAAAGGTGACCATAGCTGAGAATACTGACAACTTATTTCCTGGGGCGACAGCAACATTGCATTGTTCCAACATGCGGGCCCACCGTTTTTCTTCTGCAGGTGGAAGTTCACGGAATGCACGAGCATTTAGTAGCATTGTTTCAATGTTGGTCAAACTCACTAGCTCCGCCACCACCACCTCCTCCTCCTCTTCCACCTGAGCATCAGGCAGATCAAGATGGTGATCTGCTGCTTCCACGTAGTCAATAACATTGACGTTCACATCTTCACCATGATGAACCCACCTAGTATATGTGACCGACATCCCATACAAGTGTAGATGATTTTGCACAGTTGACTGGGGTCTTTTAACTGAATTCATGCAACTGCTACATGGGCAGAGCACATCGGATTTCGGACCACCGTATTCAGCTCTGATAAAGTTCATGAAATTTTCAACCCCCTCGACATATGCAGCGGATAATCTTCGAGCAGAAGTTATCCAAGTCCTGTCCATCTGTTAGACATACAAATTAGTTCTTCTACTAGATATTACAGGAAAAACATATATGCTTTTTTATGATGTCCAGAAAAAAAATACCTAGGACGATGTCTATAGCTATGGCAAGATATTTGGACGAGCAGATCTAAGTAACGAAATATATGTAAAGCTAATTCAGCAAACAGATTTGAGTGCTAAATTATGGTAGGCTGTTTCAGCAGTCAATGAGGCCGAGCACACAGCCATCGAACTATCAAGGCCATCGCAGCAACAAAGATCGAGTATAAAACGGTGTAGAGATATTTCACCTAATGATTGGCTACTAGACCATGGCACCCACGCCACAATAAATATATGGCAGGATATTTTAGCAACTAATCGGCCTTGGCATGCCATCTCAGCTAAGCGCATTGAGTGCGTATCAGGCAAGGAAGCTTCTTAAGCAGCATATTGACAAGAAACTACTTCGGCAAACAAAGTGAGATTAAAGTGTCTATCAGCTAACATTCAGCGCTACACCGACATGAACAGGCCTCGCCTAGAATGCGCCAGCATCGTGGGAGAAGCTGACGCCGCGGCGTCTCCACACACGAATATCGCCAGCCGTGGCGGTGCCGACCGGCCGTGCGCCTCCACAAGAACGTAGCTGTGAGGTGGCGCGCGGCTAGAGGACAACAGTCTCTGAGCGCATCGTGGGAGCGAGAGGATCGTCGTCCCCCTGACGAACCGCAGCGCCGACGTATCGGCGCGGCGGGGAGGGCGGCTTTGGCGGAGCGAATGGAGTGGAGGGGGGCCGGGGGGGAGGGGGGGTTGGGGAATATTCGGCCGAAGGGCGGGTGAATCAAATTTGGGGGGTATGTTTGTGTGTGGGGGCGGGGAGGATTTTCATGGGCGGGGAGTTTGGCGCATGGTCGGTGTCGGTGTCAAACCGCGGATCTCGGGTAGGGGGTCCCAATCTGTGCGTCTAGGCGGATGGTAATAGGAGACAAGGGACACGATGTTTTTACCAGTGTTTGGGCCCTCTCGATGGAGGTAAAACCCTACTCCTGCTTGATTAATATTGATGATATGGGTAGTACAAGAGTAGATCTACCACGAGATCAAGGAGGCTAAACCCTAGAAGCTAGCCTATGGTATGATTGTTGTTCGCCCCACGGACTAAAACCCTCCAGCTTTATATAGACACCTAATAGGGTTAGGGTTACACAGAGTCGGGTACAATGGTAGGAGATCTACAATCCGTATCGCCAAGCTTGCCTTCCACGCCAAGGAAAGTCCCATCCGGACACGGGACGAAGTCTTCAATCTTGTATCTTCATAGTCCAAGAGTCCAACGGTGATAGTTCGGCTATCCGGACACCCCCTAATCTAGGACTCCCTCAGTAGCCCCCGAACCAGGCTTCAATGGCGATGAGTCCGCCGTGTAGATTGTCTTCGGCATTGCAAGGCGGGTTCTTCTCCAAATTCCATATACTTGTCGAATAGTGTCCGGCTTCTGGTAAGTGCTGCGCTCCTTGGCTTCCACGCCCAATAATGGCCATCTTCCACGTGTTTGAATGAATGCGGAAAGCTAGGGTATTTTTACACTTACCCCCCTAGTTGCGCAAATGAGCCGCCTATAAAGGGGCGAGGATCCAGATCTGAGTCACACCATCCCCCCTCCGCAAGCTTTCATCGGAGCGCCTTTGACAAAAACCCATTCCATCATGGATAGTCGACGCGGCTCCTCCTCTCGCGCTCCCAAATTTCTTAGCCCGAAATTGGGAGAGATGCTCACCCCGCATAGCGAGCTAGTTATACTCCAAACCAAGGGACTTCTTCCCCCGGCCTTCATGGTTCCGGTTCGAGCCGGACTTGCCACCTACAAGGGCGGAAAGCAAGCGGAGAGTGTCCCCGATCCCTCTAAAGGAGAGCGGGTATGCTTTGTCTCTCATCTAGTAAGAGGACTCGGATTTCCAGTTCATCCGTTTCTCCGGGGGCTCTTGGAGTTCTACGGCCTCCAGTTGCACCACCTTACGCCGCCTCCATTCTGCACATCGCGGGCTTCGTGGCCCTTTGCGAACTGTTCTTGGGCGCCGAGGCTCATTTTGCGCCGTGGAAGAGATTATTCTGCCTCGTACCCCGTTCTCATGAGGGGTCAATATATCAAGTGGGCGGAACCGAGCTATGGCGTGTCGCCGGACCGGATATCTATCCGGAACTCAAGAAGGCGCCCAAAGACTGGCCTTCGTAATGGTTTTATATAGAAGACGCCCCGCTCCGGATCCTCGCTCGGATCGGTCTCCGGAGTTCAAGAATGCTCCTTTGAAGAAATGCTCGAGTTGGCGCCATGAGCTCCCGTGAGGGAAGATTTAGGACGCTTCTTTACCTGATGAGCCGAATAAGATTGTTAGCTCATGCCGGACTGACCGTGATCGGTGTCATGGCCACATGCATTATGCGGGGGGTGCAGCCGCTTCAGTATAGGGGCCACCCCATGTGGGATTTCAACTGGGAGGACGATGCCACCCGTCATGGCCGTAAGGGGCCAGGATCGGTCGCCGATCTAGTGAAGATCTTGTCCGCGATGTACAAGGGAGAAGAAGAAGATTTTCTCCGCGTCAGTCCATTGAACGGATTTTCTATGAACAATCCCCAAAGCTGGGTAAGCGTACATTTCTTTTTTGCACATCCGATCCGTATTCCCATGGTTAGGTATCTCATTTTGTGATTTTGGCGCAGGAACTGCGCCAGGCCGTAAAAGACATAAACAGCCCGCCTCCACAACCCGAGGATCCGGAAAGGTTCCTCGATCCGACCTCCCAAGAGGATCCGGACATATTGGTGGAGCTGATTGATGGGGTATATCACCAACTGAGCATCGATAATGCCTTGGTTGCCATTACGGCCGATTACCCCGGAATTCTTCCAGCCTCACAGGTAACTGAGACCGAGGTCCCAATACTCTGATAATGACCCATCCATGCTTATTTTTGATCACCGCATACCAATGGTGTTTCGCAGGGGGTGCCTTTGAGGCAGGAGGCCGAGCCCGCGGCGGCTAGCCAGCAAGGGGCGGCACGGCCCCGTAGGCTAAAAAGAAGTGCGGTCCGGATCGAAACTCCACCGCAACGGTATAGCGCGTCACCATATTCCCAGGATTGATTCCCGGAAGGCGTGCTAACGCTGGTGCTCTTTTCAGGAAAAAGAGCGCTCGCCGATCGAGTCCGAGACGCGTTTCATCGAACCTCCGCCACCCGGGCTCCAAAGCCGGGTCGAAGCGGAGGCGAGCACGAGGCGTCGTCGGATGCTCCTCCGACAGAGGATGCCGACAGATTGTCCGCCACCAACTCCGAGGTGGAGAGCGCCATGAATCACAGGCGCCACGGACAGTTCTTCGTGGACGCATGTTTCTCTCAAGAGGCCTTGAATGCCTTCAACTCGGAGATGCACACCTCCGTGCCGCTCAAGATGGTCTAGCCAGAGCCACGAGCAAGTATGTAAAGGACATACGGGTGAGGAAATTTGGACAGATTATATATGCTAGTAGCCCGAGACTTAAATTAGTTAGAATAACTGATTTAAGGATCATTTGTTATCTTGTGATCTTACAAAAAGAATACCCGACTGTCTCAGGAGCTTGAAGAATGCAAGGCCCAACTTGAGGCCGCACTAGCCGCTACAGGGGGAGCCACAGAGACCCCCTCTGGTAATATATGTTTCCAAAGATAAGTAGTTTGTGAAGTGCGGCATGTGTGTAAATTTGACAATAATATTGCAGATGGCGTCGGACTAGATCCGGACAAGCAACAGCTCTTGCGCCGGTTGAAGGCCGGCGAGAATGTGCTTACAAGGGTGAGGCAAGAGAAAAATAATCTCCAAGATGCCAACACCCAGCTGGGTGAGGAACTAAAGGATGTTCGTGCCCAGCTGTCTGACTCCGTGAAGGAGAATCGGCGACTTTGTCGTGGCATTTATAGTAAGTGCTTGAGTGAACTTTGAAAAAAGAGTTTGGCGAGGAAGTCAATTAACAGAGTTATGTCTGTAGGTATGCTCACGGGTCGTCCTGAAGAGGAAATGCCCGGTTCTACGGGTGACCTTCTTCCCGAGCTATTTCAACTGCACGAACGAGTTCGGCAGGTGATGAAAGGCGTCGCCTGTGCCTTGTGGCCATCTATCTCCCTACCCAAGGCCTTGGAGAGCTTGCAGAGAAGCTTCAGGAGCACGGTGGCGCTCCGACTATGGAAGATATCGGCCTGTCGTCAAGGCGCCAGGAGGCCTGGGCCATGGTGAAGACGCAGTACACGGCGGACCCAAACCACATGGCCGAGGTCGGACTGTGGGGGCCCGACGGGAAGGAGATCCCAGTGAGCTTAGTGTACGGCCAAGTAGAGTTGGCCGCAAAGTATTCCCAAAGAAGATCAGAACTAGACAGCCTATTAGACGACATTGAAGAGGAATACAATCAGTCAATTTGACTATGTAATTTAAAATGACATGTAAAATGCCTTCTAGCCGCATTGTAGATCGCTTGTCGAAGCGGACCTTTTCGCTTCAACCTCGGGACCCAATAGTCCGAGTGTGTCCGAATACCCTCGCGGTTATGTAAAAACCGGGCATGCGTGGAGACCAGGCGTAGGGGTCATGAGTGCTTTATCGCATAAGTGCCCAACTAGTTATGTTATATTACATGGTTAGTAAGAAACATCTTCCAGGAGAATAGTTCCGTTAGGGGTTCCTTTCCACAGGAGGCAGGCCCTAAAGCGCAAGTCCGGACTGCGAAACAAGCAGAAACGCATCCGGGGCGTATAAATGAAAACTAAAAATCGCCTTTTAGTTCACCGACCGAATATTCCCTTAAGAACGCTTAGCTTTCGGCTTCACCGATCCCGAGGTACACGTCCCATGACCCGGGCGGTAACAAACGCAGAGGTGCTCCTTTACCACCTAGCCGAACAATCGGGAACATAGGGTAAGCACAGAGCCAGCAACCCAGCTTGGCCAAAACTTAAGTCATATCGATGCATATAATGGTGAATAAAAGGTACATGCGGAAGTGTGACACATGTGTTGGGCATAAATCCAGTATAAATAAGCTTCATTAAAGAAGCCCCAGGTATAATGAGCGGATAGCGCCAAGTGTAAAAAGTAACGCGAAAAGCGAGCCTTTAACGGCTTCGGAAAAAGGGAGGGAGAAGGAGAGAAATAAAAGACAGATTAAAATATAAAATATAGACGGAGGAAGGGGACGAACTCAGAATCCGACGCTAGGCGTATAATCTTCGGAGATGGGCTGCGTTCCATGGGTTCGGCTCGAGTCGGTTATCTGATGTGTTTCGCAGACGGTATGCTCCGCCGGTCAGGACTTGGTCGATGATGAAGGGACCCTCCCATTTGGGCTCGAGTTTGTCCTTTTTCTTGTCCGGCAGGCGTAGAACTAGTCCGCCAACGTTGTAAGCTTTGGCCCGTATTCCCTGCTTTGATATCTTCGAGCCTGTTGTTGATAGAATGCGGAACGAGCTTTTGCCACGTCACGCTCCTCCTCCAAGGCGTCCAAGCTGTCCTGCCAATCTAGCTCAGCTTCTCTTTCTTCGTACATGCGCACGCAAGGTGAGTCATGAATTATGTCGCAGGCAAAACTGCCTCTGCTACCAGATACCATGAAAAATGGTGTGAATCCGTAGTTCGATTCGCGTGGTCCGCAGCCCCCGTAGTACGGAGTCGAGCTCCTCTACCCAAAGGCGTGTTAGATTCCTTTAGGGACTGCACTAGTCTGGGTTTAATGCCGCCATGATTAGACCGCTTGCTCGCTCGACTTGACCGTTAGTTTGAGGGTGATAGGCTGAGCGTGGTCGAGCTTGATGCCCATGTTTTTGCACCGTAGTTTAACCTCGTCGGCCGTGAAGTTCGTGCCGTTATCGCGATGATGCTATGGGGACGCCAGAACGTGATTGCACTACCCCTGATATGAAGTCTATCACCGGTCCGGATTCTGCCGTCTTTACGGGCTTGGCCTCTATCCATTTGGTGAATTTATCCACCATGACCAATAGGTATTTTTGCTTGTGGGTTCCTCCTTTAAGGGGTCCAACCATGTCAAGCCCCCAGACCGCAAAGGGCCAGGTGATGGGTATAGTTTTGAGGGCGGTGGGTGGCATGTGGCTTTGATTAGCAAAGAGCTAGCAACCGACGCATCGTTGGACTAAGTCCTGAGCGTCTGCCCGGGCCGCTGGCCAATAAAATCCTGTACGGAAGGCCTTGCCTACAAGGGCCCGGGCTGCGGCATGGTGCCCACCAAGTCAGGCATGAATTTCAGCCAGGAGATTCCGCCTTTCCTCTTCGGAGATACACCTTTGAAGGACTCCGGTTGTGCTTTTCTTATAAAGCTCTCCCTCATGGACCTTATAGGCTTTAGACCGCCAGATTATGCAAATGGGCCTCGTTTTGGTCTCGGGAAATTCCTGCCTAGTTAGGTAGGCTAGGAATGGATTACATCCATGGGGCGATGACTGCCATAATTTCATGGGCTGACTGTGTTATTTCGTTGGCGGGACCACCAACTATGTCGGAATGTTCGGTGTGGGGCAGTGCGGTTGGGTCCGGGTTGCTATTTCCGGACTCTCCCTTCCATAGTACAGATGGCTTGAAAAGCCTCTCTAGGAAGATATTGGGGGGGGGGGGGGGACGGCATCGCGCTTTGCGCCAATGCGTGCCAACACGTCTGCTGCCTGGTTGTTATCCCGGGCTATATGGTGAAATTCAAGCCCCTCAAACCGAGCTTTCATTTTTAGGACGACATTGCGATAAGCCGCCATTTTCAGATCCTTGGCATCAAAGTCCCCATTTATTTGGGATATCGCGAGGTTCGAATCCCCGCGCACCTCTAGGCGTTGAATGCCCATGTAGACTGCCATCCGGAGACCATGTAGAAGGGCCTCGTATTCGGCTGCGTTGTTGGAGTCCGTGTACATTATTTGAAGAACGTATTGGACTATATCTCCGGTTGGGGACATCAGAACGACGCCAGCCCGTGCCGCCAACATTTTGGAGCCGTCGAAGTGCATGATCCAGTTGGAATATGCGCCGTACTCTTTAGGGAGTTCGGCTTCAGTCCATTGGGCGATGAAGTCAGCCAAAACTTGCGACTTAATAGCTCGCCGTGGTTTGTAGGTTATGTCGAACAAGAGGAGCTCAATGGCCCACTTAGCAATCCGGCCCGTTGCGTCGCGGTTGTTTATAATGTCATTAAGAGGTACTTCGGGGGCTACTGTTATCGAACACTCATGGAAGTAGTGTCGTAGCTTCCGGGATGCCATGAACACCGCGTATGCTATTTTTTGATAATGCGGGTACCGTGACTTGCATGGAGTTAGGACAGTGGACACGTAGTAAACTGGTTTTTGGAGAGGGAACTTGTGTCCATCCGTTTCTCATTCGACAACGAGCACCGCGCTTACAACTTGATAGGTTGCTGCGATGTATAATAGCATTGGTTCGCCCATGTTGGGCGCGGCCAGGACCGGATTTTTTTTCCAATATGGCTTTGATTTCTTCGAGTCCGGCCGTGGCAGCATCCGTCCACTCGAAGTGTTCGGTGCGCCAGAGGAGGCGATGAAGGGGTAATGCCTTTTCTCCTAAGCGGGAGATAAAGCGGCTTAGAGCCGCCATGCATCCGATCAATTTTTGTATTTGTTTGAGGTCTCTGGGGATATCCAATTGTGACAGAGCTCGGATCTTGGCTGGATTTGCTTCAATTCCTCTACCGGATAAAATGAAGCCCAAGAGCTTTCCGGCTGGTACGCCGAAAACACATTTTTCCGGGTTAAGCTTGATGTCATATGTTCGGAGATTATCGAATGTGAGCCTCAAGTCGTCGACTAGGGTTTCGACATGTTTGGATTTGACGACCACATCGTCTACGTATGCCTCCACTGTTTTGCCGATCTGGTTTGCCAGACATGTCTGAATCATGCGCTGATATGTTGCGCCTGCATTTTTGAGCCCTAAGGGCATTGTGTTGAAGCAGAATGGGCCGTATGGAGTGATGAATGCCGTTGCGGCTTGGTCTGACTCTGCCATCTTAATTTGGTGGTAGCCGGAGTATGCGTCGAGGAAACACAATGAATCGTGTCCTGCGGCAGCGTCGATAATTTGATTGATGCGGGGGAGGGGGAAGGGATCCTTTGGGCAAGCCTAGTTGAGGTCCTTAAAATTGACACATAGGCACCAGGATTTGTCCTTCTTTGGTACCATTACCAGGTTTGCTAGCCAGTCCGGATGTTTAATATCTCTGATGAATCCGGCCTCCAATAGTTTGGCTAGCTCCTCTCCCATGGCCTCTCTCTTGGTTTCGGAGAAACGCCGACGAGCTTGTTTGACTGGCTTGAATCCTTTTAGGATATTTAGGCTGTGCTCTGCCAGCCGGCGTGGGATTCCTGGCATGTCTGAAGGGTGCCAGGCAAAAATGTCCCCATTTTCGCGTAGGAATTCTCGTAATGCGGCGTCCACATCAGGGTTTAATTGTGCCCCGATGGAGGCTGTTTTTGTAAGGTCCGTTGGATGGACTTGGAATTTGACTATTTCGTCTGCTTGTTTAAAAGAGGTGGACTTGGATCTCTTATCGAGTATCACATCGTCCCTGTCCACCGTGGAGCGCAGCGCAGTGAGTTCCTCTGCCGCTAGGGCTTCGGATAGTGCCTCAAGGGCCAGTGCGGCTGTTTTATTTTCGGCGGAGCGCTATGTCCGGGTCACTAGCGAGAGTGATAATTCCGTTGGGTCCGGGCATTTTGAGCTTCATGTACCCGTAATGGGGTATGACTTGAAAAATTGTGAATGCCTCTCGCCCTAATAGAGCGTGGTATCCGCTGCTGAACGGGGCCACTTGGAACGTGACCTCCTCGGACCTATAATTGTCCGGCGTGCCGAACACCACATCTAGTGTGATCTTTCCTATACAACATGCTTCTTGACTGGGGATTATTCCTCTAAAGGTTGTGCTGCTTCGCTCCATGCGGCTCCAGTCTATTTCCATTTTTCGAAGGGTTTCCTCATAGATGAGGTTTAATCCGCTGCCGCCGTCCATGAGAACCTTGGTAAGGCGAAAGCCGTCCACTATTGGACTGAGGACCATTGTGGCTGGTGCTCGGGCTGTTCGGAATTTAGGCTCGTCACTGGCGTTAAAGGTAATAGCCGTGTCACTCCATGGATTTATTGTTGCTATCTGGTAGACTTCGGCAAGGCTGCGGAGTGTTCGTTTCCGCATATTATTTGATGCGAAAGTATCGAAGACTGTTAATACCGTACTGGTATTGCTGGGCTGGTGCTCTGGAGCTAAGAGATCTTCGCCACTTTTGGCCGCCTGCCGTAGTATCCAACATGCTCTAAGGCTATGAGTTGGAGTGGCGCCCTCTATGCTATGAATTTTGCAGGGTCCATTGAGCCATCCCTCCAGTACGGTTCCATGCCCCTTGGGGGTTTTTGCTTTTTGGTGTGTAAACCAGGTGCCTCGTGATAATGCACCCTTTTATTTCGGACTAGGGTCGTATCCGGGGCCGGACTATCCCAAAATTTGATTTCGGTTCTCCAGGCGCTCTCCATCACGCGGTACTTTCGTACTATGGACGCCAAGTCAGCGAAGCGTGTAATTTCACGACCACTTATGGCGTTTAGGATTCCCTTGTCCGCGCAATTATTGTAGAAGAATGAAATTGCATCCTCCTCACGACAATCCTTTATCCTGTCCATAACTAGGAGGAATCTGGCCCAGTAATGATGTATTGTTTCGCCAAGCTCTTGCCGGATTTGGGATAGATCGCTTATGTTTGGGTCGGCGGGTGGAATTAAATTCCGAACCCCGTCCAATCTAAGATTCAGGGGCCAAGAAGTTTCCGAACTTGGAAGCTTGGGTTCTTGGAGGTTGTCCAATGAATCTAGCCCGTTGCCTGTCTTTAAGTTCAGGGCTTGAGTGGTGTCCTCCCCTCCGCGAGAATCCGGCATGGAGGGGTCAGGAATCCGGACATAGCTGGTCCTTAAGGTAGGAGAAGAGTCGCCGTATTGTTCCTCTACCACAGCAACGTGGTGGGTAACAGGAGAGTTGATCTCTCTCAGATCGGTTTTAGGCCCAATCTGATCGTAGTCTGTGGCGACTCCCAGGGCGGCGATGCGATCCGAGAGCTCGTTCAAGGAAGAGAGCTCCATCGGATCTAACTGCTCGGCGAGTTCCGAGTTAACGTGAAGATTGCTTTCAATGACCCGGTAAGTCATTGTCGGCGCGGCGGCCGAACAGGTGGTCATAAGAAAACCGCCTAGCCGGAGAGTTTGGCCGGTGGCCAAAGCTCCTTTGGCAACGGTGCCGTCTTTAAAGACGGGATGATGCATCCTTCCTGACAGCGACGGCACAGAGGAACTCTCAATGAAAGCACCAATGTCGGTGTCAAAACCGGCGGATCTCGGGTAGGGGGTCCTGAATCGCGGCATCTAGGCGGATGGTAACAGGAGACAAGGGACACAATGTTTTTACCCAGGTTCGGCCCTCTCGATGGAGGTAAAACCCTACTCCTTCTTGATTAATATTGATGATATGGGTAGTACAAGAGTAGATCTACCACAAGATCAAGGAGGCTAAACCCTAGAAGCTAGCCTATGGTATGATTGTTGTTCGCCCCACGGACTAAACCCCTCCGGTTTATATAGACACCGGATAGGGTTAGGGTTACACAGAGTCGGTTACAATGGTAGGAGATCTACATATCCGTATCGCCATGCTTGCCTTCCACGCCAAGGTAAGTCCCTTCCGGACACGGGACGAAGTCTTCAATCTTGTATCTTCATAGTCCAGGAGTCCAACGGTGATAGTTCGGCTATCCGGACACCCCCTAATCCAGGACTCCCTCAGTCAATTTCTCCAAGTGCAGTCCCACGTGTCAGTGAAGAGGCAAGCCGAAGCGCGTTCCGTTTGCGTGAGCCGTGTGCAGGACCGAACGTGTGTGGGGTGCAATGCGACCGCGACAGGAGTGCTGTGAGTGTACTGCCTTTTTCCTTTTAAACTAGGTGCTTCGCCCCCTCAAAAAAAATGTTGCTTCGCGTGATCCATCGAGATTACTAGTAATCCGGTAATCCCGACTAAATCGGCGCGGCCGGGTCTTTTCCCGCGCGAGAGGCTGGGAGGTTGGCTTAGTTGGGTTTTTTAGATTTGTCTCGGTTCAATGAAAAGCAGAGTTGGTGGTGATGGTGTGCCTGTCATCCTGCAATATAGGTCGTCCGATCTATATCTAATGAATAGGAAGGAAACTATGACAATTTACCCGCACTCCTCTCCACATTTGCAGATAAGGCTTTCCCTCGTTCATCCTTTTCTCCCACAAGATCTTGATCTTCCGTGCAACACACGGGCATCTTGCTAGTACTCCTACAATATGTATATTATTGTGAAAGTTCATATATAACGGCCGAGATTAATGCAAACACGACAGATTTTCATTACATTTCGAACTTTTATAGGACAGAAAAATAAAACAAACCCGACCCTAAACCTATTCTACGGCGGCGACCGACGTCCATGTACGGGGGCGGGGTTCAAGACCCGTGAAGTGAAGGTGCGGTCTCCGACGAGGAAGAGTAGAACACGAGATATAGACCGGCCAGTTGGCACACCATGCCCTGCCGCCTCCCATGCCCTACTCATCCTCGGAGGAGTCCCAGACCTCGGCGATGCCGGACGTTGGACGGCGGCAAGTAGGACGCGTGGCTAACGGTGCTCCCGTCGTCGGCCAGCGTGGCCACCGCTTGTGCGGTCGCGTCCGCGTCTGCTACTCCGCTATTAACGCCACGAGAGGCGACTTGAGCGAGGGCGTCGACCTCGAGCTTCATCCCCGAAGACAAGCTCTCCCGCAGAGTGTTCGCACTTGCGGTCATGGCGGATGTGGTGCCAGGTAGGAGGACGATGCGCTATGGTGTGGAGGTTAGCTGGGCGTTGCCGCTTTAAGTAGGGCATTCCGGTGAGGCCAAGCGTCCGGGTGCGTCATTAAGTCGCCGGAGTTGGTTCCTCGGGCACCGAGCCTCTTATGACGCATTTACATACGAGCGAACGACATGAATGCGGCATTGGCGCCGGCTGGGAACGCACCAGCGACGGGCGCGAGGGACGAGGGCTTTGGTGTGCCGGGGTAGTCACCGCGGTCGTGGCAACGTTGGAGATGCCCTTTTTCTCAAATGTGATCCCGCATGTCATTGAAAAAGTAAGACGACCCGGCATGGTCTCAGTCCGTAGGATGCGATTGGTCGTGCTACACCACTCATGACGACGCATCGCGGCACCCCGTGCATCCTCGACGAGCCGGGTGTTGGGGTGTGTTTGGATTGTGGCCAAAGTGCACCTTACCAAAATTTTGGTCATGACCCAAAGATTGGTCTTTGTTTGGATGGTTGCCATTTCTTTGGCATGCTAATGAACTCTAGCCAACTCTAGTTCATTTTTCTTGCCAATGTCGGCCAAATCATGGGCAACCAATACCTCAACCAAAATTTTGGCTACCCAATGCTTTGATGGGGCAACCTTGGGCACAAACCAAACATACCGTTGGTCGTGCCACAGCAATAACGCCACCCTCGGCATAATCGAAACCGACCGTGTCTATCGATGATATGAGCGTGTCGCTCACCGCGTCGCCGTGTCGAGGCGGTGCTGGAGCTGCGCCCTGCTTTGGCCCCAACGACCCACATGAACGGTTGTCGGTCGCGAGGAGGTCGTGGGCCAGCTCCTCCATTGGACTAGTCTGCGCTATGTTGGTTTCCCTGTTTTCCCGGCCATATTCGAGCGTCAGTGCTCCGTGTTGCGCATTAGGCCTTCCACTATGTAGGCCAAGCGAGACACCTTATTGTTTATTTGAGCCGTTCAAGTGTAATCATGTGGCGTTTGCTTATTTCTCATTCCTCTCCAACCATCTTCTCCATCGATCATGTCGCCCTCCAGTCGAGTCCATCCTCCCGCATGCCTCATTTGAACATTCCGCCGAGTATCATTTGCATGTACCCACCCTAGTCCTCTTTCAATAGATCTCCGGGCCCCGAGATGAAATCGAGAGGGAACGAGTGGGGCACATGATATCTAAGGCGGATTCAAAATTTTGAACCGGTGATTATAGCATCCGCAAATCATATATAAAGGGTATTCAATGTTCGTTTCGTTTTTGAACGTACAATATACTCCCACCTATCCTTTCTACTTTACATACTATGATAGGAGTATAAGTTTTATGTGTAGTCAAAGTATCTCTACTATGATAAAAAAGGTATCAACATTCAACAACGCCCAATCAATATTGATAGATTCGTACGTACTCCTAGATTTGTACTCGAGATGGTTTCCAGTTTGACTATTGACAAGATTAATAGTACTCCTTTCACATAGGTGAGTAAGTCATCTTAGGCTGTGCACCGTGACCAAGGAGGAGGGGAAAACGAGAGACATTAATGTTTATTTGCTAATCAATAGTATTGCATGCAATGAACTAACCATTGCATGTCATGTTTGATAGTCTCAGGTCATTAAAAGCATGCACACCCTCATATCTTATTGGTTCATATGTCAAGAAACAAGAAACGAGGTAGAAGTTAATGCACCGCGCCCACGTGTTTTGGGATTATTTGGTTTTCAGAAGATGACTTACACACCTAGACGGAGGGAGTACATGAGATGTATAATGTGAAAATTATATCATTGGAAACTCCTTTCACATACGAAATTGACCATATGCTTTGTGTAAGTTGCATGTCATATATTATTACTCTAACATTTGGTCAAAGTTAGCCTCGAAAAACGCATTAGACCCTGTTTGCTTTGTGTAAGTTGCATGTCATATATTATTACTCTAACATTTGTGTAAGTTGCATGTCATATATTATTACTCTAACATTTGGTCAAAGTAGTATAGTGGAAGTGGATCCTCTGACATAGTTATCCCTGCCTTACCCTCCCTTTCGGTCACTTACTGGCGGACCCCATGCTTGCTAGGCCCCGCATGTCAGTTATTACTCAATGGGCGGCCACGTCAGGGGATCCTCATCCGTAGTATACTTCCTCTGTTTTTATTTACTCCGCATAAAACGGAGGGAGTGGTGGTATAATAAATGACGCAGGCAGGGGAGGGGGAGGGACATCGGTTTGCTCTCAATTGCGGTCCCACAAGCAAGGGAAAACGCAAGACGAAGCGCGTTCCATTCGGTGAGCGACGTGGAGGGTCCAGTGTGCCGGGCTGCAATGCGAACACGACAAGAGCGATGTACAGTGAAAACCGATTGACCGATCGTCACCGGAACCACTATTCACACCAGAACCTTCGCTGCTCGGCCTACACCAGCCACTGCCCTAAAACCACACCAAATCTCCATACCATTCCCCCACCTTTCGATACCCTAGCCCGCATCGAGCGTCCCCTAGTTCGGCGGAAAGCCATGGTGCGCCGCAAGATCACTTACTACAAGATATTGACGCCGGGCGCCGCAGAAATCACGGCGGCGCGGTCGGCGCCACGCACTGCTCCTAAGCTCGCTGGCGGCGGCCAATCCTCGAAGTTCCCTGGAGCCAAGCTACGAGGAGGAGGAAGCCGATACAATGTTCATTGCGGAGGTCACGGCGCAGAAGGCCCCCGATGGGTATGAGACGATGGACGTCGACTTCGTGCCGGCGTCCGAGTCCCCCATGGTCCAGGCGGACCGGCGGTTCAACATGGTGATACTAAAGGAGGACCGGGAGGCAGAGGCTCAACTCGACACGGAGCGCGCGCATGCCGCTGCCATCGAGGCTCTCCCGTGAGGGCGGAACCGGATGTCGTGGATGTGAACCGGGCGGCGGAGGCTCAACTTGAGGCGGAGCGCGGATGCCGCTGCCATCAAGGCCCTCCCCGCAGTGTAACCGGACGTCCTGGACATGAACCGGGCAGCAGAGGCTCGACTCGACGCAGAGCGCGCGGATTCCGCTCTCATCGGCGCCCTCCTGCAGGCGGAACCGGAAGTCCTGGACTTGAACCGGGCGGCGGAGGCTTGACTCGACGCGGAGCGCGCGGATGCCGCTGCCATTGAGGCCCTCCTGTAGGTGGAAACAGACGTCCTCGACTTGAACCGCGCTGTGCTCTCGTCCGTGTAGAGCGCCCACATGCTCCTCTTGAACGAGTAGCTGGAGGCCGAGGACAACCACGGTGCGGAGACACACGTCGGCAGCGACGGCTGGTTCGCGCCGGCAGCCAAAGACGACGAGGCCGTCTCTTTCCGCGAGCAATGATAGTTTTTCTTTATGTTGTTGTTTTTATGGATCTTTTGCTGTGTAAAAACATACTATTTGTTATGCAAGTCGCCTGACTTGGGTCAGTCTACCATTTCAGGCGGTTGGATGAATATCCTACGTCTCCTAACCCTTCTTTCCTTCTTCCTCACCTCTTCTTCTTCCCCAATAGACCACCGCACGGGTCGTACAGATACTCCCCAACATGCGGTTGGATAAACATACTCTATGAACGAAAATTATGTGTCAGCGATAGGATGGCTGAGTTTGGTGTGTTCACATGCGTCAAAGACGCGTCGCTGAGGGTGTGTTCCCTTGGTTGGGTTTATGGCGCAGGAGCGACTATGTGAGGGTGCGGTGCGACCGCTGCGTGCAGGAGCGACCGCAGGAGGGTGTGGTGCGACCATGACAGCCCGTGCACAAGTGTACCTCCTTCTCATTTTGAAAACTTTAGGCAAGCTTGGCAAAATGTGTGGAGAAGTTTGGCAATACAAGGCCTAGACCCAAACAGGATAAGTACGTGCGTGCATTACTAGGTGTACTAGTGTTAAAAAATAAAGGCGGGGTTTCCTTGGCGATTTAATCGATACAAATCCTTGTTTCACATGTCAGTTAATGCGTATTTTTTCTCGAAAGACCAAAGAGCTAACCATCTCACTCCTCATCGCTTGATTAATGCAGCGCCATGCAAACGAACCTTCTCACTTCCACATGCATGCAGGGGATATTAATGTCCTTGGTTGCTAAACCCATCAATTTTGCCTCGATTAGTGTTAGTGGCCCTTTGCAAATTGTAATTTTTATATACTGGCCTTGTGTAGAGAAAAAATGGAGGTAGTAAATATATTTGAATTCCTTGCCCATTGCAGTGACGTCGACGACTTTTTTTTGTGGTTTGGCGAAGTGCGTTCGACGGAGAACGCCATTGAGGGAGACCACGGTAATTCGTCCGCAAGTGCCGGCTGCAAGCTGAGACAACCGCCTTATTTTCATCCAGGAAGTCCTTTACAAGTACTGCTACTAGGAGTACTAGTGCGGTGAGATGGTTTCTCGAAGAAGACGATGGAGAAGCGGAGTCGGCGAAGAGTGAAATGATAGTTGCTTCGTCCGTGCTTTGTGATTTGATGCCTCACTGCTTTGTGATTTGTGATAGAAGGGACAAGGGAGTAGACTCTGTGCTCTATATAGTACTACATGCGTCCAAGCATGGGAGAAAGAGGAGAGACATTGCATTTTTCTATTCCTTCAATCAATCAATCAGGGAGCATCGGTTCCATCTTTTTGGCTTTGGCAACACCGTCCACAATGGTTCCCATGACGCCAAAAGCAATTTTCACATTTGGCTACACATTGTGGATGCCCTTAACCGTACCACTTGGTTTTGCTCCTGTGTTCTATCTATACAAATCTCAATTATATTGATCTAAAAAATTATAGAATCAAAGATTAGTAAAAAGGAGGTGATTTTGTCGCGCGGATGGCGGGGGATGTTTCTTACTTCTGGAGGACGTTGTCCTAGCGCGGTCCCACGTGTCAGTGCTTTACCAAGCTGATCCGCGTCCCACATGAGGCAGAACAACGACGTAAGCAACACGTGGTTAAGTTGAAGAAGATGAGGGAGAAGCGGATTCTGCAACGAGTGAAATGATGGTTGCTTCGTCCATCCAACTTCTTTTTTTAGCATTATTACTTCGTCCCTCTAACTTAATTGCGGGAAAGGTGCAAGTTTGTGATTTGACGCCTCATTGCTCATTACTACGCCAGCGCCATGACTGGGGTTCTTCACCCCGGCTGCTCTGCACTGTATTCCGGTATGGCACGTGGACCCAGTAGCTTGATGTCCCACATGTCGGTGAACAGGACTAGAAGATTTATGAAAGCGAGCGCTCCACTCTTACGACGGAGGAGTAGACGACATGACAGCCCAGTGAACTGTCACTTGTACCGTATAGTACTATAGTTTTGCTGTTTCGCACGATCCATCGATACAAACCCGATTAAATAGGAAAGGACGGGATTTTTCCCGCGCGGTAGTTGATACTGGCCATACATTTCAAAGGCAACTTTAATGTATGCAAACTGAATAATTATAAGTAACAATATGATATCTAGTAAAACTAAAAACACATATGATTTATTGTGTTAGAGTGTAGTAGTAGTGTCAGATTGCATAGTTGTTAGATGTAACATGCGAGAACGTGTAGAGATGTAGTTTTGGAGGGCCTACAGAGAGAAAAGCGTAATACGGTCACCGAACTTCAGAATAAGTTGATTACGGTCACTATATACGTTTTGCGGTGATTATCCGGTCACTTGATCATAGTTCAGCATCAGATTGCACTTTGTTGACCGGCCAAATAGTCTACATGGCGCCATTTGACTAGTTAAATTGACCACGTTCCTTGTGGGTCCCACCTGTCAGTTCGCATAGGGAAAAGGTCAGATAAACACAAATTTACGCAGGCGCGACAAGGCTCCAACCCGTGCGCGGTAATCACCTGGTTGTGTATGTGTCTGTCAGGGCCTGATGTGTGCGCATGCACATGTGGGTTGAGCACTTGAGCGTGAGAGTGTGTGTTGGTCGTGTGGTGTACTGGTGTGTGCATGCATGCGTGCGTGTGTGCGTGTGAGTGTTGCGTGCGTGCGTGGATGCATGTGTACATGTGAGTGTTGCGTGCGTGCGTGGGTGCATGTGTTTGTGTGAGTGTTGCATGGATCAAGTTCGTGTGCATGCGCGCGTGTGTGTATAATCACCACACCAGCTCATGTGTGTTAAAACAGACGGCTCAGCATACCAATACAAGGCCACCTTAATTGTCTGCTGTGCCCGTGGTCATGACTTCGAACCACCATCAAAATATTTTTTTGTCATTTGTTTTCATTCTTACAAGCAAGATGCTCGTGCGTTGCATGTAACATCAAGATGCATTTGTATGACTTGTTTATCTTGTGAGAGAAAAGGATGAACGAGGGAAGGCCTTATTTGCAAATGTGGAGAGGTGTGTGGGTACCTTTTGCAAAATTGCCATAGTTTCTTTCCTATCCGTCGAGATATAAATCGGACGGCCTATATTGCAGGATGGCAGGCACACCATCATCACCAACTCTGTTTTTTATAAGAGTGTATTTTATGTATTTTATAATAGTGTAGATGTAGAGTAGATACAAGTCGACAGGTGGGCACGATGTTAGTGAGATAATGCGATGCTACACTAGAGGTGCCACGTGGAGCGTTTAACTGGTCAACTAGTCATGTCATGAGCAAATACAAATTTGTATGGTGAGCCCGTGACTGTATAATAACCACTAAACATAAACGTGAACGTAATGAGTGGATTATGAAGTCCAATGTATGTATCGTGCTTTCGCTTCAAATACAATGATCATCATTGCATATATCGCGAGAGAAAGATGAAACACGTGTGAATTTTCTAGGGGCTTACGTTTAGAGGACCTCGAGATAGTTTTGTGTGCATATGTTGAAGGGGCGTATAGGGGGGTGTGTGCGATGGAGAGAGAGATGCTCTTCGTTTCTCTTTATTATGACTAACTTTGTATATAGTATGAAATTATACAAATTTACAGTGCGGAATAAATATCATTGTGGGCACCATGCAATGCAAATTAGCGTTCGTACTCCTCCATATAACTTTGTAATGTTGTAAATATGTAGAAACTCTAAAATAATTTTTTGGCCACACTTTATTCAAAAGGAATGTTGTATGCGAAATAAACGTGAAGAGAGGGCTTTTTAGATCAATGGGGTACGTGATGTAACATGTGTGAATGTGTAGTTGATGCATTTGGCGGGGCCTAGAGAGGTATGTGTGTGTATTACGTATTCGAGAGAGGCATGGATAGAGGGGCCGACCGGGGGGACGTGGGAGAGATAGCACGAGAAATGAGTGTGGTCTAGAGAGAGAGAGAGAGACGAATATGACATCACGACAAGAGATTCCATTCCCTTGAGTGTGTATATGCAAGGGGGGAGGGAATAGAGGCACCAGGAGAAATTTTCTGTGTGTGTGGTGTTTGCGTTGGTATGTGTGGGTGTGAGAAGATAATGAGACGTGGGGGCAGAGGGTGTGTCACCGCGTGAGGTCCCGATGGGTCGAGGTGAGGCCCTTCGTTCGGTTCCGTCCTGCGCCACATTGGTCGGCCCATGACACATTTAGGAAGACCCATGGATGACTAGTCGTACAAGACAAAGATAGCAGAATCATGAAGGACTCTGTGTCCACTGACAAAGCCGGCTAGGATTTGTAACCCTAGGTTCTTTGACTAAGGTAACCCCTTTATCTCTGATATTACTATTGATACAACCTAACTTTAAGGGGCATCCTACAAAATGCTCTGCTAGAATCATACTCGTCGATTAGGAAGAGAGGTGTGAGATAATGCGTGAGAGACATGCATAAAGATAATGTGCGTACATGAGACATGTAGGCAGGTCCATGTATATAGAAAGGGTCGATGAGGATTGTGCGTGTGTATGTTTGCGAGAGGAAGAGTGCTTGTGATAAAGGTTAGTGAAAACAGTTGTAAATGGTTACGAGAGGGAGGGAGGGTTATATCTAGAGCATGTGTGCGATAAAGACACCTCGGGAGAGAGTGTGTGAGCATGTGTGAGAGACCACCGATGGAGAGTGAAACTACATGTAAAAGACTACTCTACACATTGATTAAAGATATAAATTGTATCCAAATATTAGGATAGGATCATGATATTTGCAATTCGCGTAAGGAGGGTCATTGTTCCATCAGACATCTAGATTCTATCGAATTTGAGCATGTCTATGTTATTATTCGACACAATTGATCCACATAGTTAGTATTTTGAACTCCAGACAATGCATCGCTTTAGCAATTGAATATAAACGTGAGTATAGTTCATGTTGTGTGTGTAAAGCACATTATACATACAAAAGTTACACAATGGACATTTATAAATAGCTACCTATGAACTAGCATACATTTGAATTCAACCTAAGGTGGTTTAAAAAATCAATTCAACATGAAGTCCATTCATTTATTTGAATTTGATATCATGGCATTTGTAAACCATACCTAAACTATGGGGGTACCAATCTTTGCTCTGATTTTGTACATAATAGCATATGTAGTCGTGTACAAAATAGATTCAAATTTAGCTACTCCATTCCAAAATAATCGTAGTTATAGGATTTTCAAGTGTCAAAATTTCAAAAGGAAGCGGATAATTTAATGAGGTTTTCAAACATACAAGGTCAAATATAACGTTGTCTATTTAGGTCAATCCTCATAGTTCAAGAGTACTCTAAACGTGAATGCTTGTGTTTCAAAATTTTGAACGAAGCGCCAAAGAGCCTCTACTACTTGAAACCGCGTGAGACCAATGTTTGGTAGTACAAGGAAATTACTTTTCTAATAACTCCGACCTGTGAAACCTACCGGTATGACGTCCAAATGTCTAAACCAGGGTAGGTTTGTAGCTTCATCTAGACGCCACGCAACTGCCTCCGAAAACATTCATACACAATGGCCGCCTAAGCACACATCTTGTGGCCGAAATCGCTTCCGCCCACTATTTGGGACACAGGATTACCATCCTACCACGACCCGTAGTAGGTCCGAAATTTAAGAGGGGGCAAAGTTTGTACTTTCCCCAAATTTCAAACAAAGCGCGTCCCATCTTCTGTTCAAAAAGCCAAAAACAAGCGCGTCCCAGCATCAAACATGGTTCCCCCACCCGACCGATTCCCCATTCGTACTCCATGGGCGCCAAAACTACCTCTCCACCACCATGAAACCCGGCGTCCTCCGTCCGCCACCCCATCTCACCCATTAACCGCCGCCCTCCTCCATCACTCCGGAGCCGATACCCCGACGTCGTCGTCCACCGCAACCTCAACCGCAACGCCCTCCACGGCTAGTAGTTCAAGCCGAGGCCGAGCCGTCCGTACCTGAGCCAATTCAACCACGCCGTCCTGTGCCTCACCGCTGCCGCTCCAACATCGCCACCCTCCACCGCACCGGAGCTGTTCCTGCTACGCCGTCCTTCGCCGCCTCGGATCTGCTTCCACTCCGCCGACATACGGCCACGGCAACACAATCAACAATTTGGCCATGGGTTCGTCCAAGCCTGCCCCCTCTAGAACATCGGTTTCCCCGGTAAAAAGAAGAAGATCGCCGCGACATGTGGAGGTGACCACACCAAAGAACGAAGAAGGTACTCCTCTTCCCTTATTCGTACCAAATCTTACGTCTCTGCTTGCACGGTATTCATCCCACGAAGACACTAGTTGACCGCTTCTTCTTGATACTAGATGTTCCTAGTAACTCACGATGCACAAGGTTTCTCCTCATATACTATTTCACCTTAGCTAGAGGTCCGTCGCCCCACAATTTCAATTTCTGGCAGTTGATTCCCAATTAGCTGAAGCATTCCCGGCGTAACAGGTGCTAGTAGGACTATTACGCCGGGAAGCAGCGCCTTGGTGTTTATCTTAGGCGTCTGCGGCCTAGACTCTTGGCGCCCGATCTGGAGGTCGGCCGGGTTAAAGGGATGGCTTGGGGCGCTGCCAAGCTGGCGGTGATGTGAGGTCGATGGGAGGCGGGCGGCGGAGGCACGGTGCAGGCCGGTGGTCGGCCGGTTCGAGAAAGATCGTCAACAAGTGATGGCGGGAGGTAGACGAAGGCCATCTGCCCGTTCCTTATAGATCGGACGGTTCATTAAAAAATCGACCGACCTATTTATTTTCGATCATCGTTATCTTAGATATGACCACATGTGGTGGTGTGCTGGAGGAGTACCTACATTTCCTGTGCTCATATATTACAAAATCATACGGAGTAGAATCTAATTTTGTTTGCCATGCAATGTTGTAGAGCTATCATATGTATCCTGTCATTTATTTTTCAGCCACCTGCTATCTGCTACTTTTACAAAGGCACTAGTTCTCACACACTTCACCCTTACTCTCACTATTGTGTTTTATGCAAGGGTATTTCAGACTCTGCTGCCATGAGAGAAGCCAAAAGAAAAGAGAGAAGTCGCTCCGACCAGTATCTTTGGTAGGCAAGACACGTTACAACGCTATAAAGGGTGTCAGCAGATGGGGACGGTAAACGTAGCTTTGGAGTGGATGACTTCGCTCGCAATGAACCACCATCCCAGGTGCTTGCTTTAACTTCGTGGTGTCATATGTGGTTGCATGTTCCATATGGTGTCTAGCTTGTATTCGAAAGGCCGAAGTCGGTCTTTATTAAGATAAGGAAAGATATTTTTACATGAACCACCATCCCGTGAGCACCGTAAGACAAATAGCTAGTCGTGGCATCGGCCGAGCCAAAGGACAAGCCCAAAGAAAGACATGCATCACACGGAAGCCAACTAAAAAGCCGCGATGGTGGCGAAGCAGCCTGCCTCCCACCGTGCTCTCGTGTCCTAGATGATCATGTTCACCACTCCACCGGATGTCTAGCTTGTATTGCTTCCAATTTGGTTAAATTGCATCCGCTTCGCTTACACATTATACCTTTGAATATGACATGCCTTTCTGTTTTTGGTACATACTAGTACATCTGTGTATTAACCATGTTCTTACATCAAACTAATGTTCTTGTGTATCCCTCATCAATCACTTATGACGAGGCAGGCGGGCAAGGGGACTACTCCTCATTTAAAGAATGCAAACGTCCTCCCGACATGATTCTCAAGAAAGCGAAATGCTAGATGAAGATAGTGAACGTAGCTCAGTAGTTGATTACAGCATTTCCCTACACTAGCATCGCAGTGCTTGCTCTAACTTGGCAGCGTGATATCTGGTTGCATGTTGCATATGGTGTCTAGATTGTAATTCTTCCAATCTGGTTAAACTACATGTGCTAGTCTGCTTAGCTTATACTCCTGTAAATGTGACATTATACCTGTTAATGTGACATGCCTTCCTGTATTTAGTACATAGTACATCTATCTATTAAGCATGTCCTTACACTACTAGGGAAAAGCCTATACAGAGAATCTTACCAGCAGCGCTCCTCAAAATACGACGCTACTGCTATTTAGCAGCAACGCGTGATAGCAAAACGCGCCGCTGAAAGGAAAATAGCAGTAGCGCGTCCACACCAAACCGCGCTACTTCTCTAATTGCCATGACCTTGCAACCCAGCTAGTTATAGCAGTAGCGCCCTATACTGAACCGCACTACTGCTATAGAAGTTAGCAGCAGCGCGCTTCTAAGAAAATTGCTACTGCTAAGATCAGCCCACAAGTTTAGTCCCACCTCGCTCCATGACAGGTGTTTACCACCTTAAATATGTTACTTCTGAAACTATCACAACCAGTTGGTCTTCACTGAACTCTATGTGTAAAATTCGTGGCCGCAATATGAGTCCTCTCCGGTTCCTACCGGAGAGGAACCGGAGAGGACTCATATTGATAATTCAGATTGTACATAAAAAGATCATTGATGGCCAATGTATTTTTGCATTGACGTATTTTTGTATACTTACACTTAGCAGTAGCGCTTTATCTGCAAAGCGCCATCGGTAGTTCAACTTAGCAAGAGCGCGTAACAATGCACAGCGCCATCGCTATTCAGATTAGCTGCAGTAGCATTTTGGCAAACGCGCTACAACTATCCCTACCTTATCCCCATGCGCACGACCGCCCTCTCTCACTCTCGCTCACAAGACCGATAATCAAGGCTGTCATTGCGTCAGCCGCCGCCGCCGTCTGGCCCACCGCCGAGGTACTCCCTCCTTCCGTCCCTCCTCCCTCCTCCTCGCACATCCTCCCTCCGCTCATGATTGCCCTCCCTCCTCCGCCACCGCCCTCCTCCCTCCGCCTATGGCCGCCCCTCCTCCCTCCTCCGCCGGCATCCCTCCTCCTACCGACCTCGACCTCACCGCCGCCACCCGAGCCCACCCAGCACCGCCGCCTCCCGATCCCGATCCCGCCCTCGCCGCTACTAGTTAACTAGGGCAGTATGATTAATAGTAGTTGTAGTTGAACTACTTTAGTTGTAGTTGAACTAGTTTAGTAAGTAAATTAATAAACTAGTTGAACTAGTTGAATTAATATAACTAATGTAATAAGATACTTAATATAACTAGTTGAACTACTTTATTTTTAGAAAGAACTAGTTTTTTTCTATTTATAGTAAGTTTATATTTAGTAAGAACTAGTTGAATTAATAAAACTAGTTGAACATGTCATATTTGTTGTTATTTTTTAGTTTAAGCAATTATTCGGGATGTATTAGTGATAACCTATATGGTTTTTGCTTTTGCAGAAATCAAGGAGCCCCTCCATCATCACCGCCGTCGTCCCCTTCACCGACCCCCTCCGACATCAAGGTGAGACCAGCCAAATATCCATCTATATCTTGTGTTGCTCAAATAGGATATGTTGTTGCCCAAGTGGCAGTTCATGTTCAGTTTACACCTCCGTGTGGCCTATGTTTTGCCGGACTGTTGATTAATTTCCGTTCTGGCAAATTTCAGGCGCTCGATATGTCCTTTTTTAAGCAAAGGTCATGCCGAATTTTTCCGTGAATTCTGGCATGACTTGTGCTAGAATATGTAGGAAATATCGAGTGGCCTGGATTTTCTCGAAAAATAATGATCTTTGAATTGTACAAGTTTAATCTTTGAATTATGAACGTAGGAAATGTCGCACTTTCGGACTCTGACGGTCTCCCGGGAGTGCGGTAGTGCCCACGACGATCGAGGTATGTGCGACGAGTTCGTTGAGTCGATGAAGATCGGCGCTTCAGCATTAAGCTCGAGGAGACCTTCGATGTTGAAACGATAAGCAACAACGACAAGAGTTTTTTTCGTAATTAAGCATGACTTCAACTATTTCAACGTATAATTTTCATCTTTTACAATTCGACTAGCTTATCCCATGCCATGCAAGACACTATGTCTTGGAGAGGATGGGTTTTGGAGACCATGAAAATTTTGAAACAAAAAAAATACACCTAAGGACCCATCATGATATGGATTTCGAAGTAAATCTGTACAATGCTCAAAGCGTAACCCATTTTGGTTGCCAAAATTGGGAAGCACTTTGCAAAATGTATGGTTTTTATGAGGGTATGATTGTCACCATGGATCTTGGTGATCCTGACACCGAGCAAGACAATATGGACATTTGGGTCCTTGTTGATACGCTTCGATTCTACCGCAATGTGAGTTTCTCAAACATAGTTATTAACTAATTTATATTGTATATTTCAAAATAGTTGACAGCTTATTTCCATTGACAGCTTAGTTTGAATCTTCAAAGAATGTGCAGAAGATGGTAGACAAAACCCACTACACTGATGGCTCCGAATTAACTTATAAGGAGAAAAGTCATCTGATTGCTTACTATACTTATCTTGAGAATTACAACACCTATTATCGAACTCCTCCAAATTATGGTGAATACCTGCCACTAGTGCACGTGTTGAACCACTATAACTTCTATGGAGATACCTGGTAAGATTTTTTACTATTACGACATCCGTGCATCTTTTGCATACTTCTAAAACTAGTACATAATTGCTAACTACGAAGTTATTACTATGTTTTTAAATAGAAAATCCTGATGGATTGTGTGCCTCATCTGTTGTATCATTATGGTCGCCTTGCAGTTCTGAACATACAGCCAGGTCAATCTAAGGAGCTCACCTGTGCATATCGGATTTCTAAAACCGGTGAACACATGCTAATCAAAGAATGGAAAAAATGTTTGGACATTCGCAAGGAGGTTCTTGGAAGTAACATTGCTTAAAGGCAAGAATTGGAGACAGGATAATCTCCATTCTCCATAATGGAGAGTCAGGCTATCTTGTTTTTTGCTATTTTACCTTAGAGAATATAGTAGGTACTAATAGAATTTAGTAGGTCCTATGAGGTACAATATGTTTATTATGTGATACAATGTGTTAGAGTTGATGATGAGGAGTACTTGTGATTACGACTAGTGACCAATTTTCTATGTGATGTCTCATTGATGAAAACGACGATCTTGAGGAGGTGTTATTTGACAATGATGTATTATGATGATAAGTTGTTAATGATATGATAATGATGAGGATATTTATTATATCATTGGGTGAAAGAACCGCGGATTAGTTTCAAGTGGATGTACATCCACTTGAAACAATCTCTAAATTCCTGTTGTATGAAAACTTGTGTAAAGGTGTATGAAATACAACATGAAATAAAAAAAGAAATAAAATACTAAATAATAGTAGTAGCGCGGGCAAGGAGGAGCGCTACTACTAATTACCAAAGCGCTGCTCGAGAAGCGCTACTACTAGATCAATTTAGCGATGGCGGGTCCAGGCATGCTACTGCTAAGCTTTAGCTGTAGCGCCTTATCAGTAGCGCTCCTAGCCGCGCTACTGATAGGCCTAAAACCCGCGCTGCTGCTAGGCTTTTCCCTAGTAGTGTTACATAAAACTATTGTTTTTTTTGTATCCCGCATCAATCAATATGACGAGACACCTTTAGTATATGCAGTGTGATGTTAGTTGCATCTTTCATATGATTTATAGCATGCGCTGCTTCTAATTTGTTGAAATTCCATTTATGATGGGACGCTTTTAACTTGGCAGAGTCATATTGGTTGCATCTTTCATGTGGTGTCTAGCTTGCATTGCTTCATATTTGCTGGAATGGTTTCTGCTTAGTTTACACAAACAGTTGTGAACATGCCATGCCGTCCTATTTTTCGTACATATTCCATCCTGGTATCATGTGTTTGCCTTACATCAAAGTAGTGATTGTCAGTATCATACATGAATGCGTTCTGAAGAGAGAATTTTATTGCTTTTTCTTGTCGGTTTTACTTGACAATTCAAAATCAATAAAGCGGAAGGAAGTTAGCAAGGCAGCGGATAAAGGTGCTCCTTCCAAACGGAGGGCCTCTACAGCTTTCTACTCCTCCACGCCCCCAAGATGATTTCCAGGACAACACATGCACAGACACTCAACAAAGCTGTGTTTATGATGAGCACGTCTCCCCTAGTGCAAAGCATCACGGTGCTCCCTCTAACTTGGCAATCATATATGTGGTTGCATGTTATGTGTGATGTCTAGCTTGTATTGCTTCTAATTTTGTTGAATTCCATCTGCTTACTTTACACATTATACTTGAATAAGACACGTGTTCCTGTTTCTAGAACATACAATATCTGTCTATCACACCATGTTCTTACATCAAATTACTACTGTTGTGTAACCTGCAACAATCACTTATCATAAGACACGTTTGACTTGGGAATGTGATATAGGTTACATCTCACATTCTTTTCTAGCTTGTACTACTAATTTGTTGAAATGGCACTTATGACAAGATAGTTTTAACTTGGTAGAGTGATATTATTTGCATCTTTCATATGGTGTCTAGCTTTCATTGCTTCTAATTTGTTGAAATGCCTTCTCCTTAGTTTACACCTCATAATCTGTGAATATGCAATGCTGTGAATATGCAATGACACTAATGACGAGAGACCTCTAACATGGTAGTGTGATGTTGTTTGCATCTTGCATATGATTTATTTCTTGTACTGCTTCACATTTGTTTAAATGCCATTTATGCTCAGACACTGTTAACAAGGTAGAGCGATATTTGTAGCATCTTTCATATGGTATCTACCTTCCATTGCATTGCTTCTAATTTGGTGAAATGTCTTCTTCTTAGTTTACACATCATAGTTCTAGTTATCTCTTTCGTCCTGTTTTTCATACATATTATATCCTCCTATCATGTGGTTGTCTAACATCAAAGTTTTATTCGTCTGCATCACGCATCAATTTGTTCTGAAGAACTAAATTTTATTCGTTTTTCTTGTCGGCTTGACTTAACATGGCACACGTAAAGAGGAAGAAACAGAGAATGGCGGTGGAATGAGAAGCGGATGAATCCTGCAGATTCATGGTACTGATGGTGCAATAGAAGGTGAAAGTCCAGCGGAAAATTCTACAAACACGACATCCCATGCTACACGAGCTGCAAAAAAAGCCAAACAGAAACAACTAGCTGCCACCAAACAAGCAGAGACATCCCTAGTTCTTGCAACACCTACCATAGTACTACCAGCTGCATGACATACTCGTCGTCCAACTCGAGCTAGCAAAGACGTTCCCAAGCTCCCTTGCCACCGACACTACTTCCCAAGCACTCTTGACACAAGACGAGTTGGCAATATCAGATGAACCTTGTGAGCTTCAACAACAAGAAGGTAGTTGCCGGAGTCAGAGTTACGCTTGCATGCTTCTTTATATGTAGTCTCACAGGTTTGGTGTACACTAACACTTCCTATGTTTGTTGTTGGACTAGCACCTAGGTGCAAGAGGAAACAAACATCGTGGATAATGCTCGATAGGTTAACTAAATCTAGAGGAGGAAGAATGGAGATCCGTTTTGAGGCAGGTTTAAAAAGGCCACGTGATGCTACAGAGTCAGCCAAGTTAGTATCAGAGGTAGCGGTTGCCATTAGGTGTCATGTACGTATCCTCCCAAAATGGATTCAGTACAGGTATGACAAAGACGAAACCCAGTTCAACACCTTCCTCGACAATTTATCTGTAAGTATGGCTATGTATGGAAACTAGTAATATCGTCTTGCTCTGTCCCATACTTTCTAGGTTGCTGATAATGAGACTCCCATAATTTTCAATGATGAGGTTCAAGTTGGATAGCCAAGATGATGCAACCATACAAGATTGCACCCATGTTTTCAAGTCCGCTCTGCTGACAAAGATCGGTATAACTTGAGGAAAACTCACTTTGAAGGCAAGGCTAACAGTGAACTTTCCCAAACATCTCTCCAGTGGAAAATATATCAGATGAAGACTGGAGGGGCCTTGTTAAACACTGGTCTGATCCGAAGTATCAGGTACATTATATATATGTGACCAGATCACATGTTGAAGTCCTATTGACGCATGTGCCACACAAATCTATATTCTTGTAGGTGAACTGTTCAAAGAACAAAGCCAACCGTACGAAAGTGAAATTCCAACAGCATTTACGTGGATCTCGTAGCTATATTGCACAATCGCGAGGCTCTTGTAATTAGTCGCTGTTTCACTCTTTTCATTGTACCATATTATCAGATCTATATTGACTTGTTCGAAATGCAGAGGAAAACCCGCAAGGACCAAAAAGTACCTGAACCAAATGTCGTGGAAATCTTCAAGGACCCACACACCAAAGCAAGAAGAAGGGCATGACTACACCACCAAAGCCGCTGTTGTAAGTCCTTAATCATCATGCCTTTTAACTACTACTTACTCGACTTGTGCCTTGAATCGCATGGTTTGCAGCCAATGTCTATTACTCTTTTCAATTTTATACACAATTGTCTTAGCGTATCATTGCACCTTACAAGGTTTAAAAGGGAGGAGTGATGTTCCTTTTATCTTGACCCGTAATCTAGTTCCGTGTTGGACTTGCCCACACAACGTTACAATTGCATGTTTGTCTGTTCTCAGTTGTTTTGCGATATGAATGATGTCATACTATGCTTACTGTATTATAAACTTTGTCTCTTTATCCTTAGCCCTCAATAAAATGCGAAGAAATAGACAATACATTAGCGATGGTACATGGTCATATGTTTGGAACCTGGTTTTATTATGTACTTTGCAATAAAATACAACTAATATTTTACATGGGTTCACCAGAATAAGTTATGTATATATACCAAAGCTATTTTGTTTGGTTTTGCTGCCTCCTTAATATCTTCTGTTCTGGTACTACTAATGTAAAAACTCAACTTTTCAGGAAGCTATGGAAGAAATGGTGGAACTGCCACCTTCTGAAGGTGGCGAGGCAACTATAACCGCAATGTCACCTCTTGCTGCGGTGGGTCAAGACTGTCCACTAACAAAGGCCAAAAGCATGTTCCTGCGTAATACTGGGTTGGTTGTTAAGGCAATATCGTCCAAACTGCCTCATGATCAAGATATGCAAGCTCAAAGCAATGTTTTATCTGCGCTCCAGACACAAGTCCATTCCCTAACAGAGGCCCTTTGTGCAACAAGGAGAAACATTGCTCAATGTCGTCAAGATATGCATGGTTTTGAAACCAGACTATCAGACATTTGCTATGTTGTTCAGAGCCTAGGGGAAATGAAGGCGAGGGTTATGGTGCTCCATCGGACAATACAACATGAAAACATAACAGTCAGGTCAAATGAACCGAGCTTCTGAACTTCTGGTGGTGCATTTATCTGCTAGACTATTAAGTTTTATGCCAACCTTCCTTTTGTTATATAGTTGTAATTTTTTTTGGTGCGATACAAAATTTATTCTTAACGTGTAGCCACCGGCTGAAGAAAATAGCAAGCCATTTTTATATAGTGTAGGGTGTTCCCTATATTTGCACTGGTGGCGATCTTTGATGCCGAGTGGATGTAATCTGTGCAATCGCCTTAACAGCCTAGCGTTAGTTTCGGCCTTATTTATTTCCTAGTCTTCTTTTTCCCTGGTTTGCTAGTGGCTGCAACTACCCATGGGCCATATACGGACCGTAGGATCCATGGGTCTCCTATGGGCCGTCGATAAATGGGCAGAATCGGTGGGCCTCGGGCCGTCGATAAATGGGCTCAGAATCGGTGGGCCTCGGGCCGTCGGATAAATGGGTTCATATGGGCCGTAATCGGCGTAATTGGTATAGGCTCAAAGACGGTAATCGTCGCTATTAACGTATGTAGGAGACTGCAAAAGCTTAATTCTGTCATAATCATAACGGGTCGTTAATGGGCCATAATATCGGACGGGCTGGCCAGAAACGGGCCGACTCTTGCCATGGGCCGAATTTGGCCCATTAGGGTAACAGGCCAGTAACGGGCCGACACTTGCCATGGACCGAATTTGGCCCATTTGGGGAACATGCCAGTAACAGGCCGACTCTTCCCATGGGCCGAATTTGGCCCATTAAGGGAACAGGCCAATAACGGGCCGGAAGTAATCGAGGGCCGAAAAGGAGCCCAAGAACGTATGGGCCGTCAATAGGCCGAAGCTAACACGGTGGAAATGGCCCATGTAAATCACGGCCGTTAACGGGTACAAAGAAAATTACTGTTCATTATGGGCTAGAGTCACCGTGGGCCTGTAAAGGGTCGAAAGATCGAAAGGCCTCATATGGGCCGAAGAAGGCGTAAATGGGCCATACATGGGCGAAAGTGAAATGGGCTGGGGTTATATTCGACGGCCCACATGACGTTGTTGGGCCGATTTCCTTTAGTGCCTAACGGGCCGTGAGTTAACGGGTAGTAAAATGGGCTATTTGTGAAGAGACCGTTAACGAGGCTTCATGGGCCAGCCCGTTAACTTTGACCAAGTCAAACGGGCCGGCTTTGTAAGATAAATGGGCCACAGGGCCGTGGCACGTGTCGACAGATCATAGGCGCCTATCGACCCAATCGATTTAGCCGACCGTGTTTCGTCCGCCAATAAGAATTTTACACGTGGAAATTTCCCATTGGTCGGGGCTTTAACGGGTTATCGGATCCAAAACCCGACCCGATAGCTTAACGGCGTTCCGTTACGGTGGATGCCACGTGTCGGTCACCCTTGGCGAAAGCACTTCTGTGACACGTGATTTATCGTCATGGAAGTGGACACTTTCGTGATGATAATTTTGGTAATGTCATGGAACACTTCTACTTACGGACAGTATGACTATCTTGATTCTGTCATAAATTTGTCATGGATGTACATGCATGACAAAAAACGCGACCTACTGTGACAAACACGTATCATCACGGAAGTGTATTTTTTTTTGTAGTGTTTGCCCGGACTGTTGGACTATGAAGATACAAGATTGAAGACTTCGTCCCGTGTCCGGATGGGACTCTCCTTTGCGTGGAAGGCAAGCTTAGCAATTTGGATATGTAGATCTCCTCCCTTGTAACCGACTCTGTGTAACCCTAGCCCCCTCCGATGTCTATATAAACCGGAGGGTTTAGTCCGTAGGACAACAACAATAATAATCATATGCTAGCTCCTAGGGTTTAGCCTCTATGATCTCGTGGTAGATCAACTCTTGTAATACTCATATCATCAAGATCAATCAAGCAGGAAGTAGGGTATTACCTCCATCGAGAGGGCCCGAACCTGGGTAAAAATTGTGTCCCCCGCCTCCTGTTACCATCCGCCTTAGACGCACAGTTCGGGATCCCCTACCCGAGATCCGCCGGTTTTGACACCAACATCGGTCCCATGGCAGAGGCGGAGGCTCGTGTTCTTTCTTCAGCTGCGTTGACTCGCGTCTTCAGCCACCTGCACCTTCGCGACCCCAGCGCTCGTCTTGACGAGCTGCTGGAGCTCGTGGTCGATGACCATCGCACAACCGCTGCAGCCGTGCAAGGTCAGGTGGAGGCCCTGCTGAAGAAGTTCCGTGTCTTTGCCTCCACGCCCTTGGCCGGAGGCGAGGCCGCTGCTGCAGTCCCGACCGGTGACCAAGGCGAAGGCGACGCCACCAAGGGAGGAGTGCCGCCCACGGGCATCGATGGTGTTCAGGGGTGACCTGAGGCTCCTTTCCTGTTTAATTCCTGTAGTCATGAATCAGGCCTCATGGAAGCGTTAAGCTTGCGTTTGATATTGTGAGACCAATATGTCTTGTAATATTTGCTTCGGGATTTTGCGATTTTCTTCCTATCCGCTTTGTGTTCTGCGTCGGCAGAGCCCGGCCCCGCGCATACCTCAACCGCCATTGGGCCGACCAGAGACCAGGACGGACCAAGGAGTGAGGGGCTACGTGACCAATTAGGCTCTTGAGTCGCGATGCTCAGGAGTCCCCCTTGACGCGCAAACAGCTTATAGGAAGGATGCACGAGGATAGGTTAATGTTCTACGTCGGTAGAGCCCGGGCCCGCGCATACCTCAACCGCCATTGGGCTGACCGGAGACCAAGACGGACCAAGGAGTAGGGGCTACGTGACTAGTTAGGCTCCTGAGTCACGATGCTCAGGAGCTCCCCTTGACGCGCAAACAATTTCCATACCTGCCCTCGCCGAGGCCTCGGGAGGAGCGTGCGACCTGGTTGGGTGGCGTGCTCTTGGGTGTGACCCGAGCGCAGCCAAATGCAAGTTGACATTTTCCAAGTTCATTCAGCTTGGGTGTGACCCGAGCGCTTGGGTGTGTCACCGCCATGAACTTGGCCAGGGCTGGATACCCAAGGATGGCGTTGTATGGCAGACGGATGTGCGCGACGTCGAAGTCAATGAGCTTGGTGCGGTAGTTCTTGCGTTCTCCGAAGTTGTCAGGGAGGCGGACGTGCCCTATCAGTGCGATGGAGCCGTCGGTCACTCCTGAGAAAGGCTTGGTAGGCTGAAGCTAGTCATATGGCATTTGGAGGTTGTCAATCGTATCGACGAACAGGACGTTGAGCCCTGCACCGCCGTTGATGAGGGTCTTGGTAACTTGCACGTTGCTGATGACTGGGGAACAAAGCATCGGGAAGGTGCCAGCGGTCGCTGCGCACTTGAGCTGATCTGCCGAGTTGAAAGTGATGGCGCACTGGGACCACCTGAGCGGGCGCATGGCTTCAAGCTTGGGGAGGACTGCATTCACTTCACGAGCAAACTGTTTGAATATACGCTGCGAGGTTGGGGCCTGGGCTCCGCCCAAGATGCAGGCGATAGCACGCGGCTCCTGGAAGCCCCCAGCCCCCTCGTCCTGATGGTGGTTGTCATTCCTTCTTGGTGGTGGCGGTAGCGGGGGAAGACCAGCGTTGCCCTGAGGACGATCCTCGCGAGGCTGGTCCCTACAGGCGCCCTCGTGAGGATGATCCTGCCAGTAGTCCTCTTGAGGCCGGCCGCGCCACTCCTGGCGCGGGCCACGGTCGTCCCAGCGTCCGCCTCCACGTCCTCCTCCTCGGCCGTAGCCCCGGTCGTTGCGCTCGGGATGTCGACCGAACCGTCCTTCACGAATGGCTCTGAGCTCTTGACAGTCGCTAGTGTTGTGCGTGTTCAGGTTGTGAAAGGCACAGAACGGTCGGCTGCTCTTGGATGACTCGGGCTGGTCTCTGCCTTGCTTGGTGTCCGGCTCCGCTGCGAGCACGGCTGCTCCTTTGCGCTTCACGTCCTTGGCCTTGGCTTTCTTCTCTTCTGGGTCCACAACCGGCAGCTCGAGTAGGGAGAGGCGCCCTTCCTCAGCCCTTGCGCACTTGGTCGCCAGGTTGAACAGCTCCTGAGACATGCACAGTTCCTCGTGGATAGCGAGCTCTTCCTTCATCTTGACGTTGCGGACGCCATCAGAGAACGCAGAGATGATGGCCTCTTCCGTCACCTTGGGGATCTTGAGACGAATGTTGTTGAAGAGCTGGATGAACTTCTGGAGGGTTTCTTCTGGTTGTTGCTTGACATGGCGCAGGTCACCCACGGCCGGCGGGTGGTCGCGAGTGCCCTCGAAGTTGGCGATGAAGTGGTTGCGCGTCTTGTCTCAGAAGAAGATCAAGCCCAGAGGCAGGTTCAGGAGCCACGAACGGGCGCCGTCTTTGAGTGCCATGGGGAACCAGTTCGCCATGATCTTTTCATCGCCGTTGGCCGCCTTGATGCTCAGCTCGTAGAGCTACAGGAACTCCGCGGGGTCGGGGGTGCCGTCGTAGCGAGGAGGCAGATGTGGCTTGAACTTGCCCGGCCAGGCAACGCTACGCAGCTCGGGGGTGAAGGCGCGGCAACCGGCCATGGTCGCCGGGGCCCGTCTTGGGGGTGGAGCTTGATCTTGACACCCACGTGCCGCCACAGCAAGTGGCGCGGGGCCCTGCCACGACAGACGATCTTGGCGCGGTGGTCCGAGGAGTGGCAGAGCGTTCTCTTGCGGCGGAGGGACTTCTTGACTGCTTCTTTCTTCGCGCGCGGGCATGAGACGCGGGGGGTCATGTCGTGGGGCCGCACGCCTTGGCGCCAGGGCATCGTCTTGTGGCAGAGGTGGTGGGAGCGCTCCATGAGCTAAGTCACCCATAGCTGACGGAGGGTGAGGCGGAGAGAGGGACGGCGCAGGGGAGCCCCCTGCGACGCGGACGAGCTCGGCGATGCGGTCGAGCCAGTCCTCTTAGAGGTCGTCGACCGGGCGGTAGCGCAGGAGCTCGCAGACGAACTCGACGAACTCACAACACAAAGACACAAGATTTATACTGGTTCGGGCCACCGTTGTGGTGTAATACCCTACTCCAGTGTGGTAGTGGTGGCTTGCCTCTTGGGCTGATGATGAACATTACAAAGGGGAAGAGCAGCCTCCTGAGGTTGAGGTGCTCTTGTGTTCCGCGAGCTTGTGTATGTGGGAATGGGAGGTGAAGTTGATCCCCTTCCCGGTGGTGGGTAGCTCTACATATATAGGCCCTGGTCCTCTTCCCAAATATTGAGCGGGAAGGGGGCCGACAACGGCCAATTTGAAAGGGGACAGCTAGTACAGCTTATCCTGACAAAAGCGGTCTTCGCCTGCAAAAGGCTCTGGTGATGACGCCGTCTTGGGCTCCACGGTGACCTTCGTCCTGCGCCCTGCTGGTCTTGGTCTCGTTGCACCGATATGGAAACCTTTGCCTGATGCCTCGGTACTCCACGCCTGCGCTTGCCCCCTTAGCACCAAAGAGGAAACAAGGACACTGCATGTGCTGGCGCCCGCCTGATCCTGATCGTCATGGCTCACGTCACGAGAGTCTCGCGAGGTTTGCCCTTCCTTGATATCTTCGCTCCTCGCGAGGAGGCCTGGTGAGGCCGCTCCTGAGGAGGTCTTGCGTCGTCCACCTTACGAGGCTTGGCCCCTCGCGAGGGTCTTGAATGCCTCGTTGATGAAGGTGGGCCGTACAGGCCTTCAGCACAGCCATGCCGTGGGCCGCAGGCAGGCAAGTCTGGGGACCCCCGTTCCCAGAATGCCGACAACATGGTTGCAAAGGACGGTTGCATTTAGGATGTAGACCGGCATGCTGGCCTCTCTGTTGAGCCTATGTAGGACTACGACGTGTCGATCAGCGGAGGCCGGGCATGACCCAGGAAAGGGTGTTTGGCTAAAGTTAATTGAGCATGTTGAGTAAGTTTGTGCACCCATGCAGGGAAGTTAATCTATTCGAATAGACATGTCCACAGTAATAGACGCTCGGAGTTGTATCCTGATCTATACAACTAGAACTGGATACTTGAGACACGAGATGGATATGATGGCTTCGGGATTGCTTTCTCACAGGGAGTCGATGAAGGATCTCTGGTCGTTGATACTACAATGTACTTATTACTTATGTTATGTTACTCTACTCTCTTCTGTTGCCGCAAGACGTTGCAAGAGGCTAGTCTTCGATAGGCTAGGCCTTGCCCTCTATTCTAGGATTTCTGCACTTCAGTCCAAAGATATAGCCCCATTCCTTTGATACCGATGCATACTTAGCATAGATCTTATGTAAGTCTTACGAGTACTTTGTATGAGTACTCACGGTTGCTTTGCTACCACTTTTCTCCTCTACCCGATTGCCACAATCAGATGACGGAGTCCAGGAGCCAGTTGATCCCGCCGACGACTACTACCACCACGAAGGAGCCTACTACTACGTGGAGACTGCCGATGACCAGGAGTACTTAGGAGGTTTCGAGGTAGGAGGCTTGCGCCTTTTTGATCCAAATGTCATTGTTTTGTTAGCCTTCTTAAGGAAGACTTGTTTAACTTATGTCTGTACTTAGATATTGTTGCATCTGACTCGTTTGTATTCGAGCCCTCGAGGCCCCTGGCTTGTAATATGAATCTTGTATTGTTTTAAATTTGTGTCTACAGTTGTGCTGTGATATATTCTCGCGAGTCTCTGATCTTGATCATGTGCATTTGCGTGTATGATTAGTGCATGATTAAGTCAGGGCATCACAAGTTGTTATGAGAGCTGACTGTCTGTAGGAAGCCCCTTTCCAACTCCTTGGCCGAATTTGCGGCTAGTCTTTGGAGAACTTTTACTAACTTTGTGTGGCTTGCGGGTCCACATCACAATTGGGTGGTATTAGAATCTTTTATTCCTCGTCTTTACTTTGGGATTCTGATCTCTCTTCTCTTAGGGTTAAAGATTTTGCTAACTCTAACTTTAGGATCTCATGACGACTTCTTTCCAGAGAGCCCCTTATTCCATATGGTTGTTTGATTCGCCAGAAGACTCCGAATATACTCTCTGATGTTCTCTTGAGAACTTGTGCCCATCACTGTTGCAATTCCCTACCATCGATATATCCTTATGGATAACGAATTACACTTTCCGTTCATATATTCATTCCCAATTTCTCTTATTATTAAAAGATACCCCAAGATACTCTTTGATATTTCGAGAATCCATTATGCCTAATGCCTTGCGGCTCCTTCCTGCATGAATACATCCATGAAAAATTCCTAACACTTATCGAGTATCCATTCATCCCAGTGGTTCATATGTTTCATGAGATACTTTGAAATACTATCTGATCTTCTGATAATCCTCTGCAACCTATTTCTCTAGAAAGTCTTGCCTGCCTGCATTATAGTTACTTCCATATGCCTAGCAATATTCATTAGCATCCTTTGTCATTGTCATTTTGAGCATTTGATTCGATATATTTGTGAATGCTCACAATCATCAATCATAACTAGAATTCGTCCCTTCGGCTCAGACGTCACTCTAGACATGAGCTGGTTCTCAGGAAGTCAAACCTTGATTGATTGTCGATCTATGTCTATTCAATTTATCCATCCTTGATCAGAGTGTTTGCTTCTGATCCTTAGTTTTGGAAATCATAATTCCTTTGTTATTTAAGCATCAAATTATTCACATGTTCTATAAACCGATACCTTTGCATTCTTTCTCCCTCTGATTGAGTACCGATACTCACATCAGCTTCGTTGTGGACAACCAGACTCATTGTTGGGTTATTATCTGCTACTGTCCTTCACATTCAAAATTCTTGTGAGTTCTTCCCTTGATACATGATGCCTTTAACAATTTCTATCCTCTTCTTTTATCAAGCATGCTCTACCTTCGAGCTTGTGTCATTTACTCTTGAAGTTTATGGTATATGTTCCTAAGATGCCCATATGGATTATGTCTATGCCTTCGCTATCAGTGAGAACCCAAATGTCTTAGGATTTTTATATTTGTGCCCCTGGTTCCTAAGCTCTACTCATTCATCCCCGTGCTCTTAATTTTTGCTCAATTTTCCCCACTCCCTTGCCAGAAACCCTCATAACTGGTCACAATGGACGTTGCCGCCAGGTCAAAGGGTTGACCGTTAACTCTGACAAGTGGGGCCAGCTGGACTGTGTCATCCGTTAGACCTGACAAGTGGGGCCGCGTTGGGTGGTGTCGCTGTTCGACCATTGGGCCGTGGTTTCGTTGGGCCGTCCCTTGCATCAAATGTCTACACGCGCCGCCAGGATAGAAACCTGTTATGCATGCACCCAACAAAGCCTGACTACATGCGTCGATCGAGCCTGCATGCACCGATGCCATGATGCCACGATGCGCCAACCGAGCCTGCATGCGCCAATGCTTCCGCCACGATGCACTGACTGAGCAGCTTTCTTCCACGCCAGCCGCCACGGATGCAGCGATGGTCACTGTCGCTGGTTCCTCTCTTCTAGATAGGTGGCTACATATTTGTGGCTTGTGTAAAAAAAGAGTCACTCCCTTGCTTAGCTCTACTCATTCATCCCTACTAACAAAGCTTGCTTGCATGCACTAGGTGCACTAGGTGGTTACTAACAAGGGAACCCTACTAACAATCTGAGCTCTCTAAGAAAACAATCAACAAATTAGTAGTCCCAATATGTAGATAGGGACAACAAGCCCATAGCACGATCACATAGTTCAAACTAGGAAGAACTTAATAATAGAATGGATAGAAAACTTAATAATAGAACTTAAGAGAAGGGCCAACAACCCCATAGCAACTCCAACATAGTTCAATTACAACTTAACATAACATATACTAAAAATGATAGAGGGTCTAGAACCCTGGCCGCCGCCTTCTCCACCTCGCTCCTCCTCCGGGCGCCCTTTCCACTGCTCCTCCGGGGCGTTGTCGATGGGGTATAGAAGAGTGTGCATGTGTGTCGCGACAGGGAAGATGTTGGTGTACTCCCTGAACTTGTTGTGGGTGGTGAAAGCGATGAACTCGGAGCCACACCAAAATACTCGGCCGAGGAGGTAGAAGGCGTTGAATGTGTTGGTGAAGTGGGAAAGGAGAGCAACCACCACCCGGTTTTGAATGACCTCCTCGACGCGAAACATTGTCGGAGATCCCCGCGGGAGGTGGTGGTAGCCGGACGCGAGGAAGAACTCAGTGAAGTTCCTTGCGGTCCTCATCGTTGATATCGCCCACACACTATTGATCAACGTACACGCCGGTAGGGTAGAGCCTCTTTGGCATGGTGGGTGGGAAGCGGTAGGTTGGTCTAGTGTACTGCATGGTTGAGGGATGTGCAGAAGAAGGAGAAGGGGTCAAAGAGCAAGAAGGGCAGATGGATGAGGGATGGTAGAGGCAAAGGGTGGGAGATGGCAGAGGCAGAGGCAATAACGGGATGAGGGATGGCAGAGGCAGAGGGTGGCTTAAATAGCCATAGTGCTACGTATTAATTGCATGCGTGGGAAACGGTGGTTTGAAAAGAAGAAGAACAAGAAGCTAATTGCACGCGTGGGAATCCATGGTCATATATATTATATGAACAAAAAGAGACAATTTTTAAAGGGCTTGTGGCCATTTTGCATGATAAAAATAAATTTGGCCCGTATAAATTTGGTCATTTTGCATGATAAAGAAAAAGATAGAGGGCTCGTGGCCATTATACAAATGCAAAATGACCCATTTTTTAATAGTTTGTGGCCATTTTGCATGATAAAATAAATTTAGCCCTTATAAACTTGGTCATTTCGCATTTGTATAGAACAAAAAGAACTAAATTTTCTACGCAATGTCAATTGTTGTGTAATTTCAAACGATGCAAAAAAATAGAGCCAACACGTTCACAAAAAACAGAGCCAACACATTCACAAAAAAACAACGCAATTCCACGGCCTAATAAGAGCTTGGTTTCCTTTTGGGCCCAATAACAACGTTTTTCAAGGAGTCGATGGTGGGCGAGCAGAAAGCACAACCAACGGGATCGCCTCTCACAGATCGCCCCACGATCCAAGGATGCGGATCTGTCCTTGTGATCCAACGGCCCGGAGCCTGCATGCAGTCTGCCCACCAAATTCCCACTAGAAGACCACACCTGAAGGCTGTTGCTTGGCGCCGGGGTATGATCGGACGGCTGACGTTTGGAGCTAGGGTTAGGCGAAATGCCGCAGGGTTTAGAGGGGTTTTAAGCTGGTCAACGGGGTTACGAAAGCTTTGACTGAGCATAACTAATTTAAAAAAATCGAAAAAATATGAAACCTTCGCCGTTCGTCGTTTTATAAGACACACTAACGAGGAAAAATACAAAACTTGGTCTATGGTCATTTTCATGAAAAAACCCTAGCTAGCACGATCGAGGTCAAATGAGCACCATTAATAAAAAATAAAAAATAGAAAGCCTGCGCACAATGTTGTCTTATGTTACATGTTACCAACCAAAAATTATAAACTTGGTCTATGGTCATTTTCATGAGAAAACCTTCACACATATGAGCTATCACCTACAAGATTTCATAGAGTTCTAGGAGATGAGGTAGGGTTACCTTCTGTTTTTGAAAATTTTAAAAAAATCATAAAAATCACCAAAGCTTTATTTCAAAGTGAATAAGAAGAATCTGAACTTAGTTTTCCATTTTCATATTTTAAACGTGTTTTTTGAATAGTTTTAAATTAAAGCATATTTCTTAAAAGAAAATGTAATAAATGAAGATTTATTCAAAACATAGTGAGACTTCGAATCTACACTATATAGATTGAATAGGTGTTAATAAAAAACATTTGGCTCATTTAGAGTAGGTCCAAAAAAACTTGATTACAGATGGGTTGTTTACCCTAGCCTAGGAGCTCATTTGGAGCACATTTCTCAAATTCAAATTTCTTGGACCTCCTCTAAATCACCTCAATTTTTGCACACATGATCTCCTACACTAACATAGATAGTTTGCCAAGGTTTTTTTTTGCATTTTCTTGAATTTATACTGTCGTGTCGAATGTCAGTTCAAAACATCGGATAATGAAACATGCTGGTGGAAAAAAGCATGCATTTGATTTGATTAATAAACAAGAGACCAATAACATGTGTGATCAGTGAAGCAACACTGAAACAAAAGGTGTGATCAGTGAAGCAACACTGAAACAACATGTCTAATCAGTGAAGCAACACTGAAACAACATGTCTGATAAGTGAAGCAACACTGAAACAACATATGTGATCATTACAGCACCTAAACTCATAGTCACAACATCTAAACAGAACTAACCATACACCACAGGCAAATATAAGGACATACAAATATAGATAGAGTAATACATTACTAGCATCACCATAGATTCAGTTCACACCATAAAAAGCCACACTCAGTTTACCAAAAGTAACCGGACCCAAAGTAACCCAAAAGATAAAGATTCAGTTCATCACAGCATCACATCATCACATCATCACATCACACCGGAGTCAGGGCCTTCACGAGCGCAGCATGCTGCCGCCTGATCATGTAGTCCTACATGCGGATCGCTACATCCTCTACATGAGACAGAAGGTGATCGAAGCGGCCATCCTTTCGCTTTGGCTTGGTGGTGCAGTAGGGGGAGTGCCACTTCTTGATCTTGTAGTTGTAGAAGGAAGCAACTCCCTTGGCCTTGATCTTCTCCACCTCCTTGGCTGTGAAGGACGCGACGTTGCCCTTGTACACATCATCTCCAGAATCATACTGCATACATGAATGAATTGCATTAATACATTATAGATTCATATACACCATGTCAAAGGAACTAAATGAACAAGGGATAGGCTGACCTCATATTCTTCATCGTCACTAAACTCTGGATCATACGGGTCGTAGTCGGCCAGCTTCCTCTCCCCCCAACCACCATCCTCCTGAATATACAATTACATCCATCACTAGTAGCCAATTGAAAATTTAGGTATGCACACATGACACATTGATCATAGGGTTAATATACTCCCAATATGACATTCAAAACCCCAACCTGAGTAGCATTGAAAAACAAATCTAATATAACTACGTACATATGACATTCAAAACCCCAATATGACATTCCAATAACACATTGATCATTGGTCATGCACACACATTGAACAACAGAGCTAATATAACTACATATTGTGGACAAATTTATATACTAATGAATCAAACAACTTCTTAATTAATGGATTCCATTTGGGCATATGACATTCAAAACCCCAATCTAAGTAGCATTCAAAAACAAATCTAATAGGGACCCAATCTAATAAGCATACATGTTTGTAGCATTAAAAACCCCAATCTGTGAGCATTAAAAAAAATCTAATAAGCATACATCTGTGTAGCATTGAAGCACATCTAATAAATAGATCTATCTAGCATTTTTGCAACGAATTTATCCAACAAACCCTAGTACAAACCCCCCCATCCCCCCAAATACAGAAAACCCTGGCTCATTCGTCAAACCAACTACTCTAACCATCTGTACTACCGTATGAATCCACAATCTAACCAATCCAACTAACTCTACAAGATAATATCCTAAAGCAAAGCAAGTGCAAATACCTCCTGCTCCTTGCCAGGCTGCGCATCGGGGGTATCGGGATGGACAGTGCCGCTCGACACCGTCACCTTCTAAAGCGATGAGGCGGAGCCCGCCACCTCCTTCTCCACATCTGCAGTGATTGCGAGTTTCCCCGCGTCGCCGTGGACGCCGCTGACATCCGCGGTCACCGCGCCCTGCAGCTCGACCACATCTCTGGCCGCTGCGCTGGCGTCGCCACGAGCTTCAGCCATCTCCGGGAAGATGGAGGCGATGAAGGTGAGGAAGAGGATGCGGTGGGGGAGAGCGAGACGGTGTGGTGGAGTCGGTTGAGGAGAGCGAGACGACGCTGGTGGGGGAGAGAAAGACAATGCGGCAGTGAGTAGATTTGGGGGGAAACCCTAAGGGAAATGGTAGGGGCGATGCGTCGCGAGGTGGTTACCCCTCATTTATACGGTGTGATGTTTCGGGCATGTCCCATGGACACGTGCTACCCCACGACCATGGTCAGTTGCATGCGCCCACGTATACGAATACCTGTACGGTCACCATACGAAACAACTATACGGTTAACGGTTAAAGGTGTACTCGGCCCTACGCGGCCCCACTCGTGAGAGTTAACGGTCAAAGGCATTGACCCGATGGCAACGTCCATTGTAACCTGTTATGAGGGTTTCGGGCAAGGGAGTGGGGAAAGTGAGCAAAAGTTAACAGAGTGGGGAGGAATGAGTAGAGCTAAGGAACCAGGGGCATAGAAATAAGAAACCCAAAGTCTTAATGGGACATACCCTTTTGGTATTCCACTAGTTAAACTTTCAAACTCTAAACCTTTTTAATAGAGAGCAATGAATGAGAAGTTGTGTGTTGGAGAAGTGGGAGTTGACCATGAAATTTACGTTCATGCCCATAGACACGATGCAGATCTTATCGTGGAAGCATCTCGTAATAATTACCCCTTGTTATAAGTTCATCTTCTATCTATGGTTTGGTCATTTGCAATCGTGGTTCCGACCATATTGTTCTTCTTTGATCCCATTTCTTGGACAAGTTAGAGTACTTGTCTTCTGCAGATCAATACATCTTTCCAACCTCAATCCTGCTCCACCTTCGAGTATTACCCTCTGGTATCTCGATAATATCACAGAACCATGTTGCTTATTACGAGTCTTCATCAAGTATTATTTCTCACCGATTCAAATTTTTCCTGGGTTTGAGTTGGTAGCCACTCGAGGACACTTAAGCGAATCAAGACCGCGCTACGATTCAACGAGTCTTAGTAATCTTCATTGCTTACGAGTTTGTACTCAATCATGTCATTCCCAGTCGATTGTTTATATCATCACTGTCATGCTAAAGCTTGACCATGCTATCTGTGTCCTTCATCCCCGGGGCACAATCCCGACAGTGCGCTAAGCTTACATCGAGCTTTCAACACCATGTTGGTTGTCTTGAAAGGAAATTTTGATTTTGAGCTTGCAATCTTATCTGTGGTTCCGATAACCTTTCGCTTCATCATTCCTTTTGCTTGATGTCGTCGATGATCGATCACATCTTTATGAAACCTCTTGACAAATGTGTTGTGATCATCATCAACATTCTGAGCTCATCCAGGATATCAATCGAAATCATGATGAGAAATAACATCCTTGCCCCTCGATGATTTGTGTTAACATCGACAACATTATTGCTTTCCCTCCAACACAAAACTTGTTCTTGTTTTGTGTTGTACCTTGAGTTCCTTGCTATCCAACTTACGATATGTTCTACCTTGGAGTATTACCATCTTTTATGTCAAGAATGTTGTGAGAATTTCACCACCTCTTAAGAATTCTTGATATAGTAACACTTCTCGCCATATCCATTCATATCTTGGTCCCCGTGTTGTTTCTAACCGGAATGTTGACAATTGAGCTATGATGTGTGAATTCAAAACTTCTAGCAACTCTATTGATTTGAAGTGAATGGTCGATAGTTTCATTCCAAGTCTTTTGGTTATTGAATCACCATTCGAACATTCATTGTGCTACTTGGTCCTTATTACTAGGTGCACTTCTGTTCGATGTTTAATTGTGGATGTTCTCCTCGAACATACTTCATTATATACTTTGGTGTGTCCAATGCTATCACATTGTTCACTTAATTGCAAAAATCCATATTTATGGAAATCTCGATGAATTATTGCTGAGCCCATCGGCCATGCCCTCATCTTTTCCTTGCTGAAATTGTATGACTTATTTTATAAGTTGTTTCCGATGGATCCTTTGTGTATCCAAAGTTTGACCTTTACTTGATAACCATGTCAATGCTATCCCGAAACATGACTGTGGTACACAAACATCAACAAGAACATTGGAAGCATAATGCTAGATGTTTCTTGATCAATTATCCAAACACCACTGTATGGGTAACATCATGAGTTTCCTCGCCCCTTTCCATAGATGGTTATCTATTTGCAGTCTTGTCATGATTATCCCGCTCTGCTTGCTCTTGGGAAGGAGATACACCTAATACTCGTGTATACACATTTTTCTTTCCCTTGTTCTGTTTAAATCTGATAATCACTTTTTCTTTCCATTGGTTTGTTTAACCCTTCTTGTGGTATATATGATATAAGCATTAATAAATCCCTGCTTAAGTAAGCACTCGGTGTACAACTCTGTCAGTAAGACCCTGTTACTACTGTTGATGACATTCCGGTAACCATCGATGGACGAGAACTTTGCCTACTTGTCCGCCTCATTCCCGCGAGTAGGAAAATGGTTCTCTTCGTCCCTCGCCCTTGGTACCAACATTGTTGCCAACATAACTGACAGGCTATCCTCTGACATGCCTTGCTATCATGACCATGCAAGATGTCAGGCCCTTTCTACTTTAGACCCACGTGGTGGGCCCATAACCCACTGTTCCACAGGATCGAAACCTGACTCTCATGTACACCCCTGTTTCTAAAGTTATTCCTCATGCTTGGCTTCGTATGTAGATCACGAGCCACCTTCCTAGAGATGATCTATTCTGGTTTCAGCCGCAATACTTATTCTGTTGCTCTGAACCCCCTTCACACTCTACTTTAGGCATCGAACGACTGCTTAACCGTTTGAAACTTTCATACCCTCTTATAATGCTCTCGATGTGTTTCATGTAATCAAATCGAGAGATACTTTATGCTTCTTCCCCTGAGTTAACCGTCTGATGCTCAATCTTGTTTATTTATGCTTCTTCCCCTGAGTTAACCGTCTGATGCTCAATCTTGTTAAAACCCGTCCTTATAGAGTTTTCCCCTCTTATCCTTTCATAACTACGGTGAAGATCCTGAAGGAAGGATGACAACTTCTTCATGATGCATTGAAATAGAGAAATGAAGACATCAACGAGAGGGATAAACTTCTTCGAGACTAGCAACCAAGGACGAGAAGATCCATTAGAATTTCGTAACCAGAACTTTCCCCCTTACTCCACCTCTTAAATCTCGGGACGACATTTCTTGTAGTGGAGGAGATTTGTAACACCCCCAGTGTCATGCTACAGTGATCTCACACTAACGGTGCCATGTCATCAAGTTTAACTGAGTCAAGTTGCCACTTGATAAAAATCAAAGCCATTTTCAATTTTAAAATAAAGTCAAATAAATTTATTTCTTCAAAAGTAAAACTAAAATGTTCACAATATTTTATAAATTCCCCTGATCACTGTAATGTTGAACCCAACATCATTCAACGCACCAAATAATCCCTAGGAATTTATAAGTGGTCCAACATCAAATAAAATAACCTTTTCAAAATAAATAAATATTCAAATATTTCCAAATAGCTTAAAACTCTCTGTGCAGCTCTCGTACGTAACAAAGAACTTATGTGCAAAGTTGGACCTAAAAATAAAATCGAATGATAGCAAAATAAAATACAAAATAGTGCCTGAAAAATGAGAAACAGAAAAAAGCAAACTGGCACCATGCCACGACCTAGCCGCGGCAACAGTGCCAGGCCGGCCCTTCCGGCCCACGCCCAATCGTCCCCCACCTCTCTATAGAGAGGCAGGGGAGGTGGCGTCCATCCGCCGACCAGGCCATCGCCGTGGCGGCCTTCCCCGGCCACCCCAAGCAGATAAGGACCCCCCCTCGATGCTCTCTCTCTTTTCCTAGCGAACTCTATCCCCCGTTAGACCCCCTTCTCGCCCACCCCTCTCCCTCTCTGTCCTGACGGTCGGGCGAGAAGTCACTGCGCCGCCGCCAATCACGCGGCCACCAGCCACCCCAAGCTTCGCCACAGTGTCCAAGCGCCACGCCGCCGTCGTCTCCTTCGTCTCCGCCGTCGAGCTTGTTGCCAGGCTGTCACCATGCTTACCATCGACCTCTTCTTCTTTCGCCACGGCCGCCGCACCTCACCGCTCGGTATACTCATCTCCGACCATCCCGACTCTCTTGAGCTCCCTGTCGGCATCGCTGTGAGTCCCTGGCCGCCCCCCTTCCCTCTGCGTTCCCGTGCGCTAGCAGCCATCCCTGCAAGCACGTGCTCCGGCCGCCGCCGGGCTTGTGCGTAGCCGCTGCCTTGGTCGGCCTCGTCACGCCCTGCCACTCTTGGCCTCCCCCGTCGTTGCTCTCTTAAGGCCCGCGTGGCTCCGCCCTGCCCCATGCCACTCTCGCCCGCGCCCGCCTTGCAGCTGCTTCTACCATCGCCACCGTGGCCGACGATGTGCTCCACTCCGGCAGCCACATCATCTTTCCCTTCCGCCGTGTGACGCATCATGCCACGGGCGTTCGAATGGGACCACCCACGCGTCCTCCTGTCGCCCGTGGAGCAATCAATCAAAAGAGTTGAGTGCTGACTGAGGTGCTGACTAGGGAGTGGCCCACTAGTCAGCATGTGCTGACTGGTCCGTCAACTCAGTCAACATGCCCCACCAGTCAGCCACTGTGCTGGTCTGCTGGGTACTTTTTTTGGTACATTTAGCTTTTTGCTATTTTGATTTTGATTAAATAATAAATTCCAGAATTTCAAAAAATGTTTAAAACTTTGAAAAATCATATAAAATAATCTGTAAGTCAGATGAAAATAATTTATATACGAAATTACCCTTGCGTTGACGTTCCATGCCTTAAAACTGGATGTACAACTACGAAAATCCTGCTAGGTTGGGCGGGCCAGGGCACGTGTTGGCCCTCACGTAGCTCCGCCCCTGTGCCTAGCATTTTCACTTTCATGTGGGACCGCCTGCTGAGCAAACCGACACCCCGCCCGCCACCGGGTTGGAAAAATGTAAACAATGGGAAGATCTAGCTGTAGCACGGGCTCGTTGATAGAGTAGGAGCATTCCGTACTAGTACTACTCCTACTAGTACTTACCAAGTTTGTACTCCTAATATTATATTACTAGTACTACCACTATACAACTAGTAGATACGCAGTACCCTACACAACATCGTAGGAACAAAAAACGGAAGATCTTGTTTTGGGTGATTTATCTTTTTTCCAATCAACGTAGTATGAATAATATGATGTGGGGGCACCCATGAAGCTTATGTGGCTTGGTTGCATGGCTACTAAGGTTAGAGAAAATAAATAGATAATGTGTTTAGAGTGCACTCCACTAAATAGATATACTTTGGATCCATTGCAACGGGCCGCACATCTATATCTATACCCCCTATATAGTGTGTGAAAAACTTTGAAAGTTGGTCGTTGGATGAAGCCAATCCGACGGTACAAAGATGGCAAATCCGAGCACCATCGGCCATTGGATATCATCCACCAGATTCTGCCACATGTATAATCTAGAAGACTCCACGGTTGAACTTAATGCATGACTAACTTTGCCACAACTAAGCTCAGGCAAAGTTATTAATAAGTTCTTCAAAATGAGAGCCACAAGTTGGTGGCGTGGCCGTGGCGAGGGTACCAGAGCTGGGCGTCGGGGCGTTACGAGGCATAGATGGCCACACCGGTGGGTACTCACTACAAAAAAAAGACACATCCGTGACATTTTGGGCCGAACGAATTTTTTTTCTGTCATACATATGACACTTCTATGACGATAATTGTGACAGAACCCAGTATCATCATAGATGTGGTGGGCTCCTACTTCTATGACAAAAAATCATGACAGAAAATGGGCTTTTCGTCCTGGGCGGGCCGGAGGCGCAGCTGCATGACATTCTTTGGCCCGTCCATGACGGAAAAAACCGTGGTAGAAGCGAGGGGGAGGAAAATTTCGGGGAGTTGACGGTTACGGTGGGAGGTCGGGGGCGGAGCGATGCGCTGCTTTCTCTCGACGACGCTGTGATAAGCGTATGCTGCTGGTTTCTAATCGAAGCCGAAGCGAGGCGTTGGGCTCTAATCAACCCGAAAGGACAGACTGCGAGTTACGTTATCGAACCCGAGCGATCGATCGATGGCTATTAATCGAACCCGATGGAGCGATTCTTCGCTACGGCCGCTAATCAAGCCGATCAATGCTGCCTCTGGGATGAACAGTGAGCTTGGGGGGTTGGATGAGCGATGGCGGTGGCGTTGCCTCTGGATGAACAGAACCCGTGGTGTGGAGGGCTGGATGAACATGAGACGGTGGAGGGGTGGCCGTGGAGGGTGGTTGAACAGACCCCGTGGTGTGGAGGGCTGGATGAACAATAGACAAGTGGAGGGGTGCCCGTGGAGGGGTGGTTGAGCGATGGCGGTGGAGTAAGCGCGCGGTGGAGGCTGGATGAACAGGAGCCCGTGGAGGCCGGAGGAGGTCGACGGTGGAGATGAACAAGATCCCGAGGAGTCCTGCTTTGCGACGCCACACCTCCCCCCTGCTTTCGACCGTAGCGCCACACCCCTCCCAATCAACAGGACCCCCGTTTCCACCGTAGGAGGTCCGTTTCCTCCGTTTTGCCGTACGCCACAACCCTCCCGATCAACAGGACCCCCGTTTTGACCGTAGGAGGTCCGTTTCCTCTGTTTTGCCGTACGCCAGGCCCCTCCCGATCAACAGGACCCCATTTCGAACGTGGCCGGTCGAACACAAAGCCGTTTCCCCCGTTGTGCGGGACGCCAGGCCTCGTTTCCATCGCCTGTTCCGTCCATGCCCTCCCGATGAACATGACCACGCATTCCGTTCCGACCCAGCTGGTTGGCTCCCCATGAACACGACGACGACGCTGTTTCTCCATTCCGACCCAGCCATGTACGTATGCGCGATAGGCGTTAGAGACCCTTCCCGTACGTACGTACGTGGCCGTATTTTCTTTCTTGCACCCTCGCCGTTGTATGTACGTGTACATGCTACGTGCACGCCTCTACATCCACCAAAGATATATGTATGCATATCGTTCGCGACCAGAATGACAACGCCACGTGCGCTTCGACCAGGTGGGTCTCGATCGTGCACTCCCTGGCGTGCGAAGATGTAGCTGGGGGGTCCCACAAGTCTGGGGGCGAATCGTTTTGTTTTTTTGCCCGGACGCACTTCGTTGCGTGCGACGATGTAGCTGGTGGGTCCCAGCAATCAGGGGGAAACGTTTTTTGGCGAAATACAGTAGCCAGTCCGGTGGGTCCCAGCTGTCAGGTGGAGGAATCATTATTTTCCGCGTAATAAGGAGGCACTTCCTTGCTGCGGCCGTGGACCCGGTATCGGCCTCTCCACGACAGTCCACGTCCGATGGAAGTCATTCCTTGACCACGTTGACCACGCCAAGCGCCGAGAGCACCGAAGCGGTGGCGACGGCGAGGCCCTAGGAAGGGGACGATGGGGAGCCGGGAAAGCAGCGATGGAAGCCAGCAGGGGGAGAATCTGAGGGTTCACTGGTTCGGCTGCGGTGTGAGTGGCGACGTCGCCGCTGGCCCAGCCGTGGGAATAGTAGGGCGGTGAGGCCTCCATGGCAAAGACAACCGCCACGGAGGTAGGAGCATGCGACACGACCGGCGCGCTGCTTTGGGCCGGAGCAAGAAGACCAGAGGTTGAAGAAGCACTACGGCCGTTGGATGGACGTCAGACGGTCACCGGAGCTAGAATCGTTCATATTGACTAAAGTTGACAAAGGCCCCCATCCCGCCAAGTTAGTAGGCCCATTAAGTCAGCCTCCCACCATGGTGGGTCCCAGCTAACAAGGGGAGTATTCATTTTTGTACGTAATAAGGAGGCACTTCCGGTGGGTCCGAGCCGATCTTGAGGGGAACGATTTTTTCACGAAATACGCTCGCCCGTTCGGTGGGTCCCAGCAGTCAGGGGGAAACGTTTTTTTCATGAAATAAGGTGGCCCGTCCGGTGGGTCCCTGCTATCAGGTGGAGGAATAATTATTTTGCGCGTAACAAGGAGGCACTTCCTTGCGGCCGCCAGGACCCAACTGTCAGCCTCTCCACGTACAGTACTCTTTCGATGGAAGTCGGTCGTTGACCATGTTGACCACGCCGCGCCGAGAGCACCAAGGCGGTGGTCTAGACGACGGCGAGGCCTAGGAAGGGAACGACGCGGAGCCGGGGAAGACGCAGCAGTGGTAGCCCACGCGGAGAGGAGCACGAGGGTTCACTGGTTCGGCTGCGGCGTGAGGCTGCCGTCGCCGCAGAATAACAGGGGGTGTGGGTGAGTAGAGGGATACCCTGGGCCAGAGGTGGGAGTAGTAGGGGGCGGTGAGGCCTCCGCGGCATCACAGGCGGCCACGAGAGGCAGGAGCACGCGGCACGACCGGCGCTGCTTTGGGCGGCTGGAGCAAGAAGACCAGAGGTTGAAGAAGCACTATGGCCGTTGGATGGACATCGTACGGTCACTTGAGCTAGAATCGCTCATATTGACTAAGTTGACAAAGCCCTCCGTCCCCGTCAACTTAGTTGGCCCACAAGTCATCCTCCCACTATGGTGGGTCCCATCTAGCAGGGTGGTATTCATTTTTTTGTGCGTAATTAGGAGGCACTTCCTTGCGTGCGAAGATATAGCTAGTGGGTCCGGCATGTCAGCGGGGGGAATGTTTTTTCATGAAATCTGAGAGGCCCTTCCGGTGGATCCCAAATTTGTCGGTGGAGGAATCATTATTTTGCGTCTGAGTCCATGGCGATGGATGTCGTTCGTTGACCACGTTGACCAGGTCAGCCGAGAGCACCATGGCGGTGGACGACGGGCGAGGCCTAGGAAGGAACGACACGGGCCGGGAAGACTCGGCAATGCTTGCCCACGCGGTGCGGAGTACGAGGGTTTATCGTCCCATTGCCGCCGCTGTAAAAATAACAGAGGTGTGGGTGAGTAGAGGAATGGCCTGGCCAGAATTAAGTAGGGTGGGCGGTGCGGCTGTCAAGCAAAGACAAAGGCCACGGAGGTCGGAGCAGCAGTCCCACCGAGCTGGTTTGGGCGGTAGAGCAAGAAGATCGAGATATTGAAGAAGAAGACTACGGCCGTTGGATTAACATCCAACGGTCACTTCTTGCTAGAATCGTTTGTGGACTAAGTTGACAAAGCCAAAGTACACGTCAACCTAGTAGACCCACAAGTCAGCCTCCAAATCTGTCCCAAATAGCATACAGCCCAAAATTTCTAGCTGGATTTAAATTAATTTTAAATCTAAATATACCTTAATTTAAATTCAATGAAATTTTACCCGCACAAAAACAATGGAATTTAAAATATCAAAATCCAAAAGAAAACAGTATTTGGGAACTAATTGCCTGTTTGCTGTATTTTTATCATTTTACAGCCCATTTATTATTACTTATAGTCCATTTATTAATACTTATAGCCCATTTCTTATTACTTATAGCCCATTTCTTATTACTTATAGCCCATTTTCTGGGCAAAATGCATCCCTCCTCGTCTTGAAAGATTTCCAGCCTAGCAGGGCGTAGAAAAGCAAGTAGGCCTATGTTGGTTATTCTCAAGAAAAACAAAATAGCTGGCCAGCCATTTTTCAGACAGGAACAAAACACAGTGGGCTGGTCATGTGCTAAACATATGAAAGAAAAGCCTGGGCTAGACGGGCCCTGGGTCCCGCACAACCCAGTTGATCCCCTTCTCCGTCCCGAAAAACAAAATTATCACATACTGCTGGTCTCATCATCATCCTCACCATGTACAGTCATCTCCTTATTCCTCTCGGTTGTTGACCATGTTGACAACACCGGAGGGCGGTGCCGCGGCGAGCGCGGAGGACGATGGTGAGGCCTCGGACGGGAACGAATAGGAGCCGGGGAAGATCACAACCAGCCGTGGGAGGCGGGAGCAGGCGGTCCCGCCAAATACCGGTGTGGCTTTCGGCTCGAGGAAGAAGAGATCAAGAAACGCGACAGACGTTGAATGTCAATCGAACGGTCAAGGTTGGCACAATCGTTTTTTTACTAATCGGACACCAAGTAGCACACTTTTTTATATATAGGAATAAAACTGCAAGGAAAATGTGTTCGTCTGCCGTCCTCCTCACAGGGAACGTTTGCCACATAAGTGACTAGCACCCTTGGTTTTCAACCGAGAGGTCTTGGGTTCGAGTCCGAGGAACTCTCAATTTTGTCCTCCTTCCTTCCTCGCAAAAAAAGGGAAAGAAAATCAAAGACTTGGGAAGGCGATGTAACAAGCTAGTGTACCAAAGAAAGAGACGTTGCCGAGTTTTAGAAAAAAGAAAGACGTGCTCTTGTAGATGGTTCGAATCCAAACCTAGACTATGACTATATATGGTGCTATGCTACTCTGCAAGTAATGAAACTGACATATCCAGCGTTCGCTTCTCCTCTTCTCTACTTACTCTGCCTAGCATCAGAAGCTCTGGCCGCAGCAACCATGTCCGCTGGCTGCTCGTCCACCTGCTCTTTAGCAGGCAACAACCAGATATGCGCCAAGTCGCCACCCGTACTATCGCCAATGGGTCTCATCACACCCCCGCCGGCACGCGCACCGCAGCCAATTGCTCATCGCAACCCGCAGCCGTTGGTGTGGTGCCATTGCTGCAAATCACGCAGAGTCATCCGTCGTGTCTCAACCACAATCCGCAACCCTGGCCAAGTCTTCTACAAATGCCCGAATCATGGGGTAATAATATGTTTAAGTGTTGTTCTGCTGCTTTTAGTTGCTGATTTTTTTAATAGTTTGGTTGATGATCTTCCAATTTGATTCATGCAGAAAAGGGAAGATTCGTGTGATTTGTATTTCTGGGAAGTTGCTGATGTGGGGGAATGCAACTACGCTGATTATTTGGTTAGCCGAGGAATCCCAGTACCAGATGGTTGGGGTGTTGGACAAGTACCTGAAGGAACGACAGAAGAGGAAGATGCAGAGCAGAAGGTTAAAGACGTAGTTCCTCTAATCATGGCCAAGCAACAGCTGCTGAACAGCCTTGACAACAATGAGGAGATGAAAGAGCTTGTGAAGATAATGGGCAAAATCGATGTGCTCTGTAGGATGATTGTCTCTTTATTTGCAGTGTATGTAGCACTCGTGATGTATTCAAAGGCTACGACATGAGCACTTTCTTTGAAACTAGTAATGAATGAAACACATGTAGCAGTTTGGGCGTAGTGTTGTGAACATCTAATGATTTCTATTAACGGAAATCAGGGGTATCCCTTTGCTAATATAAATAAATAGATAGCAGAGGCCACTGCCGGGTCAACTTTGTTCTCATTCAAGACGCCGAGCAAATTGCAGTCCAACGAGAAACTATGTCATCAAATTCAATTTTAACATCAAAATATGAGTACAACTAAACAACAATGTCATCATGTTTTAGTTGTCATACAATCACCAAACACAAATCAGCATACATAACAAGTGATGTTCTCACAGCAAAATACTAAACAACATGTTCATCAGGTTTCAGTTGTCATAGCAAACACAGTTTCACATAGTAGATAAAAAAAGTCTTCTGATTGGCAAATACGACAAAAGCAATGTAATAATCATCCACAGCAGCAGCGTCAACATCTTCGCCATGGGTATCAGTCTGAATCATAATTCCCCACGGTATCATCTTCTTCTTCGTCCTCAACATCCTCGAACGTTGGCTTCTTCTTGATCAACTCTTATATGTCCACAGCACGACAGGCAATGTTTTCGCCGGCGTCATTGACGTGATGGTTCTCAAAGATATTAGGAACATCTGTGTTATCTTGTACATCGTGAGCAGTGTAAGCATCATCTTGTTGTGCAACTTCATTAAACGAATTCCTCTGCTCAAACCTTTGCAATACTCTCCACCATCGCTACGTGCAAATGTGTCTTCCAAGAAAAACATCTGTGTTGCTTGATTTGCCAAAATAAAAGGCTCGTTGGTCCTGTACACCGCCTTGACATTGATGGATTTGAAATAATCATTAGCTCGGGTTTTGCGATCTCGAAAACAGGTTATACCAATGACAAAGACAATGTAACCACACAATCGATGATCCTCGAAATCGAGATATAATCGCAATCGAACAATGTCTGTTATGTTAGCATACATTTCAGTTGTCTCTTTGTCATACGTATCCGTGCTCATGATGGCACTGTTTTGTGTCTTCCTGCCTTCGTCTCGTGCAAGGGTGTTGTAGCGCACAACAACAACGCAAGATCCATAATGTCTTACACAAGTATCAGGACCCATTGCTAGTGAGTAAAGGGCATCATCAACTGCCTTCCCATCCTCCCGCATCTTCTTAACCTATGGTTAGAAAATAGACAAGCTGATCATCTTATGTACTCAATATATTAAAAAACTGACAAAGGCACTTCAAAAGCTTACATGGTTCTTGAACCATTTCGTAAATCCTGCCATAACCAGTTTGTCAATGTTTCTTGGATTTTGCGGCAGTAACTCCTCTTTGTACATGCTGCACTAGTGATCGCCTCAAACATCTAAATATGTAAGAATGTGCTGCAAGTTTAGTAGATTACGATGTATAAGCTGCAGTACTGCACTTACTTGATATAAGGTAGTATCTCAGGACAGTTATTCAACACATACCAAACCATTTTGTCCAAATCTTTAGGTTTGTCCTCTTGTCGACTCTTCCCCGTAACTCGAACAGAATAATCGAAAACATTGAGCCCGGATTGTCTTCACCCACCTCTTTGCTAAGCTGATCAATTTTGTTTCAATGTATTTTGAGCAGTAATGTCAACGCTTCAGAGCAATGTAGGCCTCTGCAATGGAACCCTCGGGTCTAGCTCGTTTCCTAACATAGCCCTTGAAAGTGCCTAGCCGCCTTTCAATAAGGTATATCTAGCCATACTGTCATCGACCTCTAAGTAGTGCCTCATCGGTAGATGAACAGCCAAATGCACCATCACATCAAAGAAGGTGGAGGATATATCTTCTCAAGGTCGCATAGGATAGTTGGTATCTTGTCTCTAATACGCTCCAAAGCATCTATCCCGATATTGCTCTGCAGAGTTCCTCAAGAATTGTCCCAACTCGCAATCGCTCAGATAAGTCGTATGCCCAATCCTCTAAGGATAACAGTAAAACCCTTTGAAGTAGGACGTGGCGGTCATGAGTTTTCAACCCTTGTACCTTGTTTCCATCTCAGACCGACTCTCCTTTCGTGGTTGGAAGCAAATCCATGTGGGAATCTCACACGTGATGTGACCTCACGTAATTCTTTTCCTTTTACCTTGTCCAAGACGCATTACGCCTAGTCCCATATCCCGTGGTTTACCTTCATCTTGCACGTGCAAATCCTTTCTCGATACCAGTGTGTCAAATCAATCCTAGATTTTAAGGTATCTTTCGTCTTGCCTTCAATGTTAAGAAGTGTGCCGATAATGCTGTCACATATATTTTTCTCGATGTGCATCACATCAAGATTATGCCGCAAATCCAAATCTTTCCAATACTCCAAGTCCCACAAAATGGACTTGCGGGTAAACAATAATCTCTCCTCTACCGTGCCACGCTTCCTTTTCCCGCTACAATTACCAGGATGGTTTCCTGGTGTAATATGCCTGACCTTCTCTAATTCCACTTGCAACTCATCGGCGGTAAGCGTCTTTGGCGCATCACGGTTTTCATGCTTTGCATGGAACACATGTCTTTGGTATTTTCTAGGATGCGGCTTGTCCTTGGCAAGGAAACGGCGGTGTCCAATGTAACAGATCTTGCTAAGTATTAAGCGATGACAATGATTCTCACACAAATAACACATGCATTGTAACCATGTGTCGCTCACCGACATAGTGCCCAAAGCCGGATAATCATGGATGCACCAAATTACAACAAAGACGCAGAAAAGAAATTAGCTGGTGGGCTTCTATATAGGTCTCGAGTGAGAACACCCTTCCATAGCTGTTGAAGTTCCTCCACAAGAGGCTCCATGAACAAATCAAAATCCTTTCCATGACTTTTTGGACCTGGGATGAGCAAGGCCATCATGTAGTTTGATCTTTGGTGCAGACATTTGGAGGCATGTTGTAAGGATAACAAGCACCTGACCACATGCTATATGTGGCGCCCGTGGCCAAATGGGTTAAATCCATCCGAAGCTAAGCCAAGTCTAATGTTTCTCGGTCAAGAACAAACTCTTTGTGTTTATCATTGAAGCTTTTCCACTCACTACCATGAGATGGATGGCTCATTACATTCTCGATCTCTCAGTACTCGGTTCCTAGAATGCCACAATACATCCTCTCTTGTTTCAAAGATCATGAAACAACCTCTCGCAATCTTGGTATAATTGGAAAATGTCTCGTAACATTATGAGGAACCCTCTTCACAGCATCGCCATCTTTCCATCTTGATGATTTGCATTTCGGGCATTCACTTAAGTTGGCATAATCCTTCCTAATGTAACACAATTATTCTTACAAACATGGATCATATCATATCCAATTCCAACCGCATCGAAGGAAATTCTTCATTTTATCAGAGGTGTGTGGCGGCTTAGACGCATCTTGGGAAGATTTGCGAAAGCAGCCAACGTCGCATCGAATGATTTGTTGGTCATCCGCTCAGATGTCTTCACCAAGAAAGGTGACCATAGCTTAGAATATCGACAGCTTATTTCACGGGTGACAACAACATTGCATTGTTCCAACATGCGGGCCCACCGTTTTTCTTCTGCAGGTGAAAGTTCACGGAATGCACGAGCATTTCATAGAATTGTTTCAATGTTGGTCAAACTCACTGGCTCCGCCACCACCACCTCCTCCTCCTCTTCCACCTGAGCATCAGGCAGATCAATATGGTGATCTGCTGCTTCCACGTAGTTAATAACATTGACGTTCACAGCTTCACCATGATGAACCCACCTAGTATATGTGACCGACATCCCATACAAGTGTAGATGATTTTGCACAGCTTGATCGGGGTCTTGTAACTGAATTCATACAACTGCTACACGGCAAAGCACATCTGATTTGGACCACCGTACTCAGCTCGATAAAGTTCATGAAGTTTTCAACCCTCGACATATGTAGCGGAGAATCTTGACGGAAAGTTATCCAAGTCCTGTCCATCCGTTAGACATACAAATTTGTTCTTCTACTAGATATTACAGAAAACATATATGCTTTTTTATGAAGTTCGAAAAAAAATACCTAGGTCGATGTCTAAAGCTATGGCAAGATATTTGGACGAGCAGATCTAAGTAACGAAATATATGTAAAGCTAATTCAGCAAACAGATTTGAGTGCTAAACAGATATGAGCCCGAGCACACAGCCATCAAACTATCGAAGGCCATCGCAGCAACAAAGATCGAGTATAAAATGGTGTAGAGCTATTTCACCTAACAGATTGGCTACTAGACCATGGCAATCTACGTCACAATAAATATATGGCAGGATATTTTAGCAACTAATTGGCCTTGGCATGCCATCTCAGCTAAGCAGATTGAGTGCAGAACTGGGCAAGGAAGCTTCTAAAGCAGAGCATACTGACTGTAAACTACTTCGCAAACAAAGGAGATTAACAGCGTCTATCAGCTAACATTCAGCGCTACACCGACATGAACGGGGCCTCAGTCTAGAATGCGCGTACCGTGGGAGAAGCTGACCTCCGTGCGTCTCCACACGAATGTCGCTAGCGGTGGCGGCGCTGACCGCCGTGCGCCTCCACAAGAACGTAGCCAGAGGTGGCGGCATGGGTAGAGGACGACAGTCTATGAGAGCATACTGTGGGAGCGAGAGGATCGCCGTGCGTCCCCTCGACAAACCTCGGCGCCGACGTATCGGCGTGGCGGGGAGGGCGGCTTTGTCGGAGCGAATGGAGTGGAGGGGGGACGGGGGGAGGGGGTTTGGGGAATATTTGGCCGAAGGGCGGTTGAATCGAATTTGGGGGGAATTTTTGTGTGTGTGTGTGGGGGGGGGGGGATTTTCGCGCGGTGGGCGGGGGGAGTTGGGCGCATGGTTGGTTTCTCCAAGTGCAGTCCCACGTGTCAGTGAAGAGGCAAGCCGAAGCGCGTTCCGTTTGCGTTAGCCGTGTGCAGGACCGAACGTGTGTGGGGTGCAATGCGACCGCGACAGGAGTGTTGTGAGTGTACAGCCTTTTTTCCTTTTAAACTAGGTGCTTCTCCCCCTCAAAAACAAATGTTGCTTCACGCAATCCATCGATACTACTACTAGTAATCCGGTAATCCCGACTAAAACGGCACGGCTGGGTCTTTTCCCGCGCGATATGCTGGGAGGTTGGCTTAGTTGGGTTTTTTAGATTTGTCTCGGTTCAATAAAAAGCAGAGTTGGTGATGATGGTGTGCCTGTCATCCTGCAATATAGGCCGTCCGATCTATATCTAACCGATAGGAAGGAAACTATGACAATTTACCCGCACTCCTCTCCACATTTGCAGATAAGGCTTTCCCTCGTTTATCCTTTTCTCCCACAAGATCTTGATCTTCCGTGCACTAGTACTCCTACAATATGTATATTATTGTGAAAGTTCATATACACCGGCCGAGATTAATGCAAACACGGTAGATTTTCATTACATTTCGAACTTTTATAAGACAGAAAAATAAAAGAAACCCGACCCTAAACCTATTCTACAGGGACGACCGACGTCCTCCATCTGCGATCTCTATGTACAGGGGCGGGTTTCAAGACCCGTGAAGTGAAGGTGCGGTCTCCGGCGAGGAAGAGTAGAACACGGGATACGGACGGGCCAGTTGGCACACCATGCCCTGCCGCCTCCCATGCCCTACTCATCCTCGGAGGAGTCCCCGACCTCGGCGGTGCCGGACGTTGGACGGCGGCAAGTAGGACGCGTGGCTGACGTTGCTCCTGTCGTCGTCGGCCAGCGTAGCCACCGCTTGTGCGGTCGCATCTGTGTCCGGCTACGCCGCTATTAAGCGTCGTGAGAGGCGACTTGAGCGAGGGCGGCGACTCGAGCTTCATCCCGAAGACAAGCTCTCCGCAGAGCGTTCGCACTTGCGGTCATGGCGGATGTGGTGTCAGGTAGGAGGACGATGCGCTATGGTGTGGAGGTTAGCTGGGCGTTGCCGCTTTAAGTTGCGCATTCCGGTGAGGCCAAGCGTCCGGGTGCGTCATTAAGTATGACATACAAACGGACGGCATGAATGCGGGCACCTGGCGCCGGCTGGGAACGCATCGCGCGACGGCACGAGGGACGATGGCTTTGGTATGCCAGGGTAGTCAGCTGCGGTCGTGGCAACGTTGGAGATGCCCTTTGCTCAAATGCGATCCCCGCATATCATTGAAAAAGCAAGACGACCCGGCATGATCTCAGGTCCAGAGGATGCAGTTGGCCGCGCTACACCACTCCGCAGACGGGTAGCGGCACCCCATGCATCCACGACGAGCCGGGTGTTGGGGTGTGTTTGGATTGTGGCCAAAGTGCACCTTACCAAAATTTTGGTCATGACCCAAAGATTGGTCTTTGTTTGGATGGTTGCCATTTCTTTGGCATGCCAATGAACTCTAGCCAACTCTAGTTCATTTTTCTTGCCAACGTCGGCCAAATCATGGGCAACCAATACCTCAACCAAAATTTGGCTACCCAATGCTTTGATGGGGCAACCTTGGGCACAAATAGAACATACCGTTGGTCGTGCCACAGCACAAACGCCACCCCCGGCACACTAAAACCGACCGTGTCTCTCGACGATATGAGCGTGTCGCTCACCGCTGATCGCCCGTGTCCGAGGCGGTCTTTGGAACTGCGCCTGTTGGCCCCAAAGACCCACATGAACGGTTGTCGGTGGCGAGGAGGTCGTGGGCCAGCTCCTCCATTGGACTAGTCTGCGCTACGTCGTCCCGACGGGTGTGCCCCACATGTCGGTTTCCCTGTTTTCCCGGCCATATTCGAGCGTCAGTGCTCCGCGTTGCGCATTAGGCCTTTCACTATGTAGGCCAAGTGAGACAACTTATTGTTTATTTGAGCCGTTCAAGTGTAATCATGTGGTGTTTGCTTATTTATCATTCCTCTCCAACCCTCTTCTCCATTGATCATGTCGCCCTCCAGTCGAGTCCATCCTCCCGCATGCCTCATTTGAACATTCCACCGAGTATCATTCGCATGTACCCACCCTAGTCCTCTTTCAATAGATCTCCGGACCCCGAGATGGAATCGAGAGGGAACGAGTGGGGGCACGTGATACCTAAGGCGGATTCAAAATTTTGAACCGGTGATCATAGCATCCGCAAATCATATATAAAGGGTATTCAATGTTTGTTTCGTTTTTGAACGTACAATATACTCCCTCCTATTCTTTCTACCTTACACATAAGTTTTATGTGTAGTCAAAGTATCTCTACTATGATAAAAAAGGTATCAACATTCAACAAAGCCCAATCAATATTGTTAGATTCGTACGTACTCCTAGATTTGTACTCGAGATGGTTTCCAATTTGACTATTGACAAGATTAATAGTACTCCTTTCACATAGGTGAGTAAGTCATCTTAGGCTGTGCACCGTGACCAAGGAGGAGGGGAAAACGAGAGACATTAATGTTTATTTGCTAATTAATAGTATTGCATGCAATGAACTAACCACTCCATGTCATGTTTGATAGTCTCATGTCATTAAAAGCATGCACACCCTCATCTCTAATTGGTTCATATGTCAAGAAACAAGAAACGAGGTATAAGTTAATGCACCGCTACCTCGTGTTTTGGGATTATTTGGTTTTTGTAAGATGACTTACACACCTAGACGGAGGGAGTACATGAGATGTATAATGTGAAAATTATATCATTGGAAACTCCTTTCACATACGAAATTGACCATATGCTTTGTGTAAGTTGCATGTCATATATTATTACTCTAACATTTGGTCAAAGTTAGCCTCGAAAAACGCATTAGACCCTGTATGCTCTGTGTAAGTTGCATGTCAAATATTATTACTCTAACATTTGTGTAAGTTGCATGTCATATATTATTACTCTAACATTTGGTCAGAGTATAGTGGAAGTGGATCCTCTGACGTAGGTATCCCTGCCTTACCCTCCCTTTCGGTCACTTACTGGCGGACCCCATGCTTGCTAGGCCCCGCATGTCAGTTACTCCCTCTGCTTTTATTTACTCCGCATAAAACGGAGGGAGTAGTGGTATAATAAATGACGCGGGCGGGGGAGGGGGAGGGACGTCGGTTTGCTCTCAACTGCGGTCCCACAAGCGGCGAAAATGCAAGACGGTTGCGTTCCATTCGGTGAGCGACATGGAGGGTCCAGCGTGCCGGGCTGCAACGCGGACGCGATAAGAGCGATGTACAGTCAAAACCGATTGACCGGTTGTCACCGGAACCACTATTCACACCAGAACCTTCGCTGCTCGGCCTACGCCAGCCACTGCCCTAAAACCACACCAAATATCCAGCCCATTCACCCACCTTTCGATCCCCTGGGCCGCATCAAGCGTCCCCTAGTTCGCCGGAAAGCCATGTTGCGCCGCAAGATCACTTACTACAAGATCTTGGCGCCGAGCGCCCGCGAGAAATCACGGTGGCGGTCGGGCGCCATGCACCTCCGTTCCCAAGCTCGCGGCGGCGGGCCAATCCCCGAGTTCTCTAGAGCCAAGCTACAAGGAGGAGGAAGCCGATCCAATGTTCACTGCGGAGGTCGCGGCGCAGAAGGCCCCCGATGGGTGTGAGACGATGGACGTCGACTTCGTGCCGGCGTACGAGTCCTCCATGGTGCAGGCGGACCAGCGGTTCAACATGGCGATACTAAAGGAGTACCGGGAGGCAGATGCTCAACTCGACATGGAGCGTGCGCACGCCGCTGCCATCGAGGCTCTCCTGCAGGCGGAACTGGATGTCGTGGATGTGAACCGGGCGGCGGAGACTCAACTTGAGGCGGAGCGCGCGGATGCCGCTGTCATCGAGGCCCTCCTGCAGGCGGAACCGGACGTCCTGGACATGAACCGGGCGACAGAGGCTCGAGTCGACGCAGAGGGCGCGGATGCCGCTCTCATCGACGCCCTCCTGCGGGCGGAACCGGAAGTCCTGGACTTGAACTGGGCGGCAGAGGCTCGACTTGACGCGGAGCGCGCGGATGCCGCTCTCATCGACGCCCTCCTGTAGGCGGAACCGGAAGTCCTGGACTTGAACCGCGCGGCGGAGGCTCGACTCGACGCAGAGCGCGCGGATGCCGCTGCCATCGAGGCCCTCTTGCAGGCGGAACCACACATCCTCGACTTGAACCGGGCTGTGCTCTGGTCCGTGCAGAGCGCCCGCATGCTCCGTTTGAACGAGTAGCTGGAGGCCGAGGACAACCACGGTGTGGAGACACACGTCGGCAGCGACGGCAGCCAAAGACGACGAGGCCGTCTCTTTCCGCGAGCAGTGATAGTTTTTCTTTATGTTGTTGTTTTTATTATTATGGATCTTTTGTTGTGTAAAAACATACTATTTGTTATGCAAGTCGCTTTGAGTCTACCATTTCAAAGGCGGTTGGATGAATATCCTCGCCTCCTAACCCTTCTTTCCTTCTTCCTCACCTCTTCTTCTTCCCCAATGCACCACCGCAGACGGGCCGTCACGGATACTCCGGTTGGATAAACATACTCTATGAACGAAAATTATGTGTCGGCGATAGGATGGCTGAGTTTGGTTTGTTCACATGCGACAAAGACGTGTCGATTGAGGGTGCTGCCCTTATTTGGGTTTGCGGCGTGCAGGAGGCGAAGTGTGAGAGTGCGGTGCAACTGCCATGCGGCGTCTTGAGCGACCGTGTGAGGGTGCGGTCTGCGACCGCGCGACAGCCGTACGCAAGTGTACCTCCTTCTCATTTTGAAAACTTTAGGCAAGCTTGGCAAAAAAGTGTGGCGAAGTTTGGCAATGCAAGGCCTAGACCCAAACAGGATAAGTACCTACTACCTCTGTCTGGGTTTATTGGTCCCCATTGTATTTCGTGCCAAATTTTGACCATAGATTAAACTAAGAAAATGTTCACGCATGTCACCAAACATTATATTTTTCAAAACTATGTTCAAGTACGAATCCAACGAGATAATTTTTCTTGACATGCATGAACATTTTGTTAGTTTAATCTTTAGTCAAAATTTGGCACAAACTATAAAAGGGACCTATAAACCAGGACAGAGGTAGTACATACTAGGAGTACTAGTGTTAAAAAAAGAAAGGCGGTGTTTTCCTTCGATACAAATCCTCGTTTCACGTGTCAATTAATGCATATTTTTTTTCTCGAAAGACAAAAGAGCTAACCATCTCACCCCTCGTCGCTTGATTAATGCAGCGTCATGCAAACAAACCTTCTCACTTCCGCATGCATGCATGGGATATTAATGTCCTTGGTTGCTAGCCCCATCAATTTTGCCTCGATTAGTGTCAGTGGCCCTTTGCAAATTGTAATTTTGATATACTGGCCTTGTGTACAAAAAAAATGGAGGTAGTAGTAACTATATTTAAATTCCTTGCCCATTGCGGTGACGTCGACGAATTTTTTTTGTGGTTTTGCGAAGTGCGTTCGACGGAGAACACCATTGAGGGAGACCATGGTAAGTCGTTACGTAAGTGTCACCGCAAGCCGAGACAACCGCCTTATTTGCATCCAGGAAGTCCTTTACTAGTACTACTACTAGGAGTACTAGTGCGGTGAGATGGTTTCTCGAAGAAGACGATGGAGAAGCGGAGTCAAGAAAGAGTGAAATGATAGTTGCTTCGTCTGCGTGCTTTATGATTTGACGCCTCACCGCTTTGTGATTTGTGATAGAAGGGACAGAGAGTAGACTCATGCTCTATCTTTGTACTACTCCTACAGGCGTCCAAGCATGGGATAAAGAGGAGAGACGTTGCATTTTTCTATTCCTTCAATCAATCAATCAGGGAGTTTTGGTTCCATGTTTTTGGCTTTGGCAACGCCGTCCACAATGGTTCCCACGATGCCAAAAGCTATTTTCACATTTGGCTACACATTGTGGATGCCCTTAACTGTACCACTTGGTTTTGCTCCTATGTGCTATCTATACAAATCTCAATTATATTGATCTAAAAAATTATAGAATCAAAGATTAGTAAAAAGGAGGTGATTTTGCCGCGCGGATGGCGGGGGAGGTTTCTTATTTTCGGAGGACATTGTCCTGGCGGGTTGCTAACATGCGGTCCCATGTGTCAATGCTTTACCAAGCTGATCCGCGTCCCACATGAGGCAGAACAACGGCAGAAGCAACACGTGGTTAAGTTGAAGAAGATGAGGGAGAAGCGACCAAGCTGATCCGCGTCCCACATGAGGAAGAACAACGGCAGAAGCAACACGTTGTTAGGTTGAAGAAGATGAGGGAGAAGCGGATTCAGCAACGAGTGAGTGATGGTTGCTTCGTCCCTCCAACTTCCTTTTTTAGCATTATTACTTCGTCCCTCCAACTTAACTGCGGGAAAGGTGCAGCTTTGTGATTTGACGCCTCATTGCTCATTACTACGCCGGCGCCATGACTAGGGTGCTTCACCCCGGCTGCTCTGCACTATATTCCGGTATGGCACGTGGACCTGGTAGCTTGATGTCCCACATGTCGGCGAAAGGGACTAGAAGATTTATGAAAGCGAGCACTCCACTCTTACAACGGAGGAGTAGACGACACGACGGCCCGATGAACTGTCACTTGTATCAGTATAGTACTATAGTTTTGTCTGTTTCGCATACGATCCATCGATACAAACCCGATTAAATAGGAAAGGGCAGGATTTTTCCGTGGTAGATGATAATCTTGGCCATACATTTCAAAGGCAATTTTAATGTATGCAAACTGAATAATTATAAGTAACAATATGATATCTAGTAAAACTAAAAACACATATGATTTATTGTGTTAGAGTGTAGTAGTAGTGCTGTATTGCATAGTTGTTAGATGTAACATGCGAGAACGTGTGGAGATGTAGTTTTGGAGGGCCTATAGATAGAAAAGCGTAGTACGGTCACCGAACTTCAAAATAAGCTGATTACGGTCACTATATACGTTTTGCGGTGATTATCCGGTCACTTGCTCACAGTTCAGCATCAGATTGCACTCTGTTGACCGACCAAATAGTCTGCGTGGCGCCATGTTGACTAGTTAAATTGACCACGTTCCTTGTGGGTCCCACTGTCGATTCGAATAGCGAAAAGGTCGAGATAAACACAAATTCTACGCAGCGCCGACAAGGCTCCAACCCGTGCGCTGAATCACCTTGTGTATGTGTCTGCATCGTGGCTGATGTATGCGCATGCACGTGTAGGTTGATCACTTGAGCGTGAGAGTGTGTCTTGGTCGTGTGGTGTACTGGTGTGTGCATGTATGCGTGCGTGTGTGCGTGTGAGTGTTGCGTGCATGCGTGGTTGCGTGTGTACGTGTGAGTGTTGCGTGCGTGCGTGGGTGCATGTGTTTGTGTGAGTGTTGCGTGGATGGAGTTCGTGTGCATGCGTGCGTGTGTGTATAATCACCACACCAGCTCCTCGTGGTGTTAAAACAGATAGCTCAAAGATACCAATACAAGGCCACCTTGTCCGGCTGTGCCCATGGGTCATGACTTCGCACCACCGTCAAAATATTTTTTTGTCATTTGTTTTCCTTCTTACTAGCAAGATGCCCGTGCGTTGCACGTAACATCAAGATGCATTTGTATGACTTATTTATCTTGTGAGAGAAAAGGATGAACGAGGGAAGGCCTTATTTGCAAATGTGGAGAGGTGTGTGGGTACCTTTTTGCAAAACTGCCATAGTTTCTTTCCTATCCGTCAGATATAAATCGGACGGCCTATATTACAGGATGGCAGGCACACCATCATCACCAACTCTGTTTTTTATAAGAGTGTATTTTATGTATTTTATAATAGTGTAGATGTAGAGTAGATACAAGTCGACAGGTGGGCATGATGTTAGTGAGATAATTTGATTCAATACTAGATTAGGTGCCACGTGGAGCGTTCAACTGGTCAACTAGTCATCTCATGTGAAAATACAAAGTTGTACGGTGAGCCCGTGACTGTATAATAACCACTAAACGTAAACGGTGACCGTAATGAGTGGATTATGAAGTCCAATGTATGTATCGTGCTTTCACTTCAAATACAATGATCGTCATTGCATATATCGCGAGAGAAAGATGAAACACGCGTGAATTTTCTGGGGGCTTACATTTAGAGGACATCGAGATAGTTTTGTGTGCGTACGTGAAAGGGGCGTCTGGGGTATGCGATGGAGAGAGAGATGCTCTTCGTTTCTCTTTATTATGACTAACTTTGTATATAGTATAAAAATATACAAATTCACAATGTGGAATAAATATCATTGTGGGCACAATGCAATGCAAATTAAGCGTTCAGACCTCCATATAACTTTGTAATGTTGTATATATGTAGAAACTCTAAAATAATTTTTTGGCCACACTTTATTCAAAAGGAATGTTGTATGCGAAATAAACGTGAAGAGAGGGCTTTTTAGATCAATGGGGTACGTGATGTAACATGTGTGAATGTGTAGTTGATGCATTTGGCGGGGCCTAGAGAGGTATGTGTGTGTATTACGTATTCGAGAGAGGCATGGATAGAGGGGCCGACGGAGGGGGAGAGATAGCACGATAAATGAGGGTGGTCTAGAGAGAGAGACAAATATGACGTCACGACAAGAGATTCCATTCCCTTGAGTGTGTATATGCAAGGGGGGAGGGAATAGAGGCACCAGGAGAATTTTTCTGTGTGTGTGGTGTTTGTGTTGGTATGTGTGGGTGTGAGAAGATAATGAGACGTGGGGCAGAGGGTGTGTGACCGCGTGAGGTCCGGTGGGTCGAGGTGAGGCCCTTTGTTCGGTTCCGTCCTGCGCCACATTGGTCGGCCCATGACACATTTAGGAAGACCCATGGATGACTAGTCGTACAAGACAAAGATAACAGAATTGTGAAGGACTCTGTGTCCACTAACAAAGCCGGCTAGGATTTGTAACCCTAGGTTCTCGGACTAAGGTAACCCTCTATCTCTCGATATTACTATTCATCCAACCTAACTTTAAGGGGCATCCTACAGAATGCTCTGCTAGAATCATACTCGTCGATTAGGAAGAGAGGTGTGAGATAATGCGTGAGAGACAGGCGTAAAGATAATGTGCGTACATGAGACACATAGGCAGGTCCATGTATATAGAAAGGGTCGATGAGGATTGTGCGTGTGTATGTTTGCGAGAGGAAGAGTGCTTGTGATAAAGGTTAGTGAAAACAATTGTAAATGGTTACGAAAGGTAGGGAGGGTAATATCTAGAGAATGTGTGCGAGAAAGACACCTCGTGAGAGATTGTGTGAGCATGTGTGAGAGACCACCGATGGAGAGTGAAACTACACGTAAAAGACTGCTCTACACATTGATTAAAGATATAAATTGTATCCAAATATTAGGATGGGATCATGATATTTGCAATTAGCGTGAGGAGCGGTCATTGATCCATCGTACATCTAGATTCTATCAATTTGAGCATGTCTATGTTATTATTCGACACAATTGATCCACATAGTTAGTATTTTGAACTCCAGATAATGCATCGCTTTAGCAATCGAATATAAACTTGAGTATAGTTCATGTTGTGTGTGTAAAGCAAATTATACATACGAAAGTTACACAATGGACATTTATAAATAGCTACCTATGAACTAGTATACATTTGAATTCAACCTAAGGTGGTTTAAAAAAGTCGAATTCAACATGAAGTCCATTCAATTATTTGAATTTGATATCATGGCATTTGTAAACCATACCTAAACTATGGGGGTACCAATCTTTGCTCTGATTTTGTACATAATAGCATATGCAGTCGTGTACAAAATAGATTCAAATTAGGTCCTCCATTCCAAAATAATCGTAGTTATAGGATTTTCAAGTGTCAAAATTCAAAAGGAAGCGGATAATTTAATGAGGTTTTCAAACATACAAGGTCAAATATAACGTTGTCTATTTAGGTCAATCCTCATAGTTCAAGAGGACTCTAAACGTCAATGCTTGTGTGTCAAAATTTCGAACGAAGCGCCAAAGAGCCTCTACTACTCGAAACCGCTGCGTGAGACCAATGTTTGGTAGTACAAGGAAATTACTTTTCTAATAACTCCGACTGTGAAACCTATCGGCCCGACGTACAAAGGTCAAAACCGGGTAGGTTTGTAGCTTCATCTAGACGCCACGCATACCGCCTCCGAAAACATTCATACACAATGGCCGCCCTAAGCACACATGCGCTGCGGCCAAATCGCCTCCCGCCCACTATTTGGGACACACAGGATTAGCATCCTGCCCCGACCATGATGAGGTCTGAAATTTAAGAGGGGGGCAAAGTTTGTACTTTCCCCAAATTTCAAACAAGCGCGTCCCATCTTCTGTTCAAAAAAGCCAAAAACAAGCACGTCCCAGACTGAAACATGGTTCCCCCCCACCCGTCTGAATTCCCATTCATACTCCGTGGGCCCCAAAACTACCTCTCCACCTGCCAAGGAACCCCGGCGTCCTCCGTCCGCCACCCCATCCCACCCATCAATCAACCGCCTCCTCCATCGCGCCGGAGCCGATACCCGACGTCGTTGCCCACCACAACCTCAACCGCAACGCCCTCCACGGCTAGTAGTTGAAGCCGAGGCCGAGCCGTCTGCATTCGAGCCAGTTCAACCACGCCGTCACGCACCTCACCGCTGCCGCTCCAACTTCGCCACCTCCACCGCACCGAGCTGTTCTCGCTACGCCGCCCTTCGCCGCCTTGGATCTGCTTCCCTCCCCGACATACAGCCACGGCAACACAACAACAATTTGGCCATGGGTTCGCCCAAGCTCGCACCCTCCAGAACATCAGTTTCCCTAGTAAAAACAAGAAGATCGGTGCGACATGTGGAGGTGACCACACCGGCAACCGAAGAAGGTACTTCTCTTCCCTTATTCGTGCAAATCTTACGTCTCTACTTGCATGGTATTCATCCCACAGAATACACTAGTTGACCGCTTCTTCTTGATACTAGATGTTCCTAGTAACTCGCGATGCACAAGGTTTCTCCTCATATACTATTTCACTTTAGCTAGAGGTCCGTTGCCCCCCTGAATTTCAATTTCTGGCCAGTTGATTCCCAATTAACGGAAACAATCCCCGGCATAAAAGGCGCTAGTACGACTATTACGCCGGGGAAGCAGCGCCTTGGTGTTTATCTTAGGGGCGTCTATGGCCTAGAGCTACTGGCGCTCGATCTGGAGGTCAGCCGGGATTAAAGGGATGGCTTGGGGGCGCTGCCAAGCACGACGGTGGTGTGAGGTCGATGGGAGGGCGGGGCGGCGGAGGCACGGGTCTGGGCCGGTGGTCGCCGCGGTTTGTGAAAGATCACAATCCTTGATGGCGGTAGGTAGGCGAAGGCCATCTGCCCGTTCCTTATAGATCGGACGGTTCATTAAAAAATCGATCGACCTATTTATTTTCAGTCGACTATTATCTTAGATATGACCACATGTGGTGGTGTCTTTGGAGGAGTACACATTTCTGTGCTCATATATTACAAAATCATACTAAGTAGAATCTAATTTTGTTTGCCATGCAATGTTGTAGAGCTATCATATGTCTCCGTCATTTATTTTTAAGCCACCGCTATCTGCTACCTTTTACAAAGGCACTAGTTCTCGCACACACTTCAACAATACTCTCACTATTGTGTTTTTATGCAAGGGTATTTCAGACTCTCCTGCCAAAAGAGAAGCAGCAAAGAAAAGAGAGAAGTCGCTCCAGCTTGGTATACGGGTAGGCAAGACACGTTACAATGCTATAAAGGGTGCGATGTCGTGACGGAGGCGATGGCAATAGCTCATAGTTGATGACCTCGCTCGCAATGAACCAACATCCCAGGTGCTTGCTTTAACTTCGCGGTGTCATATGTGGTTGCATGTTGGTGTCTAGCTTGTATTCGAAAGGCCGAAGTCGGTCTTTATTAAGATAAGGAAAGATATTTTTTACATGAACCACCATCCTGTGAGCACCAGAAGAAAAATAGCTAGTCGTAGCCTTGGCCGAGCCAGTGACAAGCCCAAGAAAGACAGGCATCACACGAAGCCAACTAAAAAGCCGCGATGGTGGCGAAGCAGCCCGCCTCCCACAAGGCTCTCGTGTCCTAGATGATCAAGTTCACCACTCCAAAGCCGGATGTCTAGCTTGTATTGCTTCCAATTTGGTTAAATTGCATCCGCTTAGCTTACACATTATACCTTTGAATATGACATGCCTTTACATTTTGGTACATACTAGTACATACGTGTATTAACCATGTTCTTACATCAAACTAATGTTCTTGTGGATCCTCATCAATCACTTATGATGAGGCAGGCAGGAAAGGGGACTACTCCTCATTTAAAGAATGCAGCGTCAGCCTCCCGACATGATTCTCAAGAAACAGAAATGCTAGATGAAGATAGTGAACATAACTCTGTAGTTGATTACAACATTTTCCCTACACTAGCATTGCAGGTGCCATCTCTAACTTGGCAGCGTGATATGTGGTTGCATGTTTCATATGGTGTCTAGATTGTAATTCTTCCAATCTGGTTAAACTGCATGTGCTAGTCTACTTAGCTTATACTCATGTAAATGTGACATTATACCTGTTAATGTGACATGCCTTCCTGCATTTAGTACATAGTACATCTGTCTATTAAGCATGTCCTTACATAAAACTATTGTTTTTTTGTATCCCACATCAATCAATATGACGAGACACCTTTAGTATATGCAGTGCGATATTAGTTGCATCTTTCATATGATTTATAGCATGCTTGCTTCTAATTTGTTGAAATTCCATTTATGATGGGACACTTTTAACTTGGCGATCATATTGGTTGCATCTTTCATGTGGTGTCTAGCTTGCATTGCTTCTTATTTGCTTTGGAATGGTTTACCTTACTTTACACAAACAGTTGTGAACATGCCATGCCATCCTGTTTTTCGTACATATTCCATCCTGGTATCATGTGTTTGCCTTACATCAAAGTAGTGATTGTCAGTATCATGCATGAAGGAGTTCTGAAGAGAGAATTTTATTGCTTTTTCTTGTCGATTTTACTTGACAATTCAAAATCAATTAAGCGGAAGGAAGTTAGCAAGGCAGCGGATAAAGGTGCTCCTTCCAAACGGAGGGCCTCTATAGTTTCTACTCCTCCACACCCCCAAGATGATTTCCAGGATAACACATGCATAGACACTCAACAAAGTTGTGTTTATGATGAGCACGTCTCCCCTAGTGCAGCATCACTGGTGCTCCCTCTAACTTGGCACTGTTATATGTGGTTGCATGTTATGTGTGATGTCTAGCTTGTATTGCTTCTAATTTTGTTGAATTTCATCTGCTTACTTTACACATTATACTTGAATAAGACACGTGTTCCTGTTTCTAGAACATACAATATCTATCTATCACACCATGTTCTTACATCAAATTACTACTGTTGTGTAACCTGCAACAATCACTTATCATAAGACACGTTTGACTTCGGAGTGTGATATAGGTTACATCTCACATTCTTTTCTAGCTTGTACTACTAATTTGTTGAAATTGCACTTATGACGAGACAGTTTTAACTTGGTAGAGTGATATTATTTGCATCTTTCATATGGTGTCTAGCTTTCATTCCATTGCTTCTAATTTGGTGAAATGTCTTCTTCTTAGTTTACACATCATAGTTCTGGTTATCTCTTCCATCCTGTTTTTCATACATATTACATCCTCCTATCATGTGGTTGTCTAACATCAAAGTTTTATTAAATGCATCACGCATCAATTTGTTCTCAAGAACTAAATTTTATTTGTTTTTCTTGTCGGCTTGACTTAACATGGCATGCAGAAAGAGGAAGAAACAGAGAATGGCGGGGAATGAGAAGCGGATGAATCCTGCAGATTCTCTGGTAATCTGATGGTGCAATAGAAGGTGAAAGTCCAGCGGAAAATTCTACAAACACAAGATCCCATGCTACGAACTGCAAAAAAGCCAAATGAAACAAATAGCTGCCAACAAACAAGCGAGAGACAGCCCTAGTTCTTGCAACACCTACCACAAGATTACTACCGGTGCACGACATACTCGTGAGTCAACTGAGCTAGCGGCACGTTCCCAAGCTCCCGTGCCACCTGACACTACTTCCCAAGCACTCTTGACACAAGACGAGTTCGCAATATCAGATGAACCTTGTGAGCTTCAACAGCAAGAAGGTAGTTGCTGGAGTCAAGTTACAGTTGCATGCTTCTTTATATGTAGTCTCACAGTTTGGTGTACACTAACACTTCCTATGTTTGTTGTTGGACTAGCACCTAGGTGCAAGAGGAAACAAACATCAGGGATAATGCTCGATAGGTTAACTAAATCTAGAGGAGGAAGAATGGAGATCCGTTTTGAGGTAGGTTTAAAAAGGCCACGTGATGCTACAGAGTCAGCCAAGTTAGTATTAGAGGCAGCGGTTGCCGATAGGTGTCATGTACGTATCCTCCCAACATGGATTCAGTACAAGAATGACGAAGACGAAACCCAGTTCAACACCTTCCTCGACCATTTATCTGTAAGTATGGTTATGTATGGAAACTAGTAATATCGTCTTGCTCTGTCCCATACTTTCTAGGTTGTCGATAATGAGACTCCCATAATTTTCAACAGATGAGGTTCAAGTTGGATAGCCAAGATGATACAACGGACAAGCTTGCACCCATGTTTTCAAGTCCGCTCTGCGACAAGATTTCGGTATAACTTGAGGAAAACTCACTTTGAAGGCAAGGCTAACAATGAACTTTCCCAAACATCTCTAGTGGAAAATATATCGGATGAAGACCGAGGGGCCTTGTTAAACACCGGTCCGATCCGAAGTATCGTGTACATTATATATATGTGATCGGATCACATGTTGAAGTTCTATTGACGCATGTGCCACACAAATCTATCTTCTTGTAGGTGAACTGTTCAAAGAACAAGGCCAACCGTCTGAAAGTGAAATTCCAATAGACGATGTGATCTCATAGCTATATTGCACATCATGCGAGGCTCTTGTAATTAGTCTTTGTTTCACTCTTTTCATTGTACCATATTATCGGATCTATATTGACTTGTTCCAAATGCAGAGGAAAGCCCGCAAGGACCAAAAAGTACCTGAACCAAATGTTGTGGAAATCTTCAAGGACCGTCGCACCAGGAAGAAGGGCATGACTACACCAGTCAAAGCCGCTGTTGTAAGTCCTTAATCCTCATGCCTTTTAACTACTACTTACTCTGACTTGTGCCTTGAACGGCATGGTTCGCAGCCAATGTCTATTACTCTTTTCAATTTTATACACAATTGTCTTAGCGTATCATTGCACCTTACAAGGTTTAAAAGGGAGGAGTGATGTTCCTTTGATCTTGACCTGTAATCTAGTTCCGTGCTGGACTTGCTCACACAATGTTACAATTGCCTGTTTGTCTGTTCTCGGTTGTTTGTGATATGAATGATATCATACTATGCTTACCGTATTATAAACTTCGTCTCTTTATCCTTAGCCCTCAATACAATGTGAAGAAATAGACAATACATTAGCCATGGTACATGGTCATATGTTTGGAACCTGGTTTTATTATGTACTTTGCAGTAAAATACAACTAATATTTTACACAAGTTTACCAGAATAAGTTCTGTATATAGACCAAAGCTATTCTGTTTGGTTTTGCTGCCTCCTTAATATCTTTTGTTCTAGTACTACTAATGTAAAACCTAAACTTTTCAGCGAGCTATGGAAAAAATGGTGGAACAGCCAACATCAGAAGGTGGCGAGGCAACTATAACCGCAATGTCGCCTCTTCTTTGTAGTCGGTCGATGCACATCCACTAACGATTGCCAAAAGCACGTTCCTGCGTAATACTGGGTTGGTTGTTAAGGCAATATCGTCCAAACTGCCTCATGATCAAGATATGCAAGCTCAATCCAATGTTGTATCTACGCTCCAGACACAAATCCATTCCCTAACAGAGCCCCTTGTGAAACAATTAGAAACATTGCTCAATGTCGTCAAGATATGCATGGTTTTGAAACCAGACTATCAGACATTTGCTATGTTGTTCAGGAGCCTAGGGGAAATGAAGGCGAGGGTTATGGTGTTCCATCGGACAATACAGCATGAAAACGTAATATCGGTCAAATGAACCGAAGCTTCCGAACTTACGGTGGTGCATTTATCTGCTAGACTGTTTAGTTTTATGCCAACCTTCCTTTTGTTATATAGTTGTAATTTTTTTTGGTGTGATACAAAATTTATTCTTAACGTGCAGCCACCGGTCAAGAAAACAAACAAGCCATTTTTGTATAGTGTAGGGTGTTCCCTATATTTGCACCGTGGCGATCTTTGATGCCGAGTGGATGTAATCTGTGCAATCGCCTTAATAGCCTAGCGTTAGTTTGGGCCTTATTTATTTCCAAGTCTTCTTTTTCCCTGGTTTGCTAGTGGCCGCAACTACCCATGGGCCATATACGGGCCATAGGATCCATGGGTCTCTTACGGGCCGTCGATAAATGGGCCTGTAATCGGTGGGCCTCGGGTCGTCGATAAATGGGCCTAGGGCCGTCGGATAAATGGGTCTACATGGGCCGTGTCGGGCGTAATTAGTATCGGCCCAAAGACGGTAATGGGCCGTTAACGGTGCCGTAGGACTGCAAAAGCTTAATTCTTTCATAGGCATAACGGGTCATTAATGGGCGTAATATAGGGATTTGGCTAGAAAGCGGGCCGACTCTTGCCATGGGCCAAATTTGGCCCATTAGGGTAAAAGGCCAAGATGTGGGTCGACTCTTGCCATGGGCGAATTTGGCCCATTTGGGGAACATGCCAAGAACGGCCTACTCTTTCCATGGGCCGAATTTGGCCCATTAGGGGAACATGCCAAGAACGTGTTTAAGTAATCGAGGGCGAAAAGGAGCCCAAGAACGTCTGGCCGTCAATAGGCCGAAGCTAACATAGGTCGAAACGACCCATGTAAATCACAGCCGTTAACGGGTACAAAGAAAATTACTGTTCATTATGGGCTAGAGTCACCGTGGGCACTGTAAAGGGCGAAAGATACTGAAAAGGCGTCATATGGGCCGAAGACGTCGTGGGCCATACATGGGCCGAAAGTGAAATGGTCCGGTGTTATATTCGACGGGCCACATGACGTTGTTGGGCGATTTCCTTTAGTGCCTAACGGGCCGTAAAATGGGCTATTTAGTAGAGGCATTAACATGCTTTTCATGGGCCAGCCCGTTAACTTTTGACCAAGTCAAACGGGCCGGCTTTATAAGCTAAATGGGCCAGGGGTGGGCCGTGGCACGTGTCGACATATCATAGGCGCCTATCTGACCCACTGACGAGCTGACACATGTTTCATCCGGCCAATAAGAATTTTACACGTGGAAATTTCCCATTGGTCGGGGTTGTTAACGGGTTATCGGATCCAAAACTCGACCCGATAGCTTAACGACATTCCGTTATGGTGGATGCCACGTGTCGGTCACCCTTGACGAAAGCACTTCAGGACGCCACGATTTATCGTCATGGAAGTGGACACTTCCGTGATGATAATTTTCGTAATGTCATGGAACACTTCTACGACAAAGACATGTATGACTATCTTGATTCAGTCATAAATTTGTCATGGATGTACATGCATGACAAAAAACGCGACCTACTATGACAAACACGTATCATCACGGAAGTGTATTTTTTTTGTAGTGACTACCTGTAGTACATAAGTACTCTAGCTGAGGATTGATGCCCGGGACGAAATGTGTCACAGCCGCTGGATGAAAATTCGATGGTGCGGGAGTACGGATCGTAGCACAGCAGCGGAGCAGGCAAACCGCGTCCAATCGAGTGTGTCTGTGGTAGAAAATTGATGGTTGCCGCAGTTCAGCTGGCCCGCATGTCATGCACACAAAGGTAGAGGAGCGGTGGGGCCGAGAGGGATGATGGGCACGAACAATTCTACCATTATGTCACTGACATGTGGGACCCATAAGCGTGGGTCCCACCTGTCAGCGAAGGAAAGGCAGGGAAAGGCAGTGATAGCCATGTCAGAGGATCCATGTCCACGTCGTGGGACGTCGTGCCGTGGGTTGGAGCGGCGTCGTGGGAATCGCGTGTGGGTGTGGCAGTGGTAGAAACAAGAAACGTGATGGTCGCCGTGGTTCAACTTCCATGGACAAGCTGTCGTGTCTGCCGACACATGTATATCAAAACTAGAGTGTTTATATTTCAAGCACGTGAACAAGTATTATTCTAGTACTAGTTTGGATCCATTGCAATGCACGGGCCAAAGACATTGGTAGTAGTAGTGTCCATCTCTATCTCTAGAGGCCTTCCTCGTTCATCCTTTTCTCTCACAAGATAAACTACTCATACAAATGCATCTAGATGTTTCGTGGAATGCACGAGGATGTTTCCTTGGTGGTCTCTCCGGTAGCGCGTGGTCAGAGTTGCAAGTTGACGCCTTGAGATGCCGACGTTGAGGGGCACTCGGATTTACTCAGATGAGCATGTACGATGAGTTTGATCGCGTAGTAAATGCATTCTAAAGACTACTTCCGTGTCCATTTCCTAATTCTCCCCCTGCCCACTGTTTCACAGGCTAGGCTCGGTGCGAGTGGAGATTGGCTTGCATATGTACGGCCATACGGGAGGGTGCCAACATCAATTTGCACAACATTTACAACGGTGACACCGTTCCCGTAGAACCTTTGTCCAACATTGGGATCAGCTGTGCAACGGGCCACCGCATGAATTGGTACGATGGAACCACGGTGAGATTGAATAAAAGATAGCACGAACCTTGCATATGGCGGTCAAAGGCGGACCATGTTGTCTGCGGCCGATTTGTTGCCGTACGAGTAGGAAGACGCCAGGCTCCTTTCTAACTGCATCTTCAAGGTGACAAACCAGGGACTTATTTTGTATGGGACACATCCTACGATATACTCCCTCTCTCCCGGTTTATTTGTTTTGAATCTTTTGTTTTATAAGTTTCAAATTCAAATTTAGAGCTCCCCATCACATGTTGAGATTACAATGTCCATTAAATCATTGCGTGCATGTATAGTAAAGAAACAAATCTCGAGTTTCGCACGAGTTCGTCTTCTTGGAGCACCACAAGCCTGGCGCAGAAGTTACATTTCCCTCTCAGGGCCCTCGGGACTGAGCTTCAACGCCTTACTACACCTACCTTTGAGTCACTAACATGTGGACCCGATAGGTGACTGGTCCACATGTAATGCTCCCAAAGGCAGAGGGGCGTGGGGCCAAGAGGGGTGAGCCGCAGGTCGGGGGACGTGTGGTTTCATGGGTTCGAGCGGCGTCGTGGGAATCGCGGGTGGCTGTGGTAGAAACTTGATGCTCGCCGCATTTTAGGTGGCCCACATGTCATGCACACAAAGGCAGAGGGGCGGTGCAGCTGAGAGGGGTGAGGTGCATGTCAGGGGGCGTGGTGCCATGGGTTGGAGAGGCGTCGTGGGAATCGCGAGATGAAACGTGATGGTCGCTGTAGTTGAACTTACATGGACAAGCTGTCATGTCTACGGACACATGCACTGCATACCGATCACTGGAAGGAGTAGCAGAGAAAGCTATATATGCGGATAAATAATTCCTTATAGTCAAGCGGACCCACGCTACTACTGCTCCAAAGACATGCACACCATCGAAATAGTCCATCTATATCAATATACACCGAGAGGGAATAATTTTTTACAAGAGAGGAAATAGTTCATCCATCCATAATGCCGTCCCCGCCGGTGTAGCATTTTCTTCTTCTTCTTCTTCTTCTTCTTCTTCTTCTTCTTCTTCTTCTTCTTCTTCTTCTTCTTCTTCTTCTTCTTCTTCTTCTTCTTCTTCTTCTTCTTCTTCTTCTTCTTCTTCTTCTTCTTCTTCTTCTTCTTCTTCTTCTTCTTCTTCTTCTTCTTCTTCTTCTTCTTCTTCTTCTTCTTCTTCTTCTTCTTCTTCTTCTTCTTCTTCTTCTTCTTGTTCTCATTCTCTGTGGGAGACGGCTTCGCACCAAGCTCTTTGGACCATGCAGCTATCTCGAAACTCACACGGGCATCGAGGGCAGCATATTTTATCCGCTCGTACGTCAAGGGATAATTCTCCCATCCAAACGACCTTAATGCCACCGTCTCGTCACCCTTCTGAAGATTTGTACCGAGCACAAAATTTGCTACGTCGAATAGGGATGGTGTCTGTTTAGCACAATCTTCTCTGAATTTTGATTCTGGTTTGTAGGTCGTGATGCTTTTCAAATCAAGGTTGTATGCGGCTCCAGCTTCTATTTGTCCCCTTCGATGGCTGCCCCACAGAAGTATACGTCCTCCCGAGACAAGAAATTGTGAAGCTCACCTGGTATGGAGGGCGAGTGTATGATGTGGTACACCAAAACATCATCTTCGAGGCACAGCTGAAGGACGGCGGCGCTACCGGATCTTCCTGTGGGCACGCCTCCGTGTACTCAAGCGTCGAGACCGATGGCCCTCGTCTCTACTCTTTTGAGGGAGTTGGATATATTGTTGATCCACTGCCGAACAACCCTTGGGTGGACGGTGACGGTGGCAACTATGTGCATCGAGCCTTCGACGAGGACATGTTGGACGCTAAAAACCTGCATTTCGATCTCTTTCGCCATTTGGAACCGCTGGAACAGAGGGCTATGGTTTGGAGAATTAGGATTAGATGGCTAGTCTAACTGAAGTAGTAGATGATTATTTAAAGAGGTTAAAACAATGTGAGCGTAGTGGGGTTTGGATGCAAATGAAGACGAAGGGGAGGTGAAGAAGCCGAGGCAAATCGGTTCCCGATGGAGAAGTAAATGGGAGTAGTGGCGTGCAGCGATTGATTAGGCGGCTAGGTAGACTAAACGAAAAGGCTATGCGGGTAGATCGAGGAGTCGTGCACTGTTCGTGGTATGCGTCCCCATCCTACCAGATAGGTGGGACCTATGCAAACAGATAAAAAAATGTGTCGTAGCTTTTTTTTTGAGCATGTGAGTGGGAGACACAACATTCTCTGGTTAAGGAATACTCCCTCCGTTTAGGTGAGTATAAGTCACCTTATGAAAATCAGGTTTTCCCAAAACCTTTAGGGGTGGAGCATTAACTTCCTGCTCGATCCCCTCCCAGCCTCGTTAGCCAGTGTTCTCTTCCTCGCTGCCGCGTTCTACCTTTCCATTTTTCCTCTTCTCAAGTGTGGAACAATCTGCATGCCGTCCTTGATGCACCAGAACGACCACTGCATGCATCGCGGCGTATGCGTTGATTGGGCATGCACGAGAATTTGGTTACGCTGCAATATGGATGATACCGAACGATGAAGTGAACAGCATGCTAGCACGGGAGACCTATTTCCGCTATACAATCTTTGGAGTACTCATGTTCCTACTACTACTACTAGTAGTAGTAGTAGTACAACCGTGGTACAATTGATGGTCAAAATACTATTCATCCGGTCCTCACAAAGAAGTGACAACACCTGCTACCGACACTAGTCCAGCGAGGCGGCGTGTTCGGGTTACCAAAGTCAGCCTCACCACATGCCTTTGTGCGATCTGTCACCGGCCAGACACATTGGCGCCTCGCCTTGTCTCCCTCTCCGCTCCCATAGCACCACTACAAAAAAAATACACTTTCGTGATGACACGTGTTTGTCACAGTAGGTCGCGTTTTTTGTCATGCATGTACATCCATGACAAATTTATGATAGAATCAAGATAGTCATACCTGTCTTTGTCGTAGAAGTGTTCCATGACATTACCAAAATTATCATCACAGAAGTGTCCACTTCCATGACGATAAATCGCGCGTCACAGAAGTGCTTTCGTCAAGGGTGGCCGACACGTGGCATCCACCATAACGGAACGCCGTTAAGCTATCGGGTCGGGTTTTGGATCCGATAACCCGTTAATGTACCGACCAATGGGAAATTTCCACGTGTAAAATTCCTATTGGCCGGACGAAACACGGTCACCGTCGATGGGTCGAGATAAGGCGCCTATGATATGTCGACACGTGCCACGGCCCACCATCGCCCATTTAGCTTACAAAGCCGGCTGTTTGACTTGGTCAAAGTTAACGGGCTGGCCCATGAAAAGCCTGTTAACGGTCTTTTTCAAGAATAGCCCATTTTACTACCGTTAGGCACTAAAGGAAATCGCCCAACAACGTCATGTGGCCCGTCGAATATAACACCATCCCATTTCACTTTCGCCCATGTATGGCCCACAACGCGTCTTCGGCCCATATGAGGCCTTTCAGATCTTTCGCCCTTTACGTGCCCACGGTGACTCTAGCCCATAATGAACAGTAATTTTCTTTGTACCCGTTAACGGCCCGTGATTTACATGGGCCGTTTCCAGCCCGTGATAGCTTTCGGCCTATTGACGGCCCATACGTTCTTGGGCTCCTTTTCGTCCCTCGATTACTTCCGGCCCGTTACTGGCCTGTTCCCCTAATGGGCCAAATTCGGCCCATGGCAAAAGTCGGCCCGTTAGTGGCATGTTCCCCAAATGGGCCAAATTCGGCCCATGGCAAGAGTCGACTCACATCTTGGCTGTTACCCTAATGGCCCAAATTCGGCCCATGGCAAGAGTCGGCCCGTTTCTGGCCAGCCCGTCCTATATTCTGGCCCATTAATGACCCGTTATGCCTGTGACAGAATTAAGCTTTTGCAGTCCTCCGGCCTGTTAACGGCCTGTTACCGTGCTGGGCCGATACCAATTACGCCCGATTACGGCCCATGTAGACCCATTTATCCGACGGCCCTAGGCCCATTTATCGATGGCCCGAGGCCCAGCGATTATAGGCCCATTTATCGACGGCCCGTAGGAGACCCATGGATCCTACGACCCGTATATGGCCCATGGGTAGTTGCGGCCACTAGCAAACCAGGGAAAAAGAAGACTAGGAAATAAATAAGGCCCAAACTAACGCTAGTCTATTAAGGCGATTGCACAGATTACATCCACTCGGCATCAAAGATCGCCACCAGTGCAAATATAGGGAACACCCTACACTATACAAAAATGGCTTGCTGTTTTCTTCAGTCAGTGGCTGCATGTTAAGAATAAATTTTGTATCACACCAAAACAAATTAAAACTATATAACAAAAGGAAGGTTTGCATAAAACTTAACAAATCTAGCAGATAAATGCACCACCGTAAGTTCGAGCTCGGTTCATTTGACCTGACTGTTACGTTTTCATGTTGTATTGTCCGATGGAACACCATAACCCTCGCCTTCATTTCCCCTAGGCTCTGCCTCGCCACCTTCAGAAGGTGGCGGTTCCACCATTTTTTCCATAGCTCGCTGAAAAGTTGAGGTTTTACATTAGTAGTACCAGAACAGAAGATATTAAGGAGGCAGCAAAACCAAACAAAATAGATTTGGTCTATATACAGAACTTATTCTGGTGAACCCATGTAAAATATTAGTTGTATTTTATTGCAAAGTACATAATAAAACTAGGTTCCAAACATATGACCATGTACCATCGCTAATGTACTGTCTATTTCTTCACATTGTATTGAGGGCTAAGGATAAAGAGACGAAGTTTATAATACGGTAAGCATAGTATGACATCATTCATATCACAAACAACTGAGAATAGACAAACATGCAATTGTAACGTTGTGTGGGAAAGCCAGCACGGAACTAGATTACGGGTCAAGATCAAAGGAACATCACTCCTCTCTTTTAAACCTTGTAAGGTGCAATGATACGCTAAGACAATTGTGTATAAAATTGAAAAGAGTAATAGACATTGGCTGCGAACCATGCAGTTCAAGGCACAAGTCAGAGTAAGTAGTAGTTAAAAGGCATGAGGATTAAGGACTTACAACAGCGGCTTTGGTAGTGTAGTCATGCCCTTCTTCTTGCTTGGTGTGACAGGTCCTTGAAGATTTCCACAACATTTGGTTCAGTACTTTTTGGTCCTTATGCGGGCTTTCCTCGCATTTTAACAAGTCAATATAAATATGATAATATGGTACAGCGAAAAGAGTGAAATAAAGCAGCTAATTACAAGAGCCTCGCGATTGTGCAATATAGCTACGAGATCCTCGCTGCCTATTGAATTTCACTTTAAATGCGGTTGGCCTTGTTCTTTGAACAGTTCACCTACAAGAAGATAGATTTGTGTGGCACATGCGTCAATAGGACTTCTACATGTGATCTCGATCACATATATATAATGTATCCGATACTTGGATCGCACCGGTGTTTAACAAGGCCCTCCATCTTCATCCGATATATTTTCCACCGGAGATGTTTGGGAAAGTTCATTGTTAGCCTTGCCTTCAAAGTGAGTTTTCCTCAAGTTATACCGACATCGTCAGCAGAGCAAACTTGAAAACATGGGTGCAAGCTTGTCTGGTTGCATCATCTTGGCTATCCAACTTGAACCTCATCTGTTGAAAATTATGGGAGTCTCATTATCGACAACCTAGAAAGTATGGGATGAAAGCAAGACGATATTATTAGTTTCCATACATAACCATACTTACAGATAAATGGTCAAGGAAGGTGTTGAACTGGGTTTCGTCTTTGTCATTCCAAGATCAATCCATGTTGGGAGGATACGTACATGACACCTAACGTCAACCGCTGCCTCGATACTAACTTGGCTGACTCAGAGCATCACGTGGCCTTTTAAACCTACCTCAAAACGGATCTCCATTCTTCCTCCTCTAGATTTAGTTAACCTATCGAGCATTATCCACGATGTTTGTTTCCTCTTGCGCCTAGGTGCTAGTCCAACAACAAACATAGGAAGTGTTAGTGTACATCAAACTGTGAGACTACATATAAAGAAGCATGCAACTGTAACTTGACTCCAGCAACTATCTTCTTGTTGTTGAAGCTCACAAGGTTCATCTGATATTGCCAACTCGTCTTGTGTCAAGAGTGCTTGGGAAGGAGTGTCAGGTGGCAAGGGAGCTTGAGAACATGCTGCTAGCTCAGTTGACGCACGAGTATGTCGTGCAGCTGGAAGAACTGTGGTAGGTGTTGCAAGAACTAGGGCTGTCTCTGCTTGTTTGGTGGCAGCTATTTGTTTCTGTTTGGCTTTTTTTGCAGTTCATGTAGCATGGGATGCCGTGTTTGTAGAATTTTCCGCTGGACTTTCACCTTCTATTGCACCATCGCATCAAAGATAATCTGCAGGATTCATCCGCTTCTCATTCCCTGCCATTCTCTGTTTCTTCCTCTTTCTCTGTGCCATGTTAAGTCAAGCCAACAAGAAAAACCAATAAAATTTAGTTCTTCAGAACAAATTGATGCGTGATGCAGAAGAATAAAACTTTGATGTTAGACAACCACATGATAGGAGGATGTAATATGTATGAAAAATAGGACGGAAGAGATAACCAGAACTATGATGTGTAAACTAAGAAGAAGACATTTCACCAAATTAGAAGCAATGGAATGAAAGGTAGACACCATATGAAAGATGCAACAAATATCGCTCTGCCAAGTTAACAGTGTCTCAACATAAATGGCATTTAAACAAATGTGAAGCAGTACAAGAAATAAATCATATGCAAGATGCAAACAACATCACACTACCATGTTAGAGGTCTCTTGTCATTAGTGCCATTGCATATTCACAGCATTGCATATTCATAGCTTATGATGTGTAAACTAAGGAGAAGGCATTTCAACAAATTAGAAGCAATGAAAGCTAGACACCATATGAAAGATGCAAATAATATTCACATGCTATAAATCATATGAAAGATGCAACTAATATCGCACTGCATATACTAAAGGTGTCTCGTCATATTGATTGATGCGGGATACAAAAAAACAATAGTTTTATGTAAGGAGATGCTTAATAGACAGATGTACTATGTACTAAATACAGGAAGGCATGTCACATTAACAGGTATAATGTCACATTTACAGGAGTATAAGCTAAGCAAACTAGCACATGCAGTTTAACCAGATTGGAAGAATTACAATCTAGACACCATATGCAACATGCAACCACATATCACGCTGCCAAGTTAGAGCAAGCACCTAAAATGCTAGTGTAGGGGAAATGCAGTAATCAACTACAGAGCTACGTTCACTATCTTCATCTAGCATTTCTGTTTCTTGAGAATCATGTCGGGAGGCTGACGCTGCATTCTTTAAATGAGGAGTAGTCCCCTTGCCTGCCTGTCTCGTTATAAGTGATTGATGAGGGATCCACAAGAACATTAGTTTGATGTAAGAACATGGTTAATACATAGATGTACTAGTATGTACCAAAAACAGAAAGGCATGTCATATTCAAAGGTATAATGTGTAAGCTAAGCAGATGCAGTTTAACCAAATTGGAAGCAATACAAGCTAGACATCAGGTTGGAGTGGTGAGCATGATCATCTAGGACCTGAGAGCCTGGTGGGAGGCGGGCTGCTTCGCCACCATCGCAACTTTTTAGTTGGCTTCCAGGTGATGCCTATCTTTGCTGGGCTTGTCATCGCTCGCCAAAGGCTCCCTCGACTAGCTATTTGTCTTCTGGTGCTCACGGGATGGTGGTTCATGTAAAAAAAAATCTTTCCTTATCTTACCGACTTCGGCCTTTCGAATACACGCTAGACACCATATGAAACATGCAAACACATATGACACCGTGAATTTAAAGCAAGCACCTAGGCTGGTGGTTCACGGCGAGCGAGATCATCAACTCCAGAGCTACGTTCCTCGTCTTCATTTGCTGACACTACCCCCTCTAAAGCCCTGAAACGTTTTTGGCCTAGCCGCGTACCACACTGGAGCAACTTCTCTCTATTATTTTCTGCTTCTGTCAAGGCAGGGTCTGAAATACCCTTGCATAAAAACACAATAGTGAGAGTAAGGGTGAAGTGTGTGCATAACTAGTGCACTGTAAAAGTAGCAGATAGCAGGTGGCTGAAAAATAAATGACAGGAGACATATGATAGCTCTACAACATTGCATGGCAAACAAAATTAGATTCTACTCCGCATGATTTTGTAATATATGAGCACAGGAAATGCAGGTACTCCTCCAAAGACACCACCACATGTGGTCATATCTAAGATAACAATGACTGAAAATAAATAGGTCAGTCGATTTTTTTAATGAACCGTCCGATCTATAAGGAACGGGCAGATGGCCTTCGTCTACCTCCCGCCAGTTTGTTGACGATCTTTCTCGAACCGCCAGCGACCATCGGCCCAGACCCCTTCCTCCGCCGCCCCGCCCTCCCATCGACCTCACACCACCGCCGTGCTTGGCAACGCCCCCAGGCCATCCCTTTAATCCCGGCCGACCTCCAGATCGGGCGCCAGTAGCTCTAGGCTGCACACGCCCCTAAGATAAACACCAAGGCACTGCTTCCCTGGCGTAATAGGCGTACTAGCGCCTGTTACGTTGGGGAATGCTTCCGTTAATTGGGAATCAATTGGCCAGAAATTATAATTCAGGGGGGCGACGGACCTCTAGCTAAGGTGAAATAGTATCTGAGGAGAAACCTTGTGCATCGCGAGTTACTAGGAAAATCTAGTATCAAGAAGAAGCGGTTACTAGTGTCTTATGTGGGATGAATACCGTGCAAGCAGAGACGTAAGATTTGCACGAATAAGGGAAGAGGAGTACCTTCTTCGGTTGCCGGTGTGGTCACCTCCACATGTCGCGCCGATCTTGTTGTTTTTACCGGGAGACCGATGTTCGAGGGTGCGAGCTTGGACGAACCCATGGCCAAATTGTTGACTGTGTTGCCGTGGCTGTATGTCGGCGAGGGGAAGCAGATCCGAGGCGGCGAAGGGCGACGAGAAGGAACAACTCCGGTGCGGTGGAGGGTGGCGGTTGGAGCGGCAGCGGTGGCGCAGGACGGCGTGGTTGAACCTGCACGGTAGGGACGGCTCGGCCTCGGCTTCAACTACTAGCCGTGGAGGGCGTTGCGGTTGAGGTTGCGGTGGGCGACAACGTCGGGTATCGGCTCGGCGTGATGGAGGAGGGCGGCGGTTGATGGGTGGGATAGGGTGGCGGATTTGAGGACGCCGGGTTTCCTTGGTGGAGAGGTAGTTTTGGCGCCCACGGAGTACGAATGGGGAATCGGACGGGTGGGGGGAACCATGTTTCGGTCTGGGACACACTTGTTTTTGGCTTATTTGAACAGAAGATGGGACGCGCTTGTTTGAAATTTGGGGAAAGTACAAACTTTGCCCCCCTCTTAAATTTCGTACCTACTACGGGTCGGGGGTAGGATGGTAATCCCAGGTGTCCCAAATAGTTGGCGGAGCGATTTTCGCCAAGACATGTGTGCTTAGCGGCCACCGTATGAATGTTTTTCGGAGGCGGTTATGCGTGGCGTCTAGATGAAGCTACAAACCTACCCCGGTTTAGACCTTTGGACGTCGGGCCGGTAGGTTTCATAGGTCGGAGTTATTAGAAAAGTAATTTCCTTGTACTACCAAACATTGGTCTCACGCGGTTTCGGTCGAGTAGAGGCTCTTTTGGCGCTTCGTTCAAAATTTTGAAACACAAGCATTCACATTTAGAGTACTCTTGAACTATGAGGATTGACCTAAATAGACAATGTTATATTTGACCTTGTATGTTTGAAAACCTCATTAAATTATCCGCTTCCTTTTGAATTTTGACATTTGAAAATCCTATAACTACGATTATTTTGGAATGGAGGAGCTAAATTTGAATCTATTTTGTACACGACTACATATGCTCTTATGTACAAAATCGAGCAAAGATTGGTACCCCATAGTTTAGGTATGGTTTCAAATGCCATGATATCAAATTCAAATAATTGAATGGACTTCATGTTGAATTTGATTTTTTTAAACCACCTTAGGTTGAATTCAAATGTATACTAGTTCATAGGTAGCTATTTATAAATGTCCATTGTGTAACTTTCGTATGTATAATGTGCTTTACACACACAACATGAACTATATGCACGTTTATATTCGATTGCTAAAGCGATGCATTGTCTGGAGTTCAAAATACTAACTATGTGGATCAATTGTGTCGAATAATAACATAGACATGCTCAAATTCGATAGAATCTAGATGTCTGATGGATCAATGACCGCTCCTTACGTGAATTGCAAATATCATGATCCCATCCTAATATTTGGATACAATTTATATCTTTAATCAATGTGTAGAGCAGTCTTTTCGTGTAGTTTCACTCTCCATCGGTGGTCTCTCACACATGCTCACACACTCTCTCCCGAGGTGTCTTTCTCGCACACATTCTTTAGATATAACCCTCCCTCCCTTTCGTAACCATTTACAACTGTTTTCACTAACCTTTATCACAAGCACTCTTCCTCTCGCAAACATACACATGCACAATCCTCATCGACCCTTTCTATATACATGGACCTGCCTACGTTTCTCATGTACGCACATTATCTTTACGCTTTGTCTCTCATGCATTATCTCACACCTCTCTTCCTAATCGATTTAGTATGATTCTAGCAGAGCATTCTGTAGGATGCCCCTTAAAGTTAGGTTGGATGAATAGTAATATCAGAGATAAAGGGGTTACCTTAGTCTGAGGACCTAGGGTTACAAATCCTAGCCGGCTTTGTCAGTGGACACAGAGTCCTTCACAATTCTGTTATCTTTGTCTTGTACAACTAGTCATCCATGGGTCTTCCTAAATGTGTCACGGGCCGACCAATGTGGCGCAGATTTGCACCGAACAAAGGGCCTCACCTCGACCCACTGGGACCTCACGCGGTGACACACCCTCCGCCCCCACGTCTCATTATCTTCTCACACCCACACATACCAACACAAACACCACACACACAGAAAAATTCTCCTGGTGCCTCTATTCCCTCCCCCCTTGCATATACACACTCAAGGGAATGGAATCTCTTGTCGTGATGTCATATTTGTCTCTCTCTCTAGACCACCCTCATTTATCGTATATCTCTCCCCTCCGTCGGCCCCTCTATCCATGCCTCTCTCGAATACGTAATACACACACATACCTCTCTAGGCCCCACCAAATGCATCAACTACACATTCACACATGTTACATCACATACCCCATTGATCTAAAAAGCCCTCTCTTCATGTTTATTTCGCATACAACATTCCTTTTGAATAAAGTGTGGCCAAAAAATTATTTTAGAGTTTCTACATATATACAACATTACAAAGTTATATGGAGGAGTAAACGCTAATTTGCATTGCATTGTGCCCACAATGATATTTATTCCGCACTCTGAATTTGTATATTTTTATACTATATACAAAGTTAGTCATAATAAAGAGAAACGAAGAGCATCTCTCTCTCTCCATCGCATACCACCATGTACGCCCCTTTCACGTATGCACACAAAACTATCTCCATGTCCTCTAAAAGTAAGCCCCCAGAAAATTCACGCGTGTTTCATCTTTCTCTCGCGATATATGCAATGACGATCATTGTATTTGAAGTGAAAGAACGATACATACATTGGATTCATAATCCACTCATTATGGTCACTGTTTACGTTTAGTGGTTATTATACAATCACAGGCTCACCGTACAACTTTGTATTTGCTCATGACATGACTAGTTGACCAGTTGAACGCTCCACGTGGCACCTAATCTAGTGTTGAATCACATTATCTTACTAACATCGTGCCCACCTGTCGACTTGTATCTACTCTACATCTACACTATTATAAAATACATAAAATACACTCTTATAAAAAACAGAGTTGGTGATGATGGTGTGCCTGTCATCCTGCAATATAGGCCATCTGATTTATATCTGACGGATAGGAATGAAACTATGGCAATTTTGCAAAAAGGTACCCACACACCTCTCCACATTTGCAAATAAGGCCTTCCCTCGTCCATCCTTTTCTCTCACAAGATAAACAAGTCATACATATGCATCTTGATGTTACGTGCAACGCACGGGCATCTTGCTAGTAAGAATGAGAACAAACGACAAAAAAAATATTTTGACGGTGGTGCGAAGTCATGACCGCGGGCACAACGGACAAGGTGGCCTTGTATTGGTATGCTGAGCTGTCTGTTTTAACACACATGAGCTGGTGTGGTGATTATACACACACACACGCATGCACACGAACTCCATCCACGCAACACTCACACAAACACATGCACCCACGCTCGCACGCAACACTCACACGTACACACGCAACCACGCACGCACGCAACACTCACACGCACACACGCACGCATGCATGCACACACCAAGACACCACACAACCAACACACACTCTCACGCCAAGTGCTCAACCTACACGCATGCGCACACATCAGGCCCCGATGCATACATACACAACCAGGTGATTCCCGCGCACGGGTTGGAGCCTTGTCACGCCTGCGTAAATTTGTGTTTATCTGACCTTTTCCCTATGCGAACTGACAGGTGGGACCCACAAGGAACGTGGTCAACTTAACTAGTCAACATGGCGCTACGCAGACTATTTGGCCGGTCAACAGAGTGCAATCCGATGCTGAACAGTGAGCAAGTGACCGGATAATCACCGCAAAACGTATAGTGACCGTAATCAGCTTATTCTGAAGTTCGGTGACCGTACTACGTTTTTCTCTCTGTAGGCCCTCCAAAACTACATCTCTACACGTTCTCGCATGTTACATCTAACAACTATGCAATACAACACTACTACTACACTCTAACACAATAAATCATATGTGTTTTTAGTTTTACTAGATATCATATTGTTACTTATAATTATTCAGTTCGCATACATTAAAATTGCCTTTGAAATGTATGGCCAAGATTATCATCTACAGGGAAAAATCCCGCCTTTCCTGCTTAATCGGGTTTGTATCGATGGATCGTATGTAAACAAAGAAAACTATAGTACTATACAAGACAACCGACAGTTCACTGGGTCGTCGTGTCGTCTACTACTCCGTCGTAAGAGTGGAGCGCTCGCTTCATAAATCTTCTAGTCCCTTTCGCCGACATGTGGGACATCAAGCTACTGGGTCCACGTGCCATACCGGAATACAGTGCAGAGCAGCCGGGGTGAAGCACCCCAGTCATGGCGCCGATGTAGTAATGAGCAATGAGGCGTCAAATCACAAAGCTGTACCTTTCCTGCAGTAAAGTTGGAGGGACGAAGTAATAATGCTAAAAAAAGAAGTTGGAGGGACGAAGCAACCATCATTTCACTCGTTGCTGAATCTGCTTCTCCCTCATCTTCTTCAACTTAACCACGTGTTGCTTATGCCGTTGTTCTGCTTCATGTGGGACGCCGATCAGCTTGGTCGCTTCTCCCTCATCTTCTTCAACTTAACCACGTATTGCTTCTGCCGTTGTTCTGCCTCATGTGGGACGCAGATCAGCTTGGTAAAGCACTGACACGTGGGACCGCATGTTAGCAAACCTCCGTGACAACGCCCTCCGAAAATAAGAAACCTCCCCGCCATCCGCCAGGCAAAATCACCTCCTTTTACTAATCTTTGATTCTATAATTTTTAGATCAATATAATTGAGATTTGTATAGATAGCACACAGGAGCAAAACCAAGTGGTACGGTTAAGGGCATCCACAATGTGTAGCCAAATGTGAAAATAGCTTTTGGCATCATGGGAACCATTGTGACGGCGTTGCTAAAGCCAAAATATGGAACCGAAGCTCCTCGATTGATTGATTGAAGGAATAGAAAATGCAACGTCTCTCCTCTTTCTCCCATGCTTGGACGCATGTAGGAGTAGTACAAGATAGAGCACAGGTCTACTCCCCTGTCCCTTCTATCACAAATCACAAAGCAAAGGAGGCATCAAATCACAAAGCACGGACGAAGCAACTATCATTTCACTCTTCACGACTCCGCTTCTCCATCGCCTTCTTCGAGAAACCATCTCACCGCACTAGTAATCCTAGTAGTAGTACTAGTAAAGGACTTCCGGATGCAAATAAGGCGGTTGTCTCGGCTTGCAGGCGGCACTTGCGAATCCACTTACCATGGTCTCCCTCAATGGTGTTCTCCGTCGAACGCACTTCGCCAAACCACAAAAAAAGTCGAGACGCCACTGCAATGGGCAAGGAATTCAAATATAGTTACTACCTCCATTTTTTGTACACAAGGCCAGTATATCAAAATTACAATTTGCAAAGGGCCACTAACACTAATCGAGGCAAAATTGATGGGGTTAGCAACCAAGGACATTAATATCCCATGCATGCATGCGGAAGTGAGAAGGTTCGTTTGCATGGCGCTGCATTAATCAAGCGATGAGGAGTGAGATGGTTAGCTCTTTGGTCTTTCGAGAAAAAAAATACGCATTAATTGATACGTGAAACAAGGATTTGTATCGAAGGAAACCCCCGCCTTTTTTTTAACACTAGTACTCCTAGTACGTACTACCTCCGTCATGGTTTATAGGTCCCTTTTATAGTTTGTGCCAAATTTTGACTAAAGATTTAACTAACAAAATGTTAATGCATGTTAAGAAAAATTATCTCATTGGATTCGTATTTGAACATAGTTTTGAAAAATATAATGTTTGGTGACATGCGTGAACATTTTCTTAGTTTAATCTATGGTCAAAATTTGGCACGAAATACAATGGGGACCAATAAACCCGGAGAGAGGTAGTACGTACTTATCCAGTTTGGGTCTAGGCCTTGCATTGCCAAATTTCGCCACACATTTTTGCCAAGCTTGCCTAAAGTTTTCAAAATGAGAAGGAGGTACACTTAAGACGGCTGTCGTGGTCGCACCGCACCCTCACACGGTCGCTTCCTCGCACGCCGCGGTCGCACCGCACCCTCACACTTCGCTTCTGCACGCCGCAAACCCAACCAAGGGAACGCACCCTCACTGACACGTGTTGTCGCATGTGAACAAACCAAACTCAGCCATCCTATCGCTGACACATAATTTTCGTTCATAGAGTATGTTTATCCAACTGGAGTATCTGTACGGCCCGTGCGGTGGTCTGTTGGGGAAGAAGAAGAGGTGAGGAAGAAGGAAAGAAGGGTTAGGAGACGTAGGATATTCATGCAACCGCCTGAAATGGTAGACTCAGGCAACTTGCATAACAAATAGTATGTTTTTTACACAGCAAAAGATCCATAATAATAAAAACAACAACATAAAGAAAAACTATCATCGCTTTCGCGGAAAGAGACGGCCTCGTCGTCTTTGGCTGCCGGCGCGAACCAGCCGTCGCTGCCGACGTGTGTCTCCGCACCATGGTTGTCCTTGGCCTCCAGCTACTTATTCAAGAGGAGCGTGCGGGCGCTCTGCAAGGATGAGAGCACAGCCCAGTTCAAGTCGAGGACGTCCAGTTCCGCCTGCAGAAGGGCCTAGATGGCAGCGGCATCCGTGCGCTCCGTGTCGAGTCAAGCCTCCGCCACCCGGTTCAAGTCCAGGACTTCCGGTTCCGCCTGCAGGAGGGCGTCGATGAGAGCGGCATCCACGCGCTCCACGTCGAGTCGAGCCTCTGCTGCCCGGTTCAAGTCCAGGACTTCTGGTTCCGCCCGCAGGAGGGCATCGATGAGAGCGGCATCCGCGCCCTCTGCGTCGAGTCGAGCCTATGCCACCCGGTTCATGTCCAGGACGTCCGGTTCCGCCTGCAGGAGGGCCTCGATGGCAGCGGCATCCGCGTGCTCCGCCTCTAGTTGAGCCTCTGTCGCCCGTTTCACATCCACGACATCCCGTTCCGCCTGCAGGAGAGCCTCGATGGCAGCGGCATGCGCGCGCTCCGCGTCGAGTTGAGCCTCTGCCTCCCGGTCCTCCTTTAGTATCGCCATGTTGAACCGCTGGTCCGCCTGCACCGTGGGGGACTTCGGACGCCGCACGAAGTCGACGCCCATCGCCTCATACCCATCGGGGCCTTCTGCGCCGCGCGACCTCCGCGATGAGCATTGGATCGGCTTCCTCCTCCTCGTAGCTTGGCTCCAGAGAACTTCGAGGATTGGCCCGCCGCCAGCGAGCTTGGGAACGGAGGTCTGGCGCCGACCGCCGCCGCGATTTCTGCACGGGCGCCCGGCATCAAGATCTTGTAGTAAGTGATATTGCGGCGCACCATGGCTTTCCGCGAACTAGGGGACGCTTGATGCGGGCTAGGGGATCGAAAAGGTGGGGAATGGGCTGGAGATTTGGTGTGGTTTTAGGACGTTGGCTGGCGAGGCCGAGCAAACAAGGTTCCGTGTGAATAGTGGTTTCGGTGACGACCTGTCAATCGGTTTTGACTGTACCTCGCTCTTGTCGCGTTCGCGTTGCAGCCTGGTACGCTGGACCCTCCATGTCGCTCACCGAATGGAACGCGCTTCGTCTTTATGCTTCCGCCGCCAGGGACCGCAGCTTGAGAGCAAACCGACGCCCCTCCCCCTCCCCGCCCGTGTCATTTATTATACCACTACTCGCTCCATTTTATGCGGAGTAAATAAAAACAGAGGGAGTATACTACGGATGAGGATCCCCTTATGTGGCCGAACCCATTGAGTAACTGACATGCGGGCCTAGCAAGCATGGGGTCCGCCAGTAAGTGACCGAAAGGGAGGGTAAGGCAGGGATACCTACGTCAGAGGATCCACTTCCACTATACTCTGACCAAATGTTAGAGTAATAATATATGACATGCAACTTACACAAATGTTAGAGTAATAATATATGACATGCAAGTTACACAAAGCATACTCTGTCTAATGCGTTTTTCGAGGCTAACTTTGACCAAATGTTAGAGTAATAATATATGACATGCAACTTACACAAAGCATATGGTCAATCTCGTATGTGAAAGGAGTTTCTAATGATATAATTTTCACATTATACATCTCATGTACTCCCTCCATCTAGGTGTGTAAGTCATCTGGCGAAAACCAAATAATCCCAAAACACGTAGGCGCGGTGCATTAACTTCTACCTCGTTTCTTGTTTCTTGACATATGAACCAATAAGAGATGAGGGTTTGCATTCTTTTAATGACCTGAAACTATCAAACATGACATGCAGTGGTTAGTTCATTGCATGCAATACTATTAATTAGCAAATAAACATTAATGTCTCTCGTTTTCCCCTCCTCCTTGGTCACGGTGCACAGGCTAAGATGACTTACTCACCTATGTGAAAGGAGTACTATTAATCTTGTCAATAGTCAAATTGGAAACCATCTTGAGTACAAATCTAGGAGTACGTATGAATCTAACAATATTGATTGAGCGTTGTTGAATGTTGATACCTTTTTTATCATAGTAGAGATACTTTGACTACACATAAAACTTATATGTAAGGTAGAAAGGATAGGAGGGAGTATATTGTACGCTCAAAACGAAACGAACATTGAATACCCTTTATATATGATTTATGGATGCTATGATCACCGGTTCAAAATTTTGAATCTGCCTTAGGTATCACATGCCCCACTCGTTCCCTCTCGATTTCATCTCGGGTCCGGAGATCTATTGAAAGAGGACTAGGGTGGGTACATGCGAATGATACTCGATGGAATGTTCAAATGAGGCATGCGGGAGGATGGACTCGATAGGAGGGCGACATGATCGATGGAGAAGAGGGTTGGAGAGGAATGAGAAATAAGCAAACGCCACATGATTACACTTGAACGGCTCAAATAAACAATAAGTTGTCTCGCTTGGCCTACATAGTGAAAGGCCTAATGCGCAACGCGGAGCACTGACGCTCGAATATGGCCGGGAAAACAGGGAAACCGACATGTGGGGCACACCCGTCGGGACGATGTAGCGCAGACTAGTCCAATGGAGGAGCTGGCCCACGACCTCCTCGCCATCGACAACCGTTCATGTGGGTCTTTGGGGCCAACAACGGGGCGCAGCTCCAGCACCGCCTCTGGACACGGCGACCGCATTGAGCGACACGCTCATATCATCGACATACACGGTCGGTTTCAGTGTGCCGAGGGTGGCGTTTGTGCTGTGGCACGACCAACGGTATGTTTGGTTTGTGCCCAAGGTTGCCCCATCAAAGCATTGGGTAGCCAAAATTTTGGTTGAGGTATTGGTTGCCCATGATTTGGCCGACATTGGCAAGAAAAATGAAATAGAGTTGGCTAGAGTTCATTGGCATGCCAAAGAAATGGCAACCATCCAAACAAAGACCAATCTTTGGGTCATGACCAAAATTTTGGTAAGGTGCACTTTGGCCACAATCAAAACACACCCCAACACCCGGCTCATCGCGGATGCATGGGGCGCCGCGACGCGTCCGCGGAGTGGTGTAGCGCGGCCAACTGCATCCTCTGGACCTGAGACCATGCCGGGTCGTCTTGCTTTTTCAATGACATGAGGGGATCACATTTGAGCAAAGGGCATCTCCAACGTTGCCACGACCGCAGCTGACTACCCCGCACACCAAAGCCCTCATCCCTCGCGCCGTCAGCGGTGCATTCCCAGCCGCGCCACTGCCCGCATTCATGTCGTCCTGCTTGTATGTCGTCCGTTAAGAGGCTCGGTTCGAGGAACCAACTCCAGCGACTTAATGACGCACCCGGACTCTTGGCCTCACCGGAATGCGCTACTTAAAGCGGCAACGCCCAGCTAACCTCCACACCATAGCGCATCGTCCTCCTACCTGACACCACATCCGCCATGACCGCAAGTGCGAACGCTCTGCGGGAGAGCTTGTCTTCGGGGATGAAGCTCGAGGTCGCCGCCCTCGCTCAAGTCGCCTCTCGCGACGCGATAGCGGTGTAGCTGGACGCGGACGCGACCGCACAAGCGGTGGCCACGCTGGCGGCCGACAACGGGAGCACCGTCAGCTACGCGTCCTACTTGCAGCCATCCAACGTCCGGCACCGCCGAGGTCGGGGACTCCTCCGAGGATGAGTAGGGCATGGGAGGCGGCAGGGCATGGTGTGCCAACTGGCCGGTCCGTATCCCGTGTTCTACTCTTCCTCGCCGGAGACCGCACCTTCACTTCACGGGTCTTGAACCCCACCCCCGTACATAGAGATCACAGATGGAGGACGTCGGTCGCCGCCGTAGAATAGGTTTAGGGTCGGGTTTCTAGTATTTTTCTGTCTTATAAAAGTTCGAAATGTAATGAAAATCTGTCGTGTTTGCATTAATCTCGGCCGGTGTATATGAACTTTCACAATAATGTACATATTGTAGGAGTACTAGTGCACGGAAGATCAAGATCTTGTGGGAGAAAAGGATGAACGAGGGAAAGCCTTATCTGCAAATGTGGAGAGGAGTGCGGGTAAATTGTCATAGTTTCCTTCCTATCCGTTAGATATAGATCGGACGACCTATATTGCAGGATGACATGCACACCATCATCACCAACTCTGCTTTTTATTGAACCAAGACAAATCTAAAAAACCCAACTAAGCCAACCTCCCAACATATCGCGCGGGAAAAGACCTGGCCGCGCCATTTTAGTCAGGATTACCGGATTACTAGTAGTAGTATCGATGGATCGCGCGAAGCAACATTTTTTTCAGGAGGCGAATCACCTAGTTTAAAAGGAAAAAAGGCGGTACACTCACAACACTCCTGACGCGGTCGCATTGCACCCCACACACGTTCGGTCCTGCACACGGCTCACGCAAACGGAACGCGCTTCGGCTTGCCTCTTCACTGACACGTGGGACTGCACTTGGAGAAACCGACCATGCGCCAAACACCCCCCGCCCACTGCGCGAAAATCCTCGCCCCCCGCCACAAAAATTCCCCCCAAATTCGATTCAACCGCCCTTCGGCCAAATATTCCGCAAACCCCCCTCCCCTCGTCCCCCTCCACTCCATTCGCTCCGCCAAAGCCACCCTCCCCGCCGCGCCGATACGTCGGCGCCGCGGTTCGTCGAGGGGACGCACGGCGATCCTCTCGCTCCCACAGTACGCTCTCGTAGACTGCCGTCCTCTAGCCGCGCCGCCACCTCTGGCTACGTTCTTGTGGAGGCGCACGGCGGTCAGCTTCTCCCACGGTACGCGCATTCTAGACTGAGGCCCCGTTCATGTCGGTGTAGCGCTGAATGTTAGCTGATAGACGCTGTTAATCTCACTGTTTGCCGAAGTAGTTTACTGTCAATATGCTCGCTTAAGAAGCTTCCTTGCCCTGTTCTGCACTCAATCTGCTTAGCTGAGAAGGCATGCCAAGGCCGATTAGTTGCTAAAATATCCTGCCATATATTTATTGTGACGTAGATTGCCATGGTCTAGTAGCCAATCTGTTAGGTGAAATAGCTCTACACCGTTTTATACTCGATCTTTGTTGCTGCGATGGCCTTCGATAGTTTGATGTGTGCTCGGTCTCATTGACTGCTGAAACAGCCTGCGATAATTTAGCACTCAAATCTGTTTGCTGAATTAGCTTTACATATATTTCATTACTTAGATCTGCTCGTCCAAATATCTTGCCATAGCTTGAGACATCGACCTAGGTATTTTTTTCTAGACTTCATAGAAAAGCATATATGTTTTTCCTGTAATATCTAGTAGAAGAACTAATTTGTATGTCTAACAGATGGACATGACTTGGATAACTTCTGCTCGAAGATTCTCCGGTACATATGTCGAGGGGGTTGAAAACTTCATGAACTTTATCAGAGCTGAGTACGGTGGTCCGAAATCAGATGTGCTCTGCCCGTGTAGCAGTTGTATGAATTCAGTTACAAGACCCTACCAACTGTGCAAAATCATCTACACTTGTATGGGATGTCGGTCACATATACTAGGTGGGTACATCATGGTGAAGCTGTGAACGTCAATGTTATTGACTACGTGGAATCAGCAGATCACCATCTTGATCTGCCTGATGCTCAGGTGGAAGAGGTGGAGGAGGTGGTGGTGGCGGAGCCAGTGAGTTTGACCAACATTGAAACAATGCTACGAAATGCTCGTGCATTCCGTGAACTTTCACCTGCAGAAGATAAACGATGGGCCCGCATGTTGGAACAATGCAACGTTGTTGTCACCCAAGGAAATAAGCTGTCAGTATTCTCAGCTATGGTCACCTTTCTTCAGGTGAAGACATCTGAGGGATGACCAACAAATCATTCGATGCGATGTTGGCTGGTTTTCGCAAATCTTTCCCAGATGCGTCTGAGCTGCCACACACCTACAGTAAAATGAAGAATTTCCTTCGTGCAGTTGGAATTGGATATGATATGATCCATGTTTGTAAGAACAATTGTGTTCTGTTTCGGAAGGATTATGCCAACTTAAGTGAATGCCCGAAATGCAAATCATCAAGATGGAAAGATGGCGATGCTGTAAAGAGGGTTCCTCATAATGTTCTGAGACATTTTCCAATTACACCAAGATTGCAGAGGTTGTTTCCTGATGTTGAAACAAGAGAGGATGTACTGTGGCATTCTAGGAACCAGGAGTACAGAGATGAGAATGTAATGAGCCATCCATCTCATGGTAGTGAGTGGAAAAGCTTCAATGATAAACACAAAGAGTTTGTCACGAATTCGAGAAGCATTAGACTTGGCTTAGCTTCAGATGGATTTAACCCATTTGGCCACCAGAGCACCACATATAGCATGTGGCTAGTGCTTGTTATCCCTTACAACATGCCTCCAAATGTCTGCACCAAAGAATCAAACTTCATGATGGCCTTGCTCATCCTCGGTCCAAAAAGTCCTGGAAAGGATTTTGATTTGTTCATGGAGCCTCTTGTGGAGGAACTTCAACAACTATGGAAGGGTGTTCTCACTCGAGACCTATATAGCAGCCCACCAGCTGATTTCTTTCTGCGTCTTTGTTGTAATTTGGTGCATCCATGATTATCCGGCTTTGGGCACTATGTCGTGGCAAACGACACATGGTTACAATGCATGTGTTCATTGTGACAGGAATCCACCACATCGCAATACTTAGCAAGATCTGTTACATTGGACACCGCTGCTTCTTGCCAAGGACAAGCCGCATCCTAGAAAATATCAATACATGTTTTCAATGCAAAGCATGAAAACCGTGATGCGTCAAAGAGGCTCACCGCCGATGAGTTGCAAGTGGAATTAGAGAAGGTCAGGCATATTACACCAGGAAACAATCCTGGTAATGGTAGCGGGAAAAGGAAACGTGGCACGATAGAAGAGAGATTATTGTTTACCCGCAGGTCCACTTTGTGGGACTTGGAGTATTGGAAAGATTTGGATTTGCGGCATAATCTTGATGTGATGCACATCGAGAAAAATATATGTGACATTATTATCGGCACACTTCTTAACATTGAAGGCAAGACGAAAGATACCTTAAAATCTAGGATAGATTTGACACACCTAGGTATCAGAAAGGATTTGCGGTGTGCAAGATGAAGGTAAACCACGGGATATGGCACCACCGGTATGCGTCTTGGACAAGGTAAAAGAAAATAATTCTGCGAGGTCCTCACACGTGTGAGATTCCATCATGGATTTGCTTTCAACCCTGGAAGGAGAGTCAGTGCAGATGGAAACAAGGTACAAGGGTTGAAAACTCATGACTGCCACGTCCTACTTCAAAGGGTTTTACCTGTTATCCTTAGAGGATTGGGCCGCCCTGACTTATACAGAGCAGCTGCAGAGTTGGGACAATTCTTCAGGGAACTCTGCAGTAGAAATATCAGGATAGATGCTTTGGAGCGTCTTAGAGACAAGATACCAACTATCCTATACGACCTTGAGAAGATATATCCTCCAGCCTTCTTTGATGTGATGGTGCATTTGGCTGTTCATCTACCTGATGAGGTACTACTTAGAGGTCCAAAGACAAGATGGCTGGATGTACCCTACTGAAAGGCGGCTAGGCACTTTCAAGGGCTATGTTAGGAACAGAGCTACACCTGAGGGTTCCATTGCAGAGGCCTACATTGCTACAGAAGCGTTGACATTCTGCTCAAAATACATTGAAACAACTGATCAGCTTGGCAAAGAGGTGGGTGAAGACAATCCCGGGCTCAATGTTTTCAATTATTCTGCTCGAAAGTTACGAGGAAGAGTCGACAAGAGGACAAACCTATAGATTTGGACAAAATGGTTTGGTATGTGTTGAATAACTGTCCGAGATACTACCTTATATCAAGTAAGTGCGATCAGTAGCTTATACATCATAATCTACTAAACTTGCAGCACATTCTTATATATTTAGATGTTTGACGCGATCACTATGTTGTGCAGCATGTACAAAGAGGAGTTACTGCCGCAAAATCCAAGAAACATTGACAAACTGGTTATGGCAGGATTTGTGAAATGGTTCAAGAACCATGTAAGCTTTTGAAGTGCATTGTCAGTTTTTTTAATATATTGAGTACATAAGATGATCAGCTTGTCTATTTTCTAACCATAGGTTAAGAAGATGCGGGAGGATGGGCATGCAGTTGATGATGCCATTTACTCACTAGCAATGGGTCCTGATACTCGGGTAAGACATTATGAATCTTGCGTTGTTGGAGATGTATGCTACAACACCCTTGCACGAGACGAAGGCGGGAAGACACAAAACAGTGCCATCATGAGCACGGATACGTATGACAAAGAGACAACTGAAATGTATGCTAACATAATGTACATTGTTCGCTTGCGATATATCTCCAGTTTCGAGGATCATCGGTGTGTGGTTCTGTTGTGCTGTCGTTGGTATAACCTGTTTTCCAGGATCGCAAAACCCAGAGCTGATGATTATGTTAAGGCGGCATACCAGACCAACGAGCCTTTTATTTTGGCAAATCAAGCAACACAGATATTTTTCTTGGAAGACACATTTGCACGTAGCGATGACTGGAGAGTATTGCAAAGGTTTGAGCAGAGGAATTCGTTTAATGAAGTTGCACAACAAGATGATGCTTACATCGCTCACGATGTACAAGATAACATGATGTTCCTAATATCTTTGAGAACCATCACGCCAATGACACCAGCGAAAAGATTGCCTGTCGTCTTTGTGGACATACAAGAGTTGATCAAGAAGAAGCCAACATTCGAGGGACGTTGAGGACGAAGAAGAAGATGACACCGTGGGGAATTACGATTCAAACCGATACACATGGCGAAGATGTTGACGCTGCCGCGGATGATGATTACATTGCTTTTGTCGATTTGCACTGTCGGAAGACGTTTTTATCTACTATGTGAAATTGTGTTTGCTATGACAACCGAAACCTGATGAACATGTTGTTTAGTATTTTGCTGTGAGAACATCACTTGTTATGTATGCTGATTTGTGTTTGGTGATTGTATGACAACTAAAACATGATGACATTGTTGTTTAGTTGTACTCATATTTGGCTGTGAAACTTGAATTTGATGACATAGTTTGCTGTTGGATTGCAATTTGCTCGACTTCTTCGAATGAGAACAAAGCTGACCCGACAGGGCCTCTGCTATCTATTTATTTATATGAGCAAAAGGGGATACCCCCTGATTTCCGTTAATAGAAATCATTATATGTTCACAACACTACGCCCAAATTGCTACATGTGTTTCATTCATTACTAGTTTCAGCAAAGTGCTCATGTCGTAGCCTTTGAATACATCACGAAAGTGCTACATACACCGCAAATAAAGAGGCAATCATCCTACAAAGCACATCGATTTTTCCCATTATCTTCACAAGCTCTTTCATCTCCTCATTGTTGTCAAGGTCGTTCAAAGAATTGTTGTTGTGGCCATGATCGAGGAACTGCATCTTTAACCGTCGCTCTCGTGCATCTTCCTCTTCTGCCGTTCCTTCGCCATTACTTGTCCAACACCCCAACCTGCTGGTATTGGGATTCCTCGGCTAACCAAATAATCAGCGTAGTTGCATTCCCCCACATCGAATCTCCCATAAATACAAATCACACGAATCTTCCCTTTTCTCGCACGAATCAAATTGGAAGATCATCAACCAAACTATTAAAAAATCAGCAATCGAAAGCAGCAGAACAACACTTAAACATATTATTACCCCATGATTCGGGCATTTGTAGAAGACTCGGCCAGGGTTGCGGATTGTGGTTGAGACACGACGAATGACTCTGCGTGATTTGCAGCAGTGGCACCACACCAACGGCAGCGGGTTGCAATGAGCAATCGGCTGCGGTGCGCGTGCCGGCGGGGGTGTGATGAGACCCACAGGCGATGGTACGGGTGGTGACTTGGCGCATATTTGGTTGTTGCTCAATGAAGAGCGGTGGACGAGCAGCCAGCGGACATGGTTGCTGCGGCGAGCTTATGATGCTAGGCGTAGTAAGTAGAGAAGAGGAGAAGCGAGCGTTGGATATGTCAGTTTCATTACTTGCGGTAGCATAGCACCATATATAGTCATAGTCTAGGTTTGGATTCGAACCAGCTATAGGAGCACGTCTTTCTTTTTTCTAAAACTCGCAATGTCTCTTTCTTTGGTACACTAGCTTGTTCTCAGACGCCTTCCCAAGTCTTTGATTTTCTTTCCTTTTTTTTGCGAGGAAGGAAGGAGGACAAAATTGAGAGTTCCTCGGACTCGAACCTGTGACCTCTCGGTTGAAAACCAAGTGTGCTTGTCACTTATGTGGCGAACGTTCCATGTGAGGAGGACGGCGCATTTAACGCATTTTCCTTGCGCCTCTCTTCCTATATATAAAAAGTATGCTACTTGGTGTCCGCTTAGTAAAAAACGATTGTGCCAACCTTGACCGTTCGATTGACATTCAACGCCCTGTCGCATTTCTTGATCTCTTCTTCCTCGAGCCGCCAGTTAAACCAGCCAAGGGACCGCCGCTCGCTTCCCGCCTCCCGCGGCTGGTTGTGATCTTCCCCGGCTCCTGTTCGTTCCCGTCCGAGGCCTCCCGAGGTGTTGTCAATATGGTCAACAACCGAGAGGAATAAGGAGATGACTGTACATGGTGAGGATGACAGTAGGGACCCAACAGCGCGCGCAGTAATTTTGTTTTTTCGACGGAGAAGGGTATCAACGGGTTGTGCGGGACCCGTGGGTCTGCCTAACCTGTGCTTTTATTTCATATGTTTAGCACATGACCAGCCCAGTTTGTTTTTCCTTTACGAAAAATGGCTAGCCAGCTATTTTGTTTTTTGCGAATAACCAACATAGGCCTACTTGCTTTTCTACGCCTCACGGGCCGGAAATCTTTCAAGACGAGGAGGGATGCATTTTCCCGTAAAATGGGCTATGAGTAATAAGAAATGGGCTATAAGTAATAAGAAATGGGCTATAAGTAATAATAAATGGGCTATAAGTAATAATAAATGGGTCAAAATGAAAAAATACAAAGAAAGCAATTAGTTCCCAAATATTGTTTTCTTTTCGATTTTGATATTTTAAATTTCATTGTTTTTGTGCGGGTAAAATTTCATTGAATTTAAATTAAGGTATATTTAGATTTAAAATTAATTTGAATCCTGCTAGAAATTTCAGTCAGATGTCGTTTGGGACAGATTTGGAGGCTAACTTGTGGGTCTACTAGGTTGACGTGTACTTTGGCTTTGTAAACTTAGTCCACAAACAATTCTAGCAGCAGTGACCGTTGGATGTTAATCCAACGACCGTGCTGCTTCTTCAATATCTGATCTTCTTGCTCCAGCCACCCAAACCAGCTCCGGTGGGACTGCTCGCCCCGCCTCCGTGGCCGGGTGTCTTTGCCCACACAGGCCGCACCGCCCCATCCTACTTCATTGCTGGCCAGGCCATTCCTCTACTCACCCACACCTCCTATTATTTTCCGGCGACGGCAGCCGGACCAGTAAACCCTCGTACTCCCAACTGCGTGGGCAACCATTGCCGAGTCTTCCCCGGCTTCGTGTCGTTCCCTTCCTAGGCCTCGCCGTCGTCCACCGCCATGGTGCTCTCGACGCGGCCTGGTCAACATGGTCAACGAACGACATCCATCGGCCATGGACTGTAAGCGCAAAATAATGATTCCTCCACCTGACAACTGTGACCCACCGGAAGGGCCTCTGTATTTTGCGAAAAAACGTTCCGCCCGCTGACATGTCGGACCCACCAGCTATATCTTCGCACGCAAGGAAGTGCCTCCTTATTACACACAAAAAAATGAATACCCACCCTGCTAGATGGGACCCACCATAGTGGGAGGATGACTTGTGGGCCAACTAAGTTGATGGGGACGGAGGGCTTTGTCAACTTAGTCAATATGAACGATTCTAGCTCTAGTGACCATACGATGTCCATCCAATGGCCATAGTGCTTCGTCAACCTCTGGTCTTCTTGCTCCAGTCGCCCAAAGCAGCGCCGGTCGTGCCGCGTGCTCCTGCCTTTCGTGGCCGGTTGTGATGCCGCGGAGGCCTCACCGCCCCCTACTACTCCCACCGCTGGCCCAGGTTATCCCTCTACTCACCCACACCCACTGTTATTCTGCGGCGACGGTAGCCTCACGCTGCAGCCGAACTAGTGAACCCTCGCACTCCTCTCCGCGCGGGCTACCGCTGCTGCGTCTTCCCCGGCTCCGTGTCGTCCCCTTCCTAGGCCTCACCGTCGTCCAGACCACCGCCCTGGTGCTCTCGGCGCGGCGTGGTCAACGTGGTCAACGACCGACTTCCATCGGAAAAGCATCAGACGTGGAGAGGCCGATACCGGGTCCAGACGGCCGCAAGGAAGTTCCTCCTTATTACGCGCAAAATAATTATTCCTCCACCTGATAGCAGAGACCCATCGGACGGGCCACCTTATTTCGCGAAAAAAATGTTTCCCCCCTGACTGTTGGGACCCACCGGACGGGCCATCGTATTTCGCGAAAAAACCGTTCCCCGCGCTGTCAGCTCGGACCCACCGGAAGTGCCTCCTTATTACGCACAAAAAAATGAATACTCCCCTTGCTAGCTGGGACCCACCATGGTGGGAGGCTGACTTAGGGCCTACTAAGTTGATCGACGGGGCCTTTGTCAACTTTAGTCAATATGAACGATTCTAGCTCCAAAGGACTGTGACGATGTCCATCCAACGGTCGTAGTGCTTCTTCAACCTCTGGTCTTCTTGCTCCAGCCGCCCAAAGCAGCGCCGGTCGTGCCGCATGCTCCTGCCTCCCGTGGCCGGCTGTGCTGCCGCGGAGGCCTGACTGCCCCCTACTATTCCCACCGCTGGCTAGGCCCTGCGGCGACGGCAGCCTCACACCACAGCCGAACCAGTGAACCCTCGTACTCCTCTCCGCGTGGGATTCCACTGCCGCGTCTTCCCCGGCTCCCCGTCATCCCCTTCCTAGGCCTCGCCGTCGTCCACCGCCCTGGTGCTCTCGGCGTAGCGTGGTCAACGTGGTCAAGGAACAACTTCCATCGGACGTGGATCAGACGTGGAGAGGCTGACAGGGGTCCACGGCCGCAGCAAGGAAGTGCCTCCTTATTACGCTGGAAAATAATGATTCCTCCACCGACAGCCGGGACCCACCGGACGGGCCATCATATTTCATGAAAAAACGTTTCCCGACTCACCGGGACCCACCAGCTACATCTTCGCACGCAAGGAAGTGCGTCCGGGCAAAAAAAAACCAAAACGATTCGCCCCCCTGACTGCTGGGACACACCAGCTACACCTTCGCACGCAAGGAAGTGCCTGACAGTCGGGATCCACCTGGTCGGAGCATACGTAGCGTTGTCATTCTGGTCGCGAACGTGTACGTACATAATGGTCGATGTAGAGGCGTGCACGTGTCGTAGATGTAGAGGCGCACGTGTCGTAGTAGAGGCGCACATGTAGCATGTACACGTACGTACAACGGCGAGGGTGCAAGAAAGAAAATACGGCCACGTACGTACATACCAGCAGGGTCTCGAATGCCTACTCGCGCATACGTACATGGCTGGGTCGGAACGGAAAAACAACGTCGTCGTCGTGTTCATGGGGAGCCAACCGGCTGGGTCGGAACGGTATGCGTGGTCGTGTTCATCGGGAGGGCTTGGACGGAACATGCGATGGAAACGAGGCCTGGCGTACTGCACAATGGAGGAAACGACCTTGTGTTCGACAGGCCACGTTCGAAACGGGGTCCTGTTGATCAGGAGGGGCCTGGCGTACCGCAAAACGGAGGAAACAGACCTCCTACGGTCGAAACGGGGGTCCTGTTGATCGAGAGGGGTGTGGCGTACCGCAAAACGGAGGAAACAGACCTCCTACGGTCGAAACGGGGGTCCTGTTGATCGGGAGGGGTGTGGCGTACCGCCAAACGGAGGGAACAGACCTCCTACGGTCGAAACGGGGGTCCTTTTGATCGGAAGGTGTGTGGCGTACCGCAAAACGGACGAAACGGACTTGTGTTGGAGCGCTACCGTCGAAACGGGGGTCCTGTTCATCGGGAGGGGTGTGGCTTACCGCAAAACGGACGAAACGGACTTGTGTTGGAGCGCTATACGGTCGAAACGGCAGGGGGGGGAGGGGTGTGGCGTACCGCAAAACGGGACTCCACAGGATACTGTTAATCTCCACCGTCGACCTCCTCCAGCCTCCACGGCCTCCTATTCACCAAGCCTCCACCGCGCGCTACTCCACCGGCTACTGTTCAACCACCCCTCCACACGGGCACCCCTCCACCGTCTACTGTTCATCCAGCCCTCGACACCAAGGGTTCCTGTTCATCCAGAGGCAACGCCACCGCCATCGCTCATCCAACCCCACTTCGCAACGCTCACTGTTCATCCCAGAGGCAGCATCGATCGGCTTCGATTAGCAGCGATGGCGAAGAATCGCTCCATCGGGTTCAGTTAACAGCCATCGATCGATCGCTCGGGTTCAGTAACGCGTAGCCTGTAGTGCAATCGCTCGGGTTCAGTTAGAGCCCAACGCCTCGCTCGGCTTCAGTTTGAGCCAACGGATCGCACACACGCGCGTACGTATGAGAGAAACACGCATCGCTCTCCCACAGTAACCGGTAACTCCCCGAAATTTTCCTCCCCCTTGCTTCTACCACGGTTTTTTCCATCATGGACGGCCCAAAGAATGTCATGCAGCTCGTCTCCGGCCCGCCCAGACTTAAAAGCCCATTTTACATCATGATTTTTTGTCATAGAAGTAGGAGCCCACCACATCTATGATGATACCGGGTGTTGTCACAATTATCGTCATAGAAGTGTCATATGTATGACAGAAAAAAATTTCGTTCGGCCCAAAATGTCACGGATGTGTCTTTTTTTGTAGTGCACCACTCCATCTCCATCTCCTTCTCCGTCTCCGTCTCTGTCTCCATCTCACTGTGCCCCCGTGTACCGTCGCCTCACTCACCTCCCCCAGTACCACTATTCCCTCGCTAGCCGCTCTAGCACCGACATCCTACTCCCCCGTAAATCAAGCCCCCTTCCAAACTCCACCATGGCCGAAAGCGAACCGCGCAACATCCATATGAGCCGCGATTGGAGCAATCTCCCCAGTGACATCCTCGACCTCTGTTGTTCGTGTATGGATATGTTGACCGCCCTGTGGCTGGCTGCATGCTCAAGGGACGTGCACACGACCATCGTCGAAGCGAGGCCTAAGCTTTTCAAGACACCCTGCTTGCTGCTATCTGGTCTTGCGAGATTGGCTCACCATGATACGGAGGCGTGCATGATGCCCCTCAACTTCAATCCGATCTCCATTAGCCGAAACTTCTTTGCAGGTATGTAGTGTGTCGCCGTACATCATTTCCCTCGACATCGATCCGATCACCATCGCCTGAAACTTCTTGGCAGGCATGTAATCGTCGGCATGAACTCCCAATCGGATAGCTCCTTCAGAGAAGACGGTAAAAGTTGGTGCTCGTGAACTTCCGCATTCCCATGAGATTATCCTTCCTCCGTTGGATTATATAGAGTATTACCATCGCGGTCCAAGTCATCTAGATTACTACGCCGCTTGGACGGACCTTGTTTTGCAGAAGATTGTAATCTGTCAAGTACCCACACGACATGCGAATTACGCAGACTTCAAGCTAATTGCCTTGTTCGACCATGGACTCGCCTAACTTTACGCCGGTGCCTTTTTTAGCTGGAGACAACTCGGCTCGCAGTGGATCATCGTCAAAGCTGATACACACTTTTGTGATGCTATTGAACACAATGGCATCATCTACGCGATCGACAAAGCAGATGGCACCACATATTGCTGGGACGGCGCGTGTAAGTTGTTTCCATCTCATGTTAATGATGACGCCATGACACAGTTTGAACTTTTTGTGATGATTGGCATATCCCTGTTTGAGCAGAATTTGAGTAGAACTATGGCAATATATTAGAGACGCCGTAAATCAGCTGTATTTGGAATGAGTTAATTCACGCGATTGTGACCATGTCATTATAGCCAATTTGTACCCTGAATAATCAAACGGTTAGGAATATATGGATATTATCCTTATTTTACAGTAATCTATATACTACTACTAAATATGAGTGTGTATCAATGGCCATGTTAGTTTCCTCATTTTCATGAGGTAGAAACATGCACCACACTGTTGGTTTCATCTAACCATACATGGAGAACTCTATATTTGGAAGTAGTGAAATCCTGCAATGCTTACTGTCGTGGAATTGTCACGACAGATGTCCTTAGTGTGAGGACTTCGTCGCGAGGCCAACGCATCTATGTGGTAACTTGAGAGGGGTTGAGCGGAATCGAGAGACGCAACACAAGACAAGGATTTAGACAGCTTCGGGCCCCGGGAAACATCATCCGGTAATAACCCTACATGTTGTTTCAGGCTAGGTCTCATTATGCTCATTAGAGAGTCGCCGCATAAGCCGGCTCCCCCTTTGTGTCTAGCCCTAGATATTGTTTCTTGCTGCTTGTCCCTCTTTGAGGAGCCCTGCCCCTCCTTATATAAGTTGAAGGGGCGGCTTACATGTAGAGTCCTATTAGGATTTAGAACTAACTTATTCTCTATTACAAGTCGGATACAAGTACGGGTCTTGCTTCCTCGTAAAGGAAATATTACTCATGCCTTCATCTTAAGCCGCCCACCATAATATGAGCCGCCCTCTGGGCCTTGGGCCTAGTCTTCTATGTGACCCGCCGTCGGGGTCATATGTGAGTCGTCGACCGGTGAGCCGCCCAGACCGTGAGTCGCCATCCTCCCGTGGTCATCGGTGAAGTGCCAAGTCCGGCCGGGTCATACTTCCGGCCGGGTCATACCGCGGGGTATATCCCCGACACTTACCATGTGTACATACCTATATTCGCCCTTCAGCAATCAATGGCTAGAATAATATCCTCACAAAATTTTTGCCCACAGAACATGAGTATATAACAATGCATGGTCTGTTAGTTACCTTGAAGAATTTGTTTGTGATGACAGAACATGATTACATAACATGCATGACATGGTAGTTTCCTATGAAGAATCGATTGCGAATAACATGAGTATAACCATGCATGGCACTTCTATATTTTCGAACCTAGTATACATTTCCCTGTATTTTCCTCCCAGTTCCAACAGGGACATATCAATGTTGTTTCTTGCATTATCCTACTCATACTCTGAGTGATGCTGATCTTACATTAACAATGCATGTCCTTTTTGATATGATGCAGTGTCCCTACAGTTACTGCCCTTTGTAATTACACCACCTTTGCCAAAAACAGGGAAGCACAACTGGTTCCTCGCTCGATCAGACGACGGCAAAAGACTGATGATCATTCGGACACATGAGCCGGAAAAGTTATATTGCAAAAACCCCCTCTGTATACATGCAACATGTAATACGTGAGTATCCGGACAGTGGCTGTTACGTCTATGAGCAGGATACCAGCTTGTTGGGGCCTTTAGGATTTTTTAGTTGGAGGCGGGTAAATAGCCTTGGTTCACACTCTCTGTTTCTCGGACTCAATTATCTGATTAACCAGGAGATCACCGTTGGCAAGGACCTTGATGGCAGAGAGGCTCTGTTTGCTATGGAAAACTGTGTCTACACGGCGAGCCCTAGGAGTTCGGGAGCATACTCCCCGATTGTCAAAGATACAAATTTCAGCCAAAAGAAGGTGAGAATGACAAAGGCATCCAGATTAACTTTGATCCTTGGATGTCTCAATTACGACAGGCAGTGATGTGGTTCAAGCCTTCAGGTTGATAGGTAATTGGGCTGTTGCATCAAAAGGGTGGAGTACTGGTGTCTCCGGATCACTGGTCGCTGAAGCGGGGCCGCAAATTATGATGGTGTTGTGTCATCTCCTCGAATGAATTTGTTGTCTTTGTTGCTGGTTCTGGATGGGTAGTTCTTTCTTTTGTTATGCATATTCCTTGTCATTTGGTCATCCTCGTCTATGTCACTCTTTTTATGTAATAGTTGCTTCTGTTTAGATTGTAATTCTCGTCTGGATCACGAGAGTCTGAGCGCTGCAGATGGGTACATTTTGGTGGTGTAGCAAGACTTCTTATGAACTATCATGTCTTCTTTGTTTATGTCGATAGTAGTCACAAGTCAGTGTTTGAATGTTGTATATATCGTTGTTTCGAATTGTTTATTGTCTCGAACTACTGGTGGGCTAAATGAGGGCATCATCATTCTCAAGTGTTCAGAGTATATCTCCTTTTTTCAAGTTATATAATTTGAGCTCATTGTGTTTTCGATGATGTACACTTGTTTGGGCCAGTGAGGTGTCGTTGAATATGGGCCGAGTAGTAACGCAATGCCAAACAGGTCAATTATGACTCTCGGGCCGGGCTCTCAAAAGATCCTGAAAAAAAGGCCGGGCTCTCCAAAAAAGAAAGAATAAGGACTCTTAGGCCGACACGTGGGCGCCACCGGTGTTTTCGTGTGCTTGCGCGCCGAGAGCATATTGGCGCGTTCTCGAAATTCATGCTACCTTTTCATCCCTAGTCTCCCGCCCCTCCCCCACCTCTGGAATCTCGATTCCTACTCCAGTTCCCCCAAATCCCCCTCCTGTACTCCCTGTACTCAAGCGCACTATCATGTCGCTGGTCAACACGGATCTCCGAGCCGGAGATCCTGAGGTCCATCCTGCCTTCGGTCGCTGCGTGCTGTCGCTCAACAGTGGCATGGCGGCGCTTGATGACCAGTTTGCCGACAAAGTGCTGATGGTAACCATCAACGGCGATCGACCTCCCGTCTCACTGGACGACCTTGTCAAAGCTCTTGGCACTGCGCACGGCATCAAAATAAGTGACTTGCTCGTCGAAGTCTGTCCGCCACCGGCTGATTTCTTCGTCAGGTTCCGAACAACTTTCATTGCGATCGTGTGTTCGAATCTTCTGGCGTTAGATTCTGCGAATGCTTGTTGGTGAGCTTTGATCGGTGGCACCGGGATGGGGCTCGGTGCCCTCTCGAGCTTGAGTTTTTAACAAAGCTTACCTTCCATGGCATGCCTCGGCGTGCTTGGAACAGCGAGTCCATGAACGAGCTTATCAACGACCTTGGAGGTGAGCTCGTAAGTATGTTTGTTCCTCGGCACAGCTGGGCTCACAGCGGATATGGCATGGATGAAGAAGTTGTCCACCATACCGAAGGTGATTGGTGTTGAGATACTGGTGCAGGAACCGGGGTTGTACTATTCGTCGCCACGAAGGCCACCGCGGACCACGTTAGGGATGTACCTGTATCGAGTGTTCGTGCATGTCAAAGAAGTGGTCAATCCATCAATCGAAGTCCTGCCGCCATCGCTGGTGCCAGGGTCCGTCGACGACGTCCATTACAGGAGTCAATGTCAGACTTTCCTTGTGTTGCTCGGAGCGATAAATGGCACAAGGCCTACTCCATCGCGCGGCGGAGGCCACTGCTTCTTTGGGAGAAGAGGCAGGGCTGGCTGCCTGGATGTGCTCTAATTTGAGGTAACAACTGAATCTTGTCAGATAGTACTAGTTAAATCCGAGCTATGGGTCTAAAGCACTGATATGCCAGTACATTTTATTGTGACCTGTTCTAATTTTGCACTTGAACTTTTTTTAGAAACGGTTGTACGTCAACTTAATGTGCTAGCAGAACTTATTGTGTTGTCTGTCTGTTTTCTTTGCACAACATTCAAGATATTTCCCCGTCATTTATAAAGACGATGAACCGTTATGTACAACTTCGTTGGTTTCAACATAGCCCTTCCCGTAGCGATCCACTGCTTCCATCCTGATTGTGCCGCCTGCATGAAATTTTTGTATGCAAGTTTAGTGTGCTATGATGTTCTGTATGATTGTGTCAACTATATAAGGTTTTACTGAGCATCAGCGATGCATATGGCTGAAAGATGTATTTATGAGCATCGACCGATGGGTCTCTCTCTCTATCTCTCTCTCTCTCACACACACACACACACACATACGGGCACACAAGCGCACACGCACAAGTGGGACCCGTTGAATTATTTATTTGCTCGTGACAGCTTTTAATTAGGTTCCACTGTAATCTAACTTTTTTCTTAAGTTATTAATTAAGCTCAGTGACTTCAGAAAGTTGTACAGAAGCCTTGTTTGGGTGTTTCCGGCGTCCCTGAATGTGGGCTGAGTAACCATGTTTGGTTGTACTGTACTACACAAGCTTTTTTTTTTCAACATCAGCAATGCAACTGGGCCAATAGTTGTACACAATATCTGGGTCAACTTGTTATCCGCCCCGCTGGGCTGCAAAGTTTCCTAGGAGGTATGCATTAGGCTTAACAAGAAAATGGACTTTAAGAAATAATAAATGGGATGTAATTGTAATAACTCGGCAATTACTATGCACCAAACACGTAATTAGTTTGAAAATTATATTATTTTTGGAATTTGGAAATTTTAATTTCATTACTTGTTGCGTGCGCAATATTTTGTTGGATTTTAACGTGATACAACTTTATTTTGAAATTATATTTAACCTGACTAGAAATTTCGGATAAAAATATTTCGGATCCCATCAAAATGTGGGATTTTTTTTTTGAATTCTGTTTTGAGCGGTTGTTTGAAATTATTAATCGTTGTCCTAGCTAGAAGTTGGGCTGTACTTTTAACAAACCCGTAAATGGGCTGTAGTAAATTCCATTAGACTTAAAAATGGGTTGTACATTCTTACAAATCGCAAATGGGCTATATGTTCTCTGCCAAATCCGAGCTGTGGGCCTACTAAGTTGACGCGTACCAAGGGCATTGTCAACTTAGTCAATATAAACGATTCTAGCTGCAGTGATTGTACGATGTCCATCCAACGGCCGTAGTGCTTCTTTAACCTCTTGTTTTCTTGCTCCAGCCGCCCAAAGCAGCGCCGGTCGTGTCACGTGCTCCTGCCTCCCGTGGCCGGCTGTGATGCTGCGGATGCCTCACCGCCCCGTACTACTCCCACCGCTGGCCAGGCCATCCCTCTACTCACCCACACCCCCTGTTATTCTGCGGCGACGGCAGCCTCACACCGCAGCCGAACCAGTGAACCCTCGTACTCCTCTCCGCGCGGGCTACCACTGCTGCGTCTTCCCCGGCTCCGCGTCGTCCCCTTCCTAGGCCTCGCTGTCGTCCAGACCACCGCCCTGGTGCTCTCGGCGCGGCGTGGTCAACATGGTCAACGACCGACTTCCATCGGAAGAGTCTTGTCAGATGGAGAGGCTGACAGCTGGGTCCAGGCGGCCGCAAGGTAATGCCTCCTTATTACGCGCAAAATAATAATTCCTCCACCTGACAGCAGGGACCCACTGGATGGGCTGGGATCCATCGGATGGGCCAGCGTATTTCGCTAAAAAAAACGTTCCCCGCGCTGTCAGCTCAGACCCACCGGAAGTGCCTCCTTATTACGCAAAAAAAATGAATACTCCCCCTGCTAGCTGGGACCCACCATGGTGGGAGGCTGACTTGTGGGCCTACTAAGTTGACTGAGACGGGGGCCTTTGTCAACTTTAGTCAATATGAACGATTCTAGCTCTAGTGACCATACGATGGCCATCCAACGACCGTAGTGCTTCTTCAACCTCTGGTGTTCTTGCTCCAGCCGCCCAAAGCAGCGCCGGTCGTGCCGCATGCTCCTACCTCCCATGGCCGGCTGCGCTGCCGCGGAGGCCTCACCATCCCCTACCATTCCCACCGCTGGCCACGCCCTGCAGCGACGACAGCCTCAAACAGCAGCCGAACCAGTGAAACCTCGTACTCCTCTCCGCGCGGGCTTCCACTGCCGCGTCTTCCCCGGCTCCCCGTCGTCCCCTTCCTAGGCCTCGCCGTCGTCCACCGCCATGGTGCTCTCGGCGCGACATGGTCAACGTGGTCAATGACCGACTTCCATCGGAAGAGTATCGTCGTGGAGAGGTGACAATTTGGGTCCTGACGGTCATAGCAACGGCGCCTCCTTATTACGCGGAAAATAATTATTCCTCCACCTGACAGCTGGAACCCACCGGACGGGCCACCAGTATTTCGAGAAAAAAACATTTCCCCCCTGACTGCTGGGACCAATAGGACGGGCCACCGTATTTCACGTAAAAAACGTTCCCCCCGCTGTCAGCTCGGACCCACCGAAGTGCCTCCTTATTACGCACGAAAAATGAATACCCCCTGCTAGCTGGGACCAACCATGGTGGGAGGCTGACTTGTGGGCCTACTAAGTTGACTGGGACGGAGGCCTTTGTCAACTTTAGTCAATATATGAACGATTCTAGCTCCAGTGACCGTACGATGTCCATCCAACTGCCGTAGTGCTTCTGCAACCTCTGGTCTTATTGCTCCAGCCGCCTAAAGCAGCGCCGGTCGTGCCGCCTGCTCCTGCCGCCCGTGGCCGACTATGATGCCGCGGAGGCCTCACCGCCCCCTACTACTCCCACCGCTGGCCAGGCCATCCCTCTACGCACCCACACCCCTTGTTATTCTGCGGTGACGGCAGCCTCACACCGCAGCCGAACGAGTGAACCCTCATACTCCTCTACACGTGGGCATCCACCGCCGTCTTCCCGGTTCCCGTCGTCCCTTCCTAGGCCTCGCCGTCGTCCACCGCCCTGGTGCTCTCGGCCTTGGCGTGGTCAACGCGGATCAAGGAATGGCTTCCATCGGACGCTTGGATCAGACGTGGAGAGGCTGACAACTGGGTCCATGGCCGCAGCAAGGAAGTGCCTCCTTATTACGCGCAAAATAATTATTCCTCCACCTGACAGCGGGGACCCACCGAACGGGCAACCGTATTTAGCGAAAAAATGTTTCCCCCTGTCTACTGGGACCCACCAATTACATCTTCGCACGCAAGGAAGTGCGTCTGAAAAAAAATGATTAGCCCCCCTGACTGCTGGGACCCACCAGCTACATCTTTGCACGCAAGGAAGTGCCTGACAGTCGGGACCCACCTGGTCGAAGCGTACGTAGCGTTGTCATTACAGTGCGCCGCGTGTACGTACATATATACTGGTGGATGTAGAGGCGCGCATGTGTCGTAGTAGAGGCGCGCACGTAGCATGTACACGTACGTACAGCGGCGAGGGTGCAAGAAAGAAAATACAGCCACGTACATACATACGGGAAGGGTCTCGAACACCTATCGCGCATACGTACATGGCTGGGTCGGAACGGAGAAACAACGTCGTCTCGTGTTCATGGGGAGCAGACCGGCTGGGTCGGAACGGAATGCGTGGTCGTGTTCATCGGGAGGGCTTGGATGGAACAGGTGATGGAAACGAGGCCCGCCGTACTGCACAACGGAGGAAACGGGGTCCTGTTGATCGAGAGGGGTGTGGCGTACCGCAAAATGGAGGAAACAGACTTCCTAGGTCGAAATGGGGGTCCTGTTGATCGAGAGGGGTGTGGCGTACCGCAAAACGGAGGAAACAGACCTCCTACGGTCGAAACGGGGGTCCTGTTGATCGAGAGGGGTTTGGCGTACCGCAAAACGGATGAAACAGACCTCCTACGGTTGAAACGGGGGTCCTGTTCATCGGGAGGGGTATGGTGTACTGCAAAACGGGACTCCAACCACCCCTCCCCGGGCACCCCTCCACCGTCTACTGTTCATCCAGCCCTCCACACCACGGGGTCCTGTTCAACCACCCCTCCACCGTCTACTGTTCATCCAGCCCTCCACACCACGGGGTCCTGTTCATCCGAGGCAACGCCACCGCTCACTATTCATCCACCCCCCCGCCCCCATAACGCTCACTTGTTCATCCAATCGATCGGCTTGATTAGCGGCAGCGGCGAAGAATCGCTCCATCGGATTCGATTAACGACCATCGATCGATCGCTCGGGTTCGATAACGCGTAACTGCGGTCAATCGCCGGGTTGATTAGAGCCCAACGCCTCGCTTCGGGTTCGATTAGAGCGAACACCTCGCTACGCTGCAGCGTCGTATGAGAGAAACGCGCATCGCTCGGCCCCCGACCTCCCACCGTAACCGGCAACTCCCCGAAATTTTCCTCCCCCTCGCTTCTACCATGATTTTTTCCGTCATGGACGGCCCAAAGAATGTCATGCAGCTGCGTCTCCGGCCCGCCCAGGACGAAAAGCCCATTTTCTGTCATGATTTTTTGTCATAGAAGTAGGAGCCCACCACATCTATGATGAAACAGGTTTTGTCACAATTATCGTCATAGAAGTGTCATATGTATGACATCAATTTTTTTTCGCTCGCCCAAAATGTCACGGATGTGTCTTTTTTTTGTAGTGGTGGTCGCGGCACACGCCGACGCAGAGGCGAGGAATCAGGAGATCTACGAGCAGTCCGGCTGCTTCGAGAGGGGTCGTCTAGAGCGGCAGTGGGTGTTCGAGCTGGCTAGTGTCACTGAACGTGCAGCAGCGGCAGGCACCGCATTGCAGTTGTCCAGCTCGTCGGCAGGCTCCTCCTCCTCCTCTGCCTCTTACTGAGCGTGATCGGTAGAGGAGAGGCTTCCGGAAGTAGCACAAAGCCCCTCCGTAGTAGTAGTATTTAGGGGCTATTTTGTTCAGTTCATCTGACTATAGATGTGGTGGAACTGTACAACGTACTTAAAATTAGCTAGTATATATAGTTGAACTAGCTATTTTAGTACGTGGTTGGCAACAATTGGGGAAAAGTTTGGTCGGTTCAGCTGTCAAGTTGAGCTGTTTGTATAAATTAAGAACGACTGCTTAATCTATGAATGAAAATCTATGCTTAATTACTAAATTTTAGTTGCAAAAATTAGATAGTGCTAGTGATTTTTAGCTGCATATTTTGACAAATCACAGTGTTACAAGGATTGACAAATGGCAATGTTACTAGATCAACAAACATCAATCTTTCCAGTTTGACAAATGGCAACATACCCAATATCAGAGATGCAAATCTTACCAAATTGTTTGTACGTAGTTGCACACGGGTCAGCCAAAACAACCGTTTGCGTTGAAGCGATGCGCAAATCCTGCGCTGCGAATTTTCCCTTGACTTAAGGGGGAAGACCATAGCTCTCACTTTCCACACGGGTGTTATATCTAAAACGTTTGCGATCAAGAGCTGCAGAAATCCTACTCGACACATTTTCTCTTGGCTTCCTGGGGAAACTGTCGATTTGCATACGGGTGTTCTAACTAAAACGTTTGCGATCAAGAGCTGCACAAATCCTGCTCGTCACATTTTCCCTTGGCTTCCTGGGGAAGTTGTTGGTTTGCATATGGGTGTTGTAACTATAACATTTGCGATGAGTCTTTTATATTTAAAATATGTATTAAACTTCGGCTTGGGCACCATTAATGGAGAGGATGCGAGCAAGGCGGGCGGCCATGGAAGTAAAAGGGCTCGCTTCCCGGTGATCCAGCACGGCGTACAGCTCGCACGCTTCCCGATGAGCCTCCAGATTGGAGTATAGCTCGCACACCTCCCGTTTAGTCAGGCACTCAAGCACCTGTCTGCACGGCACCTCCTAGCCATTAAAAGAGTGAGGCGTGGTGTCACGTGATGTCGGTGGAAACGACACCTATGGGATCACTGGATCCCTTGTACGGTTGGCGGGCGGGGTTGTGCAAAGAGCAGGTCTAGGAGCCAGCACAAAGATTGTTTACCCAGGTTCGGGCCGCGAGGATGCGTAAAACCGTAGTCTTGCTTTGGTGTATATTTGAGTGTTCTTGAGCTCTCGAACTAGCTACGGAGCGTGCTTCGTCCAAAAGATCTGAATCCCTCTCCTGGACGCCCCGGGCCTCCTTTTATAGACAAAAGGGGTTGCCACAGTGGCACACAGGAGGTGGAAAGGTGTAAAGTACACAAGCTTATCGCCTGTCATTACGGGACATGGCACATTAAATGTGCTTCTTAGGTGTCCCGTTGCTTTATTGGGGATGGCAACGAGGCCCGTCCTGTCCGTCGCTGCTCCGTCTTGCTTCGACACGCATCTAGGCCAACGAGGCATGCAGCACCACATAGGCTAGCAGGTTGCTGAGGTGGCGTGGTGGTAGGGTCTTCACGAAGATTTGCATGCCACCATGTAGGTGTTCGCTGAGTTGGCCTAGAAGCCGCATGTCGCCACGCAGGTGCCTGCCTAGCAGGTTGGGCTGGCAGCTGTATGAGAACGGCGGTGGAGCCTTGGCAGATGTGGGTCTGGCTGCGGCCCCGTGGGTGCCTCGGCAAGGGTCTTGCCGGGGCCCCGACAAGTGGTCTTGCCGTGGCGTCGCGGTCGTCCCCGGCAAGAGTTTTGCCGGGGGTCTCGTGGATCTCCTCGGCAAGGATCTCGCCGAGGATCGTAGTCTTCCGGTCCTCATCTGATCTTGTGTGTTTATGATCTTCACAAAGATGTGCATGCCACCACGGAGGTGCCTCCCAAGCCTTGGTTCCAATGTGGTTGTTGGCGTCTGGAACCCTTGGGCTCAAGGGTGGCATGCTCTGCTGGCGTTTGGCAAGTTGCCCCGACAAGGCTCTTGTCGGGGCCGCAGAGGCCGCCCCGGCAAGGGTCTTGCCAGGGGAGTCCGCCTCGCCCTCTTGCTCTTTGTGTCTCTGGTCTTGGCGTTGTTTTGCCCGTCTTGAGCTTCTGGCTGGGGCGTTGCTCTAGTGTTCTTGTGCTTCTACTCCCTCCCTTTGCCCTGCTAAGTATGGCCGCAGGTGCGGCTCTGACTTCCCGTGCACAAGTAGAGGGGTAAAAAAGAGAGCCCCTACTTTTGTACACCGACAGGAGCGCCCGGGCCTGGGCCACACATAAGCACAACGCGTTGTTGGGCCGGGCCCAGAACGGTGCGCGGGCAGGTGGGGTGGATTTTTACTGCAGTAATTCCTTTGTTCGCTGCGCTTTCCCACAACCCGCGTTGAATGTGCAACGTGGGGGTCGTGCGTGACGTGGGGCGCGTGCGTGGGGTGGTTGCTGCCCTCACGCATCACATCGCAGTAAATGGTAACAAAGCATCCTGCGCCTTCCCCATATAAAAGGAAAAACCGCAGGCGCAACGCCCATTTACCCTCTGAGCCTTCCTCAATCTCGGAACCACTGTAATTTCCTTCTTCCTTCTCAAGCTCGTGCTTTCGCTCGCCGCCACCACCGTGCCTTTGCTGTCCCTCATCCTTTGCCTTCCTCAGCCGCCATGGCACCCAAAACCGGCAAGGGCAAGGGAGTGGCCAAGGACGCCGGGGGAAAGGGGGCGCCGGAGAGCGAGTTGGCAGCGCGGCAAACGCAGCTCGCCTTCTTTCCTTCGACGGTCGACGCGATCCACCTCCGGGACTACTTAAAGCCCCTGTGGGGATGCAAGACGAAGGGGACCCTGCCACGTGCATCATCCCCACCGGTTTCGCCGAGGCTGGCCCGAACCGGTACCCATTCTTCGTTGATTACTTCTCCTGTGGGCTCTGCACTCCTTTCTCTGGTTTCTTCAATGACATGATGCACACCTACGGTTTCCACCTTCTGGATTTCACCCCAAATGCCATGGCGTGCATGGCCCTTTTCGCCCATCTCTATGAGGGCTTCCCGAAGTGCATCCTAGCATGGCGCTTTTCCGCCACTACGTCTATCCTCGTATCCAAAAGGGAGGTGCGATTTCCGGTTGTGTTGCCTGGATCACAAGGAGCCAGGGATAGGGGACATATCCGGAGGGCGCCCAGAAGGAGAGATGGGAGGAGTGGTGGGGCCGATGGTGCTGGATTGTGGAGGAGGACCCGCAGGAATTTTGCCTGGCTTGCTAGGCGTCGCCGGTTCGGAGAGATGACTGGAGCGATGTCGACGCTGATAATGAGAAGCTCACGGTCGCCACCACCAGGATTCACCGCCTCACCATGGCCAGGCTCACCCTTGAGATGATTGGGGCGGATTTCATCCGCCGCCGAATCACTCCTCTGCATAACAAGGGGAGGCCGACCTGGCTTTTCAGGAATGCGGCTGACATCATGAGGCTTTGCCCTGGCTTGGACCACAACTTCACAGTGATGAGGCACGCCCACCTTTGCCAGAGACTTTTTCAGCTCGATGTGTACCATGACGGCAGGGCCGAGAGGTCCGGTAAGGCCGCAAAGGCCGGCAAGGTCGTCAAGGGGCCCTTGTTTGGGTTGCCGGCAGGAGTGGTCCCGCTAAGCAACAACTCCCGCCGAAACGACATCATCGCCATGATGCCGGACTTCAACGCGCACGGGCCGACCCAAACTAGACCGAGCCGGGGGCGGATCAGGTGCAGGAGTTCTTCGACAAGATGTCGGAGAAGTACGTCCATGCCAAGCCATTGCTCATCTAGGACACCAGCGAAGTGGAGCTGGACTACATCACCGCCAGGGCGGCGGAGGCGGAGCTCACCAAGGAGGCTGGCAGCGCCGACCACGTGGAGGACGAGGCCGAGGCTGCCGCGGAGGAGAAGGAGCTTGGCGGGTGGGCGGAGTCCGCTGGGGAAGCCAGTAGCACCGACACCGGGGCCCCTCTCATTGAAGACGTGGTTGATGAGTCGACCGAGGAGGAGGCCGAGGCTGATGACCCTCCGGCCTTGGAGAGAAGGCGCGTCCTGCGGCGGGCCACCTCTGGCGAGCCGGTCCGGTCCGGCAGGATCGTGCAGCGGCAAGATATCCAGAGGGAGTCCGTGCACCTGACGAGGGCCGTGGCAGCGAAGAAGGTGGTGAAGGCTGCGGTGGCGAAGAGGAAAGCGACCGCCTCTTCTTCATCCAAGCGTCCTCGGACTCCACCCGCTTCCCCTCCCCCCGCGGATGTCGACACGGAGGTCATCTTCGACCTTGGGTCTCTCAGCCCGAGAAGGAAGAGGAAGCCAGCGGAAGAGGAGGTGGAGGATGAGTAAGTATCTTTCCCTTTCTCATCTCCGTCCCCTCAGGCCGTGCCGCTTTTCTTGACGTGTTTTTATTTTTGCAGGGATGTCGAGACGCTGGCCCAGAGGGTGGCGAAGAGGGCCAGGGCCTTGACGGGCGGCCAGCCCCCGGCGGGTACCTCGGGCATGCCGCTGGTGGTGGAGAGCAGCCTGGATAGCAGCCCCCGGCGCAGCCCCCTGCGTGCGTTCAGCACTCGCTCCCTATCGACGTGCGTTGGGGTGTGATCTCTTGGCGCTCACCTTGCCGTGGTTGCAGGAGGAGGACGGCAGCAGGAGGGGCCACTAAGGGCCACCCCCAACACGCCGCCCCCATCAACCACGCTGCCCCGAGGGGCGTGATGACCCACAAGTATAGGGGATCTATCATAGTCCTTCCGATAAGTAAGAGTGTCGAACCTAACGAGGAGCAGAAGGAAATGATAAGCGGTTTTCAGCAAGGTATTCTCTGCAGAAATCTTTGAAATAAGTGGTAACAGATAGTTTGGTGATACGATAATTTGTAAAGAGAAACAAGTAACAAAAGCAAATAAAGTGCAGCAAGGTGGCCCAATCCTTTTTGTAGCAAAGGACAAGCCTAGGCAAACTCTTATATATAGAAAAGCGCTCCCGAGGACAACTGGAAATATCGTGAAGCTAGTTTTCATCACATTCATGTGATTCGTGTTCGGTACTTTGATAATTTGATATGTGGGTGGACCGGTGCTTGGGTGTTGTGCTTACTTGAACAAGCATCCCACTTATGATTAACCTCTATTGCAAGCATCCGCAACTACAATAAAAGTATTAAGGTAAACCTAACCATAGCATGAAACATATGGATCCAAATCAACCCCTTACGAAACAACACATAAACTAGGGTTTAAGCTTCTGTCACTCTAGCAACCCATCATCAACTTATTACTTCCCAATGCCTTCCTCTAGGACCAAATAATGGTGAAGTGTTATGTAGTCGACGTTCACATAACACCACTAGAGGCTAGACAACATACATCTCATCAAAATATCGAATGAATACCAAATTCACATGACTACTAATAGCAAGACTTCTCCCATGTCCTCAGGAACAAACATAACTACTCACAAAGCATATTCATGTTTATAATCAGAGGGGTATTAATATGCATAAAGGATCTGAACATATGATCTTCCACCAAATAAACCAACTAGCATCAACTACAATGAGTAATCAACACTACTAGCAACGTACTAGTACCAATCCCAGACTTGGAGACAAGAGTTGGATACAAGAGATGAACTAGGGTTTTGAGATGAGATGATGCTGGTAAAGATGTTGATGGAGATTTCCCTCTCCCGATGAGAGGAGCGTTGGTGATGACGATAGCGAGGATTTCCCCCTCCTTGAGAGAAGTGTCCCCGGCAAAACAGCTCTGCCGGAGCCCTAGATTGGTTCCGCCAAGGTTCCGCCTCGTGGCGGCGGAGTCTCGTCGCGAAAGGTTTCTTATGATTTTTTCCTCGACGAAATACCTCATATAGCAGAAGATGGCCATCGGAGAGCCAACAGGGGGCCCACGAGGTAGGGGGCGTGCCCTGGCGGTAGGGCGCGCCCCCCACCCTCGTGGACAGGTGGGCCCCCCTCTAGTGAACTTCTTCCGCTCAATATTTTTTATTATTTCCCAAAATGACTTTCGTGGAGTTTCAGGAATTTTGGAGTTGTGCAGAATAGGTCTCTAATATTTGCTCCTTTTCCAGCCCAGATTTCCAGCTGCCGGCATTCTCCCTCCTTATGTAAACCTTGTAAAATAAGAGAGAATAGGCATAAGTATTGTGACATAACATGTAATAACAGCCCAAATTCCAATAAATATCGATGTAAAAGCATGATGCAAAATGGACGTATCAACTCCCCCAAGCTTAGACCTCGCTTGTCCTCAAGCGAAAGCCGATAGCGATAAATATGTCCCCATGTTTAGAGGTAGAGGTGTCGATAAAAATAAAATACGGACATGAAGGCATCATGATTATTCTCATAACAGCAACATAAATAGATATTGTCATATGATTTCTTATGCTCTAGTAATAATCTATTCACAATGCAAAAGTATGAATCATAAACTTTATTGAGAACCAACAAACTATAATCTCGATCAACTGAAGCAACTGCAATTTATCATAACATCAGAAAGAGTCTATGTCAGAGCTTAACAGCAAGTCCACATACTCAACTATCATATAGTCTTTCATAATTGCTAACACTCACGCGATACTTGTGGTTACGGAGTTTTAATCGAACACATTGAAAGATAGGGGCTTATAGTTTCGCCTCCCAACTTTTTACCTCAAGGGCAATGTCAACAATAATAACTCATGCTCCCCTACATCCAATTAGATATATCTATCAGGATCTTTCCAACACACTGTGCTTGCCAAAGGATAAAATGTAAAAAGGAAAGGTGAAGATCACCATGACTCTTGCATAAGGTAGAGGATAATAGTAAAAGATAGGCCCTTCGCAGAGGGAAGCAAAGGTTGCCATGCGCTTTTATGGTTGGATGCACAAAATCTTAATACGAAAGAACGTCACTTTATATTGCCCCTTGTGATATGAACCTTTATTATGCAGTCAGTCGGTTTTATTTCTTCCACATCACAAGATCATATAAAGCTTATTTTCTCCCACACTAATAAGTCATACATATTTAGAGAGCAATTTTTATTGCTTTGCACCGATGAAAACTTACTTGAAGGATCTTACTCAATCCATAGGTAGATATGGTGGACTCTCATGGCAAAACTGGTTTAAGGGTTTTGGAAGCACAAGTAGTATCTCTACTTGGTGCTGAGAATTTAGCTAGCATGAGGGGAAAGGCAAGCTCAACATGTTGGATGATCCATGACAATATACTTTATCTCAGATATAAGAAAACATAACATATTACGTTGTCTTCCTTGTCCAACATCAACTCTTTAGCATGTCATATTTTAATGGGTGCTCCCAATAATAAAATATGTCAATGATAATATATTTATATGTGAACCCCTCTTTCCTTATTACTTCCTATTAATTGCAACGATGACCAAAGCTATGTTTGCCAACTTCCAACAACTTTCAATCATCATACTCTTTCTATGTGAAGTCATTACTCTCAATAAGATCAATATGAACTCTTTGTTTCTTTTTATATGTTTTTTCTTCTTTTCTTTTATTCACTCAAGATCATAGCAAAATAATCAAGCCCTTTACTCAACACTAATCTTTATTATATAGCTCACGGACTCGATTACATAGAGAGATCATAAAGCAAAACTCAAAACTAGATCATGCCATAAACTTTATTCTACTAGATGAAGATACTACTAATAGGATCGAACTAAGAAAAAGGTAAAGATAGGAGTGTGATGGTGATACGATACCGGGGCACCTCCCCCAAGCTTGGCAGTTGCCAAGGGGAGTGCCCATACCCATGTGATTATGTCTCCTTCTTTGTTGGTGGAGAAGATGGTGGTGATGTTGACTTAGTTGATGGCATAGACTTCTCCCGTAATTTGCGCTTGAGGACAGAATTTTGGTCCCTCAAATCATCAATCTCCCACTCCAGGGTTAATATCTTTTTGCATAGGTCCTGCTTATTTTCTTGCAAGAGACGAAAAGGGATAAACTCGATCTTTGGTTTCTTTACCCTATCAGGGAGACTTGACTGTTTGAACTCCACGCGCATGTCCCCAGGTTGAGGTAATGGGGCTTCATGTTCATCTGAGCTCGTCTCCTCCTTCCCCTTGGGTTCATAATCCTCTTCTTCCTCCATGGTCCAACCATCGTGCTCCACATCTCCATAGACCTTAGGATTTGCTAGGTAATCATCCACATAGCTTCCTCCTTCCGAATCCTGAGACGACATGTTGATCTAATCTGCAGTAGGACAGCTCGAAACAAGAACAGAGGATAACTGCGTGATACGGGAGTCAAATCTTTCGGGGGAATGTATAATGATTTTTTACCGACCAAAATACGTATCGTGCAAGAAAACGGAGTCCAGAAGACACACGAGGTGTCCACGAGGTAGGGGGGCGCGCCCAGGGGGGTAGGGCGTGCCCTCCACCCTCGTGGAGCCCTCGTGTCCTTCCCGGACTGCTACTTATTTTTCTAATTTTCTAAATATTCCAAAACAGAGAAATATTGCCTTAAAAACTGTTTTGGAGTCGGTTTACTTACCGTACCACATACCTATTCCTTTTCGGAGTCTGAAATGTTCTGTAAAGTGTCCCTTATGTATTCCTCCGGGGTTACGGTTTCAATAACATTGGTTTCAACATTTATGGGATTACCTGAGATATAGTGTTTAATTCTTTGACCATTTACCACCTTCAGATTTGTGCCTTCGAAGTTGTTGATTTTTATGGCACCGGAACGATAGACCTCCTCGATAACGTAGGGGCCTTCCCATTTAGAGAGAAATTTTCCTGCAAAAAATCTTAAATGAGAGTTGTATAACAATACATAATCACTTACATTAAACTCACGCTTTTGTATCCTTTTGTCATGCCATATTTTAACTTTTTCTTTAAACAACTTGGCATTTTCATAAGCTTGGGTTCTCCATTCATCAAGTGAGCTAATATCAAATAACCTCTTCTCACCGCAAGTTTGAAATCATAATTGAGCTCTTTAATAGCCCAATATGCCTTATGATCTAGTTCGAGAGGTAAGTGACATGCTTTTCCATAAACCATTTTATACGGAGACATACCCATAGGATTTTTATATGCATTCTATAGGCCCACAATGCATCATCAAGTTTCTTGGACCAATTCTTTCTAGACCTATTGACAGTGTTTTGCAAAATTAATTTGAGCTCACTATTGCTCAATTCTACTTGACCACTAGATTGTGGGTGATAAGGCGATGCAATTCTATGATTAACATCATACTTAGCAAGCATTTTACGGAAAGCACCATGAATAAAATGTGAACCACCATCAGTCATTAAATATCTAGGGACTCCAAACCTCGGAAAAATAACTTCTTTAAGCATTTTAATAGAAGTGTTATGATCAGCACTACTAGTTGGAATAGCTTCTACCCACTTAGTAACGTAATTAACAGCAACTAAAATATGTGTATATCCATTAGAGGCAGGAAAAGGTCCCATTAAATCAAAGCCCCAAACATCAAATGGTTCAATAACAAGAGAATAATTCATAGGAATTTCTTGACGTCTACTAATATTACCAATTCTTTGACATTCATCACAAGATAAGACAAACTTACGGGCGTCCTCGAAGAGAGTTGGCCAATAAAAACCGGATTGCAATACCTTATGTGCAGTTCTATCTCCAGCGTGGTGTCCTCCATAAGCTTTGGAGTGACACTTGCGTAGGATCTGTTCCTGTTCATGCTCAGGTACACAACATATATTAACACCATATACTCCTTCTTTATAAAGATGTGGGTCATCCCAAAAGTAATGTCTCAAATCATAAAAGAACTTTTTCTTTTGCTGGTATGTGAAACTAGGAGGTATGAATTTAGCAACGATGTAATTAGCATAATCAGCATACCGCGGGGTACTACAAGAAGTATTTATGAAATTTAATTGCTCATCAGGAAAGCTATCATCAATAGGTAGTGGGTCATCAAGAACATTTTCTAACCTAGACAAGTTGTCTGCAATGGGGTTCTCAGCTCCCTTTCTATCAACAATATGCAAATCAAATTCTTGTAGCAAGAGAACCCATCTAATAAGTCTAGGTTTAGCATCTTCCTTCTCCATAAGGTATTTAATAGTGTAACATCCCAAAATTCTAAATTTTGGAATGTAATAAACAGATAGATAGTCTTGATTGATTGTTTGATTGATTGACTGAAAGTGACTGAATTCGAAACTTTTCGAAAGTTAAATGCGAGGGAATAAAAGGACTTTCCCAAACTTTCATTTTGCTTTATGATCTTCAGGAATTCAAATTCTTTTCATCACAAAACCCTAGAGAGAAGATGACATGACTTCTTCCATTTATTTAAATGACAAGGGGTGTTGAAAATATTTGAATTTCATTTGAGAATATTTCCAATTCTGAAACTTTAAGCAACTCAATGATTTTCACGAGCGAAGATAAAATGACTTCTTCAAAACATATGAAATATGAGTTGGGAGTTTCAAAGAATTAAAAGTTCTTTTGAATTTATTTTCAATTTGGAGTTATTTGAGTTTTATTCAAATTATTTTTCTCCAAAAATAAAATATATGGAAAATAGGGTAACATGATTCCCTACATCAGAAAATTTGGGAGAAATAAATTTGAATTCATTTTGGTATTTTTAAAATGATTTTATTGGATTTTATTAGAGCTGAAACACTCTTTGCTTTATTTGAATTTGTGTGTATTTTATTTGAAGTTAGAATAATGTTCATCTTGTAGGAAATCTTTTTCTGAAAATTTTGATATATTATATGCCTATATGTTATTTCTATTTCTTTTGGTTTTATTTTGTTTGTCTGTTTTATTTAAAAAAAATCCTCTCGCCTTGGCCCGGGCGGTGTACAGCCCAGCCAGTCTTGACCGCCTCGTCCCGGCAGGACTCCTCCCGCCGCATGCCACCGCACCGCCATGGCCGCCGTGAGCCGCCCGGCCTCCTCTGCCCCCTCCCGCACGCCACCTCGCCGCCCCTACTCCATAAAACCCGAGGCCTCGGCCCCGTTCCTCCCCTCTCTCCCCTCGCTCGGCGCCCCGCCGCCCAAGTCGCCGCCGCCCGACGAGATCCGCCCAGCCGCCGCCCTCTCCCCTCACGCCGCCCGCCCATACCTTGCCCCGACGCCCAGCGTGGAGCCGCCGCCATCAACCGCGCCACCACAGCGTCGCCACTTTTCATGGGACACCGCCGTCCCAACGCCCGCGCCGGGACGTTAAATCGCCCGGCCGAATCCGTCCACCGCCGGTTAATTTTCCCCGAGCCAGTAAAATCTATAAAACCGCCCGGTTTTCCAATTTTGATCGGTTTTATTTTAATAGATCGGTTTTCTACAGAAAACCGAGATCTGTTTTTATGTTTAGTTATGTAGTGAGCGTTAAGCTAGTTAGGCTTCGAGCGAACAGTTTTTCGTCGGTTTAGGTTACATGGCGGCGTTAACTCGATAGGTTTTTCTTTTATTTTTAATTTCCGGCCGAGGACCTATACGTGATGTTTTCCTTTATAGATTAGTCCCCAATTTTCAAAACCCTGTAACTTTTTACTCGTTAGTCCAAAACCAACGAAACCAACGCCCACTTCTTCGTTATGATCTCCTCTATCCAGTAATCCAACTCAAACATGTTTTTGAAAGTTTAAAATTTGAACTAGACCAGATTTGAATTTGAACTTCGTTTGATCATAACTTGAGTTTCGTAACTCCGATTTAGTTGATTCTTTTTGCAAATCGAAGCTCTTGACCTAAACTTTCTGATAAGGCCAAATTCACATAATTTTGGTACTGTTAGAAATTGTTTTATGTTGCAAGAGTTATTTGATTGGTTTTGATGTTTGCCGAATTGTTTCTTTGTTCTTTCTGATGTTTTGAGTGATTGCTTATGTGTGGCTACTGTTGATTGCTTACGATAGATTGACCGGAGTGTGACGAGTAGAACTATCAAGAGTTTTGAGTGCGAATCATCTTCATCAACTTTGCAGGCAAGTAACACTTGATCATACCTTTTCATACCCAGTTTTATGCATTAGCTCAACCCTCCAACATTGCATGATTAGGATGGCATTAATTTGTGGGTTGGGAAGTAGATGATGAGGTAGGAACCTATTTCCCTGTTACTTTCAAACCCTTGGGAGTTACTTCTACGTTATGCTTATATTGCCATGCTATGCTCGTAGACGTGGTTTGGGTTTGAGAGATATTCACGACAGATGTGAGGTTGTTAAATAAAGGTTTACTTTAAGGTGGCAACTTAAATACACATCTGGGTGGATTGAGGCACCTGGGGAACCCAGTGTTGTTATGCATTTTATTTTTGGAAATCCGGGGTACCCGTGTGATCTTCCTATGGACCGCCACCTAGGCTCAAAGGGAACTGAGATTATTCATGCTAGAAACTTCCGTGTGCAGCCACAAGCTATTATGGTCTCTAGCATAGTTGAGTAAGTTACGTGAAGCTCTCAAAGAGGTAGGTCAGCAGGTAGTGGGTTTTATAGGTTTGGTATGATCTATCAGGAGTAAAGAGTTAATGATTCCGAAAGATCGTGTCTCGGTCATCCGCTTTCTCAAACACCATGCGGTCACGAGAAATCAACGGAGGCGATCGAGTCTTGTGGGGAAAAGTGTGCAAACCTCTGCAGAGTGTACAATCTAATCATGGTTAGCCGTGTCCCCGGTTATGGACAATTCTGAGTATCTAGTACTTGAGTATTCACATGTATCTCATCACTCTAAATTAATATTGCTGGGTTGTTAATTACTTTAATTGGGATTGAGTTGGGGTTATACCTTCTCAATGATGTTTTAACCACCATGATAGTTAAATTAAAATTTATTCCTTTAATGTAGGGAAAAATTGGCTTTTTGCAAAACTGTAACCATAGAGCTTTCCACCAGCCATATATGCATGTAGTATAGGCTTATTCCTTCATTATTCTCTATGTGTTACTTTGCTAGCATATTCCATGTGCTGACCCGTTTTCGGGCTGCAACGTTTCATGTTGTAGGCTTTTCAGATGACGAGTAAGTGATACGTTAGGGTTACGATTTCCTATACTCAACTTTGTCGTTGGTGTTGATGGGAATCCACAACCTTGTTGCTTCCGCTATATTTGGATTGAGGTAATAGTATTTACGCTACTTTTTACATGTGATTTACCTCTGTTATAAATCCTCGAGTACTGTGTGTGTGTCAGCATACCGATCCAGGGATGACACATAAGCACAGAGACTTGATCCGTTTGGGTCGGGTCGCTACAAGATGGTATCGAGCACATGTTGACTATAGGACGTGACCCTAGAAACCGACAAGCCCATAGGAAAGATTTTTCTCTACAACTTCATTTTCAAAAGATCTTTTACCTCTCTTCTCTTAAGCTTATTCAAATATTCCCTTTTAGTGAGACCATACCCTTTTCCCTTTTGACCACTCGAAGATTCGACCGATGTTACCACTCCAAGGAGACAAGATATTGGACAACTAAGACCATTTGGAATGAAGAGGATTTTACCGTGTAAATGGAAACTACAAATGTTGAAGACTCCGAAGACTAGGAGATTTTGAAGGCTCTGAAGAATTCCCAGATTTTTATGACCTAGGAAGGTTACACTTATGGAATTTGACATACTAAGGAAGTTGTCAATACCCAAGATCAAGGTGTATCGAAGAAAGACTGGAACATGGAGCATTAGAATTCAAAGTTCTGTCAAGGAAAACCCTAAGGCAGGAGATATCAACTATGGAATGATAGCTCATGGAAATGACAAGAGCAGAAACACGCTATCCATGATGTTATCACCCGCTTATGCTATTGTCACCGTGCAGAGTTAAGTATGCATATACATGGAAGGATGGATGGTAGAAGGCTGATGGAGCATCTGTCAGCAAAAGATGCAGTTTTAAATCTTAGCTGGTGTATCACCGGATCTCGAGCATTACATCGGGGAAGTTAAGATGGACCTACAAGAAACAATATTTGACAAGAAGGTAATTGGTGAAGAACTCAGAACCGAAAGTCAAGTAACCAACACGGAGGAACAAAACATCGAGATACCGGAGATTCGTCGAGAACTGAAGGACAGTAGGACCATGGCTCATTCCAAGGATGTTGAAACCCAGAAGTTGGAACGCAACTCCAGAATACTAAAGGACGTCATGAGAGACTTCGCGTCAACAGAGATGAGCTGGCAAAAAGGACTTGAGAAAGACAAGCACGATCGGGAGAAGCCAACGGAGACATGAACATGACTTGAAGAGTTTGATGACCTTGAAGATTTATTGACCTTTAGAAGACCAAACCCCAGTTTTATACCTATGTTAGATGCGACGTTTGTGAGCTGTCATCTGTTTGTTATTTTTCTGACAGCCACAATAAAATCTGTTTTTTTTCAAAACTTTTGTTTGCATTGTGTGTATCCCTCTCTATCTCTCTTATCCCACCCCAAAACCCATGGACCCAATAGAGGACGAATGGAGATGAGCTTGTATTCTCTGGACCGATGAGTCAATTGGAGACAGACCGATGGATTTAGAACATGGGGGATCACATAGTCAGAAAGGATATGGCCCAATATGCTCTTAAGTGTTTTGAAAGAGGTGTTGCTACCTGGTGGAGGATGTACCAAACCATCAACGGATGGCAAGGAGTAACCACTTGGGGAGAAATTAAGTTGACTTTGCTAATGTCTCGGTTTGTGTCTCAGAAGTTGAGGCCTTATGGAAAGGATATGAAGAAACCTTGTGCATACAAGCTTTGTGGAGAAATAGGACACAACCATAAAGAAAACAAGGACGAATACCCTCATAAGTGGAGGATTATCAAAGGAGTTAGCCGAGGATCTCAGGGAACTTCGGTTGGAGATTGTTCCCAAAGGTTTTGTTGCGGCAATGGAAGTTTAGTCTACATTGTTAGGAAAGATTCATAAAGCTCAGAAGTATGACAAAGAGATTGCTGAGATAAAAGAGAGGATGAGCAAAGGAAAGGCCAAAGGCTTTCGTAAGGATAAGCACGACACCTTATGGTTTGAGGATAGTGTACATATACGCAATAATGCAAAGATCAGGAAGTTAATACTTCAGGAGGCTCATGACTCACCATACTCGATTCGCCCTGGAAACACCAAGATGTATTTGGATTTGAAGGAGTGTTTCTGGTGGACTGGTATGAAGAAGGATGTTGCCGAGTATGTAGCCGTATGTGATGTATGTCGAGAGTGAAGGCGAACATCAAAAGCCAACAGGAGTACTACAGCCTATGCCAATACCCTAATGGAAGTGGGATAAGCTTGGCATGAATTTCATAACCAGATTTCCCAGAACCCGATTGGGATATGATTCTATCTGGGTAGTAGTTGATTCACTTGACCAAAGTGGCTCGCTTTATCCCAGTGAAAACCACCTATACAAGTGCGAAGTTGGCCAAGATATATTTGACAAGGATCGTATGTCTGCATGGAGTTCCAAGGACCATCATAGAGGAACACAATTTACCTCAAAGTTTTGGAATCAGCTGCACCAGACTTTGGGTACTAGGCTAGAGTTCAATACAGCCTTTCATCCGCAGACAGATGGACAAACTGATAGAGTAAATCAGATTCTGGAGGACATGTTGAGAGCGTGTGTGCTAGAATTATGGATCTAGTAGTGATGATAATCTACCTTACGCGGATTTCTCATACAACAACAGTTACCCAGCCAGTTGAAGATGGCCCCTTTTTAAGCTTTGTATGGGAGAAGGAGCCAGACACCGTTGATGTGGGATGACGTTGGAGACCGTCAGTTGTTTGGACCAAATGTGATCAAGGAATCGAAAGAGAATGTTAAGTGGATTCGAGATAGACTGAAGGTAGCTCAGTCCAGGCAGAAGAGTTATGCAGACTAAAAAACGCAAGGAGGTAAATTGGAGACGGAGTATGTCTTTGTGTGTCCCCTCTGCGAGGAGTTAAACGATTTGAGTTAAGGGAAAGTTAGCCCCGAGATTGTAGGACCATACCGAGTTTTGGAGCGTATGGGAGAAGTGGCCAACAAGTTGGAGTCACCCGAAGGACTGTCAGGAGTTTATGATGTGTTTCACGTTTCCCAAATTGAAGAAGTGCCATGCAGAAATGGCCAATAATCCCCTGTAAGGACGTTTGACCCTGGAAAGGATAATGATGTTCCACGAAGTGGAGTATGGACTTCATAAGTATAAGTCTTCATGTCGGTAGGTGGGATATCCCATGAGGATGAAGAGATGAATTTATTATTGGATATAAAGGAGGTATGATGTTGGAAATATGGATCAATGGAAATCCCATGATGAGTCTGAGTAATCACGTCTCAGTTTGGTACAAATAGAAGGAAAAGAGACAGTACATTTGGATGGATTTTAAGTATGCCAGGAAGTTGGATGTTGGAATAACGACCAGTTGCCCGCGATGATGATTTCAAGGATTTTAAGTGATGAGATGGGCCATAACCCACAGGCTGCAGGACCTGCCAGGAAGCAAGCACACTCTTGAAGGAGAAACCCTGGAAGAAGTTACGATTTTATCAATGTATCGATCCTATAGGAGTTTACGCCAAAAACACGAGAGTTGTTAAGGAACGATAGATGTTTTGTTTGGCTTGCAGAATCAATGGATTTTCCGAACTTGGTTCGTCGACAAAAGAAATTCTGCAATGCTTATGAGGATGACCGAGTGTTAGAATGCGAGATTCGCTAAACCATGTACAAGGTAATGATTTGGGTGCGGGATGGATTGATCACCATACCGACTTACTCTTATTATTCGCCTTGTTATACGGGATGGAAAATCTGAGTGACTTACCTATAGTAGAGAGACGACGATGAAAACATTGTTCAAAACCTTAGAATGGTATAGATATTTTTCCCTTGTACACGGCAGTTGTTGCCAACCGTAGGTCATACGGTGAGGTTCAACCCAGACCAATTTTCTGCAGGAGAAACCATAAATTGAGGACCACCAAGAGATATCGATAGTTGTTTAGAAATGGCGCCAGACCCATCATGCTATGAAGACCCATTTTCGGAACAACCTTACCAAGAAGTAAAGGACAAAAGAATTGAGGAAAAGGTTATGCCACTACCAGAAGAGCCCAGAGAAGGAATTATCCTTACGATTTGAGAAGACCGACACTGTCAACGATAAGGATAGAGTATATGAGTTTTGATGGACCCGTAACCAAGCTTCTAAGGGTGGTAGCACCGAGACCCGGAGATGATCGATGGATTTTGAGAAGACCCCAAACCCTAACCTATTTCTTTCTAGCCTCTCCGAATCTCGAGGACGAGATTCATTTTAAGGGTGGTAGTTTGTAACATCCCAAAATTCTAAATTTTGGAATGTTATAAACAGATAGATAGTCTTGATTGATTGTTTGATTGATTGACTGAAAATGAGTGAATTCGAAACTTTTCGAAAGTTAAATGAGAGGGAATAAAAGGACTTTCCCAAACTTTCATTTTGCTTTATGATCTTCGGGAATTCAAATTCTTTTCATCACAAAACCCTGGAGAGAAGATGCCATGACTTCTTCCATTTATTTAAATGACAAGGGGTGTTGAAAATATTTGAATTTCATTTGAGAATATTTCCAATTCTGAAACTTTAAGCAACTCAATGATTTTCACGAGCGAAGATAAAATGACTTCTTCAAAACATATGAAATATGAGTTGGGAGTTTCAAAGAATTAAAAGTTCTTTTGAATTTATTTTCAATTTGGAGTTATTTGAGTTTTATTCAAATTATTTTTCTCCAAAAATAAAATATATGGAAAATAGGGTAACATGATTCCCTACATCAGAAAATTTGAGAGAAATAAATTTGAATTCATTTTGGTATTTTTAAAATGATTTTTATTGGATTTTATTAGAGCTGAAACACTCTTTGCTTTATTTGAATTTCTGTGTATTTTATTTGAAGTTAGAATAATGTTCATCTTGTAGGAAATCTTTTTCTGAAAATTTTGATATATTATATGCCTATATATTATTTCTATTTCTTTTGGTTTTATTTTGTTTGTCTGTTTTATTTAAAAAAAAAGATCCTCTCGCCGAACTGGGCTGGCCCAGCCAACCGGCCAGGCCACGGCCCAGCCCAGTGCCCCGACCGCCTTTTCCCCGACGCGGGACTCCGCCACAAGACGCCGCCAGACCGCCATGGCCGCCGTGAGCCACCCGGCCTCCTCGCCTCCCGCACGCCACCTCGCCGCCTCCTCCATAAAACCCGAGGACTCGCCCGTTCCTCCTCTCCCCTCGCTCGCCGCCCCGCCACCCAAGTCGCCGCCGCCCGACGAGATCCGCCCCGTGCCGCCGCCTCTCCCCTCGCGCCGCTGCCCGCACCTTGCCCCGACGCCGCGTGGAGCCGCCGCCACCGCGCCACCCCGACGTCGCCCGCACTCGCCGGACACCGCCGCCGTCCCAACGCCCGCGCCGGACATTCGTCGCCGGCTGGATCCGTCCGCCGCCGGTTTATTTTCCCCGAGCCGGTAAAATCTATAAAACCGCACGGTTTTCCAATTTTGATCGGTTTTATTTTAATAGATCGGTTTTCTACAGAAAACCTAGATCTGTTTTTTTATGTTTAGTTATGTAGTGAGCGTTCGCTAGTTAGGCTTCTGGAGCGAACAATTTTCGTCGGTTTAGGTTCTCTAGCGAGCGTTCGCTCGATAGGTTTTTCTTTTTATTTTTAATTTCCGGCCAGGGACCTATCTGTGATGTTTTCCTTTACAGATTAGTCCCCAATTTTAAAACCCTGTAACTTTTTACTCGTTAGTCCAAAACCAACGAAACCAACGCCCACTTCTTCGTTATGATCTCCTCTATCCAGTAATCCAACTCAAACATGTTTTTGAAAGTTTAAAATTTGAATTAGACCAGATTTGAATTTGAACTTCGTTTGATCATAACTTGAGTTTTGTAACTCTGATTTAGTTGATTCTTTTTGCAAATCGAAGCTCTTGACCTAAACTTTCTGATAAGGCCAAATTCACATAATTTTGGTACTGTTAGAAATTGTTTTATGTTGCAAGGGTTATTTGATTGGTTTTGATGTTTTCCGAATTGTTTCTTCGTTCTTTCTGATGTTTTGAGTGATTGCTTATGTGTGGCTACTGTTGATTGCTTACGATAGATTGACCGGAGTGTGACGAGTAGAACTATCAAGAGTTTTGAGTTCGAATCATCTTCATCAACTTTGCAGGCAAGTAACACTTGATCATACCTTTTCATACCCAGTTTTATGCATTAGCTCAACCCTCCAACATTGCATGATTAGGATGGCATTAATTTGTGGGTTGGGAAGTAGATGATGAGGTAGGAACCTATTGCCCTGTTACTTTCAAACCCTTGGGAGTTACTTCTATGTTATGCTTATATTGCCATGCTATGCTCGTAGACGTGGTTTGGGTTTGAGAGATATTCACGACAGATGTGAGGTTGTTAAATAATGGTTTACTTTAAGGTGGAATCTTAAATACAAAAATGGGTGGAATGAGGCACAGGGAACCCAAAGTGTTGTCTCTGCTTTTATTTTTTGAAATCCGGGGTACCCGTGTGATCTTCCTATGGACCGCCACCAGTGCACAAAGGGAACTGAGATTATTCATGCTAGAAACTTCCGTGTGTGCAGCCACAAGCTATTATGGGCTCTAGCATAGTTGAGTAAGTTACGTGAAGCTCTCGAAGAGGTAGGTCAGCAGGTAGTGGGTTCTATAGGTTTGGTATGATCTATCCGGAGTAGAGAGTTAATGTTTCCGAAAGACTGTGTCTCGGTCATCCGTTTCTCAAACACCATGCAGTGTGAGAAATCAACGGAGGCGATCGAGTCTTGTGGGGAAAAGTGCGCAAACCTCTGCAGAGTGTACAATCTAATCATGGTTAGCCGTGTCCCCGGTTATGGACAATTCCGAGTATCTAGTACTTGAGTATTCACATGTATCTCATCACTCTAAATTCATATTGCTGGGTTGTTAATTACTTTAATTGGGATTGAGTTGGGGTTATACCTTCTCAATGATGTTTCAACCACCAAGATAGTTAAATTAAAATTTATTCCTTTGATGTAGGGAAAAATTCGCTTTTTGCAAAACTGCAACCATAGAGCTTTCCACCAGCCATATATGCATGTAGTATAGGCTTATTCCTTCATTATTCTCTATGTGTTACTTTGCCAGCATATTCCATGTGTCAATTGACCCGTTTCGGCTGCAACGTTTCATGTTGCGTGCTTTTCAGATGACGAGTAAGTGATACGTTAGGGTTACGATTTCCTATACTCAACTTTGCCGTTGGTGTTGATGGGAATCCACAACCTTGTTAAGCTTCCGCTTATATTTGGATTGAGGTAATAGTATTTACGCTTACTTTTTACATGTGATTTACCTCTGTGTAAATCCTCGAGTACTATGTGTGTCAGCATACCGATCCAGGGATGACACATAAGCACAGAGACTTGATCCATTCGGGTCGGGTCGCTACAAGATGGTATCAGAGCACATGTTGACTATAGGACGTGACCCTAGAAACTGACAAGCCCATAGGAAAGATTTTTCTCTACAACTTCATTTTCAAAAGATCTTTTACCTCTCTTCTCTTCTGAGCTTATTCAAATATTCCCTTTTTAGTGAGACCATACCCCTTTTCCCTTTTGACCACTCGAAGATTCGACCGATGTTACCACTCCAAGGAGACAAGATATTGGACAACTAAGACCATTTGGAATGAAGAGGATTTTACCGTGTAAATGGAAACTACAAATGTTGAAGACTCCGAAGACTAGGAGATTTTGAAGGCTCTGAAGAATTCCCAGATTTTTATGACCTAGGAAGGTTACGCTTATGGAATTTGACAGACTAAGGAAGTTGTCAATACCCAAGATCAAGGTGTATCAAGAAAGATCGAACATGGAGCATTAGAATTCAAAGTTACATCAAGGAAAACCCTAAGGCAGGAGATATCAACTATGGAATGATAGCTCATGGAAATGACAAGAGCGTAAACACGCTATCCATGATGTTATCACCCGCTTATGCTATTGTCACCGTGCGTAGTTAAGTATGCGATACATGGAAGGATGGATGGTAGAAGGTCGATGGAGCATCCGTCGACAAAAGATGCAGTTTTAAATCTTAGCTGGTGTATCACCGGGATCTGGAGCATTACATCAGGAAGTTAAGATGGACCTACAAGAAACAATATTTGACAAGAAGGTAATTGGTGAAGAACTCAGGAACCGAAAGCCGAAGTAACCAACCTGGAGGAACAAAACCTCGAGATACCGGAGATTCGTCGAGAACTGAAGGACAGTAGGACCATGGCTCATTCCAAGGATGTTGAAACCCAGAAGTTGGAACGCAACTCCAGAATACTAAAGGACGTCATGAGAGACTTCGCGTCAACAGAGATGAGTCGCAAAATGACTTGAGAAAGACAAGCACGATCGGGAGAAGCCAACGGAGACATGAACATGACTTGAAGAGTTTGATGACCTTGAAGATTTATTGACCTTTAGAAGACCAAACCCCAGTTTTATACCTACGTTAGATGCGACGTTTGTGAGCTGTCATCTGTTTGTTATTTTTCTGACAGCCACAATAAAATCTGTTTTTTTTTAAACTTTTGTTTGCATTGTGTGTATCCCTCTCTATCTCTCTTATCCCACCCCAAAACCCATGGACCCAATAGAGGACGAATGGAGATGAGCTTGTATTCTCTGGACCGATGAGTCAATTGGAGACAGACCGATGGATTTAGAACATGGAGGATCACATAGTCAGAAGGATATGGCCCAAAGATGCTCTTAAGTGCTTTGAAAGAGGTGTTGCTACCGGTGGAGGATGTACCAAACCATCAACGGATGGCAAGGAGTAACCACTTGGGGAGAAATTAAGTTGACTTTGCTAATGTCTCGGTTTGTGTCTCAGAAGTTGAGGCCTTATGGAAAGGATATGAAGAAACCTTGTGCATACAAGCTTTGTGGAGAAATAGGACACAACCATAAAGAAAACAAGGACGAATACCCTCATAAGTGGAGGATTATCAAAGGAGTTAGCCGAGGATCTCAGGGAACTTCGGTTGGAGATTGTTCCCAAAGGTTTTGTTGCAGCAATGGAAGTTTAGTCTACATTGTTAGGAAAGATTCATAAAGCTCAGAAGTATGACAAAGAGATTGCTGAGATAAAAGAGAGGATGAGCAAAGGAAAGGCCAAAGGCTTTCGTAAGGATAAGCACGACACCTTATGGTTTGAGGACGGTGTACATATACCCAATAATGCAAAGATCGTGAAGTTAATACTTCAGAGGCTCATGACTCACCATACTCGATTCGCCCTGGAAACACCAAGATGTATTTGGATTTGAAGGAGTGTTTCTGGTGGACTGGTATGAAGAAGGATGTTGCCGAGTATGTAGCCGTATGTGATGTATGTCAGAGAGTGAAGGCAGAACATCAAAAGCCAACAGGAGTACTACAGCCTATGCCAATACCCTAATGGAAGTGGGATAAGCTTGGCATGAATTTCATAACCAGATTTCCCAGAACCCGATTGGGATATGATTCTATCTGGGTAGTAGTTGATTCACTTGACCAAAGTGGCTCGCTTTATCCCAGTGAAAACCACCTATACAAGTGTGAAGTTGGCCAAGATATATTTGACAAGGATCGTATATCTGCATGGAGTTCCGAGGACCATCATAGAGGAACACAGTTTACCTCAAAGTTTTGGAATCAGCTACACCAGACTTTGGGTACTAGGCTAGAGTTCAAGATGACCTTTCATCCGCAGATGCATGGACAAACTGAGAGAGTAAATCAGATTCTGGAGGACATGTTGAGAGCGTGTGCGCTAGAATTATGGATCTAGTAGTGATGATAATCTACCTTACGCGGAGTTCTCATACAACAACAGTTACCCAGCCAGTTAAAGATGGCCCCTTTTTAAGCTTTGTATGGGAGAAGGAGCCAGACACCGTTGATGTGGGATGACGTTGGAGACCGTCAGTTGTTTGGACCAAATTTGATCAAGGAATCGGAAGAGAATGTTAAGTGGATTCGAGATAGACTGAAGGTAGCTCAGTCCAGGCAGAAGAGTTATGCAGACTAAAAAATGCAAGGAGGTAGTCTATGAAATTGGAGACGGAGTATGTCTTCGTGTGTCCCCTCTGCGAGGATTTAAACGATTTGAGTTAAGGGAAAGTTAGCCCCGAGATTGTAGGACCATACCGAGTTTTGGAGCGTATGGGAGAAGTGGCCAACAAGTTGGAGTCACCCGAAGGACTGTCAGGAGTTTATGATGTGTTTCACGCTTCCCAAATTGAAGAAGTGCCATGCGTAAATGGCCAATAATCCTCAGTAAGGACGCTTTGGCCCCGAAAGGATAATGATGTTCCACGAAGTGGAGTATGGACTTCATAAGTATAAGTCTTCATCTCGGTAGGTGGGATATCCCATGAGGATGAAGAGATGAATTTATTATTGGATATAAAGTAGGTATGATGTTGGAAATATGGATCAATGGAAATCCCATGATGAGTCTGAGTAATCACGTCTCAGTTTGGTACAAATAGAAGGAAAAGAGACAGTACATCTGGATGGATTTTAAGTATGCCAGGAAGTTGGATGTTGGAATAACGACCAGTTGCCCGCGATGATGATTTCAAGGATTTTAAGTGATGAGATGGGCCATAACCCACAGGCTGCATGACCTGCCAGGAAGCAAGCACACTCTTGAAGGAGAAACCCTGGAAGAAGTTACGATTTTATCAACAGACGATCCTATAGGAGTTTACGCAAAAACCTGAGAGTTGTTAAGGAACGATAGATGTTTTGTTTGGCTTGCAGAATCAATGGATTTTCCGAACTTGGTTCGTCGACAAAAGAAATTCTGCAATGCTTGTGAGGATGACCGAGTGTTAGAATGCGAGATTCGCTAACCATGTACAAGGTAATGATTTAAAAGGGATGGATTGATCACCATACCGACTTACTCTTATTATTCGCCTTGCTATACGGGATGGAAAATCTGAGTGACTTACCTATAGTAGAGAGACGACGATCAAAACCTTGTTCAAAAACTTAGAATGGTATAGGTATTTTTCCCTTGTACACGGCAGTTGTTGCCAACCGTAGGTCATACGGTGAGGTTCAACCCAGACCCATTTTCTGCAGGAGAAACCATAAATTGAGGACCACCAAGAGATATCGATAGTTGTTTAGAAATGGCGCCAGACCCATCATTCTATGAAGACCCATTTTCGGAACAACCTTACCAAGAAGTAAAGGACAAAAGAATTGAGGAAAAGGTTATGCCACTACCAGAAGAGCCCAGAGAAGGAATTATCCTTACGATTTGAGAAGATTGACACTGTCAATGATAAGGATGGAGTATATGAGTTTTGATGGAACCGTAACCAAGCTTCTAAGGGTGGTAGCACCCGAGACCCCGGAGATGATCGATGGATTTTGAGAAGACCCCCAAACCCTAACCTATTTCTTTCTAGCCTCTCCGAATCTCGAGGACGAGATTCATTTTAAGGGTGGTAGTTTGTAACATCCCAAAATTCTAAATTTTGGAATGTTATAAACAGATAGATAGTCTTGATTGATTGTTTGATTGATTGACTGAAAGTGACTGAATTCGAAACTTTTCGAAAGTTAAATGAGAGGGAATAAAAGGACTTTCCCAAACTTTCATTGTGCTTTATGATCTTCGGGAATTCAAATTCTTTTCATCACAAAACCCTGGAGAGAAGATGACATGACTTCTTCCATTTATTTAAATGACAAGGGGTGTTGAAAATATTTCAATTTCATCTGAGAATATTTCCAATTCTGAAACTTTAAGCAACTCAATGATTTTCACGAGCGAAGATAAAATGACTTCTTCAAAACATATGAAATATGAGTTGGGAGTTTCAAAGAATTAAAAGTTCTTTTGAATTTATTTTCAATTTGGCGTTATTTGAGTTTTATTCAAATTATTTTTCTCCAAAAATAAAATATATGGAAAATAGGGTAACATGATTCCCTACATCAGAAAATTTGAGAGAAATAAATTTGAATTCATTTTGGTATTTTTAAAATGATTTTTGTTGGATTTTATTAGAGCTGAAACACTCTCTTTGCTTTATTTGACTTTGTGTGTATTTTATTTGAAGTTAGAATAATGTTCATCTTGTAGGAAATCTTTTTCTGAAAATTTTGATATATTATATGCCTATATATTATTTCTATTTCTTTTGGTTTTATTTTGTTTGTCTGTTTTATTAAAAAAATCCTCTCGCCGAATTGGGCCGGCCCAGCCAACTGGCCAGGCTACGGCCCAGCCAGGTTCTCGACCGCCTCGTCCCGACACAGACTCCGCCACAGACGCTGGCCAAGACCGCCATGGCCGCCGTGAGCCGCCTGCCTCCTCTGCCCCTCCCGCACGCCACCTCGCCGCCCTCCTCCATAAAACCCGAGGCCTCGGCCCGTTCCTCCCTCTCTCCCCTCGTTCGCCCGCCGCCCAAGTCGCCGCCCGACGAGATCCGCCCAAGGCCGCCTCTCCCCTCGCGCCGCCGCCCACCTTGCCCGACAGCGTGGAGCCGCCGCCCATCAAGGCCACCCCGACGTCGCCCGCACTCGCCGGACACCGCCGCCGTCCCAACGCCCGCGCCGGACGTTCGTCGCCGGCCGGATCCGTCCGCCGCCGGTTTATTTTCCCCGAGCCGGTAAAATCTATAAAACCGCCCGGTTTTCCAATTTTGATCGGTTTTATTTTAATAGATCGGTTTTCTACAGAAAACCTAGATCTGTTTTTTTATGTTTAGTTATGTAGTGAGCGTTCGCTAGTTAGGCTTCTGGAGCGAACGGTTTTCGTTGGTTCAGGTTCTGTAGCGAGCGTTCGCTCGATAGGTTTTTCTTTTTATTTTTAATTTCCGGCCAGGGACCTATCTGTGATGTTTTCCTTCTGATTAGTCCCCAATTTTAAAACCTCAGAACTTTTTACTCGTTAGTCCAAAACCAACGAAACCAACGCCCACTTCTTCGTTATGATCTCCTCTATCCAGTAATCCAACTCAAACATGTTTTTGAAAGTTTAAAATTTGAATTAGACCAGATTTGAATTTGAACTTCGTTTGATCATAACTTGAGTTTTGTAACTCTAATTTAGTTGATTCTTTTTGCAAATCAAGCTCTTGACCTAAACTTTCTGATAAGGCCAAATTCACATAATTTTGGTACTGTTAGAAATTGTTTTATGTTGCAAGAGTTATTTGATTGGTTTTGATGTTTTCGAATTGTTTCTTCGTTCTTTCCGATGTTTTGAGTGATTGCTTATGTGTGGCTACCGTTGATTGCTTACGATAGATTGACCGGAGTGTGACGAGTAGAACTATCAAGAGTTTTGAGTGCGAATCATCTTCATCAACTTTGCGAGCAAATAACACTTGATCATACCTTTTCATACCCAGCTTTATGCATTAGCTCAACCCTCCAACATTGCATGATTAGGATGGCATTAATTTGTGGGTTGGGAAGTAGATGATGAGGTAGGAACCTATTGCCTGTTACTTTCAAACCCTTGGGAGTTACTTCTACGTTATGCTTATATTGCCATGCTATGCTCAGAGACGTGGTTTGGGTTTGAGAGATATTCACGACAGATGTGAGGTTGTTAAATAATGGTTTACTTTAAGGTGGCAACTTAAATACACATCTGGGTGGATTGAGGCACCTGGGGAACCCAGTGTTGTCTGTTTTATTTTTTGGAAATCCCGTGGGTACCCGTGTGATCTTCCTATGGACTGCCACCCAGGCTCAAAGGGAACTGAGATTATTCATGCCAGAAACTTCCGTGTGCAGCCACAAGCTATTATGGGCTCTAGCATAGTTGAGTAAGTTACGTGAAGCTCTCGAAGAGGTAGGTCAGCAGGTAGTTGGTTTTATAGGTTTGGTATGATCTATCCGAGTAGAGAGTTAATGTTTCCGAAAGGCTGTGTCTCGGTCATCCGCTTCTCAAACACCATGCAAAGGCGAGAAATCAACGGAGGCGATCGAGTCTTGTGGGGAAAAGTGCTAAACCTCTGCAGAGTGTACAATCTAATCATGGTTAGCCGTGTCCCCGGTTATGGACAATTCGAGTATCTAGTACTTGAGTATTCACATGTATCTCATCACTCTAAATTAATATTGTTGGGTTGTTAATTACTTTAATTGGGATTGAGTTGGGGTTATACCTTCTCAATGATGTTTCAACCACCATGATAGTTAAATTAAAATTTATTCCTTTGATGTAGGAAAAAATTGGCTTTTTGCAAAACTGTAACCATAGAGATTTCCACCAGCCATATATGCATGTAGTATAGGCTTATTCCTTCATTATTCTCTATGTGTTACTTTGCCAGCATATTCCATGTGCTGACCCGTTTTCGGGCTGCAACGTTTCATGTTGCAGGCTTTTCAGACAACGAGTAAGTGATATGTTAGGGTTACGATTTCCTATACTCAACTTTGCCGTTGGTGTTGATGGGAATCCACAACCTTGTTGCTTCCGCTATATTTGGATTAAGGTAATAGTATTTACGCTACTTTTTACATGTGATTTACCTCTGTTATAAATCCTCGAGTACTGTGTGTGTCAGCATACCGATCCAGGGATGACACATAAGCACAGAGACTTGATCCATTTGGGTCGGGTCGCTACAAATAGCAGCATGATCAGTGTGAATCGTTACTTTAGAATCAACAATATAGGGTCTGAACTTATCACAAGCAAATACAACTGCTAACAGTTCTTTTTCAGTAGTAGCATAATTTCTTTGAGTATTGTCTAGAGTCTTACTAGCATAATGGATAACATTTAATTTCTTATCAACTCTTTGTCCTAGAACAGCACTTACAGCGTAATCACTAGCATCACACATAATTTCAAAGGGTAAATTCCAATCAGGTGGCTGAACAATAGGTGCAGAGATCAATGCATTCTTAAGTATTTCAAACGCTTCTACACAATCATCATCAAAGACAAATGGTATATCTTTTTGTAATAAATTAGTCAGGGGCCGAGAAATTTTTGAGAAGTCCTTAATGAACCTCCTATAAAATCCGGCGTGACCAAGGAAACTTCTTATACCTTTGATGTCCTTGGGACATGGCATCTTTTCAATAGCATCAACTTTGTCTTTGTCAACTTCAATACCTCTTTCAGAAACTTTATGCCCCAAGACAATACCTTCATTAACCATAAAGTGGCACTTTTCCCAATTCAAGACAAGATTAGTTTCTTCACATCTCTGCAAAACTCGATCAAGATTGCTCAAGCAATCGTCAAAAGAAGATCCATAGACGGATAAATCGTCCATGAAAACCTCACAAATCTTTTCACAAAAGTCAGAGAATATAGCCATCATGCATCTTTGAAAGGTAGCAAGTGCATTACATAAACCAAAAGGCATACCTATATAAGCAAAAGTACCAAAAGGGCAAGTAAAAGTGGTCTTTGATTGATCTTTAGCTGACACAGGTATTTGAGAGAAACCAGAATAACCATCTAGAAAGCAATAATGTGTATGTTTGCATAATCTTTCTAGCATTTGATCGATAAAAGGTAAGGGGTAGTGATCCTTTTTTGTAGCCTTATTTAATTTAGGGAAATCAATTACCATCCTATAACCTGTAATAATTCTTTGCGGAATCAATTCATCTTTATCATTAGGAACAACAGTAATACCTCCATTCTTAGCGACACAATGGACAGGACTTACCCACTGACTATCAGCCACGAGATTAATTATACCCGCCTCCAGAAGCATTAGTATTTCTTTTCTTACCACTTCTTTCATTTTAGGATTCAGCTGTCGTTGAAGATCATGAACCGGTTTGGCATCTTCTTCCAAATTTATTTTATGTTGACACAGAGTGGGACTAATGCCCTTAAGATCATCAAGAGTATATCCAATAGCAGCACGGTGTTTCTTCAAAGTTTTCAATAATCTTTCTTCTTCATGCTCAAAGGTTAGCACTAATAATAACAGGATATATCTTCTTTTCATCAAGATAAGCATATTTAAGATTATCGTGCAACGGTTTAAGCTCAAACACGGTATCACCCTTGGGTGGAGGAGGATCCCCTAGGATTTCAACAGTAAATTGTGTTTTAATAGGTTCCTGCTTAAAGAATACTTCATCTATTTCCATTCTTTCATTCATAAACATATCATTTTCATGGTCTAGCAAATATTGTTCTAAAGGATCACTAGGAGGTACGACAATAGAAGCAAGACCAATAATTTCATCCTTACTAGGCAATTCTTCTTCACGGTGTTGTCTACTAAATCTAGAGAAATTAAACTCATGAGTCATATCATCCAAGCCAATAGTAACAACATTCTTTTCACAGTCTATATTAGCATTAACAGTGTTCAAGAAAGGTCTACCGAATATAATGGGACAAAAGCTACCTTGTGGGGAACCAAGAACAAGGAAATCAGCAGGATATTTAGTTTTCCCACACAAGACTTCAACATCTCTAACAATTCCCATTGCTGATATAGTATCTCTATTGGCAAGTTTAATTGTGACATCAATATCTTCTAACTCAGCAGGTGCAATTTCATGCTTAATATCTTCGTATAAAGTATGTGGTATAACACTAGCACTAGCACCCATATCACATAAGCCATGATAACAATGATCTCCTATTTTAACAGAAATAACAGGCATGCCTACCACAGGTCTATGTTTATCTTTATCACACGGTTTGGCAATTCTAGCAGTTTCATCACAGAATTGAATAACATGCCCCTCAATATTATCAGCCAAGAGATCTTTAACAATAGCAATATTAGGTTAAACTTTGACTTGCTCAGGAGGTGTATAAGTTCTAATATTGCTTTTATGAACCACAGTTGAAGCTTTAGCATGATCCTTTATCCTAACAGGGAAAGGTGGTTTCTCAACATAAGAAGTAGGAACAATAGGATCATTATAAGTGACAATCTTTTCTTCAACTTTAGTAGGTGCAGCTACTTTTACTTCTATGGGAGGATGATATTTAAACCACTTCTCCTTGGGGAGATCAACATAAGTAGCAAAAGATTCACAAAAAGAAGCTACTATCTCAGAGTCAAGTCCATATTTAGTGCTAAACTTACGGAAAATGTCGGTATCCATAAAAGACTTGAACACAATCAAACTTAGGTGTCATACCTGACTCCTTACCTTCGTCGAGATCCCAATCTTCAGAGTTGCGTTTAATTCTATCCAATAAATTCCATTTGAATTCAATAGTCTTCATCATTGTCGGGGCAGGCTGATCTGGCCCACGAACACCTATGGGACCGGCGGACCGAGCCCCTTTCGATTCGGCGGGGGGCGGAGGTCACACGAAGAGCAGATCGAGGAGAAGCACACGAGCGGTTTACCCAGCTTCGGAGCTCTCCGGAGAGATAACACTCCTACTGCTGCATGTCTGGATGTATTGAGTTCTTGCTCAGAGCGCTGAAGTGCTACAAAGACACACAAGCTGCTAACGAGACCGAGCGTGTGTTCTCCTCCCCCTACGTTGCGCATGGGCCTCCTTTTATATGCTAAAGGGGTCTCCGGCTGTGGCAACGTAGACAAGGATAAAATGGAAAAGGAGTGGTTGGTACAGCTACTTGTACGATGTGTCATACCTAACCACGGACGGCGGGGACAAAGGCATTAAATGCCCGTCTCACGTCGCCCTAACAGGCGTAAAGGGACCGTCAGGCGCCACCGCTTGCCACGATGGCAATCTTTGTCACCGATGCCATCAAGCGCTACCGTCACAAGGCTGCCTCTTGCCACGCTGCTACCGGAAAGGTCCTGTGGCGACATCGTTAGTGGATGTGCCGGAGCGCAGCTACAGAGTGAGTGGCGGTCTGCATGGCAAGCGCCTTGCCGCGGTTGTTGTCTTGTCGTGTCCGGAAGCTTGTCGCTCACCGGGCCTTCCCGACAAGCTCCTCTTGCCGGGGCCTTGTCTCCTAGGTGCCTTGGGTGGACTTCCCGGCAAGCTCCTCTTGCCGGGGCCTTGTCTCCTAGGTGCCTTGGGTGGCCTTCCCGGCAAGCTCCTCTTGTTGGGGCCTTGTCTCCTTGGCTTGAATACTTTGTTCTTGAATGGCTCCAAAGGAACCACGGAGGACCTTGGCGGTCACCCGGTAAGCCTTGCCGCGGAGGGCTGCAACTGCCCGTGCACAAGTTCAGGATACTAGGGTACCCCTACTCTAGTACACCGACAGGAGCCCCCGGGCCTGGGCCACACCCAGTGCCGAGCGCTGTTGGGCCAGGCCCAAAATAGGGCACGGGCACGCACGGCCTGGGTTACGCCGTAACTCACCCCGGACCCACCACGCCCTCCACGAACGGCACGCGTCGAATGTGGCGTCGTGTGAGAGATCGTGGGCGAGATCGTGGGTGGTTTCTTTATTCGGAAAAATGGTACGTCCGCCCCCTCCCTCTTTATAAGCAGGGGAAACAGGGGCAGTTCGCCGATCTCGCCAGTTGCTGTCCAATCTCGAAAAAAAACCCCGCTGCGTCCCCTTCTTCCCAAGGCTAAAGAGAGCAGCGTTCACTTCATCGCCACCAAAGATCACCAACGCCGTCGATCTCCCTCACCACCTCCGCCATGGCTCCGAAAGCCGACAAGGGGAAGGCCGTGAAGTCGGCCGAGGTGCAGCGGCTTGTAGCGCTGCAGAAGGAGCGGGCAATCTTTCCCCCCCAGCTCACCGCGAGGGAGCTGAGGGAGTACTACTACCTCTTCTGGTCGACAGAGACGCGAGCGCATCCGCGCACGAAGGTACTCCTAGCTGCTGCTTCGGAACTGGCTCCGAATGGGTACCCTTTCTTCAAGGCCTGTTCTTCTACTGCGGGCTCTGCCCGCCTTTCTCTGAATTTTTCTGCGATATCATGAACACCTACGGGTTCTGCCTCCTTGACTTCACCCCCAATGTTGTTTTGACCATGGCAGTTTTGGCACATCTCTGCGAAAACTTTGTCGGAGTCCATCCAAACGTAGCCCTTTTCCGCCATTTCTTTATGCCCCGAGTTGAGAGAGGGGAGCCTCTTGCCGGCGGAATCGCTTGGATCTCAAGGATTGGCAAGAAGGAAGCTTATCTGGAGGGAGAGCTCCGCAGCAAGTGGGAGGAGTGGAGGGCAGATTGGTGCTGGATTGTCGAGGAGAACCCGCAGCCATCTACCGCCCAGCGCCAAACCCCTATAGTGCGCGGAAACGATTGGAGCAACGTGGCACCGGAAGACGCTAGACTGAAGATTGCCGTCACCCGGATCCTGCGCCTCAGGCTTGCCGGGCTCACTGTAGGCACCGTTGGCGCAGACTTTCTTTGCCGCCGCATCGCCCCCTTGCAGGAGAGGAGGAGACCCGCCTGGGAGTTCCAGAATGCGGCGGATATCATGAGGCTGCGCCCGGGCCTAAATTTCAACTTCACTGTCTTGGAACTGGACGCGATGCTCTTGGAGCTGTTCAAGCCCGATCCTGATCATCCCGAAATGTTCAGGTTGCCGAAGGGTGTCGTTCCGCTGTGCAACAATTCCTCGCCGACCGCATCCGCGCAATGATGTCGCAGCGACTCACATGGAATCGCTCCAACCTGGCAAGAGCCCGCAGATGACGTCGTGCGAGTGTTCTTTGACAGCCTGGTAGAAGTCCGATCCGCCGATGAATGTAAGAGCCTCACCCGCGACACCACCGATGATGAGATGCGCGCGCCACCAGGCTGGAAGAAGCGGCAGAAGGGCCGCCGCGCGAAGTTTGGATTCACCGTGGAGGAGGCAGAGGCAGCAGAGGCGGCAAGCCTTGTCGAGTTAAGGGAGTTTGCCGGCGAGGAGGAGCTTGCCGAGCCTGAAGCTGAGTCGAGCGAACCCGCCGAGGGCGCCTCCTCCTCCTTCGCATAGCTTGCCGCGAGCGGAGCCCCCCTCCACTAGAAGGCGTCTCGCAAGGCCGGAGAGGCGTGAAGCGGCAGACGGGTCAATCCGCCCAGCGCCATGAGCCAGCTTCCACCGCGGCAAGCACCTGTTGCAGCTGGAGCACCTCACGCCGCTGCGGCAACCGGAGCGGGCCCTCGCAGACCACCGCTTCGCCCCGCCAAGCGGCCAAGGGAACCTACTCCGCTTCGTCAGACCGAGGCGAGCCAGAATTTGAGCTCTCCGCGCTCAGCTCGACGAGGAAGAAGAAGAGTAAGATTCTTTGCAGCATTTGTAGTTCTTGACTTGTTGCTTTGTCTTGTATCTGATTTGCTTCACTCTGAACCCATTCCTTTTCGTGACGCTGGCCCAGAGAGCGTCGAAGAGAGCCAAGGCCCCGGTGATTGTCATCGAGGACGAACCCACCGCGACAGCAGGAGGCGTGTCCGAGACCACCTTGCCGGACGCGGCAACTCTTCCTCAAAGCAGCCCCCAGCGCAGCCCCCAGCGTAAGTATATGGTCTTCTTCCTGCTGTTAGGCGCGCATGGGTGCCCTTTCTTTGCTGATATCTGACTGCTGGTTTGTGTAGGAGCAGAGCAGCCTTACCAGGAGTGCCCTGAAGCCGCTCCTGACGTGCTTTCTACTTCGACTACACCGCCAAGGGAGGATTCCCCGGCAAGGGAGCGTTCTCCGGCAAGGGAGACTTCTCCAAGAAGGGGCTTCTCCGCAAGGGACAGCTCTCCAAAGAAGGGACAGCACCAGCGATCCCGCGGCGGAGACCATGATCGCAGACCCTAGCAGTGTAATCCTCTTGCTTGAAAACTTTCCTTGTGTTCTTCTTCTTCTGATTTTCTTTTTGAATATTTGCTTGACTTTTCTTCATTTTCTGGTCGTCAGATCCATTCGCCACAGAGCCAATGGAGACCGAGGCCGCCGGCGAGGAGGACGCGCGCGACAATACTGACGACGCCGCTGCCGTCGGAGAAGAAGCAGGCGCCGACGAGCCCGCCAGCGAACAGGCCGCCAAAGCTGCCGCCACAGAAGCTGGCGAGGGGTCCGACGATCGCACTGACGGCCCTAAAGCCGCAGGAGCGCCGGGCGCTACGCCGACCGCCGATCCCTCCGCCGTTGCGGCATCGTTGGGCTTCGAAGAGCCCCAGCCCAGCGCCTATTTGAAGGCCGGCGATGGCGTCTTCATCAAGCTCCCATGGGCGTCGAGCCTGTGGCGCCCGGCCGAAGGAGAAACTTTGATGAAGAGCTGCTCGCCTCGCTGGATCGACGCTGGTCGATGCACCAAACAAAGCAGCAGCAAGAAGTCCGAGGAGGAGGAGCCTGCTGAAGCTCTTGCCGCTCTACCGCGCCCGACAAGCCAAGCTGGAATCCCGGGAAGCGCTTGTCGCGAAGGCGGGAGTAGACATAGAGAAGCGCGCGGAGGAGCTCCGGGGCCTCAACCAGGAAGCTCTCCGGTCCTTGGCAGAGGAGCGGGAGCGACTCGCTGAGGAGCGCAAAGCCTTCCTCCTCGACAAGGCTGAAGCTGAGGAGCAACAGCGGCTTGTCGCGGAGAAGCTATCTGCGTAGGAAGGCGAGTTGGCGCAGAGGAAGGTTAATCTTGATAGCCATGAGGAGGATCTAGCCACGCGCGAGCAAACATTTGGCGGGGCTCTCCAGGAAGCAAAGGATGTTGCCGCAGCTGCCGAGGCCGCCAAGAAGGAGCTGGAGAGGAAGGTGATGCAGCTGGAGGCCAATCTCAAGGAGAGCGGCGAGAAGCTTGCTGCACTCAAGCATGAGCGCGAGAAGGACGCCTACACTCTTGGCAAGCTGTAGGGCCGTCTCGCCGAGAGGAGCAAGGAGCTCAGCGCCGCCAAGGACTCCAACGCAGATCTTGAGTTGAAGCTGACCACCTTGACTCAGGCGCTGGACGGCGCCAGGGAGCAGGAGGTGGCCTTGAAGGAGAAGATCAAGGCCGACGAGGCGCTGCTGGCGAGTGCTGCTGCCGCCCCATAATACCTTTAGGGAGAATGTGGAGCACTGGACCGAGGGTCTCGTGGATGTTGCTGCAGCCATCCATAGGGAGTTGGCGCAGCTGGGGATGGTGGATCTTGGATATTCCTCCGATGAGCACCTCCGACCCAGCGCCAAGCTCAGCTTGTTCTTCAAGGGCGTGGTGACGGCCCTCCAGCGACTCCGGGAAGAAATCCCAAAGCGGCTGGCCGAGGAGTCGCGCCAGATCTGCGCGGGAGCCCTTCAAAAGGTGCTGATGAAGGTGGCCTTCCGCAATCCAGGCCTCAACCTCACCAACGTCCTCAAGTCCTTGCCGCCGGATGCTGATGTGGAAGCACTCAAGACCCTTGTCGCACCCATCGTGAACAGGGTGAGCGGGATCAAGAGGGTTGAGGGCGATCGTGTAGATTAGGCCGCCCGCTTTCTCTTTTTCTTGCCGCTGCTGGTCATGTTACGAGAACAATCTATTAGAGCTGCGACAAGCTATCTTGTAATATAACTCTATTTCGGGTAGCAATTGCTATGTTATTTCCTTTACTTGGTCCCTCCTTTGTATGTTTTTGCTCTACGCTTTTAGGGAACTTGTCGGCGCAGGCACCTGGTCATGAAGCGCTGAAGTCTTGGGATGTCGGCTGTCAAGCGGTGCTGCTACCGACAAGAAACCTTGTCACAACTAGTCGCAGCTCACTTAAGTTGTTGAGCGGACTCGAAACAAAGTAAGGGCGCAACTAGCTACGAGTTGGTTCCTCCGCAAGACAGGTTTTCCATACAAAGTACGGTCGTTCGAGGAAGATAACTTAAAAATTTTAAAACTGATTGCTCAAACTTTAGCAACTTAGCTTTTCTGTCGTTTGCTTCCCGGTAAGGCTAGACTTCCTTGAGCAACGCTTGGTCCACACCATTATCTTCTCCTTTCCCCCCGGCAAACTTGTGGGCGAGGGAACCTTCCTTTCTTTGAGAAAGAGAAAGAAGAGATGTCGGTGTACTAGAGTAGGGGTACCCTAGTATCCTGTACTCGTGCACGGACAGTTGCAGCACCCCGCGGCGGGGTTTGCCTGGTCACCGCCAAGATCCTCCGTGGCTCCTTTGGAGCCATTCAAGAACAAAGTATTTGACTAAGAAGACAAGGCCCGGCAAGAGGAGCTTGCCGGGAAGGCCGCTCAAGGCATGCGTAAGACAGGCCCCGGGTAAGAGGAGCTTGTTGGGGAAGGCTCGAGAGCGACAAGCCTCCGGACGCCGACAAGGATTCGTTGCTGCAAGGCGCTTGCCGCTGACAAGTTTACCTCTCTCTCCATCTCCGCCTCCAGCTCATCCAACAACGTGTCGCCATGGGACCATTCCATGCGCAGCGTGTCAAGAGGTCAGCAGCCAGCGGAGAGCGGCGATGAGCGGCGCTGGCAAGCTTGCCATCGTGGCGAAGCGGTGGCGCACCGACGGTCTCTGTAATCACTGTTTAGGCGACACGACGGGCATTTATTGCTTTTGTCCCTTGCCGTCACGAGTTAGGTATTTTGCACCGCATAATCGCTCGAGTAGGTGTACCAACTTCTGTTTTACAGCTTGTACCCTCATCTATGTTGCCACCGTCAGAGACCCCTTGAGCATATAAAAGGAGGCCCATGCGCAACGAGAGGGGGTTCGGTTCATTCGACTCACTCGAGACCGAGAGACGCCACGTTAGGTTTTGTAGCTTGCATCGCTTCCCTAGCAAGAACACAATACATCAAACGAAAGCAGCAGAGGAGTTTTATCTCTCCGGAGAGCTCGAAGCTGGGTAAACTGCTCGTGTGCTTCGCCTCGATGCGCTCTTCAGGCGATCTCCGCCCCCTCCGAACCACAATGGGGCCTGGTCCGCCGCCCCATAGGTGTTCGTGGGTACGATCGATCTCCCCGACATCTTTGGCGCGCGCCCGGTAGAAGCGTCGAGGCCGTGTGAATCTGATCCGAGCGTTCACACGAGCAGCGTCCTCAACATCTTCCTCAACATGCCCCGAAGAAGAAGGCTTCAGGTGAGCAGCCGAGCCGTCCGCGTCGTACTCCACCCTCACCGCAACAAACGGGTGGTGGGGCAGACGCCCGGCGGAGGAACGGGCGCCGACGAAGGTGTTCGCGACGCTACAAGTCCAAGGACAAGGCCCCGCAAACCTCGGCGTCGCGACATCCCCGCGCCCATCTCAGGAGACGCGGGACCAACCACGTCATGGCGTTCATAATGCCAAACGTTCGTTGGATCGAGACCCTCAAGACCAGCATGCGCGCCAACATGCTGGCACGAGTGAGATACGGTAGCAGGGCGGGGTGCTGCTCCTTCTAACATAGTTAGAAGTCCGAGCATATCCCGCTCTTCGCACCGTTCGCCAATGCCACCCACTATTCCAGTAGAAGCTCTGGCGAGAGCTCAGCTGCTCCTCGACTACCCTCCAACGGCCGACAAGGTCGACGAGTGGAGGGCCACTATCCAGAGCCTCATCGGCTTTGCCAACGGCGACGCTCTGCGGCAACCAACGCCGTCATTGCCGCGGCAAGACGACAAGGCACGAGCAGTGGCGACGAGATCGCCGGAGGTGCAACTACCATGCACTCTCCGCCAAGGCCAAGATCACCGACTCACCGGATCCACCTCGACAATGACTCCACCGCGTCGCCGGATCCGCGAGCTCGCCGTGATCAGCGCCAAGTTCTTCATGAGCGACAACAAGAGGACGCCGAACTCGCATCGAGCACCGGAGAGAAGCGCGACGTCATCCGACAAGCGCTGGGCTTGGCCCATCGTTGACATGCGCTACCGGAGGAGCCAGCGACTTGTCAGACACGGTAGGTTGCCCTGCGTTCACTCGTGAGCTGCGGCAAGTCCAAAGTGGCCCAGCCGTAAAAACTTCAAACCAGATGTGCCGGAGAAGTATGATGGCAGGGCGCATCCGTCAGAGTTCCTCAGATCTACACCATCGCGGTGCAAGCCGCTGGGGACGGGACGACAAGATCCTCGCCAACTACTTCCCCGCCGTGCTCAAGCCCAACGTCAGATCTTGGCTCATGCACTTGCCGGACAGCTCCATATCCTCTTGGGCAGATCTATGCCATCAGCTTGTTGGTGCCTTCACGGTGGCCACAAACCTCATGGCCAAGAGAGTGACCTTCATCCGCCGCCTGTAAGGAAGGAGAGTCCTCGCGCAAGTTCATTCAGAGATTCAGCCGTGTGCACTACAACATCCCAGATGTCCACCCTGCCATGATGATCGGTAGCGTTTCATGAGAACGTCGCGGAACCGCAGGATGAGTGAGGAGATGGCAATGTCCAAAGTCAATGACGTTAGTGATCAGTACTCCTTTGCCGACAAGTGTGCACGCTACCGAGGAAGGAGGAGACTCCTGTGAGAGAATGCAGAAGCAGGATCTGACAGTGAGGAGGCCGCCACGGCAAAGAAGAGCCGGCGGCGAGGCAACATGAAGAAGAAAGGCAGAGAAGTGTTAGCTGTTGAGCAGTCCGGCAACGGAGGTGGCGACAAGAACGCCAAGGCTGGTGGCTCCGGCAAGGAGGTTGCCACTGGCACCAACCACCAGCCTGTGGCGGCAGCCGACAAGCAGGACGGCTCCGGCAAGCAGTACTGCAAGATCCACCGCACCAAGGGCCACGACCTCCAGAGCTGCAAGAAGGTCGATCAGCTTGTCGAACAGCAGAGGGCTGAGTACGAGCGGCGCGACAAGGAGAAGGCCCAAGAAGGTGCTGGGGGAGCAAGCAAGAAACGTCCCGGCCGGGGAGGGCGCCGCGGCAAGGCCAAGCAGCGGCAAGGAGACATACCTCCCCGCGGCCGCGACAAGGATGAAGATGATGACGACGATGAAGATATGGAAGACGACGACGCCGATGAGCAGGAATTTCAGAAAGCCACGGAGGTCCTTTGCGTTGACGGAGGTGCTTCCCTGCATACCTACCACCGCCAACTCAAGCAATGGATGCGGGAGGTCAATGCAGCGGAACCATCCATAGAGTCACGCAAGCCTCTGAAGTGGTCCAGCACGCCTATCGTCTTTGATATTGAGGACCACCCTGATCGCATAATCGCGGTCGGGTGCTTGCCGTGTTGGTCTCACCAACCATCCGCAACCTCAAGGTCACCAAGATGCTAGTTGACGGCGGGGCCGGCTTGAATCTGATCTCCTCCGCGGTGCTCCAGAAGCTTCAAATCTCTGACAGCGAGCTCGAAGAGACTGGCACCTTCCAAGGAATCAATCCGAGAAGGAGCAAGCCAAAGGGGAAGATTACGTTGCCGGTAACATTCGGTAGCGAGCTGAACTTTAGGACTGAGAGGGTCACATTCGACGTTGCCGATTTCCCATTGCCTTACAATGGGATACTCGTCCAAATCCGGCCCCTCGCCAAGTTCATGGCAGCCTCTCACTACGCCTACAACTTACTCAAGATGCCAGGCCCGATAAGCGTCATCTCTGTCCATAGCGACAAGAAGGATGCCCTTATCTGTGCCGACAAGATCTACCGGGATGCAAAGCAGCCATGACAGATTGCCAAACACTTGTCATCAAGCTCCCGGGAAGAAGAAGACAAAGTCCAAGTCCGGCAAGAGCACTGATGCCCACTCCGGCAAGCGCACCTCTTCGGAGTGCTGCGCTACCGTCGAGGACGCACCATCGAGCTCCACCGGCAAGTGCAAGAAGAAGATGACAGCTCCCCCAAAGACCAAGAAGGTGCCCGCCAAGGAGGACGGCACTGGTGGTACCTTCACCATCAGTGCCTCTCTCGACCCTAAATAGGAAGGCGCGCTCGTTGCTTTCCTGCGGGCGAATGTCGACGTGTTTGCATGGCAACCGTCTGACATCCCCGGTGTTCCCAGGAAAGTGATTGAGCACCGCCTGGCCGTTTGTCCTCATGCGCGGTTCGTCAAGCAAAAAGTCAGGAAGCAAGTGGTGGAGCGCCAAGAATTCATAGCAGAAGAGATCAAGAAACTGGAAGCAGCAGGCCTTGTCAGAGGAGTGCTCCATCCTACGTGGTTGGCCAATCCTGTAGTCGCATGCGCCAAAGAAAATGGAAAATGGAGACTTTGTATTGACTTCACGGATGTTAATAAAGCTTGTCCCAAAGATCCGTTTCCCTTGCCGCGCATCGACCAGATTGTTGACTCCACGGCTGGATGTGATTTGCTTTCGTTTCTTGATGCATACTCAGGATACCATCAGATCTTCATGGCTGAAGAAGATGAGGAGAAGACCGCATTCATTACACCATGTGGCACATACTGCTTTATACGGATGCCCTTCGGTTTGAAGAATGCTGGTTCAACATTTGCAAGAGTAGTCCATGACGCTTTTGAGCCGCAAATGCACAGAAATGTAGAAGCCTACATGGATGACATAGTGGTCAAAAGCAAGGACAAAACGACTCTGATTCAAGATTTGGACGAGACCTTTGCAAATCTGCGCAAGATCAACCTCAAGCTCAACCCAGATAAGTGTGTGTTTGGAGTCCCTTCCGGCAAGCTTCTCGGGTTCTTCGTGTCTCAGCGAGGGATTGAAGCCAATCCCGACAAGATCAAGGCCATTGAGCAGATTGAAGCACCAAAGCGCGTCAAGGATGTACGAAGACTTGCCGGTTGCGTAGCTGCTCTCAGCAGGTTTATTTCTAGGTCTGCTGAGCGCGCCCTGCCGTTTTTCAAGATTTTGAAAAAGGCGGGTCCAATGAAATGGACTCCCGAAGCGGAGGCTGCGCTGCAGGACTTAAAGAGATACCTGTCCTCCACTCCAACACTTGTCGCACCTAAGCCACAAGAGAAGTTCTTTGCTATATATAGCAGCAACCAATCAAAGTGGTTAGTGCTGCGTTAGTAGCGGAGAGGGAGGCGGATGATGAGCCAAAGAACCACGGCAAGCACATCCAATGACAAGCGGGGGCTTCACGACAAGCTCTGGTCCCGACAAGGACTTAATCCGCTGCAGACGCATGACCAGATGCGTAAAAGGATGGTGCAGCCGCCATTTACTTTGTCAGGTCCCTCCTGCAGGGGGCTAGGTCAAGGTACTATGGTGTGCAGAAATTGCTTTTCGGCCTCCTCATGGCCTCGAGAAAGCTGCGCCATTACCTCCAAGCACATGAGATCACAGTTGTCACTCGCTTTCCGCTCAAGAGGATACTGCAGAATCCAGAGGCAACAGGCAGGTTTGTCGAGTGGGCACTGGAACTGTCAAGCTTTGTTCTCAAGTTTGAAAGCACTTCAACAATCCAAAGTAGAGCATTGGCAGAAATTCATAGCAGAATGGAAGCCAACGCCCGGATGAAGAGATTCGAGACGAGCATTCCCGTCAAGGAAGCAAGCAAAGAGTGGCTAATGTACTTTGATGGTGCCTTCTCGGCTGCAAAGGCGCCCGGTGGCGGCGTGTCGCTTATCGCACCCACCCGTAGAGCACCTCAAGTACGTAGTCCGGATGCACTTTCCCAAGGAGCAAGCAACAAACAATCAGAGAGTATGAAGGTTTGCTTGCCGGTCTCGAGATCGCAGTGGACCTTGGGATCAAAAGCTTATTGTCGTGGGTGACTCGCAGCTTGTCGTCCGCCAAGTGAACAAAAGATTATCGAGTCCGTTGATGGAAGCCTACGTTGATGAAGTGAGGAAGCTAGAAGAGCACTTTGACGGCCTGCAAATGGAACATGTTCCAAGAGCTCGTAATGATATTGCCGACGGGTTCGCCAAAGTGCGCCAGCACTTAAGTTGCACAATGGAACCAGGGATTTTCGTGCTCAAGCTGACTCAACCAACCGTAACACCATCAATCGGACAAAGCAAGAAGAGGAAGTTGATCTCTGGTAACTACTTTCCGGTAGAGCTTCCCGAAGCCGTCGTTGCGAAGGTCCCCAAGATCAACACCAACAGTGCTGAGGGGCAGTCTGCTCCGACAAGCCCCAGGGTTTGTTTCGTTGAAGCAGACGCTTCCGACAAGTCTTGCTCCGGCAAGCTTGCCGGGGAGCATCAAGCTCCGGCAGAGCCGCAGTGTTCTTGCCGTGAAGCCGACGTTCCTGCAGCAAAGAAATGTGCCTTTAGCCCTTGTTGTCGAGCCACAAGCTCCAAAGATGGGCGCAACCGATTGTCCTTTTCCTTCGCATGCCAGAACTTCCCGAAGAGCAAAAAGAAGCAGAAAGAGTAGCCCGGCAGTCAAGTATGTACCAGTTTGTCGACAGCATACTGTACAGAAGAAGACTCAACGGTGTGAAATTGAAATGCATTCCCAGGGAAGATGGACAGAAGCTGCTGGCAGAGATACATGGAGGCATATGTGGTCACCACATTGGCGTGAGAGCACTTGGTAAAGCTTTCGGCAAGGTTTCTTCTGGCCGACAGCCCTCCGTGATGCAATCGCACAAGTAACCAAGTGTGAAGCGTGCCGGTTCCATTCCAAACAGATACACCAACCAGCTCGAGGCTCTCCAGACGATCCCTTTATCCTGGCCCTTTTGGTGCAGGGGCTCGACATCCTCGGCCCCTTCCCCGAAGTTGGGGGCTTTGAGAACTTGTACGCCGCCATCGACAAGTTCACAAAGTGGCCAGAAGTGGAAGCGATGAGGAAGGTGACAGACAACAGTCAACAAGTTCTTCAGTCGATTGTTTGCCGCTTCGAATCCCTAACAGGATCATCACCGACAATGGCACACAATTTACGAGTCGCACCTTCATGCAAGACGTCCAAGATCTTGGCGCCAAGGTCTGCTTTGCTTCCGCTGCTCACCCGAGAAGCAACGGTCAAGCGAGAGGGCAAATCTTTGAAGTGCTCTTGGCGGGCTCAAGACCAGAACTTTCGACAGTGCTGCACAAGTGCGGAAGAAATCGATCAAGGAGCTGCCGGTGGTTCTTTGGTCGATCAGACGACGCCAAATCGGGCCACCGCCGCAGACACCTTTGCTCTAGTATATGGAGCAGAGGCAGTTCTCCCCACGGAACTTCAGATACGGATCGCCTCGAGTGCTCGCTTATGATGAGCTTGAGCAAGAGCAGCTGCGACAAGATGACGCGCTGCTCCTTGAGGAGAGATCGTCTTCAGTCGGCTGTCGCGAGCTGCTCGCTTCTGACAAGCTTTGCGTCGCTACCATAGCCGCATAAAGTTAGTGCCGAAGTCTTGAGGAAGGCGACCTTGTTCTTCAAATAGCGTTCAGTCCGCCAAGAATTCAAACAAGTTGACGCCAAAGTGGGAAGGCCCTTATCGGGTGAAACGAGTCACTAGGCCCGGCGCTGTCCGCTTGAGACCGAAGATGGCATCCCGTGAGCAACTCCTGGAACATTGAACATCTTCGTAAGTTTTACCCATAGGGCGCGGTTGCGGAACCTGTTCCGGCAACCACCTTTTGTACAAGTCTTGCCGCTGTTGCATGTAATCCTTTGTACAAAGCCGGGCGCAGACCCCGTGCATCAGTAAAGCTCATGTGTTGCGCACAATTTGTCAAATTCATGCTTTCATCATTTTATTGCATGCTTTGGCTAACACTTTGTGTAGCAACCGCACCGTATAAGCAAATCGAGCCACCGGGCTCCATAACTTTATTTTCTCTTCTTTCTCTTTTCTCAAAGAAAGGAAGGCTCCCTCGCGCACAAGTTAACCAGGGGGGAAGGAGAAGATAATACTATGGACCAGGCATCGCTCGAGGAAATTTCGCCTTATCGGGAAGCAAGAGACAGAAAAGCTAAGTTGCCAAAGTTTGAGCAATCAATTTTTAAATTTTTAAGTTATCTTCCTCGAACGTGAAATACTTTGTATGGAAAACCTGTGCCCAGAGGAACCAACTCGCATGCTAGTCGCGCCCTTACTTTGTTTCGAGTCCGCTCAACAACTTAAGTGAGCTGCGGCTAGTCGCGACAAGGTTGCTTGTCGGAGGCGGCACTGCCATCAGGCTCTTGACGTTCACTCAGCGCTCATGCGTAAAAAGGTGCCCGTGACCGACAAGTCCCCCAAATGCGTAGGGCAGAAACGTACAAAGGAAGGAATCAATTAGAGGAAATAACGTTGCATTGATCGCCTAAGATAGAGTATATTACAAAATAACTTGTCGCTGATCTAACAAAGTGTTCTAAACATGATCAGCAGCGACAAGGGAAAGATAAAATTGGCGGCCTAGTCTACGCGGTCGCCATCAATCCGCTTGATCTTGTTCACCTTGTCCACAATGGGTGCGACAAGGGCTTTGAGCTCCTCCACATTGGCATCTGGCGGCAAGGATCTGAGGACGCCGTTGAGGTTGAGGCCTGGATTGCGAAAGGCCACCTTTATCAACACCTTCTCGAGGGCTCCAGCACAGATCTGGCGTGATTCCTCGGCCAGCTGCTTTGGGACCTCTTCCCGGAGTCGCTGGAGACCCGTCACCACGCCTTTGAAGAATAAACTGAGTTTGGCGCTGGGTTGGAGATGCTCGTTGGAGGAGTATGCAAGGTCCGCCATCCCCAGCTCCATCAGCTCGTTGTGGATGTCGTGCGGTGTCCACAAGACCTTCACCCAGTGCTCCACACTCTCTCTCAAGGCGCCTGGGTGGAGACAACATTCGCTAGCAGCTCCTCCTTGGCCTTGATCGTCTCCAACAAGCCCACCTCCCGCTCTCTGGCGCCGTCCAACGTCTGCATCAGAGTGGTCAGCTTCAGCTCAAGATCCTCCTTGGAATCTTTGGCGGCGTCGAGCTCCTTGCCTCTATCGGCGAGACGGCCCTGCAGCTCGCCAAGAGTGTAGGCGTCCTTCTCGCGTTCGTGCTTGAGCGCGGCAAGCTCCTCGCCACTCTTCTTGAGGCTGGCCTCCAGCTGTGACACCTTCGCCTTCAACTCTTCCTTAGCGGCCTCGGCGGCTGCGGCAGCATCCTTCGCTTCCTTAAGCGCCCCGCCAAGTGACTCCTCGCGCGCGGCAAGGTCTTCTTCGTGGCTGTCCAGGTTGACCTTCCGCTGCGCCAGCTCGCTTTCCTGCGCGGAGAGCTTCTCGGCAGCCAGCCGCTGCTCCTCCTTAGCTGCGGCCTTCTCAAGGATGAAGGCCGTGCGCTCTTCTGCAAGTTGCCCCCGCGCTTCTGCTACGTCGCGGAGAGTTTCTTGGTTGGCCCTCCGGAGCTCTTCTGCGTGCTTCTCCATGTCCGCTCCTGCCCTCGCGACAAGTGCTTCTCGGGACTCCAACTTGGCTTGCCGAGCGCGGTAGAGCGACAACAGCTTCTTCAGCAGCTGCTCCTCCTCAGATTCGCCACGCCGGCCTTTGCTTGGCGGCGTCCACCCAAAGATCAGCCCCCGGAGGCGAGTAGCTCGCCGTCGAAGGTCTCTCCTTCGACCGGCGCCTGAGCTTCGGCTCCTGTGGAGTTTGATGAAGACACCCTCGCCCGGCCTTCAAGTAGGCGCGGCAGGCTCCTCGAGTTCGACAGCTGCAATGGCGGGGAGTCGGCTGTCGGTGCAGCGCTGGCGCTCCTGCGGCCTCGGGGCCGTCGGGCTGTCGCCCCTCGCCCGCCACCTGCGTCAGCAGCCTCGGTGGCCTCCTCGCCGACAGGCTCGTCGGCGACGGCCTCTTCTTCCACGGCGACGGCCTCTTCTTCCACAGCGACGGCCTCTTCTTCCACGACGACGGCCTCGTCGGTGTTGCCGCGCGCTTCCTCCTCGCTGGCGACCTCGACCTCCATCGGTTCTGCGTCAGACGAAGAAAGAGCAGTCAAGCAAATGTTCAAAAAGAGAAACTAAAGGAAACAAGCCCAAGGGAGATTTTCGTGTAAGAAAATTACCTGCAACGGGATCCGCAGCCATGGCCTCGACCACTGGAGGGTCACTGGCGCTGTCCCTTGCTGGGGTAGCCTCCCTTGCCGGAGTGGCCTCCATTGTCGGAGGGCGCTCCCTCGCCGGAGAATCCTCCCTTGGCGGCGTAGTGGCAGCAGACAGGATTTCGGGGGAGGCTTCCGAGCCCTCCTGATGAGGCTGCTCTGCTCCTACACAAGCAAACACTCAGGTATCAACGAAGAAGGAGCACCCCTGCACACCTAATAGTAAGGAGAAAACCGCACACTTACTTTGGGGGCTGTGCTGGGGGCTGCTCTGAGGAAGGGTTGTCGGGTCCGGCAAGGGGGTCACGGACCCGTCCCCTGTTGCCACGGGAGAATCGTCCTCAACGACGACCGTCGGGATTTTGGCCCTCTTCGACGCTCTCTGGGCCAGCGTCCTGAAAAGGAAACAGTCCAGAACGAAGCAAATCAGATTCAAGATGAAGCAATAAAATTGAAGAAATACAAGCACAATCTCAAAAACTTACTCTTCATCTTCCTCTTCGGAGCTGAGCGCGGAGAAGTCAAACTCCGGCTTGCCTCCGGTGTGACGAGGCGGAGGAGTGGGCTCTCTTGGCCGCTTGGCGGAGGCGTCGGCGGTGGCACAGGAAGATCCCGCCCGGTTAGCCAGCAGCGGTGTGAGGCGCTCTCGGCAACATCACTTGCCGCGGTAGCGCGTCATGGCGCCTTCTTCTTGTAGGCCAGTCTGGCGCCCCGACTCGTCTCCGTCCTTGCGGAGACGCCTCTTCGGCGGAGCCGGGGGCTTCGCTGGCGGTAAGTCGCTGGGTGGTGGAGAAGAAGCGCCCACGGCGGGTCCACTCGACTCGGCCTCGGCCTCGACAAGCTCGTCCTCGCCGGCGATCTCCCTTCGCTCGGCAAGGCTTGCCGCCTTCGCCGCATCTGCCTCCTCCACGGTGTACCCGAAGGCTCCAAAGGCGGCCAGCTGCCGCCTCCTCCACTGGTGGCAATACGCGCCATCTCCTCGTCGGTGGTGACGCGAGTGAGCCTTTTCTGCTCGTCGGAGCGGATCGGCACTTCTTCCAAGTCGTCGAAGAACTGCTGCACGACCTCATCGGGAGGCTCCTGCCAGGTTGGAACGATCCCATGGGAATCGCACAACGGCATCATGGCGCGGATGCGGTCGAGCGCCGAGTTGTTGCACAATGGGACGACCCCCCTCGGCAACCTAAACCACTCAGGGTGATCGGGGTCGTTCTTGAACAGCTCTAGCAGCATCGCATCCAGCTCCAAGACAGTGAAATTCCAGTTCAGGCCCGGGCGCAACCTCATGATGTCTGCCGCATTTGGAACTCCCAAGCAGGCCTCCTCCTCTCCTGCAAGGGAGATGATGCGGCGCGGCGAAGGAAGTCTGCGCCAACTGCGCCTACGGTTAGTCCGGCAAGCCCGAGGCGCAAAATCCGGTCACAACTATCTTCAACCTAGCATCCTCCGGCGCTGTTACTCCAATCTCTGCCGCGCACTATTGGGGTTTGGCGCCTGACGATCGAAGGGCTGCGGTGTTCTCCTCTACGACCCAACACCAATTGGCTCTCCACTCCTCCCACTTGTTGCGGAACTCCCCTTCCAGATAGGCTTCTTTCTTGCCGATCCTGGAGACCCAAGCTATCCCTCTGGCAAGTGGCTCTCCTCTCTCGACGCAGGGCACGAAGAAGTGGCGGAAGAGTGCCACATTTGGGTGGATCCCGACAAAGTTTTCACAAAGGTGTGCGAAAACTGCCATGGTCAAGACAGCGTTGGGGGTGAAATCAAGGAGGCGGAGGCCATATGTGTTCATGATATCGCAGAAGAACTCGGAAAAGGGCGGGCAAAGCCTGCAATAGAAGAAAAGGGCAAAGAAGGGCTACCCAGTTGGGGCCAAATCAGAAGCGGAGGCGGGGAGTACCTTCGTGCGCGGATGCGCACGCGTCTCCATCGACCAAAAGAGATAGAAGAGCTCCCGCAGCTCCTTTGCGCCGAGCTGAGGGGAGAAGATGGCCCGCTCCTTGCGCAGCGCCGCGAGCCGCTGCGCCTCGGCCGACTTGACGCCCTTCTCCTTGTCGGCTTTCGGAGCCATGGCGAGGGCGGCGGAGGAGGCCGACGGCGGTGAGTGCGCTTGTGGCGAAAGGGGGCGGGGCGCTGCTCTTCGCACTGGAGAAGAAGGGGGAGCGCGGTGGTTTTCTTGACAAGACAGCAATGGCGAAGTGGACGGCCTGCCCTGTTTCCCCGCTTATAAGGAGGGGAGGGGCGGACGCCCGCTTTTCTTAATAAAGAAACCCCCACGACCACACCCACGATCTTCGCACGACGCCCACGTTCGTGCGCGTGCCGTTAGTGGGGGTCGTGGTGGGTCCGAGGCGAGTTACGGGCGTGATCGAGGCCGCGATGTGACTGCACTGCTTTTGGGCCTGGCCCGACAGCGCTCGGCACCGTGTACAGCCCAGGCCGGGGCTCCTGCCGGTGTACTAGAGTAGGGTACCCTAGTATCCCGTGCTGCGTGCAGCAGACGATTGCAGCACTCAGCGGCGGGGTTTGCCTGGTCACCGCCAAGATCCTCCGTGGCTCCTTTGGAGCCATTCAAGAACAAAGTAATTGACTACGAAGCCAAGGCCCCGGCAAGAGGAGCTTGCCGGGAAGGCCGTTCAAGGCATGCAGAAGACAGGGCCCCGGCAAGAGGAGCTTGCCGGGAAGGCTCGGAGCGCGACAAGCCTCCGGACGCGACAAGGATTCGGCCGCGGCAAGGCGCTTGCCGCGGCAAGCGACCTCTCTCCATCTCCGCTCCAGCTCATCCAACAACGTGTCGCCATGGGACCATTCCATGCGCGCGTGTCAAGAGGCTGTGCAGCCAGCGGAGAGCGGCGATGAGCGGCGCTGGCAAGCTTGCCATCGTGGCGAGCGGTGGCGCACCTGACGGTCTCTGTTGCACTGTTTAGGCGACACAGACGGGCATTTATTGCTTTTGTCCCTTGCCGTCAGAGTTAGGTATTTTGCACTGTACATCGCTCGGTAGGTGTACCAACTTCGCTTTTTACAGCTTGTACCCTCATCTATGTTGCCACCTGTCGGAGACCCCTTGAGCATATAAAAGGAGGCCCATGCGCAACGTAGAGGGGGGTCGGTTCATTCAACTCACTCGAGACCAGAGACGCTCACGTTAGGTTTTGTAGCTTGCATCGCTCCCTAGCAAGAACACAATACATCAAACAAGCAGCAGTAGGAGTTTTATCTCTCCGGAGAGCTCCGAAGCTGGGTAAACTGCTCGTGTGCTTTGCCTCGATCCGCTCTTCGTGCGATCTCCGCCCCCCTCCGAACCACAAAGGGGCCTGGTTCGCCGGCCCCATAGGTGTTCGTGGGTACGATCAGTCTCCCCGACAAGAGAAAATAAAGATATGGAGCCTTATGGCTCGTTATTGCTTACCAGGGGTAGGTGCTGCACAAAGTGTCAGATAACGCATGCAAAAATAGAAGTAGAAATCATGAAATTGACAGGATGTGCGAAGCACATTAGCTTTACTTATGCACAGGGTCTGCGCCCGGCTTTGTACAAAGGATTACATGCAACATCGGCAAGACTTGTACAAAAGGTGGTTGCCGGAACGGGTTCCGGCAACCGCGCTTCTGAGTAAAACTTACGAAGATGCTCAATGTTCCAGGAGTTGCTCACCGAATGCCATCTTCGGTCTCAAAGCGGACAGCGCCAGGCCTAGTGACTCGTTTCATATGGTAAGGGCCTTCCCACTTCAAGGCCAACTTGTTGGAATTCTTGGCGGACTGAACGCAGCCGAAGAACAAGGTCGCCTTCCTCGAGACTTCGGTACCGGGCAAAAGCTTGCTGGTATCGAGCAGCTCATACAAAGACCTTTGAAAGACGATCCTCAGCAGCGCATCATCTTGTCGCAGCTGCTCTTGCTCAAGCTCATCATAAGCGAGCACTCGAGGTGATCCGTATACGAGTTCCATGGGGAGAACTGCCTCTGCTCCATAGACTAGAGCGAAAGGTGTCTGGCCAGTGGCTCGATTTGGCGTCATCCTGATCGACCAAAGAACCAGCGGCAGCTCCTCAATCCAGTTCTTTCCGCACTTGTGCAGCCTGTCGAAAGTTCTGGTCTTGAGCCCGCGCATCACTTCAGCATTCGCCCTCTCCGCTTGACTGTTGCTTCTCGGATGAGCAATGTATAGCAGAACCTTGGCGCCAAGATCTTGGACGTCTTGCATGAAGGTGCGGCTCGTGAATTGCGTGTCGTTGTCGGTGATGATCCTGTTAGGGATTCGAAATGGCAAACAATCGACCTAAAGAACTTGATCTTGTTGACCGTTGTCACCTTCCTCATCGCTTCCACTTCCGCCACTTTGTGAACTTGTCGATTGCAACGCATAAGTACTCAAAGCCCCGACAGCTTCGGGAAAGGGGCCGAGGATGTCGAGCCCCTGCACCGAAAATGGCTGTGATAAAGGGATCGTCTGGAGAGCTTGAGCTGGCTGGTGTATCTGCTTGGAATGGAACTGGCACGCTTCACACTTGGTTACTTGTGCAGTTGCATCCTGGAGGGCTGTCGGCCAAAAGAAACCTTGCCGGAACGCTTTGTCGGCAAGTGCTCTGGCGCCAATGTGGTGACCACATATGCCTCCATGTATCTCTGCCAACAGCTTTTGTCCGTCTTCCCGGTGAATACACTTCAATTTCACACCGTTGAGTCTTCTTACATGCAGCGTGTTGTCGACAAACTGGTACATACTTGACTCGGGCTACTCTTTCCGCTTCTTCTTGCTCTTCGGGAAGTTCTCCGTCTCAAGGAAATAGACAATCTGATGTGCCCATCTTTGGAGCTTGCGGCTCGACAACAAGGACTAAAGGCACATCTGCCGCTGGGAACATCTGCTTCCACGGCGAGAACCTGCGGCTCAGTAGGAGCTTGACGTTCCGGCAAGCTTGCCGGAGCAAAACTTGTCGGGAGCGCCCGCTTCAACGGAACAAACCCTAGGGCTTGCCGGAGCAGATCGCTCCTCGGCACCCTTGGTGTTGATCTTGAGGACCTTCTTGACGGCAACCGGGAAGCTCTGCGGAAAATAGTCACCAGAGATCAACTTCCTCTTCTTGTTCCGTCCGTTTGATGGCGTTACAGACGGTTGAGTCAGCTTGAGCACAAAAATCCCTGGTTCCATTGTGTAACTTAAGTGCAGCGCACTTGACGAACCATCGGCAATGTCGTTCTGAGCTCTTGGAACATGTTCCATTTGTAGGCCGTTAAAGTGCTCTTCTAGCTTTCTCACTTCATCAACATAAGCTTCCATCAACGGACTCTGATAACTCTTGTCCACTTGGCGGATGACAAGCTGTGAGTCACCCACGACAATGAGCTTCTTGATCCCAAGGTTCATCATGCGATCTCGAGACCGGCAAGCAAACCTTCATACTCTGCGGTATTGTTTGTTGCTTGCTCCTTGGGAAAGTGCATCTGGACTAAGTACTTGAGATGCTCTCCGTGGGTGCAACAAGTAGCACGCTCAAGACCGGCGCCTTGCAGCGAGAAGGCACCATCAAAGTACATCAGCCACTCTTTGCTTGCCTCCTTGACGGGGATGCTTGTTTCTAGAATTTCTTCATCTTGTGTTGGCGTCCATTCTGCTATGAACTCCGCCAATGCTCTGCTTTGGATAGTTGAAGTGCTCTCAAACTTGAGGCCAAAGCTTGACAGTTCTAGTGCCCACTTGACAATCCTGCCTGTTGCCTATGGATTTTGCAAGATCCTCTTCAGCCGGAAAAGCAGTGGCGACTGTGATCTCATGTGCCTGGAAGTAATGGCGCAGCTTTCTCGAGGCCATGAGGAGGCCGAAAAGCAATTTACGCACACCGCAGTACCTTGACCTAGCCCCCGCAGAATGGAACTGCAAAGTAAACCGGGCGCTGCACCATTCTTTTTCTCGTGATCTTCTCATGTGTCTGCGTAGATCCATCCTTGTCGGGACCAGAGCTTGCCGGTGAAGCCCCCTGCTCGTCGCTGGACGCATCTGCCATGGTTGCTAGCTCATCATCCGCCTCCCTCTCCGCTACTAACGCAGCACTAACCACTTGATTGGTTGCCGCTATATATAGCAGCAACTTCTCTTGTGGCTTAGGTGCGACAAGTGTTGGAGTGGAGGACAGGTATCTCTTCAAGTCTGCAGCGCAGCCTCCGCTCGAGTCCATTTCATCGGACCTGCCTTTTCAAAATTTTGAAAAATGGCGAGGCGCGCCAGCAGAACCTAGAGATAAACCCGCCGAGAGCAGCTACGCGAACCGGCAAGTCTTCGTACATCCTTGACGCGCTTTGGTGCTTCAATCTGCTCAATGGCCTTGATCTTATCGGGATTGGCTTCAATTCCCCATCGAGATGACGAAGAACCCGAGAAGCTTGCCGGAAGGGACTCCAAACACACACTTCTCAGGGTTGAGCTTGAGGTTGATCTTGCGCAGATTTGCAAAGGTTTCGCCTAAATCTTGAATCAGAGTCGCCTTGTCCTTGCTTTTGACCACTATGTCATCTATGTAAGCTTCCACATTTCTGTGCATTTGCGGCTCAAAAGCGTCATGGACTACTCTTGCAAATGTTGAACCAGCATTCTTTAATCCGAAAGGCATCCGTACGAAACAAAGATGTGCCACATGGGGTGATGAATGCGGTCTTCTCCTCATCCTCTTCTGCCATGAAGAGATATCCTGAGTATGCATCCAGAAATGAAAGCAAATCACATCCGGCCGTGGAGTCAACAATCTGGTCGATGTGCGGCAAGGGAAATGGGTCTTTGGGACAAGCTTTATTGACATCGGTAAAGTCGATACAGAGCCTCCATTTCCCGTTTGCCTTGCGTACAACTACAGGATTGGCCAACCACGTAGGATGGAGCACTCCTCTGACAAGGCCTGCTGCTTCCAATTTCTTGATTTCTTCCGCGATGAATTCTTGGCGCTCCACTGCCTGCTTCCTGACTTTCTGCTTGACGGGCCGCGCATGAGGACAAACGGCAAGATGGTGCTCAATTACTTTCCTGGGAACACCGGGGATGTCAGACGGTTGCCACGCAAACACGTCGACGTTCGCTCGCAGGAAAGCAACGAGCGCGCCTTCCTATTTAGGGTCGAGAGTGGCACTGATGGTGAAGGTACCACCAGTGCCGTCCTGCTTGGCGGACACCTTCTTTGTCTCTGGTGGAGCTGCCATCGTCTTCTTACACTTGCCGGTGGAGCTCGATGGTGCGTCCTCGACGGTAGCGCAACACTCCGAAGAGGTGCGCTTGCCGGAGTGGGCATCAGAGCTCTTGCCGGACTTGGTCTTCTTCTTCGCCCCAGGAGCTTCAGCGGCAAGTGGCTTGCAATCTGCTGCAGCTGTTGCTTCCCGGTAGATCTTGTCGGCGCAGATAAGAGCATCCTTCTTGTCGCCGGGGACAGAGATGACACTTATCGGGCCTGGCATCTTCAGCATGTTGTATGCATAGTGAGAGGCTGCCATGAATTTGGCGAGTGCCGGACGGCCAAGTATCCCATTGTAAGGCAATGGAAAGTCAGCAACGTCAAAAGTGACCCTCTCAGTCCTGAAGTTCAACTCATTGCCAAATGTCACCGGCAACGTGATCTTTCCCTTCGGCTTGCTCCTTCCCGGATTGATTCCTTGGAATGTGCCGGTCTCTTCGAGCTCGCCATCAGGGATCTGGAGTTTCTGGAGCACCGCGGAGGAGATCATGTTCAAGTCGGCCCCGCCGTCAACTAGCATCTTAGTGACCTTGAGGTTGCGGATAGTTGGTGAAACCAACATCGGCAAGCACCCGACCGCAGTTACGCGATCAGGGTGGTCCTCAATATCAAAGATGATAGGCGTCTTGGACCATTTCAGAGGCCTGCGTGACTCGACGGATGGTTCTCGCCGCATTGACTTCCCGCATCCACCGCTTGAGCCGGGCGGTGTGAAGTATGCAGAGAAGCACCGCCGTCAACGCATTGTGACCTCGTGGCTTTCTCGAACTCCCTGCTCATCGGTCTCTGGCCATCATCCATGTCTTCACCATCGTAGTCGTCTTCATCCTTGTCGCGCCGCGGGAGGTCTGTCTCCTTGCCGCTGCTTGGCCTTGCCGCTGCGTCCTCCTCGGCCGGGCATTTCTTGCTAGCTCCTCCGGCACCTTCCCTGGGCCTTCTCCTTGTCGCGTCGTTCATATTCAACCTTCTCGCTGCTCGACAAGCTGCTCGACCTTTGCAGCTCTGGAGGTCATGGCCCTTGGTGCGGTGGATCTTGCAAGATCTTGTTTGTTGGAGCCGTCACCGCTTGTCGTACGACCGCCACGACTGGCGATTGGTGCCGGCAGCAACCTCCTTGCCGTGAGCTACCAGTTTTTGCTTTCTTGGCGCCACCTCCGCTGCGGACTGCTCAACAACTAGCACATCTTTGCCTTTCTTCTTCTCGTTATTCCGCCGCGGCTTTTTCTTTGCCGGGCGGTCTCCTCACTATCGCATCCTCCCGCTTCAGTATTCTCCGGGAGTCTCCTCCCTTCCTCAAAGACGCGCACACTTGTCGGCCAGGGCATATAGCTCATGGCGTCTACGAACTTGCACATCGCCATCTCCTCCCGCATCCCGCGGTTTCACACGCTCGATGGAACGCGCTGATTACCGACATGGCGAGGTGGACATCTGAGATGTTGTGTTGTACGCGGCTGAATCTCACGAATGTAATTATGCGAGGGGCTCTCCTTCCTTCCGGGCAAGCGAGATGAAGGTTGCTTTCTTGGCCATGGGGCTTGTGGCCGCTGTAAAGCGCCGACAAACTGATGGCATAGATCTGCCCAAGAGGATATAGAGTTGTCCGACAAGTGCATGAGCCAGATCTCGACATTGGGCTTGAGCACCGCCGGAAGTAGTTGGCCAGATCTTGTTGTCTCGCCCCGCAGCTTGCACCGCAATGGTGTAGATGCTGAGGAACTCGGACGGATGCGTCTTGCCGTCGTACTTCTCTCGCACGTCGGCTTGAAATTCTTCTTCTTTGGGCCACTGGACTTGCCGTAGCTCACGAGTGAACGCAGGGGCAACCATCACAGACGTCTGACAAGTCGCCGGGTTCCCCTGGCGCATACATGTCGACAGAGGGCCCAGCGCGCTGGTTGGATTAACGCCGCGCTTCTCTTCGGCGCTCGATGCGAGTTCGACCGTCTTCTTGCTGTCGTTCGTGAAGAACTTGGCGCTGATCATGACGAGCTCGTGGATCCGATGATGCGGTGGAGTCGCTGTCGAGGTGGATGCGGCGAGTCGGCGATCTTGGCCTTCGGGGCGGAGAGTGCATGGTGGTTGCACCCCACCGGTTTCGTCGCCACCGCTCGTGCTTGGTGGTCCTGCCACGGCGATGCACTCGGCTGCGCGGAGCGTCGCCGTTGGCAAAGCCGATGAGACTTCTGAATGGTGGCCTCCATTCATCGAACCTTGTCGGCCGTTGGAGGGTAATCCAGAGCGATTGAGCTCTCGCCAAAGCTTCGGCCGGAGTGGTGGGTGGCAGTGGCGAACGGCGCGAGGAGCGGGATATGCTCGGACTTCTAACTATGTTAGAAGGAGCAGTATCCCGTCCAGGCGACCGTGCCTCGCTCGCGCCAGCATGTTGGCGTGCATGCTGGTCTTGAGCATCCCGAGATTCACCAGCTCGATCTTGGTCCAACGAGCGTATGGCGTTGTGAATACCATGACGCTGTCGGTCCCACGCCTCCTGATACGGGCGCGGTGCATGTACGGCCCCCGAGGTCTGGCGCAGCCTTGTCCTTGGACTTGGCAGCACCGTGGGCTCCCCGTCGACGCCCATTCTTTCGCTGGCGCCTACCCCACCACCCGCTTGCTCCGGTGGTGGTGGGTTCGACGCGACGGAACATCCGGCGCGAAGCCTTCTTCTTCGGTGGCATGTCGATGAAGATGATGAAGATCTAGCTCGTGGACGCCGGATCAGGTCCACACAATCTCGACGCCTTCTACAGCGCGCCAAAGATGTCGGGATGGCTGATCTGGCCGACGAACACCTATGGGACCGGGCGGAACGAGCCCCTTTCGGTTCGGCGGGGCGGAGGTCGCCTGAAGAGCAGATCGAGGCGGCACACGAGCGGTTTACCCAGCTTCGGAGCTCTCCGGAGAGATAACACTCCTACTGCTGCATGTCTGGATGTATTGAGTTCTTGCTCAGGAGCGCTGAGTGCTACAGTACACACAAGCTGCTAACGAGACTGAGCGTGTGTGTTCTCCTCCCCCCCTACGTTGCGCATGGGCCTCCTTTTATATGCTAAAGGGGTATCCGACAGGTGGCAACGTAGACAAGGATAAAAATGGAAAAGGATTGGTTGGTACAGCTACTTGTATAGTGTATCATACCTAACCCTGACGGCAGGGGACAAAGGCATTAAATGCCCGTCGACGTCGCCCTAACAGTGCAGAAAGGGACCGTCAGGGGCGCCACCGCTTGCCACGATGGCAATCTTGTCAGCGCCGCTTGCCACCGCTGGCTCCCGCTATCCGCTGACCTCTTGCCACGCCAAGACCGGTAAGGTCCTGTATGCGACACGTTAGTGGATGTCTTTGGAGCGCAGTGCAGTGGCGATGCTGCCATGCAAGCGCCTTTGCCACGGTTGTTGTCTTGTCGTGTCCGGAAGCTTGTCGCTCACCGGGCCTTCCGGCAAGATCCTCTTGCCGGGCCTTGTCTCCTAGGTGCCTTGGGTGGCCGTCCCGGCAAGCTCCTCTTGCCGGGGCCTTGTCTCCTAGGTGCCCTGGGTGGCCTTCCCGGCAAGCTCCTCTTGCCGGGGCCTTGTCTCCTTGGCTTGAATACTTTGTTCTTGAATGGCTCCAAAGGAACCACGGAGGACCTTGGAGGTCACCCGGTAAGCCTCGCCGCGGAGGGCTGCAACTACCCGTGCACAAGTTCGGGATACTAGGGTACCCCTACTCTAGTACACCGACAATCATAAAAGAGCCAGCACAAGAAGTATCGAGCATGATGCGATTGTTTTCAGAAAGCCGAGCATAATTTTTTAAAAAATTATTTCTCTTGAGAGCTCATGATTGGGGCATGAATATAACATTGATTTAAGCCTCCCCCAAGCTTGAGCGATGCTTTCTCCTTCGCGAGGCCAAAAATTATATATATAATTGCGATCAGGATGAACAAGATGCATAGGATAATACTTCTCATGAAATTCCAACTTCATTCGTTTATAGTTCCATGATCCCGTGTCATCACATAGCCTATACCATGTTGATGCTACTTCCTTCAAAGATAAAGGGAAGACCTTCTTCTTAACAACATCATCGGGTATACCTGCAAGCTTAAATAATCCACAAACTTCATCCACATATAGTAGATGTTCATCAGGATGCTTTGTTCCATCTCCCGTAAACGGGTTATCAAGCAGTTTTTCTAACATACCCGAAGGAACTTCAAAGGGAATAATTTCATTTTCAGTAGGTTCAATAGGTTGAGAAGGAATTCTTTGCTCTACTGGTCGGGGTGAAGATAACCCGAACAAGCCCCTTAGAGGATTACTTTCCATAGTAACAAGTGACAGTAAATTTCAGCACACTATATAAATGTTTCCTTACCAAATTCCACCTACCAAAGGCGCTTCACTCGCAACGGCGCTTTAAAAGAGTCTTGATGACCCACAAGTATAGGGGATCTATCGTAGTCCTTTCGATAAGTAAGAGTGTCGAACCCAACAAGGAGCAGAAGGAAATGATAAGCGGTTTTCAGCAAGGTATTCTCTGTAAGTACTGAAATAAGTGGTAACATATAGTTTGGTGATAAGATAATTTGTAAAGAGCAACAAGTAACAAAAGCAAATAAAGTGCAACAAGGTGACCCAATCCTTTTTGTAGCAAAGGACAAGCCTAGAAAAACTCTTATATAGAGAAAAGCGCTCCCGAGGACACATGGGAATATCGTCAAGCTAGTTTTCATCACGTTCATATGATTCGCATTTGGTACTTTGATAATTTGATATGTGGGTGGACTGGTGCATGGGTGCTGTTTTTACTTGAACAAGCATCCCACTTATGATTAACCTCTATTGAAAGCACCGCAACTACAACAAAAGTATTAAAGTAAACCTAACCATAGCATGAAACATATGGATCCAAATCAGCCCCTTACGAAGCAATGCATAAACTAGGGGTTTAAGCTTCAGTCACTCTAGCAACCCATCATCTACTTATTACTTCCCTATGCCTTCCTCTAGGTCCAAATAATGGTGAAGTGTTATGTAGTCGACGTTCACATAACACCACTAGAGGCTAGACAACATACATCTCATCAAAATATCGAACGAATACCAAATTCACATGACTACTAATAGCAAGACTTCTCCCATGTCCTCCGGAACAAACGTAACTACTCACAAAGCATATTCATGTTCATAATCAGATGGGTGTTAATATTCATAAAGGATCTGAACATACGATCTTCCACCAAATAAACCAACTAGCATCAACTACAAGGAGTAATCAACACTACTAGCAACCTACTAGTACCAATCCCGGACTTGGAGACAAGAATTGTATACTGGAGATGAACTAGGGTTTTGAGATGAGATGGTGCTAGTGAAGATGTTGATGGAGATTGCCCTCTCCCGATGAGAGGAGCGTTGGTGATGACGATGGCGATGATTTCCCCCTCCCGGAGGGAAGTGTCCCCGGCAGAACAGCTCTGCCGGAGCCCTAGATTGGTTCCGCCAAGGTTCCGCCTCGTGGCGGCGGAGTCTCGTCCCGAAAGGTTGTTTATGATTTTTTTCCTCGACAAAAGACCTCATGTAACAGAAGATGGCCATCGGAGAGCCAACATGGGGCACACGAGGTAGGGGGCACGCCCTGGGGGGTAGGGCCCGCCCCCACCCTCGTGGACAGGCGGGCCCTCCTCTCGTGAACTTCTTTCGCTCAATATTTTTTATTATTTCCCAAAATGACTTTTGTGGAGTTTCAGGACTTTTGGAGTTGTGCAGAATCGGTCTCTAATATTTGCTCCTTTTCCAGCCCAGAATTCCAGCTGCCGGCATTCTCCCTCCTTATGTAAACTGTCGGAGTAATGGGCCACGGGTAGGCTAACCGGAGCCCCTGAACCTTTCAAGACATCGGGGCAGGCTGCACCCCTCAAGACCCCAAGATGAAGAGCCGCTCTTTCAGATTCGGCGGCAAGGACGCCGACTGCCCCTCACGGCCGAGTCCCAGGGACGACTTCGAGATAAGCCGACTCCTAACTGGCGGCTTCCAGAGAAGCCGACTATGGGGAGTCGGCCCGCGACTCCGACCACCTCCTGCTTTCGCAATGATGGACGGGACGGGGTAAGGCCACCGCGCGGTCCATTCCCGCCCTGTTTGTGTAGGGCAGGCATGGCCGCAGTGCGCCCTACCAACGGAGATCTCCATCCGGCGCGGCACTGTTGCCATGCCAGCCCTGACATCAGCCCCCATGGGCGGCGCCCTGTGCCCACGACGGCCTGTCTTTATGACCCAGAGACGGCGGGTATCGCCTGTCGGCGGGGGTACAGAAGACGGCGAGAGCGCCACAAGATGGACCCGTTGGGAGTCGGCCCCCAGGAGTCGGCTAGCCCCTCCCACGGGCCCCGCACGCCATTAACCGGCACAGACGAGGAATGGCAACAGTGATCGCTCGTCAGGCGGCGGCACTGTTGCCATGACCCCATGACCAAGCCAGCGTCATTAGAAGCACGACTACAGTAATCCGCAGCCGGCAAGACCCGCCCACGGCGGACAAGGCCTGTCGGCTCCGTACCAGGCCCGTCGGCGGGGCCCGCCAGTCGGCGGGCCCCAGCAGTCGGCGGAGAAGACGGCGGTCTAAGAGACAGATGGCTGGGACCCGCGCCCAGCCGGATTACCATTGTACCCCCGGGGGGTAGGCCTACATAAACCCCCCCGAGGCACCCATGCAAAGGGTTGGACCCTAATAGTTTTAGACACACATAGAGGGAAGAGGAGAGCTAGCCGTGCCCTTCTCCTTCCTCACCCCAAACAACTCAAGGAGCCCCTTGTAGCCCTTGTTCATCTAGTGATATGCGGAGACCCCGCAGAGCAGTATTAGGCGTGTTATCTCCACGGAGAGCCCTGAAGCTGGGTAAGATCCGCCGGCGTGCATGTCTTTGCCTCATCCCGTTTCTAGGCACCGGCGACGTTCTACTCATTTCCCCACCATGATAAGCCATCCCTTGGCATATGTCGCACTCAACCCCGACATTTGGCGCCCACCGTGGGGCGAGGTGCACCGTCGTCCAGGAGACTCGCTCTGGAGGAACCTTTTTCTCCTGGCAAGAGCAGCCAGCTCGCACGCCAGACGGAGTTCAAGGCTGACGCGACAAGACGACGCTGAGATCGCCTGTGCAGCCAGCTACCTCGCCGAACTTGTCGGCGAGGTTCGCCTCTCCGACGAGCCTGCATCCGATGCAGGCACGGGCGGCCTCGAGAGCCTCCTCGCGGGCCTCCTTGACCAACTCCACATCGCCGGCGAGCCTGCCGTGGACTTGGAGTCCGTAGGCTCCACGGAACCAATGCTGGTGGACTCCGACACCGTGTCGGATCGACGCGTTCCCCACCAACGTGGTGGTCTACGACGAGTCGCTCCCTCGCGCGGAGAGCGGCGGAAGCACCATCACAGAGCATAAACATAGCTTAAGCTGGCTTCCAGCCTCTCTTCGCAAAGCCGACTCTTGAGTAGTCGGCTTGCCGCTTTATATCCAACTTGTTAAAAAGACTCTAAAAAATGGCCAAGTACTTGCCTTCCCAAAAGTAGCCAAGCATTTGATCCAGCGGCAGTCCGCATAACGGTTGTCCGACTGGCAAGGCGGCGACTAAGGGAAGGCGGCAAAGGAAAAAGCCAAAGGAGCAATGAGCAAGAAAAGATAGAATTCGGATAAACATTTACATAACATAGGCCCTTGGCCGAATCTTCAAGCAGAAGTTCAAAATACACCCCGCGGGTGGAATTGTGCGAATTAACAAGTTCTTCAAACACTACTAAAGCAGATAAAACAAAGGCAGCCTAGGAAGCGGTAGACATGTTCGGAGGGTCGGAAGAGACGGTGGTGTCAGTCTTGGAAGGCGGCTGGGCGATCTCGGCTTGATCGTCTCCGGCAAAGCGGCTTTCGGTGGCGGCGGCTCGTTCTTTGGGCGCGGTCGAGCTGAGGCTGGTCGCCCACTCCGTCTTCTGGCGCCTCCGTCTCACCTCCATCCTCCGCCTCGCCTTCCTTCTCGGCGCTGGAGCCGATCACCTCCGCCGAGTCCTCATCATAATCCGGGTTCATCCCGAACCACTCCGGCGGCGCCTCCCCGCCATCTTCAGCCCGCTCAGGGACGAAGATGCTGGTGTCTGTGTAGTCGGCGATCGCCGCCGCACGCTCGATGAGGGCATCTTCCACAGCTATCAGCTCCGCCTAGGCCTCTAACCGGAACGCAGCCAGCCGGTCCAGGTCCAATCCTGGATACCACGCCTTGACGAATTCCACGCGCTCCAGCCTGGGCCGAGGAACCCTTCCAGGCCTCAAGACGGCCAGCCGCGACCTCCAGCCGGTCGGCAGTCCGACTAGGAGTGCGCAGAACCGACATGTCTGGCCACAGGGCGGCAACCGCCTGGGCGCCGACATGTTGAAGCCAGCGCAGCATCCAATGGGCCGGCCGCAGACGAGCCTCGATGCTCGGAAGCTGCTCATCAGGGGTCCGGGGGGCGTTGGGGGCAATCTCCGCACCATTTGCCCTCCGCGCCTCGCGATCAGCCTCGATGGCTTGAGTGGCCGCCTGCGTGTGGCCAGGGAAGAAGTCTACCAAGACGAAAAAGAAGCAAGTCAAAAATCAGGAGTCAGCCCGACCTATAGTCAAGACTCAAAGAAAGAAAGTAAAGAAACTCACCGTCGATGATGTCCTCGATCTCATGGAAGCCGGAGGTCAGCAGTGCCTCCTTGTCGGTCCAAGAGGAGCGCTCGCTTTCGAACTCGGCCAGGAGAGCAGTCTCTTTCTTCTCTGCTTCGTCCTGCGCCTTCTTAAGCAGCTTCCTTTGCTCCGCCAGCTGCGTAGCCAGCAGGTCACGCTCTGCGGCAAGCTTGCTGCACTCCTCCCCCTTGGCACGCAAGATGGTGTTGGCTTCCCCCAGCTGCTGCTGAAGAGTGGCGTTGGCCTCTGAATAATAAAAAGAAAAAGGACGTTAAGTCATCAACAAAGAAGGTCGCCGGGAAGAACCGGCCCGGCCTTTCGGCCGATCGGCACGAATCTCGGGACTACAGCCCGCTGGTACGCCAGTAGCGTCCCTCAAGAAGAAAGAGGACTCACTCCGGCTCTCCGACAAAGTCGGCAGTCCGTTTGCCCAGCTCCTCAACATTGCGGTTGAAAGGCGGTGGCGGAGGTTGTGATACTCCTGTGATAAGTATTTTAGACAAAGGTAAATATTTGGAACTCATCGGATGGAGTTCCGAGCCGCCTGCTCAGCAGCCGGCCCGAAACTTCGAGGACTATACCCGATGGAGTGCTGGCGCGCCTCTACGAGAAGAATAAGAAAACAAAGTCAACAGAAGAAAGCATACCCGGACGGGCTGCTCGCGACGCCGGAATGCGCCTTTGGTGCATTTCTCGATGGCGTCGCCCTCGGCTCGCAGCCGCTGAAGCGTCGAAGCGCTGGTTACCGTTCAGCGGGCCTGTGCCGCCTCCTCGCACCCACCCAACGGGCGCGGCGCTCGTCGCCTCGGCGTCTGGGATGGCTGAGCTGGCGGCGCCGGTCTCCAAGGGGCGTGGCGCCGAAATCGCCTTCTCAAGGCGGCAGCGCACTGGCGAGGCGACTTGAAGGAGCAGCCACCGCCCGGCTCGTCTTGATCGGCTGCACCGGCGGGTCCACCAGCTGTTTACCTTGCGCGCTCCCGGACGGCGACGGAGGCGGCGGTGGCGGCACGGCCGTGCCCGACATGGAGGTCTCGCCGCCTTCCCACTCCATGATGAGGTTCTCGTCGCCGGCTCCCCCAGTCTGCCCCGTGAACTCCGGGGGCGGCGGCGCGGAGCTCAACGGGATGACGAGCAACGCCTATTGGCGGTGCGCGGCCTCCTCAGCTCGCCGCTTTGCCGCGATGGCGGCTTCGGCCTCATCCAGCTTCTTCTGGGCGGAGGCCGCCGCCTTCTCGACCTCCGCCTTCTCTAGGCGGGCGGCTTCTTCCTCGTCGCGCTTCTCCTGCGCGTTCTGCTCTGTCGCCTCCCGGAGGTCGGAGACGGGGTCAATCCGCCGAGTAGTGGCAGACGTCTCTGCCGACCCCATGATGGAGGCGGCGGCGGCCCTCTCTAAAGTAAGGGGAGCCCTGAAGCGAGGAAGGCATGTAAAAGATTTGGACAAGATTCACCAGAAGAAAACAAGACAAAAGGCGGAAGCACTTACGCAGAGACCAGTGGCGGCTTTTTCACTTCCTTGCGGAAGCGGTTGGCCTTTGCGACCGCCTCTTCCCGCTTGGTCGCGGCGGCCGCCCCCTTGAACTTCTTCGACCGGCCGCCAAGCAAGCTCGGCCCGGCCCGGCGCTTCTTCGCGCCGCCTTGACCATCCAAGCCGGCGGAGGAACTCGCGCTCGGCTGGCCGACCTTTGACTAGTGACGGCAGGCGACTTCCCCTCGGCGTCGTCATCGGGCCCGATCGGCAAAGGTGGCCGAGGGCGAGGCCGCTGCTCCTCCTCCTCCTCCTTCGGCGTCGGCCTCCGCCGCGCCGCCCCAAGTCGAGGTCATCGACGTCGCTCTCCGCTTCGCCGACGAATCGGGGCCGGTCCCGAAGGGCAGTCCCGTGGTGCCGGCTGAAGGCTGGATGAGGGGGTTCTGACTTGAAAAAACCAAAAAAGATCAGAAGTCGGATTCGGCTGAAAAAGAAAACAGATGAAGAAGAGAGACGACTTACAACAGGCGGGGGGTTGGCGCGTGAGTACGGCTCCTTGCCGAACCGCCAATCCGCCGTGAGATTGCAATTCGCGATATAGTTCACCGTGTCCGCCACCTCCGCGTGGGACATGTCCCTGGAGCACACCCGACTTGGGTCCCGGTGGCCGCTCATCTGGCAGATCAGATGAGGTCGGCCTTGGAGCGGGAGGACTCGGCGCGCCACGAAGGCGGCCAACAGGTCGGCCCCGGTCAAACCCTCCGACTGCGTCAACACTCGGAGTCGCGCGACGACGGCGGCACCAGCAGGAGTCAGTGTCCTGGCCCGGTGGGACCAGCTGGGGAGCCTCCCAGCCAGTGTGCCAGTTTCGTAAGACGGCAGATTGACCCAGTCGCCTTCTGGGGCAACGTTCTTCACATAAAAATAAGACCGCTGCCACATCTTCACCGACTTAATCAGCGAGATGGTGGGAAACGGGTTGTCGGCCACCGATATCTGCATCACGATGAAGGCACCGCACAGGGCTGGCACGCCGGCGACGTGCATGCCGAGCTTGGACTGGAAGAACTCCCCCCCATAACTCGATGGTGGGGAGAACGCCGAGGAAGCCTTCGCACAAGGTGACGAAGGCACCCAGCAGCACCACCGTGTTCGGAGTAAGGTGGTGCGGCTGGAGCCCGTGGAACTCCAAGAAGGAGCGGAAGAAACCACTCGCTGGCAGCCCTAGGCCGCGCATGAGGTCCGAGCGGAATACAACCCGCTCGCCCTCCTCCGGCGCCGGCGATATTTCCCTCGCCGGCGCGGCGCGGGCCCGCACTAGGTTCTTGCCGAGGAGACGACGCGTCTTGCGAAGGAACTCGATGTGGTCGTCGTCCACCTCGGAGCCGTCCCACACGCCGGAGCGCACGGCAGGTGGTGTGGCGGTGGAGGAAGAGCTCATTGCTGCGGGCGTGGCGTGGTTAGGCGTGGTAGCAGCGAGAGAAAGAAGAAGCAAGAGGAAGCGAAGGGAGTAGGGAAGATGGGCGCGCGTGCTTCGCCGCCCCCCTCCTCCCGCCTACTTGTAGGCTCGTGGGCTGAGAAGCCGATGGGGCGGGCGTGGGATTAATCGCGCCCGGACCCCACGCCCACGATTCACCACCGGTTACTTGCTACCGTTCGACGTGGGAACCCCAACCGTCCGAACGGCCTCAGCGGATCTGTTCGCATGCCGAGGCGCGGTAGTGGCGGGTCCCGCCACGGCTGTCCGTCAGCAGCGTGGGTGGGCAGATCGACCGCTGCTGCGTGGCGCCACGCGATAGGTCCGCAACGGGCAATTGCTCTGGAAGCTTATCAGGCACGCTGCCTGGATCCCGCTACGACTTTCAAACTCTTTAAGGGGCAAGACGGCCTTCTGCGAGTCCGGCTCCAGCTATTCGGCCTAGAGGAAGACAGCGAGCAAGGCCCAGATTCCCCACCAGGAGGATGAAACTGTTGAGGCTCCTCGACATTTCACCCTCGGCGCCTCACCAGCTTCGGGGACTACTGTCGGAGTAATGGGCCACGGGTAGGCTAACCCGAGCCCCTGAACCTTTCAAGACATCGGGGCAAGCTGCGCCCCTCAAGACCCCAAGATGAAGAGCAGCTCTTTGAGAGTTGGCGGCAAGGACGCCGACTGCCCCTCACGGCCGAGTCCCAGGGACGACTTCGAGATAAGCCGACTCCTAACTGGCGGCTTCCAGAGAAGCCGACTGTGGGGAGTCGGCCGCGACCACCACCTCCCGCCGCAATGATGGACGGACGGGTAAGGCCACCGCGCTGCCAATTCCGCCCGCTTATGTGAGGGCAGGTATAGCCCTGATCGCCGTGCATCAACGGAGATCTCCATCCGACGCAGCAACCTTGTTGCCATGCCACCCCGACATCAGCCCCGTGGGCGGGCGCCTGTGCCCACGACGGCCGTCTGTCACGACCAGAGACGGCGGGTTCACTGTCGGCGGGGTACAGAAGACGGCGAGAGCGCCACAAGACGGACTCGTTGGGAGTCGCCCCCCAGGAGTCGGCTAGCCCCTCCCACGGGCCCCGCACGCCATTAACCGAACAAGACGGGAATGGCAACAAAGGATCGCTTCGTCGGTAGGGGCACTGTTACCATGACCCCATGACCAAGCTAGCGTCCTTAGAAGCACGGCTACAGTAATCCGCAGCCGGCAAGACCCGTCTGCGGTGGACAAGGCCTGTCGGCTCCGTACCAGGCCCGTCGGCGGGGCCTGCCAGTCGGCGGGCCCCAGCCTGGAGAAGACGGCGGCTGAGAGATGACGGCCGGGACCCGCGCCAGCCGGATTACCTTTGTACCCCCGGGGGGTAGGCCTATATAAACCCCCCGGGGCACCCATGCAAAGGGTTGGACCCTGATAGTTTCAGACACACATAGAGGGAAGAGGAGAGCTAGTCGTGCCCTTCTCCTACCTCACCCCGAACAGCTCAAGGAGCCCCTCTAGTGATCATGCGGAGACCCCGTAGAGCAGCAGTAGGGGTGTTATCTCCACGGAGAGCCCTGAAGCTGGGTAAGATCCACCGGCGTGCATGTCTTCGCCTCATCCCGTTTCCAGGCACCGGCGACGTTCTACTCGCCCCCACCATGATAAGCCATCCCTTGGCATATGTCGCACCCAACCCCCGACATAAACCTTGTAAAATAAGAGAGAATAGGCATAAGTATTGTGACATAACATGTAATAACAGCTCATATTGCAATAAATATCGATGTAAAAGCATGATGCAAAATGGACGTATCAGGGTGTCCCCGACAAGGGCGCCAAGCACCAAGCCCATGCGCACGGAGGAGGAGGAGAACCCGGGCGCCGACGGCTCCGTCCCGGCACCGAATGTTGGTGGGGTGGGGGCCACTTCTTCCCAGCCTGGCGCGGGTGAGTTATTTGCCTTCTGTCCCTGCTTGTTCTTCTTCTTTTTGGAATCTTGGTCTTGGCCTCGCCTCACTCCCCTTTCGGCGTCTAGATCCTTCCCCGGCGGACCCGGAGGATGTTGACACCGTCATCGAGGAGGTCGCCAGGGACGCCGCAGCCGAGGCCGACAAGATCACCGCCGAGGAGGCCGCCAAGACTGCCGCTGAAGAGGCCGCCAAGGGGTCTACTGAGGAGACCGGCAAGGCCGCTGCCCAGGAGGCTGACAAGGGGCCTCCCGGGGAGGCTGGCAAGGCCGCTCCCGAGGAGGGGGCGGTCGGCGACCAAGCTTCCTCCTCCACTGCCTCTGGCTCGTGCCGATACCTGAAGGTGAGCGACGACCTGTTCGTCCACCTCCCAGGGGCGGAGAGCACCGGGGCGCCCACCGAGGGGGAGGTGTTCGATGATGAGGTGCTCGCCACTGCCGGGCTTGAAGTGGTCGACGAACCGAGAACCGGTGGCGGCGGTTCCCAGGAAGAGCGGCTCCTCCAGGCCATGAGCGCCAGCTTCCAGAAGCTCCAGGCGCTTCACCGCGCCCTCCTGGACAAGGCCAAGTCTAGGATGGCGGTAGTGGACAAGGCGGAGGCGGACCTCAAGGAGCGCGTCACCGAGACGCAGGCTTGGTTCCGCGAGGCCCACAAGGAACTGAAGGCTGCCCAGATGTGCTGGCCGAGCGCAAGCTGGAACTTGTCATGAAGCAGGCCGACATCGAGAAGGCCCACGAGCTGGTGAGGGAGCAGGCCGCCAAGGACGAGGCCGCTCGGCACCAGCACCAGGCCGAGCTAAACTCCCAGGAGGAGGACCTTGCCGCTCGTGAGGAGAAGCTTCCGCAACACTCCCCGGCATGGATGAGGAGGTGGAGAAGCTTGTCGTGCAGCAGACCCAGGAGCTGGAGCAGAGGCACAAGGAGGCGCTCAATGCCCAAGCTTTGGTCGATGCCGGCAAGGTGAAAGAGCTGGAGGTGGAGCGGGACGGGCTGAAGGATTAGGCCCTGAAGTTGGAAAAGGAGAAGGACAAGCTCAACGGTGCTCTGGTAGAGGCGCAGGACGCAGTCCTCGGCAAGGCTGAGCAGCTCTCCAAGGCCAACGACTACATCAAAGACTTGAAGCTGAAGCTGGAGGGTCTTGAGGAGACGCTTTCGGGGGTCAGGGCCCGGGAGGAGACCCTGACAAAGGATTTGGAGAAGGAGAGGTAGCTGCGGAAGAACGAGGCCGCCAACCACGCGGATTTCGTGAAGGGCGAAAACCTCTCGATCAGCTGCCTCGCAGACGTCGCCGGCAGGATCACCATGAAGCTGGCGGCCATGGGGATGCCAAACTTGAGGTACGCCCCGGAGCCGAACGTGAGTCCCAACGCCAAGCTGACCCTGTTCTTCGAGGGTGTTCTCGGGGCCCTGGAGCAGTTCCGCTCCAACAGGGCGGCCTCTTTGGCCGATGAGGCCCGGAAGCTCTGCCCGGGTGTCATGACCAAGGTCCTCACCAAGGTGGCATACTGGAACCCCAACCTCGACTTCGATGCCGCGCTGGAGAGCTTGCCGGAGGATGCGGACCTCGCGGCGCTCGAGGAGCGTATCGAGCCCATCATCAGTCGCATCGACGGAGTTCGGAGAGTAGAGGGCCAGCACCGGGATTAGGCACCCCATTTCTCATTGCCGCTGCAGTTTCATGACGAAGACAATTTTTATCTTTAGTTAGAACCGCAACAACAATTGATGTAATATAACTCTGCAGTACTTTAATATCATGCACGCAATCTTCCCGTTAGATCTTTCTTCGTATGTTCGTACCCTACGCTTGTTGAGACAAGGCTTCCGACACATAAACCCATGCCGTGGTGCTTTAAGGACGGATCATTAGAACCCTGCCGGAAGGGCGCTTGCTACCGGGCGAGCCACCTTGCCGCCACCAGCGCGGTCGCTTGAACTGTCGAGCGGACTTGAGGCAGGACAAGAGCGCAACTAGGAACGGGTAGACCACCTTGCAGGCGCCAGCGCGGCCACATGAATTTTCGAGCGGGCTCGAGAAAGAAACAAAGGCGTTGCCAACAGCGGAAGGGCCCATCGCGTGCAGGTTTCCCGTACAAAGAACGAGATTTCTCGGGGAGAACAACCTTATATAAGTGAAAATAACCAAGATTTCGCGTGACCTAGCTTGTGTGTCATTGCGCGGGCGTTCACCGCATCCGCAGGCGACGCCACCCGTTTGGTCATCTTCTTCCTTGGAGTGACGACCAAGATGAAGCCGCTGCTCCAACCAGACCAGATTTCCACAACTGCGCCCGCTAACTGGCGCACCAAAGATGTCGGTGGAAACGACACCAATGGGATCACTATGATCCCTTCTATGGTTGGCGGGCGCGGGGTTGTGCAAAGAGCAAGTGTAGGAGCCAGCACAAAGATCATTTGCCCAGGTCCAGGCTGCGAGGATCCGTAAAACCCTAGTCCTGCTTTGGTGTATATTTGGGTGTTCTTGAGCTCTCGAACTATCTACGGAGCATGGGTCGTCCAAAAGATCTGAATCCCTCTCCTGGACGCCTCGGGCCTCCTTTTATAGATAAAAGGGGTTGCCACAGTGGCACACGGGAGGTGGAAAGGTGTACAGTACACAAGCTTATCGCCTGTCATTACGGGACAAGGCGCATTAAATGCGCTTCTTAGGTGTCCCGTTGCTTTATTGGGGATGGAAACAAGGCTCGTCCCATCCTTCACTGCTCCCTCTTGCTTCGACACGCGTCTAGGCCAACGAGGCATGCAGCGCCATGTAGGCTGGCAGGCTGCTAAGGTGGCGTGGTGGTAGGGTCTTCGCGAAGATTTGCATGCCACCACGTAGGTGTTCGCCGAGTTGGCATGGAAGCCGCATGTCGCCACCCAGGTGCCTGGCCAGCTGGTTGGGCTAGCAGCTGTATGGGAACGGCAGTAGCCTTGGCAGATGTGGGTCTAGCTGCGGCCCCGCAGGTGTCCACGGCAAGGGTGTTGTCAGGGCCCCGACAAGTGGTCTTGTTGTGGCGTCGCGGTCGTCCCCGGCAAGAGTTTTGCTGGGGGTCTCATGGATCTCTTCGGCAAGGATCTCGCTGAGGATCATCGTCTTCTGGTCCTCATCTGATCTTGTGTGTTTATGATCTTGACAAAGATCTGTATGCCACCATGGAGGTGCCTCCCGAGCCTTGGTTCCAATGTGGTTGTTGGCGTTTGGAACCCTTGGGCCAAGGGTGGCCCGCTCTACTTGCGTTGGGCAAGTTGCCCCGGCAAGGTTCTTGCCGGGTCATGAGGCGCCGGCAAGGTTCTTGCCAGGTCAATGAGGCGCCCGGCAAGGGTCTTCGGGGAGTCCGCCGCCTCTGTTGCTCTTTCTGTCTCTGGTCTTGGCGTTGTTTTGCCCATCTTGTGCTTCTGGCTGGGGCGCTGCTCTGGTGTTCTTGTGCTTCTGCTCCCTCCCTTTGCCCTGCTAAGTGTGGCCCCTGGTGCGGCTCTGACTGCCCGTGCACAAATAGAGGGGTAAAAAGGAGAGCCCCTACTTTTGTACACCGACACGTGAATGGTTAACAGAACGCACACAATTTAAATTATACAAAATGTTTGAGAAGTTACAGTGGCAGCTACTTGTTTCAAAATGCCTTTGTTGGCTGTTATTCCCGTGCGCCTTCTCTCAAAATGGACACGAAAAATACCACAGCATGTCGGGTGCCATTCCATGATAGCATGCTAAGTTTCATGAATTTCAGACGAGTTTTGGATTTACTAGAATGTAAAAAAAGTATCTCAACGTTTTGCCGGGAATAGACAGTGCCCTGGTGTTTGAAATTCATTCCCATTTCTTGCATGGGACCTAAGCATGCACCGAAGGACACGAATTTGATTTTTAAACAAATTTATATGCACTGGAGCATGTGCATGTAGTTCAAATATGAATTATGCACATAAATGCCTAGAAAACCCAGTTGATGTATAAAAATGTCCAAACGAACCCGGAAAATTCCAAAATTTAACACAACACTCCTGTTATTCTCTTTTGACACTAGAAACATTTTGAAAGCAATAAGAGGAAACAGATATCATTTCGTCCCTACCGGAACCATCACACTTGTTGTGAGAAGCTTATACCCAAACCTGCCCCAACTGGGAAATTTTTTTACCACAGCATGTTGATGCCGCTCCATGATAGCATGCGAAGTATCATGAATTTCAAACGAGTTTTGGATTTACTAGAATTTCAAAACCAGGTATCTCAATGTTTGCGGTCGAGTGATGGTGGCAGGGTGTTTGACATTCATTCCCATTTCTTGCGTGGGACCTAAGCATGCAACCAAGGACGCATATTTGATATTTCAACCAATTTATATGCACCGGAGCATGTGCAAGTACTTCAAATTTTAATTATGCACATAAAATGCCTAGAAAACCTAGTTAATGTATAAAAATGTCCAAATGAACCCCGAAAATTTCGAAAATTTAACAGAACACTCCTGTTGTTCTATGTTGACACTAGAATTGTTTTAAAGCAATAAGAGGCAACGAATATCGTTTTGTCCCCAAAGGTGGCACGTTCCCTACCGAAACCATCACACTTGTTGTGAGAAGCTCTGGTTTGCGAGAAGCTTATACCCAAACCTACCCTAAATGGGACAAAAAAATTACCATGGCATCTTGATGCCACTCCATGATAGCCTGCCAAGGTTCATGAATTTTAGACGAGTTTTAGATTTACTAGAATTTAGAAACTAGGTAACTCAATGTTTGCGGCCGAGTGACGGTGGCAGGGTGTTTGACATTCAATCCCATTCCTTGCATGGGACCTAAGCATGCAACCAAGGACACATATTTGATTTTTCAACCCGTTTATCTGCGCTGGAGCATGTGCGTGTAGTTCAAATTTGAATTATGCACCTGAAATGCCTAGAAAACCAAGTTAATGTATAAAAACGTCCAAACGAACCCTGAATAATTCCAATTTTTTTATGACACACCTATAGTAGCATGTTCACTACAGATAAAAGTTCTAGCAATTCAAACACCATCCTTTGCAGCTGTGACCCCATTATGTAATTCAAATCAAGACGAAAAATCAAGTAGATCGCACATAGTTTATTATCACCAAACGTGTGAGATGCAGCACAAAATATCTTGGAGCACCGTCGGAGTATAGTACGCATACAGCTTATGCGAGAAGGTGGGATGGCTACAGTCCACAACCGGCATGTCAAGCACACTAGCTCGCTCCCCAAATATTATTTCACTGTTCAATCTTCACCGGTGAAAGATGGGGACGTGGACCCGCGTCGTGAGGGCAACTTCGGTGGCCCACTCCAGCGAGAGCGCGGCCGCAGCCGCCAGGAGCGTGCTAACAAGCTTCGTGAGGGCGACCGCAATCTGCGTTCGGGAGGCCAAGGCAGCCCAAATGGCCGTTGTTACTTCTCAGGCGGTGGCAGCAACATCTTCCTCAGGGATAGCAACTAGCGAGAGTAGCACATCAGCTGTCCGTTCTGCAACGGCGGCCTTAGCTCTGATGGAGGCTGCCCACGACCATGTAGAGGCCGCCCACACCAAGATCATGGCGGTCACCGCACAAATCGAATGAAGCTTCTCCGACAATGGTCGGCAACCCATGGCCGAAGAGTTGGCAATTGCCGAGAGCGTTCGAGTAGCTGTCTGTTCCTGCACGACATACCTTGTCACGATGGAGCCCGCCAAAGTCTAGATTGTGGCCGCCCACACCCAACTCATGGCGCCCTATTCCAAAGAGATGGCGGATGCGGATGCGGATGGCGAGATGCTTGCCAAGTATGGTGCGATGGATGCCATGGAGCCCCTTCCCCAGGAGACCGTCGGGCACGAGATAGATATGGAGGCGGCGGCGGAGATTGATGAGCACCAGCGTAGTAGTACCATTTGTTTTGTTTAATGAAGAGCGCCGGTCTTTAAATTGTTAGAGTAATGTTTAGGTCAGCTAGCTCTATTTAATTGCTGAACTTGCTCGATTAAGAAGTGTGGGTGTGCTGTAGTCTCCTTTGTGTACCCAAATTATGCAATGACGTGGATGACTACTGTAACCAGGGAAATTCAAACCAAATTTTTTGACGTTCAAACTCATCACATGGGTTAACCTATGTGAATCGTTTGTGATGTTCACATATCATACACATTTCTGAATAAGGGACCGTGTCCATTTAATAATTTCTCGCAAGCGCTTTTTTTTGAAGCGATTCCAAATTTTTGGCTTCCACGGAAACATCTACCTCGCCGCCTGTCGGCGTTCTGGGAACGGGGGTCCCCAGACTTGCCTGCCTATAGCCCATGGCGTGGCTGAGCTAGCAGGCCTGTGCGGCCCATCTTCATCAACAAGGCATTCAAGACCCTCGCGAGGGGACAAGCCTCGCGAGGCGGGCGACGCAAGACCTCCTCAAGAGCGGCCTCGCCAGGCAGGCTCACGAGGGGCAGAGAGATCAAGGCAAGACAAACCACGTGAGGTTCTCGTGACATGAGCCATGACGACCGAGACCAGGCGGGCGCCAGGCCGGCACCAGCGCGCGCAGCGTCCTTGTTTCCTCCTTTGTGCTAAGGGGGCAAGCGTAGGTGCGGAGTACCGAGGCATCAAGCAAAGGTTTCCATATCGGTGCAACAAGACCAAGACCAGCGGGACGGCAAGACGGAGGTCACCATGGAGCCCAAGATGGCGTCACCACAAGAGCCTTTTGCAGGCGAAGACCGCTATTGTCAGGATAAGCTGTACTAGTTTTCCCTTTTCAAATTGGCCGTTGTTGGCTCCCTTACCGCTCAATATTTGGGGAGAGGCCCAGGGCCTGTATAAGTAGAACTAGCCACCACAGTAGGGCAACGAGTCAAGAACTCATTCAGAGGCATCTCACCCACACAAGTTCGTCAAGCACAAGAGCACCTCAACCTCAGGAGGCTGTTCTTCCATTGTACTGTTTATCATCAGCCCAAGAGGCAATCCACCACCACCACACTGGAGTAGGGTATTACACCACAACGGTGGCCCGAACCAGTATAAATCTTGTGTCTTTGTCTTGTGAGTTCATCGAGTTCGTCCGCGAGACCTTAGAGAGCTAGGGCGTGGATCGGTAGGGAGGAGATCTTCGTGCGCACCCCAGTGTTCGAACCTCGAGGGTTTTGCCGGAACCCGTGATCTGACACCGCCTCTCCCCCTTACCAAAAGCCACATTTCCCCTATTTCCGCCTTCCTTTCCAAGTTGAAACCTTCACTCCTTCCTTGCAGCATTGCCTCTTCACCGGCGACCCTCCTTCACGCTGCGCGGCCTTGTCTATCCAGCCAGGTAATCCACACCCGACCCCCATCCTCCTCCTGCTTCCACATCCCACATGCCCTGACCGCCGGCGCGACACCTTCAACCCAAATCACCGACCCCTCCACCAAATAACCACCGCCCTAAGCCATGGTGCACGCATTATAGCCAGGATCTCAAGGAGCATTTGGCAGCAAAGAAGCAAATCGCCTCCGCATGCACGGATGAGGTCGTGATGGCTGCCATTCGTGCCGACCCCTAGATCTAGAAGGCGCACCTCGCTGTAAAGGCCACCGTCGATGCCTCGCGCGCCAATGACGTGATGCGGTTGGCTACTTTAAATGACAATTCGTGGCATTTTCTCGAGCCCACCCTTTTAATTTTTTGGTTAATTAGTTGTCGTGTTGAGTTAACTATTTGGTTCAATTCTACAAATGTGATGTTCAATTCTTCAGGGTGTAATTTTGTATTGTCTTCCATGTGAGAAATAAATTGATTTTTTCTTTAAAAAATACATGAGAAACAAATACAATTGCTATATTTGCAAGTTGTCAAGCATGCTTGGTTTGCTTAACTGTCTGATCTTCTATTATGTTATACATTGTGCAATGTGGTGCTCAGTTAACGTTTGGTTCATTTGTTGTGGTGTTTAGTTAACTGTTTGGTTCCATTCTGCAATGCGATGTTCAATTGTTGTGGGTGCATTATATTATTGTATACCATGTCAAGAATAAATTGAATTTGGTTGTATTAAATACATGAGAAACAAATACAATTGCTATATTTCCAAGTTGTTAAGCATGCTTTGTTTGGTTAACTGTCTGATCTTCTGTTAGGAGTATGTTATATTGTGCAATGTGGTGCTCAGTTAATGTTTAGGTCATTTGTTGTGGTGTTTAGTTAACTGCTTGGTTCAATTCTGCAATGCGATGTCCAATTGTCGTGGGTAAAATTTTGTATTGTTGTGCATGTGAGGAATAAATCAAATTTGGTTGCACTTACTACATGAGAAACATATACAAGTGCTATATTTCCTAGTTCTTGATCATGCTTGGTTTGGATAAATGGGTTTTCCAGGTGGCTTGAATTAATCTGATGAATCTGCAATGTGCTTATTTTTCATCAACATATTTTACTGATAGCATGCGAACCCCAACTTAACGTGATGACTAACTACCTTATATGTGTTGCAGGGAAACAATGGGAAGCACTGAGGTTTATAATCAAGGTTTGCACATGCATGGTCCTTTGTCTAATAGCACACTATTGTGCAATTGCAGGAACCATTCTAATATTTAGGTTTTTAACAATTTGGTCTTGCACATGTAGGTCCTACTGTCAGAGGTTTTGACCCACTGTTCGACCCTTTTTGCATGTGGGGAAATGAGTTGTCCATGAATATCACCAAGTCAAGAAACTTCGTAAAGATTGTTAGGATAAAGAAATCATCAACAAAAAACAACAAGATCTTTGTCTGCACAATGAAGAAGACATCAGTTCACTACAGGATGGTACTAACTTTTATACCTTTCCTTTTTTATTTCTTTGCCCCATTTCCAATATAGAGAAGATATTTATGCACATGCTTGTTTTCAGGCCTTTCCAAAGCAGTTCACTGATGATTACCTCTCAAACCACCTGTATGGTCAGGAGGCGAGGAAGGTACTCATACAACACCCACGGTTCAATATTGAAGTGTTCCTGAAGAGGACGAAGGATGGACATTCAATCATCCAAAGGCACTGGCCTAAAGTTGAAAATACCTTCAACATCAATGAAGACTCAATATTCGGCTTCTGCTTCAGCAGTTTTCCAGATGAGTTACATCTGTCTATGTACCATCTATGATGCTAATTTCGAAAGGTTATAGATGTTGCATGTGAAACTTGGTGCTTGTGCAATTGTGTAATGGGGTAGCTGAGTGCTGAAGCTATATGATGTTGTACTCTGATGTATTTCAATTATGAAAATGAAATATATTGTGTGCTTAATATGAAATGTCAATTAGATTAATAAATGTATTATTAATAAGAGGATAATTAGCCTGCTAATTGGGTTTTTCTATTGCAAACAGTTATTGAGAAAATGCCGTGGGCGATGACCTCAGGCAACGCACATAGTTTCTAGGAATAAACCATGTTAAATTAATGAACAATCACACATGATATCCTCTTGAAAACTGTTTGTGTTAGGCCACCTGGCGTAAACGCTTACCACATATAAACAGTGTGTGATGGACAGCCTTTGCCACAAAGTTTCTTCTACGCACCATGTGTGATGCATTCAATAACGCAAACGATAAAATTGTTAATACCGTGTGCCATGGAAACTCTATCACACACGATTTAACGGGGAAAATTGTGTGTGATGTACCTGCGAACAAAAACGTTTTCCTTGGAGCGACTGTGTGGGATGTATATACGAACGGAAATGTTTAGCGGGGACTGACTATATGGGATGTACTTACGACCGGAAATGATTTCGCCTGTATAATTGTATCTTTTTAGCACTACTGTACGTATAACCGTATTTGGTAGCTCGCCGGTCACACACGACCTCATTTTGCCAAGAGTGTGTGCCAGGAGGGCATATCCCCGACGGTTTCTGGGACGTGTAGGAAGGACCCCCCTATCGCCCACACTCACTAGGCAACGGCTCTAAATGCCATCGCGGAAAGGGGTTAAAAACCGTTTGTATAACACCTCGCCGTACTAGTGAATGGATATTCTCCTGAATACATTGCCTATGCCAAACTTGTTAAGATTGCAAAATCTCAACAAGATGAGCTTGAAATGTTTGAGAGAAATATTAGGAAACCCGAAGGATTACTGGTCGAAGAGATGCAGAAGAATCAAAAGTTGATCGAAGAGCATGATGCTTTTTCTTCAACTATTGATGATCTTTCCAATCGACATGATTCCATTTTAGTCGGTATGAGAGTTTATCAAATGAACTACTTAACAGGAATCAAGAACTCGAGTCACTGAAAGAGTCTCACAACGAGCTGGCGAAAGAAAAAAGCGTCTCTCGTCGCTGAGCAATCTAATTGTCTTCCTGATGATTTTGTGCCTCCATTCTTAAAATGCCTAGAACGTAGAAATGATGATTAACATGCTGAAACCTCTAATGCAAACTTCGAGAATATTGCTACCACTATGAATGTTATCTCCAACCCCTCTCCCAAGGAATTTGCTGCTCTTACTGATGAAAATTGTAGGCTAAAGAACTTGCTTGAGACAGGAATGCTAAGGAGCCTTAAAGGGCATCAAACTCTCTGTGATGTGCTCAAGAAGTCAATACTGCACAAAAATCCTAGAAAGGAAGGATTGGGTTTCGAGAGAAAACTCAACGTTGATGGAACTTACTGGAATCCTGAACAGTATCCTCGAACGAGTTGGGTTCTTGCTAAAAGAAAAACACTCGAACCTGCAATCCTATCAGGATATGATACTCCCATTACTGTTGATTCTGATGAGTCTGATGACTCGAACTAAAAATTGTTCAAACAACATAATGTTAAGGTTTTTGCTCGATATGTTGGGACTAACTGCAGGTGTGGTTCACCCAAGAAGCTAATTTGGGTGAAGAAGTGCATCATCGAAAATCTATATGTCACTGCTAACTTGAATATGCTGAGTAATTCTCTTTGAGACAATAACTATCGTTCGGAGAATGGCTCAGGAATTTTCTCGAATGGGTATCGACCAAACCTTCGATAGAATGAGTACATGTGTACCTCTTCAAACCATTATGCTCATGTCTCTGGAAATAACTTTAGTGCATATTCATATGATTACTCTCAAAATGCACAGGTGATTTACAGATCTCGCCGAAAGAATGCTCCTGCTCAAACGAAGCAAATAAGATCCTCGTTGCCCACACAAGTGTGGGTTGCAAAAAAGAACTAATTCTTTCTTGCAGATATTATCTCAGGGATTCGTCTTGTTTATCTTTTATCATGAGATCGCTTGTTAGTGCTAGTTCATTGTGTTTTCATTCGTTTTCTTTCCTTATTGTTCATTGTGTTTGTGTTTTGTCCGAATGTCAACTCACTCAGATCTCAGTGGTTTTGTATTTTATCTCGTTTGGCCGAGTGTTTTGATTCAGACCCTGCTATTCCTCTACTCTTTCTCATCTAATCTATGTTGTCCGTCATAAACGTGCAATTTGATTTGAAGAATATTTCAATCCGACGTCCTTGGTCGTGAAAGAAATGAACTTTGAACTTTAATCTGTTCTTGGCGCTTGACCTTCTTCAAACCTTTCGGCCTCCCGATCAGTTTCTGAGATTTTCGCAGGAAACGGTTGCCACGTGCCCACGATCCACATGATCGTAATCATGTCCATTGAATGTGGAACGTCCCACGGATGTCGGCTGTAGATTTCAGTAAAGGCGGTTCCACCTGCGGGCTATAAATACCCCTTCCGGCTTCTTCTTCCTCAGTTCTTTCTCAAACCCTCTCCCGATTCTCCTCCCGAGCCCGAGCTCGAAGCAACACCTTCTAAGCGCCTCATCGTGCAACTCCGGTAAAGTCTCACTGTCGTTGGTCGCGAAAGTGTGGTAAATCTTCTGATCCGCATTGTCGTAGTTGATCCTTGCTGCCAAGTTAGGGCGCCTGGTTCTGGAACTAGCCCAGTCTACTCCTCTGTTCTAGGGCAGTTCATACTGACGCAATTTTGCTTGATTTATTCTTCTTGTGGTAGATCTTTAGGATTCACTAGGTTATGACTAGTATGGTTTGTAGTTTTCCCTCGTAGTAGTTATCTTGGATCTAGGGTTCATGAGTATTCTTTCGAAAGATTAGATAGTTGTTACCCTGCCTTATATGGCATGTTGCAATTCTGTCGATGATATCTTCCCAAATGTATACCATGGATTCCTTTGTTGCTTCTGAAAAACTTTCTATTGAAAATGCTTCTATGGATGTTTATAACCCTAGCATGTTTTCCCTCGTATCTATTCTATTTCAGAGGTTGGTCATGGCACAAAGTTCGGAAGAGCAGTCTGGTTCTGAAGGAGAAATGGCTCAATTACCTCCCGTGTCTGAACGAATGAAGTTGACTAGTGGAGTAAAAGCATCTAAGCCACCCAAGAAACCAAAGAAGAAGTCTGAGTCTAATGAAGAAGAGGACGATGATATTCCCTCGGCTCACAGTCAGCCAGAGGATGAACCAGTCACTGATGTAATGACTCTCTTCTCTGATGGAAATCCAACAAAGGGTGGTCGTGGCAGAGAGAAGAAACAACAGCCGAAATGTCTGATCCCGAAAGCTATAAAACTCAACCTGGAGTTGAAACCACAACCGAGATAAATAACAGGCTGCAAAAGATTCGCCTTCAGTAGGCGAAGAAATGATTTAATCATGAAAATGTTCGAACAAAATATCAAATCATGTTTGCTTTCACTCCACCTTGGAATGACTGCATTGTTGAGAATTGCCTCGGCCCAAATGATGAAAAAGTCAGGACACCTACAACTAAAGATGCTCATTCGGACTCCCTGAAAGCAATTGCTGATTTTCACGAAGAAGTGGAAAAGATAGGCAAGGCCAAATCCAAGCGTGAAGCTAGAATCAAGTGGAACAGAGAAACGTCGAGCTAACCCAGCAAGACGTACAAAAGAAGAAGGAGCATGCCTCTGCCCAAAAGGAAAGCAAGGCAAGGAAGTCAGTTTCCCCTCGAGTTCCCCAAAAGAAATCTGTTGCCAGAAAATCCAAGAAGGCAGCTTCTGCCCCGTCTGAGGAGTCCCCCGATGAAGATGCTCCCGATGAAATACCCATGTATAATCCACGAGCTCTTCTTTACAGGCCTTACCAAACTCCCTCACCTGTGAAGGCGGCACCCTCACTGAGAATGTCACCAAGACTTGCACCCGCACCAGTCTCGGACAAACCTTTGGGTTCTGCTGCCCTGTCTGTGAAAAGAAAGCTGCTATCCAAACATAAAGTTGTCGTTTCTGTCAAGAAAGCTAAATCCGGTGTTCTTGGTTCCACAGAGGAACAGAAATATGACTTTGGTCTTATGATTGATGATATTGAAAGTGATGCCTACGATGCAAAATTAGTTGATTTGAGCAGTATGGGTCTTCCTAATGATGTTACCAAGTTGGTAACGAAATATTTTGACGAGCTTACGAAAATAACCAAGAACCTAAACCAGGCTGTCGAGGACAAGAAAAATCTCAAGCAAATGAGACAAGCTGCCAGTACTGAATCCAGAAGGAAAATTCTGAACAAGGAAATTTTTGAGCTCACAAAAGCTCTCAGTGTTATGAGGAATGACAAAATTGAGTGGCACTCACGTATGAAAATGGAAGTTTCTCAGCTGTGTGACCGAAGGAATGATGAAATTGACCGTCAGGCAGATCTTGCTCGATGAAGAATAAAGGAAGAAAAACGTCAGAAGGCTAAGGCGAGAGCCAGCAAGCCGAAGGGAATCAAAGATCGTTGTGTTCACAATGTTGCAAGTGGTGCTCCCATTGACTCAAGTGCTCCTCTGCAGCAGATACCACAATCCCCTCCTAACGAGGATGATCCCCTCCTGAGATACCACCATCTGCTCCAGTGTCATAAATCTAAGGAGGAAATCTTAGTAATTAAACTGGATTTTGAGAAGGCTTTTGATACAATTGAGCATGCTGCAATCATTGATATTTTTAGAGCTAAAGGATTTGGAGAGAAATGGATTTCCTGGATGGAAGATCTATTCACAACAGCATCTTCTTCTGTACTACTCAATGGAGTTCCTGGGAAAATAATTTACATAAGAAGGGGAGTAAGGCAAGGAGACCCTTACTCTCCTTTAATATTTGTGATGGCTGCTGATTTGCTACAATCCATTCTTAATAAAGCCATGAGATTAAACCTGGTCACTGCTCCACTTCAAGTAAACTCATGCCCTCACTTCCCAATTGTGCAATATGCAGATGACACCCTAGTGGTTATGCAAGCTGATGCTAGGCCGTTGTTCTGCTTAAAAGCACTTCTGAATACTTTTGCCACAGCAACAGGGCTAAAAGTTAATTATGGGAAGTCCATCATGGTACCCTTGAATGTTGCTGAAGACAGGGTAGAAATTTATACAAACAGCTTGAAGTGTGCTAGAGGACAATTCCCCTTTACTTACCTTGGTATGCCCTTGGGAATATACAAACCAAATGTTGAGCAATGTCTCCCCGTAGTTAACAGGATTGAAAAAGATTGGCTGGTATCTCTATCTTCATGACCCAAGCTGGAAAATTACTGTTGGTCAAGTCAGTGATGACATCTTTATCAGTTTTCTTCATGTGCTGTCTGGACATTCCTTTTACAATAAAAAAACAGATCATCAAGTACTTGAGACACTGTCTTTGGAGAGGCCCTGATATGGAAGACAAAAGACCTGCATTGGTTGCTTGGACCACAGTGTGTAGACCAAAAGACCAGGGAGGATTAGGAGTTCTAGACATCTTTACACATAATAAAACCCTGCTCATGAAAAACCTTCACAAATTCTTCAACAGACATGATATTCCTTGGGTCAACCTGATTTGGAAAACGTACTATAGTGATGGCAAATTGCCAGGGGACAACATGATTGGTTCATTCTGGTGGAAGTCCAACTTAGCTCTCATTGATCAGTATGTGACACTCCAAAAAAATTTCTTTGGTTTTCTTCAAAATTTTGTTGGATTTGAAGGAGGTCACCAAAACCCTTCCAAAAATCTCTCTCAAAGCTTTTCTCCTTTAGCAAATATTTTAGTTTTGCATCCCCTTCAACTCTGGTGTTTGGTTTTAAATTTTCTTCTGATTGCCCTCTTCTCAAAATTTCAAGAAAAATCTTTGGAGTTTAGTTTCTTTTAAAAAGGAAACTCTAGGAGTTTTTCATCCTCTCCCATATTTGAAACCATTCATGATTCTTCCATGCACCACATGGTAAAATCTTCCCAAATATATCTCCTTCCACTTTGGTACAACTCAAACATTCTGTCCAAACTAGTAAAATCCATTTTTGGATTTTATTCCAATTATTTCTCCTCCCAAAATAATTATGTCTATTATATTGAGCCTAGGTGATTTGCAAAGCAAGTACCTAAATGCATTTGAGTTTTGACCTCAAACCAACTCCCTTGGATAGTCCTTTGTACCCACAACCCAGAACCATCTTGATCCACTCTTCTTCTTTTCAAATATTTCAAATTTCACTCATCGCAAGTTTGGACCAGATTTGCCAAATTTGGTGAAATTCATATCTACACTTCTCCAAAACTTTCACCAAAATTCAGGCAACCTCTAGTTGCAATGAGAGACCACTCCACCAAAAATCAGCTCAAGGAAAAATCCTCGATACCGTAATCATTTTGTCGAACACCGGCATGCAATCGCTCGCTCACTTTCAGAAAATTCAGAAGTTCAGTGTCGATCTCCGTCAGTAACTTCAGTCACGAGTCCACAGTGCCTTTGGCACGTTGCTCGCAGCCTGGCCTGCCTGTCCGAAGCTCCACACGTGCGCTTGGCGCGTTCCTGGCGTCGGTGGCGCCTGGCCCGCCTGCGCCGGCGTGCTTTGCGGCGGCTGCACCACCGTAACGGTGACAGGAGGCAAAACTGCGGCGCAACGCCGTTTGGAGCCGCCCAAACATCCTGGTGGCTCCGCGTGGCCACCTCCTTGCTAGCACACGCATGCGGCACCGTCGCCGTGGCTTGGCACGCGCAGAGCGCGCTCTCTGCCGCCGACGGGCCGTGCGGCCGTTCCGTCGAGGCCAGACCGTAACCAGCCCTCCCGTGCTGAGTTGGACACGGGAACGGCTCCAATACTCCTCCTAGGCGATGCTCAAGCTCCTAAGCTGACCGTCCAGCCACAGCGCCGCCGTAATCAACTCGCCGGACTTATCCGTTCACGGCAACCGACTCGGGCCGGCTATATATAGACCCCGAGCCTGCTCTCGCCCTCGCACGACTCCACCACCTCACCAGACCCCGCCTAGCCACTGGAGGGGCCTCGAGGGGCCTTTCTTCCTCGACTCCGGCCACCTCCGTCCGCCTCGGGCTCCGGCATCATTCTCTCCGGTTATAACTCCTCCGCCGCCCTACTTTCGCCCGTAGCCTCGTACCACCTCTAGTTGGATAACCCCCACCTCAATTTTGGCCCCACAGCTCTCTCCGGCGAGATCCACGACCGTCTGAACCGCCGTCCGCCGGAGCAAGCGTCGCCGTCGATGTGGTACTCGCCGGAAACCACTTCCACCTTCCACAAACGCGGAAGGACGTGATGATCACGAAGGTACCATCCGATCACTCTACCTCGCCGTGGATCGCCGCTGACGACCACCGCACCTCTCGGGCGCCGTCGCGCCCTGTTTCCCTCTTTTAAATTTTTAAACCCGACAGGTGGAGCCCGCCTGTCAGCCTCTCAGTCATTTCTTTTAAACGAACCATTTTCTGGTCTTTTCCGCAGAACCCCCTGGAAGTTTTCTGTTTCATTACAGATGAGTCCTTGGGCTAAAACCCTTATAACCTTTTAACAGAAAAGTATTTTTGATTGATTCTTTTTTTGTCCTCTTTAAAATTTTGTCTAGTTTTTTATCAGATTTATTTGAAACATATTTGGAGTAATTTTTGTGCACCTCACGGTATTTACGTTAGCGCGTGTATTTTGTGCACCGTAGATACCGAAGGAGGTGACGGGACCGCGAACTTCGCCGTGCTAGACCCCGAATACTCCGAACCAGGCAAGCAAAGTTTGAACTTTTGATATGATGACTGTCTAGGCATGTTTGCATTATTTTTGTATCATGGCACGTTCATGAGCATTTTCGATGATAGTTTATCTCGTGAGCATTGGGGCAAATGAGCTCGGTAAATCCGTGAGTTGCTGGAAACTTGTTGCATGGCCATGAGTTAGCATGACTATGGGTAAGATGGCAGTGTTGTAGCATGCCAGGCTTATGCCATATTGTTGAACCAGTGTCAACATAAATCGGTCAGTTTCCCGTCCGTCTTCCTTTCCGTACTACCACCTGTTTCCCGCAAGGGATACGGCCTAGTAGGTTGCAAACCACTTCCTGGTACACACCAAACCGAGAGGCCGGGATGAAGGTTCCATGGCCCTGGATTAAAGCCTTTCATCCGGTTAGGGGGCATGGGTGTTTCCGGTTGGGACCGAGAGGGGGGCAACCCTTAGAGCGCGCGTATATAAATTTGATCCCATGCTATTCGAGATTGTGATCTCCCCGTCTCAAAGTTTTTCTTAAACGTTGTCTAGGGTGATTCCTGGCAACGTGAGGTATGATGGGTGTGTACTAGCTAGTTGTGTTTCCTCTGAAATATCGTAAACGGAACTAGTCCTTCGTGACTACGGAAATCCGTTGGCTGTGGAAAATTTTGGTACAAACTCTGCAGAGTCAAAATTCTTGAATTCATCTTATTCATGTCCAAGTACCGTGATCGTCTCATCTTGTCAAGTGTCAGTCTCAGTGACAGAAACTCCCGAGAATCATTTGAGTATTAAATATTTACTTTCCTGTGAACGGACTAACCCGCTTATTGTCTTGTGATGAATATTTTCTGTGAGCACTATATCTTGTCAGTTATGAATAATGAGTTATAAGCCCTTTCTGCGATGTCGCTCAGACGTCCGACTGCGGTATTGTTGTTATTTATTTTCATTATAAGCCCTTTCTGCGATGTCGTTCAGACGTCCGACTGCGGCATTGTTGTTATTTATTTTCATTATAAGCCCTTTCTGTGATGTCGCTCAGATGCCTGGCTGCGGCATCGTTATTATTTACTTTTATTATAAGCCCTTTCTGTGATGTCGCTCAGACGTTCGACTGCGGCATCGTTATTATTTACTTTTATTATAAGCCCTTTCTGTGATGTCGCTCCGACGTCCGACTGCGGCACGCTTGTATTTTTATTTCAATATAAGCCCTTTAGGAGGTGTCGCTCAGACGCCTCGATCGTGGCATGTTTTACTTATTTTCACCCTTCGAGGCGCCCCTTCGCATACTCGATCGGTTTTGAGTTTATCTTTCTTTGGGTTTTCGAGCGGACTACCGCCGATTCCCTTCTTATTTTATTTTTTGCTATACTGATTTATTTGAGCATTGTTAAAAATTAATCATGACTCATTCATGCCTTCATTTGTTATATCTTTTGTCCGAACTGTCTTGCGAGTACTTTCAAAGTACTCACATGGCTTGTTGATTTGGCCGAATCTTGTGAAAGGCGATCTCATGGATGAAGAATTTGATAGCAAGTCCGATGCCTAGAGGAATCCCTACCAGTCTCGTAATGCACTCGGATTAGTCAATGTGATATATCCGCTTCCGCTACCCAAATAAATTCATCGAGCCTCACCTCGACGCTCGATGAGCCGCCAGTGCTGTAGACTTATTAGCCACCCCGCTGTGTTATCCCACCAACCACTCATATCTCGAGTCAGTAGTATTTCCACCCTACACCTTTGAGTCATATCCGCCACTATGTATAATTATCGGCGTGTTTGTAATAATTGGTTGGGCATTTTCAGTCCGACCTCGTAATATTGTAATGCTACGGCTTATCGTATCAAAGTTTTGTCTACCGGTATGGAGGATTTTCCTCATATTGGTCTTCATAGGTCGGTTGTTCAATAAATATTTTTATTGAAAAACCGGTCGTGACAAGCTTGGTACCAGAGCCAGGCTGACTGTAGGAAGCCACTAGGTGCGATCGCTAATCGGTTATTAGCATAATAGAGCTATTTTATTTTTTCACAAATGTAGACAATTTCTGACAGTCAGCATAAATTTATGATTTGACTACTCAGGACTTTTGCCTACTTTTGTAGATGGCTGGCAACAATTGCGATTCGCAAATGTTCGCCAACATGCCCGCTGGGTTCGTCAAGCTTCTCTCCTTCATCATCCAAGTCGCGATGGGGCCAGATGTGCGCCCAGTCTTCTCTCTCTTAGCACAAGGTCAACGACCGTCTGACCATGCACCAAGCCGCGGTGGAATTCAAGAGAGGACGAGTTGAGCGCTACCGGTTCGTGGGGAGCCATGCCCACAGAGAAGCATGCGCGCCACAGATGGCAGCCCGTGAGGCGATAGCTCGTCTCGTGGATATCCTTCCTTCGATGAAGACTCGTCGCTACCGCTACCTGCCATGTCACGTGCCATACACCTGCCACGCTGCGTTCTCTTGCCCCAGAGGAGAACGGGACGAAGCTTTTGAGATGCTCATCGAGTATCTCCAGGCTTTGGAGGCAACCTTCGACAACCTGGTGGACGACTTTGTAGCTGCCCGCATGGACTCAGTCCATGGTTGTGCCGCCAACAGGAGGGAGCTCCTGCGCGCCGCACCGCCACTGACTTTCGTCTCGTCATCAGCATCATTTGCTCCTACTGCTCGCACCGCTACTCATCGCCTGCCTACCACGGAGGAGTTCAACCACGTCATTGCGCCTACTCCGGTTCGTTCTGCACCAGCCCTCGTGGCACGCCAGATTCGAGTTGTCCCAAGACAGGCACCTGCTCCAACAACTTCACAGAGCGCCTCGCGTCTGGAGCCTATCTCCGAAGAGGAGGTTGAGTCCCCAGCCCATCTACGCCTCACCCTTGGCAGGCCAAGGGAAATCCTTACCATCTCCGACTAAGTACGCTTAGCCGCCTTGTGATGTACCGACTTGTTTGATATGTTTTATGTAAATAGGTTGTGAGAAGTAGTTTGTGTGCGCATCATGTAGGATCTGGAGAAGTGCACTAGACTAAATAACATGTCAGGATTTATGTACGCATATCCTGAGTGATGTATTGTATAATTACTGCTTGCGTGTAAGATATGTAATGAACAGTCCTTCTCCATGCGCAAACGTATTTCCTCTTGAAAAATCTTGGAGCATTTGCAACTTTTTGCATCTTCTTGAATTTATTGATTTTTGCGGCTCAATTTCTTTTCTTATGAGTGTTTCAAAATATATCCCCAGAGTGAACTATGTCTCGTCCTTGGGCTCGCTCCATGCCAACTCCGACAGAGGAAAATTATGGCACACCCCTGTGCAACAATTTCACACAGGATGACAAGTCAGCAGGACAGTGAAACGGCACTTTCCCAAATGTGTCGTCTTTATGAACAAAGTCAGCAGCAACATCAGGAAATACTGAACCAAGTCATCAATATGGGAAATCACGGTGGACAGTATCACCAGCAGTCAAAATTATCTAATCTACAGAAGACACGTCCCCAAACATTTTCTCACACTGACAAACCTCTTGAAGCCGAGGACTGGCTTCGAGACATGGAGAGAAAATTAATCATTGACCAGTGTTCAGATCTTGAGAAAGTGCTTTACGCTCCGCACTATCTCACTGGAGCAGCCGCATCATGGTGGGAAAATTTCCTACACATGCACCCCAACGAAAATAATATATCATGGGAGGAATTTAAAGAAGGTTTTCGTGGGGCACATATTCCTAAGAGTCTTATGAAGCTCAAAAAGAGAGAATTTGATGACCTCAAGCAAAGGACAATGACAAAGGTGTCGAATACAACAATCAGTTTACCCTTTGCCTCGCTATGCCAATGAGGAGCGTATGTCGAAAACAAAAGATGGAGAAATTCCTAGACGGTCTGACACCCGCACTTAAATGCCAATTGGTCGTACACACATTTCCCGATTTTAAGACGCTGGTGGATAAGGCCATTACCTTGGAAAATGAGAGACGCAGCTTAGAAGATTTCCGCAAGCGGAAGAGGGACCAGACTCACACCCGCAACCACCGCAGCAAGACAGATGTTCAGAAAAACTGGACACCCAAACCCACTACAAGCGTCTCACGCCCAATCAAGAATTTCCACACAAGGGACAAGGAGTTCACATATCTCCCATGCGTTACCTGCTACGCTTGCGGAGAAGAAGGGCACTATGCCAAGCAGTGCCCCAAGCCAAGGAACTCGACCCCAAAGCTGAACAACGGAAGCAATAATTCGGCGCCAAAGCGCAACAATTTCAACCCAAATAACAACCACAGGAAGGGTCATCTGAACCACGTGACCAAAGAGGAAGCACAAAATGCCCCAGATATCGTACTCGGTACGTTTCCTGTCAACACAATACCTGCCATGGTTTTGTTTGATTCTGGAGCTTCTCACTCTTTCGTTTCGAAAAGTTTTGCTTTGCAAAATAATTTTTCGATGCTTCCCTTGGGAAAATCTATGATCGTCAAGTCCCCTGGAATTAAGCAAGTTACCCAAAATTATTGCTAGGGTGTGGTTATTGAGTTTGAAGGATTGAATTTTCACGCAAATCTTATCGTGTTGGAAAATAAAGGACTGGATGTCATCTTAGGGATGGATTGGTTAACTACCAACAAAGGTTTTATTGACTACTTCAACAGGACCGTAATTCTCACCCATCACCACGGAAGACCATAAAGGTTTCAGCCAAGAAAAGAAAAATATCCGGCAACCGAGATTGAATAAGGTGGATATTTCTGAATTGAGCAAGGTTCCAGTAGTGTGTGAATTTCCAGATGTGTTTCCCGAAGAACTACCAGGCATGCCACCAGATCGAGAGATAGAATTCAGCATTGAGCTAGCGCCCGGAACCGCTCCCATATACAAGAAACCGTACAGAATGGCACCATCCGAATTGGTAGAACTGAAGAAGCAAATAAAGGAATTATTGGAAAAAGGGTACATACGAGCCAGTTCCTCACCTTCGGGTTCACCAATTTTGTTTGCCAAAAAGAAGGATGGAACACTGAGATTGTGCATGGACTATCGAGCGCTAAACATGGTCACAATCAAGAACAAATATCCGATGCCACGAATAAATGATTTATTCGATCAACTCGCTAAGGCCAAGGTGTTCTCAAAGATTGACTTGAGATCGGGATACCATCAACTGAAAGTGCGAACCGAGGATATTCCCAAGACCGCTTTCACCTCCGTGATCTGGATTGTATGAGTTAACCGTAATGCCATTCGGACTAACAAACGCCTCAAGATATATTGTTAACCTCATGAACAAAGTATTCATGAAGTTTATGGATAAGTTTGTTGTGGTATTTATCGATGATATTCTGTATACTCCAAAACACCAGAAGAGCACGCTGAACATCTCCGGATTGTACTAGGAGAACTAAGGAAACATCAATTGTACGCTAAATTCAGCAAGTGTGAATTTTGGTTAAAGCAAGTAGGTTTTCTGGGCCACGTACTGACTCAAGAAGGTATCGCCGTAGACCCGGAAAAGGTCAAGGCCGTGCCAGGCTGGAAGCCACCAGCCAGCGTGTGAATGTACGAAGTTTCTTGGGAATGGCAGGATACTACCGGAGATTTATTGAAGGATTCTCCACCATAGCAAAGCCAATGACGCAACTGCTCAAGAAAGACAGGAAGTTTGAATGGACGGAAGCCTGCGAGAAAAGTTTCCAAGAACTAAAGAGGAAACTGACGACAACACCTGTACTAATTGTGCCAGATATACACAAAAATTTTGAGGTATTTTGTGACGCATCTCGAAAGGGCCTCGGGTGCGTATTAATGCAAGAAGGCAAGGTTGTCACATATGTTTCCAGACAGCTTCGCAAGCATGAGGAAAATTATCCTACCCATGACCTGGAATTAGCAGCAGTTATTCATGCACTCAAGGAATGGAGAAACATTTTACTTCATAATAGTTTTTAAATAAAAACTGACCACAAAATCCTCAAGTATATTTTCACACAACCAGAACTAAATTCTACGGCAGCGACGCTGGTTGGAATTAGTAAAGGATTATGATGTTGGGATCCACTACCACCCGGGCAAGGCAAATGTTGTAGCAGATGCTCGAGTCGGAACCCAGTCCGGACAACGACGGCATGCCGGACTTAAGACCTGAATTCCAAGAGGAATTGCAAAGCTCAACCTGATGGTGGTCACCGAAGGCGATGTGTCAAACTTAGAAGTACAACCTACCCTAATAGAGAAGGTTAAAGAGGCTCAACGTGGACACCCCAGCATTGAAGGCATAAAACGGAAGATAAAGTTGGGCAAGGCCTCGGAATTCATTATTGATGAGCAAGGAATATTTTGGTACGGGAATAGGCTTTGCGTACCCAATATCCATGACCTTAAACAGCAAATCCTGGCTGAAGGCCACACCGCTCCATATTCAATCCATCCTGGAGGAACAAAAATGTACAAAGATCTCCAGGAAACATTTTGGTGGCATGGTATAAAAAGAGACATAGCCACGTTTATTGCATGTTCGACTCTTGTCAACGCATCAAGGCCGAGCACCGTAAACCGGCGGGCTATTGCAACCGAATAAGATACCCGAGTGGAAATGGGACGAGATTGGAATGGATTTTATTGTTGGACTACCTCGGTCGCAACACGGACATGATGCCATATGGGTAATCACAGATAGACTGACTAAGGTAGCTCACTTCATCCCCGTGAAGACAACACACACCACTCAGAAGCTTGCTAGGCTCTACCTCTCCCGTATCATTTGCCTACATGGAGTCCCAAAGAAAATAATCTCGGACAGAGGCACTCAATTCGTCTCCCGGTTTTGGGATCACTTACAACAAGCTCTGGGAACTCAGCTGGCATTCAGTACGCATACCATCCCCAGACAGATGGGCAGACTGAGCGGGTAAACCAGATTCTAGAAGATATGCTGAGAGCATGTGTCCTCACCTATGGGACCAGTTGGGAGGAGAGCTTACCATACGCAGAATTCACATATAACAACAGCTATCAGTCCAGCCTACAAATGGCACCATTTGAAGCTCTGTACGGACGAAGATGTCGTACCCCGCTAAATTGGTCAGAAACCGGAGACAGTCATATCTTCGGCCCAGCCCTGCTCAAAGAGGCTAAAGATAAAGTCAAGGTAATTAAGGACCGACTCAAGACATCCCAAAGTCGACAAAAGAGTTATTACGATCAGAAGCATCGTGGAGTCCATTTTGAACCCGGTGAATTTGTGTACCTGCGAGTATCACCCATGAGAGGCCTGCACCGATTCAAGATTAAAGGGAAGCTAGCACCAAGATTCATCGGACCTTTCTGCATAGTAGCACGAAGAGGCACGGTGGCCTACCAAATAGACTTACTCAAGAATTATCCGACATCCACGACGTATTTCATGTCTCCCAATTGAGGAAGTGCGTAAGCAACCCAGAGAAACAAGTACCCCATAAAAACATTGACGTGCAACCAGACCTTACATATCGGGAGAACCCGATAAAAATCTTGGAAGAGTCAGAAAGGAGAACCCGACATAAAACCACCAAGTTCTTCAAAGTTCAGTGGAGCAACCACACCGAAAGTGAAACCAATTGGGAAAGAGAGGATTTCCTTCGAACAGAGCACCCACAATTATTTGAGGATCAACTGGAATCTCGGGGACGAGATTTTTCCTAAGGGGGTAGGTGTTGTGACACTCCAAAAAAATTTCTTTGGTTTTCTTCAAAATTTTGTTGGATTTGAAGGAGGTCACCAAAACCCTTCCAAAAATCTCTCTCAAAGCTTTTCTCCTTTAGCAAATATTTTAGTTTTGCATCCCCTTCAACTCTGGTGTTTGGTTTTAAATTTTTCTTGATTGCCCTCTTCTCAAAATTTCAAGAAAAATCTTTGGAGTTTAGTTTACATTAAAAAGGAAACTCTAGGAGTTTTTCATCCTCTCCCATATTTGAAACCATTCATGATTCTTCCATGCACCACATGGTAAAATCTTCCCAAATATATCTCCTTCCACTTTGGTACAACTCAAACATTCTGTCCAAACTAGTAAAATCCATTTTTGGATTTTATTCCAATTATTCTCCTCCCAAAATAATTATGTCTATTATATTGAGCCTAGGTGATTTGCAAAGCAAGTACCTAAATGCATTTGAGTTTTGACCTCAACCAACTCCCTTGGATAGTCCTTTTTACCCACAACCTAGAACCATCTTGATCCACTCTTCTTCTTTTCAAATATTTCAAATTTCACTCACTGCAAGTTTGGACCAGATTTGCCAAATTTGGTGAAATTCATATCTACACTTCTCCAAAAATTTCACCAAAATTCAGGCAACCTCTAGTTGCAATGAGAGACCACTCCACCAAAAATCAGCTCAAGTAAAAATCCTGGATACCAGAATCATTTTGTCGAACACCGCATGCAATCGCTCGCTCACTTTCGTAAAATTCAGAAGTTCGGTGTCGATCTCCGTCAAGAACTTCAGTCACGAGTCCACGCGTGCCTTTGGCACGTTGCTCGCAGCCCTGGCCTCGCCTGTCCGAAGCTCCACACGCTGCGCTTGGCGTGTTCACAGCGTCGGTGGCGCCACAGCCGCTATGCGGCGTGCCTTTTGCGGCTGCACCACCGTAACGGTGACAGGAGGCAAAACTGCGGCGCAACGCCGTTCGGCGCCGCCCAAACATCCTAGTGGCTCCGCGTGGCCACCTCCTTGGAAGCACACGCATGCGGCACCGTCGCCGTGGCTTGGCACGCGCAGAGCGCGCTCTCTGCCGCCGACGGGCCGTCCGGCCGTTCCGTCGAGGCCAGACCGTAACCAGCCTTCCCGTGCTGAGTTGGACACGGGAACGGATCAAATACTCCTCCTAGGCGTTGCTCAAGCTCCTAAGCCGACCGTCCAGCCACAGCGCCGCAGTAATCAACTCGCCGGACTTATCCGTTCACGGCAACCGACTCGGGCCGGCTATATATGGCACCCCCGAGCCTGCTCTCGCTCTCGCACGACTCCACCACCTCACCAGCCCCGCCTAGCCACTGGAGGGGCATCGAGGGGCCTTTCTTCCTCGACTCCGGCCACCTCCGTCCGCCTCGGGCTCCGGCATCGTTCTCTCCGGTGAGAACTCCTCCGCCGCCCTAGTTTCGCCCGTAGCCTCGTACCACCTCTAGTTGGATAACCCCCACCTCAATTTTGGCCCCACAGCTCTCTCCGGCGAGATCCACGACCGTCCGAACCGCCGTCCGCCGGAGCAAGCGTCGCCGTCGACGTGGTACTCGCTGCGACCACTTCCACCTTCCACTAACGCGGAAGGACGTGCTGATCACGAAGGTACCATCCGATCACTCTGCCTCGCCGTGGATCGCCACGGCGACCATCAAGATTCTCGGCGCCGTCGCGCCCTGTTTCCCTCTTTTAAATTTTTAAACCCGACAGGTGGAGCCCGCATGTCAGCCTCTCAGTCATTTCTTTTAAACGAACCGTTTTCTGGACTTTTTCGCAGAACCCCCTGAAAGTTTTCTGTTTCGTTACAGATGAGTCCTTGGGCTAAAACCCTTATAACTTTTCAACAGAAAAGTATTTTTGATTGATTATTTTCTGTCCTCTTTAAAATTTTGTCTAGTTTTTTTATCAGATTTAGTTGAAAAATATTTGGAGTAATTTATTTGCACCTCACGGTATTTACGTTAGCGCGTGTATTTTGTGCACCGTAGATACCGAAGGAGGTGACGGGACCGCGAACTTCGCCGAGCTAGACCCCGACTACTCCGAACCAGGCAAGGAAAGTTTGAAATTTTGATATGATGAGTGTCTAGGCATGTTTGCATTATTTTTGTATCATGGCATGTTCATGAGCATTTTCGATGATAGTTTATCTCGTGAGCATTGGGGCAAATGAGCTCGGTAAATCCGTGAGTTGCTGGAAACTTGTTGCATGGCCATGAGTTGGCATGAGTATGGGTAAGATGGCAGTGTTGTAGCATGCCAGGCTTATGCCATATTGTTGAACCATGGTCAACATAAATCGGTCAGTTTCCCGTCCGTCTTCCTTTCCGTACTACCACCTGTTTCCCGCAAGGGATACGGCCTAGTAGGTTGCAAACCACTTCCTGGTACACACCAAACCGAGAGGCTGGGATGAAGGTTCCATGGCCCTGGATTAAAGCCTTTCATCCGGTCAGGGGGCATGGGTGTTTCCGGTTGGGACCGAGAGGGGGGCACCCCTTAGAGCGCTGCCAGATATAAATTTGATCCCATGCTATTCGAGATTGTGATCTCCCGTCTCAAAGTTTTTCTTAAACGCTGTCTAGGGTGATTCCTGGCAGCGTGAGGTATGATGGGTGTGTACTAGCTAGTTGTGTTTCCTCTGAAATACCGTAAACGGAACTAGTCCTTCGTGACTACGGAAATCCGTTGGCTGTGGAAAATTTTGGTACAAACTCTGCAAAGTCAAAATTCTTGAATTCATCTTTTTAATGTCCAAGTACCGTGATCGTCTCATCTTGTCAAGTGTCAGTCTCAGTGACCGAAACTCCCGAGAATCATTTGAGTATTAAATGTTTACTTTCCTGTGAACGGACTAACCCGCTTATTGTCTTGTGATGAATATTTTCCGTGAGCACTATATCTTGTCAGTTATGAATAATGAGTTATAAGCCCTTTCTGCGATGTCGCTTAGACATCCGATCATGCATTGTTGTTATTTATTTTCATTATAAGCCCTTTCGCGATGTCGCTCAGACGTCCGATTGCGGCATTGTTGTTATTTATTTTCATTATAAGCCCTTTCGTGATGTCGCTCGAGACGTCCGATCATGCATCAAGTTATTATTTACTTTTATTATAAGCCCTTTCGTGATGTCGCCAGACGTCCGATCATGACATCGTTATTATTTACTTTTATTATAAGCCCTTTCTGTGATGTCGCTCCGACGTCCGACTGCGGCACGCTTGTATTTTTATTTCAATATAAGCCCTTTAGGAGGTGTCACTCAGACGCTCGACTGTGGCATGTTTTACTTATTTTCACCCTTCGAGGCGTCCCTTCAGACACTCGATCGGTTTTGAGTTTATCTTTCTTTGGGTTTTCGAGCGGACTACCGCCGATTCCCTTCTTATTTTATTTTTGCTATACTGAATTATTTGAGCATTGTTAAAATTAATCATGACTCATTCATGCATTCATTTGTTATATCTTTTGTCCGAATCGTCTTGCGAGTACTTTCAAAGTACTCACGGCTTGTTGATTTGGCGAGATCTTGTGAAAGCGATCTCATGGATGAAGAATTTGATAGCGAGTCCGACGCCTAGAGGAATCCCAGTCAGTCTCGTGCGACCCCTGGATTAGTCAATGTGATATATCTGCTTCCGCTACCCAAATAAATTCATCGAGCCTCACCTCGACGCTCGATGAGCCGCCAGTGCTGTAGACTTATTAGCCACCCCGCTATGTTATCCCACCAACCACTCATATCTCGAGTCAGTAGTATTTCCACCCTACACCTTTGAGTCATATCCGCCACTATGTATAATTATCGGCGTGTTTGTAATAATTGGTTGGGCATCTTCAGTCCGACCCCTGTTATTGTGTATTGCTTCTGGCTTTTTGTATCTAAGTTTTGTCTACCGGTATGGAGGATTTTCCTCATATTGGTCTTCATAGGTCGGTTGTTCAATAAATATTTTTATTGAAAAACCGGTCGTGACACAGTACAAAGCTATTGCTAGATGTAATGTGGGAGATGGTGTCAGTGCTTTCTTTTGGGATGATCTATGGAGCCAAGCAATACCTAAACACCAATTTCCTCACTTGTTCTCTTTTGTCAGAAACCCCCAGCTAAATATTCAACAAGTATTGCAGACTGAGTACCTACAGGACCTATTCTTCCTCCCTTTGACAACTGAGGCCTATGAGGAATTCTTACAAATGGAAGACATTTGCATAGCCATGAGACAATCTGAGCATTTAGACTCTTTAGACACATGGAGTTACATTTGGTGGACTGAACACTATTCATCCATCAAAGCATATAAAGTCTTAATTGGTCACAAACAGACACCACCACACTTCAACTGGACCTGGCAGAGTTCATGCCAGCCAAAGCATAAAGTTTTCTTCTGGCAACTTCTCCATGATCGAGTCAACACAAGAAATTTACTTAGAAGAAAATTTTTTGTGTTGGAGGATTATAACTGTCTTTGTTGGAGGCTGTCAACAAGAAGAAACACTGCATCATCTCTTTTGGGGCTGTCAATTTGTTCAACAATGCTGGGATTTCATTTGTCCAACAAGAACTCCAAACCTGTCTGTGTTAGAAGCGTTCCAAGACCTTAAAGACAAACTAAGGTATCCATTTTACATGGAGATAATCATTCTTGGAGCATGGGCCATATGGATCACCAGAAACAATAAGATTTTTGAAAACATTGCACCTTCATTCCAAGGGTGGAAGTTCATATTTCTGGAGGAACTGAAGCTTCTAAAATTTAGAATGAGGAAGAAGCATGAGAGACAATTTTCAGTTTGGCTTGAAAGCCTGTTGTAATTACTTTGTTCTTAGGCTAGTAGGTTGTTTTTTTCTTTATTTTCCTTTCTTTCTTCTTTCTTCCTTTGCTCTCTAGGTTTTAGGTTTTAGTCTTTTTTTGCTTCTTGGGCTTACCTCAAGCCTTTCAGACCTTTTATTACTCTGCTTTATTATTAATAAAAATTACAGTGGGGTTTTACCCTACTGTTTATAGTCAAAAAACGAGGATGAACCCATGCAGCAAGCTGAGCCTACGGTGGTTATCATTCCTACCTCAGCTGCTCAAGAGACTGATGTTGTGGATATCTTTCTGAACAAGACTGGCGAGGAAAATGCCTTTCCTGGGCAGCAAGCCACAAAGGATAAAACTGATGAAGACATTGAGGTTGAGGAGGCAATGAAGGAAATGCAAGTTGAGCTCTCGAGATCCAACAAGGAGGAGAATGACAAGGTTGAGGGGGAGCTAAATTCTTCCCGAGAAAATACCACCCCGGTCACATCATTTGGTGCCCCTACCCAGATGGATGTTTATCTTGCTCCAGCTTCTACTGCTTTGCAGTTAAAAGAGGAAGAACAGAAATATGAAGAGCCTATGGCTCATGAAGAAGTTGTTCCACCTATTGTGCCCCAGGAAACCGAAAAAGAAGCAGTTGTGACCCAGGCATCTGTAGAGGTTGTTGTGTCTCCCTCCGTTGATAATGCACCGAAAGAAAAGGCCCTTGTGTCTGATAGTCAGAAAGCCGCTGAACGTGTTCCAGTGAAGAAAAATGATGGCCATCCAAGTGCCTCAAAGCCATATGCACCAGAGAAGTTGACAAGGCCCCTTGCTCCACTAAAGCCCATTAACAAAGATATGTCAGCACCTGATGATAATCGGTCCATGGTAGTAAGCGATGAAGAAAATCTAAAAAATTCCCAGGAAAAATCCCTGTTCCCTGCTGAAGATGGCCCAAATGGTCCTGCATTCAATGAGCAGCTTCATCTTTTGAAGCTAGCATTCTTTGGACCAGCCCTTATGTCGGTGTACTAGAGTAGGGGTACCCTAGTATCCCGTACTCTGCAGCACGCAGACGATTCTGATACCAGCGGCAAGGTTTGCCTCGTCACCGCCAATCTCCTCCGTGGCTCCCTTGGAGCCATTCAAGAACAAAGTATTAGATTGAGAAGACAAGACCCCGACAAGAGGAGCTTGTCGGGAAGGCCATTCGTGCACGCAGAAGACAAGGCCCGGCAAGAGGAGCTTGCCGGAAGGCCTCATGCGACAAGTCTCCGAAGCGCGACAGGATTTGGCGCGGCAAGGCGCTTGCCGCGGCATGCAACTTCTCCCCGTCTCCGCTCCAGCTCACCCAGCGACGTGTCGCCATGGGACCGTTCCATGGGCGTGTGTCGAGCGGCTGTGCAGCCAGCGGAGAGCAGCGATACGCTGGCCGGCAGACTCGCCATCGTGGCGGCGGAGGCGCACTGACGGTCTCTGTTACCTTTGTTTGGGCGACAACGACCGCATTTATTGCTTTTGTCCCTTGTCGCCGAGTTAGGTATTTTGCACCGCATAATCGCTCAAGTAGGTGTACCAACTCCTGTTTTACATTTGTACCCTCGCCTATGTTGCCACCTGTCGGAGACCCCTTGAGCATATAAAAGGAGGCCCGAGTGCAACGTAGAAAGGGGTCCGGTTCCGGTTCCGGTTCGGTCTGGTTCCGGGTCCCGGGTTCGGTTCGCGTCTTTCGCAAGGTTCAGTTCATTCGACTGGCCATAGACTAGATACACCCACGCTAGGTTTTGTAGCTCGCATTGCTCCCTAGCAAGAACAAAATAGATCAAGCAAGCAGCAGTAGGAGTTTTATATCTCCGGAGAGCTCCGAAGCTAGGTAAACCGCTCGTGTGCATCGCCTCGATCCGCTCTTCGTGCGACCTCCGCCCCCCTCCGAACCACAAAGGGGCCTGCTCCGCCGGCCCAATAGGTGTCCGTGGGTACGATCAGCCTCCCCGACATCTCTGGCGCGCCCAGTAGGGGCGTCGAGGCCGTGTGAATCCGATCCGGCGTTCACGCCGGCAGCATCATCAACATCTTCCTCGACATGCCACCAAAGAAGAAAGCTTCGGCGGCAGCAGAGCCGTCCGCGTCGTACCCACCCTCACCGCAGCAAACGGGTGGTGGTGCAGACGCTGGCGGAGGGACGGGCGCCGACGAAGGTGCTCGCGACGTTGCCAAGTCCAAGGACAAGGCACCGCAAACCTCGGCGTCGCGCATCCCCGCGTCCATCTGCGAGACGCGGGACCAACAACGCCATGGCGTTCACAACGCCATACGTTCGCTGGATCAAGACCCTCAAGACCACCATACGCCGCCAACATGTCGGGCGCGGCGAGATCTGATGCGCCGGACGGGCGCCGCTCCTTCTAACAGGTTAGAAGTCCGGCGTGTCCCGCTCCTCGCACCGCTTCTCCAATGCCGCCTACTACTCCAGCGAAGCTCGGCAAGAGCTCAATCGCTCCTCGACTACCCTCCAACGGCCGACAAGGTCGACGAGTGGAGGGCCACTATCGAGCCTCATCGGCTTTGTTAACGGCGACGCTCGCGGCAACTAACGCCATCGTTGCGGCGCGGCGACAAGGCTCGAGCCGGTGGCGGCGATCGCTGGAGGTGCAACCACCGTGCATTCTCCGCCAAGAAGGCCAAGATCGCCGACTCACCGGATCCACCTCGACAGCGACTCCACTGCGTCGTCGGATCCACGAACTCGCCGCGATCAGCGCCAAGTTCTTCATGAGCGACAACAAGAGGACGCTCGAACTCGCATCGAGCGCCGAAGAGAAGCGCGACGTCAGTCCGACAAGCGCGCTGGGCCTTCTGTTGACATGCACGCGCCGGAGGGGCCAGACGACTTGCCGTACGTGGTAGGTTGCCCTGCGTTCACTCGTGAGCTGCGGCAAGTCCAAAGGCCCAGCCGTAAGAACTTCAAACCAGACGTGCGGAGAAATGCGATGGCGGGACGCATCCGTCGGAGTTCCTCAACATCTACACCATCGCGGTGCAGGCTGCGGGGGCGGGACGACAAGATCCTCGCCAACTACTTCCCGCTCGTACTCAAGCCCAACGTCAGATCTTGGCTCATGCACTTGCCGGACAGCTCCATATCCTCTTGGGCGGATCTGTGCCATCAGTTTGTTGGTGCCTTCACAGGTGGCCGCAAACCTCATGGCCAAGAGAGCGACCTTCACTTGCTCACCCAGAAGGAAGGAGAGTCCCTGCGCAAGTTCATTCAGAGATTCAGCCCTGTGCACTACAACATCCCAGACGTCCACCCTACCGCGGTAATCAGCGCATTTCATCAGAATGTGCGGAACCGCAGGATGAGGGAGGAGATGGCGATGTGCAAAGTCAAGGACGTCAGTGAGCTGTACGCCTTGGCTGACAAGTGTGCTCATGTTGAGGAAGGAGGAGACTCCTGAGAGAAGGCGTGCAGGATCTCGACAAGGATGACACCGCCCGGCAAAGAAGGGCCGCGGCGAGGCAACAGGAAGAAGAAAAGCAGAAGTGCTAGCTGTCGAGCAGTCCGGCAACGGAGGCGGCGACAAGAACGCCAAGGCTGGTGGCTTCGGCAAGGAGGTTGTCACGACGCCAACCACCGGCCGGTGGCGGCGCCCGCAAGCGGGACAACAACGGCAAGCAAGATCTGCAAGATCCACCGCACCAAGGGCCACGACCTCCGAGCTGCAAGAAAGTCGAAAGCAGCTTGTCGAGCAGCAGAGAGCTGAGTACGAGCGGCGCAACAAAGAGAAGGCCCAGGAAGGTGCTAGGGGAGCAAGCAAGAAACGTCCCGGCCGGGGAGGACGCCGCGGCAAAGTCAAGCAGCGACAAGGAGATCGGCCTCCCCGCGGCCGCGACAAGGATGAAGATGATGATGACGACGAAGATATGGAGGACGACGATGCCGATGAGAAGGAGTTTCAGAAAGCCACAGAGGTTCTCTGCATTGACGGAGGTGCTTCCCTGCATACCTCCCACCGCCAACTCAAGCAATGGATGCGGGAGGTCAATGCAGCGGAACCATCCGTAGAGTCACGCAAGCCTCTGAAGTGGTCCAAAGACGCCTATCATTTTTGATATTGAGGACCACCCTGATCGCATAACTGCGGTCGGGTGCTTGCCCATGTTGGTCTCTCCAACCATCCGCAACCTCAAGGTCACAAAATGTTAGTTGACGGCGGGCCGGCTTGAATCGATCTCCTCCGCGGTGCTCCGTAAGCTTCAAATCCTCGACAATGAAGCTCGAAGAGACCGGAACCTTCCAAGGAATCAATCCGGGAAGGAGCAAGCCGAAGGGGAAGATTACGTTGCCGGTCACATTTGGCAGCAAGCTGAACTTCAGGACTGGGAGGGTTACGTTTGATGTTGCCGATTTCCCATTCCCTTACAATGGGATACTTGGCCATCCGGCACTCGCCAAGTTCATGGCGGCCTCTCACTACGCCTACAACCTTCTCAAGATGCCAGGCCCGATAAGCGTCATCTCTGTCCATGGCGACAAGAAGGATGCCCTTATCTGTGCCGACAAGATCTATCGGGATGCAGCAGCGAAAGACTGCCCAACACTTGCCGCTGAAGCTCCCGGGGGGAAGAAGACCAAGTCCAAGTCCGGCAAGGGCTCTGATGCTCACTCCGGCAAGCGCACCTCTTCGGAGTGCTGCGCTACCGACGAGGACGCACCATCGAGCTCCACCGGCAAGTTCAAGAAGATGGTGGCTCCGCCGAAGACCAAGAAGGTGCCCGCCAAGGAGGACGGCGCTGGTGGTACCTTCACCATCAGTGCCTCTCTCGACCCCAAATAGGAAGGCGCGCTTCGTTGCTTTCCTGCAAGGGCGAATGTCGACGTGTTTGCATGGCAACCGTCGATATCCCCGGTGTTCCCAGGAAAGTGATTGAGCACCGCCTTTGGCCGTTTGTCCTCATCTTGCGCCCGTCAAGCAAAAAGTCGCAGAAGCAAGCGGTGGAGCGCCAAGAATTCATAGCCGAAGAGATCAAGAAACCGGAAGCAGCAGGCCTTGTCGAGGAGTGCTCCATCCAACGTGGTTGGCCAATCCTGTAGTCGTCGCGCAAGGCAAATGGGAAATGGAGACTTTGTATTGACTTCACGGATGTTAATAAAGCTTGTCCCAAAGATCCATTTCCCTTGCCGTGCATTGACCAGATTGTTGACTCCACGGCGGGATGTGATTTGCTTTCGTTCTTGATGCCTACTCAGATACCATCAGATCTTCATGGCTGAAGAAGATGAAGAGAAGACCGCATTCATCACACCATGTGGCACATCTTTGTTTCATACGGATGCCTTTCGGTTTGAAGAATGCTGGTTCAACATTTGCAAGGGTAGTCCATGACGCTTTTGAGCCGCAAATGCACAGAAATGTAGAAGCCTACATGGATGACATAGTGGTCAAGAGCAAGGACAAAGCAACTTTGGTTCAAGATTTGGACGAGACCTTTGCAAATCTGCGCAAGATCAACCTCAAGCTCAACCCGAGAAATGCGTGTTTGGAGTCCCTTCCGCAAGCTTCTCGGGTTCTTCGTGGTCTCGGCGGGGATTGAAGCTAATCCCGACAAGATCAAGGCCATTGAGCAGATTGAAGCACCAAAGCGCGTCAAGGATGTACGAAGACTTGCGGTTGCGTGGCTGCTCTCAAGAAGTTTATTTCTAGGTCTGCTGAGCGCGCCCTGCCATTTTTCAAGATCTTGAAAAAGGCAGGTCCAGTAAAATGGACTCCCGAAGCGGAGGCTGCGCTGCAGGACCTGAAGAGATACCTGTCCTCCACTCCAACACTTGTTGCGCCTAAGCCACAAGAGAAGTTGCTGCTGTATATAGCGGCGACCAATCAAGTGGTTAGTGCTGCGTTAGTGGCGGAGAGGGAGGCGGATGACGAGCCAGCAACCACGGCAAACACATCCAGCGACAAGCAGGGGGCTTCGCCGACAAGCTCTGGTCCCGACAAGGACGAGTCCGCGAAGACGCATGAGCAGATGCAGAAAAGGATGGTGCAGCGCCCAGTCTACTTTGTCAGTTCCCTTCTGCAGGGGGCTAGGTCAAGGTACTCTGGTGTGCAGAAATTGCTTTTCGGCCTCCTCATGGCCTCGAGAAAGCTGCGCCATTACTTCCAAGCACATGAGATCACAGTTGTCACTCGCTTTCCCCTGAAGAGGATACTGCAGAATCCAGAAGCGACAGGCAGGATTGTCGAGTGGGCACTGGAGCTGTCAAGCTTTGGTCTTAAGTTTGAAAGCACATCAACTATCCAAAGCAGAGCCTTGGCAGAGTTCATAGCAGAATGGACACCAACGCCAGATGAAGAGATTCCGGAGACGAGCATTCCCGTCAAAGAAGCAAGCAAAGAGTGGCTGATGTACTTTGATGGTGCCTTCTCGCTGCAAGGCGCCGGTGCCGGCGTCGCTTATCGCACCCACCGGAGAGCACCTCAAGTACGTCGTCGTGATGCACTTTCCCAAGGAGCAAGCGACAAACAATACCGCAGAGTATGAAGGTTTGCTTGCCGGTCTCGGGATCGCCGTGGACCTTGGGATCAAGAAGCTTATTGTCGTGGGTGACTTGCAACTCGTCAGTCCGACAAGTGAACAAAGATTACCAGAGTCCGTTGATGGAAGCCTCACGTTGATGAAGTGAGGAAGCTAGAAGAGCACTTTGACGGCTCGCAAATGGAACATGTTCCAAGAGCTCGAATGATATTGCCGACGGCTGTCAAAGTGCGCCAAGCTTAAGTTACACAATGGAACCAGGGATTTTCGTGCTCAAGCCGACTCAAACCAACCGTAACACCATCGACCGGACAGAGCAAGAAGAGGAAGTTGGCCTCTGGTGACTACTTTCCGGCAGCTTCCCTAAGCCGTCGTTAAAGGTCCCCAAGATCAACACCAACAAGTCTTTGAGGAGCAGTCTGCTCCGACAGCACCCTGTGGTTTGTTTCGTTGAAGCAAACGCCCCGACAAGTCTTCCTCCGGCAAGCACAGCCGGGAGCATCTAGCTCCGGCAGAGCCACGTGTTCTTGCCGTAGAAGCCGATGTTCCCAGAAAGCAGATGTGCCTTTAGTCCTTGTTGTCGAGCCACAAGCTCCAACATGGGCGCAACAGATTGTCCATTTCCTTCAGACAGGAGAACTTCCCGAAGAGCAAGAAGGAGCAGAAAGAGTAGCCCGGCAGTCAAGTATGTACCAGTTTGTCGACGATACTGCATGTAAGAAGACTCAACGGTGTGAAATTGAAGTGTATTGCCGGGAAGATGGATGTAAGCTGTTGGTAGAGATACATGGAGGCATATGTGGTCACCACATTGGCGCAAGAGCACTTGCCGCAAAGCTTTTCAAGGTTTCTTCCGCCGACAGCCCTCCGGGATGCAATCGCACAAGTAACCAAGTGTGAAGCGTGCGGCCCATTCCAAACAGATACACCAGCCTGCTCAAGCTCTCCAGACGATCCCTTTATCCTGGCCATTTTCGGTCCGGGCTCGACATCCTCGGCCCCTTCCCCGAGCTGTCGGGGCTTTGAGTACTTGTATCGCCGCCATCGACAAGTTCACAAACTGGCGGAAGTGGAAGCAAGGAGGAAGGTGACGGCACGATGAGCAGTCAAGTTCTTCAGTCGATTGTTTGCCGCTTTGAATCCCTAACATGATCATCACCGACAGCGGCACACAATTTACGAGTCGCACCTTCATGCAGTACGTCCAAGACATTGGCGACAAGGTCTGCTTCGCATCCGATGCTAACCCGAGAAGCAACGTTCAACCAGAGAGGGCAGATACTTTGAAGTGCGGCTGGCTCAAGACGAGAACTTTTGACAGGCTGCACAAGTGCGGAAGAAACTGGATCGAGGAGCTGCCGGTGGTTCTTTGGTCGATCAGAACGACGCCAAATCGAGCCACTGGCCAGGCACCCTTTGCTCTAGTCTATGGAGCAGAGGCAGTTCTCCCACGGAACTCGTGATACGGATCACCTCGAGTGCTCGCTTATGATGAGCTTGAGCAAGAGCAGGTGCGACAAGATGACGCGCTGCTCCTTGAGGAGGATCGCCTTCGTGCCGGCCAGGCAAGCTGCTCGCTACAAAGAAGCTCTGCGTCGCTACCATGGCCGCAGGGTTAATGCCGAAGTCTCGAGGAAGGCGACCTTGTTCTTGGCGCTGCTCAGTCCGCCAAGAATTCAAACAAGTTGACGCCAAGTGGGAAGGCCCTTTATCGGGTGAAACGAGTCACTAGGCTCAAGCGCTGTCCGCCTTTGAGACCGAAGATGGCATTCCGGTGAGCAACTCCTCGAACATTGAGCATCTTCGTAAGTTTTACCCATATATGCGCGGTTGTCGGAACCCGTTCCGCAACCACCTTTTGTACAAGTCTTGCATTGTTGCATGTGATCCTTTGTACAAAGCCGGGCATGCACCCGATGCATCAAGAAGCCCATGTGTTGCGCACAGCTTGTCAAGTTCATGCTTTCATCAACTTATTGCATGCTTTGGCTAACACTTTGTGCAGCAACCACACCCGGTAAGCAGAATCGAGCGGCTAGGCTCCATAACGTTATTTCCTCTTCTTTTTCTTCTCTCAAAGAAAGGAAGGCTCCCTCGCGCACAAGTTAACCAGGGGGGAGGAGGAGATAATACTATGGACCGGGCACCGCCGAGGAAGTTTCACCTCATCGGGAAGCAAGAACAGAAAAGCTAAGTTGCCAAAGTTTGAGCAATCGATTTTAAATTTTCGTTATCTTCCTCGAACGATAGTACTTTGTATGGAAAACCTGCGCAGAGGAACCGAATCGTGGATCGGTCGCTACCTTACTTTGTTTCGAGTCCGCTCAACAACTTAAGTGAGCTGCGGCTAGTCCGCTGACAAGGTTGCTTGTCGGTAGCGACCCCGCCAAAGAAGCTTTGAAGTTCCGCACTCGGCGCCATGCAAGGGTGCCTGCACCGCAAGTTTCCTGAAAAGCGAGGGCAATAACGCATAAAGGAAAGAATCAAGTAGAGGAAATAACGTTGCATTGATCGATTCACCTAAGATAGAGTATATTACAGAATAACTTGTCGCTGATCTAACAAAGTTTTCTAAACATGATCAAGCAGCGACAAGGGAAAGATAAGGTTGGCGGCCTAGTCCACGCGGTCGCCCTCAATCCTCTTGATCTTGTTCACCTTGTCCACAATGGGTGCGACAAGGGCCTTGAGCTCCTCCACGTTGGCTTCGACCGGCAAGGATCGGAGGACGCCATTAAGGTTGAGGCCGGGTTGCGGAAGGCCACCTTCATCAACACCTTCTCGAGGGCCCCGCACAAACTTGGCGCGATTCCTTGGCCAGCTGCTTCGGACCTCTTCCCGGAGTCGCCGGAGACCCGGCCACCACGCCTTTGAAGAACAGGCTGAGCTTGACGCTGGGTTGGAGATGCTCGTCGGAGCACGCGAGGTCCCCCATCCCCAGCTCCATCACTCGTTGTGGATGTCGGTAGCAGTGTCCACAAGACCTTCGGTCCGGTGCTCCACGCTCTCCCTCAAGGTGTTCTCGACGGAGACAGATCCGCCAAAGAGCTCCTCCTTGGCCGTGATCGCCTCCAACAAGCCCGCCTCCCGCTCTGGCACCATCCAACGTCTGCGTCAGAGTGGTCAGTTTCATCTCCAGATCCGCCTTGGAGTCCTTGGCGGCGTCGAGCTCCTTGGCCCTGTCAGCGAGACGGACCTGCAGCTCGCCCAGCGTGTGGGCGCCCTTCTCGCGTTCACGCTTGAGCACGGCAAGCTCTTCACCGCTCTTCCTGAGGGTGGCCTCCAGCTGTGCCACTTTCACCTTCAGCTCTTCCTTGGCGGCCTCGGCGGCTGCGGCAGCGTCCTTCGCTTCCTGAAGCGCCCCGCCAAGTGACTCCTCACACGTGGCAAGGTCCTCCTCGTGGCTGTCCAGGTTGACCTTCCGCTGCGCCAACTCGCTTTCCTGCTGGCGGCGAAGCTTCGGGCAGCCAGCCGCTGCTCCTCATCACCGCGGCCTTCTCAAGGATGAAAGCCGTGCGCTCTTCTGCGAAGCTGCGCGCGCGTCCGCCATGTCGCGGAGGGCTTCTTTGTTGGCGCTCCGGAGCTCTCGGCGCGTTTCTCCATGTCCGCCCCGCCCTCGCGACAAGGGCTTCCGGGTCTCTAACTTGGCTCAAGGGCGCGGTAGAGCGACAACAGCCTCTTCAGTAGCTGCTCCTCCTCGGACTCGCCGCTGCTGCTGCTTGGCGTGTCCACCAGCGTCAGCCCAGCGGAGGCGAGTAGCTCGCCGTCAAAGGTCTCCTCGATCGGGCGCCTGGAGCTCGGCTCCTGTGTGATCTTGATGAAGACGCCCGCCGCCTTCGTAGGCGCCTGGCCGGGCTCCTCGAGCCTGGCGCCAGGCGGCACCGGGAGTCGGCTGTCGGTGTAGCGCTTGCCGCCTGCGGCCTCAGGGCTGCCAAGACGACCGTCTGACCCTCGCCGGCCCCTCGTCGGCAGCCTCGGTGGCCTCCTCGCCATCAAAGGCTGCCGGGCGACGGCTCTTCTTCCACGACGATGACCTCTTCTTCCCCGATGGCGGCCTCGTCGGTGTTGCCTGCTGCTTCCTCCTCGCCGCGATTTCAACCTCCATCGGGTCTGCGTCGACGAAGAAAGAGCGATCAAGCAGATATCCAAAGAAAGAGAAACAAAAGAAAGCAAGCCCAAGGAGATTTTCGTAAGGGATTTACTCAGAACGGATCCGCAGCCATGGCCTCGACTGGCTGGAGGGTCGCTGGCGCCGTCCCTTGCCGGGGTAGCCTCCCTTGCCGGAGTGACCTCCCTTGCCGGGGTGGCCTCCCTTGTCGGAGGGAGCTCCCTTGCCGGGGAGTCCTCCCTTGGCGGCGTAGTGGCAGCGGGCAGGATCTCGGAGGCGGCTTCCGAGCCCTCCTGATGAGACTGCTCTGCTCCTGCACAAGCACACAGTCAAATATCAACAAAGAAGGGGCACCCCCGCACGCCTAATAGCAAGAAGAAAACTTCACGCTTACTCTGGGGGCTGTGCTGGGGGCTGCTCTGGGGAAGGGTTGCCGGGTCCGGCAATGCGGTCTCGGACGCGTCCCCCGTCGCCATGGGAGAATCGTCCTCAACGACGACCGTCAGGATCTTGGCCCTCTTCGCCACTCTCTCGGCCAGCGTCCTGAAAAGGAAAGAGTCCAGAACGAAGCAAATCAGATTCAAGATGAAGCAATAAAAATTGAAGACATACAGGCGTGATTTCGAGAAGCTTACTCTTCGCCTTCCTCCTCGGAGCTGAGCACGGAGAAGTCAAACTACGGCCCACCTCCGGTGCGATGAGGCGGGGGAGTGGGCTCTCTTGGCCGCTTGGCGGAGGCATCGGCGGCGGCCTGAGAAGATTCCGCCCCAGTTGTCGCTGCAGTTTGGGGCGCTCCTGCAACCTCGCTTGTCATGCGGTGGAGCGCTGGCCGAAGCGGGCGCTGCAGCTGTGGGCTCACCTGTCGCCCCGGCTCGTCTCCAGCCCTGCGGAGACGCCTCCTCGGCGGAGCCGGGGGCTCCGCTGGTGGCAAGTCGCTTGGCGGCGGGGAAGAAGCCCCCTCGGCGGGTCCACTCGTCCCGGCCTCGAGCTCGACAAGCTCGTCCTCGCCGGCGACCTCCCCTCGCTCAGCAGCGCTTGCCGCCTTCGCCGCGTCCGCCTCCTCCACGGTGAACCCGAAGGCTCCAGCGGCAGCTGCTGCCGCCTCCTCCGCCTCGGTGGCGATCCACGCCATCTCCGCTCGTTGGTGTCTCGGGTGAGCCTCTTACGCTGGTCGGAGCGGATCGGCACCTCTTGCAAGTTGTCGAAGAATTGCTGCACGACCTCGTCGGGGGGCTCCTGCCAGGTCGGGACGATCCCGTGGGAGTCGCACAGTGGCATCATGGCGCGGATGCGGTCGAGCGCCGAGTTGTTGCACAACGGGACGACCCCCCGCGGCAACCTGAACCACTCGGGATGTTCGGGGTCGTTCTTGAACAACTCGAGCAGCACTGAATCCAGCTCCATGACGGTGAAGTTCCAATTCAGGCCCGGGCGCAGCCTCATGATGTCCGCCGCATTCTGGAACTCCCAAGCAGGCCTCCCCCTTTCCTGCAAGGGAGCGATGCGGCGGCGAATGAAGTCTGCGCCAACTGCGCCAATGGTTAATCCGGCAAGCCTGAGGCGCAGAATTCGGGTCACAGCTATCTTCAGCCTCGCATCCTCCGGCGCCAAGTTACTCCAATCCTTGCCGCGCGCAATTGGGGTTTGGCGCACGGCGGTGAAGGGCTGTGGGTCCTCCTCACGACTCCAGCACCAGTTGGCTCTCCACCTCCCACTTATTCCGGAACTCCCCCTCTAGGTAGGCCTCTTTCTTGCCGATCCTAGAGACCCGAGCTATCCCTCCGCAAGGGGCTCTCCTCTCGACACGGGAACAAAGAAATGGCGGAAGAGTGCCACGTTGGTGGACCCGACAAAGTTTTCGCACAAATGTGCTAAAACGCCATGGTCGAGATGGCGTTGGGGGTGAAATCAAGGAGGTGGAGGCCAAGGTGTTCATTATGTCGCCAAAAGAACTTCGGAATACGGCGGGCAAAGACCGCAATAGAAGAAAAGGGCGAAGAAAGGGTACCCTGTTGAGGCCAGATCAGCGGCGGAGGCGGGAGCACCCTCGGCGCGGATGCGCCGAGTCTCCGTCGACCGTAAAAGATAGTAGACGTCCGCAGCTCCCGTGGCGCCGAGCTGCGGGGAAGACGGTTTCGCTTCCTTGCGCAGCGCCGCGAGCCGCTGCGCCTCGGCCGACTTGACGCCCTTCTCCTTATCGGCCTTCGAGGACATGGCGAGGGGGGCGGAGGAGGTCGACGGCGGTGAGTGTGCTTGTGGCGAAAGGGGGCGGGGCGCTGCTCTCTTCGCACCGGAGAAGACGAGGGGAGCGGCGGTGGTTTCTTGACAAGACGGCAATGGCAGGAGTGGTCGGCCCGCCTCTGTTTCCTCCGCTTATAAAGGGGAGGAGGGGGGCGGACGTTCCGCTTATATTAATAAAGAACTCCCTCAGGATCACGCCGCCACGATCTTCGCCACGACGCCACGTCCGGTGCGTGCTGTTAGTGGGGATCGTGGTGGGTCCGGGCGAAGTTGCGTCGTGGTCGAGGCCGCGCGTGTCCGTTCACAGTTACTGGGCCTGGCCCGACAAGCGCTTCGGCACCGTGTACGGCCCAGGCCGGGGCTCTGCCGGTGTACTAGAGTAGGGTACCCTAGTATCCCGTACTCGTGCACGCAGACGATTACAGCGCCAGCGGCAAGGTTTGCCTCGTCATCGCCAATCTCCTCCGTGGCTCCCTTGGAGCCGTTCAAGAACAAAGTATTAGATTGAGAAGACAAGACCCCGACAAGAGGAGCTTGTAGGGAAGGCCATTCCAGGCACGCAGAAGACAAGGCCCCGGCCAGAGGAGCTTGCCGGGAAGGCTCGGGGCGCGACAAGTCTCCGAGCGCGACAAGGATTCGCCGCTGACAAGGCGCTTGCCAGCGGCATGCAATCTCTCCCGTCTCCGCTCCAGCTCACCCAGCGACGTGTCGCCATGGGACCGTTCCATGGGCGTGTGTCGAGCGGCTGTGCAGCCAGCGGAGAGCAGCGATACGCGACGCTGACAGAATCGCCATCGTGGAGAGCAGAGGCGCACCTGACGGTCTCTGTTACACTGTTTGGGCGACAACGACAGGCATTTATTGCTTTTGTCCCTTGCCGTCAGAGTTAGGTATTTTGCACTGTACACTGTTCAAGTTGGTGTACCAACTCCTGTTTTTACATTTGTACCCTCGTCTATGTTGCCACCTGTCGGAGACCCCTTGAGCATATAAAAGGAGGCCCGAGTGCAAAGTAGAAAGGGGTCCGGTTCGGTCCGGTTCCGGGTCCCGGGTTCGGTTCGCGTCTTTCGCAAGGTTCAGTTCATTCGACCGCCATAGACTAGATACACCCACGCTTAGGTTCTCAGAGCTCGCATTGGTCCCTAGCAAGAACACAATAGATCAAGCAAGCAGCAGTAGGAGTTTTATCTCTCCGGAGAGCTCCGGCTGGGTAAACCGCTCGTGTGCATCGCCTCGATCCGCTCTTCGTGCGACCTCCGCCCCCCTCCGAACCACAAAGGGGCCTGCTCCGCCGGCCCCATAGGTGTCCGTGGGTACGATCAGCCTCCCCGACACCTTATGAAGGAGAAAGGACTTCGCTGTCACCCAGGTTTTGGACCCAAGAACAAGTTGTGTATTATGCTAGGATTTTATTCGGCAAGAACCAAAATTTCAATCACAAGATGTTGAACTTTGCTGAGCTCAAAGAATTACCCTACTTTCATCATGCCATCGAGCATTTTTAACATGCATTCCTGAAGGGTTTCCTTCGCTTCAATCATGGCTGGAATCGTGAAATCCATCAGTTCTATGCCACTCTATACATCTCAGGAGAACTTGGAGATAGTTGTACATGGATCCTCGAATGGATTACGGGAAGGGAAAAGATCAAATGCTCGACAAATCAGTTTTTATCTCTGCTAAATCTTCCTCGGTGTGAGTTTGAAAAAGATCGAGAACACAGGCTGCACTATTGGGATGTATCTGAAGCACAACTTCACTTGCTAATGGATCCCAAACTGGTTGGGGATGAATGGATTGGAATAGATCCTAAGAAATTGGCCTATGAAAATAAAGTGATATTTTATGTCCTATGCAATTCTCTCATGCCAACAAACAGACCATATACTATGAATAGTATCGTGGGAAAGGCTCTTCTGGCCATCTCTCAAGGAATTCATTTTGATGTTCCAGATCTATTCATTCGCAACTTAGCTTGTGTAGCTGATAGTCCTCAATCATTAAAGTAATTTGCCCCCTGGATCATGTATGCAATTTAGCAGCTCATTGATGAAAATTTCTTCTGCCCTCATGTTCCGAAGGTTTTCGTGCCACCAGTGCATGATACTCTCTGTATGGTGAAGGATATTAGCAAAGTAAAGGCACCTGTTGATGTTGTTGGCACTGCTTCTGCATCTGATACTGCTCCGAAAGTTAAGAAAGCTAAGGTTGAAACCCCTCGTGAAGAAAATCTATGTCTGTATGAGATTTGCATTCGCACACAGCAAGCTCTAGAAAGTCACATCAAGCTTGATCGGAAGGAAAAGATGGAGTTGATGAATGAATTAAATTCGCTTCATAATTATGCTTGCCAAACCCTTCTGCATGAGAAGGAGAAAAAGAAGCGCTCGTGGACACTTCCGAGGCAGCATTTTTCTCACAAGCAGCTAGCTGCCAAGGGCATCAAGAAAGATTATGACTACCTAGAGTTATTTTTTGTTCCTTGCATCCGAAGGAAAACTCCCTGTGCCCTCAGCCGCTCGTGATCACCGATCTGCTGTTCGTCGAACCAGATGATGAATTCGAAGACACAGCTGGAACACTCATCTACAAGCCAGATGCACCTCGCATTGTTTGCTCCGAAGCCCATGCTGCAACACCTGCTTCGGACTCAATTATTCCTTACTCTGCGAATTCTGATTTGTCAAGCAGTGCAAATTCTGATTCTTAGGACACTCCGAACGAGTAGTTCCTTGTATATTTTCTCTTTCCTTTCTGACACTTGTTGAAAAAAACCGGGACAAGATCGTCGAGTGATAGATGAATGGGGTATTTGCATGGTGTTTTCATTCGCCATTTGCTTTTCGTAGTCGAACTTTTTGGTGTTCCTTGAACAATTTGCTTTGTGAACTTAACGCACCGCCTATGGTGTTGAAATACTCAGTCGCCATGTACTGTTAATAACGCCCTCCCCTGCAATACTATTTGCTTCCAACCATCTGTTTGCAGGTCCTATCGAAAGTTTTCTCCCTTGCAATGTTTATCCTTGATAGTTATCTATCATGCAGGGAAAGTAATAGTTCTACAAGGAGGATAGGAAATCATGCTTCTCTAATTAGAGACCTTCTACTACTTGGAACTATATGTGTTGGATATGCTATGATTATTATATTTCGTTATCTAACCTTGCAGGAAAAGAAAGTCAGCTTTAGTTTAAATCTCTTAAGTTTTGAAATCTATTTATATGACTGACAAAGTGGTTTTCCTCGCATATGTCCTTTGTACCATCTTTATTGTAGGAAAACCATATATAAAAAAGTTCTTGGATTGAGCTAAAAATTTATGGAGAATTGTTTCACAATATATAAAAAATATTGGCAAAGGAAATTACCTGGGGGGGGCACCAGGGTGCCACAAGCCCATGGGGCGCACCTAGCAGGCTTGAGGGCCCCTGGCAGCTCCCACAACCCTAATTCCAACTCCATAAGTACCTATTCACCAAGAAAAAAATCAGAGAGAAGGAATCATCCTGTTTTATGATACGAAGCCGCTGCCACCTCCTGTTCTTCATTGGGAGGGCTGATCTGGAGTCCATTTGGGGCTCCAGAGAGGGGGACTCGATGCCGTCATCATCATCAACCATCCTCCATCACCAATTTCACCATTCTCACCGCCGGGAGAGAGTAATTCCTTCGTAGGCTTGCTGGATGGTGATGGGTTGGATGAGATTTATGATCTAATCGAGTTAGTTTTGTGAGGGTTTGATCCCTAGTATCCAATATATTCTGAGATTGATGTTGCTATGACTTTGCTATGCTTAATACTTGTCACTACGGCCTGATAATCCCCAAGTGCAAGGAATCATCGTAGCAATTTCCAAAGGTGGAAGTGATAAGTATGGAGTGTCGAACCCATAAGGAGCTAAAGGTAAGATCAATATTCTCTCAAGTCCTATCTGCCACTGATACGACTCTATGTACACCGAGCGTTTGCTTTCACCTAGAAACGAGAAATAAAAATAAGTTGTGGATATAAGGAGGATAGCTTTGCATGACATCGGAGAGCTAAAATATAAAAATAGGTGTTTTTAACATAAAGTTATAATATATTATAATATATTACAAATGGCGAGTGCGGAATAATGATGGATTGGTGTGCGGAATTATCCTAGGCAATTGTTAACAAGATCGGTAATCATGATTGCAATTTTATATGAGGGAGAGGCATAAGCTAACACACTTTCTCTACTTGGATCATATGCACTTATGACTGGAACTCTAGCAAGGATCAGCAACTACTAAAGGATGCAACTACTAAAGATCATGAAGGTGAAACCCAACCATAGCCTTAAAGTATCAATTCCCCTTTATCCCATACGCAACAACCCCCTTACTCAGGTTTAAGCTTCTATCACACTAGCAACCCACTATAAGCGAATCATGAAAATATTGCAACACCCTATAGCGAGAATCCTTCACATGTGCGCGGCACGGAAGGCACCATAGGACAGCACCAAAATAAAACACACAACTCAAACCAATCTAGATCAACAAGCAACCCAAAAGACAAAAGAAATCTACTCAAAACATCATAGGATGGCAACAAACCATTGGATCAGAATATGTGGCATAAAGAACCATGTTCAGTTGGGTATTACGGCGGGCTGCGGGAGAGTGGACCGCTTAAAAGAGATGAGGAAGGTGATGAAGATGGTGATTGTAACACCCCCAGTGTCATGCTACAATAATCCCCTGTCAATGGTGCCATCTCATCATGTTACTGTTGCTAATCTTCAATTCATCCAAATCACAATTCAAATTCAAATCCAATCTAAAGTCAAAAATTCATATTTGTCAGACATGAAAACTAAAATGTTCATCATGTGCCAAATAATTCATAACTAATATTGGTGGTGAACCAACATTTTTTGCAAAATGTTGAAGTGGCCTAAACCACTTAAAATAGTGACCTAAGCAACAAATTAAATGCCTTTTCAATTTATAAAGATTGCAAACTATTTCAAAAGCCTCACAATATTTTTGTGGCTATGCCCAATAATTCTTTGAAATTGTTTTGGCCAGTGGAATATTTTTGCAAAGTCAATTGTGGCTACAAGAAAAGGGAAAAGCTGCTGAAAAAGAAAAGGCAAACAAAAAAAAGAAACAGACCCCCCCAATGGGCCAAACGGCCCAGCTGGCCATCGTCCCACCCTAGCCGACCCACCCCCTCGTCTCGTGTTTGACCGACCCACGCCCGTGGTCTCCGTTGAACCCGCTCGTCGCCTCGCGCCTCGCCGACGAGGGGATAAGCATCCCCTCCCTCCCCGTCGCCTCGATCCTCTCTCCCCACTCCCACTTGCGCCTATCCTCCCCCAGATCCACCTCTCCCCTCTCCTCTCGCTCGATCCCGAGCTTGGCCGCGCGAGCTCGTCGCCACCGATCGTTGTCAATGTAGCTACCATCCACACCGCACCTCGCCAAGGCGTTCCCAAGCACCGCCGCCATCGACTACGTCCTCTACAGGAAGCCGTTGGGGACGGGAGCCACTACATCACCGCCCCATCTTCTTCTTCTTCCTCGGGCACCGCCGCCATCATCGTCGATTCCGGCTACCCCGTGCCTCCCCCATGCCCACTAAGCACATATACAGGCTCACTGTGAGCTACACTCATTTCCCCCCTCTTTTTTGCTCCCATACGCTCTCGGAGCGGCTGGACCCGCCATGGCCGAGCAGAGCTCTGCCGTTGAGCTCATTGTCATCGCCCTGATGCTCCTCGCGCCGTGCTAACACCACGGTGTTGGATGCGTGCAGCTCCCCTCGTTCGAACGCACATCACGGCGCTTGTTTTAACCCCCCTCCCCGTAGCGGAAACCCGATCACCTCCCGACGCGCGCTGCCACAGAACATGGTCGCCGGAATTACTCCGGCGATGCCGCCGACATGGCTGGCATGGGGGCACCCCTGGGTCACTGCAAGCGGGCCCTACGGGCCCTGTTGACTTGGTTGATCCAGTCAACATGCTGACTGGGCAGCCCAGTTTCACTAACAAGCGGGCCCCACCGCATCATTAAGCTAACTAATATGTTCTTACAATTAAAAGCAAATAGTAATCTAATCTGCCACTGACATGTGGGGCCCATCTATTAATTAACCTCATTTTAGTTAGTTTAAACTTCTGTTAGTCCACTGTCTATGACAGGTGGGACCCACTGGTCAGTTTGACCTGGTCAGCCGTCCTGTGGACAGCTGACATCACAATGATGTCATGCTGGCGTAGTAATTCTTTTCTGTCAATTTAATTAATTCCAGAAAATGGTTTAATCTTTGAAAATTCATAGAAAATAAACCGTAGCTCGGATCGAAAAACTTTCTACATGAAAGTTGCTCAGGAAAATTGAATAAATTCGAATATACAGTCCGTTCATCTGTCATATGCCCCTAGCATGCTGAACATGGAACATTCCCACTCCGGTCATTTGTTTGACACATGTCCGGAATCAGGAAAACATTCCCGGTTGTTTTCCCCCTTTCCCCTTTTTCGTGCAGCACTACGTTAGGTCGACCCTAGCTCTGTCTATCGTCATGTCACGCTTAGTGATGCATCGGTTTGCTTGTACTTACTGTTTCTTCCCCCTCTTCTCCTTCGGTAGACCCCAAGACCGCTGATGATGCCGCTGTGATCTACTACGTCGATGATGAACCTTCTTCGCTTTCAGCAGAGCTTCCAGGCAAGCCCCCCTTTTGATCATCCTGATATCACCCATTCCATTCTGTCATGCTTGCATTAGATTTTGCTACTGTATTTGATTGCTCCTATTCTGATGCATAGCATGTTTTTGTACCTGTTGTTCTACCTTACCTGCTTATCCTAAACTACTTAGTATAGGTTGGTTAGTGATCCTTCAGTGACCCCCACCTTGTCCCAGTTGCCCCGCTTTATCTTCGATTACTCGATCAACGTGATCGACGTCCAGGCCCCGGCACCGCACACCACTTCCGCCTTAGTTGCTCGACACTATTGGGTTACTATCGAGTGCCGAGGGTGAGACCTCATCATTCTGATGTTAACCCTGTAGTGTAGCTATTCGGTCATGGTCATCGAGGGTGATTCCACCTTAACCACTTCAGATACGACTCTGTCGTGCAACCCCTCAAGTGGGAACCTCGAGGGTGGTTCCTCTTACGTTCACCTTGATGATTACATAGAGTGGAATCCATCGAGGGTAGTTCCTCAGGGTTCCCCTTGGCATTAGACACACAGTTACTATGGTTACTATGACTTTACACTGAACCATGTTACTAAAGACGGGTCGTCCCTGAGAGGTACCCGCGCGAGCTTAATTGCGAGTGATGTGGAGTCAGGTTGACCTGGAAGGTGCCCGCGAGATAATTACGAGGTGTGGCCGGGCATTCTTAGCCCTTGTCGCAAGTCCTCGATAGGGGGCGGTGGGGTCACATCTTTCATGAGCTCTGCTTGTTACCGCGCGTTCCTAATCCACTACGATTTGGATATTTGATCCGAGGGGCCTCTGGCCTGATAGCACTAACCATAACGTGGGCATAGTATGGGCGTTCTGCATGGTATGCATCAGCCGAAGCTTAATAGACGTCATGCGACTGAGCGGCACGTGGTGGGTTGGACCGCGTAAGCACCTGGCTTTTTAAGGAGATAGCTAGGTCTACGCATCGGCCGCCCTTGCAACGTGCAGGAGTTCCCGGTGCGATGTCCCAAGACCCCTGGGGACATAGGCTTAGTCCAGCATGCTTACCTCTCTATTAAGCATAGGTCGGATTGCGGCATATTGTTTGGCCGAGGCCGGGCATGACCCAGGAAAGTGTGTCCGGTCGGAGTTAATCGAGCGTAGTGGGTAAGTTGGTGCACCCCTGCAGGGAAGAAAGCATCTATCGATAGCCTGTCCTACGGTAACGGACACTCGGAGTTGTATCCCGATCGATACAACTAGAACTGGATGCTGAGGCACGATTTGGATATGTTGCTTCGGGAGTCGAGAAAGGATCCCGGAGCATTGATACAACAACATAAATATGACTTATATTATACTACTCTACTCCCTCCTATTGCTGCAAGATGGTGATTTCCAGAAGATGCTAGTCATTGATATGACTAACTTCTCCTGCTCTTATTCTGGCATTCTGCAGTTAGTCCACAGATACTACCCCTTTCATTGATACCGATGCATAAGTAGTGTAGATCCTTGCTTGCGAGTATTTTGGATGAGTACTCATGGTTGCTTTGCTACCCCTTTTCCCCCTTCTTTCTTCTTTCTGGTTGTTGCAACCAGATGGTGGAGTCCAGGAGCCAGATGCCACCTTTGACGACTGCTGCTACCCCGAGGGTGCCTACTACTACGTGAAGACCACTGACGACTAGGAGTAGTTAGGAGGCTCCCAGGCAGGAGGCCTTGCCTTTTTGATGGTTGTTGTTTTTGTGCTAGCCTTCTTAAGGCAAACTTGTGTAACTTATGTCTATACTCAGATATTATTTCTTCCGCTGACTCTTGTGTATTCGAGCTTATGTATTCGAGCCCTCGAGGCCCCTAGCTTGTAATATAAAGCTTGTATTATTTTAATTTGTGTCTAGAGTTGTGTTGTGATATCTTCCCGTGAGTCCTTGATCTTGATCATACACATTTGCGTGTATGATTAGTGTACAATTGAATCGGGGGCGTCACAAGTTGGTATCAGAGCCGACTACCTATAGGTAGCCCCCCTTTCCAACTCTTTGCCCGAAGTTGAGTCTAGTTGTCCAAAACTATTTTACTAACTTGGTTGTATGGCTTAAGGGCCCACATCGCCAATTGGGTGGTATTAGGATCTTTTATTCCTCGTCTATACTCTGGGACTCTGATCTCTCTTCTAATCAGGTTAAATTATTTTGCTAACTCTGACATTAGGTTCTTGTAACCACTTCATCCCAGAAAGAGACTTCATTCCATATGATCGCCTGCTTCACCAAAAGACTTCGAAGATACTCTCTGATGTTCGTTTGAGAACTTGTGCCCATCGCTTTTGTGATTTCTTTCCACCATCAACCCCTATGGAAAACTACATACACTTGCCATTCATCCAATCATTCCACGTTGCTCTTGTTATTACAAGATGCCTCGAAATTCTCTCTATTCTTCCGAGAATCCTTTGTTCCTGCTTCCTTGCAGCTTCTTTTCCGCATGAATACATGTATGAATGATTCCTCACACTTACCGGGGATTCGTTCATCCCCAGTTGTTCATGTGTTCCACAAATGTCTTCAAAACGCTATTCAATCTTCCGAAAATCTTCAATAGCATATTGCTCTTGAAATTCTTGCTTGCTTGCATGATGGTTAATCCCATAAGTCTAGTAATATTATTGGCATCCTTTGTCACTATCATTTTGAGTCCGTTGATTCAACTTGTGCATGAATGCACACAAATCATCAGTTGATCCTTATAAATTATCTTCTCAGACGTCTTTCTGAACCTGAGCTGGTTCTCGACCAATAAAATTGATGTCGGTTGTACCCCTAAGTCTATTCAACCTATCCATCCTTTATCCGAATGTTTGCTTATGATCCCTTGATTTGGAAAGCATCATTCCTTTGCATTTGAGCTTTGAATTTGTCAGTTGTTTCTATAATATTATCTCCTTGCATTCTTTCTTCTGGTTGGATAATGATGCTCACATCAGATTTCTTGTGGACCACCAGATCCTTTAATGGATTATTATTCGACAGTGTCCTTAATATTACCAAAACCTTGAGTTCTTCCCCTGATACATAATGCTTTTAGTAAGTTGCATCCTCTGTTTTTGTTAACCATGCTCTGCTTCCGAGCTTGATTTTTTACTGTTGGAGTTTGTGGTATATGTTCCTAAGATGCCCTTATGGGTTGAACCTATGCCATCCCTAATCCATGTGAACCCGAGAGTTTTCATGAGTCATACTCTTCTGGCATTTTGCCAGATATAATTTCAACACTGCAACTTCATCGAAAACAAGAAATGAATGGAAGGTTATGCATTGAAGAAGTGGGAGTCGACCTTAAACTTTGTGTTCATGCCCATGGACCCGATGTGGAACTTATCATGGAAGCTTCTTGTGATAATAATAATCCCCTTGTTATAAGTTCATCTGGTAACTATGTTTGGTCTTTTAAAACCGTGGTTCTGACCATGATTGTTCCCCTTTGATTCCATTTCTCCGACAAGTTAAAGCACTTGTCTTCTGCAGGTCAATGCATCTTCGCAACCTCTATCTTGACCTTCCTTCGAGTATTACCCTCCGGTATCTCGAGAATAACAAAGAACTATGTTGCTTCCTATGAGTCTTCATCTGGTATTGCTCCTCAGCGATTTCAGATTACCCCGGGTTCCGAGTTATTAGTCACTCGAGAACACCAATACGTAATCGATTCCGCACTCCGATTCAATAGCTCTAAGATATTTTTGTTGCTTACGAGTTTAATAATCCTTCAAGTCATTCCTAGCATGATCGACTATATCATTATCATGCTAAATTTTAACTGTGCTACCTGGTCCTTCTTCCTGGAGCACAATTTTCGACGATGAGCTAAGCTTACGTTGATCTTCCTCATCATATCATTTTTCCTTGAACAGCAAGCTTGATTTTGAGTTTGTGTCGTACTCATGGTTCCAATAACATTTCGCTTCATCATTCCTTTGACTAGATGTCATCGCCAAATGATTACCTCTTCATGGAATCTCTCGACAAATGTATTGTGATCATCATCAACATTCTGATGCTCTTCCAGGATAATAATCGAATTCATGATGATAAATATCATCCTTGCCCCGCAATGATTTGGGTTATCATCGACAACATTCTGGCCTTCCCCCCAACACAAACTTGTTCATATCATTTTGACATTACATCCTTTTGACATGTCGATGGATTGTTACTCAACCCATCGACCACATCTTCATCTTTTCCATGATGAAATTGTACAAACTATTCTAGCAGTTCCCGCAGGATCCATTATGAATCCAAAAGTCCGACTTTTACCTGATGACCATGTCAATGCTATCCCGAAGCATGTCTGTGGTAATCCGATTGTCAACAGGAGCATTGGAAGCACAATGCTAAATGTTTCTAATTCCCTCACCCCTTTACCTAGTAGGTTATCTACTTACTATCCTGCCATGGATATCGTCCTCTGCTTGTCCTTGGGAAGGGAATACTCCTTACAATTGTGTTTAAACACATTTTCCTTTCTATTGTTCTGATTAAGCTAACAATCATATTTTCCTTTCCATTGGTGTGTTTAATATGATAACCTCATTTTCCTTTTCATTGGTGTGTTTCTAAAAGTTTTTCCTCACGCTTGGTTTCATATGTAATTCATGAGCCACCTTCCGAGAGATCACCAATTCTGGTATCAGAAAAAATACTTATTCCCGTCGCTCTGAAACCTTTCACACTCTGTTTCAGGCAACGAACGATTGCCTACCCGATTGAAGCTTCTTATTGCACCTTCTTACCTTGCTCTCGATGACATTCTTGAATTTCAAATCGAGAGATGCCTCTTTGCCATGGTCACTGAGATAGTCCATAGGTAACTATCACGTGTTGATCTTCGTCCTTCCCGAGTCTTTCCCCATCACTCCACCCCTAAAATCTCGGGATGAGATTTCTTGTAGCGGAGGAGATTTGTAACACCCCCAGTGTCATGCTACCATAATCCCATGTTAATGGTGCCATGTCATCATGTTATTGTTGCTAATCATCACTTGATCCAAATCACAATTCAAATTCAAATCCAATCTAAAGTCAAAAATTCATATTTGTCAGACATGAAAACTAAAATGTTCATCATGTGCCAAATAATTCATAACTAATATTGGTGGTGAACCAACATTTTTTGCAAAATGTTTAAGTGGCCTAAACTACTTTAAAAAGTGACCTAAGCAATAAATTAAATGCCTTTTTAATTTATAAAAATAACTATTTCAAAAGCCTCACAATATTTTTGTGGCTATGCCCAATAATTCTTTGAAATTGTTTTGGCCAGTGGCATATTTTTGCAAAGTCAATTGTGGCTACAAGAAAAGGCAAAAGCTCCTGGAAAAACAAAAGGCAAACCAAAAACAAAAAGAAATAGACCCCCCCTGGGCCAAACGGCCCAGCTGGCCCTCGGCCCAACCTAGCTGACCCACTCCCCCTTCTCCTGTTTGACCGACCCGCGCCCGTGGTCACCGACGAACCCGCTCGTCGCCTCGCGCCTCGCCGACGAGGGGATAAGGACCGCCTCCCTCCCCGTCACCTCGATCCTCTCTCCTCATTCCCACTTGTGCCTCTCCTCCCCCAGATCCACCTCTCCCCTCTCCTCTCGCTCGATCCCGAGCTCGGCCGTGCGAGCTCGTCGCCACTGATCGCCGTCAATGTAGCTAGCGTCCACGCCGCACCTCGCCAAGGCATTCCCATGCACCGCCGTCATCGACTATGTCCTCTACAGCAAGCCGTTGGGGATGTGAGCCACTACATCGCCGCTCCGTCTTCTTCTTCTTCCTCGGGCACCGCCGCCATCGTCGTCGATTCCGGCTACCCCGCGCCTCCCCCACGCCCACTGAGCACATCTGTAGGCTCACTGTGAGCTACACTCCTTCCCCCCTCTCTTTTGCTGCCGTACGCGCCCGGAGCGGCTGGATCCGCCATGGTCGAGCCGAGCTCCGCCGTTGAGCTCATTGCCGTCGCCCTGATGCTCCTCGCGCCACGCTAACACCACCATCGAGCTCTTGGAGCTCCTAGCTTCTCAACGCGCCCCTCCGCCACCCTTACTGTGCCCTGGACGCTTGAATCCATTGACGTCTGAACTCCGACGCCGCTCTGGTCAGCGCTGCCGTGGCACTAGGCCATCCCAGCACGGGGGACCGCCGGCGTTGGATCCGTGCGGCTCCCCTCATTCGAACGCGCATCACATCGCTCATTTTAACAACCCCCCCCCCCCCCCGCGCAGCCGAAACCGGATCACCTCCCGACGTGCGCCGCCACAGAGTATGGTCGCCGGAGTTACTCCGGTGACGCCGCCGATGTGGCTGCCCTGGGGCCACCCCTGGTCGCTGCCAGCGGGCCCTACGGGCCTCGTTGACTTGGTTGACCCAGTCAACATGCTGACTGGGCTGCCCAGTTTCACTGACAATAGGGCCCCACCGCATAATTAATCTAATTAATATGTTTTCATAATTAAAAGTAATTAGTAATCTAATCTGCCACTGACATGTGGGGCCCAGCTGTTAATTAACCTTATTTTAGTTGGTTTAAACTTCTGTTAGTCCACTATCTATGACAGGTGGGACCCACTTGTCAGTTTGACCTGGTCAGCCATCCTGTTGACTGCTGATGTCACAATGATTTCATGCTCACGTAGTAATTCTTCGTGTCAATTTAATTAATTCCGGAAAATGGTTATTCATTGAAAATTCATAGAAAATAAAACGTAGCTCGGATCGAAAAACTTTCTACATGAAAGTTGCTCAGAAAAATCCAATGAATCCAAATATGCAGTCCGTTCATCTGTCACATGCCGGTAGCATGCTAAACATGGAACATTCCCCCTCCAGTCATCTGTTTGACACATGTCCGGAACCGGGAAAACATTCCCGGTTGTTTTACCCCTTTCCCCTTTTTCGTGCAGCACTATGTTAGGTCGACCCTAGCTCTGCCTATCATCATGTCATGCTTAGTGATGCATCTGTTTGCTTATAGTTACTGTTTATTCCCCATCTTCTCCTTCGGTAGACACCGAGACCACCGATGATGCTGCTCTGATCGACTACGTCGATGACAACCTTTCTTCCCTTTCAGCAGAGCTTCCAGGCAAGCCCCCCTTTTGATCATCCCGATATCACCCATTCCATTCTCTCATGCTTGCATTAGATTTTGCTATTGTATTTGATTGCGCCTATTCTGATGCATAGCCTGTTTTTCTACCTGTTGTTGTACCTTACTAGCTTATCCTAAACATCTTAGTATATGTTTGTTAGTGATCCTTCAGTGACCCCCACCTTGTCCCAGTTGCCCCGCTTTATGTTCGATGACTAGATCAACATGATCGATGTCCAGGCCCCGACACCGCACATCACTTTCCCCTTATTTGCTCGACATTACTGGGTTACTATCTAGTGCCGAGGGTGAGACCTCATCAGCACTTCTGATGTAAACCATGTAGTGTACTTATTCGGTCGTGGTCATCGAGGGTGATTTTGCCTTGACCACTTCAGATACAACTCTGTCGTGCAACCCCTCAAGTGGGAATCTCGAGGGTGGTTCATCTTACGTTCACCTTGTGTCGGGGAAGCTGATCTGGCCCACGAACACCTATGGGACCGGCGGACCGAGCCCCTTTCGGTTCGGCGGGGGGCGGAAGTCGCACGAAGAGCAGATCGAGGCGGCTAACACGAGCGGTTTACCCAGCTTCGGAGCTCTCCGGAGAGATAACACTCCTACTGTTGCATGTCTGGGTGTATTGAGTTCTTGCTCAGGAGCGCTGAGTGCTACAGTACACACAAGCTGCTAACGAGACCGAGCGTGAGTGTTCTCTGGCTTCGAACCTTTCTAACCTCTCGAACCCTTTTACGTTGCGCATGTGCCTCCTTTTATATGCTAAAGGGGTCTCCGACAGGTGGCAACGTAGACAAGGGTAAAAATGGAAAAGGAGTGGTTGGTATAGCTACTTGTACAGTGTATCATACCTAACCCTGACGGCGGGGACAAAGGCATTAAATGTCCGCTCACGCCGCCCTAACAAGGCGTAAAGGGACCGTCGGGCGCCACCGCCACACGATGGCAATCTTGTCGATGCCGCTTGCCATCACGCTCACTGGCCGCATGGCCTCTTGCCACACGCTACCGAAAGGTCCCAGGCGACATGTTAGTGGATGTGCTGGAGCGCAGGTCTGAGTGGTGGTCTGCCATGTTGTTGTCTTGTCGTCCGGAAGCTTGTCGCTCCTCAGGCCTTCCGGCAAGCTCCTCTTGCCGGGCCTTGTCTCCCTAGGGTGCCTTGGGTGGCCTTCCCGGCAAGCTCCTCTCGCCGGGCCTTGTCTCCTAGGTGCCTTGGGTGGCCTTCCCGGCAAGCTCCTCTTGCCGGGCCTTGTCTCCCTAGGTGCCTTGGTGGCCTTCCGGCAAGCTCCTCTTGCCGGGCCTTGTCTCCTAGGTGCCTTGGGTGGCCTTCCCGGCAAGCTCCTCTTGCCGGGGCCTTGTCTCCTAGGTGCCTTGGGTGGCCTTCCCGGCAAGCTCCTCTTGCCGGGGCCTTGTCTCCTAGGCTTGAATACTTTGTTCTTGAATGGTTCCAAAGGAACCATGGAGGACCTTGGCGGTCACCCGGCAAGCCTTGCCATGAGGGCTGCAACTGCCCGTGCACAAGTTCGGGATACTAGGGTACCCCTACTCTAGTACACCGACAGGAGCCCCCGGGCCTGGGCCACACACGGTGCCGAGCGCTGTTGGGCCAGGCCCAAAACAGGGCACGGGCATGCGCAGCCCCCAGCGTAAGTATATGGTTTACTTCCTGCTGTTAGGCGTGAATGGGTGCCCTTTCTTTGCTGATATCTGACTGCTGATTTGTGTAGGAGCAGAGCAGCCTTACCAGGAGTGCCTCAAGCCGCCTCGACATGCTTTCTGCTTCGACTACACCGCCAAGGGAGGATTCCCGGCAAGGGAGCGTTCTCCGGCAAGGGAGACTTCTCCGGCAAGGGCAGTTCTCCGGCAAGGGACAACTCTCCGCAAGGGACAAGACCAGCGATCCTCGTGGCGGAGACCATGACTGCAGACTCTAGCAGGTAATCCTCTTGCTTGAAAACTTTCCTTGTGTTCTTCTTCTTCTGATTTTATTTTTGAATATTTGCTTGACTTTTCTTCATTTTCCTATTGCCGATCCATCCGCCACAGAGCCAATGGAGACCGAGGCCGCGGCGAGGAGGACGCAGCGGCACATCGACGACGCCGCTGCCATCGGAGAAGAAGTCTGGCCGACGAGCCCGGCCGGCGAAGAGGCCGCCAAAGCTGCCGCCGCAGAAGCCGGGCGAGGGTCCGGCGATCGACCGACGGCCCCCGGCCGCAGGAGCGCCAGGCGCTACGCCGACCGCCGATCCCTCCGCCACTACGGCAGCGTCGGGCTCCGAAGAGCCCCATCCCGGCGCCTATTTGAAGGCCGGTGATGGCGTCTTCATCAAGCTCCCATGGGCGTCGAGCTCCAGGGCGCCGGCCGAAGGAGAAACTTTTGATGAAGAGCTGCTCGCCTCCGCTGGACTGACGCTGGTCGTCGCAGCAAACAGCAGCCGCTGCTGGTCATGTTATGAGAACAATCTATTAGCGCTGCGACAAGCTATCTTGTAATATAACTCTATTTCGGGTAGCAATTGCTATGTTATTTCCTTTACTTGGTTCCTTCCTTTGTATGTTTTTGCCCCTCGCTTTTAGGGAACTTGTCGGCGCAGGCACTGGGCCATGAAGCGCCGAAAAGGCGTCGCCAAGACTTCGTCAAGCGGTGCCGCTACCAACAAGAAACCTTGTCGCAACTAGTCGCAGCTCACTTAAGTTGTTGAGCGGACTCGAAACAAAGTAAGGGCGCAATCGCAGCTCACTTAAGTTGTTGAGCGGACTCGAAACAAAGTAAGGGCGCAATCGCAGCTCACTTAAGTTGTTGAGCGGACTCGAAACAAAGTAAGGGCATCGCAGCTCACTTAAGTTGTTGAGCGGACTCGAAACAAAGTAAGGGCGCAACTAGCTACGAGTTGGTTCCTCCGCGCACAGGTTTTCCATACAAAGTACGGTCGTTCGAGGAAGATAACTTAAAAATTGTAAAACTGATTGCTCAAACTTTAGCAACTTAGCTTTTCTGTCGTATGCTTCCCGGTAAGGCTAGACTTCCTTGAGCGACGCTTGGTCCACACCATTTCTTGTCCTTTCCCCCCGGCAAACTTGTGGGCGAGGGAACCTTCCTTTCTTTGAGAAAGAGAAAGAAGAGAAAATAAAGATATGGAGCCATATGGCTTGTTATTGCTTACCGGGGGTAGGTGCCGCACAAAGTGTCAGATAACGCATGCAAAATAGAAGTAGAAAGCATGAAATTGACAAGATGTGCGAAGCACATTAGCTTATGCACGGGGTCTGCGCCCGGCTTTGTACAAAGGATTACATGCAACATCGGCAAGACTTTTATTAAAGGTGGTTGCCGGAACGGGTTCCGCAACCGCGCTTCTGAGTAAAACTTACGAAGATGCTCAATGTTCCAGGAGTTGCTCACCGAATGCCATCTTCGGTCTCAAGGCGGATAGCGCCAGTGCCTAGTGACTCGTTTCACCCGGTAAGGGCCTTCCCACTTCAAGGCCAACTTGTTGGAATTCTTGGCGGACTGAACGCGCCGAAGAACAAGGTCGCCTTCCTCGAGACTTATGGCATTAACTTTGCGACTATGGTAGCGGCACAAAGCTTGCTGGTATCGAGCAGCTCGTACAGCAGCCTGAAGACGATCCTCCTCAAGGAGCAGCGCGTCATCTTGTCACAACTGCTCTTGCTCAAGCTCATCATAAGCGAGCACTCGAGGTGATCCGTATACGAGTTCCATGGGGAGAACTTCCTGTGCCCATGCTGGAGCTTGCGGCTCGACAACAAGGACTAAAGGCACATCTGCTGCTGCGGGAACATCTGCTTCCACGGCGAGAACCTGCGGCTCAGCCAGAGCTTGACGTTCCCCGGCAAGCTTGCCGGAGCAAAACTTGTCGGGAGCGCTCGCTTCAATGGAACAAACCCTAGGGCTTGCCGGAGCAGATCGCTCCTCAAGACTTGCCGGTGGAGCTCGATGAAAGGCCCTCGACGGTAGCGCAGCACTCCGAAGAGGTGCGCTTGCCGGAGTGGGCATCAGAGCTCTTGCCGGACTTGGTCTTGCCGGAGCAAAACCTGTCGGGAGCGTCTGCTTCAACGGAACAAACCCTAGGGCTTGCCGGAGCAGACTGCTCCTCAGCACTTGCCGGTGGAGCTCGATGGTCCTCGACGGTAGCGCAGCACTCCGAAGAGGTGCGCTTGCCGGAGTGGGCATCAGAGCTCTTGCCGGACTTGGTCTTCTTCGGATCCTCCCGCTTCAGTATTCTCTCCGGGGAGTCTCCTCCCTTCCTCAGCACGTGCACACTTGTCGGCCAGGGCATATAGCTCACTGACGTCTCTGATCTTGCACATCGCCATCTCCTCCCGCATCCTGCGGCTTCGCGCGCTCGATGAACGCGCTGATTACCGCGATGTGGTGGACATCTGGGATGTTGTGTCAGACGCGGCTGAATCTCCGAATGTATTTTGGCGCAGGGCTCTCCTTCCTTCCGGGCGGCAGATGAAGGTCGCTTTCTTGGCCATGGGGCTTGTGGTCACCAGAAGGCGCCGACAAACCGATGGCATAGATCTGCCCAAGAGGATATGGAGTTGTCCGGCAAGTGCATGAGCCAGATCTCGACATTGGGCTTGAGCACCAGCCGGGAAGTAGTTGGCCAGATCTTGTCGCCTCGCCCCGGCAGCTTGCACCGCGATGGTGTAGATGCCGAGGAACTCCGACGGATGCGCCTTGCCGTCGCATTTCTCTCGCACGTCTCGCTTGAAATTCTTCTTGCCGGGCCATCGGACTTGCCGCAGCTCACGAGTGAACGCAGGGCAACCTACCGCTGACGGCAAGTCGCTTGGTTCTTCGGGCGCATGCATGTCGACAGAGGGCCCAGCGCTGGTCGGATTGACGCCGCTTCTCTTCGACGCTCGATGCGAGTTCGAGCGTCTTCTTGCTGTCGTTCGTGAAGAACTTGGCGCTGATCGCGACGAGCTCGTGGATCCGATCATGCGGTGGAGTCGCTGTCGAGGCGGATCCGGTGAGTCTGAGATCTTGGCCTTCGGGGCGGAGAGTGCATGGTGGTTGCACCCCCACCGGTTTCGTCGCCACCGGCTCGTGTTTGGCAGTCCTGCCGCGGCAGCGATGCACTCGGCCGCCGCGGAGTGTCGCCGTTGGCAAAGCCGATGAGACTCTGAATGGTGGCCCTCCATTCATCGACCTTGTCGGCTGTTGGAGGGTAATCCAGGAGCAGTTGAGCTCTCGCCAAAGCTTCTGCTGGAGTGGTGGGTGGCGATGGCGAACGGCGCGAGGAGCGGATATGCTCGACTTCTAACTATGTTACAAGGAGCAGTATCCCGCCCAGCGACCGCTTTCGCCGCGCCAAAGATGTTGGCGTGCATGCTGGTCTTGAGCATCCCGAGATCCACCAGCTCGATCTTGGTCCAACGAGCGTATGGCGTTGTGAATACCATGACGCTGTCGGTCCCGCGCCTCCTGAGACGGGCGCGGTGCATGTACGGACGCCGAGGTCTGCGCAGCCTTGTCCTTGGACTTGGCAGCACCATGGGCTCCCCCGTCGACATCCATTCTTCCGTCGGCGTCTACCCCACCACCCGTTTGCTCCGGTGGTGGTGGGTTTGACACGGACGGAACATCTGCCGCCGAAGCCTTCTTCTTCGGTGGCATGTCGATGAAGATGATGAAGATCTAGCTTCGTGGACGCCGGATCAGGTTCACACAATCTCGACGCCCCCTACCTGGCGCGCCAAGGATGTCGGGGAAGCTGATCTGGCCCACGAACACCTATGGGACCGGCGGCTCGAGCCCCTTTCGGTTCGGCGGGGGGGCGGAGGTCGCACGAAGAGTAGATCGAGGCGAAGCACACGAGCGGTTTACCCAGCTTCGGAGCTCTCCGGAGAGATAACACTCCTCGCTGCATGTCTGGGTGTATTGAGTTCTTGCTCAGAGCGCCGAGTGCTACAAGACACACAAGCTGCTAACGAGACCGAGCGTGAGTGTTCTCTGGCTTCGAACCTTTCTAACCTCTCGAACCCTTTTACGTTGCGCATGGGCCTCCTTTTATATGCTAAAGGGGTCTCCGACAGGTGGCAACGTAGACAAGGGTAAAAATGGAGAAGGAGTGGTTGGTACAGCTACTTGTACAGTGTATCATACCTAACCTCGACGGCAGGGGACAAAGGCATTAAATGCCCGCTTCACGCCGCCCTAACAAAGGCAGAAAGGGACCGTCGGGCGCCACCGCTTGCCACGATGGCAATCTTGTCGATGCCGCTTGCCATCACGCGCTCACCGGGCCGCATGGCCTCTTGCCACGCTACCGAAAGGTCCTGTGGCGACACGTTAGTGGATGTCTTGGAGCGCAGGTAGTGGTGGTCTGCGGCAAGCGCCTTGTCATGGTTGTTGTCTTGTCGCGTCCGGAAGCTTCTCGCTCACCGGGCCTTCCCGGCAAGCTCCTCTTGCCGGGGCCTTGTCTCCTAGGTGTCTTGGGTGGCCTTCCCGGCAAGCTCCTCTTGCCGGGCCTTGTCTCCTAGGTGCCTTGGGTGGCCTTCCCGGCAAGCTCCTCTTGCCGGGGCCTTGTATCCTAGGTGCCTTGGGTGGCCTTCCCGGCAAGCTCCTCTTGCCGGGGCCTTGTCTCCTAGGTGCCTTGGGTGTCCTTCCCGGCAAGCTCCGCTTGCCGGGGTCTTGTCTCCTAGGCTTGAATACTTTGTTCTTGAATGGCTCCAAAGGAACCACGGAGGACCTTGGCGATCACCCGGTAAGCCTTGCCACGGAGGGCTGCAACTGCCCGTGCACAAGTTCGGGATACTAGGGTACCCCTACTCTAGTACACCGACACCTTGATGATTACATTGAGTGGGATCCATCGAGGGTGGTTCCTCAGAGTTCCCCTTGGCTTTAGACACACAGTTACTATGGTTACTATGACTTTACATTGAACCATGTTACTAAAGACGGGTCGGCCTTGAGGGGTACCCGCGCGAGCTTAATTGCGAGTGATATGGAGTCGGGTTGACCTGGAAGGTGCCTGCGAGATAATTACGAGGCATGGTCGGGCATTATTAACCCTTGCTGCAAGTCCTCGAGACGGGGCGACGAGGTCACATCTTTCCATAGTCTCTGCTTGTTACCGCACGATCCTAATCCACTACGATTTGTGTAGCGACCGGACCTCAAATGGTCATGTCTCTGTGCTTCAGTGTCATCCCTGGATCGGTAATGCTGACAAACACAGTACTCGAATGGATATTATAACAGAGTAGGAATCACACACTTATTACATCGAATGTCTCAAAAGAGAAGTTATTACAATAAATATGGCTTAAGGCCATCTAATAAAACAACGGAACGCTTGGAAGATAAAGTGAGTCCATCAACTCCAACGACGTAGCTGAGTGCATGACAAACGACCTAGCGCACCTTACTCCTCGTCTGAAAAGTCTGCAACATGATACGTTGCAACCCGAAAATGGGTCAGCACACGGAATATGCTGGCAATTTAACACAGTAGAGCAATGAACTGATAAATACTATCAGTACATGCAGATATGGCTGGTGGAGGCTCTAAGGTTATATTATTTTTGTGAAAAGACAATTTTTCCCTACAACAAAGGCATAAATTTTATTTAACTATCATGGTAGTTGAAACATCATTTAGAAGGTTCCTCCAAGTCAATCCCCATTAAAGTAATCATTAACAACCCAACGAATTAATTTAGAGTGATGAGATCAAATCAGTAATTCAAGTACCAGATACTCAAGATGTCCATAACCGGGGACACGGCTAACCATGATTAGTTTATACACTCAGCAAAGGTTTGCGCACTTTTCCCCACAAGACTCGATCTCCTCCGTTGGATTTCTCGCACTGCATGGTGTTTGAGAAACGGATGACCGAGACACAGTCTTTCAGAAGCATTAATTCTAACCCTGGGTAGACAGTACCAACCTACATCCCCTATATCTGCTAGCCTACCACTAGAAGAGGTCATGCAACATACTCCACTATGCCAGAGCCCATAATGGCTTGTGGCTGCACACGTAAGTTTCTAGCATGAATAATCTTATGATCCCTTTGAGTCTGAGAGCCGGACCGTAGGATGATCACACGGGTCCTCCGGGATATCCTAGGACAACGTTGGATTCTCCAGGTGCCCACAAGCAATCCACCCAGATGTGTGTTAAAGTTTCCACCTTAAGTTGAACCATTAATTAACATACTCACATCTGTCATGGATACACTCAAACCCAATCCACTTCTACGAGCATGGCATGGCAATATAAGCATAACATAAAAGTAACTCCCAAGGGTTTGATAATAAAAGGCAATAGGTTCTACCTCATCATCTACTTCCCAATACCACAAGTTAATCACATCCTAATCATGCAATTTTTGAGGATTGTAACTAATGCATAAAAACTTGGTATAAAAAGAGTATGATCAATGTGTTACTTGCCTTGCTAACAATCTGCAAATCCTAGAGACTCGTAGTAGCATGCTTCGCACTTCGAGAATTCTATCGCAAACAAACAATAGCATACATAAGCAATAAAGCAAAAAAACATGGGTAAATCTCAAATAAGAAGATCTTACCAGAAAGTTCAACTGAAGAACTCCGGTTTGCAAAAAGAATCAAATCAAACGGAGCAACAAAACTCAAACTGCGAAACAAACAAGATCCGATTACTAATCTGGACTAAAGTCACATTTACAGTACCAAAATCTTGTTCAATTTGGTTAAACAAAAAGAGGGCTTCGAGACGAAGATCTAGGCGCTTGTTTCACCTGATTCGGATAAATGAGCGAAAAGATATACTAGATCGAAGATAAGGGCAGAAATCACAATCGAAAATAATCGCGAAAAACCCTGGAAAAAGAAAAACTAAAGAACAGGCTAAGGAACGAACGTTCACTGTTTGTGACTAACGGAACGACGTTCATTAAAACGAACGTACAGACGAACATCCGCAAAGTAAAAAACCGACGGAAAACCGAACTGATCTAAACTAAAAAAACGAATCTAGGTTTTCGAAAAAAAACCGAGCGGCTTTCTCACGAAAACCAGCGGCGGCGGGCGGCTACCTCAGCGAGGTCCGGTGGGTCGGCTGCCCGGCGAGGTTGGCGGTGGCGGCGAGCGGATCCGGGAGGCGCTGGTGGCGGCCTTGGCGCTAGGGTTCGGGAGGCGGGTAGGCTGCGTGGGGTGGGCTCTTGAGGTCATGGTAGCGGCTTATAAGAGGGCCAACTTGGGGAGTCCTGGCCGGTTACGGCCCGGAGTCGGTTTGACTTTTTTTAAACGAATTTCGCCGGAAAAATCCTAGAAAAATAAATAAAAATAAAAAATACCAAAACAAATTTTCGCCGTCTAAATGGAATATTTAGAACAAGATGAACATTTTCTAGGCCCTAAAAAGCAATTTTGAAAATGCATATTTTTCTAATTCAAATAAAATTGCAATATAATCCAAATAAATTATTTATTTGATTTGAATATTTTTCCTCCAATATTTCATGTATTTTGGAGAAGTCATATTATCTCCTCTCATATATTTTGATATGAAATAATTTTGGAGAGAAAAATTAATTAAAACCATAACATGATCCTTGTTTCAATATTTGACAAAATTCAAATATGAAGAACATGAAACCCCCAACTCTCTCCGTGGGTCCTTGAGTTGCTTAGAATTTCAACGATCGCATATCGAAAATGCAATAAAATATGATATGCATGAATGACCTATGTATAACATTCCAAGTTGAAAATTTGGGATGTTACAAACCTACCCCCCTTAAGATGAATCTCGTCCTCGAGATTCGGGTTGGCTAGAAAATAGGTGTGGGTGGTATTTGCGTAGATCATCCTCTCGCTCCTGTGTGGTGTCATCCTCGGTATGGTGGCTCCACCGAACTTTGCAAAACTTGATAACCTTGTCATGCGAGTAACTCGGCCGGGCAAACTCGAGAATCTTGACGGGTTTCTCCTCATATGTCAAATCACTATCCAACTGTATTGCTTCCAGGGGCACTGTATCTCTCAGAGGAATATCGGCCATCTCTACATGGCACTTCTTCAACTGGGAAACGTGAAACACATCATGTACTCCCGACAGTCCTTCGGGTAACTACAACTTGTAGGCAACCTCTCCCATGCGTTCCAAAACACGGTACGGTCCTACAAATATCGGGGGTAACTTTCCCTTAACTCCAAAACGCTTAACTCCTCGTAGAGGTGACACTCGCAGATATGCTCTGTCTCCGATTTCATAGACTGCCTCCTTGCGTTTCGAGTCTGCATAACTCTTCTGTCTGGACTGAGCTTCCTTCAGTCTAACTCGAATCATCTTAACCTTCTCTTTAGACTCCTTAATCAAATCCGGTCCAAACAACTGTGGTCTCCAACCTCATCCCACATCAACGGTGTTCGGCATCTTCTTCCATACAGGGCTTCAAACGGTGCCATCTTCAAACTGGCCTGGTGGCTATTGTTGTACGAGAACTCTGCATAGGGCAAATTGTCATCCCAACTAGATCCATAATCTAGCGCACAAGCTCTCAACATGTCCTCCAGAATCTGATTGACTCTCGGTCTGTCCATCTGTCTGCAGGTGAAAAGTTGTACTGAACTCCAACCTGGTACCCAAGGTCTGGTGCAGCTGGTGCCAAAACATTGAAGTAAACTGTGTTCCTCTATCTGATACGATGGTCCTCGGAACTCTGTGCAGACATACGATCCTGGTCATGTATATCTTAGCCAACTTTGCACTGGTATAGGTGGTTTTCACTAGGATAAAGTGAGCTACTTTGGTCAAGCGATCCACTACTACCAAGATAGAATCATATCCAGATCGGGTCCTGGGTAATCTGGTGATAAAATCCATTCCAAGCTTATCCCACTTCCATTTGAGTATCAGCATAGGCTGCGGTAATCCTGCTGGCTTCTGATGTTCTGCCTTCACTCTCTGACATACATCATATATGGATAGATACTCGGCAATATCCTTTTTCATTCCAGTCCACCAGAAATGCTCCTTCAAATGCAAATACATCTTGGTGTTACCGGGGTGTATCGAGTATGGTGAGTCATGCGCTTCCTATTGTATCAACTTCCTGAGCTCCGCATTATGGGGCACATATAGACGGTCCTCAAACCACAAGGTGTCGTGTTCGTCCTCACGAAAACCTTTGGCTTTTCCTTCGCTCATCTTCTCCTTTATATCGGCAATTTGTATGTCATCCTTCTGAGCTTCTCGAATCTTCTCCAATAATGTTGACTAAACCTCTAATGCTGCAACAAAACCTTTAGGAACTATCTCCAAACGTAGCTCCCTTAGATCCTCCGCTAACTCCTTTGGCATTCCTTCGCTTACGAGGGTATTGATATAACTCTTCCGGCTCAAAGCGTCTGCTACGACATTGGCCTTGCCTGGATGATAGTGCAAATTCATATCATAATCCTTTATGAGTTCCAACCATCTCCTCTGCCTGAGGTTCAGCTCCTTCTGAGTAAAAATGTACATCAAACTCTTGTGATCCATCCATGTACACATCGCAACGGTTTCCAATAAGAAAATGTCTCCAGGTCTTGAGCGCATGCACTACGGCTGCTAACTGTAAATCATGCGTGGCATAATTCAACTCATGTGGTCAAAGTTTTCTCGAGGCATATGAAACAACTCTTCCGTATTGCATAAGTACTCCCCCAAGTCCTAAGCGAGAGGCGTCGCAATATACTTGGAAATCCTTGCGTATATCCGGCAGAATCAACACTGGGGCTGTAGTGAAACGTTTCTTCTACTCCTGGAAACTTGCTTCACATTCTCCAGTCCAATAGAACTTGGTGTCCTTCTTCAACAATGCCGTCATCGGCTTCGCAATCTTGGAGAAATTCTCAATAAATCTGCGGTTGTATCCCACGAGTCCAAGAAAACTGCGGATCTCTCCAACTAAGGTGGGTGCCAACCACTCAGTGACTGACTGAACTTTGGTAGGATCCACTGCTATACCTTCTCCTGAAATCTAACTTCCTTCAACCAAAACTCACATTTGCTGAACTTGGCATATAACTGATGTTCTCTGAGCTTCTCGAGAACTAAACGAAAATTCTACTTGTGTTCCTCTTCATTCTTCGAGTATACCAAGATATCATCAATGAACACCACGACAAATTTATCCAAGAACTCCATGAACACCTTGTTCATCACACTCATGAAATAGGCAGGGGCGTTAGTCAGTCCAAATGACATAACCGTATACTCATATAACCCATACCTCGTGGTGAAAGCTGTCTTAGGTATGTCCTTTTCCCTAATCTTCAGCTGGTGATATCCTGATCGCAGATCGATCTTTGAAAACACTTCAGCTCCTTGCAGCTGGTTGAACAAATCATTGATCATCGGCCGTGGGTACTTGTTCTTGATCGTCACTTCATTCAACGCACGATAATCAACAACCATTCTTAACGATCCATCCTTCTTCTCAACCAAAAGCACTGGGGCTCCCCATGGTGATGAACTTCGTCGAATGTAACCTTTCTCCAACAACTCCTTAATCTGCTTCTTGATCTCCTCTAGATCATTTGCGGGCATCCGGTATGGTCTCTTTGATATCGGTCCGGTGCCTGGCAATAGTTCTATCAAAAACTCGATGTCTCGATCTGGCGGCATGCCTGGTAACTCCTCTGGAAATACATCTGGGTAATCCTTCACTGTCGGCTCTTCCTCCTGAACGACTCCCATGAGAGAATTTACATGGGTCCTTCTCGGCGCATGCCTGGAAACATACTTGATCCTTTTTCCCTCCGGGGTGGTGAGTAGAATAGACGTGCCAGCACAGTCAATGTTTCCTCCATACTTCGATAGCCAATCCATTCCTAGTATCACACCCAAACCTTGTGACTCCAAAATTAATAGGTCTGAGGGGAAAACATGGCTACCAATGGTTAAGGGTATCCGATCGCACCATCGGCTGGCCATATACTCTGCACCGGGTGAGCTTACTAATAAAGGTGTCCTAAGGGCTAAGGTGGGTAACTTGAACTTGTCCACAAATCCCCTTGAAATGTATGAATGCGATGCACCAGTATAAAAAAGAACAACTGAAATAAATGACTTAACCAAAAACTCACCGATAACTGCATCAGGCTGCTCTTCAACCTCCTCCACGTTCACATGCTTCACTTGTCCCCTGTTGAAAGGGTTGGGCTTCTTCCCAGCGCTTCCATTGGCATTACCATTCTTTGCTTCTGAACATTCAGTGGCATAGTGTCCAGTCTTCCCGCACTTGAAACAAGTAATGTGACTTAGATCCCTCTTGGCGGGTGTGGCTGGAGTGGAGCGGTTCTGATTACTGCTTGCTCCATTCCCATTCACATTCTTGGGGCCATTGTGGTTATGAGAACTCCCTCCATTGTGAGTATGGCCTCCAGGGTTATGGGAATATCCTCCCAAGTTCGGGGTTAAACAAGGCTTCTGCTGAGCTTCGGAACTTTACTTTTCTTGTCCAAACTTCCTCTTGCGGCTCTCAATCTGCTGCTGCTTCCCTTCCATCATAAGAGCCTTGTCTACCAACTCCTGGTAGTTGTTAAATGTTGCCACCATCAACTGCATGCTCATCTCATCATTAAGCCCTTCCATAAACTTCTCCTGCTTCATGCATCTGTGGCCACATCATCGTGGGCATAACGCGACAGCTTACTAAACTCATCTACGTACTGAGCCACAGTACGATTTCCCTGGTGCAAGTTGCGAAACTCCCGCTTCTTCATGCTCATAGCTCCAGTTGAGACATGGGTTGTGCGGAAAGCTTGCTGAAACTGATCCCAAGTGATATTGGCTATAGGGAAAGTGGCTGTGTAATTCTCCCACCATGAAGCTGCTGGTCCATCCAATTGGTGTGCGGCAAAACACACCTTCTCAACATCTGTGCAACCTGCGGTGGTCAACTCCCTTCCAATCTTGCGTAACCAGTCATCAGCAAATATTGGCTCGGTGCTACTGGAAAACACCGGCGGCTGCAACCTCAGAAAACAGGCTAAGTTATCAACTGGTGGTGGTGGTGGCGGGTTGTTGTTTTTATTGTTGTTGTTGCCTTGGTTCTGGACTAATATATGCATCAAGGCATTCTGCTGCTGGATCAACTGGGTGATCTCCAGTGGGAAAACAAATCCGGTGTCACATCTCAGAGGCATCTGATGGGTTTAGAGGGGAGAGATTAGAATAGAAAAGAGGTCTAATGATAAAGCACTACCCATATGCACATGAACCAAACACAATCATACCATATCACTTAATCAATCAAGCAAGGGCATACAAACGGTCTAGGACTGTCGTTACCAAAAGTGCTCGGACTACTACTATATACATGGGAAAGGACTACTAATCATATGGTGGTCATCTAGAAATTTTGATCGGTGGAAGACTCCATGATATCCGCTCCAGCTTCGTCTTCATAATCATCATCACTACCTTCAGGGTCAGAGTCGGTGTCGTTGATGATGATGTAGTCTTCAGAACAAATGTCTTTGGATTGATCATCATCTCCTCCTGGCACGGGATCTCCCATGAATACTCTGATCTTCCTTGTTAGGTCATCGTTCTTCTCCACGAGTATCGTCATTTCCTCCAAATATCCGTCGCGTGTAGACCTGAGTTCCTCTTCTAGCTCGGTGATCCTTGTCATCGCCTTCTTCAAATCTATCATGCTTGTGCAAATCTGGTTCTCCTGGCGTCGAATGTCCTGGTTTAGCTCCTGGATGAATGCTGCAATGAATCTGTCCCTCCTGGTGCTGACTATCTCCCATTGCTCATCTCGACGCCGACATATCTGGTAGATAGCATCCTTGAGATCCTTGTGGTAAACTTCACCAATGCGTCCCATGGTGATGTGAGTTGCCATGCTCTTTCCTAGACCCCAGGTTGGGGCATCAAAGGAAAACTCTATGGGCTAGTGACTGGCGTGAATGTCCTTCCTGGAACTTTAACTCGAATCATCCAGCGCTCCTCTTCTAGTAAAGTAGCGGTGTAGGTCCCGGTGAAGCTTGGTATTCCTATGTTCAGGTATCTAGTGACTTCCTTCAAGTGTCGTCCAAAGGGTGTATCTTCATCTGGTTGTGCAAACTTGTTCCTCGAGTCCGCCATCCAAAAGAGTAGAAAATGGAGAGAGGTAAGAAATGAGTAGAGAAGAGTGGCCTATAGCTTTTCTTAGTGGTCGTGTCCTACATTCAGCATGTGCTCTGATACCATCTTGTAGCGACCCGACCTTAGACGGTCAAGTCTCTGTGCTTCAGTGTCATCCCTGGATCGGTAATGCTGACACACACAATACTCGAATGGATTTTATAACAGAGTAGCAATCACACACTTATTACAGCGAATGTCTCAAAAGAGAACTTATTACAATAAATATGGCTTAAGGCCATCTAATACGATAACAACGGAAGGCTTGGAAGATAAAGTTAGTCCATCAACTCCAACGACATAGCTGAGTGCATGACAAACGACCTAGCGCAACTTACCCCTCGTCTGAAAAGTCTGCAACATGATACGTTGTAGCCCAAAAATGGGTCAGCACATGGAATATGCTGGCAATATAACACAGTAGAGCAGTGAACAGATAAATACTATCACTACATGCATATATGGCTGGTGGAGTCTCTAAGGTTATATTGTTTTTGCAAAAAGCCAATTTTTCCATACAACAAAGGCATAAATTTTATTAACTATCATGGTAGTCGAAACATCATTGAGAAGGTTCCTCCAACTCAATCCCCCTTAAAGTAATCATTAACAACCCAACAAAATAATTTAGAGTGATGAGATCAAATCAATAATTCAAGTACCAGATACTCAAGATGTCCATAACCGGGGACACGACTAACCATGATTAGTTTATACACTCTGCAGATGTTTGCGCACTTTTCCCCACCAGACTCGATCTCCTCCGTTGGATTTCTCGCACTGCATGGTGTTTGAGAAATAGATGACCAAGACACAGTCTTTCAGAAGCATTAACTCTAACCCGGGTAGACAGTACCAACCTACATCCCCTACATCTGCTAGCCTACCACTGGAAGAGGTCATGCAACATACTCAACTATGCCAGAGCCCATTATGGCTTGTGGCTGCACACATAAGTTTCTAGCTTGAATAATCTTATGATCCCTTTGAGCCTGGATGGCGGACCGTAGGATGATCACACGGGTCCTCCGGGATATCCTAGGACAACACTGTATTCTCCAGGTGCCCACAAGCAATCCACCCAGATGTGTGTTAAAGTTGCCACCTTAAGTTGAACCATTAATTAACATACTCACATCTGTCATGGATACACTTAAACACAATCCACGTCTAAAAGCATAGCATGGCAATATAAGCATAACATAGAAGTAATTCCCAAGGGTTTGATAATAAAAGGAAATAGGTTCTACCACATCATCTACTTCCCTATACCCACAATTTAATCACATCCCAATCATGCAATGTTTGAGGATTATAACTAATACATAAAAACTTGGTAAGAAAAGAGTATGATCAATGTGTTACTTGCCTTGCTGACGATCTGCAAATCCTAGAGACTCGTAGTAGCACGCTTCGCACTCCGGGAATTCTATTGCAATCAAACAATAGCATACATAAGCAATCAAGCAAAAAAACACGTGTAAATCTCAAATAAGAAGATCTAAACAGAAATTTCAACTGAAGAACTGCGGTTTGCAAAAAGAATCAAATCAAATGGAGCAACGAAACTCAAACTGTTAAAGAAACAAGCTCCGATTACTAATTTGGACTAAAGTCAAATTTTACAGTACCAAAATCTTGTTCAAGTTGGTTAAACAGAAAGAGGGCTTCGAGACGAAGATCTAGGCGCTTGTTTCATGTGATTCGGATAAACAAGCGAAAATATATACTTGATCGAAGATTAGGACAGAAATCGCAATCGAAAATAATCGTGAAAAACCCTGGAAAAAGAAAAACTGACGAACAGGCTAACGAACGAATGTTCGCTTTCTGTGACTAATGGATGAACGGCGTTCGTTAAAACGAACGTATGGACGAACGCCCGCAAAGTAAATAAACCAACGGAAAACCGAACCGATCTAAACTAAAAAAATGAATCTAGGTTTTCAAAAAAACTGAGCGGTTTCTAATGAAAACCAACGGCGGCGGGCGGCTACCTCGGCGAGGTCCGGCGGGTCGGGCGGGCGGCAAGGGTTGCTTGCAGCCCAGCGGATCCGGCAATGGGCGGTGGCGCCAGGTGGCAGCGGCTCATGATCGCGCGACACTAAGGTTCGGGAGGCGCGGGTGGGCTGCGGGGTCGCGGGGTGCGACTTATAAGAGGGCCGGCCTAGGGAGTCCTGGCCGGTTACGGCCCGGAGTTGGTTTGATATTTTTTAAACGAATTTCACCAGAAAAATCCTAGAAAAATAAATAAAGATCTAAAAATACCAAAATAATTTTCACCGTATAAATGGAACATTTAGAACAAGATGAATATTTTCTTGGCCCTAAAATGCAATTTTGAAAAATGCATATTTTTTTAATTCAAATAAAATTGCAATAAAATCCAAATAAAATATTTATTCGATTTTAATATTTTTCCTCAAATATTTTGTTTATTTTGGAGATGTCATATTATCTCCTCTCATATATTTTGATATGAAATATTTTCGGAGAGAAAAATTAATTAAAACCAAAAAATGATCCTTGTTTCAATATTTGACAAAATTCAAATATGAAGAACGTGAAATCCCCAACTCTCTCCGCGTGTCCTTGAGTTGCTTAGAATTTCGAGGATCGCAAATTGAAAATGCAATAAAATATGATATGCATGAATGACCTATGTATAACATTCCAAATTTAAAATTTGGGATGTTATAGTTTGGATATTTTATCCGACGGGCCTCTGGCCTGATAGCACAAACCATCATATGGGCATAGTATGAGCATTCTGCGTCGTATGCATCAGCCAAAGCTTAATAGACGTCATGTGACTGAGCGACGTGCGCCGGGTTGGACTGCGTAAGCACTTGCCTTTTTAAGGAGGTAGCTAGGTCTGCTCACCGGCCGCCCTCGCAACGTGCATGAGTTGCCGGGGTGATGGCCCAAGACCCCTGGGGACATAGGTTTAGTCCGGCGTGCTGACCTCTCTATTAAGCCTAGGTCAGGTTGCGACGTATTGTTTGGCCGAGGCCGGGCATGACCTAGGAAAGTGTGTCCAGCCGGAGTTAATCGAGTGTGGTGGGTAAGTTGGTGCACCCCTGCAGGGAAGAAAACATCTATCGGTAGCCTATCCTACGGTAACAGACACTCGGAGTTGTATCCTGATCGATACAACTAGAACTGGATGTTGAGGCATGATTTGGATATTTTGCTTCGGGAGTCGAGAAAGGATCCCGGAATGTTTATACAACAACATAAATATGACTTACGTTATACTACTCTACTCCCTCCTGTTGCTGCAAGATGGTGGTTTCCAGAAGATGCTAGTCTTCAATAGGACTAGCTTCTCCCCCTCTTATTCTGGCATTCTGCAGTTAGTCCACAGATACTACCCCTTTCACTGATACCGATGCATAAGTAGTGTAGATCCTTGCTTGCGAGTACTTTGGATGAGTACTCACGGTTGCTTTGCTACCCCTTTTCCCCCTTCTTTCTTCTTTCTGGTTGTTGCAGCCAGATGGTGGAGTCCAAGAGCCAGATGCCACCTTTGACGACTGCTACTACCCCGAGGGTGCCTACTACTACGTGAAGACCGCCGACGACCAGAAGTAGTTACGAGGCTCCAAGGCAGGAGGCCTTTCCTTTTTGATCGTACTTGTTTTTGTGCTAGCCTTCTTATGGCAAACTTTTCTGACTTATGTCTGTACTCAGATATGGTTGCTTCCGCTGACTCTTGTGTATTCGAGCTTCTGTATTCGAGCCCTCGAGGCCCCTGGCTTGTAATATAAAGCTTGTATTATTTTAATTTGTTTCTAGAGTTTTGTTGTGATATCTTCCCGTGAGTCCTTGATCTTGATCTACATATTTGCGTGTATGATTAGTGTATGATTGAACCGAGGGCGTCACAGTGATGTTGATTAAGACGATCACCACGGCAATGGTTCCCTTGGCAGCACTCCGGCGCCACAGAGAGAGAGGGGAGAGAGTCTCCCCCTTGTTCTTCCTCCTCCATGGCCTCCCCCTAGATGGGGAGAGGTTCTCCCTCTGGTCATTGGCTTCCATGGTGGTGATGGCCCCCTCCGGCTTCTTCCTCCATGGCCTCCGGTGATGATGGCCCCCTCCGGCAGGGTGCCGGAGAGGGCCTAGATTGACTTTTCGTGGCTAAAGAGGATTGCAGAGGTGGAAGTTCCGATCTGGGGTTCTTTTCGGAGGTTTGGGTATTTATAAGATTTTTTGGCGTCGGTCTCGCGTCAAGGGGGTGCCCGAGGGGCCCACAAGCCTTAGGAGCGCGCCTTAGCCCCCAGGGCGCACCACGATGGCTTGTGGCCACCTCTTTCACTTCCTGGCCCACCTCTGGTGCCTCAGGGGTCTCTTTTGGTCCATAAAAAGTGCCAGTAAATTTTCATCCCATTCCGAGAACTTTTATTTCTGCATAAAAAACGACACCACCGTAGTTCTGCTGAAAACAGCGACAGTCTGGGTTAGTTCTAATCAAATCATACCAAAACCATATAAAATTGTTGTAAACATGGCATGTATACTTCATAAATTATAGATACATTCGATACGTATCAGGGCCTGATACGTCTCCAACGTATCTATAAGTTTTTATTGTTCTGTGTTGTTTTATTATCCTGATACGTCTCCAACGTATCCATAATTTTTTATTGTTCCATGCTATTTTATTACCAATCTTGGATGTTTTATAATCATTTTATAGTCATTTTATATCATTTTTTGGTACTAACCTATTGACATAGTGCCAAGTTTTAGTTGCTATTTTTTCCATGTTTTTTACATCGCAGGAAATCAATATCAAATGGAGTCCAAATGCCATGAAACTTCATGATGACTTTTTATGGGCCAAAAGGAAGCAGATGGGCCCTGGTTGCACCTGGGGGGGTCCCGATGAGGGGACAACCCACCAAGGAGGCCTGGCGCCCTCGGTGGGTTGTGCCCACCTCGGGTACCCTGGACCGCCTCTTTGCTCTATAAATACCCAAATATTCCAGAAACCATAGGGGAGTCGACGAAATATTCATCCAGCTGCCGCAGAGTCCAGAACCACCAGATCCAATCTAGAACCGTCATGAAGGGTTTCACCGCTTCCATTGGTGCCTCTCCGATGATGAGTGAGTAGTTCTTTGTAGACCTTCGGGTCCGTAGTTAGTAGCTAGATGGCTTTCTCTCTCTCGCTGAATTCTCAATACAATGGTCTCTTGGAGATCCATGTGATGTAACTCTTTTGCGGTGTGTTTGCTGGGATCTGATGAACTTCATGAAGGGTTTCACCGCTTCCATTGGTGCCTCTCCGATGATGAGTGAGTAGTTCTTTGTAGACCTTCGGGTCCGTAGTTAGTAGCTAGATGGCTTTCTCTCTCTCGCTGAATTCTCAATACAATGGTCTCTTGGAGATCCATGTGATGTAACTCTTTTGCGGTGTGTTTGCTGGGGTCTGATGAACTTCAAGTTTATGATCAGTTATATCTTTTTATATCCATGAAAGTTATTTGAGTTTCTTTGATCTCTTATATGCATGTTCTCTTATAGCCTCGTATTTCTTCTCCGATATTTGGGTTTTATTTGGCCAGCTTAATCTATTTATCTTGCAACGGGAAGAGGTGCCCGGTAGTGGTTTCGATCTTATGGTGCTCGATCCCAGTGGCAGAAAGGGAAACGACACATATGTATCGTTGCTACTAAGGATAAAAGGATGAGACCTATATCTACCGCCATATAGATAAACGGTTCTTGTCTACATCATGCATGTTGGTAGCGTTCGATGTCTGGAGTAATAATAGTAGATGCAGGCAGGAGTCAGTCTACTAATCTTGGACGTGATGCCTATGTAATGATCATTGCCTGGATATTGTCATGAGTATTTTAAGTTCTATCAATTGACCAACAGTAATTTGTTTACCAACCATTTGCTATTTTTCTCGAGAGAAGCCACTAGTGAAACCTACAGCCCCAGGGTCTTCTTTCTCATATATTTGCCTTGCGATCTACTTTTCCTTTGCATTTTTATTCAGATCTATTAAACCAAAAAATACAAAAATACCTTGCTGCATTTTATCTTTATTTATTTTATTTGGCATTCGATCTATCAATCTACTACAATTTACATCACGTCCGCTTGCCTATCTTGAGGCGCCGTACCCCGGAAGGGATTGACAACCCCTTTAACTCGTCCGGTTGCGAGGTGTTGTTTTTTGCGTGCAGGTGTTGTTTACGTTTGTGTTGCTTAGTTCTCCTACTGGTTCGATACCTTGGTTTCATAGCTGGGGGAAATACCTACACTGGTGCGCGTCGGTCCTAAACAAATGGTTTTTTTTACCCTTTCCGCGATGGCATTTGGAACCGTCGCCAAGTGAGTGTGTGAGATAGGGTGTCCTTCCCACACGACCCAGAAATCATCGGGGATAGGCCTCCTGGGACCCAGGCTGGGGCCGTGTGCGATCGGGCGACGCATCGAAACCCAACCATTTCCGTAGGTATGTACATCCCACACGGTAATCCGAGAAAATCATTTCCATAGGTATGTACATCCCACACGGTGAATCCGAGAAAATTATTTCTGTAGGTATGTACATCCCACACGGTAATCCGAGCAAAAACATTTCCGTAGGTATGTACATCCCACACGGTAATCCGAGAAAATCATTTCCGTAGGTATGTACATCCCACACAGTGAATCCCAGAAAAACATTCCCGTTCGTATGTATATCACACATAGTCAATCCAAGGAATACATTTCCGTTCTTATGTACATCCCACAAAGTCAATCCAGGGAAAACGTTTCCATTTGGACGTAAATCCCACACAGTTTTATGCGTAGGCTCATGTGTAAAAGGTGTAACTACCACACACGGTCTTGCTTGGTTAACTGTTTGCTTTTAGCAACTATATCACACACGATTTGATGAAGAAAACTGTGTGGCATTGGGCTATCCATCGCAACCGCTTTAACTGCTAGAACCGTTTGCAAAGTTCCATGACACATTTAGAAGGTTTATTAGTTTACAATTAATAATTCCAGTATTACGCAAATTCACATTTCATATTGAACAGTTGTTGCCAATTTCATATCAGGCACATAAATATATTATAACATCACAGTACAGTAGCTCCATGAAAACAACACAGTACAACATATAGCTAGTTCAACTTCATAAGAACAATATATCCATTTCCCTAATCGAGATCATCCAGCCTCGTCTTATCCACCTCTGCTTTCAGTTCAGTAAGAACCTGTTTTGCACGGGCCAACTGGGAAAGTGCCTCACTGCTGTGCGTTGGTCCTAAACAAACGGTTTTTTACCCCTTTCCCCGACGGCCTTCGGAACCGTCGCCAAGTGAGTGTGTGCGATAGGGGGTCCTTCCCACACGACCCAGAAACCATTGGGGATATGGAACAGTGATCCAAAGGCCTTCCAAAATATAATTGTGTGCGATGCAGCACACACTAAATTGTTTCGCACTTGTGGTATCGGTGATTAAGTGTTTCTAATGACACAGTGAAACATTACGGTCTGTCGTAACGAACCGTTTGGGAAACAGTATGTAAGGCACACGGGCCAACATATGAACTGTGTGTGATTTGCGCCCTATCGCACACGAGTTTTCACAGAACCCGTCCGCCATGCTAGACTCCATTGCACAAGTTTTCCAACAATTACCGTGTCACGATAATGTTCTATCACAAATGGTTCAGAGCCCTTCGCACACATAAAAGTGCTCTGCACCATTTGTGATTTGTTATGTGTCACCGACAGTTACCGCTAGACTGATGTGTGCTTTTCATTTGGGATCCCACACGTTTCCTGAAAAAATACGACTGGGATTGTATTTTGCATTGGGCACGGTTTACTCCCAGTTCTCGTGTGCGATAACGCGACATCAAAAATGGTTCCGAAGAACCTAGCACACGTAGTAGCGCTGTGAATCGTTTGCGATCTGCTATGTATCACCGACGGTTCCAATATGATTGACGTATGCTTTCCAATGTGGATCGCACACACTCATTTAGTTGAACCGTGTGTGGAGCAATTGCCAGGTTAAAACAAAAATATCCCATTTTGAGTCGGCACGCAAAAGCAAATTCGCCACAATATTCAATTGAACAAATAAACAAAAATATCACATTTTGAATCGGCACGGAAAAAGCAAATTTGCCACAATATTCAATTGAACAAATAGTGTCCACCGGAAGAACATTCATCAGATTTCGAAACAATTGCAATTGAACATATGGTAGCTAAATTCCAATGATTTTTCCACACATATATGCATTACATAATTAATCATAGTGTACGAAATACGAAGACCTTGTCAGATGGAAAATAATGGATCCATGCGTTATATGTTTAGCGGCTAACTCTTACTCAATGTTTCAGGAGAAACCATGTTGAAATCTTCATCATCACCAGTGGGATTGATGTAGTGACCCAGGAAGAAGTCGCTGATAAATCTCCGAACCATCAGCAATTCACCAGCCGGGAGCGGTTCAGGGGTCCTTGGTTTTAAGATGAGCTGCAGTATTTTTAATATCAGAATGTGCCATATGATTGGAGTAGAAGAGATTAATTAAGATAGACTTACTGGTACTAATTCACGATGATCGTCACAACTGTCAGAAGATTTGCAGATGGAGATCATGTTTCTGCAAACATAGTATCCACAAAGGTTGGTCCCTGCTTCTTGCTGAGGACACTGAAATTTTTTGTACAAAATTAGTCATGTATTTGTCCTGTTAGGAACAACCTAACCGGTGTTAGATGTATTATTTTTTCTTTGGACAAAATAGAAAGAGGTTTATTTAGAAGCTTGAACATTTGACTAACGTAAGGAAAGGTATTTGCAGACTGTTGGATAAGTTTTCCAAAAATAATGTATTTTGGTGTGTTACCGAAGAAACGATCTCGTGCTGCAGAGGTAGTTTGCTCTTGAACAGGTTCCCTGTTTTAGTTTCCCACAATGTGAGCACACTGCAAATGATGATCAATTTTGACAACATCAAATATTGAACCATATATGAATGCAAATTAATTTCAACATCATATAATTCAATACCTATCCAAGAATTGTTGAAGATGCGTCAGATCCTGAGCGTTTGTTGACTCTCTGAGAGAATGGATGTAGTATACTGTGTTCTTGTTTGGAACAATGAATACCAATATCCAGTGATTGCCACATATTAAGAAAGCCATGAACTTATGAATGATGTCGAAATCTGAAAGACAATCAGTGTATGCGTGGTTGTTTACTTGACTTACCCTTCATGATATGGCCAGAGAAATGATTCTGCATGGGACGTGTTTTCAAAGATACGGACGATCGTGTTAACGGCCCAGTCCCGTCGGTCCTTTTCATGTAATGTTGTGCCATTTGCTAATGCAGGATCTATGAAATACACACTCTCACTTTGTCTTCTCTACACGCTCAATCCCCTGAGAGGAATAAAATGTAGTTAGCTGTTTATCATTTACAGCCTTGTATGGAGAATTTGATCACATTTTCTGAAGTACTTACAAAATCACGCATCTAACAAGAGTGGCATTGAGCACGTTGAATTTGAAGAAGAGATGTAAGTCCTCAAAACTCACAATGATGGAACCAACATCGTCTCACAAATGATCTCTGTTGTAGTGGACTAGCAAATGGTGATGACCTTCTGACATTTGATCCATGCAATATTCAAGTAACTCGCGGCAACTGGAGCTGCACTCATCAAAGTATTCACCAACAAGAAATGGTTGACCATGGACGTAATTGCGTGCTTCAAGTACGTCTGCTTTTCTTCTAGCAAGCAACAATTCTACTTGTCCATCATCCATGGTGTCAGAAATAATATTACTCCCTGATTCGAATAAGATGCAGTTAATTTGGTTCTGGGTGATGAGTGCTTTAAGTAAGACTCAGTCGTTCTCTTTCCTCTTCACTTTCCCTCTACGCTTCCTTGTGGTCGTGGGTGTAGCCTTTTTGGCCACTTCCTTCTTGGTACTTGAAGCATTTCTGGCAGAACGTCTGGTTGCCTGCATGCTAGACTGCCGAGCACATGGTGAAGCTTGGACGGATGAGGGAGTCCTGGATTAGGGGGGTCCCCGGACAGCCGGACCATATCCTTTGGCCGGATTGTTGGACTATGAAGATACAAGATTGAAGACTTCGTCCCGTGTCCGTATGGGACTCTCCTTCGCGTGGAAGGCAAGCTTGGCAATTCTGATATGTAGATCTCCTCCCTTGTAACCGACTCTGTGTAACCCTAGCCCCCTCCGATGTCTATATAAACCGGAGGGTTTTAGTCTGTAGGACAACAATAATCATAATCATAGGCTAGCTTCTAGGGTTTAGCCTACACGATCTCGTGGTAGATCAACTCTTGTAATACTCATATCATCAAGATCAATCAAGCAGGAAGTAGGGTATTACCTCCATCTAGAGGGCCCGAACACAGGTAAACATTGTGTCCCCCGCCTCCTGTTACCATCCGCCTTAGACGCATAGTTCGGGACCCCCTACCCGAGATCCGCCGGTTTTGACACCGACATTGGTGCTTTCATTGAGAGTTCCACTATGCCGTCGCGATAAAGGCTTGATGGCTCCTTCGATCATCAACAATGATGCAATCCAGGGCGAGGCTTTCCTCCCCGGACAGATCTTCGTATTTGGCGGCTTCGTACTACGGGCCAACTCGCTTGGCCATCTGGAGCAGATCGAGAGCTACGCCCCTGGCCATCAGGTCAGGTTTGGAAACTTGAACTATACTGCCGACATCCGCGGAGACTTGATCTTCGACGGATTCGAGCCCATGTCAGGTGCGCCGCACAGTCACGACGAGCATGACTTAGCTCTGCCGTCGGACAGTGTTCGGGAGATCACACCTGCAACTACTCTGGCCCTAAATCTGGAGCATATTGCGCCGTCCGAGGACGGGTGGATGGACCCCGCCACGAAGGCCGCGCACTCAGCGGCGATAGACCCGAATGCTGACTTCACTTCCTATGAGACCCGTGTTGCCGGACACTTGGATTCATCCCCGGCCACGGGCTACGAGCCACCTGCGTCCCTGCCTATCGAATCTGATTGGGCACCGATCATGGAGTTTTCCTCCACGGGTATCTTTCAGCACTCACCACTGGGCGACATGCTAAACTCATTGAGGTCTCTCTCCTTGTCAGGATACCCTTGGCCGAACTATGTCCGGCTAGAATGGGATGCGGACGACGAAGAAATTCACTCCCCACCCACCACCCACTTAGTAGCCACTTTCGATGATTTAACTGACATTCTCGATTTTAGCTCCGAAGACATCGACGGTATGGACGACGATGCAGGAGACGAACATGAACCACCGCCCACAGGGCGCTGGACTACCACCTCATCATATGATATATACATGGTGGACACCCCCAAAGAAGGCGATGGCGATAAGGCAATGGAGGATAATCCCTCCAAGAAGCTATCCAAGCACCGGTGTCAGCGGCGCCGCTCTAAGTCCCGCCATAGTAAAATCAGTGATACCGACACAAGAGGCAATAACACTCCGAATAGGGCAGAAGACGAAGACAATCCCCTCCAACGAGACCTCGAGCGGGATAATGAACAAGCTAGCCCTCCAGAACAGGCAGCGGACGGAGAATCAGAGGCTGACAATTACATGCCTCTCTCCGAAGACGAGGTGGGCCTCGGCGACGAAGAATTTATCGTGCCTGAGGATCCCGTCGAGCAGGAGCGCTTCAAGCGCCGGCTTATAGCCATAGCAAACAGCCTGAAGAAAAAGGAACAACAGCTTTGAGCTGATCAAGATCTGCTAGCGGATAGATGGACTGAGGTCCTGGCGGCCGAGGAATACGAACTCGAGCGCCCAACCAAGGGTTACCCAAAGCACGGGTTGCTACCCCAACTCGAGGAGGAAGCATTAAAACCTACATTACCAGCGTATGATGCGGCTGATCGGACACCTCGTGGCCGAGACAGAGGGGCATATCAGCCCGAAGTCCAGCCCGCACCCCGTCGCCAGACAAACAAAAACACCAAGACCCGGGGCAACACGCAGGACCTGCGAAACGTATTGGAAAACAAAGCAGGACATACAAGATCGATCTACGGATCACGAGGGTGCGCCCCAACGCGTGACGATGATCTTCTCGCCGGATACACTAAAAGCAAATCCGGCCGGGCCAAATACAGCAGACAAGATTCGTGTGAACTACGTCGCGACATAGCGCGACACAGAGGTGCCGCACACCCCCTATGCTTCACTGATGAAGTAATGGATCACGAATTCCCAGAAGGGTTTAAACCCGTAAACATTGAATCATATGATGGTACTACAGACCCCGCGGTATGGATAGAAGACTTCTTCCTCCACATTCACATGGCCCGCGGGGATGATCTACACGCCATCAAGTATCTCCCGCTAAAAGTCAAAGGCCCGGCTCGGGATTGGCTGAACAGCTTGCCGGCAAACTCCATCGGAAGATAACACAACAGCCAGGAGAGTCAGCCAGGAAATTCTGGACTCGTTTCCTAACTAAAAAGAACCAAATTGTCGACTGTCCGGATGCCGAAGCCCTAGCAACCTTCAAACATAACATCTCTGACGAGTGGCTCGCCCGACACCTCGGCCAAGAGAAGCCAAAATCCATGGCAGCCCTCACGACACTCATGACCCGCTTTTGCGCGGGCGAAGATAGCTGGTTGGCTCGTAGCAACAACACAACAAGCAAACCTGGCACATCAGAGGTCAAGGATAGCAACGGAAAACCACGACGCAACAAACACAAGCGTCGCAAATATGGTGAAAACACCGAAGATACGGCAGTTAATGCCGGGTTTAGTGGCTCAAAGTCCGGTTAGCGGGAAGGGCCACTCAAAAATAACAATTCGGGTCCATCCAGTCTGGACCGCATACTCGATCGCAAATGCCAAATTCATGGCACCCCAGGAATGCCAGCCACCCATACCAACAAAGAATGCTGGGTCTTCAAACAAGCCGGCAGGGCAGGCGCCAAAAATAGAGAAGGGGGTCTCAAAGCGATGATGGCGACGAAGAGCCCAGATCACCGAACACAGGAGGGAAAAAGAAATTTCCCCCGCAAATCCAAATGGTGAACGTGGTAAACGCCACCCAAATTCCCAACCTGGACCGGATACGCACCGTTAGGGATGCCGATTTAACGGAACTAGCCGTCCCACAATATAAACTAGGGTCGGTCACCTTCAACCGCACAGATCGTCCGGTTAATGCCAACCAGGGCAATCCAGCCGCACTAGTCCTCGACCCAATAATTGACGGGTTCCACCTCACACGAGTCCTTATGGACGGAGGCAACAGTCTAAACTTGCTTTACCAGGACACAGTGCGCAAGATGGGCATCGATCATTCAGTGATCAAACCCACTAAAGCCACTTTCAGAGGCATTATACCAGGTGTGGAAGCCAGCTGTACAGGCTCCATCGCCCTTGAGGTAGTCTTCGGATCACCGGACAATTACCACTGCATCAAGAGTTAATCTTCGAAATCGTCCCTTTCCACAGTGATTATCAGGCACTGCTCGGACGAACCGCGTTCGCTCGATTCAACGCGGTGCCACATTATGCCTACCGTAAGCTCAAAATGCCCGGTCCATGCGGCATCATCACGGTTAATGGCAAGGACAAACTTTATTTCGGCACAAACGAGTACACCGCTGCCTTAACAATAGAAGCAACGAGCAGCACCTTGCAGCCGAACCTCGAGTCGACGACCAGGATCCCGGACACCATCAAAGGACTCCGAACTACTTCGCGGCAGGATAGCCCTGTTCGTCCAGAGCCCAATTAAACACACCGACGAAGGCCGGGACAGGCCGCACTCAGCGGCTCAACCGCTCTCCGGCATGCAAACATTTCTTACATTTCCTTCGCAGGTTCACCTTTGCGCCGACCAGGACGGGCGATATGGAGGTAGCTCGAACGCGCAAGAGAATCCTTAGATATTCCCCGCAATGACCATCCGACTATACTCCGGATCCGCACACAGCTTCTTCCCCCATGGTCTCAGCAGGTTCCACAGTCATATTCCCTTTTTATCACATTACCTGTACTTGTACGCATCGACGTACTATTCAAATACAACATATGAATTCATATGACGCTTATCTGCTGTTATTTCTTATTAAAATTCTTTTATCAAGTGGCATCCGTACACTTATACGTCTCCAACATATCTATAATTTTGATTGCTCCATGCTATATTATCTACTGTTTTTGACAATATTGGGCTTTATTATCCACTTTTATATTATTTTTGGGACTAAACTATTAATGAGGCCCAGCCCAGAATTGCTGTTTTTTGCCTATTTCAGAGTTTCGCAGAAAAAGAAAATCAAACAGAGTCCAAACGGAATGAAACCTTCGGGAGCATGATTTTTAGAACGAACATGATCCAGGAGACTTGGACCCTACGTAAGAGAAGCTTTCAGGAGGCCACGAGGTAGGGGGCGCGCCAACCCCCCCAGGGCGCGCCCTCCACCCTCGTGGGCCCATGATGCTCCACCGACGTACTTCTTCCTCCTATATATATCTACGCACTTCAAACGATCAAACGGAGCCAAAACCTAATTCCACCGCTGAAACCTTCTCAGTACTCCATGAGATCCCATCTTGGGGCCTATTCCGAGTTCACGAGGGGGCACCCATCACGGAGGGCTTCTACATCAACACCATAGCCTCCGATGAAGTGTGAGTAGTTTACCTCGGACCTTCAGTCATAGTTATTAGCTAGATGGCTTCTTCTCTCTTTTGGATCTCAATACAATGTTCTCCCCCTCTCTCGTGGAGATCTATTCGATGTAATCTTCTTTCTGCGGTGTGTTTGTTGAGACCGATGAATTGTGGGTTTATGATCAAGTTTATCTATGAACAATATTTGAATCTTCTAAATTCTTTTATGTATGATTGGTTATCTTTGCAAGTGTCTTCGAATTATCAGTTTCGTTTGGCCTACTAGATTGATCTTTCTTGCAATGGGAGAAGTGCTTAGGTTTGGGTTCAATCTTGCGATGTCCTCTCCCTTTGACAGTAGGGGCAGCAAGGCACGTATTGTATTGTTGCCATCGAGGATAACAAGATGGGGTTTTTTATCATATTGCATGAATTTATCACTCTACATCATGTCATCTTGCTTAAGGCGTTACTCTGTTTCCATGAACTTAATACTCTAGATGCATTATGGATAGCGGTTGGAGTAATAGTAGTAGATGCAGGCAGGAGTCGTTCTACTTGTCTCGGACGTGATGCCTATATACATGATCATACCTAGATATTCTCATAACTATGCTCAATTCTGTCAATTGCTCAAAGGTAATTCATTCACCCACCGTAAAATACTTATGCTCTTGAGAGAAGCCACTAGTGAAACCTATGGCCCCCGGGTCCATCTTCATCATATTAATCTTCCAACACTTAGTTATTTCCTTTGCTTTTTACATTGCTTTTATCTTCCAACACGAGACCGGGCGACGGACCGGGGGCCCGCCGCCGCGCGCCCTTGGCCACGCGTGCGGATTTGTTGCGGCGTCTGGGGGCCGGTTGCACTTCCCCGTGCAGTTAGTACGCGTGTACGTGCGCACTTATTGTGGGGTAGTGGAACGGGCGCATGCAGACGATCCTACTTCCCCACGTTTGAACCGGGGCTTATAAATTGAGGGGGGCAAGGGGGCGGCAGGCATTATTCTCGCTCGCGCCCTCCTGTCCCCCTGCTCCTTGCTACTGACGCACAGCTGCACCCGCAGCCCCGAGCAGAGCTCTTCTCCGTCTTCTTCCTTCCGCTTCCATCCATGGCGCTGCCGTCGGGCTCTTGGATGGGTTCCAACGTCACCAACAACGACATCACGCAGCGTCGAGCTTCGCGTCGCTTGCCGCGGGAGACGGACGTCGGTGTCCGCCTGTCGCACGGCGAGCAAAGGCCCCGACCCGAGGGGTAGGAGCGTGTCGTCTTCCTTACCCACTTCGAGCGCGGGCTCGGGCTGCCGGTGAGCACCTTCTTCCGCGCCTTCCTGGAGTTCTTCGGGCTTCAACCGCACCATCTCGGCACCGGCGCCATCGTCCAACTCTCCGGCTTCGTGACCCTGTGCGAGGCGTACCTGGGGGTCGAGCCGACGATCGACCTCTGGGCGCACTTCTTCTCCTTGAAGCAGCAGGGCCCGTCGGCCGGGGAGTTCGCCGACTGCGGCGCTGCCGTCATCTCCAAGCGGTCGGGGGCAGACTTCCCCAAGATTCCGCTCGAGGATTCTGCCAAGGAGTGGCAGAATTCCTTCTTCTATGTCCGCAATCTTGGCGCGGACCACATCAATGTCCCCCCTTTCGCCATGGCGCCACCGCGGGCGAAGACGAACTGGGGCTACTCGCCCCGGCGCCCGTCGTCGGACATCGTCAACCTCTGCGAGCGGGTGATGGTGATGAGGACGCAGGAGGGGCTCACCAGCACGGATCTTCTCTCCGCGTTCATCACCCACCGGGTCCTCCCGCTTCAGATGCGCTCCTGCCTCATCGGCGAGATGATCGACCTGCAGAACCCCAACCGAATGGGGTCGACGCGGCTGTCTAGGGAGCAGGCCGCGTGCGCCATCAACGCCATCTCCAGGGCTAATCTTGGAGAGGATTGGTGATTCGGCAAGGCGCCGTATAGCCAGGCGAACCCGTCGCCGCAGGTGAGCATCTGGTCTTCTTACTTTGCCGCCGCACATCTTCATGTTCGTCCTGATGCGTCGCAGGCGGTTCTTCTGAATGCGATCCGGCATCCTTATGCCCGGGCTCCGCTACAGGTGGCGCCGGTGACGCCGGAGGAGCCCGCGGCCCAAGGCGGCGAGGAGGTGGCCGAGTCCGACGCCGGTGCTATGCGCCGAGCCGGTAAGCTTCGAGTCTTTCTCTTCTTCATTTTGTCTTGATTTGTTGCCCGTGTCGCGGTGAAGGCGACGCTGACGCCGGTTGCTTGGTGTAGCGGCGTTGGGCAGGGGAGGCGGCGATGCAGGTGGAGCCGGGTCCTCGCATGGGGCGGCATCGAGCCGCCCACATGGTAAGGACAGCGTCGCGCCGCGACCCCGCGGATCAAAGCGCGCAGCGGACTGGCCGAGCCCGGAAGGCCGGCCAAGAAGAAGCGCGCGAAGCCGATCCCGGTCCCGGTCTTGACGGGGTAAGTTCTGTTCGCCGCTTGCGCCTGGATTTCCTGTCTTTTCTGTTTATTTTGCCTTCTTCTTCAGGTCGCCAATCGCGCTGGCGAGGGCGGCGGCGGAGGCTGCGGCCACCGAAAAGACCGTGTTCCGCAGGAGCCGGTCCGACCTCGCCGGTCTGGGCGGGGAGGAGGGACAAGGTGACTCGGACCTCGAACTGGACCCGGATGACGCCGAGGCCTTGGCCTGGCGTGACAGGAACCGGGCCGAGGCGGAGCTGGAGGAGGCGTTGGTCCGGGCTTGGACCGACGCGGCGGCGGCATGGGCGCGAGGCAGCGCGGAGCCGGCTTGGCACGAGATGCCAGAGGGCATGGTGGTGGAGGCGACTGTTTTTGAACCGTCGTCGGTGAGAGAGCGCGACCGTGGGGGCCAGCCCGAGGTGGTGCTCCTTGACCAGGAGGTCATGGAGGTGGGGGCGATACCCCGCCGCGAGCCGACATTGTCGAGCGCGCGGGGGCTGATGGTAGTGGAGGCGGCGTCCCAGAGGGGGCGCTGCTGACGGCGGCGCCGGAGGCGCCGTCGGCTATCGAGGAGGCACCGCAAGCGGCGGTGCCTGAGGTGGCGACGCAAAGCGCCCCGGTGTCCGAGGAGGTGCTGGCCTCGTCGCAAGCGGCCAGCGGGGGGCACGCCTTGGTGCCCCGGCAGAGCGGGCGCCGAGCTGCCGTGCCACAGCCCACGCGGAGCGGGGGCGTGGCCATCTTCGGGCCCCAGACCCAGGAGGGGTGCTGGATGCCGTCAGCCGCCGTCTGCGAGGCCGGACGGAGCGCTTTGAGGCCTTTGCCCAGGCGGAGACGGAGCGAACGCGCGACCTAGAGCGCGCCGTCCTGGTAAGTCCTTCTTCTTCTTGTTCTCTTGAGATTTTATCTCTGTGGGGGCGCGCCAGCGCACCCACTAGGTGTAGCCCCCGAGATTCGGGGCAACTGTGTAAAAGTTAGGCCAAATCTTAGGCCTTGTGTTGACTTTGGTCTTCATTTCAGCATCTTGACGCCTTCCGGGTTGAGGCCTACAACAGGCTCTTGGGCAAGCATCGGGAGCTCAAGGGGCGGCTTGCTGCCAAGGAGGAGGAGCTTCAAGGCCGCAGCAGTACTTTGTCGAGCTCTTCTCTTCTAGTGGGGCGCGCTAAGCTCCATTGGGTGTAGCCCCCGAGATTCGGGCCAACTATGTAATAGTTGGGCCAAATCTTAGGCCTTGTCTTATTTTTTCTTCCTGCTGAGTTCTTCTTCTTTGCAGCCGAGGTGCTGTCTTGGCGGACCCGGCTGTTCCGGGCCGGTCATCACTATGACCAGCTCGTTGCTGATTCCGGCCGTCTCGACATCGAGGCGGCGCAGGTGAGGGCGGAGGCGGCTGCCGCCCGGCGGTCTCTTGACGAGGCCAGCCGGCTGCACGAGCAGCTGGCGGGTCATAAGAGCCGCCTCGAGGCCGAGGTGGAGCTTCTTAAGGCGGAGGCTGCCAAGGCGGTGGAGGCGCAGCAGGCGCTGGTTGAGGCGGACCAGCAGCACGGCCAGCTGGCCGACGATAAGGGCCGGCTCCAGGCCGAGGTGGAGCGTCTGCGGGAGCAAGCCAACACGGCGGATGAGGCCCGCCAGGCCGAGGCTCCCCGCCGTGAGGCGGCCGAGAAGGCGATCGAAGACAAGAACGCCGAGCTTAAGGCGGCCCTTGCTAATGCGGCCGACCTGGAGAAGGCGCTCGGGGAGCGGGACCATGCCTTGGAGCGGGAGCGACGTGGTACGTTGCTCGAGGCGCAGCACCTGGAAGAGTCCTTCTCCAGTAAGTGCTGATTCTTTGTTGTTTGCCGGGTCGGGACCAGGCCCTTTCTTCCTTGTTGCCCTTCTGTCTTGCTTCGCCTTTGTCTGTAGGGGCCTTTCCAGAGACGCAACGGCTGGCGGAGGAAGCCGTCCGCTATCAGCGCGACCCGACCGGTGTTGTCGGGTCCGGGACGGATTTGCTGACGGCTTGGACCTTCCCGGAGATTGTTGCCGCTGCTGAGGCTCGGCTGGGGGCCTTGGGAACGCAGATGGAGCGGCTGTCCCGAGCCGGTACCGCGATGACGGCGGCCTTGTGGCCGGTTCCGTCCATCCGCGCAGCTTCACGCATTTGGCGCGCTGGTTGGAGATGGGCCCGGATTGCCTTGGCGTCTGGCGCATTTCTGCCGCCCGGGCTGGTGCTGAGATGGCGCTCCGGATCGTGCTGTCTTGGCATTCGGATCTTCAGCTGGACACGCTGATGGGTCAGACGGCCGAGGCTCCGGTCCGTGACAAGGGGTTCGGCTCTTCGAGAGGCGGCTGCAGGAGTTGGGTCTTTAAAAACGTTGAGCGCGAGTGAAACACCCACTGGGCCGGCTGGCGGCAGTCCGGCTTGACCGGTTGGTGAGCAGCCGGTTGTGCGGCTAACTTAGTTGACGAGCGTCGGGCCGGGTTGGTCGACCTGGCGGCTTTGACTTGTGTATGAATCGTAGGGGAGCTTTAGCCTGTTGCACTTGCCCGCCGTCAGCCAGAGCTGGATCTGTGGTTTTAGGGTGAAGTGGGAGGGGCCGCGGCTTCCTAACTTGTCAGAAATCACTAAGCGAAGCGGCGGGGTGATGATCAAGCGGGCCAGCCCCCGAGCCCCCGGGTCGAGCTTGTCGATCCGGCGGCCGGGTTTGGTAGTGAGGTGGAGTGAAATATGGACGCAATAAATTGGTCAGCAAAAGGCAGCCCCCGAGTCTCGTCCGGGGACCCTATAGTTTCATATGCTTACAAAAGGCGTTGATACATACATTCGTTCGGCTAACTATAAAACCGACGGAGGAGTTCCGCGTTCCACGGCCGGGTCGTTTCTTCACCGGCGGTGTCCCTCTTGCGCTTCTTCGATTTGCGTGCGTCGATGAGGTAGTAGGTGTTGCGGTCGTGCAAAGCCCTGCTCACGATAAATGGGCCTTCCCATGGAGAGGACAGCTTGTGCTGGCTTGCCTGCTCTTGGACGAGTCGGAGGACGAGGTCGCCTTCGCGGAATGTGAGAGGCCTGATCTTCTTGCTGTTGTAGTGCCTCAAGCCTTGCTGGTAGATAGCCGAGTGGCTAAGTGCCAGAAGGCGCGCCTCTTCGAGCAGGTCGACGCTATCTTTGCGTGCTTCTCTTACCTCTTCTTCAGTGTACATCGCGACGCGCGGTGATTCGAACTCGACGTCGGTCGGGATGATGGCTTCTGATCCGTAGACGAGGAAGAACGGGGTGAACCCGGTCGACCGGTTTGGTGTCGTGCGCAGGCTCCAGAGAACCGCGGACAACTCGTCGAGCCAACTGCCGGGTGAGCGGATAAGTGGCTCGACGAGTCGCGGCTTGATGCCGGACAAGATGAGTCCGTTGGCCCGCTCGACCTGCCCGTTGGACTGCGGATGTGCCACGGAGGCCAGGTCGAGGCGGATGCTGAAGACGGAGCAGTATTGCTTGAGTGCACCCTTGGCAAAGTTGGTGCCGTTGTCGGTGATGAGGCTGTTCGGCATGCCGTAGTGCACCGCTATGTCCTTGATGAACCAAACGGCTGTTGGCCCGTCCAGTTTCTTGATTGGTCTTGCCTCGATCCATTTGGTGAACTTGTCCACTGCCACCAGCAGGTGCGTCATGCCGCCTCGAGCGGTTTTGAAGGGTCCCACCATGTCTAGTCCCCAGACCGTGAAGGGCCAGGCGATCAGTATGGTGCGGAGTGCTGACGCAGGCTGGTGGTTGCGTTTGCTGAAGCGCCGACATCCTTCGCACTTGAGGACGAGCGACACGGCGTCTTCGAGGGCTGTTGGCCAGTAGAAGCCGTGGCGGAATGCCTTGGCCACGATGGACCGAGATGCGGCGTGGTGCCCGCACTCGCCCTGGTGAATGTCGAGGAGGATGTCGATGCCGCGGTCCTGCTCGACGAAGCGCTGGAACACGCCGGTGGAGCTGCGTTTGACGAGCTCGTTGTTGATGATGGTGTAGGCGGATGCCCGACGCTGAACTTCCTGAGCCTCGGTCTCGTCCATGGGGAGAACCCCGTTCTCCAGCCATTCTGATATCGGCAGGGCCCAAGATGGGGCCGTGATGGTGGTGAAGACGGCCACCTGGGTGGGTTCCGATTCGACGGTTCCTGGGCCGGGTTGAGCAGCCCCCGGGTTGGTGGCGGCGTCGGCCGGGTCCGGGGTGATGGTGGCCGGGTTGAGCTGAGCAGCCCCCGGGCTGGGTTGGGCAGCCCCCGGGCCGGGTTCAGCAGTCCCCGGGCTGGGTTGAGCAGCCCCCGGGCCGGGTTCAGCAGTCCCCGGGCTGGGTTGAGTAGTCCCTGGGCCGGCTTGCGGCGCGACCGGGTCTTCTGGGACGCGGATGGACTCGGAGTCCAGCGACGGCTTGACGGACGGCTTGTGCAGGTGCTCGAGGGAGACACCGGACGGGATGGCTTGACGTGACGAAGCGATCTTGGCGAGCGTGTCGGCTGCCTCATTCTCCGCGCGTGGGACGTGGAGGAACTCGCATCCATCGAAGGATCCGGACAGCTTCTTGATGAGGAAGCGATAGCTTGCCATGCTGGAGTCGTGGGCGTCCCACTCTCTGGAGCACTCCTGTACCACCAAGTCCGAGTCACCGTAGCACAGGATGTGCCGGATGCCGAGTTCCTTGGCAAGCTGGAGGCCGTGCACAAGGGCTTCGTATTCGGCGACGTTGTTGGAGGCGGCGAAGTGGATCTGGAGTGTGTAGCGGAGTCGGTCACCCTTCGGGGATGACAGTACGATGCCGGCCCCTAAGCCGAGTCGCATCTTGGACCCGTCTGGCGTATGCGCCAATGCGTCGAGTCGGGAGGCGGCGGCAGATACTGGGTCTCGGTCCAGTCGACGAGGAAATCGGCCAGGGCCTGAGACTTGATCGTGGTGTGGGGCTCGTAGAGGATGGTGTGGCCAGCTAGCTAGATCGCCCACTTGGCGACCCGGCCGGAGGCGTCCCGGCACCCGATGATTTCTCCGATAGGCATCGTGCTGACGACGGTGACAACGTGCTCTTGAAAGTACTGCTTCAGCTTCTTGGCGGTGACGTACACGCCGTAACACATCTTCTGGTAGTGCGGGTAGTCTGCTTGGAGGTGGAGAGCACTTCACTCAGGTAGTAGACCGGACGCTGGACGGCCTGGATCTTGCCCTTCTCCGGTTGCTCGACCGCCAGACTGCGGTCTGACCGCCATGAGGTCGCGGCTATGTAGAGCAACATGCTCCTTGTCGGTTGGCACGGCCAGGGCGGAGTGTGCGGTGGATAGCATGCGCTTGAGGTCTTGAAAGCTTCGTCGCCTTTGTCGCTCCACTCGAACAGGCTTGTTTTCTTCATTAGCTGATGCGAGGTTGCCTTCTCACCCAGCCGGCTTAGAAACCGGGCCGACCGAGGCCAGCAGAGTGTGAACTTCACGGACATCAGCGCGGTCGGGTTGGCTTGCGACGCGCTCGATGGCCTTGATCTTCTCCAGGTTCGCCTCGATGCCGCGTTCCGAGACGAGGAAACCGAGCAGCTTTCCGGCTGGGACGCCGAAGACGCACTTTTCCGGGTTGAGCTTGACCTTGTATTCGCGGAGGTTGGGGAATGTTTCCTTCAGATCGTCGAGGAGCGTGACGTGCTGCTTGGTCTTCACCATGATATTATCCACGTACACGTGGATGTTCTTGCCGAGTTGCGGTAGCTGGCACTTCTCCATGCAGCGTTGGAAGGTGGCACCGGCGTTCTTCAACCTGAACGACATGGGCGCCTGTCCTCGAGCTGGGTTCGGGCTTCAGCAACGTTGGTGGCGTCAACGTCGGTGCCGATGGGAATGCGGAGGCTCTGCATCACGGCGCGCAGCGGGTCGGTCGTCTCCGCTCGAGCCGCAATGGTCAAGCTGGCGGCTCTTCTCGTCTTGCTCGACGAGGAAGAGGCGCCATCGCCGGTGACGAATACCTCTACGCGGGCGTCCATCGCCTCGGCAGTGAATCCGCCGCTGAAATAAAGCGGGGAGTCGGAGTAGCTGAGCACCCCGCTGGGGTACTCATCGGCCGCGAGCGCGTCGGAGATGCGCAGCCCGGTGAAGGAAGCGGCGAGCGCGCCGATGACGTCGTCCGCCAGAGCGACATACTAGACGGAGTAGGAGAAGGGCCCCATCCATGCTTCCGGCCAGTTCCTCGAACAGCCCCACGGTGGGCGCCAACTGTCGTGGTGGGCGCACGGCAGATGCCAAGGGATGGCTAAAGAGAGGAGGAGGCTCGAGGCCGCTGGTGGGCTTCGGAGGCGAGGTTGATATGCGCGGGCGTGGGACGCCGGACATACCCAGGTTCGGGGCTCTCCAGAGAGATAACACCCCTAGTCCTGCCGAGTTTAGTTGGATGGTGGATAGTACAATGTTGCTCCTGGAGCTGTTTGGAGGAGGAAGGAGGCTAGCCAAGGCTCCGGCTCCTCCTTCTCCTTGGTGTCGCTATGTCTCTGATGAATATCTTGTGTTGTATGTGTTCCGTCGATGCGGACTCCTAGGGGGTTTTATAGACCAACCCACCCAGGGTTGCAATGGTAATATGCCGAGTCGGTGGGTCCGTATAGTCGGTGTCCGGGGTGCCGGGCTGGGTCCCACTTGGGGCTTCTGGTTCGCCGGGCCCCCCTAGGTGCGGGCCCCGCGTGCCTAGGGGGACTATGCGCCGTCTTGTCGATCGTCATGGCGTGGCCGGGTCGAGTCGCGCACAGTGTTCTCCGTCGGGCCTCCGCTTGCTGTCGTCAGCGGTAACGGCGGGAACACTGTTGCCGTGCCAGCCCTAGTCAGCGGGTAGGTAAGGGGCACCGTTGCCACGCTCTGGCTGACCACGGGCATGGGCGGGGGCACTGCAGTCTTGGTCATCGGTGACTGAGGTCTCGTCCCATCGTATGGCCTGGATGGGACGGGAGCTGACCCGTGGCTGGGTTGCCGTGGACGCCACGGGTGGGTTGGCTTACTGGGGAAGCCAAGGCTTTGCCGGGTCGAGTTGCCTTGCGCCAGCCGCTGCAGCCGGGTTGACGTACCTTGCCGAGTCGAGGGTCTTGGCCGGGTTGCACGCCTTGCCGGGTCGAGCGACCCGGCCTGGCGCATGCCGGTTTGCGGGGCGATGCGGGCCCTGCTATTTTTGAAATAGATCCGGGTTCCGTTGCCTGCCCGGGGTTCATCCCCCCGACAAACATGATCCAGGAGACTTGGACCCTATGTAAGAGAAGCTTCCAGGAGGCCACGAGGTAGGGGGGCGCGCCTACCCCCCCAAGGCGTGCCCTCCACCCACGTGGGACCCCTATTGCTCCACCGACGTACTTCTTCCTCCTATATATACCTACGTACCCCCAAACGATAAAAAATGGAGCCAAAAACCTAATCCCACCGCCGCAACCTTATGTACCCACGAGATCCCATCTTGGGGCCTGTTCCGAAGCTCCGCTGGAGGGGGCAACCATCTGGGAGGGCTTCTACATCAACACCATAGCCTCTCCGATGAAGTGTGAGTAGTTTACCTCAGACCTTCGGGTCCATATTTATTAGCTAGATGGCTTCTTCTCTCTTTTTGTATCTCAATACAATGTTCTCCCCCTCTCTCGTGGAGATCTATTCGATGTAATCTTCTTTTTGCGGTATGTTTGTTGAGACCGATGAATTGTGGGTTTATGATCAAGTTTATCTATGAACAATATTTGAATCTTCTGAAATCTTTTATGTACTATTGGTTATCTTTGCAAGTCTCTTCAAATTATCAGTTTGGTTTGGCCTACTAGATTGATCTTTCTTGCAATGGGAGAAGTGCTTAGCTTTGGGTTCAATCTTGCGGTGTCCTTTCCCAGTGACAGTAGGGGCACCAAGGCACGTATTGTATTGTTGCCATCGAGGATAACAAGATGGTTTTTTTATCATATTGCATGAATTTATCCCTCTACATCATGTCATCTTGCTTAAGGCGTCACTCTGTTTTCATTAACTTAATACTCTAGATGCATGCTGGATAGCGGTCGATGAGTGGAGTAATAGTAGTAGATGCAGGCAGGAGTCGGTCGACTTGTCTCGGACGTTATGCCTATATACATGATCATACCTAGATATTCTCATAACTATGATCAATTCTGTCAATTGCTCAACAGTAATTCGTTCACCCACCGTAAAATACTTATGCTCTTGAGAGAAGCCACTAGTGAAACCTATGGCCCCGGTCTATCTTCATCATATTAATCTTCCAACACTTAGTTATTTCCTTTGCTTTTTTACTTTGCTTTTATTTTACTTTGCATCTTTATCGTAAAAATACCAAAAATATTATCCTATCATATCTATCAGATCTCACTCTCGTAAGTGACCGTGAAGGGATTGACAACCCCTTTATCGCGTTGGTTGCGAGGATTTACTTGTTTTGTGTAGGTGCGAGGGACTCGCGCGTGCCTCCTACTGGATTGATACCTTGGTTCTCAAAAACTGAGGGAAATACTTATGCTACTTTGCTGCATCACCCTTTCCTCTTCAAGGGAAAACCAATGCAGTGCTCAAGAGGTAGCATACACCACTATATGCCTTCAAATATGCCAGGGGCTTTGTTTTACCCATAATACGGCAATAAAGTTCGAACACCTTCGCGGAAGTTCGGCACCCTGAACCTATAGCATTATATGCAATAGCTCCGAGTCATGTCTTGGGTCAATAGTTGGGTTTGCCCGGCTCCCATGTTTTGGTACCTTACGTTCCGCTATATCGGCTAAGGTAGCACTAGGAGAACTACTGCAATTGTGTCCCAGTTCTTCCGGAGGAGCACCTCAGTAGAGAAAGCCGAAAACTGACTTTCATGATACGGCGTGAGCTGGTCAGCTGTTCGAGAGGTTGTAAAATCATTAAGGATTTCTCCCGTGTAATGCCATAACCAATGCAGCGTGCGATGGATCGGTTTTTTCTTCCGATCAGGTGCTTATAGAGCCCCTCGTGCGGTCTTCCGAACACCAGGGGCTGCGCCTACCTTCCTAAAGCTCCTATGGCTAAGTGAGAGCGATAAAGCCCTATAGTACGATTGCCAGGTTCGTTGTGCTGAACACCTCCTTCGAAGGACCCAAAACTGGGATAAAGAGTGATTAGGTCTATCCCGAACACCCCCGTACTTCTTACGTGGGGGCAGAAGCCGACGACTGGCCAACTCTCAGGATTAATATATAAAACGGCCACGCAAGAGGATAAACTTTTATATAACAGGCAATAAATAATATAAATGACCTTGTTCAGACGTTACAAAGGACAACAGGATTTGCATTCATGGAAATATAATCTCCTTGTTACATAGCTCCGCTGCAAGGTAGGATCCTTTCAGGACACTCTCATAATATAATTCGGGCTTGCAGTGCTCCTTCCCCTTTGGCGGTCCCTTCGTCATCAGCTTTTCAGCATCCATCTTCCCCCAGTGCACCTTTGCGCGGGCGAAGGCCATTCGCGCACCCTCTATACAGACCGACCGCTTGATGACATCAAGTCGAGGGCAGGCACTCACAAGCCGCTTCACGAGCCCGAAGTAGGTGCTTGGAATCGGCTCGGCGGGCCATAGCCGGATAATCAGATCCTTCATGGCTAGTTCTGCCGCCTTATGCAGTTCGAGCAATTTTTTCAGTTGATCAACAAAAGGCACCGGATAATTCGGTGCCAAAAACTGCGACCAGAAGAGCTTATCCGCAGTGTTCCTTTCTTCGTCTCGGTGGAATTGGGCGGCATCCGATATACTGTGGGGCAGCTCGGCAAATACTCCTGAGAAATCTGAATTCAAAATTAGAAACATAATTTTCTCATCAAATACTTGCTTTACATGGAAAAAGCCTTACCCTCCGCGACCTTCCTCGCCTCTTAGATCCCCTGGAGGGCGCTTTGGGTTTCCCCCCGGGCATCGCTCGTGGCCTGATGCGCCTTGGTGAGTTCGGATTCTTTCTCCATTGAACACTGCTCCAAGATCTCACATTTCTTCACGGCCTCTTGTAGCTCCTGCTCAGCTCTAATAACCCCGGCCTCGTACTTCTCACGAAGAGCCTGCTCTGTGGTTGCCTTTTTCTCGGCCTCGGCCACAGCCTTCTTAAGAGCCTCGACTTCGGTCACCATCCCTAGCGCAAATAATGAAGCCTATTTCATCATACTGAAAATTCATTCGCAATAAACGTGAACAAGACTTGCACATACCTTGTTTACCTTCCAACTGCATTTTCAACAGGCCAAGTTCTTATTTGGCCCGCTCCATACTTCGATTCAGTCCGGAAATCTCCGCAGTATGAGAGGCAGCAGCCGCTACAGACGCCTGCTTATAACAGAAGAGAAATAGATGTCATTCAATTTGTCTTCCTGCGAACATAAATTTGATCCTCTGTTCGGTTCTTTCTTTCACCAAACAGTGTATCAGGGGCTACTATCCACACCATGACACTCTTCGAAACCTCGTAAAACATACCTCAAAACCTTTTATAAGGCTGATACAGGCTCCATTCAGTCCACTCTCAGCAGACTGAATCTTCTCAATCACCGCACCCATAAGGGCACGGTGTTCATCGATGATGGAGGCGCTCTTCAGCGCCACAAACAAAGCATCCGACACCTCTGGATGGGCAGAGGTTGCCGGTGGAACAGGCATGCCCCTCCAGCTGAGAGAGGCTACCTGCCTGATTCTCGAGCCGTATTGGTCTCCGGAATTGCATCCGGCGGGGAGCTGAATTCAAGATGGCCCCCTGCCATCAGCTCCCATGGGAATTTTCTCCCCCATGTGTCCGGCCCGTGAAGTTTGACCTCCAGGCGCCGCCTCCTTTTCCTCTCCTCCTAGGCCGGGGTCCCTCTGGGATGAAGCCTCTATGGTATTCACCTGTTTGAAGGAAGGGCCTTGAGGCGCCCCGCTCTCCACATCCGAGCTCGGTGAATCCTCTCGATGAGGATTGTTTTAATCTGAGGACCTCGCGGACTATGGCTCAGGTTAAAATATTATGCCATGATGAGTCTGGGCGCATAAACGCGTTCTCGATTCAATATACTCACGAATTCACCAGGCTGGGCCTGGGATCCCCACGCCAGGCCGTGTGGCGGCGGCGATGGACTCCTCCGGACGGAAGCTTTTCCCCTTTTTAGGCGACTCGGCCTCCGGGTGTCTTGAGGCCGTCCTCTTCTTTCTTCCCCGCAGGGATTCATCTTCCTCCTCCTCCTCGTCCTCTTCGGAGGCGGAATGGGCATCAGAGCCTTCGGATATTATGTCCGAAGTGCCGCGGCGACGAAGGCCGCCCCGGGTCTTTTTGGCCTCCTTCTCGGCCGTCTTCTTCGGCACCTTGTAAGGCGTCAGAACCAGCATCTTTGTCAGAAGTGGGACGGCGGTTCTTCGGGCAGCGGGGTCGAACAATGGATCCGCTCCGCCTTCTTCGTCCAGCCCTAGGAGAGTTGTGGAAAACACATTAAGCGCTTCCCTTGGGTTATGCAGATAAAAAGTATGATGACTTCATCAACTTGCATGGCGGGATAGTTGGTACCAGCTCTTGGTGAGTCCGCCATGATTTGCTGGACTTGAAAAGCACCTTCCAGATGTCCTTGTGCGAGGAGCCAAAAGCTCTCGCGGGGTTTGGGGCTTGGCCGGATCGAATTCCCATAGATTTCAAGTCCGGTGTTGACAAGGCAGGATCCGGCGAACTAACATCACCTGGACTACATTGACAAGTTCAATGTTCTTGTCTCCCATATCTTTAACGCGCGTCTGGAGCACCGACAATTCGTCGGACGAAGACCAGTTCAGGCCTTTCTTGACCCAGGATGTAAGCCGCAGGGGGCACCGGATTGAAACTCGGGAGTAGCGGCCCATTCCGTACCGTGCGGCTCGGTGATGTAAAACCACTAATGTTGCCACTCCTTGACGGAATTGCTAAAGGTGCCTGTTGGCCATGTGACGTTGGGCATCTTGCTCACCATAGCGCCCCCGCACTCGGCGTGCTCGCCGCCCACTACCTTGGGCTTCACATTAAAAATCTTCAGCCATAAGCCGAAGTGTGGCGAGATGCGGAGAAAAGCATTGCACACGACAATGAATGTCGAGATGTTGAGGAAGGAATTAGGGGACATATCGTGAAGATCGATCCCATAATAATACATGATGCCGCGAACGAACGGGTGGAGGGGAAACCCTAGCCCGCGGCCGAAGTGAGGGAGGAATACAACCCTCTCGTGGGGTTCCAGAGTAGGGACGATATGTCCCGCCGTCAGGAGGCGGTGGCTGATTTTCTTGGCCAGATACCCGGCCTCCCGATACTTGTTGATATCCTTCTCCCGGACGGTAGAGGCCATCCATTTGCCTCCTGCTCCGGATCCGGACATTTTCAGAAGGCCTTTGTGGGCAGACAAGATGAACGCTTGGGCACTGGAGCTTGGGCGGAGGGGAATGGATCGGGAAGAAGAAAGCGTGGGTGCGAAAGGGAGTCCTTATCTGCTTATAAAGGCAGCAGGGATTCTGCGCCTCCCCACTTGCCTGGTAAAACCGCTTATTCCCCAAGCACCATAATTGATGGAGCGGTTGGGTTACCTACACCCGTATTGATGAGAATCCCGTGATAAGGGGACGCGATCTCTGCTTCGACAAGACGTGCCAAGAAAACCGCCTCGCAGTATGTGCAATAGGTGGTTGAGAAAAATGGTTTGAATAATGACCGGGCCGTGGCGTGATGTCATGCTGCAAAATGTGTCAGCAGATTAGATTTGTGGAATATTATTCTCTCTACGGTGGTATGTGGAATTTGTTTTGCAGAGCCGGACACGATCCTTGTGTTCAAAATCTTCTATGGAGTATTTGGAGGAGGAACCCGCCTTGCAATGCCGAAGACAATCTGCGTGCCGGACTCATAGTCATTGAAGCCTGGTTCAGGGGCTACTGAGGGAGTCCTGGATTAGGGGGTCCTCAGACAGCCGGACCATATCCTTTGGCCGGACTGTTGGACTATGAAGATACAAGATTGAAGACTTCGTCCCGTGTCCGGATGGGACTCTCCTTGGCGTGGAAGGCAAGCTTGGCAATTCGGATATGTAGATCTCCTCCCTTGTAACCGCCTCTGTGTAACCGTAGCCTCGTCCGATGTCTATATAAACCGGAGGGTTTTAGTCCGTAGGACAACAAAAATCATAATCATAGGCTAGCTTGTAGGGTTTAGCCTACACGATCTCATGGTAGATCAACTCTTGTAATACTCATATCATCAAGATCAATCAAGCAGGAAGTAGGGTATTACCTCCATCGAGAGGGCCGGAACCTAGGTAAATATTGTGTCCCCCGCCTCCTGTTACCATCCGCCTTAGATGCACAGTTCGGGACCCCCTACCTGAGATCCGCCGGTTTTGACACCGACAACGGACTTCTTAGCAGACTGTTTATCTATGCCGGACCGCTGAGCTGGCGGTGCTGGAGTGACAGACTGCTGGGTTGTAGGAGCAGAGGCATAGGACTGCTGACCATGCGTTGAAGCTATGTCGGGTTTCTGAGCAGGTGGTGCCAACTTGTCGGTGTGCTGAGGAGGCCGTGCCATTGGTATGCTGATTACGTGCTTGCGGACCGACGGACTGATGAGCAGTCGGTTCTGGACCTACAGACTGCTTAGTAGGCGGTTCCGAAGCATCAGACTACTTAGCAATCTGTTCCACGAGGTTGGTCTGCTAAGCATGTGCTGTAGCTGGGTCTCCCCCTGCTGACTCAGCGGTTGGCAACTGAACTGGTGGTGCGCCATCGACAGTTGTAGGCCTTGCCACTGGCTGCTTTGGGGCGGAGGATGACATGGCCTGTACGCCACAAAGTCAGTCTGGCTGATCACAGGTTGATGCATCAGCCCGCGAGAGCTGCTCTGGCAAGGAGAGCGTCATCGGTTGAGGGGCGACAGTGGTTGCTCTTGTCGGGGCTTCAGGAATCTCATCGATGAACTCTATTTCCTTTCGTGGCCACTGGATGTGATGTAACAGTGTTTCTCCCAAGCTCCTTTGCTCATCGAAGTCTCCTAGGACATTCTTCAGGGCAAATTCATTGAATCCAGGCTTTACTTCAGTCACGTAGCACTTGACACATCCCGACTTCAATGGCACATTGTCCAAGAAGAGGCCATCTTCCAAGAAGGGTAGGCAAACCTAGGTTGTTGCACATTTTAATGTACCTTCATAATGTGTAAGCACGCCCTTCAGTCTATGTTTCATTCCAGATAGATCAGATATAGCATCATCACGGGCAGCTGCAGTCTCAGTGTCACTGGGGTCAGCTGATGCACAGCTACTCTTGTGCAGTGTTGTGGCACAATAAGCAGCATCATCCATGCCTGCCTCCCCTCCCATCTGCTGGCTATCTGTCAGTGTTAGAGTCTTCTGTATCATCATCATTGACTCCTCAACATCCTTTCGAACAGTCGGATAAATATCCTTCTTCAACTTTTTAAACAATGCATTCTGCTTCATTTCACTCCTCGCTTTTTTCATGCTTAGCCTCTTTTCTTTGATGAGTGTGAAAGCCCTCTTGTGCGGTACATTAACGCCTATACCCCTTGCACGGCCAGGGGGCTCTTTTGTATCCAGAGCAATGGACAGAATGTCACATGGCCCTGAGTTCCTGTAAAACCTTCCAGGGATCTTGGAAGCCTCTACCATCACTTCATACAGTTTGGCGTCACGTGCGTTTTCAAAGTAATAGGTTCCGTCATCATACCTTTTTGCACGTGCCCGCAAGTAGTCTCTGGCGTGTTCGCCCTTGATTTCACTAAAGGCTGGACTCCCACCCGCCGCTACTGCTTTGTTCCCATATCAGTTTCATGCCGTAGTATCCTGCCACACGCATACGCTGGGGGTGTATGTTCTTCTTCTGAAGTTCCGATTGCTTGAAACTCTTCGCAGCAAACTCTGGAGTTTCCCTGACCCTTTTGAATTCTGCCCAGTCTGCCTTTGTAATTTGGGGGTATGCGGGGATTGGGTCCTTGCCTTCACTCAAGTACTTCTTGTAAAACACATGCTTCCAGTTTCTCCAAGCATCCCTGGCCTTCTTCAGTGCAGCGTGTTCCACCTGCATTCTCCACTGCTCTGGAATGTTGAAGTGATCCATGATCTCCTAGACTATCCTTCACCGTGTTTCTATGTCACCCTTCCGAAACCCCGGCAGATTAATGTTGAGCCTTGCCCTGCCAACAAATCCACACACACTCCTGAACCTCATGCGTGCTTTATCTGGTTCAGTTTGAGCCCAGGACTTTAAATAAATCTCGGTTACTTCATATACACCTTTAGGCTGGTGTGTGGGCTTCCTTGGAGCGTTCCTCTGTGTCCTGACCGAAAGGGTAATTGCTGCAGCTCTATCCCGTTCAAGACTACTTGATCCCTGACAATCTGCTGAAGACCTAGGGTTGTCCGAATCAGATCAAGATACATGGCCTGAATGAGTGTTGTCGCTGCTACTCGGCATCTACAGAGAACACATGCGAAACTCGGGAAAGGAGGTTAAGCATAAAACTAACAACTTGGTATCAAGCTTTCTAAACATGCCATGCAATAATTTAGAAAATGTACGGCTAATTTGTTAAGTTTTTGTGACTCGCGCACCCGTGATCTGTAAATAGGCAGTAACTTATTTGAACAAATATAGCTTATATGTAGTAAGGAAGGTAGATAATGAACATATATACGCTCTCCATTATTTTATAGCCAATTTGGGAACGTACGAAACGAAATTGGAAGAGGGATTGTGAGGAAATATGCCTCACCGTGATGGAGAGCAGTAACTAACTGGCTTCTTAATGCAAACCCGGCCGGACCACAGGAGAGGCGAGGGTTACTCATCGATATGCTCAAGGGTGGCTGGCGAGAAAACGAAGACGGCGAGGCGCGGGCCGCCGTGTGTTGGGAACGACAGTGGAGGTAGGCTCGACGCCGAAGAGCGGGAACATGGCCGGGGTGAGCACGGCGGCGCCGGAGATGGTTCTTCTGTGGATCTGGTGGAGGGGGAGCTGGCGAAGGAGATTGGGTGGACTAGTTGAGTGAAACGCGGGCGGACGGTGGGGGGGGGTCGTTGGCGGCCTAGGTGAAAAGGGTGAAAAATATCACCTGAAAGGCCACAAGAAAGGCCTATGCAAATGGTTGCCTCTAAGCGCTCGTGTGCACAAACAGAATAATTTCGTTTGAAATGAACACGTACTAATTTTGAAATGAAGACGTGAGTTCATCGTTTCTCATCTAAATTTTTTGCACGTAAACCAATCACAATTTTACCACGGGTTTGATTTGCTTGCACATTTCAGGTCTCGTGTGCTATATGTAAGACATTTTTTGGCATTTACCATGCATGTTTGCATATAAATCAATTCCTAGCCGGACTGCATTTCCTGTCGAAAGGGATGAGGATTGCCGTTCGATATGGGAGCATTCAACGGTGCAGACATATGAACCGTGGGGTTTGGGTTCTGGCCAAACAAAATGCATGACTCGGATCGCACGCGCAGTGAGGGGGGCATCGGCCACGGTTTGGTAGGCACACGGCTTTCGTGTGCAAACCGTGTGCTATTTGAAAACATTTTTCTTGGGAGGAGCTATTTCAAAACATATACATGTGGTGTCGAAAGGGATGAGGATCGTCGTTCGATCAAGGAGAATCCAACGGTGCAGACGTACGATCCGTGGGGTTTGGCTTCTGGCCAATCAGAACGGACGACTTAGATCGCGCGCATGGCAGAGGGGTGGGGGTGCATCAGCCACGGTTTAGTGGACACACGGCTTTCGTGGGTGAACTGTGTGCTCTTTGAAAACAATTATATTACCTAACATCATATTTTTGTTCGAACGAAAACATGAGTTCATCATTTCGCCTCCAATTTTTTCCATGGTAAGAAACCATGAGTATAGTGGATAGTTTCATATACTAGTATCATGAATATACAGTACATATGATACTACCTTTAATCAATTATAGCGCATAGCTAGTATAATACATAGAGTATAGTACAGTGGAGAGTGTCATATACTAGTATCATGAATATACAGTACATATGATACTACCTTTAATTAATTATAGCGCATAGCTAGTATAATACATAGAGTATAGTATATGTTACATAGATAGATCATATTTATTGCCATGCATGACACAAATTAGCATCGCATTTAACATGATACAGTATCTACCTACTATATGTTACTCTAACCCTCTTTATATATATTTAATTCTTTGCCACATCAACATATATACTTGCTATTTCCGAGTGCATGATATCGTCGGCTATGATACCACCACTATGGCCAGCCTTATATAGGGAGTATAATATAGTACTATATATATATATAGTATCATGCATATGATACTAGTCTATGATACTACGTATGTACCTTCATAGTGCATATATAGTATCATAGAGTACTACTAGCTCCCTCTGTAAAATAATATAAGAGCGTTTAGATTACTAAATAGTGACCTAAATGCTCTTATATTAGTTTACGGAGGGAGTATATATCATAGATGGCCGTATTTATGGCCATGCATGACACAAAGTAGTATAGCATTTATTATATATATATATACATATGTTACGGTATCTACCTATGTTACTGCTTCTTTGCCACATCATCTTATTTTCTATTCTCGGGTGCATGATATCGGCTATGATACCCCCACTATGGCCACCCTAATAAGGCTAGTCGTAATATGGGAGTATCAAGCGGTATGATGGATGCCAACTAGACTTTTTGGATGATGTGGCACACAGTTAAATGACGAAAGAGAGGGTGTGTGGTATCATATCATGATACAGTATCATATTAAATGTTGTACTACTTTGTGTCATGCATGGTAATTAATAAGGAACCTAAGATACTAAATCATGATACTATGCATGCGCGCATTACAGAGGTATTGCCAATCATATACTAGTATCATGCATATATACTCCCTCCTTTCCGGTTTATAGGCTTATCTCAAAATTTTGGTTTTTCCATTTTATAAGGCTCAATTTGGTTGTTCCCCATCACATGTCCAGATTCCAAGGTGCATTAAATCATTGCATGCAAGTATTAAGAGAAATTTGACCAATGCATGTACTTTATATATGCATGCATGTATTGCAATTAATACATTGGAAAACATAAATTTTGAGGAAAACAAAAGCATTAATTGGGTGTTCTTGCAAACTACAAAAGGTATTCCACCACTCACCATCTACCTTGGTTGGTGAGATTTTTAAATTGAGCCCTATAAGGCTGGTTGTAATGGGGAGTATCATATATATATATATATATATATATATATATATATATATATATATATATATATATATATATATTTACTAGCTACTTCCGTAATGCATAGTATCACAAGTTAACATCTTAGGTTGCCTTACTAATCACACAAAGTAGTAGTACAACATTTAATATGACACGGTATCATGATATGATATCACATCCTCTCTTGTGTGCCACATCATCTAGAAAGTCTAGTTGGCATGCATGATACCGCTTATGATAATACCATTACAACCAGCCTAGCTAATTAAACCGGAAAGGAGGAAGTATGAGACTAGCTAGCCACAATGGAGAGTAGTACACTGGTCACATACACATATCCCTAGACTATATATGTTACTACCTCCATAGTGGGTAGTAACATAAGTGTAGTGTCATGCAGAGCTTCATTTCTTAGGTTACAAACTCATATTGCATTGGAACATGTGATGCTACAATAACTATGAGTTACTGAAACTATCTCTCTCATTAACTTATTGCCACATAAGCGAGTTTGCTGAGTTGGAGTCGGTGTTACTGCTGAAGTTACTCCCACTGTTGCTAGTCTGATACTAGCTAGTCGTCTATTATATACTAGCTACCTCACTAAGAGCATGGTTAATAATACCTATGTTACTCCCACTGTGGGTATGGTAGTCTTATTATAGTATGAGACTACCCACAATGGGAGTAACATAGGTAGTAACATCACACATATCTAGATAAAGTAGATGATGTGGCAAGCAATAAATGAACAAAGAGAGGAAGGTAGTAACATAGCTAGTTACTAGTAGTATGAGTAATATCACATGTACATATCAAGGCAAGATGTGTCTATAGCCTAATAAATGAAGTGTTGCATGTTACCACACATATATGTTACTCCCCACTATAGAGGTAGTAACTTAGACTAGTGTAACACATGGGCATGTTACTAGTCTATGTTACTACCCATTGTGGCTAGTCTGAGTAACATCACACATCTCAAGGCAAGCTGAGTCTATAGCCTAATAAATGAAGTGTTGCATGTTACTACACATATGTCACTCCCAACTATAGAGGTAGTAACATATACGAGTAACATTCTATGTTACTACCCATTGTGGCTAGCTAGTCCTATGTCATTTATTGTGTACTTACTTGTTCTAATAATGCATAGTATCTTAGAGTAGCTAGTATCATATGTCGTACTTTATTTATATTGTCATGCATGACACATAGTAGCATAACATTTATTATGATACAGTTTCATGATATGATACTTAACCCTCTCTTTCTTCATTTAATTAATTCTATGACAGCTCATCAAAATTGCCTAGTTGGCATGCATGATACTAGCTATGATACCCCCTTACTATCAGCCTAGAAAAGGTGTACAGATCATTTGTGCGTCACTTTGTGAGTTTTCATCTGTTTGTTCAAGAAGCGGGGAGAAGTTTCAAACATTTCGGCCACGAGGTGCGGCCACTGGCTTAGGCCTAGTTGGTATTTTAATTATAGAAAATTCAGATGGAGTTCGGACATCATCAAAATCGATGTGTGTGCCTGTGGCGTGCTCTCACGACCCCGTGGAAAAAAATTGGTAAAGTTTGGCACAAGTTTTGATGACCGCTCCTTCCAAACCGGAGCATCTCACATGAAGGATCATGGTTTTCCAAAAGGAGACGTGTCAATTCAAACTCCTGTGGCCGGTGACTTCATCGTTTGGCCTCATAAAAATTTCCACGGTACGCAATCACCATTATACCACGGGTTTGATTTTCTGGCGCATTTCAGGTATCGTTAGCTATATTTAAGACATTTTTTGATATTAACGTGCATTTTGTGCATAAAAATAAAATTACAACCGGAACTGCATGTGTTGTCGAAAGGGATGAGGATCCCCGTTCGATCTAGGAGCATCCAATGGTGCAGACGTACGATCCGTGGGGTTTGGGTTCTGCCAATCAGAAACCACGACTCAAATCGTGGGCGGGGTGGTGGCGGGGTTTGGTACGGCTTTCATCAACGAACCGTGTGCTATTCGAAAACCAAATTGCATATTTTTGTTCACACATACTGTAGTGAGATCAACTGAGTGTGCTACCTCTATAATATAATAATAGTAATAATAATAATAATAATAATAATAATAATAACAACAACAAAAAATAGTTCATATTCATTGCCTGAGCTGACAGCATATCAAGGTCAACATATTAACGGTTCTTATATCAACAGAAAACCGGGAATAACTCACAAATTCAGTACACGCGACAGTTCTAAATTGAACGAATTAAGTTGCAGGGTAGGCATAAAGACTAGTCTTACAGCTTAATTCCCATGTATATGTGGGAACTGGTATCATTAAGTTGACCCCGAATGAACTTGGGGTTTTTGATGATTTTAAACTTCTTCTCTGCTACACTGGTGCGTGATCCCTTGGCTGGCAACTCATCAAATTCATCGTACTCATCCTGATCGGCAACGTCGTCGACACCCAGTACCCTTCTCTTCCCATGCATCGCTAAATGGCCGTTCTTATGCAAGGGGTCTTCCACAAAGAAAATCTGGGTAGCATCGCTGGCAAGAATGAATGGGTCCGCGTGATATGCCATCGTTGTCCTGTTAACACAGGTCTTCCTGTACTCATCAATCCTTACCTGACCAAGAGGGATCCATGCGCACCTGAATAATGCCACCTTAACTTTCACATAGTCAAGCTCCCAAATCTCTTTGATGGTTCCATAGTATACCCTTTTATCAGCTTCATTTACAGTCATGCATTCTATTCGAACAGAGCTGTTCTGATACGAGGTCTTCTTATCATGTTCCTCAGTGTAGAACGTGTATCCATTTATTTCATATGCTTGGTACGTCAGCCTCGTAGGAGATGGCTTTTGTGCCAACCACGTAGCAATGTCGTTGATGGATCCTGGTGCCAAACTATTCTTCAGCCATTCGGCGTAGTTCTTAGTGTGCTCCTTCATCTCCACCTCTGATGAAGGCACCATTTGTAAGAATCTTTGGTGTATCTTCGCCAAGTGTTCTTCGGCATAAGCGATGAGAATCGGGCTGTTAAGCGATCTTAGTCAAATGGGCTTTCTCTGCCAATTCTCTGGTGCAGCCATTTGCGTGCAAAGAAGGACTGGCTTACCTTTCAGCCTTCCCTCGTGGCGAGCGAGGGGCAAACCTATAGGTCTTTGTTTCATGTATTCGGTGCAAAACTCAACCACCTCCTCCGCGGTATAAACTTGTAGGATGCTTGCCTCTGGATGGTTTCGGTTCCGACAAAAGCGCTTCAGGATTTCCATGAACCGCTCGAAGGGATACATGTTTTGAAGAAACACAAGAACACAATACTTTATCTCGTCGACAAGGTGCACAGTGAGATGGACCATGATATGAAATAATGACGGTTGGAAAAACATCTCTAGGTTGGACAATATTCTTGCAATATCATCTTGCATATGATTCAACTCTTCAGGATCTACAACTTTTTGCCATATTTGGTTGAAGAAATCACAGAGGTCAATGAGTGTGTTTCTTATATCTTTGTCTGTCGGATTTCGGGTTCCGGCAGACCCTTGAGGTTCGAACATTGGGGTGCGTGCGGAGATCCAACTCTCCACCGTCTCGCACCTCGCCGAATCGCTGGGACCTAAATTACTAAACGGAACAACACAAGAGACACGAGATTTATACTGGTTCAGGCCACCATTGTGGTGTAATACCCTACTCCAGTGTGTGTGGTGTGGTAGATTGCCTCTTGGGCTGATGAGGAATAATACAAGGAAGAACAGCCTTGCGAGGGTCTGTTCTTGGCGGGTGCGATGAACTGCTAGGTGGGGTTTAGTCGCTCTAGCTACTGGTTTCTTGATGAGGATTCCGATCTCATCCCGGGGGCCCATCCTCTGCCCTGGGGGTGGCTACTCCTATTTATAGGCGAAGGCCCTGGGCCTCTTCCCAAATATTGAGCGGGAAGGGCGCCAACAATTGGCCATTTTGAAGGGGAACAGCGGGTACACTTATCCTGACTAAAGTTGGTCCTCGCCTGCCAAGGCTCTGGTGATGACGCCTGCTTGGGCTCCACGATGACCCCCTTCCAGCCGTTGGGGCTGTTCTTGGTCTTGTTGCACCGAAACGGATGCCTTTGCTTGATGCTCTCGCCTGTGCTTTCTCCCTTTGCACCAAAGAGGAAAGGAGGACACTGCGCGGGCTGGCGCCCGACTGGCGCCCTTGGTCGTCATGGCTTGCGTCATGAGCACCTCGCGAGGTATCCTGCCTTAAACTCTCCACCTCCTCATGAGCCAGCCTGACGAGGCCGTGCCTGAGGAAGCTCCTTGTCGTCCGCCCCGCGAGGGTCTTGAGCTTGCGTTGATGAAGATGGGCCGTGTTGGGCCTCCTTCGAGCCACGCCGCAGGCTGCAGGCGGGCAAGTCTGGGGACCCCCGTTCCCGACGCCGACAAGAGCCCGGGCCCACGGCGCGCCCGAACATGGCCGAGCAGAAAGGCGAAAGGGCAAGTGTGAAGCGTCGCGGGCCATAACAGCCTGCGGCCTTGGGCGCCGCGTGGTGGTTGATTCGACGCGTGCGCACTGCTTCCCCTCGATGCCTCGGTAACCACCCGGATTCGACAAGTCCCTGCATGCAGAGTTGGTCATGATTACCGGTGATCGTGGAGGCCGACAGTTGGCCTTCGCCAGCTATAAGTACGGAACGGCGTGCGCCCTTCCAGTCTATCCTTCTGCTTCTCCTCCTCCTCGTTTCGTCTGGTTGCCATGGCTACGATCCGCCGGTTCTCCAGGGAAGAGAAGGGAAAGGCTCCTCAAGAGGATCCTGACCTGCTCGCCCCAAAGAAGCGGCTTGCTCTCTGGTGTCAGGGAAGTAGCGCTCGCCAGGAGGCGCCCATGCCCTGGTGCGCGCGGCCGCCACCAGGGTTCCCTCTTCCCTTGTACGCGCAAATTGGTGGCTCTGAAGGAGGCGACGCCGAGCACCACGAGCGGCGCCGCCGACAACACCGGCGGGTCACGAAGGTGTGCGTCTTCCCCCCTGGAGTCCACGCCGAGGGCTCCTGCCGGGAGTTTGTGCTTCACGCCGCCACGCCTCCTAAGTCTTGGATTCATCTTCCTTCTTTCTTCGCCTCTGTCGTCCGACAGGGGGAACCCCTGGGACTCTGGCTGCAGCACGCCGGCTGCGGCACCCTCGCGACCGAGGCAGAGGTCGCGGTAGTTGCCCAGGCGAGGTCTTCATGACCACGAGGTCAGCGAGGTCGCCGGTCTGCAGGGCGTGGGGCGCCCTCACGATCCACTGGAGTACGATGGTGCTTCGTGGTGTCCTTCAAGGTCTTCGACGCGGAGGGTCGTCGGCTGGAGTGCTGCCCCGGGGGAGGTGGTCGGGGTCTTGCTGCGGTGAGACAGAGGCCGACCGACCACTCCCTTGGCAGCTCCTCAGGCGACGAAGGCGCCGAAGGATCCAGCGACTCCGCCGAGCTCTTCGCGACGCCGGAGACGAGCGACGACAGCTACGAGCCCCCGAGCCTGCGACGTTCCCGGAGCAGGGCGGGCTCGTCAGGTCGTCGCCGCCCCTGATATGGATGGGGTTGGCGCCGGACCGGGTGGCCCACTGTTGATGATGGCGTCTGCCGCGGCGGTTCCTGTAGGTAGGACTCCTTAGGATTCGCGTCTTTTGTTCCTGCGAGGAGCCAAGAATGTACCCCGCGGGGGCTTGTAAGACGTTTGTAGCTTCGTTTGTCAATATGATCCTTATTGTGAAGCAGCGCGAGATGCTTATTCCGCCTTAGCTTAGTTTCTTCCTTTCGGACCTCGTGATGGCTTGATGCTGTGCCAAGGTCCTGGTCCCAAAGGCGGCTTGACCCGGTCGCTGGTATGCTGGTCGCGATGCCGTGGTCAAGGCCAGGAGGTGAGCGGCCCGAGGTCCGTAAGAGCCTCCGAGTCGTGATGCTCGGGGTCCCCTTGGCGCTCAAGCAGCCATCATTGATGAGAAAGGAGAGCGGCGTTGCTAACACGGGGTTGCATTGGGTGTGGGGATGGTGTTGCGATAACTAGTGTGTCCGGAGGGTGACTTATCTCGAGGGTCGAGACAATGCTTCACAGTGCGGCGCTAGGTCCGTGCCTAGGCCGGCGAGAGATTGCATGGAGAGGTCGTTTCGTGCTCCTTGGAGGGACCCTGCAGGTTCACCACAAAAGGAACAAGAGCTCGCCATGGCGATCGTTAGTTACTTGGGAGAGGCGCGAGAGGCCTCGCGAGGTGTGTTGGGGCACCCGTGAGCCAGCGCGGGACTCACAGGGCCCTACCTCAAGGCGGGTTGCGCCTGGCTCTGGGCCTTATCTTCGAGTGTGTTCCTGGAAATTTGGCGAGATCACGGTGCTCTACATCTTGGTCCCGGCTCTCGGGCTGGTCTCAACCGTCATTTGGCAAGCCAGGTTGCGATGCCATGGACAAGACAAGAGGGTGAGGGCGGAGAGCCGGTAGGAGCCTGAGTCGCGATGCTCAGCACCCCCCTTTAACGCTAAGCTAGGTTAGATGACGAAACTCTCGTCCTCGGGTCCCGGCTCTCGGGCAGGTCTCACCATCGGCAAGCCAGGTCGCGATGCCATGGACAAGACCAGAGGGTGAGGGCCGGAGAGCCGGTAGGAGCCCTGAGTCGTGATGCTCAGGCACCCCCCTTTAACGTGCAAGATTCTGTCACCTAGGAAAAGGCACCAAATAACAAGCATGGTGGAACAAGAGCATAATCCTAAGGAAAACGCAAGAAGGATACATGCCGCTGGGACAGGCCCGAGCGGCTTGGGGATGATGCGGCCCAAGGGGCGCCCCCAACAGGATAGGCTAATGACATGAAATGAAAGGGATACATGCCGGAGGGACGGACCCACGCGTCCTGGGAATAATGCGGCCCTGAAGGCGCTCCCAGCCGGAAATAAAACTTAAAGATGTCACCTGGTGATGTTGGGGACGAAGGGGTGTTGGTGTAGCAGACTCGGTGGGCTGCGGGAGCTGACCTCATGAGCCCCGTGCCCAGGGCCTCGGTAGGATCCGGCGGCGCCGGCTCCTCGCGGGCCATCTCCATCTCCGCCCGGGACTGCAGGCGTGCTCGACCTCTTGAGCCTCCGGGATGGCCCTCATGAGATCTGGTGCGCAGCTGCTGCGTTTGGCGAGCCATAAGGCATGCAGACGTAGCTGTGGGCGGACCCTGCAACGTCCCACTCGCGAGGGGCCGAGACGCTTGAGACGCGGCTCGGTTGAGCCCTGGTATGTCGATGCAGACGCGCAGCCCACCATCCTCGCTTGGATGGGGGGCCACAGTGGGTACGCGGCGGCTGCCCCTCATGACCCTTGACTCCTGTAGCTCTGAATGGCCTTGCCGACGAACTCCCGAGGGTTCGGCCCTCCTTGCCTTGCTCACCTATGCGGAAGCGTGCTGGCTCACGCCTCCACGTGGTGCCCAAGCGCCTCCCTCGTGACCTTGGCGAGGTCGGCGGCCCTCTAGGGGAGAGCCCCCGAGCCCGGCCTGAGGAGGGCACCGGGCGCGCTTTCCTATGCGATGGAAGGAGGCTCCCCTGGCCCGGTGGGGGCCCTGAGGGGCCTGCCTCTTGAGGAGCCGGGCCGGTCGATGTCTTCTTCTTCTTGGGTGCGGCCTCGTGAGGCCTCCTGCTGTTGTGGTCTGGATCTTCTAGCGATGCGGCCTGAAAGGCTCGCTCCAGGGTGCACGCTGCGTCTCTCTCTTCACAGGGCACCGTGATGACCCCGCCGCTTCTTGGCATCTTGAGGACGTTGTAGCCGTGGTGGGTTACGGCCATGAATTTGGCCAGCGCCGGGTACCCGAGGATGGCGTTGTACGGCAGGCGAATGTGGCGACGTCGAAGTCGATGAGCTCGGTGCGGTAGTTGTCACGAGCCCCGAAGGTGACAGGAAGGCGGACCTACCCGATCGGGACCGTGGAGCCGTCGGTGAGTCCGGAGAAAGGCTTGGTTGGCTGAAGCTGACTGTAAGGCACTTGAAGATTGTTGAATGTCTCCACGGACAGGACGTTGAGCCCTGCTCCGCCGTCGATGAGGGTCTTGGTGACTAGCACATTGCTGATGATTGGGGAACAAAGCATCAGGAGAACTCCGGCTGTGGCTGCGCACTTGAGCCGGGTCTGCTGAGCTGAACGTGATGGCGCACGCCCGACCACCTGAGAGGGCGCGTGGCCTCGAGCTTGGGGAGGACTGCATTCACTTCGGGCGAATCTGCTTGAAGATGCGCCGAGAGGCTGGGCTTGACCTCTGCCCAGATGCAAAGCGATCGCACGCGGTTCCTGGAAGCCCCAGCCCCTCGCCCCGATGGCGGTCCTCATTTCTCCTCGAAGCGCGGCGGTGGAGGGAGGCCTGCGTTCCCCTGCGGGCGATCCTCGCGAGGCTGATCCCTCCAGCCTCCCTCGCGAGGAGGGTCTTGCCAACGGTCCTCGCGAGGTTGGTCGCGCCACCCTTGGCGCGGGCCGCGGTCTTCCCAGCGTCCTGCATTTCTTCCTCCTCCTCGGCCGTAGCCCCGGTCGCTGCGCTCGGGGCATCTGCCGACCCTTCCTCAAGCGCCTGACCCGGAGCTCTTGGCATTCATTGGTGTTGTGGGTGTGGAGGTCGTGGTACACGCAGTACCGACTTCCCTTGGAGGACTCAGGCTGATCTCTGCCTTGCTTGGTGTCTGGTTCGGCCGCGAGTTCGGCAGCCCCCTTGCGCTTCACGTCCTTGGCCTTGGACTTCTTCTCCTCAGGATCCGCGACAGGCAGCTCGAGGAGGGAGAGGCGCCCCTCCTCAGCCCTGGCGCACTTGGTCGCCAAGTTGAACAGCTCCAGGGAGGTGCACAGATCTTCATGCATCGCCAGCTCCTCCTTCATCTTGACATCGCGCACGCCGTCGGAGAAGGCAGAGATGATGGCCTCCTCCGTTACCCTGGGGATCTTGAGGCGTGCGTTGTTGAAGTGTTGGATGTACTTTTGCAGGGTTTCCCCTGGCTGCTGCTTGATTCAGCGCATGTCGCTCATGGCGGGTGGCCGGTCGCCAGTACCTTGGAAGTTGGCGATGAAGCGGGTGCGCATCTCGGCCCAGGAAGAGATCGTGCCTGGGGCCAGATTCAGGAGCCAGGTGCGGGCTCCGTCCTTGAGCGCCATGGGAAACCAGTTCGCCATGACCTTTTCATCCCCGTTGGCAGCCTCGATGCCCAGCTCATAGAGCTGGAGGAACTCCGTAGGGTCAGCTGTGCTGTCGTTGCGAGGAGGTAGGTGCGGCTTGAACTTGGCGGGCCACGACGCTGCGCAGCTCGGAGGTGAAAGCGCGGCAGCCCGCCGTGGCAGCGAGGGCCTCGGACGACAGAGAGCTTGGTCTTGCGGGCCTCCCTGCGCCATGGGCCGGGGCAGCGCAGGTCCCTGACGTCTTGGAGTGGGAGCGCGCGGGCAGCTTCTTGTGGGCGAGGAACTTCTTGACAGCTCTGCTCTTGCCGCGCCGGCGCCTGGCGGAGCGGGTTCCGCCAGGGACCGCGCGCCTCGGGGCTAGGGCGCCTTCTTGAGGAGGAGGCGGCTGAGGTGCCCGGAGCTTCGCCATCGCCAGCGGTGCGGTGGCGAGACGGACGGTGCGGGGCGCCTCCTGCTGCAGGCGAAGCTTCGGCGACTTCGGTCGAGCCATTCTTCATAGATGTCGTCAGCAGGCGGTAGCGCAGGAGCTCGTTTGCCGCGATGAGTGCAGCTCGGGCCTCCATGGCAGCGAAGGCGCGTGGCGAAAGAACCAGTGGGGGTGAGCGAAGGCGTGGCGGTGCGGCCATCCCGCCTCATGGACGGGTGCTGGGATGATGCTTGCTGCATGTTCCCCGCCGGGCCAGTGGCGGCGTTGACGGCAGGTGACGGGGAACGACGAGGGCGCCCGCCGACGGGAGCTGTCTGGGCGACATGGGAGGCGAGGGCGGCTCGGCGCTCGGCGCGGGCCCGACGGGCGCCGACATGGTTGCGGTGGTCGGGGAAGAACGAGGCGACGAAGGCAGATTCAGCGCACTTTACCGGGCGCGCCAAATGTCGGATTTCGGGTTCCGGCCAGACCCTTGAGGTTCAACAACACGGGTGCGCGCGGAGATCCAACCCTCCACCGTCTCGCACCTCGCCGAATCGCAGGGACCTAAACTACTAAACGGAACAACACAAGAGACACGAGATTTATACTGGTTCAGGCCACCATTGTGGTGTAATACCCTACTCCAGTGTGTGTGATGTGGTAGATTGCCTCTTGGGCTGATGAGGAACAATACAAGGAAGAACAGCCTCGTGAGGGTCTGTTCTTGGCGGGTCTGCGATGAACTGCTAGGTGGGGTTCGATCGCTCTAGCTACTGGTTTCTTGATGAGGATTCCGATCTCATCCCGGGGCCCATCCTCCGCCTGGGTGGCTACTCCTATTTATAGGCAAAGGCCCCGGCCTCTTCCCAAATATTGAGCGGGAAGGGCGCCAACAATTGGCCATTTTGAAGGGGAACAGTAAGGTACACTTATCCTGACTAAATTTGGTCCTCGCCGCCAAAGGCTCGGTGATGAAGCCTGCTTGGGCTCCACGATGACCCCTTCCAGCCCGTTGGGGCTGGTCTTGGTCTTGTTGCACGAAACAGATGCCTTTGCTTGATGCTCTCGCTGCGCTTGCTCCCTTTGCACCAAAGAGGAAAGGAGGACATCAAGTGGGCTGGCGCCCGGCCCAGGCGCCCTTGGTCGTCATGGCTTGCGTCATGGGCACCTCGCGAGGTACCCTGCCTTGAACTCTCCGCCTCCTCATGAGCGAGCCTGGCGAGGCCGTGCCTGAGGAAGCTCCTTGTCGTCCGCCCCGTGAGGCTTGGCCCCTCGCGAGGGTCTTGAGCTTGCATTGATGAAGATGGGCCGTGCTGGGCCTCCTTCGAGCCAAGCCGTAGGCCGCAGGCAGGCAAGTCTGGGGACCCCCGTTCCCAGAACGCCGACATTGTCCATCAGATTCCTGATGGCCACCGGGAGGATTTGTGTCAACATTACGTGGCAATCATGTTACTTCAAGTGTCCCAACTTCATTTTACCTGAAGTCACATCAATGAGACTTCTGATGTTTGCGGAGTAGGAAGAGGGTGTCTTAACTGACAACAAAAAGGTGAAGAACTGTGTTGCTTCTTTTGTACTGAAATTGTAACTCTGGCGAGCTTTAATGAATTTGTCATCATCTTCTGCTTCACTCTTGCATTGTAATTGATCAGCAAGCATATCGAGCCATGAACCGTCACCATCCTTTCTTTTACCTTTAATCTTGAGCGGAGTACCAAGGATGCTTTCACATACGTTCTTCTCTACATGCATGACATCGATGCAGTGATGTACACATAGAATCTCCCAGTAAGGTAATTTCCAGAACACCAATTTCTTCTTAAACACTTGATCCTTGGGTGTTAGTTTCACCGTCAAAGGGTGGTTCTTGCCAAGCACAACATTAACTTTTTTAGCCATGTTGTGGATCACCACCCCTTCATAGGGTCTTGGGGCTGTAGCTGCCTCTGTCGTACCATCAAATTCAGCTTTCATCTTTCGGTATGGGTGATTTTTCCGTAAGAACCTACGATGACGCAAATACACTGTTTTGTGCGAGTTGGGAAGTCTTCTGCTAGCTGTCCTATCCATGCATGTGACACACCCTACTTCTCCCCTTGTTTTCTGCCCCGATGTGTTGCCTAATGCCGGCATATCTTGAATGGTGTGCACCAGCATGGCATGTAGATCGAAAATCTCCTTTCTGTAAGCATCATAACATTTTACATATCCACAGTGTCAGCAGTTCTTCTACCAGTAGCTGAAAGTAAATGTCGATGTCATTTCCATGTTGCTTCGGGCCTTGGATAATCATTGACATCACAATGTATTTTTTCTTCATACACAACCAAGGAGCTAGGTTACATATGCACAGAAGCACCGACCATGTGTTGTGATTGGTGCTCATATCGCCAAAAGGATTCATCCCGTTAGTACACTCCCCGAGCCTTATACTTCTAGGATCCTTGGCAAAATTTTCAAAAAAATTGTCGATTAAATCCCAGTGAGCCCCATCTTTTGAGTGCCTCATATACTTATCCGCAATTCGCTCATCATGATACCACTGCAACCTCTTTGCCTCTCTAGGGTTTACAAACAAACGCCTCAACCTTGGAATTAAAGGCAAGTACCAAACAACCTTGAACGGGTCTCCTATCTTGATCTCGTCGTCCAATTTGTACTTGTCCTTTGCTCTCCTACGCTTGTATCGTGCATGCTTGCATGTGGGACATGCACGATAATCTTTGTACTCACCACGGTACAATATACAATCATTCACACAAGCGTGTACCTTCTGTACTTCAAGTTCCAATGGGCGAACAATTTTCTTCGCTTCATTCATGCTTTTGGGGAGCACATTATCTTCCGGAAAAATTTGTTTCAAAAGACCTAACATCTTCGTGAAGCCCTTGTTTGATAGACTGTTTACTGCTTTAAATCTGAGAAGCGCCAGGGTGGCACTCAACCTGGAATATTTCTTTTTGCAACCTGGATACAATTCTTTCTTAGAGTCCGCATTAATGGTTGGCAGATCGTTGTACCCAATCATATGCTTATCTGGGCCCTCGAAATCTGCAATCATAGCAGCAAAATCTGGCATATCAAGATCGTCGTCATCTGCGTTGACGTCTCGGTTTTCCAGTGGACGTTACGGCTTTCCAGTGTTCCATTGGTAGCTTGACGCCTCTGCCCGATGTCTTCTCACATGGTTTGGTGCGTAAATCATGTGTGACATTGTAATACCTAACACAAACGACATGTACAAACAGTGTGCCGTATAATACATATATATAGTGCCATTAGTAGTTCCCGACCGTTAGCTTATCTCCACAGTTTCCCCATTTCCCCCAAATCCCTACATAGCCTCCAAATTCCCTCGCGTGGCGCTGACATTGGGGGAATGCGGGCATTTAGTGGTGCTGATGGTTTCGGTGCGGCTGCTCTGCTTGAATCACCGCCCACGGCCAGCGGTTGCCGCCGAAACACTTGCCTAAGGTCATCGAAGGCGGTGTACTACGGATCCGAATCGTCCTGTCAGGTTCCAATCTATCCCGATCTTTTTTACCATGTCCAAAGTATGACTCCTTGTTGAATCCGCCCTGAAGGACCCTCCCCCCCATGAAAGCGATCTGTCGCCGGATCCGGAGGTTGACTCCAGACTCCTGCAACACGATTTCGACTCTGAGTTTTGCGCTACCGAGAAGTACCAAAATCTGAGTTGCGTGCACGGGCACACTCCCGCTCGAGCGTGTATGCACGGAGGGATTCGACATTGGAAGGCGATTTCTCAGTTGCCCCTTAGAGGTTAGTGATAATTAAGTTCATCATTTTACTTCATTTAATGCCACCGCTCATCTAGAATACTATTTAACATTGGCAGGGATATGAGGCTTGTGCCTTTGTTAACTGGCTGGATGAAGAATGGCATGGTAGGGCTCGGAGTGTTATCACCAAGCTCGCAGAAGATAACATAAAGCTGAAGAAGAAACTAGCTAATCTGGAATGTACAATCAGTACGATGAAGCAAGAAAGAATCAATCACAGGCAACGGAAGAAAGCAAGAGACAAGAAGGAACTAGCATGTGTAGTTGCGGTTGTCGCATTAGCCATGTTCTATGCGCTGTTTGCAATGATGATTAGGGGTTTTGTTTGAAAGTATTGCTAAAGCACATCTAGATGTGCTCTAAGTAATGCACATCTAGGTCCTACATCCAGATATTTTTCTTTTTCTTTTTTCTTTTCCTTTCTAGTTTGATTATTACTGGCTTTATCAATAAAAAGAGCTCAATGTATTGCTTGCCAACTGTCCTACTCCGTTCGTACCGATACCGGTGCACAATCCCAAAACTCGTTCCTTGTTTTTGTCCTGAAAAAGGAAACCATCCAAATAGCCAATAGGAGTCCTGCACAACCCTGGGAATTTGGAGAGACTGGGTGAAAATAATTACGGTTGATTATATCAGCGGTTAGATAATACGTCAACCCCCGCTCAATCCCCACTTCAATTGACAGTTCCTCTTATCTTCATACCCCGCTTAAGTGTCCACCATGTTCATCGTCCCCAGCAGGCCGCGCTACACACTGGCACACACTCTGCAGCCATGTCGAGCGATAGCGCGGACGATAGTTCGGCCAGCAGTCTGGCGCCTGATGATAGGTCAACATCGGAATCATCCCGCTCGTCTTCCATGAGTCCGGCGTCGAGCCCAGATCCTGATTATATCCAGTTCATGGAAGGGACACCGCCTCCGGAGTCGTCAGACGACAACCAGACAGACGAGGAGCCGTCGGAGGACGAAGAAGAGGACGATGATGATGAGGAGGAGGAATGGTCGAACGAGGAAGAGGAGGACGACGACAGCAACGCCAATGACAATGGCGGCGGCGATGAAAAGCCAACGGTCAGCGGCAAGAAGCGTCCTCACCAAGACGATGTCGCGGGGCCATCCAACAAGAACAACAACAAGAAGAAGGCCTAAATTAAGCAGACTATATATATATATCTCTGTTTATCATGTCAATCTCATCGCAGACGTTTAGTAATATGTATTCGACAGAGATCTTCTACATTATCGCCAACAGGTTGGTTTGTTGAACTGTGTGCCCTGACAAGCACACAATTCACAAAAAAGACCGTATGGGCTGTCTATAATGATCGCACACAATTTTGGTTACCGACCTGTTTGCCGGGTATCACACACATCTTATTACGCCGAATCGTTTGTGTTCACCTCACTCATCGCAAACGGTTCATTGGAGTGAACTGTATGCCATATATCGCGCACACCTTGATATGGTTGCATGTTTACATTGTTACGTCATCGCCATAACAGTTAAATGCAGATCAACCGTATGCCCCTCATCGCACACACAACTAAAATCTGAACCGTGTTTGATCTATCATTCATCGCGAACATTTTGCATCATTTCTGACGGTTTTCATACAACACCATTTGCAATTATTGCATCGCACACAATTTCTCGAAGGGTCTCTGATCTTACTGTCGCGTTAGCAGCATCTTGCAGTAGTGCCTCCTCCTTCGCCAACACCATCTTAGCAAAGTCTTCTTTTAAAATCTGAGCTCATTCTCCACCTTCAACTTTTTATCCCACATCTTGAAATATGCTTCAACGTCGACAAGACTTTCTCTAAGCCTAGCTGTGTTCACTTCCTCATACATGCTCCAAAGCTTCGTTAGGCAGATCTTCAAAGACTGTGGCCACTCTTGATCAACCCACTCCAAGTAAGAACACTTCCGTTCATCCTATAAAATTTAAAACTAGATCAGTAACAATTGTAGGGGAAATGGGTTTATGGCAAGATAGAAAATCACCAATGCTTATTTTGAAAAACTGAAGAAACATGTTAATTATGACATATCTTCTCAAAAAGATCAATGTGCAAATGAAATAATTTGTACTGAGACAACAACCAAATTCTGGAACATCAGAAGCTATAATTAACTACAAGGACCCTACAAGTTCTTACTCATGTACAATAAATAACAAATTGAACATTTTATGAGGAAGCTAAATATAACTGCAACAACATAGCGATAGTGTCTGGATGAGAAAAATTGATACTAACGGGTGTGTACATGCACAAATTTAGTAACATAGAACTAATAGCACTAAGGTCGTCCACTATGTATGCCAAAACTGGTGTAAAGACAACTATTTCTACATCTCGCACCGGTGCCCTGAACTGGCGAGCCGATGTAGCGGAAAAAAATCAGGGACCCGGACTCCGGAGCACGTAGTTGCTCTGATGCCCGGTTCCTTCGTGCCATAAAGATTTATTATTTTACTGCTTGGCTACTCGGATGTGTGGACCAAAGTTGGCTGCACAAACTACTGAAGTGGTGCCAAATAAAGCACCGCTGATGAGATGGCAACAATTGAAGATACTAGGTATAAACTGTGACATTGTCTTAGGATGCGTTTGGTTGAAGGTGTGGTATGAATGGGGTGGGATTGTGACAGTGTCTCAATCACATCTAACAAATGATTTGTAACAACGGAAGAGGGTCTAACCTTCTCTGCATATGCCAGAAACTTCCTCCCAGTGTCCACAGAATCAAACGCAAGTAGCTTCACGCTTGGAGATTGATGGTGACAACGAGCAGATAGATCTTTAGCCACCCCGCTCCATTCGTTGCCACTGATGGTCTTAGGGAGCTACAAGAGGAAGAAACGACTCAAATTGACCTCTAGTGCCAACAGGTGACACAAGGGGGATTTACCCAGGTTCGGGCCGCGAGGATACGTAAAACCCTAGTCCTGCTTTGGTGGCCTCCTTTTATAGGAAGGGGTCACCACAGTGGCAAGCAGGAGGTGGAAAGGGTACATCGTTGCGAGGTTATCCCTCGTATTACAGGACAAGACGCATTTAATGCAAGGCTTAGGTGTCCCTTCGCTTTATTGGGGACGGGGGCGAGTCCCGTCCCATCCGTCGTCGCCCCTCCTTGCTTCAACACGCACCCTGGCCAGCGATGCATGCGGTGCCATGTAGGCAGGCAGGCAGCTGAGGTGGCGCGATGGTGGAGCCTCCACGAAGGATTGCATGCCGCCACGTAGGTGCCTGCCCAGCTGGTTGGGTCGGCATTGCATCTTGACAATGGTGAAGACTTATCTGGTGCGGGCTTTGTGATGGCCCAGCTGGTGTGTGTTGGCGGGGGCCTTGTCAGGTGGCCCGGCAAGGGTCTTGCTGTGGCACGCTGGCTTCCCCGGCAAGGGTCTTGCCGGGTGGCCCGGCAAGGGTCTTGCCGTGGCGCGCTGGCCTCCCCGGCAAGGGTCTTGCCGGGGGTCTTGTGGGTTTCTTCGATGAGGATGGTTGTCTTCTTATCCTCATTTGATCTTGAGCATTCTATGTCTTCACAAAGATCTGCATACCACCACGGAGGTGCCTCCCGAGCCCTGTCCCAACGCATTTGTGAATGTTGGTGGGCTCAAGGGTGAGTCATTCGGCTGGTGTGGGCGGGCTGCCCCGGCAAGGGTCTTGCTGGGGCCGCCGAGGCCGCCCGTCAAGGATCTTGCCGGGGGAACCTGCTTCGTCCCTCTGCTCTTTGTGGTCTTGGGCTTGGCGTTGCTTCATTTGCATTGTGGCCGTCTTGGGATTTGGTCTTACCTTGGCTCACCTTCCTCGTTCTGCTTGCTGTGGCCGTGGGCGCGGCTCTGACTGCCCGTGCACAAGTAAAGGGGTACAAGAATGTGCCCCTATTTTTGTACACCGACAGAAATGGGTCTGGGCTTCATTCTCACCGTTTGACCTACGATTGGCAACAACTGCCTTGTCCAAGGGAAAATTGTCATACCATTCTAAGGTTAAAACAAGGTTTTGATCGTGGTCGCTCTTACTATGGGTTAGTCACTCAGATTTACCATCCCATATATCCATGATAATAATAATAGTAAGTCGGTATGGTGATCAATCCATTCCGCACCCAAATCATTACCTTGAATATGTTTTAGCGAATCTCGCATTCTAACACTCGGTCATCCTCACAAGCATTTCAGAATTTCCCTTGTCGATGAACCAAGTTCGGGTATATCCGTTGGTTCTGCAAGCCAAACAAAACATCTATTGTTTCTTCACACTCTCAGGTTTTGCCCAACTCCTATAAGATCGTTCGTTGATAAAGTTGTATATTCTTCCAGGGTTTTTCTCCTTCAGCAAGAGTGTGCTTGCTTCTTGGCAGGTCCTGGAGCCTGTGGGTTATGGGCCCACCTCATCACATTTATAGCTTCAACTCATCCTGGGATTACAATTGCTCCATACTACCAACTTTATACCTCCTTTATATCCAATAGTACTTCATCTCTGCATATTCTTGGGGTATCCCACATATCGAGATAAAACTCATACTTATTTTGTCTGAAGTACACTCCGTGGAATATCATTATCTTTTCCAGGCGTCAAGTGTCCTCATAGGGTACTACCACCCTTAAAATGCACAAATTCATCCATAGACCATATTTCTCATATCCTCGAAAATGGTCAAAATATTTATTCATAGAGTAACAACTCGTAAAATTCAACGTATGAAATCATGACACATGAACTTTATTGAGTTGATGAATTTATTGTACTCTCTTGCATTTCCATTACATGCCTCAACTCAACACCTGAGTATAAAAGAAATGTTCCCACTACTACTACTATATTTCTCATAGACTCAATTATTTAACACGAATATCCTCATCGGGACAATCTCTGGCAAAGTGCCCTGCTTCATTACAGCAGAATCATATTACTTCTGACAAGTCTCATGGTTTCCTTGTGATTACATAGCCTCCTTGGGTCCTCGCCTTCCTTTTTGGGCAACCGCTGAAGTAGTGCCCTGAATCTTTGCACCTGAAACATGTGATATGACTCAGGTCCTTCTTTGTAGAAATTAGGTTGTTCCTGGAATCCAATCTATTTCTCTTCCTAGACTTTTACATGCCAATCAAGGCTTCTATTTCCTGTGGGCCATACTCTACTTCCACTGTCGGAAATGCTACTAGATCCCCATTCAGACAGTTCTAGGAGATGTGTCCTTCTCCACATGAATAGCATGACTTGGTGCAGGGTTTAATTGGGTCTTCTTCGGGTGTGTCCTCCACCTCTTCCTTCATCACAGGTTCTTCTAAATTTTCCATGAGGGCTCCTTTCATTGGTTCTTTCTTCTGCTGGATGGTTCTTTGTACCATGGGGTAAATGTGACCTTTGGCGGGGGTAGTGGGTAGTCCCTTCACACGAGAAACAAGCAATCTACCTAGTTGGGCATTCTTCATCTGGGTGACTTTCTTCACAATGAGGGCATTCATCCTTGTGTTCTTTATGGTTGTGTCCTATTTCTCCACAGAGCTTGCATGCACAAGGTTTCTTCATATCATTTCCATAAGGCTTCAATTTCTGGGACACAAGCTGAGACTTTGGCAGAGTCAACTTAAATTCTTCCCAAGTGATTATCCTTTGCCATCCATTGATGGTTTGGTACATCCTCCACCAAGTAGCAGCACCTCTTTCAAAGCACTAAAGAGGATGCTGGGACATATCCTTTCCGGCTATAGTGTTATTCTTCGTGTGATCTTCCATGTTCTGAATCCATCGGTTCGTCTCCAATTGAGTCATCGGTCCAGAAAATATGAGTTCATCTCCATTCATCCTCTATTGGTTCCAAGGGTTTTGGGGTGAGATAAGAGAGATAGAGGGCATACACACAATACAAACAATAGTTTTGAAAAGACGGATTTTATTTTGTGGCTGTCAGAAAAACATCAAACAAATGACAGCTCACAATCATCGCATCTGACATAGATATATAATAAGGGTTTCGTCTTCTTCTGATCGTGCTTGCCAATTTTCTCAAGTTCTTCTACCAGGTCATTTCTGTTGACGCGAAGTCTCTCGTGATGTCCTTTAATATTCCGGAGTTGCATTCCAAACTTATGGGTTTCAACACCCTTGGCATGAACCATGGTCCTACTGTCCTTCAGTTCTCGACGAATCTCTGGTATCTCAAAGTTTTGCTCCTCCAACTTGGCTACTTTCAGCTTCTGGGTCCTAAGTTCTTTACGAAATTCTTCCTTGTCAAATACGGCTTCCTAAAGGTCCACCCTAAACATCTTGATGTAATACTCCAAATCCTGGTGATACACCAGCTAAGGTTAAAAAATTCATCTTTTGCTAATAGGTGCTCCATTAGCCCTTTTGTCATCCAATCCTTCCGAAGAAATGCATGCTTAACTCAGCATGGTGACATTAGCATAAGCGGGCGGTAACCTCATGGATAGTCGTGTTTATGCCCATATCATTTCCATGAGCTATCATTCAATAGTTGATATCTCCTGCCTTAGGGTTTCCTTGACAAAAACTTTGAGTTTTAATGCTCCATGTTCCGGTCTTTCTCCAACACACCTTGATCTCGGGTATTGACAACTTCAATAGTCTGACAAGTTCCATAAGGGTATCCTTCCTCGGTCATACCAATCTGGAAATTCTTTAGAGCCTTCAAATTCTACTAGTCTTCTGAGTCTTCAACCGTTGTAGTTTCCATTATTATAATGCACGGTAAAATCCTCTTCATTCCGAAGTGGTCTTAGTTGTCCAATATCTTGTACTTCTTGGAGTGGTCTATCAGTCGAATCTTCGTGTGGTCAAAAGGGGAAAGGGGTATAGTCAAACTAAAAGGGAATATTTGATAAAGCTCAGAAAAGAAGAGAGGTAAAAGATCTTTTCGAAAATAAAGTTTTAGAGAAAATCTTTTCCTATCTTGCCAGTTTCTAGGGTCACGTTCACGTCCTCAGTCAACATGTGCTCTGATACCATCTTGTAGCGACCCGATCCGAATGGATCGAAGTCTTTGTGCTTAAGTGTCATCCCTGGATCGGTATGCTAACACACACAGTACTCGAGGATTTATAACAGAGGTAAATCACATGTATAAAGTAACGTAAATGTTGTTACCTCAATCCATGGAGCGGAAGTAACAACAAAGTTTTGGAGTTCCCAACAACGCCAACGACAAAGTCGAGTGTAAACATCGTAACCCTAACATATCACTTACTCATAGTAAGAATCCTGCAACATGAGACGTTGCAGCCATGTAGGTCAGTACATTGAATATACTGGCAATTTCACACCATAGAGTAATAATGAAAATGTCTATCTCTATATGCATATTTGGCTGGTGGAGGCTCTAAGTTTAATTTTTGCATAAAGCTAATTTTTCCCTACAACAAAGGAATAAATTTTATTTAACTACCAAATTTATACCATTACTGAGAAGGTTCCTCCAACTAAATCCCAAATTACCCAAATCATTAATAACCCAAAATTTTCATTAAATAGAGTGATGAGATCAACTAATAATTCAAATACCAGATACTCAAATTGTCCATAACCGGGGACACGGCTAATCATGATTAGTTTATACACTCTGCAGAGGTTTGTGCACTTTTCCCCACAAGACTCGATCTCCTGCGTTGAATTTCTCGCACTACATGTTGTTTGAGAAACAGATGATCGAGACATAGTCTTTTCGAAGAATTAAATCTTTACTCTGGGTAGACAGTACCACCTACTTTCCCCTACATCTGCTAGCCTACCAATGAAAGAGGTCACACAACATACTCAACTATGCTAGAGCCCATAATGGCTTGTGGCTGCACACGGAAGTTTCTAGTATGAACAATCTTATGATCCCTTTGAGCCCGGGTGGCATTCCATAGGGTAATCACACGGGTACCTCGGGATCCCCTTGGGCAAGCACTGAGTTCTCCAGGTGCCCAGGCAAACCACTGGGTGCTCCAGGGTGCCCCAACCATTCCACCCAGAAGTGTATTAAAGTAGCCACCTTAAGTTTCCCTTAGGTCATATTACTCTCGCAACTTTCATGAATCTCACATACCAATCCACGTCTACGAGCATGGCTAAGCAATAAGTAACAAAGCGTATATTCTCGAGGTGAAACAAGGGTAATAGGTTCCTACCTCATGAACTACATAGCAATGCCACAATTCCCAATCCTACTCATGCAATATTTGAGAATGTAACTAATGCATAAAAACTGGGTATGCAAAATATGATCAAAGTGTGAACTTGCCTTGTACTGTTGATGAAGATCCTTCGCACTCATAATTCCTGATAGTTCGACTCGTCACACTCTGTTCAATCTATCGTATGCATGCAATTATAATCACACATAAGCAATCACTCAAAAGATCCAAAAGAATGAAGAAACACTTCGGAAAACATCAAAAACCATCAAATTAAACTTCTATACAGAAACATATTTTTAACAGTAGAAAAATTATGTGAGTTTGATCTTAACAGAAAGTACATGTCAAGAGTTTTGCTTTGCAAAAAGAATCAAATAAATTGGAATTGTAAAACTCAAGTTATGAACAAAAGTTCAAATTCAAGTTCCAATTTTAAAACATTCAAAAACATGTTTAAGTTGATTACCTTGATATAAGGGATCATAACGAAGAAGTGGGCGTTGGTTTCTTGGATTTGGAAAAGCGAGTAAAAAGTTGTGCTAGTTTGAAAAACAGGGGCTAATCTCTAAATAAACTAATTGCATCTGGGTCCATGGTGAAAATAAACGAAAAAAGAAAAATCTAACGAACGAACGTTCGCTACCGAGACCTAACGAACGAAAACTTTCACTGAAACTAACTAACCAGATAACGTTCGCTATATAACTAACTAAATAAAACAAAACCGGGTTTAAACTAAAAACCGAAACCCTAAAGAGAGAACCGGCGAACCGGGGACGGTTTATTAACGGTCAGGCAGAACTGGCGATTCGACGGCGGCAGCCGTTTCCGGCGTGAAGGCGGCGGCGGCGACTTGGATCGGGGCAGCGGCTCCTGGGTCGGCGACCTCAAGCAAAGAGGACGGCGGCGGGCTCCGGCGGCGGCGGCTTGCGGCGCTGGCGCGGGGCAAGGCGCGAGCGATGGCGGCGTGAAGTGTGGGGCAACAGAGCTGGCAGTGGCGTGTGGCGAAGTGCGGGCGAGGCGAGGAGAGGCGCGGTGGCGGGATGAGGAGGAGAGGCGGCGGGGCAGCTCCTTATAAAGGCCTGGGGGTGGGCGTCGGCCTGCGGGAGGGGACGCCGAGGGCGTGGCGGCACCGGACTCCGGGAGGAGTCCCGGTCGGGCATGGGGACGAAGGCAGCGGTGGCTTGGGCTGGCTGGGCTTCGGCCCAGTTCGGTCCGATTTTTTTTAAACAGAAACAACAAAATAAAAAATAAAACCAAATAAAATTAAATATGACATAGGCATATAATACATCAAAATTTTCAGAAAAAGATTTTCTACAACATGAACAACTTTTCTAGCGTCAAATAAATTCCTCAAAAATTTAAATAAATCAAACAGTGCTACTGGTTTATTTAAAAACCAAATAAAAGTATTTTAAAGTACCAAAATGATTTCAAACCCATTTTTCTCCAATTTTCTAACGCAGGGAATCATTTTTCCCTATTTTCCATATATTTTATTTTTGGAGAAAAATAATTTGAATAAAAACCCAAATAACTCCAAATTGAAAATAATTTCAAAGGGACTTTAAGTTTGATACTTTGAAACTTCCAACTCTCTTTCTTAGCATTTGAAGAAGTCATTTTATCTTCTCTCATGAAACTCACTGAGCTGCATAAAGTTTTTGAATTTGGAATATTTCCAAATGGAATTCAAATATTTTCAAAAACCCTTTTCATTTATTTAAATGGAAGAAGTCATATCATCTTCACTCTGGGGTTTTGTGATGAAATGAATTTGAATTCATGGAGATCATAAAATGCAAGGTGAAAGTTTTGGAAAGTCCTTTTATTCCCTCTCATTTAACTTTAAAAAAGTTTCAACTTTCACTCAACTTCGCACAAGCAACCACATCACAATCAAACAATCAATAAAAACTATTTATTTATTATAACATTCCAAAATTTAGAATTTTGGGATGTTACACACCTATTTGAGAGAACCAAAATTATGCCATGACTTGTTAGAATTGCTCTCTATGCTTCACTTAAATTTTTATGAGCTATGGATTTGCTCTAGTGCTTCACTTATATCTTTTTTGAGCATGGTGTGCGTTAGTATTTTTGAAGAAATGCTCTCTTGCTTCACTTAGATTTATTTGAGAGTTAGTAAAATTTTCAAGAAATTCTCTCTTGCTACACTTAAATTAATTTTAGAGAAAGAAATATTATGCTCATGATCATCACTTATATTTGTTTGAGCTTAAAAGCAACACACGAAAATTAGTTCCAAAGTGATAGATATCTAAGAAGGATATAATAAAAACTTTCATGAAGATCATTGGACAAAATAAACTTGATTCCTTGTAATAGTTTTGAGATATGATGATGTGATATGTGAGTCATGTCGATGAGTACTTGTGCTTTAGTAAGAATATTGGTGTTAAGGTTTGTGATTCCCTATGCAAGCACGAAAGTCAGTAATCATGCAAGGAAACTACATCCTACTTGTGGTGCATTATTTTGTGTTAATTATGCTTAATGCTCGCTTATGAGATTATTCGTTTCTTGGTTGGTCGCTTCTCAATCTTTTGTTAGCCTTCATTTTGCACTAAGTATGATCACTACTTGTGCATTCAAAGTCCTTTAAACCAGTTTTGCCACATGAGTCCACTATACCTACCTATATGCAGTATTCTTTTGCCATTCTAAGCAAATTTGTATGTTCCATCTCTAGTATTCAAAATAAATTTCTCTTTTGTGTGCTCGTACCGCTCGCGAGGTGGTGATGGGTGGCTAATATTTTCCATGCTAGATGTGTTATTCTCACGATGATTGTTTATTCACTTGTCATTGCACGAGAGTAAGGCAAAGGTATTAGGGATGCCCAGTCCTGAAATGAAAAATGAATTTACTTTATGTTGTCAAATAATAATTCCTCGGAAAGTGTTGGTATGGAAGGCACCCATGGATACGGTTAGCCATGGAAAGTGAAAGTATGGTGGAAAAAGGAATAAACTTTAATTTCTGTTTAGGAACCGCCTATGATATATTTAGCATGGAAAGTGTTGGGAACTCTAAGACATTTTCGTTGGTGGGAAAAGTATGCCTCTCAAAATGTTTTTATCTCTCAATTTTTGCTTTGAGCTCTCGCACCTCTACAAATCCCTACTTCCCTCTGCGAAGGGACTTTATTTTTTACTTTATGCAATTTTTATTTTTAATTTGATTCTCCATCTTCTCTTATAAAGCACCAACTAGGGGGCACTATGATCGTACTTGAGCATTGGGTATAGCTAATATGCGAGTGTGTTTCATGAATGGATCAATGATTGAGCATGATGGGCTAGGGATAACTTATTTTATCGTTGATATTTTGAAAGACATAGTTGCTTGTTGGTATGCTTGAGTATTTAAGTTATCATCTCAAAACTAGACGATTGGTTTGAACAATATAAAAGTCCAAATGTCCATGCTATAAATAAAAGAATATGAGATGACATGTTAGGCAGCATTCGACATCAAAATTTCTATTTTTATCATTTACCTACTCGAGGACAAGCAGGAATTAAGCTTGGGGATGCTGATACATCTCCAACGTATCTATAATTTTTTATTGTTCCATGTTGTTATATTATCATTCTGGGATGTTTTATAATCATTTTATAGTCATTTTATATCATTTTTGGTACTAACCTATTGACATAGTGCCAAGTGCCAGTTGCTGTCTTTTGCATGTATTTTACATCGCAGGAAATCAATACCAAACGGAGTCCAAGCATAGCAAAACTTTCTGTGGATTGTTTTTTGGACCAAAAGACATCCAGTGGGCCGAAGAAGCACTTGGGGGCTGCTCCGAGGGGAGCACACTACTGGAATCTGGCATTTTGCCGTTCGCCTCCTCTTTGTTGTCTGCCAGCTGACAGGAAAGAGGTCCTTTGCCATCCGCTTTGAGGAAGCGGACGGCAAAGAGACAGCATACGGCAAAGAGGTCCTTCGCCATCAGCTAGTTCTTTGTCATCCGCCAGCTGACGACAAAGTTTCTTTGTCGTCAGCTGGTGGACGGCAAAGAGGGGGTGGGGTCCAGTGGAGGTCTAAACCATAACGACCCAACAGCCCCACCTCTTTGTCGTCTGCTAGCGGACGGCAAAGACTGTTTGTCGTCCGCTAGCGGACGACAAAGAGATGGGTACGTAAACGGCCGTCCCGCCCCGTCCTCTATCTCTTCTCTCGCTGTACCTGACACCCTCGACCCACACCCGCGCCGCTGCCGTCGACCCCGTCCGCCTTAGCCGGCCGCCACCGCCCGCACCTCCCGCCGCCCGACCTCCACCGCGCCCCGCCGCCCCTTCCACATCGGCCCGCCCCCGCCCCTCCCTGCGTCACCATCCTCGATCCGCACCGCCGTCGCCCGACCCATCCGTCGTGGCAGCCGCCCCGCCGGCCGCACCCTCCCCTGCGGTGCCCGACCTCCTGCGCCGCCATACCCCTTCCACATCGGCCAACCGCGCCACGGCCGTCCAGCCGCCCCGCAACCTCCCCTGCGTCGCCGTCCCCTCACCGTCCCGTCGCGGCCGTCCGGCCACCCCCTCCACCAGGTCGCCGCCTCCTCCAGCGGCCGGCCTCCCATCCACCGGCCGCCCCACGCCTCCTCCGGCGATCCCTGCAGATGAGTTCTCCCCCCTTTTTTAGTTTCTTTAAGTTTAGTTTCTGTTTTAATTTTAGTTATAGTTATAGTTATAGTTTTAGTTTTAGTTTAGTTATACTTTAGTTTTAGTTATTTTAGTTTAGCTTATTTTAATTAGTTTTAGTTTAGAAGAAGAAGAAGAGTATTTTAGTTTAGAAGAAGAAGATTAGTTTTAGTTTAGAAGAAGAAGAAGTGTATTTTATTTTTAGTTTATTTTAGATTAGTTTTAGTTTAGTTTTAGTTTCTGTTTTAGTTTTAGTTTTTGTTTTTGTTTAGAAGGAGGAGGAGGAGGAAGGAAGGAAGAGGAGGAGGGAGAAGAAGAAAGAAGAAGAAGAATAAAGAAGAATAATAAGAAGAAGAAGAATAAGAAGAAGAAGAAGAAGAAGAAGAAGAAGAGGAGGAGGAGGAGGGAGGAAGAGGAGGAGAAGAAGAAGAAGAAGAATAAGAAGAACAAGAAGAAGAAGAAGAAGAAGAAGAAGAAGAAGAAGAAGAAGAAGAAGAAGAAGAAGAAGAAGAAGAAGAAGAAGAAGAAGAAGAAGAAGAAGAAGAAGAAGAAGAAGAAGAAGAAGAAGAGGAAGAAGAAGAAGAAGAAGAAGAAGAAGAAGAAGAAGAAGAAGAAGAAGAAGAAGAAGAAGAAGAAGAAGAAGAAGAAGAAGAAGAAGAAGAAGAAGAAGAAGAAGAAGAAGAAAGAGGAGAGCAGGAGAAAGAGGAGAGCAGGAGAAGAAGAAGAAACTAAAAAAACTAAATCGACACCCCGACACCTGACACCCCGACCACCGACACCCTGACCCCGACCACCGACACCCCGACCACCGATCCCGACACCCTGAGACCCCGACCCCCGACACCCTGACACCACACACCGACCCACACCCCGACCCGACCCCGACACCCTGACACCCCGACCTCGACAGGACACCCTTGCACGACACCCCGACCCCGACACCCTAACACCACACCCCGACCCCGACCCCGAATACCGACACCCCGACACGACACCCGACCACCGACACCCGACCCGACCACCGACACCCGACACCCGACACCCCGACACCACAGACCCCGATAATCAACACCCGACCCCCCACCCAGACCACGACCCCCGACACCCTGACACCACACCCCGACACCCTAACAGCAAACCCCGACCCTCCTGCGAGGGCTACTGGGAGGGGTATTTTTACTATGTTCATGATGATCATGATGATGATACACTTAAATTATATACATATTATTATATTCATGTCAGGTATCCAAAATTTTTATGTTGTACTAATTTCATTTACTTTTTATCATTGCACGTGTTGACATGACGGTGGGCAAGGCTCCAGAGCACCCCGAGCCCCTCCGGAGAGCGCTGCTAGACAGTATGCAGACAGCTGTGGAGGGCGCTTCTTCTACGTCTGGGAGAGGTCGGGGGAGGACGAAGAAGGCTGGTAGAGGTAGACGTGGCAGCAGGAGAGGTAGGAAGGCCGCTACGCCTTCCTCACCCCCACCCTCAGCTGATTCACCTGACCACAGGACTGCTCCGTCTAACGTGGACCCGTCTCGGACTCCGGTCCATGAGCCTCCGGTCGCTGATCCTTCACCCCAGCAGACTCGGGTCGCTGATCCTTCGCCCCACCTGACTCGGGTCGCCGATCCTTCACCCCACGTGAGTCCGGTGCTAGAGTCTTCGTCCCAGAAGACTCCAGTCATGGAGTCGTCGTCCCAGAAGACTCCGATCCCGGAGGCTTCTTCCCGCGAGACTCCGGAGGCTAGTGGCCCTACTGATGGTAGCAAGGACACCTTTTTCTGATGATAGCTACAGCAACGACGAGCTGGTTGAGAAGGGCAAGAAGGTCTACAAGCGTGGTTGTACAAAGCTCCCGCCCATGCCGGCGACCCCCGACCAGAGGTGGTTGATTGCGCCTAAAGGGTTGAAGTAAGTGCATTTAATATTTTTTAACCTTTTGCCTTCATGTTCCTTCAAATTAATACCTAATGTGTTGGCCTTGTCATACTGCAGGGGCTGGGTACACCCCCGTGGTGTCCGCAGGCCCAACCAGGTCCTTGGTGTGATTTGCCGGCAGCACTTCTGGCTGGAGTCACGTTGCTGGTGAGGGTCAGTTCCACAACTAGCACCGAAATGGGAGCTGTACTCAGTTTCCCGGCCCCTTGGGAGATGGTCGGCGGTGTATTGTGCGAGCCGGTGGCCGTCATTGTGTTCGTTCGGTTTTGGGTAATTTCTACTTTACAGAATTAAAAGTCATCACTTACTAGTTATTAACTAGTTATTGTTCTTATCACTGTTGTATTGTTTGATTGCAGACCTTCTCTGAGGCTTGGAGGGAGAGCAGGAGGCCGCGTCTATGGTTGTCGAAACCGAGTGCAAGCGCCTACTTCAGAACTTACGACACGAGGCTCGGGTGCAGGCCGTTCGAGACTACTACGCCTCGAAGGGTATTAGGAGAGCCAATACGAAGTGTCGCGGCAAGTTTTTGAGTAAGGATAAGTACATGCAGGTAATTACCTATTCTTAAGGCCTTCAACTTAGTTTTCTTGATTTGATTCGTAGGAGTAGCGCTGAAATTTCTCTTGACTAACTTAGGTGCCCCCGAGATGGTGTGCAGATAAGATGGACTATTGGGAGGCGTTGGTGGATGCGTGGTGCTCTCCCGAATGGCTAGTCGAACACCAGAGGGCCAAGGATAAGCGCGACCAAATGGAAGGTGTGCCACACCATCAAAGGAGCTCCAACCTGTTTGAGTACGAGGATAACTAGGTATGTGGTTTGCTACATGATTCATGCAATTTCATTCTTCATGCTAGCATTTATCCCTTCCAAAATGACTTGATATGCTTAGTTAGTTAAAAAAATGGCATAACTACCTTCGATAGTTCATTTATTACATATTTAGCTCCAAAATGACATAATAACCCTAGATAGCTGTATAAAATGACTTTATATGCTTTAGTTAGTTAAAAAATGGCATAACTACCTTCGATAGCTCAATAACGACCTAAACTAATCTTAGCTAGTTCATTCATGACATAATTAGCTATAAAATGACATAATAACCTTAGATAGCTCTATAAAATGACTTAATATGCTAAGGTTACTAAAAGATGGCATAACTACCTTCGATAGATCAATAACAACCTAAACTAATCTTAGCTAGTTCGTTCATGAAATAATTAGCTCTAAAATGACATAATAACCTTGGATAGCTCAATAATGACATAATTAGCATACTTCGGTCAAAAGTGGCATAATAATCTTGGTTACCAATGACCTAAACTTAGCTTATTTTCCTCGAAAATGACATAATAACCTTTCTTAGCTCCAAAATGACCTATTTACATAGCAATATCATTCTTCATTCTCAGGCGCACCACCACAAGAAGCCTGTGCCAAGTCTATTCGACCTCTATGGCATGGCCCATATGGCCCCGTACAAGAAGGCCAAGCCATTCACGGAGTCTGACCTAGATGATCCACAAAGCTTCACCAACAAGTCCTCCCACCACAAGCTTGTGAAGTACGGAGACGAGGGGAAGGCGAGGAAAGGGGAGGACTTTAACCCGAGCCAGGATCCTTTTGATACAGAGCTGGTGATGATATCTGGTGGCGGGAGGTCCCATGGCTCTCAAGCCATTGGTGATGGACTGATACGTTGTCCTAAGACTCTCCCGCAGATCAAGAAGAGCCTGAGTAGCTCTGATCCTGAGATAACGCCTCGTGCATGGCCCGCGGAGCTCGCCATGGCGGTTAGTTATACGGACTCTCTCACCTTTCCTCCATTACATTGTGTGTGCGTCCGTCGATGATTACAATGCTAACGAGGAGTGGTGTGTTGCAAGCTATTGTTGATAAAGAGAGATTGAAGACGCATGCGCTTGTGGAGGAGGCAAAAAGGGAGGCACAAAGGGAGGCGGCGGAGAGGGAGAGCGAGATGGAGGAGAGGACGGCTAAGCTGTTGGAGGAGGAGAGGAACCATAGCAGCAGCGCTAACCGGGCCCTATACGAGCTCATCGTGGTACATTTCTCTTGCATATTAGCCCAATCATGCACGTAATGTTCGCATTACTATCTAATATGACTGACTCGTGAGAACCAAATGTGCAGATCATGCGCGAGAAAAACGGCCAGGCCCCTCTGCCGATGCCCCAGATTGCTCCGGCGACCACGGTGAGTTTGATTTGAATGGTTGTTGCTTACTACTAGTCACATTTCAGTTTGCGAACCTGCTAATGAGACATTATTGGAAATGATCTTTGGTGTAGCATGGCTCCCGACAAGCATCGACCTCTCCTTCTGCCAATGCCGGAACCCCGTCCGGTCCTTCACCTCTGTATGGCACTGGCGCAACCCCGGCCATTCCTACACCTCCGTGATAACGGTATTTTTCTTCTTATTTAGCGTGTTTAGTCCATTTATGACATAATTTAGCCTATTTAGTCCACAAATGACATAAGAAGAAAATCAAGGAAGAGGAAGGAAAGAAGGAATAGGAAGAAAAGAAGAAGAAGAAAAGAAGAAGAACGTCTTGTTCTTCTTGTTCTTCTTCTTCTTGTTGTTCTTCTAGTTTTCTTCTTCTCCAAAATTAAGTTAGCTCTAAATTATATAAAAAATGGCATAATATGCTTTAGTTCACTCAAAAATGGCATAATTAGCTAGGTTAGCTCCATTTTACCTAAGTATGCTTACTTCTTCTTCTTCATTTTCTTCTTCTTCTTCTTCTTCTTCTTCTTCTTCTTCTTCTTCTTCTTCTTCTTCTTCTTCTTCTTCTTCTTCTTCTTCTTCTTCGTCTTCTTCTTATTCTTCTTCTTCTTCTTCTGATTCTATTCTTCATCTTCTAAGTTTCTTGTTTCCCATTTTGCAGATTTAATTCACTATATGGAAGCTTGCATGGATGGAGTGCTTGTTTCCCTTTTCTTTTTTTCATTTGTATCGATGAAAAATGTGGAACTTGTTATACAGATGCATGGAACAATGTGTTGGATGAACATTGTGATGTTACTGTAATATGTATGGATGGAACTCTATTTCTTATTATGTATGTATGTTGTCATGGATGGAGCTATGTGTTGGATACATCCTATGTCTGTTGTGCATGTGAAAAAAAATATGTATATCTGTGTGTGAGTTCCTGTGAAATTAAATGGATTCAAATAAAAACAGGGGATATGTAGGCTCTTTGCCGTCTGCTAGCGGACAGCAAAGAGGACACGTGGCAGCTACCTGTAAAACCTAGGAACACTGGCTGCCTATTTGGTCACTTTGTCGTCTGCCAACAGACGCAAATATTCAAATCACTTTGCCGTCCGCTGGCGGACGGCATAGCTGGCCACGTGGCAGCTGCCTAGTGCTGCCTAGCTGAGCTCTTTGCCGCCTGTCAGTGGACGGCAAAGAGCTTTGACTCTTTACCGTCCGCTGGCGGACGACAAAGAGCGTCGTTAACCCCCTAACGGCTGTCACGCCACCGCACTGTCGTCTGTTCTCTATGTCATATGCTGGCCTCGGATGGCGGACGGCACAATCCTTTGCCATCCGTTTTTAGAAAGCAGACGGCAAAGAAGGCCTTCGCTGGCATGTGTTCAGACGGACAGTTTGTCGTCTGCTGGCGGACAGCAAAGAAGTTTGCCGTCTGCCATGGCAGACGGCAAAGAAGCTGATTATAGTAGTGGCACAACCCACCAGGGCGCGCCTGGAGGCCCAGGCGCACCCTGGTGGGTTGTGCCCACCTTAGGTGCCCCCTGGACCGCCTCTTTCTTCTATAAATACCCCGCTATTCCAGAAACCCTAGGGGAGTTGACAAAAATCAATTCCAGCCTCCGCAGAGTCCAGAACCACCAGATCCAATCAAGACACCATCACGGAGGGTGTCGTGGAATTGTCACGGCAGATGTCCTCGTGAAAGGACTTAGTCGCAGGGCCATCGTACGGGTTAACTCAGAGGGGTTAAAGCGGACACAAAGACACGGGAGTTATACTAGTTCGGCCCCTTCGATGAAGGTAAAGCCTACGTCTAGTTGTGATGGGATTGATGTGATTTGGCGACTAGGGAGCAATAGCTTCACTTAAGCCTCGAATTATGCATCCCTAAACCGCAGCCGGGTCGTCCCCTTATATACACGGGTTGACGCCCGGCCGGCCTACAGAGTCCCGATCCGGCTCATACCAGTCTCCGGCTCGGTCTCTTCTTTCTTATCTTACGGCACAAGTTTACATGACTAAGGCGGTTTACACTTATGGATCCTAATCCGCCTCTGGGCTCTGGGCCTCATGCCTTCGTGGGCCCTGATCATGGACGAGGGTAACCCGGCCCCTTCAGGGCGGTTTACATCCAGTAGTTATATCCCCAACAGAGGGGTTCACCACTTCCATTGGTGCCTCTCCGATGATGCGTGAGTAGTTCTTTGTAGACCTTCGGGTCCGTAGTTAGTATCTACATGGACTCCTCTCTCTCATTTGATTCTCAATACAATGGTCTCTTGGAGATCCACATGATGTAACTCTTTTTGCGGCATGTTTGTTGGGATCGGATGAACTTTGAGTTTATAATCAGATCTATCTTTTTATCCATGAAAGTTATATGAGTTTCTTTGATCTCTTATATGCATGATTGCTTATAGCCTCGTATTTCTTCTCCGATATTTTGGTTTGGTTTGGCCAACTTGATCTTTTATCTTGCAATGGGAAGAGGTGCTTTGTAGTGGGTTCGATCTTACGGTGCTTGATCCCAGTGACAGAAGGGGAACCGACACGTATGTATTGTTGCTACTAAGGATAAAACGATAGGGTCTATTTCTACATTAAATAGATCTTGTCTACATCATGTCATCGTTCTTATTGCATTAATGCGTTTCTCCATGAACTTAATACACTAGATGCATGCTGGATAGCGGTCAATTTGTGGAGTAATAGTAGTAGATGTAGGCAGGAGCCAGTCTACTAATCTTGGACGTGATGCCTATATAATGATCATTGTCTGGATATTGTCATGATTATTTGAAGCTCTATCAATCGCCCAACAGTAATTTGTTTACCCACCATTTGCTATTTTCCTCGAGAGAAGCCACTAGTGAAACTTACGGCCACCGGGTCTCTTCTTTAATATATTTGCCTTTGCGATCTATTTTCCTTTTCTTTTATTTTCAGATCTATTAAACCCAAAAATACAAAAATACCTTGCAGCACTTTATTTTATTTGGCGTTCGATTTATCAATATTTACAACTCTCTCACGTCCGTTTGCCAATTTCTGGCGCCGCTACCTGAAATTGATTGACAACCCCTTTAATACGTCGGGTTGCGAGTATTTGTTATTTGTGTGTAGGTGATGTTTACGTAGTGTTGCTTGGTTCTCCTACTGGTTCGATACCCTTGGTCTCATCACTGATGGAAACACCTACCGTCGCTGTGCTGCATCATCCCTTCCTCTTTGGGGAAATACCGACGTAGTTCTAGTCGACATCAATCAACAATATGTCATCCACATATGGCATCAGAAATGCTATAGAGCTCCCGCTCACTTTCTTGTAAATACAGGCTTCACCATAAGTCTATATAAACCATGTGCTTTGATCACCACATCAAAGTGTATATTCCAACTCCGAGATGCTTGCACCAGTCTATAGATGGATCATTGGAGCTTGCACACTTTGTTAGCACCTTTAGGATCAAAAAAACCTTCTGGTTGCATCATATATGACTCTTCTTTAAGAAATCCATTAAGGAATGCAGTTTTGACATCCATTTGCCAGCTTTCATAATTATAAAATGAGGTAATTGCTAACATGATTCGGACAGACTTAAGCATCGTGATGGGTAAGAAAGTCTCATTGTAGTCAACTCCTTGAACTTGTCGAAAACCTTTCGCGACAAGTCAAGCATTGTAGATGGTGACATTACCATCAGCGTATATCTTCTTTTTCAAGATCCATGTATTCTCAATGGCTTACCAATCATTGGGCAAGTCCACCAAAGTCCACACTTTGTTGTCATACATGGATCCTATCTCAGATTTCATGGCCTCAAGCCATCTGTCGGAATCTGGGCTCAACATAGATTCTTCATAGTTCGTAGGTTCGCCTTGGTCTAATAACATGACTTCTAGAACAGGATTACCACACCACTTTGGTGCAGAACGTGCTCTGTTCGACCTACGAGGTCCAGTAGTAACTTGATCTGAAGTTTCATGATCATCATCATTAGCTTCCTCTCTTGTTGGTGTAGGCATCACGTGAACAGAATTCTCTGATGTGCTACTTTCCATATTGAGAGAAGGTACATTTACCTCATCAAGTTGTACTTTCCTCCCGCTCACTTCTTTCGAGAGAATCTCCTTCTCTAGAAATGTTCTATTCTTGGCAACAAAGATCTTGCCTTCGGATCTATGGTAGAAGGTGTACCCAATTGTTTCCTTAGGGTATCCTATGAATATGAACTTCTCGATTTGGGTTCGAGCTTATTAGGCTGAAGCCTTTTGACATAAGTGTCACAACCCCAAACATTAAGAAACGACAGCTTAGGTTTCTTGCCAAACCACAGTTCATACAGTGTCGTCCCAAACGGATTTAGACGGTGCACTATTTAACGTGAATGCAGCTGTCTCTAATGCATAGCCAAAAAACGATAGTGGTAAATTAATAAGAGACATCATAGATCGCACCATATCTAATAAAGTATGATTACGACGTTCGGACACACCATTACGCTATGGTGTTCTAGGTGGCGTGAGTTGTGAAACTATTCCACATTGTTTTAAATGAAGGCCAAACTCGTAACTCAAATATTCGCCTCCACGGTGGCGTGAGTTGTGAAACTATTCCACATTGTTTTAAATGAAGGCCAAACTCGTAACTCAAATATTCGCCTCCACGATCAGATCGTAGAAACTTTATTATCTTATTACGATGATTCTTCACTTCACTCTGAAATTCTTTGAACTTTTCAAATGTTTCAGACTTATGTTTCATTAAGTAGATATACCCATATCTACTCAAATCATCTGTGAAGGTCAGAAAATAACGATACCCGCCGTGTGCCTGAACACTCATCGAACCTCATAAATCGGTATGTGTTATTTCCAATAAGTCATTGGCTCGCTCCATTGTTCCGGAGAACGGAGTTTTAGTCATATTACCCATGAGGCATGATTCACAAGTATCAACTGATTCATAATCAAGTGATTCCAAAAGTCCATCTGCATGGAGTTTCTTCATGCTCTTTACACCAATATGACCAAATCGGCAATGCCACAAGTATGTTGCACTATCATTATCAACTTTGCATCTTTTGGCATCAATATTATGAATATGTGTATTACTACAATCGAGATTTAATAAACCATTTACATTGGGTGTATGACCATAGATGGTTCTATTCATGTAAACAGAACAACAATTATTCTCTGACTTAAATGAATAAATGTATCGCAATAAACATGATCCAATCATATTTACGCTCAATGCAGACACCAAATAACACTTATTTAGGTTCAACACTATCCCGAAGGTAGAGGGAGTATGCGATGGTGATCTTATCAACCTTGGAATCACTTCCAACTCATATCGTCACCTCGCCCTCAACTAGTCTCTGTTCATCTTGCAACTCCTGTTTCGAGTTACTAATCTTAGCAACTGAACTGGTATCAAATACCCAGGGGCTACTATGAACACTACTAAAGTACACATCAATAAAATTTATATCAAATATACCTTTGTTCACTTTGCCATCCTTCTTATCCGCCAAGTATTTGGGGCAGTTCTGCTTCCAGTGACCATTTCCTTTGCAGTAGAAGCACTCAGTTTCAGGCTTGGGTCTAGCTTTCACTGGTACACATCAGTCCTAAACAAACGGTTTTTAACCCCTTTCCGCGACGTCATTTGGAACCGTCGCCAAGTGAGTGTGGGTGATAGGGGGTCCTCCCCATATGACCCAGAAACCATCGGGGATATGCCCTCCTGGCACACACGTTCGGCAAAATGAGGTCCTGTGCGACCGGCGAGCGCTCAAATACGGAAATACGTACAATAGAGCTAAAAATACAATTATATGGTGAAATTGTTTCCGGTCGCAAGTACATCCCACACAGTCAGTCCCCGCTAAACGTTTCCGTTCGTATGCACATCCCACACAGTCGCTCCAAGGAAAATGTTTCCGTTCACAGGTACATCACACACAATTTTTCCCGTTAAATCGTTTGCGTTATTGAATGTATCACACATGGTCCGTAGAAGAAACTGTGTAGCGAAGGTTGTCCATCACACACAGTTTTTATATGGTAAACGTTTGCGCAAGGTGGCCCAACGCAAGCAGGTTTCAAGAGAAAGTCGTGTGTGATTGTTCATTGATCCAACACGGTTTATTCCTAGAAACTATGTGTGTTGCCTGAGGTCATCGCCCACGGTATTTTTTCAACAACCGTTTGCAATAGCAGAACCCAATTAGGAGGCAAATTCGCCATTAGCAGGCTAATTATCTGATTATTCATAATCCATTTATTAATCTAATTGACATTTCATATTAAGCACACAATATATTTCATTTCGATATTAAGGAAGCAGAATTTCATAATTGAAATACATCAGAGTACAACATGATATAGCTTCAGCACTAAGCTACCCCATTACACAAGCTGCAGTGACAAGTTCCACATGCAACATGTAGAACCTTTCGAAATTAGCATCATAGACGGTATATAGACAGATGCATCTCATCTAGAAAACTGCTGAAGCGGAAGGCGAATATTGAGCCTTCATTCATGTTGAAGGTCTCTGCAACTTTAGGCCAGTGCCTGTGTATGATTGATTGTCTGTCGTTCGTCCTCTTCAGGAACACTTCAATATTGAACCGTGGGTGTTGTATGAAAACCTTCCTCGCCTCCTGACCATAGAGGTGGTTTGAGAGGTAATCATCAGTGAACTGCTTTGGAAAGGCTTGAAAATAAGGATGTGCATAAATATCTTCTCTACATTGGAAATGGGGCAAAGGAATAAAAAAAGGCAAGGTATAATAGTTAGTACCATCTTGTAGTGAACTGATGTCTTCTTCATTGTGTAGACAAAGATCTTGTTGATTTTTGTCACTAATTTCTTTATCCTAACAATCTTTCTGAGTTTCTTGATTTGATTGATATTCATGGACAACTCACTTCCCCATATGCAAAAAGGGTCGAACAGTGGGTCAAAACCTCTGACAGCAGGACCTACATGTGCAAGACCAAATTGTTAAAAACAAAAATATTAGAATGGTTCCTGCAATTGCACAATAATGTGCTATTAGACGACGGACCATGCACGTGCTAACCTCGATTGTAAACCTTAGGTGCTTCCCATTGTTTCCCTGCAACACATATAAGGTAGTTAGTCATCAGGTTAAGTAAGGGTTCGCATGCTATCAGTAAAATATGTTGATGAAAAATAAGCACATTGCAGATTCATCAGATTAATTCAAGCCACACGGAAAACCCATTTACCCAAAGCAAGCATGATTAATAAGTAGGAAATATAGCACTTGTATATGTTTCTCATGTATTAAGTGCAGCCAAATTTGATTTATTCTTCACATGCACAACAATATAAAATTCTACCCACGATAATTGGACATCGCATTGCAAAATTGAACCAAGCAGTTAACTAAACACCGCAACAAATGAACCAAACATTAACTGAGCACCACATTGCACAATATAACATACTCCTAATAGAAGATCAGACAGTTAACCAAATAGTTAACTACAGCTAATTGTAGCAATTGTATTTGTTTCTCATGTATTTACTACAGCCAAATTCAATTTATTCCTCACATAGTATACAATAACAGAATGCACCCACAATTTTGTAAAGATAAATTCGATTCATTTCTCACATGGAAGACAATACAAATTGTAGCCTGAAGAATTGAACATCACATTTGCAGAATTGAACCAAACAGTTAACTGAAGATGACAACTAATTAAAAAAATAGTTAATAAGTGAGAACCACACTGCACGACATATAGAACATATACACTAGAGCAACAGATTGCATGGTAAAATTAGATAGCACAATTCACTAGAATTTGTGAAGGGAAGGCAGGAGCAGCACACGCAACGGGTAAACCGAGCATGCTTAGCATGTAGCTAGCAAATGGCAAGGTGCTCCTTCAAGATCTGGGGTCGGCACAAATGGCAGCCATCGCGACCTCATCCGCTGCGTCTTGCATGATTTGCTTCTCCGCTGCCAAATGCTCCTTGAGGTCCTAGCTATACTACATGCACCATGGCTTAGGCCGGCACTTATTTGGTGGAGGGTCGGTGATTTGGGTGGAAGGTGTCACGATCGCGCTGGTGGTCGGGGCATGTGGGATGTGGATGGAGGAGGAGGATGGGGGTCGGGTGTGGATTACCTGCCTAGATAGAGGAGGCCGAGCAGCATGAAGGAGGGTCGCCGACGAGGAGGCGGTGCTGCAAGCAAGGAGTGAAGGTTTCAACTTGGAAAGGAAGGCGGAAAGAGGGTAAATGTGGCTTTTGGTAAGGGGAAGGGGGCGGGGAGGTAGGTATTTCTGCGGAAGCCGAAAATTTGGGATCGCTTCAGTGAAAAAACTGGCGTGCAAAGAGTCATCAGACACGGTCCCTTATTCAGAACTGTGTACGATATGTGGACATCACAAACAATTCAGATTGCTTAACACGTGTGCGATGAGTTTGAACGTCAAAAGTTTTGGTTTGAATTTCCATGGTTACAGTGGTCATCCACTTCATTGCATAATTTGGGTACACAAAGGAGACTACAGCACACCCACACTTCTTAATCGATCAAGTTCAGCAATTAAACAGAGCTAGCTGACCTAAACATTACTCTAACAAATTAAAGATCGGTGCTCTTAATTAAACAAAACAAAGAGTACTACTACGGCTGGTGCTCGTCGATCTCCGCCGCCGCCTCCATGTCCAGCTCGCGCCCGACGGTCTCCTGGGGAAGGGGCTCCATGGCATCCATCGCACCATACTCGGCAAGCATCTCGCCATCCGCGTCCGCCATCTCTTTGGAAAAGGCCGCCATGAGCTGGGCTCCGTCGTCGCAAGGTATACGGCGGAAGAACGGATGGCTGCTCGAACGCTCTCGGCGATTGCCAGCTCTTCGGCCATGGGTTGCCGACCGTTGTCGGAGAAGCTTCGTTCGATTTGTGCGGTGACTGCCAGGAGATGGGCGTGGGTGGCCTCGACATGGTCATGGGCGGCCTCCATCAGGGCTAAGGCCGCCACTTCGAAACGGACAGCTGTTGTGACGCTCTCGCCAGTTGCTATCCCTGAGGCAGATGTTGCTGCCGCCACCTGAGAAGCAATAACGGCCGTTTGGGCTGCCTTTGCCGCCTGGTCGTAGATTGCGGCCACGCTCATGCACCTTGTTAGCACGCGCATGGCGGCTGCGGCCGCGCTCTCGCCGGAGTGGGCCACCGGAGTTGCCCTCACGACGCGGGTCCACGTGCCCATCTTTCACCGGCGACGATTGAACAGTGAAATGATATTTGGGGAAGCGAGCTGAGTGTGCTTGAGACGCCCGGTGTGGTATGGCCGACACACCTTCTCGCGTAAGACATAGGAGTACTATACACCGACGGTGCTCCAGGATATTTTGTGCTGCATCTCACACGGTTGCTGATAATAAATTATGTGCGATCTAATTGATTTTTCATCTTGATTTGAATTACATAGTGGGGTCATAGAGGCAATAGACGGTGTTTGAATTGCTAGACCTTTTATCTGGAGTGAACATGCAACTATATGTGTGTCGTAAAAGAATTGGAATTACTCAGGGTTCGTTTGAACATTTTATATATTAAATTGGTTTTCTAGCCATTTCAGGTGAACAATTCAAATTTGAACTACATGCAAGTGCTCCAGTGCATATAAATTGGTTGAAAAATCAAATCTGTGTCCTTGGGTGCATGCTTAGGTCCCATGTAAGAAATGGGAATGAACTTCAAACACCAGGACACCGTTGATTGCTGGCAAAATATTGAGATGCCTGGTTTTTAAATTCTAGTAAATCGAAAACTCGTCTTAAATTCATGAAACATGGCATGCTATCATGGAGCGGCATCAACATGTCGTGGTAAATTTTTTGTCCCATTTGGGGCAGGTTTGGGTATATGCTTCTCACAAACCGGAGCTTCTCACAACAAGCATGATGGTTTTCGGTAGGGAACGCCCCACCTTTGGGGACGAAACGATATCCATTTCCTCTTACTGCTTTCAAATTTTTTCTCGTGTCAACATAGAACAACAGGAGTGTTGTGTGAATTTTTGTGATTTTTTGGGGTACGTTTGGACATTTTTATGCATTAACTGAGTTTTCAATGCATTTATGTGCATAATTCAAATTTGAACTACATGCGCATGCTCCAGTGCATTTAAATTGGTTGAAACATCAAACCTGTGTCCTTGGGTGCATGCTTAGGTCCCATGCAAGAAATGGGAGTGAATTTCAAACACCAGGGCACCATTAATTGCTTGCAAAACATTGAGATGCCTTGTTTCTAAACTCTAGTAAATCCAATACTCGTCTGAAATTGATGAAACTTGGCATGCTATCATGGAGCGGCATCAACATGCCGTGGTAAATTTTTTGTCCCATATGGGGCAGGTTTCGGTATATGCTTCTGACAAACCGAAGCTTCCCACAACAAGCATGATGGTTTTCGGTAGGGAACGTCCCACCTTTGGGGACGAAACGATATCCATTTCCTCTTATTGCTTTCAAATTTTTTTGCATGTCAACATAGAACAACAGGAGTGTTGTGTGAGTTTTTGGGGTTCGTTTGGACATTTTTATGCATTAACTGAGTTTTCTATGCATTTATGTGCATAATTCAAATTTGAACTACATGCACATGCTCCAGTGCATATAAATTGGTCGACAAATCAAATATGTCTGCTTGGGTGCATGCTTAGGTCCCATGCAAGAAATGGGAATGAATTTCAAACACCAGGGCACCGTTGATTTCCGGCAAAACATTGAGATGCCTAGTTTTTAAATTCTAGTAAATCCAAAACTCGTCTGAAATTCATGAAACTTGGCGTGGTACAAATTTTGTCCCATTTAGGGCAGGTTTGGGTATATGCTTCTCACAAACCGGAGCTTCTCACAACAAGCATGATGGTTTTCGGTAGGGAACGTCCCACCTTTGGGGACGAAATGATATCCATTGCCATTTATTGCTTTCAATTTTTTCTCTCATGTCAACATAGAACAACAGGAGTGTTGTGTGAATTTTTGTGATTTTTCGGGGTTCGTTTGGACATTTTTATGCATTAGCTGAGTTTTCAACGCATTTTTGTGCACAATTAAAATTTGAACTACATGCACATGCTCCAGTGCATATTAATTGGTTGAAAAATCAAATCCGTGTCCTTGGGTGGATGCTTAGGTCCCATGCAAGAAATGGGAACGAATTTCAAACACCAGGGCACCATTGATTCCTGGCAAAATATTGAGATGCCTGGTTTTTAAATTATAGTAAATCCAAAACTCGTCTGAAATTAATGAAACTTGGCATGCTATCATGGAGCGGCATCAACATGTCGTGGTACAAATTTTGTCCCATTTGGGGCAGGTTAGGGTATATGCTTCTCACAAACCGGAGCTTCTCACAACAAGCATGATGGTTTTCGGTAGGGAACGTCCAACCTTTGGGGATGAAACGATATCCATTACCTCTTATTGCTTTCAAATTTTCTTATCATGTCAACATAGAACAACAGGAGTGTTGTGTGAATTTTTGTCATTTCACGGGGTTCGTTTGGACATTTTTATGCATTAACTGAGTTTTCAGTGCATTTATGTGCATAATTCAAGTTTGAATTACATGCACATGCTCCAGTGCATATAAATTGGTCAAAAAATCAAATCTGTGTCCTTGGGTGCATGCTTAGGTTCCATTCAAGAAATGGGAATGAATTTCAAACACCACGGCACCGTTGATTGCCGGCAAAACATTGAGATGTCTGGTTTTTAAATTCTAGTAAATCCAAAACTCGTCTGAAATTCTTGAAACTTGGCATGCTATCATGGAGTAGCATTAACATGAGGTGGTACAAATTTTGTCCCATTTGGGACAAGTTTGGGTATATGCTTCTCACAAACCGGAGCTTCTCACAACAATCATGATGGTTTTCGGTAGGGAACATCCCACCTATGGGAACGAAGCGATATCTATTGCCTCGTATTGCTTTCAATTTTTTTCTCGTGTCAACATAGAACAACAGGATTGTTGTGTGATTTTTTGTGATTTTTGGGGTTCGTTTGGACATTTTTATGCATTAACTTAGTTTTCAATGCATTTATGTGCATAATTCAAATTTGAAGTACATGCACATGCTCTATTGCATATAGATTGGTTGGAAAATCAAATCTATGTCCTTGGGTACATGCTTAGGTCCCATGCAAGAAATGGGAATGAATTTCAAACACCAGGGCACCGTTGATTGCCAACCAAACATTGAGATGCCTGGTTTTAAATGTAGTAAATCCAAAACTCATGAAACTTGGAATGCTATCATGGAGCGGCATCAACAGGACGTGGTACAAATTTTGTCCCATTTAGGGAAGGTTCGGTATATGCTTCTCACAAACCGGAGCTTCTCACAACAAGCATGATGGTTTTCGGTAGGGAACGTCCCACCTTTGGGGACGAAACGATATCCATTGCCTCTTATTGCTTTCAATTTTTTTCTCGTGTCAACATAGAACAATAGGAGTGTTGTGTGAATTTTTGTGAATTTTCGGGGTTCGTTTGGACATTTTTATGCATTAATTGAGTTTTCAATGCATTTACGTGCATAATTAAAATTTGATCTACATTCACATGCTCCAGTGCATATAAATTGGTCGAAAAATCAAATATGTGTCCTTGGGTGCATGCTTAGGTCCCATGCAAGAAATGGGAATGAATTTCAAACACCAGGGCACCATTGATTGCCGGCAAAACATTGAGATGCCTGGTTTTTAAATTATAGTAAATCCAAAACTAAATGAAATTCATGAAACTTGGCATGCTATCATGGAGCAGCATCAACATGCCATGGTACAAATTTTGTCCCATTTGGGGCAGGTTTGGGTATATGCTTCTCACAAACCGGAGGTTCTCACAACAAGCGTGATGGTTTTCGGTAGGGAACGTCCCACCTTTGGGGACGAAACGGTATCCATTGCCTCTTATTGCTTTAATTTTTTTTTCTCGTGTCAACATTGAACTACAGGAGTGTTGCTTGAATTTTTGTCATTTTACGGGGTTCGTTTGGACATTTTTATGCATTAACTGAGTTTTCAATGCATTTATGTGCATAATTCAAGTTTGAATTACGTGCACATGCTCCAGTGCATACAAATTGGTCAAAAACTCAAATATGTGTCCTTGGGTGCATGCATAGGTCCCATGCAAGAAATGGGAATGAATTCCAAACACCACGGCAATGTTGATTGCCGGCAAAACATTGAGATGCCTGGTTTTTAAATTCTAGTAAATCCAAAACTCGTCTGAAATTCATGAAACTTGGCATGCTATCATGGAGCAGTATTAACATGACGTGGTACAAATTTTGTCCCATTTGGGACAAGTTTGGGTATATGCTCCTCACAAACCGGAGCTTCTCACAACAAACATGATGGTTTTCGATAGGGAACGTCCCACCTTTGGGAACGAAACGATATCTATTGCCTCTTATTGCTTTCAATTTTTTTCTCGTGTCAACATAGAATAACAGGATTGTGTGTGATTTTTTGTGATTTTTTGGGGTTTGTTTGGACATTTTTATGCATTAACTGAGTTTTCAATGCATTTATGTGCATAATTCAAATTTGAAGTACATGCACATGCTCTATTGCTTATAAATTGGTTGAAAAATCAAATCTATGTCCTTGGCTGCATGCTTAGGTCCCATGCAAGAAATGGGAATGAATTTCAAACACCAGGGCACCGTTGATTGCCGGCCAAACATTGAGATGCCTGGTTTTAAATGTAGTAAATCCAAAACTCATCTGAAATTCACGAAACTTGGAATGCTATCATGGAGCGGCATCAACATGACGTGGTACAAATTTTGTCCCATTTGGGGAAGGTTTTGGTATATGCTTCTCACAAACCGGAGCTTCTCACAATAATATAATTCTTTTGTGCAGCAATGAGGATAATCCTCAGATCACGGATCCATTCCACATCATTGCTACTATCATCTTTCAACTTAGTTTTCTCTAGGAACACATAAAAAATATATATATGAGCTATATCGCGAGCTATTGATCTACAACATAGATATGCAAATACTATCAGTACTAAGTTTATGATAAATTAAGTTCAATTAATCAAATTACTTAAGAACTCCCACTTAAATAGACATCCCTCAAGTCATCTGAGTGATACGTGATCCAAATCAACTAACCCATGTCCGATCATCACGTGAGATGGGGTAGTCATCGATGGTGAACATCTCTGTGTTGATCATATCTACTATATGATTCATGTTCGACCTTTTAGTCTCCAGTGCTCTGAGGCCATGTCTGTACATGCTAAGCTCGTCAAGTTTACCACAAGTATTCCACATGTGCAAAACTGTCTTGCACCCATTGTATGTGAACGTAGAGTCTATCACACTGATACGTATCCAACGTATCTATAATTTTGGATTGTTCCATGCTATTTTATTATCAATCTTGGATTTTTTATAATCATTTTATAGTCATTTTATATCATTTTTTGGTACTAACCTATTGACATAGTGCCAAGTGCCAGTTGCTGTTTTTCCATGTTTATTACATCGCAGGAAATCAATATCAAATGAAGTCCAAATGCCACGAAACTCCATGATGATTTTTTATGGGCCAGAAGGAAGGCAATGGGCCCTGGTTGCACTTGGGGGTGCCCCGAGGGGGGCACAACCCACTAGGGCATGCCAGGAGGCCCAGGCCCGCCCTGGTTGGTTGTGCCCACCTCGGGTGTATCCCGGACAGCCTCTTTGCTCTATAAATACCCAAATATTCCAGAAACCCTAGAGGGGGCGTCGAAATATTCATCCAGCCGCCACAGAGTCCAGAACCACCAGATCCAATCTAGACACCATCACGGAGGGGTTCACCACTTCCATTGGTGCCTCTTCGGTGATGCGTGAGTAGTTCTTTGTAGACCTTCGGGTCCGTAGTTATTAGCTAGATGGCTTTCTCTCTCTCTCTCTCGCTTAATTCTGAATACAATGGTCTCTTGGAGATCCATATGATGTAACTCTTTTGCGGTGTGTTTGTTGGGATCTGATGAACTTTGAGTTTATGATCAGTCATATCTTTTCATATCCATGAAAGTTATTTGAGTTTCTTTGATCTCTTATATGCATGATATCTTATAGCCTCGTATTTATTCTCCGACATTTGGGCTTTGTTTGGCCAACTTGATCTATTTGGCTTGCAATGGGAAGAGGTGCCCGGTAGTGGGTTCGATCTTAGGGTGCTCGATCCCAGTGACAGAAGGGGAAAGGACACGTATGTAATGTTGTTACTAAGGATAAAATGACGAGATCTATATGTACCGCCATATATTTAAATGGATCTTGTCTACATCATGTCATCGTTCTTATTGCATTACTCCGTTTTTCCATGAACTTAATACACTAGATGCATGCTGGATAGCGGTCGATGTGTCGAGTAATAGTAGTAGATGCAGGCAGGAGTCGGTCTACTAATCTTGGATGTGATTCCTATGTAATGATCATTGCCTAGATATCGTCATGATTAGCTGAAGTTCTATCAATTGCCCAACAATAATTTGTTTACCCACCATTTGCTATTTTTCTCATATATTTGCCTTGTGATCTACTTTTCCTTTGCATTTTTATTCAGATCTATTAAACCAAAAATACAAAATAGTTTGCTGCACTTTATTTTATTTGCAATCTATTACTTCAATCTATTACAACTTTATCCCGTCAACTTGCCAATTACTAGCGCCGTTACCCGCAAGAGATTGACAACCCCTTTAACACGTCGGGTTGCGAGGTGTTGTTATTTGTGTGCAGGTGTTGTTTACATTGTGTTGCTTGGTTCTCCTACTGGTTCGATACCTTGGTTTCCTAACTGAGGGAAATACTCTCTGATCATTGTGCTACATCATCCCTCCCTCTCCGGGGAAATACTGACATAGTTCCAGCTACCATCACACACCCGATCATCACGTGGTGTCTCAACACTACGAACTGTAGCAACGGTGCATACTCAGGGATAACACTTTACCTTGAAATTTAGTGAAGGGATCATCTTATAATGCTACCACCGTACTAAGAAAAATAAGATGCATAAAAGATAAACATCACATGCAATCAAAATATGTGACATGATATGGCCATCATCATCTTATGCTTTTGATCTCCATCTCCAAAGCATCGTCATGATCTCCATCGTCACCGGCTCAACACCTTGATCTCCATCATTGCATCGTGGTCGTCTCGCAAACTATTGCTTCTACAACTATCGCTAACACAGTGATAAAGTAAAGCAATTACATGGCGCTTGCATTTCATACAATAAATAGACAACCAAAAGGCTCCTGCCGGTTGCCGATAACTTCTACAAAACATGATCATCTCATACAATAACATATATCACATCATGTCTTGACAATAGCACATCACAACATGCCTTGCAAAAACAAGTTAGACGTCCTCTACTTTGTTGTTGCAAGTTTTACGTGGCTGCTACGGGCTTCTAGCAACTGTTCTTACCCACGCATCAAACCACAATGGTATTTTGTCAAGTTTGCTATTTTAACCTTCTTCAAGGACCGGCCACAGTCAAATTTGATTCAACTAAAGCAGAGAAACAAACACCCGGCAACCACCTTTATGAAAAACCAGTTGCATGTCTGTCGGTGGAACCGGTCTCATGTGCGTGGACATGTAAGGTTGGTCCGAGCCGCTTCATCCCACAATACCACCGAATCAAAATAAGACGTTGGTGGTAAGCAGTATGACCATCACCGCCCACAACTCTTTGTGTTCTACTCGTGCATATCATCTACGCATAGACCTGGCTCATGATGCCACTGTTGGGAAACGTTGCATGGAAAACAAAAAAATTTCTACGCAGATGCAATGGTCTATCCATGGAAATGCATAGCAACGAGGAGGAGAGTGTCTCTATGTACCCTCGTAGACCATAAACAGAAGCGTTTCTCAATGCGGTTGATGTAGTCAAACTTCTTCGCGCTTCAACCGATCAAGTACCGAATGCGCACACCTCCGCGTTCTGCACACGTTCAGCTCGGTGACATCCCCCGCCTTCTTGATCCAGCAAGACATCGACGTAGTATATGAGTTCCGTCAGCATGACGGCATGGTGAGTGAAGTGATCATCGCAGGGCTTCGCCTAAGCAGTAAAAAAATATGACCGAGGGTGTAAACGGTGGAGGGGGGCACCGCACACGGCTAGGCAATTGTCTGGTGTGTGCTAGGGGCGCCCCCCCCCCCCACATATATATATATATATATAGGTGAGAGGGAGAGGGGAGATGCCAGGAGGCGCCCCAAGTAGGACCAAATCCTACTTGGGTTCCTCCTAGGCTGGCCACCGCCCTTCCTTATTTACCGGAGGGGGAAGGAAAGAGGAGGGGGGAGAAAGGGAAGGGGAAGGTTGAATCCTCCCCCCTTTCCTTTTCCCTCTTGGCCCATTAGGCCCATATCTTTTGTGGGGGGTGCCCGGAACCCCTTCCGGTGACCCGATAAGTACCCGATACCCCCGAAACACTTCCGGTGTCCGAATACTATCGTCCTACATATGAATCTTTACCTCTCGTCCATTTAGAGATTCCTCGTCAGGTCTGTGATCTCATCCGGGACTCCGAACAACATTCAGTCACCAAATCACATAACTTATATAATAGAATATCATCATCGAACGTTAAGCGTGCGGACCCTACGGGTTCGAGAACTATGTAGACGTGACCGAGACACCTCTCCGGTCAATAACCAATAGCGGAACCTGGATCCAATATATTCTATGAAGATCTTTATCGGTCGAACCGTTATGATAACGTACGTAATTCCCTTTGTCCATCGGTATGTTACTTGCCCGAGATTCGATCGTTGGTATCTTCATACCTAGTTCAATCTCATTATCAGCAAGTCTCTTTACTCGTTCCATAATACATCACCTTGTGACTAACTCCTTAGTCGTTTTCCTGCAAGCTTATGATGTGTAATTACCGAGAGGGCCCGGAGATACCTCTCTGATACTTGGAGTGACAAATTCTAATCTCGATCTATGCTAACTCAACAAACACCTTCGGAGATACCTGTAGAGCATCTTTATAATCACCCAGTTACGTTGTGATGTTTGCTAGCACACAAGGCATTCCTCCGGTATACGGGAGTTGCATAATCTCATAGTCGAAGGAATATGTATTTGACATGAAGAAAGTAATAGCAATAAAACTGAATGATCATTATGCTAAGCTAACAGATGGGTCTTGTCCATCACATCATTCTCCTAATGATGTGATCCCATTATGAAATGACAACTCATGTCAATGGTTAGGAAACCTTAACCATCTTTGATCAACGAGCTAGTCTAGTAGAGGCTCACTAGGGACACGGTGTTTGTTTATGTATTCACACATGTATTAAGGTTTCCGATCAATACAATTCGAGCATGAATAATAAACCTTTATCGTGAATAAGGAAATATAATAAAAACTTTATCATTGCCTCTAGGGCATATTTCCTTCAATTTTAGTACGAACTCTAGGATAGATTGACCGGAAAGAATAGCTTTGAGGTGGTTTTGTACCCTAAAAACAATTTCTTCTGATGTTCTCCGCTAGAGAGAAACTTTGGAGTGATTATTCATCGCATGTTGAGGTATGGTTATATGATCCAATTATATTAGCATTCTTTGAGAGATTGCACTAGCGAAAGTACGGACCCTAGGCCTCATTTTCAAGCATTGCAATACCGTTTCTGCTCACTTTTGTTACTTGCTACCTTGCTGTTTTTTATTGTTACCATCACAAAAATCAATATCCACTATCATTACTACACTAGTATCACCATCTCTTCACAGAACTAGTTCACCTATACAAATTACCATTGTATTTGGTGTGTTGGGGACACAAGAGACTTTTTATTATTTGGTTGCAGGGTTGTTTCAGAGACACCATCTTCATCCTACGCCTCCCACAGATTGATAAACCTTAGGTCATCCACTTGACAGAAAATTGCTACTGTCCTACAAAACTCTGCGCTTGGAGGCCTAACACGAGTCTACAAGAATAATGTTGAGTAGTAGACGTCAAGCTCTTTTCTGGCGTCGTTGCCGTGGAGGTGAGTGCTTGAAGGTATATCTTTAGATCTTGCAATCAAATCTTTTAGTTTCTTGTTTTATCACTAGTTTGGTTTCTAAAAGAAAATTAAAAAAAAGGAATTGAGTGGTCTCATATTGTTCATCTTTATAATGACTTTCATGAAAATGATGGAAAGGAAAATTGAGCTCAATTGATAGAAGAAGAATTCAATTAAATATTTGGCATAAAACTTTGAATGCTGAGAATGATTGCAATGTTATTTGTATGAATTCTTTGAATATCCATGATGCTAATGATATGCTATATTTGATGAAGATGATATTTTTACTCCCCCAAGTTTTGATGACAAAATTTATTATGATGAAAGCATGCCTCCTATTTATGATGATTACGTTGATGAAAGTGGGTTTGGAAGAGTGTCAACTCTAGGTACTAATGATCCCACTATTTTGGAGGGTGTTGAATCTTATTGTGATAATTTTGAAAGTGTATTTAGAGAGGTCATGACTTTATTTAGTGATGAATCCACTATTTCGAAAGAGGTTTCAATTGGTTATGACAACAAAGTTGTTGTCTATGATGATTATGGTGATGATATATATGCTATTTTGAATACTGATAACCATGAAACTTATCATTATGATTTTATTTTTCAATCACATGATAGTTATTTTGTTGAGTTTGCTCCCACTACTATTCATGAGAATAAATTTTCTTAGGTGGAGAGCAGTAAAATTTATTTTGTTATGGATCATGAACATAATGCTTTATGTGATAGTGATATTGGTGAATTCATTCATGATGCTACTGAAAATTATTATGAGAGAGGAGTATATGCTTCTACATATTTCAACAATATCAAGTTTTCAATCTATGTGTTGAAAATCTTGAAGTTATATTTGTTGTGCCTTCCAATGCTAGTTGATTCTTGTTTGCTTGCTCAAAAAATCCATATGCATAGGAAGTGGGTTAGGATTAAATGTGCTAGTCATATGCTTCATGATTCTCTCTTTGTGTTTCAATTTTTATCTTTTATGTGAGCATCATTGAAATCCTCATGCCTAGCTAAAAAGGCATTAAAGAAAAGCACTTGTAGGGAGACAACCCAACATTTACCCCTACTGTTTTTGTGTTCACATGATTAGTATACTGTAGTAATCACGTCCTATAACTTTTGTTTCAATAAAGTACCAAGCAAAGCCTTTGGGATAGTGTGGATGATAGTTGACTTGATTCTGTGCAAAAACAAAAACTTTTGCTTCCAGTAACAGAATTATTTAGATTCAATGGAGCGTCTAAAAATTCTTATTTTTTTACAGATGCTTGATATACAAATTACCTATGTTGTCATGTTTTTTCAGAATTTTTGGAGTAGCAGAAGTATGGTCAAAGTTCAGATCATTACAGATTGGTCTGTTTTTGACAGATTCTGTTTTCAAAGCATAGTTTGCTTGTTTTCTAGTTTCTATGGCTTATATTGCTCAATATAAATTTTGGAAATGATAAGTAATACTCCCTCCTTTCCGGTTTACAGGGCTTATCTCAAAATTTTAGTTTTTTCATTTTATAAGGCTCAATTTGGTTGTTTTCCATCACATGTTCAGATTCCAAGGTGCATTAAATCATTGCATGCAAGTACTAAGAGAAAATTGACCAATGCATGTAATTTATGCATGCATGCATTGCAATTAATGCATTGGTAAACATACTTTTTTGAGGAAAACAAGAGCATTAATTGGGTGCTTTTGCAAACTACAAAAAGTATTCCACCACTCACCATCTACCTTGGTTGATGAGAATTTTGAATTGAGCCTTATAAACCGGAAAGGAGGGAGTAGTAGGAATTGTGTGATAACATCTACGAATCTTGTATTTGACAATACCAAATTGAGTTATTTGTTTTATCATACTAACCCATCTCATGAAGTTCCGTTAAGTTTTGTGTGATTGAAGTTTTCAAGTTTTGGGCGAGACATCGATATGAGGAGAATAAGGAGTGACAAGATCTTAAGCTTGGGGATGCCCAAAACACCCCAACATAATATTTAAGGAATATGCAAGCAACTAAGCTTGGGGATGCCCCGGTAGGCATCCCCTCTTTCGTCTTCAACATTATCGGTAACCTCACTTGGAGCTATATTTTCATTCGTCACATGATACGAGTTTTGCTTGGAGCGTAATTTTCTTTTGTTTTTGTTTTATTGTTGTTATTTAGAATAATGTTGTGTATCTTTTATTTCAATAAAAATGTCAAGTATAGCCTTTGTCATGCTTATTTTACAAGTCTATATGTTGCTGTTTGAAAACAGAAAGTTGCATGCTAGTGCGAGAATTCTTGACAAAAGTCAGAATGTGATAAAATGATGAATTTTTTGCACAATAAGCTATTTTTTTATAGAATGTGTTAATTTTTCGGAATTTTTGGAGTTAGAAAAGTATGAATCTTCTTGCATTCTTTATAGACTGTCCTGTTTAGACAGACTGCTGTTATGATTGTGTTGTTTGCATATATTTTCTTGTTTAATGATTCTATTTGAGCATAGGAGTATTAAATATGCAGAGTCATTTAGTATGTAATTTTAAATTATAATTTTAGTAATTTTCTACATTAGCGAATGATAAGGTTTTGCATCAATTTATAATAACTTATCTCACGAGATCTTGTTGAGTTTTGTGTGGATGAAGTTTTTGAGATTTAGGGAAACCGTGACATAAAAGGAATTAAGGAGACAAAAAAGCTCAAGCTTGGGGATGCCCAAGGCAAACCGAATTAACTTTTCAAGAAGTCTCAAGCATTTAAACTTGGGGATGCCTCGGTAGGCATCGCACCTTTCTTCATCAACAACTATCGGTTACTATCGTTTGAGCCTAAGTTTTTGCTTCTTCACATGAGTTGTGCTATTCTTGTAATGTCATTTAGTTTTTGTTTTGCTTGCTGTTTTAATAAAATACTTATATATGAAAAAAATTAAATAAGAAATAGACCTCAAATAGCTACCTATTTACTTAACTACTTGCTTGATCTACCCTTTTATGTTTTTGGAGTACCTTGTCATTTACTCTTGTGCTACACTTATATCCTATGAGTAAATTTTTGAATGAATTGAATATCATGAAGTTGAAATTATATCATGCCTAGTGGTAGCTTCACATTGGCTTTAGAAAGTGAAATCTTTTGAAGCTTGACAATCATAATATTGGTCATACCACCAATTCATGAATGATTTGTATAAGGAGGAAAACTTCCACATACAAATATATTATCTTGGACATATTCTATGATTGTGAATACCCATTAATTATTTTCAAACTTTGTCTACGTTCTGGGAATGGGGGTCCCCAGACTTGCCTGCCTGCGGCGTGGCTCAAGTGGGGGCCCAGTGCAGCCCAGCTTCATCGGCCCAAGCTCAAGACCCTCGCGAGGTGCCAAGCCTCGTGGGGAGGACAACAGGAAGCTTCCTCAGGAGCAGCCTCATCAGGCAGGCTCGCGAGGAGGCGGAGAGATCAAGGCAAGGGCACCTCGCGAGGAAGCCCATGACGCAAGCCATGACGATCGAGACCAGGTGGGCGCCAGGCGGGCGCCGGCCTGCGCAGTGTCCTTGTTTCCCCTTCGGTGCAAAGGGGGCAAGCACAGGCCAAGGCATCAGGCAAAGGTTACCATTTCGGTGCAACAAGACCAAGACCGGCAGAACGGCAGGATGGAGGTCATCGTGGAGCCCAGGACGGCGTCATCGTCAGAGCCTTTGGCAGCCGAAGACCAACTTTAGTCGGGGATAAGTGTACCAGATGTTCCCCTTCAAAATGGCCAATTGTTGACGCCCTTCCGCTCATTATTTGGGAAGAGGCCCAGGCCTCCCTCTATAAATAGGACTAGCCACCACAAGAGAAGAGAGAGGATCCAGATCACGCATAGGCGAGAGAGAGGCGATCGAACTCACCCAAGCAGCTTCGTCAGCACCAGCTCAAGAACAGCCTCGCGAGGTCGTTTCTCCCTTGTACTATTCATCATCAGCCCCTGAGGGAATCCACCACACCACACACTGGAGTAGGGTATTACACCACAATGGTGGCCTGAACCAGTATAAATCTCGTGTCCCTTATGTGTTCTTCTTTCTAGCCTAGATCCTTTGTGAGACTTCGAGACGTGAGCTGGTAGGGGAAAGATCTCCACGCGCACCCCAGAGTTCGAACCTCAAGGGTCTGCCGGAACCCGGAATCCGACATTTGGCGCGCCAGGTAGGGGTGTGCCGGAATCCTTCTTCCGCCGCCTCGCGTTTCGTCGCCTCGCCGATCTAATGTCAAGCGACCCGACAGCCGACGCCGGCCGCGGGGCGTGGGCAACGCGGCCAAACGCCGCCTGCCCTCACACCGCGGCATGTGCGGTCAGCAGCAAGAGCCTCAAGCCACGCCGCGACCACAGCGCCGCACACCCGGCGGGAGCTGGCAAACTCCTGGGCCGCGCTCACGGTGGCCCGAGAGCTGCTACGGTGCTGGCTGCTGGAGGCCGGCCGCGACATGTTGTTGGAGCGAGTGGCCGAGCTCCTGGACGCTGCCGCCTCGGGAGCACCCCCTTTCTGCGTCCAGCTACCACCCCAGATCAAGAGCGGGCCGTATGGCGGCCCCATACGCGCCCATGCAACTCCAAGCGGGCTCCAGGGCCTACTCAACGCCAACCTGGCCGGCAGCACCAGGCGACAAGTCGCGCCGACCCCATCTCCGGCCGGCGAAGGAGTGCACGCCGCGACCTTCGGCCTCGGCGGACCACCACGCCACCACCCTCAAGACAATGCTCCAGGCCGGACTGCATGGCATGTGGGGCACAATGGCGAGACCCGCGGGGCGGTGGCCCCAGAAGCTTATGTGCCCCACATGGTGGATCGAGAGTGCGCACTGGCAGAAGACCATGGCTCGTTCCTCGGGCCAGGCTGGGGCGAGGAGACACATGAAGTTGAGCTCTTTCAGGAACCCCAAGAGGGCCTCGACGACCGCGCCGGTGGCAGCAACTATCTGGTACCACTAATTCCTCAGGAGCAAGCTTATGCTAACCATGGGTCGCAGGAGGTACAGGTCGCCGCAGCGGATGGCTGCCCCAATGCTGCAGCCTCTTACCCCTCGGGAGGAGGGCACCGGGGGCTGCAGGAGAGGGGCCGAGATCCGAGTTCGTCCCCGCGGCCCTCGGCACAAGGCGTTCTCAAGAGGTAGGCCCTCTACCGGGGAGGTGCCTCAGGGCCTGGCCCCGGCAGAGGACCCGTGGTCGTCAGGGGAACCGCTGGCGACCGCTCTACCCCATTGGAGTCGTCCTTGGTCTCCGGCCGCCGTCAATGGCGGTAGAGTGTTGCGCAAGGCGGGGCCCTCGTCTGGTGATATGAAGCGAGGCCGGTACCTGTGAAGAAGGCTCAGTGCCTATGAAGCTCGCTGCCCGTGACACTCTCATGTAATAATGAGTGGGGCTGTACACGCCCCGGAGTCTCTGGAGAGCCGACCTCGGGCCTCAGGGGCTCCCGCCCACGCCCAGTGGCAGCACTTAGCTCTGCGCTAGTGACAAGACGTCGAATACTAGACTAGGTACCGGACGCGGCTTTTTGCTTTTTGCCTTTTCCTCTGTTAACGAGTTTCCTCGATTTGAATTTAAGTTGGATTTAAGCTTGAGACTTGCGTGTGTTTGGGGAAGGGGTGTTTAGTCTCATTCGAGCAATCTCTCGTGTTTTGGTTTCGGCTTTGCGTCCAAAGTTACCGTCAGCTGCCTCCCCTCGCGAGCCCCTCGCGAGCCGGGCCGGGCCAAGCACGTCTACAATCCAGACCACTGTCGCCGCACCCTCTCCGTAGGTTCTCGTCGCAGGATTAATGGGTTCATCCAGAGGACACACGAGGCACTGCGGCCCCCACAGCCTCGCTCGGGACTCGTCGGGGTCAAAAGGGCCAAGCCCGAACCTTCTTCATGCAGGGTAAACAGCGGTGACATACGATCAGTCGGACACATCACTCGCCGCCTCTTCTGGGGCGTCTCCGGAGGCGTCGCTGGCGTCACTGACATCATCGCCACTGCCAATACCTCCTTCATCAGCGGCCACGATCACGCCATCATCATCAGATGCGAAGGCCCTGACGAGGGTGTCCACGCTGTCCTCCACCCATTGCGCCAGATCGCCCCGGATGGCTATGGGCACAGGTGCGATGGCGGCGTCAAAATCAAAGTGGGGGTCCCTATCCTGTAGATAACTGAAGACACGGGAGAAGGCACGCCCGAGCAGGGCTCAGCTCCTCTCCTCCACAAGCCAATGGGACCTCTCAGAGCGGTTGTCCAGGAGCGTCACCACATCAGTGAAATATTGGAGGTTGCCGTCATAGTTGGTCTCATGCGGCTCCTCCGCGGCGGCCTCACAAATGTTGCCCAGGGCCATGTTAGCCTGTTCCCTGAGCGTTCGGAGCATGGGGGCGTGCTCGTGCTCCAGAATCCGCCGCTGACGGATCTCGTCCTTGTTCCGCCGTGCGATGGCCTCGGCACCATCAACCCTCTATTGGAGAAGAAGTAGCTCGGCGCGGGAAGAGGACAGCTCCGCCTGCGCTGCGCCAAGGGCGGCTGCGGAGGAGCCCGCACCCCGCGTCACTTCAACCAGTTTGGCCCTGAGGGCCGCGGTCCTACCCTCAGCTTCGGCCCTGATCAACTCCAACCTCACTTCGTATTGGCGCTCGAGATCCGAGCGAGCTTCCGCCACGCGGCGGTCGACCTCTTCTTGGACTCGGGCTTCGCGCGCGGCGACGTCATCCTCCGCCTGAGCCACCAGGCGCTCCCTCGTCTCCAACCGCTCAAGGTCAAGGTTGCGCTCGGTGGCCTCCAGCATCAGCGCCTCCTCGCGCTTCTGGAGCCCCGCCTGGTCGATGGAAGCCCCCTTCAGCGACACAAGGGACGCATGGCGCAGTTCCACTTGCTTCTCCAGAGAGTTGCTCCAGGCTTGGAGCTCCCACGCGTGCTCCTCCGCATCCTTGCACCATCGGTCTGCTTCCCGGGCCTCCTCGACGGCTTGGGAGCAGGCCTCTCGCGAGGCCGCCAGCGACACTTCAGCCTTCTCCGCAAATTCGGCAGGAAGGGCCCTGAAAGGCCGCGGGCAGCTGCCAGAACAGAGAAGTAAAGGAGCAAAGAGGGAAGAGGACTTACTCGTCCATGGCGAAGTACTTCCTGCGCTTCAACAGGCGGCAAGGGCGATCGTCACTACCCAAGGCCTGCTTCCTCTTGCGGAGGGCCTCGAAGTCTACGCGGAACCAGCCTAGGCGCTCGGCGCAGGGGTCGGTATGCGGCATGGAAGAGGTGAGGTGATCAGCGCCAAGGGGACCGGCCTGGGGTACACCACCAGGCGCCGCCTCGTGAGGAGCGGTCGGGACCACGGGAGCCCCAACCTCGGGAGCTGTAGGCTGAAACTCCTCGCGTGCCACTGCTCCAGGACGGGCTTCAGGAGATGCCACCTTTGGGGCTCCGTGCGGCATCAGCATCTCAACATCATCCCCTTGAGCTCCCGGCGGTTCTCGTCTCCCCGCTCCACCACCTGAGACAGAGCCGCTTTGGGCGACCGGAAGAGCAATCACAGCGATTGGATTCTCGCGGGGCCCCATGAGGCCAGCCGTGCGCAGTCCCCACTCGTCAAAGCTGGGCATCTGCCTCACGAAATCGGCCCTTCCCGAGCAAAGGTACAAGAGGGCACCATCGTGTCAAAGGCTGCCTGGGGAAGGGTCGCCAGTCAGGACCCTGAAGCACCATCCGCAGCGCTTCAGGCGCCAGGTCCTCCTCCTGAAGCCGCATGCGGTCTTTGTGCCCTGCAAAGTCCCACATCCGGCGAGAGTGGCGCTGGGAGGAGCAATGCGACGTTGGAGGAAATCCTTCACCACCTTGGGCGCCGTCATGCCGAGCGCCCTCAAACTCTGGAATCGGCGCCAAACGAAGGCGAGCCGGGGGCTCGCGAGCGTCTCATGATCCCAGCCGGAGTTGGGAACAACAGGCAAGGTTGGGTTACAGAGCAGGGGGCTGGGCACCCCAACATCCACATACAACCACCGCTCTCTGAACCTGGCCTCAGGGGGAGGAAGGCCGAAATCGATCCCTGAAGCAGCTGTCTCTGGCGCGGCAAGGAAGCTCACACACCCCAAGCATCGAGTGGGGTCGCTCAGGCGCAAAGAGAAGAAGTAGCGCAGCAGGGCAACGGAAGGAGGAATGCCCACCATTGCCTCACAAACAAAAGCGAAGACAGCCAGGAGGGTAATGGACTCGGGCCCGAGGTGCATCATGTGGATCTGATAATGGGAGAGCACAGCATTGAAGAAAGCGGAGAAAGGGGGAACGAGACCCGCCCACAGGGCATCGACGAAGAATCGGACTTACATGACGACCCTATCAAAGGAGGCATGGGACGCAGGCCAGACCGTGGTCCTGCCGCACTCATTGAAGATGGTGGCAAGAGCAGAGCGGACCTTGTTCAAGGCTTCGGGGTTGAGTATGATTGACTGATTGACGGCGGGGGCCGCCACCGGAGGCGAACAGGACGAAGGCGCGAGCTTCTTCCCCTTTTCCTTCTTCGTTGGCGCCATGGCAATGGGAAGGGGGGAGAGTTCTAATTGGATTGAAGGCGGAGGTTGGAGCCTGAGGAAGAAGGAAGGGCAGGAAGCACGCGGGCGGCGAAAGGGGAATGGCTGTGTGCAACCACGGGTCCGCCTAGCCGGGAAGGTAACGAGGCATCGTGGGGAAGCGGAGACGCCCACGTCCAATCAACCGCCACACGGCGCCCAAGGCCGCAGGCTATTGGAGCCCGCGGCACTTCGCACTTGCCCCTTCGCTTCTCTGCTAAGCCAGGTCCGGGCGCGCCTTGGGCCCGAGGGCTACTGTCGGTGTTCTGGGAACGGGGGTCCCCAGACTTGCCTGCCTGCGGCCTGCGGCGTGGCTCAAGTGGGGGCCCAGTGCAGCCCAGCTTCATCGGCCCAAGCTCAAGACCCTCGCGAAGAGCCAAGCCTCGCGGGGCGGACGACAGGAAGCTTCCTCAGGAGCAGCCTCATCAGGCAGGCTCGCGAGGAGGCACAGAGATCAAGGCAAGGGCACCTCGCGAGGAAGCTCGTGACGCAAGCAATGACGATCGAGACCAGGCGGGCGCCAGGCGGGCGCCGGCCTGCACACTGTCCTTGTTTCCCCTTCGGTGCAAAGGGGGCAAGCACAGGCCAAGGCATCAGGCAAAGGTTACCGTTTCGGTGCAACAAGACCAAGACCGGCAGAACGGCAGGATGGAGGTCATCGTGGAGCCCAGGATGGCGTCATCGTCAGAGCCTTTGGCAGCCGAAGACCAACTTTAGTCAGGATAAGTGGACCAGATGTTTCCCTTCAAAATGGCCAATTGTTGGCGCCCTTCCCGCTCATTATTTGGGAAGAGGCCCAGGGCCTCCCTCTATAAATAGGACTAGCCACCACAGTAGAAGCGAGAGGATCCAGATCACGCATAGACGAGAGAGAGAGGCGACTGAACTCACCCAAGAAGTTTGTCGCACCAGCTCAAGAACAGCTCTCGCGAGGCTGTTCTCCCCTTGTACTATTCATCCTCAGCCCCTGAGGCAATCCACCACACCACACACTGAAGTAGGGTATTACACCACAATGGTGGCCTGAACCAGTATAAATCTCGTGTCCCTTGTGTGTTCTTCTTTCTAGCCTAGATCCTTTGCGAGACTTCGAGACGTGAGCTGGTAGGGGAAAGATCTTCGCGCGCACCCTAGAGTTCAATCCTCAAGGGTCTGTCGGAACCCGGAATCCGACAAACTTGAGCAAATTAGTTGAAGTTGGACAAGGAAGACAACATAATGAGTTATGGTCGTGTATATTTGCATAGAAGTTATATTGTTATGGACCCTCCAACATGTGGTCTCTGCCTAGGATCTTTTGGTAGCCGAAAATTCATACTAAGTAGAAATGCTACTTGTGTATACAAAAACCCTTAAACCCGGTTTCATGCCATGAGTATCCACCATACCTACCTATAGATTGAATAAGATCCTTCAAGTAAGTTGTCATCGGTGCATAAAGCAATAAAAGTTGCTCCTAAATATGTTTGATCGTTCATTGTAATGGAAAATTGAGCGTTGTACGAACTTGCGATGGCAAAGTCATAAAAGTGATGGACTGCATAATAAAGGTTTCTATCATAAGGGGCAATGTAACGTGATGCTCCTGTGCATTAAGAGTTTGGGCATCCAAAAATAAAAAGCGCATGACAACCTCTGCTTCCCTCTGTGAAGGGCCTATCTTTTACTTTCCAGTATTTACTTTTATGCAACATTCGATAATATGCATTCCCATTTGAGCCTCAATTATCCTCTAGTTGGCAAGCATCATGTGGTGGGGAAAGATCTAGGCATATATGGCCAGTCAAATATATTTGATCATGATTTGTTATTGTTGACAATTATCTCTATGATAAATGAGTTGGGAGGCGAAACATTAAGCCCCCATCTTTCTTTGTGGTCGATGGATGCCATTTGTTCTAAAAATATGCTTTGAGTACTAGCAATCATAGAAAACTATATGATGATTGAGTATGTGGAGCTCTTACTTAGATTATGTTGAATAAGTTGAATTGCAATTGTTTGGTGACTAAGAATATATGTTGCTGAGTTTCAAGAGAAGTCATTATTGGAACCTTAACATGTGAATTGGTTGCTATTTTAACATGAGAAGCTTTATGAGAAAGAATCGTTGTTATGATGTTAGGAAAAGTGATTGAAATTATCATTGATCAAACTTATGCACTTTGCTAGCATTCACACTTCATACATCATTTACCTACTCGAGGATGAGTAGGAATTAAGCTTGGGGATGCTGATACGTCTCCAACGTATCTATAATTTATGAGTATTCATGCCATGTTTACAACAATTTTATATGGTTTTGGTATGATTTGGATGGAACTAACCCGGACTGAAGCTGTTTTCAGCAGAACTACAGTGGTGTTGTTTTTTGTGCAAAAATAATAGCTCTCCAAGTGCAACGAAACTTTTTGACGATTTTGTTGGAACAAAAGAGGCACTGGAAGCTTCGTGGGAGGGCTAGAAGAGTCACGAGGAGGGCACAACCCACCAGGGGGCTCTGGAGGGGCCTGGCTTGCCCCGGTGGGTTGTGCTCACCTCGAGGCCCATCTTCGCGTGAAACCAACGCCGAAAATCCTATAAATACATAAGCCCCCTGAAATGACCCTAGATCAGAAGTTGTGCCACCGCAAGCCTCTGTAGCCATGAAAAAAACAATCTAGACCATGTTCCGGCACCCTGTCGGAGGGGGAAATCATCACCGGTGGCCATCTTCATCATCCCGGCGGCCACCATGATGAGGAGGGAGTAGTCCACCCTCGGGGCTGAGGGTTTGTACGAGTAGCTATGTGTTTCATCTCTCTCTCTCTCATGTTCTTGAGATGTCACGATCTTGATGTATCGCGGGCTTTGTTAATATAGTTGGATCATATGGTGTTTTCCCCTCTCTATCTTATTGTGAATTGAGTTTTCCCTTTGAGATTTCGTTCTTATTGGATTGAATACTTTTATGGATTTGAGAACACTTGATATATGTCTTGCTATGAATGCCCGTGGTGGTGACATCTTTGTTTCTCCGGTAGAAATCTCAGGGCATTCTTTGAGGTTCTTTGTGTTGGATTGAGTATTATGAATCTGAAATTGTTGGATGCATATCGTATAATCAACTCACGCGTACTTGCGGTGACATTGGAGTATCTAGGTGACATTAGAGTCGGTTGATGTGTATCATATGGTGTTATTTTAGTACGAACTCTTGATTAGATCAATCGAAAAGAATAGCTTGGTGTTATATTAGTATGAACTCTAGGATAGGTTGATCGGAAAGAATATCTTTGAGGTGGTTTCGTACCCTACAAACAATTTCTTCTTATGTTCTCCGCTAGATAGGAACTTTGGAGTGATTCTTCATCGCATGGTGAGCGATGATTATATGATCCAATTATATTAGCATTGTTGAGAGATTGCACTAGCAAAAGTATGGACCCTAGGCCTTATTTTCTAGCATTGCAATACCGTTTGTGCTCTTGTTTACTTGCTACCTTGCTATTTTTATTGTTACCATCACAAAAATCAATATCTAATATCATTACTACACTTGTATCACCATCCCTTTGTCGAACTAGTGCACCTATACAAATTACCATTGTATTTGGTGTGTTGGGGACACAAGAGACTTTTTATTATTTGGTTGCAGGGTTGTTTGAGAGAGACCATCTTCATCCTACACCTCCCATAGAGTGATAAGCCTTAGGTCATCAACTTTAGGGAAATTTGTTACTATCCTACAAAACACTGCGCTTGGAAGCCCAACACGAGTCTACAAGAATAAAGTTGCGTAGTAGACATTAGGATCTTACAACATAATCCATTCAGAAACATGACACAACATGCAAGTACAGTAATCTAATGATAATTTCAACTGGTATCTAAAGAACTTGGATTACCCTGGGCTTCAGATAGCAGAAGCAGAAGGACCTCCTCCGTCTTCAAATGTGACATTCTAACTTCCTCCAATTCTTGATTTGCTTGCATAATGCGTGCAAGTAATCGCATAATTTCCAGCCTCAAGATCAAGATTACCTCATTCATGAAAGCCACACCATCTCCTTTTGCCTCTAGTAGAGCCTCAAGAACTATAATATTTGTGCTCAGACTGCTCTCCAACGGTGTTGCCTCTGAACTGCTACCATCTGGTAACATGGATGGTGTACTGCTTCCACAAATAGATTCTGGGGCTGTACATGGTGTCCTAGTGTGAACAGCATCTTGAAAGTTTTTCGCTGGAGATAAGTAAGAGATAGTTATTGCATGATCCAGGCAGTAAGCTTACATGGTAAACGAGATACGAATTATTGTCGAGCATGGCAAGTTATATTTAAATGGTTCGAAGCAACATCAGCTGAAAACAAATTAAAATGGTAATATGAAAGGCATTGTACCACCACTATATTTAAGTTGCCCAGGCATATAAGAAGTTGAACTAATATAAGAAAGCACTTAAACAATGTGGGCTCATATAAACTATGAAGACAGTCTTGTGATGAAGTTCATAGGAAAAGTTAAGGAGTCAAATGAATTAGGCATGCATTTCTTTACGATAGTATAGTAGGGACTGCGGACATATTGGCCAACTCATATATAGCCTAACAAGTAACAAACAAACATTCGAATCAAGCAATACAGCAAAGCAGACAACTAAACTATTTGTAATTCAGTAGGATTACAGGTTGAGGGCATAAGCCAAGAAAGCAGCCCTCACGCATTACATTTCGAGTGTACTAAAACACATTGTCTTACCATATGTTGTTGTGAAGCCTCGCTAATGTTGCAATGTTCTTTGAAGATATCGTCAGCATCCCGTTGTTGCAAATCTAGTCGTTGTAGTTTATTCTTCCCCCTCTATTTAGGTAAAACTAATTTTAATCACATGCACTGGTTCGAATTGATCATCAATGGTTAACCTAAACTAATGAAAGAAGGGTGTGTGCTTACACGACAATATATGTGCTTCACTCTATTTTTATGCTTGTTCGAGGTGCCAGCCCCAAAAGAAAAAAAATATTTTGCTTGATGGGGTTGGCAGCTCCATAATGAATAGAAGCATCAAATTATTCATGAAACTTGGGAAGATCAATAACACACAAAAAATTAATGAACAGAGGCTCGAAGCAGTGCTGTAATAGCTGGCATCGAAAAATGTAGGTTAAAACAAACAAAAAGCAGCGGAACCACAAGCTAGTTTGTTTATGTGTAATTAAACATAAAGAACATAGAAGCAGTCCAGTACAATTATTGTAACCAAAAGGTGGCATCAGAATAACACCATTATAATAAAAAAATAGTATGCAAGAAGTAAAATAGTAGGCAGTGATATCTAGGAAGTATAGTAATACTTAGGACAAAACAAAAGCATTGTAACTATATGTGCACTGGTTTATAATTTAGAACATGCAAGTTGTTCACTGCCACATGTATGGACCTGCAGGTGCAAGCAGAATAACGTATCTCATGAAAAAATGAATGATGCCCTGAAGAAATTCAAAGTGCGGTGCTTATGCTAAGAAAGTGAACGTAGGCGCCGGCCGTTGGATAATAGTACCTGATTCTTGGCGCCATATGGACATCATTGTCATACGTGAAAGCTAAGTATCGTCGATAGTGCTCATGTTGTGGTTGAGTTTGGGCCGGCTGCCGCCATTGCTGAAGCAGCTCTGGTGCTTCGGTTGCGGCACCTGTCGACATACAAGAAATCTGATCTATGGTAAGTGAAGAATTCCACGATAAAGAAGAGAAAAATCGAAGGAGTACAAATCAAAATAATCCGATGAGGCTGCGGAGTCAGTAAGCCAGGGCTGATGGAGTCGATATGGCGTTCGTGGAGCGGGTTTAATGCAGTGGACGAAGGCGTCCGTGAAGTACATCCGACGCGGTGTATAATGCTTTTGGTGAGGCGGATCTGGTGCGGTGGACGAGGGCTTGTATGAAGGGCCAGCGATGTGGCGGACGAGGCAGTTGGTGAAGGGCCTACACTGTGCTGGACGAGGGCGTCGGTGAAGCATATCCGGTGCGGTGGACCACGATGGCGGTCAAGGAGATTTTGGAGCAGTGGACAAGCTAGTCGTTGAAGCGGCTCCAGTGCAGTGGTGAGTTGGCAGTTGGGGGTTCCAAGGTGCAGAAGGTAGATCCGGCGTGGTGTGAGGTCCACCATCGCGTTGGAGGACTAGATTCAGCGGCTTGTGGTGGGGGGTTGGGGGGAGGAGGCGGGGAGGGGAAGGGGAGGGGTTCTGGGAAGAGTGTTGGGGGCAAAGAGGGGAAAACATGGAGTTACCAAAACAACCCTTTTCCGTTCATGTGGCAGGGGTAAAACAGGAATATCGCAGGGATAAACTTTTGGCGCAAGATAGTGAGAAGGAAGGTTGAAAGCTTTTGGCGGCTGAAATTAGGTGTTCCGCTATTGTACGGCCGACTATGATATCATGGCTGAGAATTTATTTTTTGTTCATGCAAAAAAAGTGCAAGTTTTGATAATCAATGTCTCCAACTCAAAACTTAGATTGTCCATTCAATTTAAATATGGATCATTGATCTAGTGGAAGCAAATACCATCATATGCTCATATTCAGATGAAATTCCAAATCCAAAATATGATGTCAAAAACAAAAATGTGTATGTGTATGAATAAAGTGGATGATTATAAGGTTTGAACATGATCGTATGTGTATCACTCCAGGTTTAATATATGAACTAGCACAAATGCCCGTGCGTTGCAACAGGAGAAAAACTTAACGTGAACCTGGTGAACAACAAAAGAAGATTAATATCATGTTGAGAAGTGAAATTGAGAAATCACATATGCAAATAAACAGCAGTTAATATGTACTGTCAATGAATTTTAATAAACTAACCATTTGCACTTGTGGTGACTGGTGTATGATTGACTAGAAAAGGGTAAAAGTACTCTCTTAGGGCAGCCAAAGTGTGCCAAGGGCTCTGATGGCCTTAGGAAAAAATGGTGGAAAATACTAGCAAATTTAGTCTGTGTACATGCCTAAGCTTCATGGATAACAAACTGTTCAAGTAGCAGTCTTGCTATTTGGTGGCATATAACTGTCAACCATAATCCACGAAGAATTTCTGAAATTTAGATTATTCTGAACATTTTAGTTACCCCAGAGACATTCAGCTGGTAACAGAGGGCATGCATACTGTGTAATCTAGGGACATGTGTTATCTAAAGTCTAAACATTGCCTGAAATACTATGTAAAATAAGTACAATTTCAACAATGAAGAAACAATGAAATAAGAGATTTCATGCTTGGCCTCAATCAGAACAGTCAACACATGTATCATAGAGCATACATAATGATAAGAATAACATTAGGCTGAGAACCATTGACCCCCTGTACAGAAGAGATCATAGAGCTAGAAAAGTAACGCGAGAATCTTTATATGATTATATCACAAACCATCTATGAATTGACCAACACAGCATTCCAACATAAAATTTATGCAGTGCCATGGAGACCATCTGGCGGGAGCATGCTCCCTTGAGGATACAAACATACATGAATGACTAAGGGAGGGATTTGAAATTTCAGTAACTACATGAATAACATGGTTTCGATTTTCAATCCCCACTGAGAAGAAAGTGAAGACACGGTAGGAACAGAGCATTACAAACCTGTGATTGCATTGCCTGCTACTGTGCAAAAGGCAGCAAGAAGCGTACCTGCATGAATATGATGTAGCAATCTGGCAGGGATATCACATACACTCTGAGTCTGCAGCTCTTCTTCCCTTGCGGTTGTCAGATTTTTTCAATAACCAACAGAAGCCCGAACCATGGTGGCTTTTACTTTCATATCTGCACACATGAATGAGGTACGGGAAGGAACGAAGTATCACCGGGAAGTGGATTCCTATCAAAATAGTGATCGGTCTGACAGAGATATACATACAGGCATGGGGACGACGAGGACCAAGGACACGACACTGTGGTCAGCCATCGTCCCCGACTGCTGGTGTCGACGCGGGGATGTGGATCCAGGCAGGGCGGAGATCCTCCTGCGGAGGAGCATGGCAGGGGCGGTGGCGCTGGGAGGTGCAGGCGATGGGGAAGGTGAAGGGCGGCCGGATCCACGGGTGCTGGCGACGAACGATGGGTGGATCGGGCGCTAGGTGAGGTAGAGGCGCGGGGGTGATGCTCGGCGGCAGGGGGTGGCCGGCTACGCGCGGTGAGGCGGGGCGGGGCAGAACCACATTATGCAGGAAGGGTCGTGCGGGTGTGACTTCGTCAGTACCGGTTCGGGGTGCTTATGATGACGATTGCGGGTTCAATTACCTAAAACGAGAGGGACTTTTCTGGAAAACACCATGATGGTGTAGACCCAAATTAGTATCACCTCATTTATATTACGATTTTGTCTATACAAATCGTAAAAACGTATTACGATATGAGAAGAAAGCGTATTGTGACGGTGAACCCGACAAATTCAATCCATGCTTTATTATTAGGGAAAGATTTGAAATCACGAAATCCCAGGTTAAAAAATGTACCCCCATTTAAATGAATTACAAAAGATAATAATGGAGTCGAATTCCGAAATTTCAATATTAGGTTTGTAATTCTGGTACTTCAAAGTATACCACACATGTTCAAAAGTTTGGTTATCTCATAGTCAAAACTGTGAAACAAATTGATCAAACATGAGTGCACACACTATTGACCATATATATCTCAATTACACTTATATGTCTCTCAGATATAGAAACCTCACTCTTTATCTGAAGCCCACCACCCCGCCCCCACTCCCCCCTCCCCCCACACACAAGTCTTTCTCTCCCTCGGACACAAACAAGGGAGCACATTAACCCCCTCTCTCTTATAAGTCGTGACCCCAATATAAGTCTCTATCACTTTGTCTCTCGGGCATGCACACATCTCTTCCCCCACTCTCTAGGTCTTCCGACATCTCTCTTTCCCAAGCACACACACTATATAGTATTGTATCTTTCCCATACACACAAAATGTCGCCCCCAAACGTCTATCTCCCTAGCTAGTTATGTGGTTTTCACACACTCTCCACCATCTCTCTATCTCTCTATCGCATTAATTGATATACACCTCACTCACCACCCCCACTAAACATAAGCAACCTTTGTCTCCTTGTGCCCCACTCTCATGTTTCTATCTCTCCCACATTGTAACGCCCCCGATGCGGCTATATCTCCCACGTGTCGAGGCACGACTTAGAGGCATAACCGCATTGAAAGCAATGTCGCAAGTGAGGTAATCTTCACACAACCCATGTAATAAATAAGGGAAAGAGATACATAGTTGGCTTACAATGCCACTTCACACAAAGTACATAAATAAACATCCATCATTCAGAGAACACTCAAGGTCCGACTACGGAACCAAAATAAAAGAAGATACCCCAAATGCTAACACAGATCCCGAATCGTCCCCAACTGGCACCACCACTCATCGATCATCTGGAAAGACACATAATAACGACCACGTTCCTCGTCGAACTCCCACTTGAGCTCGGTTGAGTCACCTGCACCGCATCGCCGGCACCTGCAATCGCTTTTGGGAAGTATCTGTGAGTCACGGGACTCGGAATCTCACACCCGAGATCAAGACTATTTAAGCTTATAGGAAGGACAGAGTAGTAAGGTGGAGCTGCAGCAAGCGACTAGCATATATGGTGGCTACTTCGCAAAAGAGAGCGAGAAGAGGAGCAAAGCACGGTCGTGAAGCTAGTAGCGATCAAGAAGTGATCCTGAACTACTTACGTCGAGACATAACTCCAACACCGTGTTCACTTCCGGACTCCGAGAAGAGACCATCACGGTTACACACGCCGTTGATGTGTATTTTATATTGAGGTCAACTTCGGGTTTTCTACAACCGGACATTAACAAATTCCCATCTGCCTCATAACCGCGGCACGGCTTTCGAAAGATATTACCCTGCAGGGTGTCCCAACTTAGCCCATTATAAGCTCTCACGGTCAACGAAGGATATTCCTTCTACCGAAGACCCGATCAATCTCGGAATCCCGGACTACAAGACATTTCGACAAAGAATAAAACAAGACCAGCAAAGCCGCCCGATTGTGCCGACAAATCCCGATAGGAGCTGCACATATCTCGTTCTCGTGGCACACCGGATAAGCTAAGCGTCAGAACCGACGTAATCCAAGTTGCCCAGAATGGTCCCCAAGACGGTGCTCTAGTTTGGACCAACACTCGAGGAGCATTGGCCCGGGTTTAAAATAAGATGACCCTCGGGCTCGCGAAAACCCGGGAAAAAGGCTTAGGTGGCAAATGGTAAAACCAAAGTTGGGCCTTGCTGGACGAGTCTTATTCAAAGCGAACTGTCAAGGGGTCCCATAAATCACCCAACCGTAAGGAACGCAAAATCAAGGAACATAACACCGGTATGACGGAAACTAGGGTGGCAAGAGTGGAACAAAACACTGTGCATAAGGCCGAGCCTTCCACCCTTTACCAAGTATATAGATGTATTAATATTAGCATATATATATTGTGATATCCCCAACAAGTAAACATGTTCCAACAAGGAACAACATCTCCATGTTCCAACAAGGAACAAACTTCATCTTCACACCGCAACTAGCAACGCTATAAGAGGGGTGAGCAAAGCGGTAACATAGCCAATCAACGGTTTGCTAGGAAAAGATGGTTAGGGCTGACATGGCAATATGGGTGGCATGATATAGCAAGTGGTAGGCATGGCAGCATAGGCATAGCAAAAGAGCGAGCATCTAGCATAGCAAAGATAGAAGTGATTTCGAGGGTATGGTCATCTTGCACGCAATGTTCTCAGAGTTGTCGAAAAGCTTGATCCTCGTAAGCGTTCTCAACAGGGTCCTCGTTCACGTACTCATCTCCCGGCTCTACCCAAAGCAACAACACAAACAAAGGAACCACAATAAATCACGGTGCAATGCACAATCAACATGATGCAAAACATGGCATGATATGCATGATGGGATATGCAATGCTTATGTGCGCTCCGGAAGGAAAATGATGAACCAGGCATCAACTTGGCAAACCAAGCATGCCACTGGAAAGATGAGATGATTTCGTTGAAATCAATATAAAGATCACCGGAATCGGATGCACGGTTTAGAAATGGCAAGCAAAACAAGAATGGCACAAATCTGCCATTAACAGCATGATGCCACTTAGCAAGCAACAAATAATTAAGCTACTGCACCCAAACGTATCAACAAAGTACATGGCAGTGATCTACACAAGATGCTTGACAAAAGATGAGCACTGAGCTTCGCTAAAACACATCATAACAGGTTCAAACAAGCATGGCAAAATGCACAAAATATCAGGCTGGACATGGCAAAAACAGCATCAGGTTGCAATGTTCAGAGCAGCAAAACTACATGCTACAGGAACTTAAAATAGCAAAACAAGGCATGGCATGAATCTACTCAAAGCATAGAACAAAAGTCCCTTACTGACCATAAGCCAAAAAGGACTCGAAAATATAGTAACACCCATGTCAATATTGAAAGTCTCGTTAACAGATTCAGCAACATGGCATGTCAAAAACTGATAACGAGAAGACATGTTTACAAGCTCAATGCACTCACAACAGAGCCTCAAATGATAAACTAAGCATACATACATCAAGAAGACATGACATAGAAGACATACATGCCAAGAACAATAACATAGCATACATGTATCAACCACAACAACCTTGGCAAAATTGAATAACATGTAAACAATCTGCCAGGAAACATTTTATAGCAAAAGTAGAGCTCGATTGACTCAAGCTATGCTACTCCATAATTGCAAACAAGGACATGGATGGATAGAGCAAGACATGCTTAACAAAACATCCTTACTGAAGTATCTCAAAATATGCATGGATCTCTCGGTAGCACCAAGTTAACATGGCATCAAAATATCAGCTAAACAGGGCTGAAAACAGCAACAACAGGACACCTACTTTGCATGCTTGTGCTAGTCACCACATAGATCACAAAAATACATGGCATACGCCCCTGGAAAGATGACATGGCATATTACAAAACACATGTAGGACTCCAATTCATAGGGTGCACACATCAATCATGGCAAAAATAACAAAAGTGCAAGTTCTGTTAAGAAACAGAAACTAACAACATATAGCACTTTTCCAACAGCATTTCGGGCATCCAGATGAGCTCAAATGAAAATGATGCAATGCGATGAAATGATCTACTCTTCGAGGCGAACATTTTGACATATTATACGCACAAAATGGATCTACGGATGCGAAGATATAGCATGTTGAAATTTGCACAAAATAACAATGATCTAAGGACTTAGGAAAAAAAAAGGGAGGGAAGAAGTCAACGGCGGCGCGCGAGATCCGAGGCCGGATCGGGGCTCGGCCCGATCGGCGACGCGGCGGGCGCGCTGGGAGGAGGAGGAGGCGCCGCGGGCGGCCGGGTGCGGGCGCCGAGCGGGCGCCGGAGGCGGCGGCGGCGGGACCGGGCGCGAGGAGGAGGCGCCGGGCGCTGCGGGCGCCGAGCGGGCGCCGGAGGCGGCGGCGGCCGGGCGGGACTGGCGCGGAGGCCGGATCATGGGACCGGGCGATGGGCGACGACGCCGGCTGGCGGGCGGCGGGCGGGCGCGCGCGAGCTCGGAGGCGCGCGTTTAAGGCGCCGAGGCGGGCGGAGGGCGGTTTTGGCGGGGGCCAAGGGGCGCGGGCGCGCTGGCGGCGGCGCGCGCTGCGGGGCGGGCTCGCCGGGCCGGGCGGGCGGGCTGGGCAAGGCGCGACAGTGGCGGCCTCGAGCGGTTGAGGGAGGCGGCGGCGGACGTGTCCACAAGGCGGAGGAAGAAGAAGGCTAGGGTTAGGGTAGAATTGATCCGCGAATTTCGGGGGAGGTGCTTAAATAGGCATAGAGGGAGCTAGGAGAGTCCAAATGAGGTGTAGTTTTCGCCCACACGATCGTGATCGAACGACGGAGAGCATGGGAGTGACTTAGATGGGTTATTGGGCTGTTTTGAAGGGGTGTTGGGCTGCAACTTAAAAGAGGCCTTTGCGAGAGTGCGGTTAACTGCTGAGTACCAAACGAGCTCCAAATGACCAAACTTGACCGGTGGTCTCCGGTGCCATACCAAGGCCACTAGACAAACCTCGGTCCATTTCGAGAAGATTTAGTGCCCTTTGCGGAAAAACGTAAAAAGGGACCGGGGGAGATAGGAGTGTCGGATTGCAAAAGCGGACAACGGAAAAATGCTCGAATCATGAGACGAACACGTATGCAAATGTGATGCAGATGATGACATGATATAAAATGCATGACATGGACAAAATGCAAAATGAAGAAAACCCAACCACGGAGGGAATATCATATATCAATGCCGAAAATGGCAAGAATTGGAGTTACAAATATGGAAAGTTACTTCCGGGGTGTTACACACATGCGGACCTGACCCAGCTCCTTCCCTGTATACATATATGTCGTGACTCTTTCCATAGCTCCCTAGCGTATCATCGATCTTAATCTCACACGTTGTTCTCTCCACCATCTATTCGAGATCTCTCATGAAGTCTCTATGCACACGCGTTGACTCGCTTTCCTTGCAAATCTATACACGGTCCACTTTCAAACAACATCAACCTTGTCTCCCTATCTATACACCACTTCCACACACAAACGACCCTCTCTCCCCCTCTGTTCCTCTCTCTCCCTCTCCCCCCCCCCTCTCCCTCGCACCCCTCTCTCACGCACACTTGATGTCTCTTCCAAATAGTCTGCTCCCCGCTCGCACCCATCCTATCACGCTATTACACATGACGTTCTTTCTCTTGGACACACATGTCACACCATTCCCCCTTCCCTACTATGTTTACATCATTAGTGGTGTAGCGACCCGACCTCAGACGGTCAAGTCATGTGCTTAAGTGTCATCCCTGGATCGGTATTGCTGACACACACAGTACCCGAGGATTTATTGCAGATTTCAATCACACACTTATTACATCGAGTGTCTCAAAATAGAGTACTTATTACAATAATATGGCTGAAGGCCATCTAAAAAGATAACTGCGGAAGCTTCGAAGATAAATAAGTCCATCCAACTCCACGGCAAAACTGAGTGCACGACAACGACCTAGCGCACCTTGCTCTTCATCTAAATATTCTGCAACATAATACGTTGCATCCATGTAGGTCAGCACATGGAATATGCTGGCAAGATAACACTATGGAGCAATGAACAAATAACAACTATCACTACATGCATATATGGCTGGTGGAGGCTCTATGATTATCATTTGCATAAAGTTTGTTGAAAATATTAAGAAGGTAACCCCAACTCAATCCCAAAATTAAAAATTAATAACCCGGCAAATTAATTAAGTAAAGTGATGAGATCAACATAATAATTGAAGTACCAGATACTCAAGATGTCGATAACCGGGGACACGGCTAACCATGATTAGTTCATACACTCTGCAGAGGTTTGCGCACTTTTCCCCACAAGACTCGATCTCCTCCGTTGAATTTCTCGCACTACGTGATGTTTGAGAAATGGATGACCGAGACACAGTCTTTCAGAAGCATTAACTCTTTACGATGGGTAGACAGTTCCACCTACATCCCCTACATCTGCTAGTCTAACAGTGCAAGAGGTCACACAACATACTCACCTATGCCAGAGCCCATAATGGCTTGTGGCTGCACACGGAAGTTTCCAGCATGAATAACATTATGATACCTTTGAGCCTGGGTGGCAAACCATAGGATGATCACATTGGTTCCCTGGGATCTCCTTGGACAACACCGGTATATCCCCAAGTTCCCACAACCAATCCACCCAGATGTGTATTAAAGTAGCCACCTTAAATTAAACCTTAGTTAACAATAACTCTCTACATCTTTCATGAATTCTCTCAAACCAATCCACGTCTAAGAGCATAGCATAGCGATATAAGCATAACGTAGTAACACCCAAGGTTTGAATATAAGACAATAGGTTCTACCTCATCAACTACTTCCCAATACCCACATGTTATTAATTCCTATTCATGAAATGTTTAAGGGTTGAAACTAATGCATAAAACTAGGGCAGTAAAGGGATATGATCAAAGTGTTACTTGCCTTGCTGACGATCGGAAAACCCTAGAGATTCATAGTAGCAAGCCTCGCACTCCAGAAACTCTATTGTGGAAGAAAAATAGCATACATAAGCACTCAAGCATAATATGAAAAGGTAAAACCCAAAAGAAAAGATCTAAACTGAAAGTTCAAGCGAAGAGTTTCGATTTCCAAAAAGAATCAATCAAATCGGAGTTACGAAACTCAAACTATGATCAAAAGAAGTTCAAAACCAAATTTTAAATTTCCAAAATCATGTTCAAGTTGATTATCTGGACAGAGGGGAACAAGACGAAGATTTTGGTGTTGGTTTCACTGGATTTGGATAAATGAGCAAAAAGTAGCGAAGGTTTGAAGATCAGGGAGTAATCTGCGATAAAAGTAATTATGGATAGGTCCCTGGCCGAAAATAAAAGTAAAAAGAAAAATCTATCGGACGAACGTCCGCTGACAGAGACTAACGAATGAATCCATTCGCGAACAGAGAAGATCGGGTGAACGTTCGCTAATTAACGAACCCTAAAAATAAAACTAATCTATAAAAATAAACCGAACTTAATAAAAAACCAGGCGGTTTCTCTTTGGTTTTTACCGGTTTCGGTGTGGGAAAACAGGCGGCGGCGGCGAACTACGACGACAGCGGGAGCGGCTCCGGCGGCTTCGAGGTGGGGCGGCGCGGGTGGCGGAGTGGTGCGGTCGGCCAGCGGCAAGCGGTGGTTGCTGCTGCTGCTGGGAGGCGGCGACGGTGAGGAAAGAAGGGGGGTGCGGTGGCTTATAAAGGAGGAGGGGGCGGGATCGGCTTGGGCGACAGGCGGGCGTCGGACTCCTTAAGGAGTCCAGCTTACACCGGGCGCAAGGAAGGGAAGGCGGTGGCGGCTGGGCCTTCGGCCCGGTCGGTCCGAAAGATTTTTTTAAAATAATTTTGCCAAAACGGAAAAATTCAAAATAAAATAAATATAAATCCTAAAATCCCAAAACCTATTTTCATGTTCCTCTAGTAATATTTAGGACAACATGAACATTTTTTGGGCTAAAACGCAATTATTAAATATGCAATTTTTCCCTAATTTACCAGAATAAAATCTCAAATAAAATTCAAATAAAACAAATATTTTTATTTAAACTTAAATTTCCATTATTTCCTTTGTTTTGAAGAAGTCATATTATCTTCTCTCATTATTTTATTTATTTTGAAATAATCAGAAAAATAACTTCAAATAAAAATCACTTTGATCCAATTTACCAATTTTGAAAAATTCAAAAATAGATTTTAGGTAAACCTCCAACTCTCTCAAATGGTCCTTGAGTTGCTTAAGGTCTCTAGGATCAAAATATCCAAAGAAAAATAAAAAAATGCAGAGAGCATGGATGCAAATGATGACCTAATGATTAACATCCAAATTGAAAATTGGTATGTTACAAACCTACCCCCTTAAGATGAATCTCGCCCTCGAGATTCGGGTTGGCTAGCAAATAGGTGTGGGTGGTCTTTCCGTAGGTCTTCTTCTCGCTCCCGGGTGGCTTCTTCCTCGGTATGGTGGCTCCACTGAACTTTGCAAAATTTGATGAGCTTGCTGCGTGTAACTCGGATGGCAAACTCGAGAATCTTGACGGGTTTCTCCTCGTAGGTTAGGTCACTCTCCAACTGAATTTCTTCCAGGGGCAGTGTATCTCTTAGAGGAACATCGGCCATCTCTGCATGGCACTTCTTCAACTGGGAAACTTGAAAAACATCATGAACTCCTGACAATCCTTCGGGTAACTCCAACTTGTAGGCCACTTCTCCCATACGTTCCAAAACTTGGTATGGTCCTACAAATCTAGGGGCTAACTTTCCTTTGACTCCAAATTGTTTAACTCCTCAGAGTGGTGACACACGAAGATATGCTCGGTCTCCGATTTCGTAGATTACCTTCTTGCATTTTGTATCGGCATAACTCTTCTGCCTGGACTGAGCTACATTCAGTCTATCACGAATCAACTTAACCTTCTCTTCAGAATCTTTGACTAAATCTAGTCCGAACAAGTGACGTTCTCTGACTTCATCCCACATCAATGGTGTCCTGCACCTCCTTCCATACAAGGCTTCAAAAGGGGCCATCTTCAAACTAGCCTGGTAACAGTTGTTATAAGAGAACTCTGTGTAAGGCAAATTATCATCCCAACTAGATCCATAATATAGTGCACAAGCTCTCAACATGTCCTCCAGAATCTGATTGACTCTCTCGGTCTGTCCATCTGTCTGTGGATGAAAGGCTGTACTGAAATCTAGCCTGGTACCCAAAGTCTGGTGCAACTGATTCCAAAACTTCAAAGTAAACTGCTTTCCTCTATCTGATACGATGGTCATCGGAATTCCATGCAGACATACGATTCTAGTCATATATATCTTGGCCAACTTCGCGCTTGTGTAAGTGGTTTTAACAGGGATAAAGTGAGCCACTTTGGTCAAGCAATCAACTACTACCCAGATGGAGTCATATCCTGATCGGGTTCTGCGTAACCCAGTGATAAAATCCATGCCAGGTTTATCCCACTTCCATTCGGGTATCGACATAGCCTGTAGTAATCCTGCTGGCTTCTGGTGTTCTTCCTTAACTCTCTGACATACATCACATACCGCTACATACTCGGCAATATCCTTTGTCATACCTGTCCACCAGAAATGTTTCTTCAAATCCAAATACATCTTGGTGTTTCTGGGGTGAATCGAGTATGGCGAGTCATGAGCTTCCTGAAGTATTAACTTCTTGATTTCTGCCTCATTGGGTACATAAATACGGTCCTCAAACCATAAAGTTTCGTGTTCATCCTCACGAAAACCTTTGGCTTTTCCTTTACTCATCTTCTCCTTTATTTCAACAATCTCCTTATCAGCCTTATGGGCTTCTCGAATCTTTCCCAATAACGTAGACTGAACTTCCAAAGCTGCAACAAAACCTCTTGGAACTATCTCCAAACGAAGTTCCTTGATATCGTCAGCCAATTCCTGCGGTAATTCTCCGGTTACGAGAGTATTTACATAACTCTTGCGGCTTAAAGCGTCTGCTACAACATTGGCCTTTCCTGGATGATAGTGTAACTTCATATCATAATCCTTTATGAGCTCCAACCATCTCCTTTGCCTGAGATTCAACTCCTTCTGCGTGAAAATATACTTCAAGCTCTTATGATCCGTGTAAACATCACAACGGTTTCCAATAAGAAAATGTCTCCAGGTCTTGAGCGCATGCACTACGGCTGCTAACTCCGAATCATGCGTGGCATAATTCAACTCATGAGGTCGAAGCTGTCGTGAGGCATATGAAACAACTCTTCTGTCTTGCATAAGTATACCTCCAAGTCCCAGGCGAGAAGCGTCGCAATAAACATGGAAATCCTTGCGTATATTCGGAAGAATTAACACTGGGGCTGTAACTAAACGTTTCTTCAACTCCTGAAAACTAACCTCACATTCCTCAGTCCATTTGAACTTCGTGTCCTTCTTCAATAACTCTGTCATGGGCTTCTCAATCTTGGAAAAATTCTCAATGAATATCCTATAATATCCCGCGAGTCCAAGAAAACTGTGGATCTTTCCACTTGAGGTGGGTGTCAACCACTCAGTGACAGACTGAACCTCGGTAGGGTCTACTGCTATACCTTCTCCTGATATAACATGTCCAAGAAACCCCACTTCTTTCAACCAAAACTCACATTTGCTGAACTTGGCGTATAGCTGATGTTCCCTGAGCTTCTCGAGAACTAAGCGCAAATGTTCCTTGTGTTCTTCTTCATTCTTCGAGTGCAACAATATGTCATCAATGAACACCACAACAAACTTATCCAAGAACTCCATGAACACCTTATTCATCATACTCATAAAATAGGCAGGGGCGTTAGTCAATCCAAAAGACATGACCGTGCACTCATATAGCCCATACCTTGTGGTAAAAGCTGTCTTAGGTATATCCTGTTCGCGGATCTTCGACTGGTGATATCCTGATCGAAGATCGATCTTGGAGAATACTTTAGATCCCTGCAGCTGGTCAAACAAATCATTTATCATCGGTAGTGGGTATTTGTTCTTGATCGTCACCTCATTCAGTGCCTGATAATCCACATCCATCCTCAAAGATCCATCCTTCTTCTCAACTAAGATCACTGGGGCTCCCCACGGTGGTGAACTTGGTCGGATGTAACCTTTCTCCAATAACTCCTTAATTTGCTTCTTAATTTCCTCCAGATCATTCACGGGCATTTGGTACGGTCTCTTCGATATTGGTCCGGTGCCTGGCAACAGCTCTATTAAAAATTCTATATCTCGATCTAGTGGCATGCCTGGTAGTTCCTCCGGGAATACATCGGGATAATCCTTGTGACTTCCTCCTGAACAACTCCCGAAAGTGAATTCACTTGAGTCCTCCTTGGCGCATGCCTAGATACATACTTGATCCTTTTTCCCTCACGGGTGGTGAGTAGTATCGACTTACTAGCACAGTCGATGTTTCTTCCATACTTCGATAACCAGTCCATACCTAGTATTATATCCAATCCTTGTGACTCCAAAATTATTAGGTCTGAGGGAAAAACATGGCTACCGATGGTTAATGGTAACCGATCACACCATCGGCTAACCATATACTCCACTCCTGGCGAGCTTACTAACATGGGTGACCTAAGGGATAAGGTTGGCAATTTAAACTTGTCCACAAATCCCCTTATATGTATGAATTTGATGCACCAGTGTCAAAAAGAACGAGAGCGGTCAATGACTTAATCAAAAACTTACCAATCACTGGGTCAAGCTGCTCTTCAACTTCCTCCACGTTGATGTGGTTCACCTGACCTCTGGTGAAGGGATTGGCTTCTTTACAGAGCTTCCATTTCCATTTCCATTCTTTATCTTAGGGCATTCATTGGCGTAATGTCCAGTCTTCCCGCACTTGAAACAGGTAACGTGACTCAGATCCTTCTTGGCGGGTGTTGCTGGGTTGGAACGGCTCTGACCGCTGCTTCCTACATTCCCATTTCCATTCTTAGGGCCACTGTGCTTATGTGAACTCCCTCCATTGTGAGTGTGGCCTCCATGGTTATGAGGGGTATGTCCTCCCGAGTTCGGGGTAAAACGAGGCTTCTGTTGAGCTCCGGAGTTGTACTTCCCTTGTCCATATTTCCGTTCGCGGCTCTCAATTTGCTTCTTCTTGCCTTCAATCATGAGGGCCCTATCTACCAACTCCTGGTAGTTGGCGAATGTTGCCACCATGAACTGCATACTCAGCTCGTCATTCAACCCCTCCATAAACTTCTCCTGCTTTGTGGCATCTGTGGCCACATCATCTGGGGCATAGCGAGCTAACTTGCTAAACTCATCCACGTACTATGCCACAATACAGTTCCCCTGGTGCAAGTTGCGAAGCTCACACTTCTTCATACTCATAGCTCCAGCTGAGACATGTGCAGTGCAGAATGCTTGCTGAAACTGATCCCAAGTGACATTGGCCACGGGTAAAGTGGCTATGTAATTCTCCCACCATGAGGCTGCGGGTCAATCCAGTTGATGTGCGGCAAAGCGCACCTTCTCCGCATCTGTGCAACCTGCGGTGGTAAGCTCCCTTCCAATCTTGCGGAGCCAGTCATCAGCAACAATCGGCTCGGTGCTACTAGAGAACACCGGCGGATTCAACCTTAGAAAACGGGCTAAGTTGTCAACTGGAGGAGGTGGCAGTGGGTTGTTGTTGTTGTTGCCTTGGTTCTGGACTAGCAGCTACATCAAGGCATTTTGCTGTTGGATCAACTAGTGTGAGCTCCGGTGGGAAAGCAAATGCGGGGTCACGTCTCGGAGGCATCTGATAGGTTTAGAGGGGTGAGAACAGAATAGAGTGAGGTCTAAAGAGAGATCACTACCCATATGCACATGAGACAAACACATTCATTTCACACGACTCAATTCAAACAAGATCATACAATCGGTCTAAGCTACCGTTACAAAATGTTCGGACTATTACTATATACATGGGAGAATTCTACTGATAATATGGTGGTCGACTAGAAATTTTGATCGGTGGATCACTCCATGATATCTGCTCCAGCTTCATCTTCATAATCATCATCACTGTCGGGGTCGTAGTCGGTGTCGCCTAGTATGATGTAGTCTTCAGAACGGATGTCCTCTCCAGGTGCGGGATCACCCATGAATATTCCTAGCTTCTTCTTCAGGCCTTCATTCTTCTCCAGTAGTACTGCAATTTCTTCTTCATATCCATCGCGTGTAGACTTGAGTTCCTCTTCTAGCTCCATGTTCCGGGTCATCACCTTCTTCATGTCTATCATATTGGCGCACATTTGGTTCTCCTGACGACGAATGTGCTGATTTAATTCCTGTATGTAGGCTGCAATGGATTTGTCCTTCCTGGTGTAGATCATCTCCCATTGCTCATCTCGGCGTCCACATATCTGGTAGATGGTGTCCTTAAGATCCTTGTTGTATACCTCGCCGATGCGTCCAATGGCGATGTGGGCGGCCATGCTCTTTCCAAGACTCCAAGTTGGTGCATCAAAGGAAAACTTGATGGGCTCGGTAACTGGCGTGAATGTCCTTCCTGGAACATGAACTCGAATCATCCAGCGCTCCTCCTCTGGTAGAGTGACGGTGTAGGTTCCATTCAAGCTTGGTATGCCGACGCTCAGGTACCTAGTGACTTCCTTCAAATGTCGTCCGAAAGGGGTCTCGTCATCCGGTTGAGTGAATTTGTTCCTTGGATCCGCCATCTATAGAGTAGAAATGGAGAAGAGTCAGAAATGAGTAGAGAAGAGTATCATGTGGGTTTTCCTAGTGGTCACGTCCTACAGTCAGCGTGTGCTCTGATACCATCTTGTAGCGACCCGACCTTAGATGGTCAAGTCTCTGTCCTTAATTGTCATCCCTGGATCGGTATTGCTGACACACATAGTACTCGAGGATTTATAGCAGAGTTCAATCACACACTTATTATATCGAGTGTCTCAAAATAGAGTACTTATTACAATAATATGGCTGAAGGCCATCTAAATAACATAACTTCGGAAGCTTCGAAGATAAATGAGTCCATCCAACTCCACGGCAAAAACTGAAAAGTACGACAACGACCTAGCGCACCTTACTCTTCGTCTGAAAATTCTGCAACATAATACGTTGCAGCCGTGTAGGTCAGCACATGGAATATGCTGGCAAGGTAACACGATAGAGCAATGAACAGAATAACAACTATCACTACATGCATGTATGGATGGTGGAGGCTCTATGGTTATCATTTGCATAAAGCTAGTTCTTTCCTACAACGAAGGAATATGTTTTATTAAAATACAAATTTTTTTGAAAATATTTAGAAGGTAACCCAACTCAATCCCAAAATTAAAAAATTAATAACCCGACAAATTAATTAAGTAAAGTGATGAGATCAACATAATAATTCAAGTACCAGATACTCAAGATGTCCATAACCGGGGACAAGGCTAACCATGATTAGTTTATACACTTTGCAGAGGTATGCACACTTTTCCCCACAAGACTCGATCTCCTCCATTGAATTTCTCGCTTACATGATGTTTGAGAAACGGATGACCGAGACACAGTCTTTCAGAAGCATTAACTCTTCACAATGGGTAGACAGTTCCACCTACATCCCCTACATCTGCTAGTCTACCAGTGAAAGAGGTCACACAACATACTCACCTATGCCAGAGCCCATAATGGCTTGTGGCTGCACACGGAAGTTTCCAGCATGAATAACATTATGATCCCTTTGAGCTTGGGTGGCAAACCATAGGATGATCACACGGGTTCCCTGGGATCTCCTTAGACAACAATGGTACATCCCCAGGTGCCCACAACCAATCCACCCAGATGTGTAATAAAGTAGCCACATTAAGTTAAACCTTAGTTAACAATAACTCTCACATCTTTCCGGAATTCTCTCAAACCAATCCATGTATACGAGCATAGCATAGCGGTATAAGCATAACATAGTAACACCCAAGGTTTGAATATAAGACAATAGGTTCTACCTCATCAACTACTTCCCAATACCCACATGTTATCAATTCCTATTCATGCAACGTTTGAGGGTTGAAACTAATGCATAAAAATTGGGTAGTAAAGGGATATGATCAAAGTGTTACTTGCCTTGCTGACGATCGAAAACCCTAGAGATTCATAGTAGCAAGCCTCGCATTTCGGAAACTCTATCGTGGACAAACAATAGCATACATAAGCAGTCAAACATAAGAAGCAAAGGTAAAACCCAAAAGAAAAGATCTAAACTGAAAATTCAAGTGAAGAGTTTCGAGTGGCAAAAAGAATCAATCAAATGAGTGTTACGGAACTCAAACAATGATCAAAAGAAGTTCGAAATCAAATCTTCTTGAAAACCAAATTTTAAGTTTTGAAAATCATGTTCAAGTTGATTATCTGGACAGAGGGGAACAAGACAATATTTTGGCGTTTGTTTCACTGGATTTGGACAAACAAGCAAAAAGTAGCGAAGGTTTGAAGATCAGGGACTAATCTATGATAAAAGTAATTATGGATAGGTCCCTCGCCGAAAATAAAACTAAAAAGAAAATCTATCGGACGAACGTCCGCTAATAGAGACTAACGAACGAATTCGTTCATGAATAGAGAAGATCGGGTGAACGTTCGCTAATTAACGAACCCTAAAAATAAAACCGATCTATAAAAATAAACCAAACTTAGTTAAAAAAAACCGGGCGGTTTCTCTTCGGTTTTTAACGGTTCGATGTGGGAAAACAGGTGGCAGCAGCGGCGAACTCCGACGACGGCAGGAGCGGCTCCGGCGGCTGCGAGGTGGGGCGGCGCGGGTGGCGGAGTGGCTGGGTGTGGTGGCGGCGCGACGCAAGCGGTAGCGGCGAATGTCGCAGCGCATTTACTGTGTGGCGGTGATCATGGCTGCTGCCAATGAGGCGGGGCGGCTGAGGGAAGAGGGGTGGGTGTGGCGGCTTATAAAGGAGGAGGGGGCGGGGTCGGCTTGAGCGAGTGGGCGACGGAGGCGGGGCGGCGTCGGACTCCTTGCGGGAGTCTCGCTCGGGCACGGGCGGAGCGGCGTGAGGGAAGGCGGTGGCGGCTGGGCCTTTGGCCCGGTCGGTTCGGAAGAATTTTTTTAAAATAATTTCACCGAAACGGAAAAATTCAAGATAAAATAAATAAAAACCCTAAAGTCCCAAAAACAATTTTATGGTCCTCTACTAATATTTAGGACAACATGAACATTTTTCTAGGCTAAAATGCAATTTTTAAAATGCAAGTTTTCCCTAATTTACTCGAATAAAATCTCAAATAAAATTAATAAAACAAATATTTTTATTTAAAATCAAATTTCCATTATTTCCACTGTTTTGAAGAAGTCATATTATATTCTCTCATTATTTTATTTATTTTGAAATAATCGGAAAAATAATTTCAAATAAAAATCACTTTGATCCAATTTACCAATTTTGAAAAATTTGAAAATGGATTTTATGTAAACCTCCAACTCTCTCAAATGGTCCTTGAGTTGCTTAAGGTCTCTAGGATCAAAATATCCAAACGAAAAGAAATAAAAAAAATGCAAAGAGCACGGATGCAAATGATGACCTAATGATTAACATCCAAATTGAAAATTGGGATGTTACAAGTGGTCTATCTTATCCACATACACAGACTCCCTCTCACACACACGCGTGCGCACAAACACACACAGAAGCACACACCACCCATCTATCTGGATCCTCCTTTTAAGATACACACCCTTGCATATTCTCTCCAGCTCTAAGTATATATATATATCCCCTGCTCTCTCTAACTCACGTGCACACCAAAATTCTCCGTCTCTCTAACTCACATATCTCTCCCCATGTCCGCATGTGTATCTCACACACTCACTCTCTGATTATGTCTATATGTCTCCACATGACACAACACAAAGCCCCATGCACATGTCTCTCTATATCCTCCACACACACAAACACACAAATAATCTCTTATTATTGCCTCAGTCTCCATATCACACTGTAGGATCGAAAGTAGGTCTAGAGGGGGGTGATTAGACTACTTGACCAAATAAAAATCTAACCTTTTCCCAATTTTAATTGTTGGCAGATTTTAGCAACTAGTACAAGTCAAGCAATCAACCTACACATGCAATTCTAAGAGTGTAGCAGCATAAAGTAAAACATTGCATATGAAGGTAAAGGGAAGGGTTTGGAGAAGGCAAACACAATGTAGACTCAGAGACTTTTAGCGCCGTTCCAATAGGTGGTGCTATCGTACATCCACGTTGATGGAGACTTCAACCAACGAAGGGTAATGGTTGCACGACTCCACAGAGGGCTCCACCCATGAAAAGCACCCTTGTCTATCCCACCATGGCCATCGCCCATGAAGGACTTGCCTCACTCGGGTAGATCTTCACGAAGGAGGGGATCTCCTTTCCCTTACAAACTTCTTGGTTCAACTCCACAATCTTGTCGGAGGCTCCCAAGCGACACCTAACCAATCTAGGAGACACCACTCTCCAAAAGTTAATAGATTGTGTGTTGACGATGAACTCCTCGATCTTGTGCTTCAAATGATAGTCTCCCCAACACTCAACTCTCTCTCACATATTTGGCTATGGTGGAAAGATGATTTGACTGGAAAGCAACTTGGGGAAGGCTAGAGATCAAGATTCTTGTGGTTGGACTGGAATATCTTGGTCTCAACACATGAGTAGGTGGTTCTCTCTCATAAAATGAGTAGTGGAAGTGTAGGCACGTTCTCATGGCTCTCTCACAAGTGGAGAAGGGGGTGGAGGGCTATATATAGCCTCCACACAAAAATCCAACCGTTACACACATTTGACCCAACTCGGTCAGACCGAATAGAATAACTCGGTGAGACCGATTCAATTCAAAATTTGAACATTAGGAATCTCGGTGGGACCGACTGGAACAACTCGGTGGGACCGATGTGCTAGGGCTAGGGCAAAACCTCATCTCAGTGAGACCGATTGCTTGAACTCGGTGAGATCGATTTCAGCAAAGAGCACACAGAGAGTTGGTCAAGCAAACTCGGTGGGACCGATTGCACATTTCGGTGAGACTGAAATAATTGGAACAGGCAAAGGAGAGTTTGCAGGGCCATCTTGGTGAGACCGAGATCCGTATCGGTGTAACCGAATTTCTAGGGTTTCTAGCAATGGATAGGTCAAATGAACTCCGTGGCACTGGATAGATCTTTTCGGCGGGGCCGAGTTTGACTTTGAGTTTTGGACATATTTGGAAGAGAAAGTGGCTGAGGGTTTTGGAGCAATATCACTAAGCACTTTGAGGAAGTAGACCATTAAGCAACACCACATCCCCTTTTAACAGTATTGGCTTTCCTATGGACTCAATGTGATCTTGGATCACAAAAATAGAAATGAAGAGTCTTGAGCTTTTGCCAATCTTTGTCCTTAGCATTTTAAGGGGTCCACATCTCTAGTCCATGCCATGCCAATCATTGAACTTTCTGAAATATTTAACTTGAATGGATATTAGTTCAATGAGCTATATGTTGTTATGAATTACCAAAACCACCCGGGGATTAGTAGCACCTTCACACACACATGCTCTCTCTCTCGCACACATGCTCAACCAAGGTTTTCTCGTGAATAACTTACCGTCTATTCATCAACAGTCATGGCAGTATGACGAACACAAGACGTGAAAAAGAATACATCTACACTTCCGTAGACCACATAGTATGACCACGAGGACTAGAGCAAGACGAAAGCGCGTCACTGTCAACCTCTCCTTATCAGCGACGGAAAAACCTTTGTTTTACACAGTCGGAAGCCATCGTGCTAAGGCCCCACATGCTCAGCCATTCAATAGAACGTAGATCCAAGTTTATGGAAACAAGTATCCATAATAGGTTTGTATTTCCATACTTATACTCCTATAAAAGACTTGGTTGGTGATGATCGTGTGTCTGCCATCCGTCATTTCTGACCATTAGATCTACATCGAGGTAGGTTGTTGCCTTTTCGCAACAACATCCCACTTCTCTACTCCAATTTGTAGAAAACCCCTTAGTATCTTAAAACCAACCTCATCACTCCCTCACCTTTTGAATGCATCGTGCTAAGGCCCCACATGCCCACACCTCTAACAACTGTGAGGTAGGTTGTTGCCATTTGTGCATTATTTACAATTTGCTTTTGAATGCAAATGCACAATCGATTAGGATCATGGGACACTCTTCCATGTCACATACATCTTGGTGGAGTGCTCAAAATGATAAGAGTTAAATAACATGCACTCATCACTGATCATACACAAATCCATGGATATAAGCAAGCAACCACACATTAAGCATAGTATGATCAAACATATGATCACATAAGTATCTCACGAGCATAACACAAATAGTAGCATAGGAATCAAACAAACAAATGATCAAAGTAGCAAGAGAAGCAAATAAAACCAACACACACTCTCTCTCGAAGCCTATGATCTATACACTTTCTCCCCCTTTGGCAATAAGTTACCAAAAAGTTTGAAAATGTATAGTGCTATAAGACACTCTAGGAACGATCTCTGGGATCTCCTGAAGGGGTCTTCTGGCTGTCGCTTCGGTGTCCGTAGATGGCATGGAGAGGAAGGCATCTGCGAAAGCTTCGGCAGAGGTCTGTGGAGCTGGAGTGGTTGACACTTGAGGTACAACCATGGCAGTTGCTATTGGTGCTGAAGTAGTAATCCTGGAGTCTCTGACAACTGGCACTGTTGATGACCTTTGTGCCCTTGGCACTCTCTGGAAAGTATCTGTAGTTGGTCTATCCTCCCTGTCCTCGGCATCTTCTTGGAGCTTCTCCACAATGGTCTACATCTCAATGACCTTCACATCTAGGTCATGAAATTTTGTCTCATTGATCCTCTCAAGACTTTCCTGATTTTGAGTCAGGGTGGCCAAGCCCTTCTCAAATCTCACTGTAGCCTCAAGCAGATAACTGAGTTGATCTTGCTTGGTCTTGAGCATCACTTGGAAGCATCTAGTGCACTTGCTGCCTTTGCTGCTTTTGCAGCCTTTGCTTTCTCTCTCTTCTCCTGGGCTTGAGCACAAGCAGGATGTGAGGCATCCATGACAACCTCATTGTCCTCAAAGTCTGGCCTCAGGGGAAGATGATCTCTATCAAGAAGATATGTCCCAGTTACCATCTTGGAATTGATCAACATTTGAATATGAGGGGCATATCCACAAGATCTCTTCTGATCAGCAGCCGTTCTCTTAACAATTTCCACAATCAGGCTCATCACCTTGAACTTCTGAGGAACATCAAACAAATGAAGTAGGTTGATGGAGTGACCACGGATAATTCTATGATCTCGTGACTTGGGCAAAAGAGTGTGCCTCAATATAGTGTTGATGGTGGTCAAACCAGCAAGCAAATAGTATATTGATCCAAACTTATTGATCCAGGGGGGTAATTAGAATACTTGACCAAATAAAAATATAACCTTTTCCCAATTTTAATTGTTGGAAGATTTTAGCAACTAGTACAAGTCAAGCAATCAACCTACACATGCAATTCTAAGAGTGTAGTAGTGGAAAGAAAAATATTGCTTATGAAGGTCAAGGGAAGGGTTTGGAGAAGGCAAAGACAATGTAGACACGGAGATTTTTGTTGTGGTTCCGACAGGTGGTGCTATCGTACATCCACGTTGATGGAAACTTCAACCCATGAAGGGTAACGGTTGCGCGAGTCCATGGAGGCTCCACGTAGAAGCAACCTTGTCTATCCCACCATGGTCATTGCCTACGAAGGACTTGCCTCACTCGGGTAGATCTTCACGAAGTAGGTGACCTCCTTGCCCTTACAAACTTCTTGGTTCAACTCCACAATCTTGTCGGAGGCTCCCAAGCAACACCTAACCATCTAGGAGACACCGCTCTCCAAAAGTTAATAGACGGTGTGTTGATGATGAACTTCTTGCTCTTGTGCTTCAAATGATAGTCTCCAAAAACAGTCCAAAAACACTCAACTCTCTCTCACAGATTTGGCTATGCTGGAAAGATGATTTGAGGGGAGAGAAACTTGGGGAAGGCTAGAGACCAAAAATTCTTGTGGTTGGATTGGAATATCTTGTTCTCAACACATGAGTAGGTGGTTATCTCTAAGAAAATGAGTAGTGGAAGTGTAGGCACGTTCTGATGACTCTCTCACAAAAGGGAGAAGGGGGTGGAGGGGTATTTATAGCCTCCACACAAAATCCAACCATTACACACATTTAAAACAACTCGGTCAGACTGAATACAAGAACTTGGTGAGACCAATTCATTTTAAAATGTGAATGTTAGGAATCTCGATGGGACCGAGTGGAACAACTCGGTGGGACTGATGTGCTAGGGCTAGGGAAACAAAACCTCATTTCAGTTAGACCGATTGCTTGAACTCGGTGAGACCGATTTTGTCGGATCACAGGCTCTGGCAAACCCTTGAGAGATTCGAACTCTGGGGTGTGCATGAAGAACACTCTCTCCCCAACTCGCTCGCTCAACGATTCCACGGCCTAGCTAGAAGAACCCAAAGAACAAGGGACACAGGGGTTTATACTGGTTTGGGCCACCTTGCAATGTAATACGCTACTCCAGTTTGTGGGTGGGTTGCCTCGTGGGGCTGAGGATGAACTAGTACAGTGGATGACAACCTCAGGAGGTGAGGTGTTCTTGAGCTCGATGAGCTCGTGAATGTGAGGATGGTCTGAATGATCTCCCTCCTTTTTATCCCCCTGCTAGGTGGTGGCTAGGTCCTATTTATTGTGGCCTTGGTCTTCTTCCCAAATGTTAGGTGGGAAGGGATCCCACAACGGCCAAGTTTGAAGGGGGACAACTAGTACAAGCTATCCTGACAAAAGGTGGTCTTCGTCTGCAAAGGATCTGGTGGTGACCCTGCTGTGGGCTCTGCGATGACCTCTGTCCTACCGTCCTACTGGTCTTGGTCTTGTTGCACCGATATGGAAACCTTTGCCTGATGCCTCGGGACCCCGCGTCTGCGCTTGCCTCCTTAGCACCAAAGAGGAAAATGGTACACTGCGCCCGCTGGCACCCGCCTGGCCTTGGTCGTCATGGCTCACGTCACGCGAACCTCGCGAGGTGCCCCCTGCATAGATATCTTTGCTCCTCAGGAGATAGCCTAGTGAGACTGCCCCCAAGGAGGTCTTGGAGTCGTCCACCTCGCGAGGCCTGGCCCCTCGCTATGGCCTTGAGTTCTTGCTACTGAAGCTGAGCCGTACTAGGCCGTTGATGGAGCCACGCCACGGGCTACAGGACGGCAAGTCTGGGTACCCCCGTTCCCAGGACGCCGACAGTAGCCCCCGGGCCCAAGGCGCGCTCGAACTTGGCTTTGAGGTGAAGCCAAAGAGAAAGCGTGAAGCTTCGCGGGCCCCAACCACATGCTGCCTTGATTGTCGTGTGGTGATTGATGGGACATAGGCGCCTCCGCTTCCCCATGCTGCCTCGGCAACCGCTCTCGCCTGACAAAAGGCAGGCGCATGCTACAAAGCCCTCATTTCCTTCCTTCATCTTGCTCCAGATCCCCTTTCCTGTTCTTCACACCAAGAGACTCCAGATCCGCGTGGACCCCTCTCCGAGCCTGCAGCCGATGGCGCCCGAAAAGGCGAAGGCCACACACTCGCCCTCCTGGTATGAGCCTGCCTTGAGCGCGCCCACGCTCTCAGAGAAGAACCTTGCCGCCATGCTCTTGGTGACGGCGGGCGACAACAACAAGGGGGGAGAGACTGCGCTTCGGGTCGCCTCCGTCAAGCCGGAGGCCTCGGGCAGTACTTTTTATCCCTTCTTCTAGCACAATGTCTTCGCGGGGCTGGTGCCCCCTTTCTCTAATTTCTTCTATGCTGTCCTCAGCCATTATAATCTCCATGCCCTCCATCTTCATCCCAACTCTGTCCTCCTCCTGTCGATCTTTGCCTTCTACTATGAGGCATTTGTGGGGTTGATGCCGTCTGTGGTGCTGCTTCGCCATTTCTTCTACCTCCGGAACAAGGAAGGCCAGTGCTCTGGGTGCACCAACATCAGCACGCCCAATGGGACCAATTCAATCTCAAGAGCCGGGAAGAAAGTCGAGGGCTTCAGGAGCTAGTGGGTCCTCATGGACGCCAAGAGCTCCTACCCTCCGCTGGCGCTGCCGACGGGTATGCCTTCACCTCACGAGGGATGGCTTAGCACGAAGCTCGCTGACCCACGGGCGAAGTAGGCGCTGGAGAAGATGGAGGCCGACCTGAAGCCGGATGACCCAAAGGCGGAGAGGCTGGCGGGGGCCATGATCGTCAAGGAGTTCTTGTCACAGCGCTTGGCTCCGCTCCAGGCACGCTCGCGCCCTATGTGGAGGCTCATGGAAGAGGAAGGCGACCTCCGCCTGCGCATGGACGCCTTGTCCGACGAGGAGCTGGACACGACCCTCCATCTCCTGGTCGGGGAGGACCAGGGGTACCCACCAGATGCCCATCTTCCGCTGTACCGCCGCCTATACGAAGCGGAGGTCGCCGCCACCATGCCCATCTTCAACGAGCGCGGGCTCGTCCCGTCGGCATCCAGCAAGGCCCCGGTGGTTTTGTCCTCCGGCGAGTCCGACGAGGAGGAGAGGTCTGGCTCGGAGGCGTCCCGGGAGGGGGCAGGGGAGACTTCTCCTCCGTGCATGGTAGACCTCCTATGCACCTTCCCTGACGACGGCGAGGCCAGCGAGCATCCAGTGAGGGAGTCGCCGAACCCCGTTGGGGTCACAACGAGGTCCAAGGGCACTCCTCCGAAGAAGCGGCAGGCCGGGGTCTCGAAGAAGAGTAGGTCGGCGTTGATCTCCCGAGGCGATGCCTCTGCTTCATCGCTGGGCGGCGTTGCTCTGATCCCAGCCGCCGTCCCCTCATCAGCCCCTAGGGCTCGCGCGCCAGTGCCCCAGCCCATGAAGGATTCAGGCTTGGTGCTCCGGAAGAGGGCGATGGAGTATGCCGCCGTGGACCAGTAAGTGTTCCGTATTGATCTTCCGTTCCTGTTCTTGCCGTAGTTTCTTGATGCCTCCCCCTTGTATCATTAGGCCAAAGCCGGTGGTGAAGAAGAAGAAGGAGACAACCACAATGCCCGAGACCCAGCAGCCTGTCCCAGTCGCGCCACCTCTGGTGCGGGTGAGCGGTGACGGTTCCCGCGCCTCAGCGGTCGGGTCGTCCTCGCGAGATTCAGGGGCCCGACCTCAGGAGAAGGCTATCTCTATGGACAAGCCGGCTCCGGAGTCGCCTGCCCCCAGCCTTCCTGCGGGGGATCTGAAGGCTCAGGATCCCCCGGCTTCTTCTGCTGCCGCCAACCTGCAGGCCTTCGCGCCGATGCTGCCTCCTCCTCTTCCCATCACGCCGGTGGGCCATGATCCATCTGCCTCGCCTGCCGCTCTGGGGGAAGCTCTTTCCACACTGACCCAGCTTCAGGACGACCTTCAACGCGCTGACGTCTGGCGGCAGGGCGCCTGGAGTTGATCTCGGGGTGGCTGCGCTCCGTCGCGTCTGTCAGGGCGGCACTGAAGCAGGCCATAGCAGCCTTCGAGGAAGGCGAGCGGGCCACTAGCCTAGCCGCTGCTGCATGTGACGTGGCGCAAAAGGATACTGAGGCTGCCCAAGAGCGCTGCCGGTTGGTGGAGGTCGAGCTGGAGGCAATGCGCAACGAGCGCACCGTTGGGGTTCGTTAGCGCGGGGCATGGGAGGAGAAGATGAAGGCTCGAGAAGACGCGGTTGCCGGTCGTGACACCAAGCTGGAGCAGTCAGCACGGGCGCAGGCCGCGGAGCGCAGCCGCCTGGAGGAACTAGAGAAGAAGGTGGAGGTGGAGAAGGCCCAGCTGGAACCCAAGGCGAAGGTTCTTGTTGAAGATCGTGCAACCTTCAAATCCCTTGAGCTGAAGTCCCGAGAGGCGCTGCAGGAGCTGTACGGGAAGGGCTTGAAGAAGCCATTGGTGACTGATGAGGAAGGCCCAGCCGAGCTACTACCTCAACTTGTCACAAAGCTTGAGGGCATCATTGATGGGATCAGCCCCATGGTGGAGGGGGAAGCCCATGCGCTCTCTGCTTCAGCTCTGACACGTGTCTTCAGTCATCTTCATCTTCGCGACCCCAGCGTCGACCTTGTTGCCCCGTTTGAGCCCGTGGACGAGAAGCACTGCGAGGATGCTACCGAAGCCGTGAAGGACCGGGTGGAGGCCCTGCTGGAGAAATTCCTCGCCATCGACCCCGTGCCCCCGGTGGACGGCACGGGCGACGACAAAGTTGTCGATGAAGGGGCACTCCTTGTGGGCGATGGCAGTGCCCGAGGCTGAAGAGAAGGCTTGCTGGCGGCGCTTCCCTCCACTTTTATTTCCCGCAACATGCATTGTGCCTCATGGAGGCATTAAAACTTGTGTTTGTATTTGGATGAACAATTTGTCTTGTAATAGTTTTCTAGGATTCCGCGATTTCCTTCCTGTTGCTTTAGTGTTCTGCGTCGGCAGAGCCCGGCCCCCCGTGTACCTTAGCCGCCATTGGGTCGTCCGGATCACCAGGACGAGACCAAGTGGTGAGGGGCTACGTGACCAGTTTGGCCCCTGAAGCGCGATGCTTAGGAGCCCTCCTTGACGTACAAACATCCCTCGGGAAGGGAATGCGAGAGTAGGCCTTACTGTTCTGCGTAGGCAGAGTCCGGCCCCGCGCGTACCGCAGCCGCCATTGGGTTGTTCGGATCACTTGACCAGTTTGGCTCTTGAGGCGCAATGCTCAGGAGTCCCCCTTGACATACAAACAGACCTTCATACCTGTCCTCGCCGAGGTCCCGCTCGGGAGAGGGGCGTGACTACCAGGTCCGGGGGACCTGGTAGGGCGGCATACACCAGGCATGACCTGAGCATAGCACCCATTCCCCAGCCCCCTCGTGTGACTCTCCCGAGGGGAAAGTGTTGCGGTGAGGCTGGACACTGAGCCTGGTGGCTCCCTGAGGTTGGTGCGGCCATGGGGCCATCCTCAGTTGTTTATCACCAGTGCGGAGAATAGCACTTCTGCACTTGCACGGGCATAGCCGCTCCTCGACCCTGTCAACTGCCAGCATGGAGCATGCTGCTTCCACTGGTGCGTGGGTGGGGGCCCCCTCTGAGTGGGACCCCCACGGTATGTACAGCCCCACCCTGACACGTGGCTTGCACGGTACGGCTAGACGAGGTGTGTCTTGGCACTCGTGAGCCAGCGCGGGACTCACGAGGCCCTACCTCAAGGCGGGTTGCGCCTGATTTTGATTCTTGACAGCTGAGGTGGCCCTGCGAGATGGTTAGACAACCTGCGCTGAATGAATCTCCTGAGGTGGTCACATGAGAAGGCCAAACACCAACGACCCCAGGAGGTGACGTGAACGGGGCCGGCCCACCAGACAGAGCTCAGCCGTTGGGTTTATCAACGCTGCAGGGACGACCCGAGCACAGACGCCGTGCCCAGTCTTCTCATGCGAAAAATCCTAAAGAAAGACAACTGGCGCGCAGCTCTCGTGGTGGCGAGGCATCGTGTCGTGCGCCCTAGCTCATCCGCCTGCGATTAGCTCACGCGAGGACCAAGCACCAAGGACCATGGGAGGTGACGTACACGGGAGCTTGCCCATGAGCCAGAGCTCAGCCTCTTGGATTTAGCGACCCTGTAGGGACGGACCCGAGCACATACGCCGTGCCAACCCTTAATTCTGAGGCGGTAATGGGTGGGTTCGCAAGGGCGCATGATGTTCATGGCATCGAAGTGCCGGACTGGCAGGTGATAATCATAAAGTAAATCATGGGAGAAGGCAAGCTAGCTTGGATAAATGCAAGAACGATACATGCCGCAGGGACGGACCCACGCGGCCTGGGGATGATGCATCCCGAGGGGCGCCGCCAACAGAGTAAGTTAAAGATGCAAAAGGATACACGTCGCGGGGACAGGCCCGTGCGACTTGGGGATAATGCTGCCCAAGGGGCTCCCCCAACTGAATGAATCGAAAAGATTCACCTGGCACCGTTGCTGGAGGGATGTCGAAGCAGCTGAAGACGCATGTTGAAGAAGTTGCTCCTCATGAGCCGCCTGAGGCCGGAGCCTCAGGAAGCTTTGGGGACCAGGAGGCTCACGAAGAACCGTTGCCATCTCCGCCTTGACTGCATGATGCCTGGCCACCTGAGCCGCCAGGACGCTTTGGGGCTGGCGCTGGAAGGGGACAGCTACGTTCGGTAGGCCGAATGGCATGCGAACATATCTGTGAGGTGGACCCTCGCACCGACCAAAGCGTGAAGGCCAGAAACGCTCCTGGGATGCGGCCCTGTTGAGCCCTGGGATGTCGACGCAGACGCGCAACTTGTCGTCCTCGCCAGGACAAGGAGCTACGCCAGGTGGCTGGTGGCTGTCGTCGTGCATGGTTCTCGCCTCTTGAAGCTCCTCGGTCGCCTTGGTGATGAACTCCTGAGCACCAGGCACTCCATGCCTTGCGCCCTCATGAGGGAAGCGTGCAGTGAAGCATGCCTCCACGTGGTGCCCGAGCGCCTCCCTCGTGACATTGTCTAAGTCAGAGGCCCTCCAAAAGATAGCCCCCGAGCCTAGCCTGAGGAGGGCGCCGGGCGCGCCTTCCTATGCGGTAGAAGGAGGCGCCCCAGCCGTGGGCGCAGGTCCTGAGGTGGTGCCGCTGGAGACACCGCTCTCCTGAGGCTCTTGGCAGCACAACTACCTTTTCTTCTTGGGGACGACCTCAGGAGGGTAGGTGGCACCTTCGTTGTTTGGGTCTTCCGCCGCCGCAGCCTGGTAGGCGCGCTCTAGAGAGCACATCGCATCCTTTTCCTCACAAGCGACCGTGATGACGCCACAGCTCCTTGGCATCTTGAGGACATTGTATCCATGGTGGGTCACTGCCATGAACTTGGCCAGGGCCGGATACCCAAGGATGGTGTTGTATGGAAGGCAAATGTGGGCGACGTCGAAGTCAATGAGCTCAGTGCGGTAGTTGTTGCGCTTGCCGAAGCTGACAGGGAGGCGGATTTGCCCTATCGGGGTGGTGGAGCCATCGGTCACTCCTGAGAAGGGCTTGGTTGGCTGTATTTGATCATATGGCACTTGGAGGCGGTCGAACGTCTCGACAGAGAGAACATTGAGCCCTATGCCGCCGTCGAGGAGGGTCTTGGTGACAAGGACATTGCTGATGATGGGCGAGCAGAGCATCGGGATGGTGCCGGCGGTTGCCGCGCACTTGAGCTGGTCCAACGAGCTGAAGGTGATGGTGTACTTGGACCACCTGAGTGGGCGCGTGGCCTCGAGCTTTGGGAGGGCCACGTTCACCTGCTGAGCGAACTGCTTGAAGATGCGCTGGGAGGTTGGGGCCTGAGCGCAACCCAAGATACAGGCGATGGCGCGAGGCTCCTGGAAGCCCCCAGCCCCCTCGTCCTCGTGGTGGTCATTGTTCCTCCTTAGTGGTGGCGGCAGTGGAGGGAGGCCAGCATTGCCCTGAGGGCGGTCCTCATGAGCCTGGTCCCTCCAAGCACCCCCGCGAGGTTCGTCCTGCCAGCGATCTTCACGAGGCCGGTCGTGCCACTACTGGCGGGGGCCGCGGTCGTCCCAGCGTCCTCCACTTCTGCCTCCTCCACGGCCGTAACCTCGATCGTTGCGCTCGGGGCGTCGACCAAAGCGCCCGTCATGGATGGGACTGAGCTCCTGACAGTCATTGGTGTTGTGGTTGTGCACATTGTGGAAGGCGTAGAACGGGCGGTTGGCCTTGGATGACTCTGGGTGGTCGTAGATGCTCTTCATCTCTGGTTCTACCATGAGTATGGCAGCCCCCTTGCGCTTCACGTCCTTGGTCTTGGCCTTCTTGTCTTCTGGGTCGGTAGCTGGAAGCTCGAGGAGGGAGAGGCGTCCCTCGTTAGCTCTTGCGCACTTGGTCGCCATGTTGAACATCTCCAGAGCCGTGCACAGGTCCTCGTGTATGGCGAGCTCCTCCTTCATCCTGACATCACAGACACCATGGAGAATGCTGAGATGATGGACACGTCCATCATCTTGGGGATCTTGAGGCGAACGTTGTTGAAACGCTGGATGTACTTCTGCAGGGTCTCTCCTGGCTGCTGGTTGATGCGTCACAGGTCACCGGGCAAAGCGAAGGTAGCGAGTGCCTTGGAAGTTGGCGAGGAAGCGCTCGCGCATCTCTCCCCAGGAGGAGATCGATCCCGCAGGCAAGTTTAGGAGCCACGAGTGCGCCGTATTTGAGAGCCATAGGGAACCAATCGCCATGACCTTATCGTCGTCGTTGGCCGCCTCGATGCTCAGCTTGTAGAGCTGCAAGAACTCAGCAGGGTCGGGGGTGTCGTCATAGCGCGGAGGCAGGTCGGGCTCGAACTTGCCGGGCCAGACAACGCTGCGCAGCTCCGGGGTGAAGGCGTGGCAGCCCGCCATGGTTACTGGAGCCTGTCATGGAGGTGAAGCCTGGTCTTGGTACCCACGCGCCACCACCGCAAGCGGAGCGCGGTCTTGACATAGTGGTGCCGGGAGCGCAGGAGCGTCCTCTTGCGGGCGTTGGACCTCCCGGCAGCTTTCTTCTTCATGCAGAGGCGCCCTGCGCGGTGGGTCGCGCCGCGGGGCCGTGCATCTTGGTGCGAGGGCGACGTCTTGGTGTGGAGGTGGCGGAGGTGCTCCATGAGCTACGTCACCCGCAGTAGGAGGTGGACGAGGCAGCGAGAGGGACGGTGCAGGAGAGCCCTGTAGGACCTTGAAGTATGTCTAGAGGGGGGGGGTGATTAGACTACTTGACCAATTAAAAGCTATGCCTTTTCCCAATTTTAGACTTTGGCAGATTTTAGCTATCTTTGAACAATTCAAGCAACCATCACGCAATTCAAGCAAGCATGCAAAGAGTATATAGGCAGCGGAAAATAAAGCATGCAACTTGCAAGAATGTAAAGGGAAGGGTTTGGAGGAATCAAACGCAATTGGAGACACGGATGTTTTTGTCGTGGTTCCGATAGGTGGTGCTATCGTACATCCATGTTGATGGAGACTTCAACCCACATAGGGTAACGGTTGCGCGAGTCCACGGAGGGCTCCACCCATGAAGGGTCCACGAAGAAGCAACCTTGTCTATCCCACCATGACCATCGCCCATGAAGGACTTGCCTCACTAGCGGTAGATCTTCACGAATTAGGCGGTCTCCTTGCCCTTACAAACTCCTTGGTTCAACTCCACAATCTTGTCGGAGGCTCCCAAGTGACACCTAGCCAATCTAGGAGACACCACTCTCCAAGAAGTAACAAATGGTGTGTTGATGATGAACTCCTTGCTCTTGTGCTTCAAATGATAGTCTCCCCAACACTCAACTCTCTCTCATAGGATTTGGATCTGGTGGAAAGAAGATTTGAGTGGAAAGCAACTTGGGGAAGGCTACAGATCAAGATTCATATGGTTGGAATGGAATATCTTGGCCTCAACACATGAGTAGGTGGTTCTCTCTCAGAACTGGTGAGTTGGAAGTGTAGGTTTGTTCTGATGGCTCTCTCCACGAATGAAGAGGAGGTGGAGGGGTATATATAGCCTCCACACAAAATCTAACCGTTACACACAATTTACCAAACTCGGTGGGACCAAATCATCAAACTCGGTCAGACCGATTTAGTAAACCTAGTGACCGTTAGGGTTTTCGGTGGGACTCACATGCAACTCGGTAGGACCGATATGGTTAGGGTTAGGGCATAACGTAATCTCGGTGAGACCGATTACACAAACTCGGTGAGACCTAATTTGGTAATTAGCTAACCAGAGAGTTGGTCAGGTAAACTCGGTGGGACCGATTCGCTCTTTCGGTGAGACCGAAAAGTTACAAAAAGGAAACAGAGAGTTTACATTGTAATCTCGGTGGGACCGATTCGCTCTTTCGGTGAGACCAAAAAGTTACGAAAGGGAAACAGAGAGATTACAATCCCATCTCGGTGAGACCGAGATCCCTATCAGTGAGACCGATTTGCCTAGGGTTTGTGGCAATGGCTATGACATCTGAACTCGGTGGCGCCGGATAGAAAGAATCAGTAGGGCCGAGTTTGACTTTAGGTTTAGGTCATATGTGGATGTGAGAAAGTAGTCGAGGGTTTTGGAGCATATCACTAAGCACATGAAGCAAAAGGCTCATTAAGCAACACCTCATCCCTCCTTGATAGTATTGGCTTTTCCTATAGACTCAATGTGATCTTGGATCACTAAAATGTAAAATGTAGAGTCTTGAGCTTTTGAGCTTGAGCCAATCCTTTGTCCTTGATATTTTGAGGGATCCACTTTCATCATCCATGCCATGCCATTCATTGAGCTTTCCTGAAATATTTGTCTTGGAATAGCATTAGCTCCGTTAGCTATATGTTGTTATGAATTACCAAAACCACCTAGGGATAGTTGCACTTTCAATCTCTCCCTTTTTGGTAATTGATGACAACATATAGATCAAAGCTTCGACAAATGATAATAAAATTTGAAAAACATCGTCGCTTTGGGAAGTACTCCCTCTGTCCGAGAATACTTGTCATCAAAATGAACAAAAAAGGATGTATCTAGAACTAAAATGCGTCTATATACATCTCCTTTTATTCATTTTGATGACAAGTATTTCCGGACGGAGGGAGTATGTGATAAGCAAGAGCTCCCCCTAAATTTGTGCATAGTAATATTTGCTTTGGACTGCAAATGCACAAGGAATTAGGCTCATGGGTTACTCTTCCATGTCACATACATCTTGGTGGAGCGCTCAAAATAACAAAGATTGAATACATGCACGCATCACCAAGCAAAGTGAATGATCATATAAGGATAAGTAAGATAATATCATAACGAGCATAAGTGTAGCTTATGATCGAACATATGATCATCAATGTCTCACAGGTAATTGCATAGTATCTCAACCAATCAAAAGCAAATAAAGTTCAACCAAAAAGACAAGAGAGAAGAAAAGCAAATCTCTCTCTCTCGAAGCCTATGATCTATACATTTTCTCCCCTTTGGCAACAAGTTACTAAAAGTTCCTAGAAAATGCATAGGACTATATCGTCTCTCAGGCTTGGTCTTCTGGTGGTGGTGGTGTCCGGAGAACTCCAAGAATGAAGGCTTCAGTTGATGTAGATGGAGCTGAAGGAGTTGGTCTTTGGAGCTGGTTGTCTTTGGAGCTGTAGCTGGAGCCGATGAAGTGACTTTGGTGTCTTGAACTGGCTCTGCAGCTGATCTCTGAGCTCGTGGCACTCTGGCAAATGCATCGATCGTTGTCCGCCCTTCCTCTCCTGCATGTCATCCTGTAGCTGCTCCACGGTGGCCGAATCTCAGTTACTTTGACATCAAGATCATAGAATTTTTGTTCCATGATTCTCTCCAGGCTCTCCTGGTTTTGAGTTAGGGTGGCCAACCCCTTCTCAATCCGTAGTGTTGATGCTATCAAGTAACCAAGCTGCTCCTGCTTGTTCTTCAGAAAGTATTCAGATGCCTCTGCTTGAGTTGGCATCTTGGCAGCCTTCTCTTTCCTAGCTTTCTCCTTCTTCTCTTGCGCTTGTACTGATGTTGGTTCATTTTCAGTCATGACAACTTGATTGTCCTCAAAGTCAGGATAGAGAACCATGTGTTCCTTATCCAACAGATACTTCCCTGTGCCCATCTTTGAGTTTATCAACTCCTGAATCTGTGGGCATATCCACACTCCTCTTCTGGTCTGCTGCAGTCCTCTTGATAGTTTCAACTATGAGGCTCATGACTTTGAATTTTTGAGGCACATAAAAAACGTGAAGCAAATTGATTGCATGCCCTCTGATCATGTTGTGGTCACCTGATTTGGGCAAAAGAGTGTGCCTCAGGATCCAGTTGATTGTAGGCAGCCTTGACAGAATATAATGAACTGATCCAAACTTGAAGGACTCAAGTGCATCATCTGGGATTTCCTTGTACATGTGTGACATCGAGTTGTGTCCCATCTTCTTCTTGGCATAAATGTCCAAGTCATCTTCATCTTCCTTTGGGGCATTGATCGGACTTGCCCATTCTTCTATGGTTGGTGATATCGTGTTCCTTCAGACATCCACACTATCCTGCCATCTGGATAGAAATGTGCTGTGGAGTAGAATTGCATTATGAGCTCGTCGTTCCAATTTGTGAGTTTCTGCCCAACAAAATCTGCAACCCCACAAGCACTGAAGTTGTCATATACTCCAGGGTAGTGTTCTTCATTCTCTTGAATATAGGTCCAGTCGACCCACCTCATATCACAAACTATGGGATTATTATCCAACAAGATAGTCTCATAGAAGTCTTGCTGTTCCTTGGTGTGGAACCTGTAATCCACAGCAGTCCTTCTCCTGGTGGCATATGGATCTGACTCTCTCCATAGCCTCAACCCTTGATCTCTCCTGATCTTCATGTTCTCAGCCACAGGATGAGCATCATTGTGGTCTGGGATCTTGGGTTTGAGCTTCCTTAGGACCTCCCCTTCTTCATCTTCTTCAGCATCAACCTCAGGCATTGGAGCCTTGTTCTTCTCAGTTGCTGGTATACTCCTCGTATTCCTCTTTGGTGCACTTTTGGGCTTGGGGGCAACTTTGGGCTTTGAAGTTGCAGCCCCTGACTTTATGGCATCACCAATCAGCTTTTGTGCCTTGGGTGCAGGCTCAGCAACCTCTTCTTATTCCTCTTCCTCCATCATAGATGGTTTCCCAATCACTCTGGCCATGGTCTTCTTGACCCTTTCCTTCCTTTTCTTTCCTTCAGCAGCAGCAGGTTCTTTGGGTTGGGATTCCAAAGAAGCTTGAGTGGAGACTCTGGATTTGGACATAGGTTGTCTTCCTGCTGGCCTTTTGATCTTCATTCCAGGCTTAACTGATGTCGAGTTGTACTCTTTCTTGAGCACTTTCTTCTTGGAACTGGCCTCATCCTCAGCTGCCACATAATCTTCATCCTCAGACTCAGAGGTCTTGTTCTTCCTTGTCCTTGTGGCATCCTTGGGCAAATTGCTGGGAGTGCTTCTGCTCCCCTCATCTGAGCTGCTAGAGGGACTAGTGCCCTCACTTATTTGAATCTGCTCTTCTGACCTGTTCTAGCTGTCACTTTGGTCTGATATGCTGCACTGACTAACTGCTGACCCTGTGAATAGTTATAGATGAGGTAGAGTGGATGAGCATCACAAAATGCAGAGATTTTTGCAAAAGAATGATTCAAAAACTTAGTTTTAGTTTCCACAGAAAGCATTTCGGATCTACCGATTTTCAAACTCGGTGATACTGAAGCAGTTTTGGAACCTAAACTAGTGAACCCGGTCAGACTGAGTCATAGTTCGGTGGCACCCAGACTGCTAGGATTTCAAAAAGTTCTAAAATCGGTCACACCGATTTGTAATTCTCGGTCAAACCGAGACTTACTAGTGCAATGGCGTTAGCCAAATCGGTGGGACCGAGTTTTTCAACTTGGTGGGTCCGAGATGGTTTCGGCAGAAACCTAACCCTAAATTTTCGAATCATACCTATTCTAAGGATTGTTTTGACTGGATAGAAGTGTTTCAATCGTGGCAAGATGCATTATGAATACAATGTGCTGAGAATCGGACGAGGATAGCACAGTGATCGATTTCATACCCTAGTTCGGCGGTGAACTTGCTACGGCGGCAACGGCGCAGGAGAATTTCGTTGACGGTGGCGGAGACCAGCGACAGGAGGCGGCTGGTGACGAAGTCGACGATTCGTAGACCAAGTAGGTAGAGCGAGCTATGCGCGGGTGAGGAGTTTCGGAGAAAATTTTCCAAAATTTGCCCGTGTGATATATATAGCCCGACACTGTCAGTGTGACCGAGTTGAACAACTCGGTGGCATCGAGATGCATAACTGTTAACAGTTACAGCAACTCGGTGTGACCGAGAAGTTAAAATTGGTTGCACCGAGATTGAAAACCTAGATCGACTTAGTAATCTCGGTATGACCGAAATGGAGGAATCAGTCAGACCGAAAATCACAAAGAAGTTTTGGAAGTTTAAGTCTATGACGAATCGGGGACCGAGTGCTCCTCACATAGAGTGGTTCGAATCTGACTTGATCAAATTTTGTGATGTAGCATGAATAGAGTTTTTTGACGAGAAAAGCATAGATAGCTAGAGAAGGTTCTTAGGCATTCTTGTCCATCCACTTGGCCAAAGAAAAAGAAGCCAATCAATCAAAACAACAAGTGGATGTCCTCGAATGAGTAAAATATGCAACCAACATGCTCACACAATAAAATGACAATGAAATATGTGACAAAGCATGCACAACCAATTCTAGCATCTATCAAACAATTGGCGATGACTAGGTCATCTATATATGAGTATATTGACTTAGGAGTCAAATGAGAACATTTGATCATAGGTCATACTCATCGTTTAAGCTCAAGTGGGGTTACCACTTTTACATAAAGCATTTATGTGTTCACGTTATTAGAGTTGCTTTGACTCAATTCTTAGAGTTAAGCTCCCCCTAGATGTGAGAACCCCCCTTAGAGGGATGAACTAACCTTGGGTTGTCGTTGATGACTTCATGTAGGTGTTGAAGATGTGGATGCTCAATGTTGATGTAGATCTTTTTGGAGCAATCCTTTGGAGTGAGTTGCACTTTCAATACCTACATGGGTTAGTCCCACAAGGAACAAACAAGAATATCCATAGACATAGAGTGATGCACACACAAAATGATGTCAATGAAAACATTAGGTTACCTTGTCCCTTGCCTTACCAACATGAGGGTTTGTGACTCCTTGAACTAGTGCAAGATATGAAAGGTGGTTGCACTTGTCCTTGGCATAATGATATGAGTGAAGAATGTTGGCGGAGTCACCATCTAGATCTCTCTAGTTCTTCTTCTTGGGATCCACATCATCTTGATGGGAATCCTTGGTGTAGTAGTTGTACTTGATGAAGTAGAACTTGGCGTAGTCTTGGGAACCCACTTGACCAAGGCCTTAGGTGCTTCTTCAAATGCATCAATCTCCTCTTGAAGCTTGTCCTTGCCTTTGTTCTTGTGGTCTTGTGGTGGAAGATCATCTTGTGCTTGTGTTCCCTTGAAGGAAGTAGGATCATACTTCTCTTGTTGAGGAACAAACTTCGTCTTGGGGTATTGAACTTCTTCCCACTCAACTCCATTGGCATTGAACTTTCGTTCAAAACCAACACCTTGATTCTTCCGGTGCCTTCCTTGCTTGCGTACAATTTCCTCAAATTGCTTACTCCCGTCAAGGCTCTTGTATACACCTTTCTCTATAATTCCCTTCAATAAGTTGTTTTTTGCTCAAGTGTAACTTGGCTAAGAGGATCATTAGTGGAATCAAGAGAACTACTAGAAGCAACAATATTGGATTTAGCATTGTTATTGTTACTACTAGAAGAAGAATCTTTCTTGTTCTTGTTACTAGACTTGACTTGAGGCATGTAAGTAGATAATAGTAAACGCTTGGCAATGTAAGAAGAACTTTTCTTACGGAGATCATCATTGATCGCTTTTAGGAACTCATGCTCTTGCTCAAGATTGAGCTTTTCAAAGCGTAACTTATCATGAGCCCTTAAAAGTTCTCGATGATCTTGAAGATAGTTTCATGAGCTAACTTAAGAGTGTTTAGTTCTTTAGTTAGACGCTCAATCTTCTCCTTATCATTGTCATTCGTTTCATCTTGATTAGCATGATTAATTGACGTTTCATCATAGTATTCATCACTAGAGTTGTCAACAAGTAAATCATCATTACCTAGCAAGTCATCTTCATCACTATTAAAATCAACATACTCGGGGTGTGTTACCTTAGGGCCTTTGGCCATGAAGCATCTTCCAATTCCTTCATTTGGTGAATCAAATATGTCATAGGAGTTGGTTTTCACAAGTGCTAGACTGGCAACACCTTCATCTTGAGTGTATTCGGAGTCGGAGTGATAGCTTCTCTCGGAGTGATTATCGGAGTCGGAGCCGGATACCCATTCACCAACGTGAGCTTGATATCTTCGTTTTGTGTAGCTCTTTGAGACTTGTCCTTCCTTTCCGAATCCTTGCTTCTCCGTGAGGGTCTTCATTCATAACGATCATCTCTACTCCTTCTCTCTCTTGGCGGTGATTCTTCTCTTCTACTTCTTCTCTTGGGAGAATCTTCTCTTCTTTTGTAGGGTGCCGTACACTCATTGGAATAGTGTCGGGTCTCCCACAATTGTAGCAATTTCGCTCTCGACTAGAAGATCTTTTGTCATTGTAGGACCTTGACTTGGAGCTTCTTTCTTTGCTTCTACTCTTGTAGAATTTGTTGAAGTTCTTCACCATTAAGCTCAGTTCTTCATTGAAGGTTTGTTTCTCACTTGATGATGTGGGGGCTTCACATGAGGCTTTGTAACCACCACTTGACTTTTGTGAAGTTCCTCCTTATCCTTGAGTGACATCTCATGAGCAACAATTCTTCCAATGACTTCCGTTGGCTTGAGATCTTTGTAATTTGGCATCATTTGGATCAATGTGCACACGGTATCATATTTTCCATCCAATGCTCTTAGGATCTTCTTGATGATGAATCATCGGTCATCTCTTCACTTCCTAAGCCGACAATCTCATTTGTGTTAAGAGCAAGCCTAGAGTACATTTCAGCGACACCTTCACCATCCTTCATTTTGAACTTGTCAAGCTGACTTTGGAGCACATCCAACTTGGATTCCTTGACGGAGTCGGTACCTTCATGCATATCAATCAAAGTATCCCAAATTTCCTTTGCATTCTCAAGACGACTGATTTTGTTGAATTCTTCGGGACACAATCCGTTGAAGAGAATATCACAAGCTTGAGCGTTGTATTGCAACATCTTCAAATCTTCCACACTAGTTTCACGGTTCGGTTCTCTCCCATCAAAGAATTCACCTTGCAAGCCAATACACACAATAGCCCAAACGGCGGGGTTATGTCCGAGAATATGCATTTTCATCTTATGCTTCCAACTAGCAAAATTAGTGCCATCAAAGTAAGGACCTCTACGGTGATAATTTCCCTCGCTAGACGCCATACTCTCCTAGGTTGTGAAACCAAGGCTATGACCACCAAAAGCTATGGAAATCAAAGCAAATGGAGACCAAATCTCTGATACCATGATCCTCAGTCAGGAAGTTGGGCAGCAGGATAATGTTGAGGAAGTTCAGTCTCAAGAATCAATTGTGCTTCAGTTGTCCGAGGATTCAGTTAACACCGGCATCGGTGCTGCTGAAGTTGCGGTTCTCCAGCACCCAATGGGACCGCAACAGCCTCCTTTAATGATCGGACAAGTACTAACTGTTTTTGGGCCTGTCCTGCCTTTGTAATGCAATGGAAGCGCTCGTTTGAGAAGGTATTGCCGCTTATTGGGATCTCTGATATCCCAAAGGTTGCCTTTCGGTCTCATCTCGGTGCCCTTTTGAACAATCAGTCCTGGGCGACTCTTTTTACCACTCCAGCTCCAAAATTGCAGCTTCTGCCTGCACCTGTTTCTGTGACTCAGTTTAAGGAAATGACACCTGTTAAAAGGCCTGTAGCTCGAGCTCTTTGTTTTGTGATATTGATGAGCCTGTTGCTGAATCATTTGAGTTTACGGCTGTTCCTAAAGTTACTCTGAAGCGTGGAAGAAAGCCCAAGGCCTCTAAAGTCATTGTGGAATCTGAGGTCGGTATGATGCTACGCCTCGGTCACGATGCGTGATGGCTACCGTCAGGTAGTTATTGGGACACCTCCTAGGAAGCCACACACGGTGAAGAAGCGCAAAACTGCACCTTCCAAGCCTGACGATGATTCTGCAGTGCCTCCTCTGACAACCATAGTTGATCTTCAGCGAATTGGTGCTCGTCTTCGCATTGCACCGGAGAAAATCACGACGGATAAGCTTGCAGCTAATCCTTCCTGCTCCAACAACAGTCCAAGTTCCGATGATTAGTTTAGTCATCCAGGGTTTAGGTCCATGGCGTACCATAATCGCCATTTTTTTGTTCTTATCTGTTTGGAACTCTGCAGTTTGCATCTGTCTAGTGGGTTGTAGGCCATTGTGTGGCTTACTTTTACTATGTCCTCTTTTGGTATGTAATGAATCAAACCTCGTTTAGAGATTGGAAAGTACTCTGTTGGAATGTTAGGGGTCTGAATTCTGAAGCGCGTCAGCTTGCGGTTAGGGAAAGGATCAATGAAAGTGGATGCTCTGTTGTTTGCCTCCAAGAAACCAAATGCATGCATATTGATCATCGCTTCATTAGAAAATTCTGTCCACGGCGTTTTGATAACTTTGTTTATGTACCATCGGTTGGGGCATCCGCTGGTATGGTGGTCATATGGAATTCATCTCTCTTCATAGGCAGCTTAACTGAGGTTAAACCATATGGCATTATTGTGAAGTTTCATTCTAAACATACATCTGAGTCTTGGTTTCTTGCCTCAATTTATGGTCCGTGTCAAGGACCGGCGCGTGATGATTTTGTGCAGTGGTTATATAATCTGGATATTCAGCTCGAGGACAATTGGCTGCTTTTAGGTGACTTCAACTTTATGCGTTCGAGTGAGAATCGAAATCAGCCAGTGGTGATGTGAATGATATCTTTTTGTTTAATGAAATAATTGGTCATTTGGGTCTTGTTGAACTGCCAATCAAGGGTCGTCGATTACACATGGTCTAATATGCAAACCACACCCTGCTCGAACAAATTGATTGGTTTTTACATCCGTGGCTTGGACACATGATCACCCCAACACAATGGTTATTCCGCTTGCACGCATCGCCTCGATCACGTCCGTGTGTGGTTTCAATTGCCACTTGTATCCCCAAGGCAAAGGTTTTTCGCTTTGAAAACTATTGGGTTGATTTGCCTGGCTTTATGGTTGTGTATCTGAGGTTTGGACTAGCCCTGTGGATAAATCTTCAACTGCCTTAATCATTTCTGCTAAATTCAAATCTCTTCGTTATGCTCTTAAGAAATGGCATCTTAACCTATCCACAGTCAAGGCGCTCATTGCTGATTGCAACAAAGTAATTGTTTTTTTGGATAATATTGAGGAATTTAGGCCCTTGAGTTGGCGGAGTTCAATTTTCGGAAGATTGTCAAATTACATCTCGAAGATATCCTGCCTTTGGCAGTTCATTTTTTGGAAGCAACGTTGCACGATCAGAAATATCAAAGTTGGTGAGGAGAATTAAAAATTCTTCCGCAATGGCAACTGAAAGATATAGGAGAAACACTATTTCTTTGATCAAATCTGTGGATGGGGGCGTGGTTCTTGATCATCAACAGTTAGCTGGGATGTTTTGGTCTGATTTCAATCATAGAATGGGCCAAGCAAAAGGTATACAAATGGGTTTTGACCTTGACACATTAATTGCTTTGCGTATTGATGGGCTGGAGAACTTATCCTTGCCTTTCACGGATTCCGAGGTGGATACGGTGATTAAGAACATGCCTTCTGACCGGGCTCCGGGCCCCGATGGGATTACGGGTCTTTTCCTCAAGAAATGTTGGAATATTTTGAAGCCATATTTTATGAAGCTGGTCTAGGAGTTTTATGAGGGAAAGTGCAACCTGGATTGTCTGAATACATCTCTCGTTACACTCATTCCAAAAAGTTGAGCCGGAATATATTGGTGATTTTAGACCCATATCGTTGACAAACTCTTGTCTCAAGTTTTAACTAAACTTTTGGCAAATCGCTTGCAGTGTGATTCTAAAATGTATTCATCGCAATCAATATGGGTTTCTTCGATGTAGATCCATTCAAGATTGCCTTGCATGGTGTTTTGAATATATACATCGGTGTAAGGCATCCAAAAGACCTATAATCCTTCTCAAATTGGATTTCACGAAGGCGTTTGATACCATCGAGCATGATCGATTCTCGGGATTACGAAATGCAAGGGTTTTGATGATCGTTGGACAGGTTGGATCGATAGCATCTTGTCCTTTGGTTCCTCTTCGGTCCTCTTAAATGGTGTGCACAGTAATCACTTTGTCTGCCGTTAAATTGTGCGACAAGGAGACCCATTATCCCCTTTGTTATTTGTGATTGCGGTGGATTTATTGCAGTCCGTGGTTAATGAGATGTGTGCAAGGAACGTTCTCACACTGCCCATACCAACCTCTTCACGGGATTTTCCGATTGTTCAATACGCTGATGACACATTAATTGTCCTTCCTGCGGTGGACGACCAGCTCATCGCTTTCAAGGAGATGCTTGAGACCTTTGCTAAGTCAACGGTTTTGCGGGTTAATTTTAGTAAATCATCATTGATTCCAATGAATATGTCTGATGAGGAGGGTCAACGTGTGGCGGCTTTGCTTGGATGTGATGTTGGCTCCATGCCATTTACTTACCTGGGATTGCCAATGGGTACTACTCGGCCCACAATCTATGACTTGCTCCCCTTAGTGGATCGCATAGAGAGAAGATTGTCTGCCTCATCCTGTCTATTGAATCAGGGTAGCCGGCTGCAGCTCTTGAAATCGGTTTTATGTTCCATGCCAATATACTTCTTGTGCACCATTTCATTACCTCAAGGAATTTTGAAGCAGATAGAACGTATCATGCGACAATGTTTGTGGCGAGGCAACTCGACACACCAAGACAATCATTGGCAGCTTGGGAGTTAGTATGTCGGCCCAAGAACCGGGGAGGACTTGGGGTTCTAGACCTTGGCAAACAAAATGATGCCTTGTTGATCAAGCATCTCTTCAAATTTTATAACAAGTTGGATGTGCCACAGGTTTCACTTATCTGGGACACATATTATCTTCTTTGCTCCGCCCCAAATAACGCAGTTGTGGTTCTTTTTGGTGGCGTGATGTGATGAAGCTCTATGACAAATTTTGTAAGTTGGCCGTCCCTCATGTGCGCTCCGGGGACTCAGTGGTTTTCTGGCTGGATCGGTGGCAACTTAATAACGAGGTGGTTATCATGCAACAACGTTTCCGAGGCTTCATTCTTTTGTCATTGATGACACGCTTACCATTAAGAATGTGATGGAGCTGCCTGTCCCGACCGACAATTTTCACCTGCCTTTATCAGTTGAAGCTTTTGAGGAATTCAATCAACTTCAGGCTTTAATGCCTCTGATAAACTTGCATGAGGAAGTTAGTGATGTCTGAAATGGCCTTCAAAAGCGGGGATTATCAATCCAGGATCTACTATTTGTCTTGTTTTTCCGAAGTCGTGGCTGACCCTCTTTTTCGGTGGATCTGGAAATGTGCTTGCACTCTCAAGCTCAAGGTGTTTGGCTAGCTTCTTTTGATGGACCATCTGAACACTAGGGATATGATGCAGAGACGACATTGGATTATCCAGGATGATACTTGTGCCATTTGCTTCTCAGGTTTGCATGAAGATAGAGCTCATCTCTTCTTTGCCTGCAACTTTAGCCAACGTGTCTGGAATTATTTGGGCATTTCATGGAATGTTCAACCTAACCAGACTACTTTTGAAATGGCTTGTGCGGCCAGGCGGGAATTTGGTCAACCGTTTTTCACTGATGTAGTCTTTACGGCTACCTGGAATATTTGGACCCAAAGGAATGGAAGGATCTTGAAATGAGTTGCCCACTTTCGAGCTTGGAGGAGGAATTTTATTCATGATATTTCTCTCTTAGCTCATAGAATCAAGTGTAAATATAGAGATAGACTAATTGATTGGATAGCTTCTTTACACTAATCACTCCCTGTAAGTAGTCTTTCTTCCTTTTGTTTCCCTTTGTAATTTTGTACTGAACCCATATTGTTTTAATAAAGGACTGTGAGGCTGTTGCCTTGCAGTACATAGTCAAAAAAACTTGCAAGAATGTAAAGGGAAGGGTTTGGAGGATTCAAATGCAATTGGAGACACAGATGTTTTTGTCGTGGTTCCGATAGGTGGTGCTATCGTACATCCACGTTGATGGAGACTTCAACCCACGTAGGGTAGCGGTTGCGCGAGTCCATGGAGGGCTCCACCCATGAAGGGTCCACGAAGAAGCAACCTTGTCTATCCCACCATGGCCGTCGCCCACGAAGGACTTGCCACACTAGCGGTAGATCTTCACGAAGTAGGCGATCTCCTTGCCCTTACAAACTCCTTGGTTCAACTCCAAAATCTTGTCGGAGGCTCCCAAGTGACACCTAGCCAATCTATGAGATACCACTCTCCAAGAAGTAAAAAATGGTGTGTTGATGATGAACTCCTTGCTCTTGTGCTTCAAATGATAGTCTCCCCAACACTGAACTCTCTCTCATAGGATTTGGATCTGGTGGAAAGAAGATCTGAGTGGAAAGCAACTTGGGGAAGGCTAGAGATCAAGATTCATATGGTTGGAATGGAATATCTTGGCCTCAACACATGAGTAGGTGGTTCTTTCTCGGAACTGGTGAGTTGAAGTGTAGGTTTGTTGATGGCTCTCTCCATGAATGAAGAGGAGGTGGAGGGGTATATATAGCCTCCACACAAAATCTAACTGTTACACACAATTTACCAAACTCGGTAGGACCGAATCATCAAACTCGGTCGGACCGATTTAGTAAACCTAGTGACCGTTAGGGTTTTCAGTGGGACTGACATGCAACTCGATAGGACCGATATGGTTAGGGTTAGGGCATAATGTAATCTCGGTGAGACCGATTACACAAACTCGGTGAGACCGAATTTGGTAATTAGCTAACTAGAGAGTTGGTCAGGTAAACTCGGTGGGACCGATTCACTCTTTCGGTGAGACCGAAAAGTTACAAAAAGGAAACAGAGAGTTTACATTGTAATCTCGGTGGGACCGATTCGCTCTTTATTTGAGACCGAAAAAGTTCTGAAAGGGAAGCAGAGAGATTACAATCCCATCTCAGTGAGACCGAGATCCCTACCGGTGAGACCGATTTGCCTAGGGTTTGTGGTAGTGGCTATGACATCTGAACTCGGTGGCGCCGGATAGAAAGAATCGGTAGGGCCGAGTTTGAATTTAGGTTTAGGTCATATGTGGATGTGAGAAAGTAGTGGAGGGTTTTGGAGCATATCACTAAGCACATGAAGCAAAAAGGCTCATTAAGCAACACCTCATCCCTCCTTGATAGTATTGGCTTTTCCTATAGACTCAATGTGATCTTGGATCACTAAAATGTAAAATGTAGAGTCTTGAGCTTTTGAGCTTGAGCCAATGCTTTGTCCTTGATATTTTGAGGATCCACTTTCATCATCCATGCCATGCCATTCATTGAGCTTTCCTCAAATATTTGTCTTGGAATAGCATTAGCTCAATGAGCTATATGTTGTTATGAATTACCAAAACCACCTAGGGATAGTTGCACTTTCAAGCCCTCGGTAGCTGGCTTGAGCTCGGCGGTCCAGCTAGTCTTCGTGAGAGTTAAATCGGCCAGGCGGGAGCTCGCGCACCATGAGCAGCGTAGCCTCTGGCGTCATGGTGCTTGTGACGGCGTGTGACGACGAGCGGCGGAGTCGGCGACGGGTGGCGGTGCATCCGTCCTGCAGCATAGAGGGGTGCAGCGACGAGGCATGCTACTCGTTCCCCGCCGGGCCGGTGGCGGCGTTGGCGGGTGATGGGGGTCCACCGGCGGCGCTGTCAGGCGGCCGCGGCGAGGGCGGCTCGGTGCTCAGCATGGGCTCGATGAGCGTCAGCCGAGGAAGCGGTGGAGCAGTGGTATGTCGATCGGCGGAAGAGAGGTTTCAGCCCACCCCTACCTGGAGCGCCAAATGTCGGATCACGGGTTCCGCCAAACCCTTGAGAAGTTTGAACTCTGGGGTGCGCACGAAGAACACTCTCTCGCCAACTCGCTTGCTCAATGATTCCACGACCTAGCTAGACGAACCTAAATAACAAGGAACACCCGGGTTTATACTGGTTCCGGCCACCTTGCAGTGTAATACCCTACTCCAGTTTGTGGGTGGATTGCCCTCGTGGGGCTGAGGATGAACTAGTAAAGTGGTTGACAGCCTCAGGAGGTGAGGTGTTCTTGAGCTCGATGAGCTGGTGGATGTGAGGATGGTGTAAATGATCTCCCTCCTTCTTTTTCTCCCCCTTCTACGGTGGTGGCTAGGTCCTATTTATAGTGGCGTTGGTCCTCTTCCCAAATGTTAGGTGGGAAGGGATCCCACAATGGCCAAGTTTGAAGGGGGACAACTAGTACAAGCTATACTGACAAAAGGTGGTCTTCGCCTGCCAAAGGCTCTAGTGGTGACGCTGCTGTGGGCTCCGCGATGACCTCCGTCTTGGTGGTCTTGGTCTTGTTGCACCGATATGCAAACCTTTGCCTGATGCCTCGGGACCCCGCGCCTGCGCTTGCCTCCTTAGCACCAAACAGGAAACTGGTACATTACGCCCGCTGGCGCCCGCCTGGCCTTGATCGTCATGGCTCACGTCACGCGAACCTCGCGAGGTGCCCCCTGCATAGATATCTCCGCTCCTCGAGAGCCAGCCTAGTGACACTGCCCCCAAGGAGGTCTTGGTGTCGTCCACCTCGCAAGGCTAGGACCCTCGCGAAAGTCTTGAGTTCTTGCTACTGAAGCTGGGACGTACCTGGCCGTTGATGGAGCCACACCATGGGCCGCATGCCGGCAAGTCTGGGTACCCCCGTTCCCAGGACGCCAACAGATTTCGGCAAAGAGCAAACAAAGAATTGGTCAAGCCAACTCGGTGGGACTAATTGCACATTTCGGTGAGACCGAAATAATTGCAACAGGCAACGAAGAGTTTGCAGGGCCATCTCGGTGAGACCGAGATTCGGTGTAACTGAATTGCTAGGGTTTCTAGCAGAGGCTAGGTCAAATGAACTCGGTGTCGCCGGATAGATCATTTCGGTGGGGCCGAGTTTGACTTTGAGTTTTGGACATATTTGGAAGAGAAAGTGGCTGAGGGTTTTGGAGCAATATCACTAAGAACTTTGAGCAAGTAGACCATTAAGCAACACCTCATCCCCTTTTAATAGTATGCGCTTTCCTATGGACTCAATATGATCTTGGATCACAAAAATAGAAATGAAGAGTCTTGAGTTTTTGCCAATCTTTGTCCTTAGCATTTTGAGGGGTCCACATCTCTAGTCCATGCCATGCCAATCATTGAACTTTCTGGAATATTTAAATTGAATGGATATTAGTTCGATGAGCTGTATGTTGTTTATGACTTACCAAAACCACCCGGGGATCCTATTTCCATAGGCTCGAATGACCCCTTCTCATAATAAGAATGTGCACGGTCCGGTTCGGTTGCTCTTTCACGCACACATGCTATCTCTCTCTCGCACACATGCCCAACCAAGGTTTTCTCTTGAATAAATTACCGTCTATTCATCAACAGTCGTGGCAGAATGACGAACACGAGACGTGAAAAATAATACATCTACACATCTGTAGACCACCTAGTATGACTACGAGAACTAGAGCGAGCCAGAAGCGCGCCGCCGTCACCCTCTCCTTATCGGCGACGGGAAAACCTTTGTTTTACACAGTCGGGAAGCCATCATGCTCATCCGCGAGTGTGGACAGCCTCCGCCTTGACACTGAAACCTTGCCCCCTCGCACTGACGCCTTTCGTTGCCGTTTGCCGGCTTCTAGAGCACTTCGGTGGCGCCACGTTACCCCCTCTCGCTCCGGCTATTAATAGCACCCCTCTCCTCGCTTCCAAGCCTCATACCACTCCTCACCACCGCCACGACCACGTAGGAGCACCATCACCCAGTCGGGCACGCCTCTGGCCGTCGACCCTGACCAGAGATCTCTGGCGGCCTCTGCAGCCCAGCCACCTCGCTCCAATGCCCCTAGAGCTCGACCAACCTCTCGGGCGTGGCATTAGGGATCCTCTGGTGCCGCCTGGATGCTGCTGAGCCCTCGGAGCTGCCTCTCGCTGTCGCCTTCTTCCTATACGGCAAGTCCCATCCGCCACCGTCGCTTGCGAGCTTAACTGCGAGCAGCTCCAGCCATCCCTCGGCATGCCACGGGTACGGGCAGGTGCGCCATGAACCCCTCTTCGTTTCTATCCCTCTGGTTTAGCCTCAAACCCACTCCTCGCCGGCGTAAGCTCCGGTGAAGCACCATCGCTCTCTGATCTCTCTCCCTCTCTCTCTCCGGACGGGTGGGGCCCAGCGTCAGCCTCACCACTCACAACCCGAAGCGGTACGAGTGGAGGCGTACTCCCTCATTACGCCTTCGACGTCACCCCTAGGATTTTCTGGATTATTCAAATTTAATCAGATTTTGACTAAAAAAAACTTTGACCAGCCACAACTTCTAGCCTATAAGTCCAAATGAGTTGATTCCTTTTGCTTGTCTTTATTTCGGAAAGCTCTAGCAACACCCCAAAATGTGGATTTTCCCTTGCTGTCTAGAATTTCTAGTGATTTTCAGATTGGTTCTTGATATTTGTTCTTGTGGTTTTTAAATATTTTCAGAAGGATAGACTTGTCTTGAAGCCAACCAGGAGGAGTGTGATCCTCCTCTGCACTAAGGCAAGCCACACCAGCATTTGGATGGTCTTATTTGAATATCTATGATTTTCTACTTGAATATGAATTCTTATTTGCATTTAAAAAATTGTTAAATAAATTTTGTTAGGTGCTAGTTACTTTATCATTCTTGAAATGCTTGTTTAAGTTACTGGTTGAATGCATGGACTAGTTTGGTCAAATAGAATAAAATTTTGCCTTACTTATTTTGCTATGATAAAATAATGATAGTTCTTTTATTAAGTGATATATTCAGATGAATTATGAGTTAATCAAAACATTGCATGATAATAAAAATGAGGTAGAACCAGTAAAGGTTTTGATCCTGAGTAGTGCAAGATAATTATGTTGATCCGTATCTATGATTTGCTAGCTTTGCATGTCGATTAGTTGCATGACCATGGAATAGTATGGGTTTTAATAGAAAGTTTTTATTTCAAAGTTAAACCTGATTAAGTCCAACTTGAATATGATGTTGATCACGTCATGGTGCCACTGAATCGAGTTTTACTCAGTGCCACCACATTTACCTTATGGGGGGGGGGTCTTCATTCGGTCCTTTGTTGTGCCTCTCACCGGTGCCTCCCACGAGGGAAGGTTATGGGCGTGCATACCCTGGCCCGGTAAGCAGACATAACCTTGTGTGCTCATTTTTGTTTTTATGGTACCTTGTCCCCGTTTGGGATCGTTTTTGCCACGACGGTGGCCGTTGGTGCCTTTGGTACGCACGGGGCCACCCAAGAACTAGCCCTGAGAGGGAGTTGGTCGGAGTGGCCGGGAGAGTGTCACGACAAGGGGAGGGTTTCATCGGAACGCCGTTGGTCCACCTGAATGGGAGTGCGAGGCCAAGGGTTCCATGGTGTGGGTAAAGTCTGCTACCTCTGCAGAGTGTATTTAATCTATCGATAGCCGCGTCCTCGGTTATGGGCATAGCTCGGAAGTAAGTCACACCATGGATCAACTCTTATAATTAATCATGCACACTAAATGATTGTTGTTGACACTGGTTTTTTGATGATTCATGAACTCATGAGTTGCATCACGAGTGATTGGTTTCAGTTGTGACCCAAGTATTGCCACCGTTTGGTTACAAGGTAACTCGTCTGGTAAACGAGTCCGCGAGACTTGGTGCACATGTTGGTTTCACCGCATTACTAGTATTTCTTGTATTGCATTAACCTGATTAATTGTCATGATATTGTTTGTCATCATGCTTATGTTTGTTGTGAGCTTGCAAGTACATTCAATGTACTGACTTGGCGTGTCATGCCAGCTTTCAGGCAAGTCGGTTCGCATCGGAGCGCATCTCGCGTCTAGGCCGTGTCCATGTTGGTGTCCCTGTGCTATGGAGTTTCCACTTCGTCGTTCTTCCGCTGCCGTGTAGTTCGTGTGATCGAGGCCCTCGTCATGTTCATTAAATAATGTACATACTATGCAGCCGCACCGAGTGTGCCGCTTGGCCTCGTATCTCGATGTAATATCATACTTATGTAATCCGCTAGCTTCAACAAAGCAGTTGTTTCTGTACCATGTTGTTGTGTATTGCCAGAAGACTTGACCTCTGGGCTGGCAATGCAAGGTAAACCGGTTGCTCTCAGCCGGGGTGCCACAGGCCCTGTAGTTATGCTCTTATCTCATTCTCGCCAGTTCCCCTCCCCCCGAACAGAACAAGGTAGTTCATCGCTGCTGCCATGGATTCGCCAGGCGGTTCTCCTCTTCGTCGGGGCTGGGAGACCTTGGACGATGATCTTCCCCTGGGAGAAATCGCACGCCGCTCTGACTTCCTCACCGCCGCAAGACTCGGTGCTTCCTGCTCCAACTATTTAAGACGTTGCCTAAACAGGCTTGGGAGAAGGCCATGCTTGTTGGTCTTCCATGCGTCCTCGAGTAGAAGGTTATTCAATGGGGCCATCCATTGAATAGTCCACCGCAACATGGTCGTGCTTGCATGTTGACTCTGCTAGAGTTGCCGACGTTGAGAGGTAGTCAGATTTTGTCCGATGAGCAGGTCAGTCATGGAGTTTGACCATGTAGCATTACTAGGAAAACCCTTATAGATAGACATTTAGTAGTAGCGTGAGTTATTTGACCCGCTCTATTGCTACTTAGGAGTAGCGCATGCAAAAATATGTGTTACTAGTATGGCATAGTAGTAGCACGGGCATAAAAAACCTGCGCTGCTACTAAATGATTTCCACCCAGCCTTCTCAACAGATAATAGTCATAGCGTGGGGTATAAAACCTGCGCTACTACTAGATGAATAGTTGTAGCACAGGTGGGACACACCACGCTATTGCTATGCCACCAACCGTCCACTCCACTCCCACGCCACCCACCTCGAGCCAGATCTAGATCGAGACCCCCTCCACCGGCGGCCTCCCGTCCCCCTTCCTCAACCTCATCTCCTCTATCGTCCCCCCTTCCTCAACCTCCTCTCCAGGGAGAAAAGTTCCAGCCAGAGCAACGGTTCCACTCTTTGAGATCTCAGCTCCCCCCTCCCCCTCCTCCTCCGGCAATGCCTCCATGGGCGGCCACCCCCATGCTGCCGCTGCTAATCCTCCTCCCGTTGCTGCTGCTCGTGCTGGGGAGAGGAGGCCACTCTTTGAGATCTCAGCTCCCCCCTCCCCCTCCTCCTCCGGCAATGCCTTCACATTTGCTTCTCTGATAAGTAAGGTCTGTTTTCATTTACAGGTAGAAGATAGCGATAGAGTTTGAAGGTATGTGCAAAGATCTCCTCTGTCGTCGTCCGCGACAAAGCTGTTGGGTCTATCCGTGAGTGAAGAGGGCATCCGTCCATCTCAAAAGGTTTAATTTTTGTACCAGCTAATTAACTTCTCTTTTCATCAGTTCCTCCTTGATGGTGGAAAGGGGATTATATTAGACTGCTAGCTGATTCTTGGTGAAAATTGCTTTGCCTGTATGTATGTAGAGAGTCTGTAGCAGTTATTCTTAGAGTAAGCCAGAGCAGTATTCGATGATATATTGTGAGTCACTGAAATTGTATACTGTTTTTTTCTTCAAGATATGGATGACCATCTGAAGTATGCAGGTTTCTTCCCAAACTTAATGATGAGATAATAGGTGAAAGAAATGCTCTCTACAAGGAAAGGTTGAGCAGCCTAGAGAATTTACTACTGATCATGGTAAGGTTGACAAAGCCTGAAATCTCATTTTGATCCACGTTCAAAGATTACATAGTAGCATACTTGAAGTTGGCATGGAATATCAAAATTCAAAATAGACTTCGCCTATTCCGTGTTTTCAAAAGAAGTGGGAATCGATTTTCTGAAGTCCTTGGTTGTCTATTTCCCTATCCAGGCAACACTAAATGTTGAACAGAATGTTAACTGTCAAATATTGCAAGCATATATAGCTCAAATACACAAGTATAAATTTCTTGTATGCACCAAAACGACAAGATAACATGAGCACGTATAGCTAGGGTATGCATTTAGTAGGTGCCTTTCCGTTTTGAAGATTCATAAGACTAAAAGAGACTGATAAATGAAGAAAATACCCTACTCACAAGAATGTGAACTAACATGTTTTCACTTTCCTGGCATGGGCGCAGAGGTGATCGACGCAGACTACCGCGACCTGGTGGGCGTCGTGCTCTTCAACAACTCGCAGGCGGACATTGCCGTGAAGCCCGCCGACCGCGTCACATAGATGATTCTCTAGGTGATTGCGATGCCGGAGGTCACCGAGGTGGAGGACCTTGACGTCACCGTCCGGAGGTTATCGAGGTGGAGGACCTTGACGCCACCGTCTCAAGGTTGCCGAGGTGGAGGACCTTGACGCCACCGTCTCGAGGTTGCTGAGGTGAAGGACCTCGACGCCTTGGTAGATACACCTAGAGAAGTGGTCATGTTAGGTTGGTGGTGGAACGCTAGGGAAGGTACCCACATTTCGGTGACGGTTGTGTGCGTCTGATGTATAAATGGTATCTCGTGATCTCTTTGAGTTGAGATGTTCAATATTGTATCCATGAATGCTGCAAGTGCTAAGATGGTTCTATGACCTTCTTTTATTTTGCCTTGGATGTGTCTTGTTTTCCATCCATGAATATTGCATGTATTTTTTTAATTTCTAATTACTTAGCAGTAGCGTGGGGGAAGAATGGCATGCTACTAGTACTTAGAATAGTAGTAGCATGGGGGAAGAATGGCACCCTACTAGTACATAGAATAGTAGTAGTGTGGGCGAAGAATGACACGCTACTAGTAGTTAGGAGTAGCTGTAGCGCGGGGTAAAAAATGCGCTACTGCTAAAATTTAGCTGTAGCGTCTTAGTAGTAGCGCGGGAAACCACACTACTGCTATGAAAAAACCAACGCTACTGGTAGTGTTTTTCCTAGTAGTTATTCCATCTAGTCATTTCTCTGCTGCCCACCGTCTTATATATATCTTTGGGTTGGTGCCAACAGAGATTTGCTTGCATACCTCCGGCCGGATACCACCATCATTTTGCACAACATCAACAGTAGTGAGGCCGTTCCTGTAGACCCCTTCTCCACTATTGGGATCAGCATTCCGGACTGGCTGGGCTTGAATACGTATGATGATGCCAACATGAGATTGAATAAGGTAGCAATTGCCGACCCGCCGGCAAAACGACGTAGCTATGATGATTACTATCTCATCGCGGTGTTCGACATAAGGGTCGCCATCAATACAAATGGCCATAACGGCAGAGGTTGCCGCATGTTGGTCGCGGCAGATTTGTACCCCTACACGTTCGAAGATGCCGTGTGCGATCTAGGCCGCATCTTTGCGGTGAAAAGCCAGGGGACTTGTTTCATATGGATGCCATACTACGGTATGGGAGATTACAAACGGAATGATCATCTGCATCCCTAATGGCACTCCATTATTTTGCAGGGACCAGGCATACCCCGATCAAAATAATATCACGGATCCTGGATGTTCATTTGCATCCGCGATTTGGTCTAATCCGGAACCTTGTAGCTGACTTTGGCAAACTGGGATCAACTATCTTAGCAGTCGTTACCAATGGTACCACAAATGTGCAACAAGATCACGCGGTCTACCACGATCGGACCGTCACCATCTACCCAGGTATTGCATTTTCTCATTGCCGTGTGTTAGAGTAGTAGTACTTGTTAGTTCTTTTCTTTTCTTAACTGTGACATGTTTAGTAGTACTAGTACTACAATTTAGTATTAGATTTTTTAACCCTCTCGCCTTCTCTTTCATTGTAGTACTACTAGTACTAGTACTTTTTACCTTGGAGGATGCGTATAGCTAGGCCCTTGAAGACTTGAACCCACTAGCTCCCACCATTTTTGTTTTCCATGTCTTATTATCTCATCCATGTAGCCAAGAGTGGCTATATATAATAAGCCGGTTATTTTACTTCCTCTATACTGGAGTAGTACTACTTGCTGCACAATATTGCTGACCGCCATATTTGAGCACCACAATATCATGCATGGACCTTGACCATGTACATTACCATGTGTCCAGATCTGAGATGCCGTGTGTACCATATGGACGGCGCCGAGTTCGACCCCAGTGATGCTATGTGGGTGCCGAGGAACACCCTTGGAGAGTACTCGCTTTTCTTTTTGGACAGCTACCCCATTGTGAAGCAGATGCTACCTTCCGTGCACGACATCAAAGGCCTGCGGTTCATGAAGCATGGTTGTGTCTTTAGTGTGCACCGCTGAATGAACGACATGCTGGGACATGGTATCCCTGATTTATGCCGCTTCAGCTAGGATGAGTCTCCATCTTGTGGAACCCGACTAGAACGCCGCGACAATGATTCCCATTGCCCACCCCTATGGATCGTGCCATCTCTGAAGAACACCTGGGACTAGAAACTGGAGGAGGACATGGAGCCCAGCAATAACGTGTAAGTTGAGTATGGTAAATTGTGAATGGTAGCGCTGCAAATATATGTAGAGTGGTCATGCACAAATTTATCACATGAAGTGGAGATGAACTTGTGTGGCATGCTGGCATTTGTCCTTTAGAATTTACTACTAGTAAATATGTTATGTCTACGTGCAACTTGTGTGGTGTCGGGGAGGCTGATCGGACCCACGAACACCTATGGGACCGGCGGACCGAGTCCCTTTTGGTTCGGAGGGGGGCGGAGATGGCACGAAGAGCGGATCGAGGCGAAGCACACGAGCAGTTTAACCAGCGTAGGAGCTCTCCCGAGATAATACTCCCTACGCTGCTTGTCTAATTGTATTGTGTTCTTGCTAGGGAGCGCTGAGAGCTACAGTATACTCCAGCTGCTAACGAGACCTAGCGTGAGAGTGTTCGAACCCGGAGGGAACTGATCGACTGACCAACCCCTTCTACGTTGCGCATGGGCCTCCTTTTATATGCTCAAAGGGGCTCCGACAGGTGGCAACGTAGACGGGGGTACAAATGGAAAAACAGAAGTTGGTACACCTACTTGTACAGTGTATAGTGTACTCTACCTAACCTTGATGACAAGGGACAAAAGCATTAAATGCCCGTCCACATCAGCCTAAACAAGGCTGTGAGGGACCGTCAGGAGCGCCACCGTTCGCCACGATGGCAAGCTTGTTAGCGCCGCTTATCGCTGCTCCCCGCTGGCTGCACAGCCTCTTGACACGCGCGCATGGGATGGTCCCATGGCGACACGTTGGTGGATGAGCTGGAGCGGAGATGAAGAGAGGTTGTCTGCCGCTGCAAGTGTCTTGCCGCGGCTGAATCCTTGTCGCGTCTGGAGGCTTGTCGCTCTCTGAGCCTTCCCGGCAAGCTCCTCTTGCCGGGATCTTGTCTTCTGCGTGCCTTGAGTGGCCTTCCCGGCAAGCTCCTCTTGCCGGGGCCTTGTCTTCTTGGTTAAATACTTTGTTCTTGAATGGCTCCAAGGGAACCACGGAGGATCTTGGCGGTGACCAGGCAAGCCCTGCCGCGGGGTGCTGCAAGAATCGCCTGCGGCACGAGTTCGGGATACTAGGGTACCCTACTCTAGTACACCAACAGGAACCCCGGCTGGGCCACACACGGTGCCGAGCGCTGTTGGGCCAGGACCAAAAAGCAGTGCTGCAGTCACACGCGGCCTTGATCACGCCGTAACTTGCTGGACTCCACCACGTCCCCCACGAACAAAGACGCTGCCGAACGCGGCGTCGTGGGAGAGATCGTGGGGGGTTTCTTTATTAGGAAAAGCGGAACGTCCGCCCCCTCTCCCTCCTTATAAACAGGGGAAACAGGGGCAGGTCGCCCACCTCCATTGTTGTCTCGTCTCGAAAACCACCACCGCTCCCCCCTTCTTCTCTAGTGCGAAGAGAGCAGCGCTCCGCCCCCCTTCCGCCACAGCGCCATCAACGCCGTCGGTCTCCTCCACCGCCTCCGCCATGGCTCCGAAAGCCGACAAGGAAAAGGCGTGAAGTTGGCGGCGCAGCGCTCGCTCATGGGCGCTGCGAAAGGAGCGGGCCATATTCTCCCCCAGCTCGGCGCTTAGGAGGCTGAGGGAGGGCTACTACCTCTTCTGGTCGACGGAGACGCGTGCGCATCCGCGCACGAAGGTACTCCCCGCCACCGCTTCGGAACTAGCCCCAACTGGGCACCCTTTGTTTGCACTTTTCTTCTATTGCGGGCTCTCCCCGCCCTTTTCTGAATTCTTCTGCGATGTCACGAACACCTACGGGCTTCGCCTCCTTGATTTCACCCCCAATGCTGTCCTGACCATGGCAGTTTTCGCACACCTTTGCGAAAACTTTTTCGGGATCCACCCAAACATAGCCCTCTTCCGCCACTTCTTCATGCCCCGTGTTGAGAGAGGGGAGCCGCTTGCCGGAGGGATTGCTTGGGTCTCCAGGATCGGCAAGAAAGAAGCTTATCTAGAAGGAGAGTTCCGTAGCAAATGGGAGGAGTGGAGAGCCAATTGGTGTTGGACCGTTGAGGAGAACCCGCAGCCCTTCAACGCCTGCGCCAAACCCCAATAGTGCGCGGCAACGATTGGAGCAACTTGGCGCCGGAAGATGCTAGGTTGAAGATTGCTGTGACCCGGATCTTGCGCCTCAGGCTTGCCGGACTCACTATAGGCGCAGTTGGCGCAGATTTCCTTCGCCGCCGCATCGCTCCCTTGCAGGAGAGGAGGAGACCTGCTTGGGAGTTCCAAAACGCAGCGGACATCATGAGGCTGCGCCCGGGCCTCAACTGGAATTTCACTGTCTTGGAGTTGGATGCGATGCTGCTAGAGCTGTTCAAGCATGACCCCGATCACCCCGAGTGGTTTAGGTTGCCGAGGGGGGTCGTCCCATTGTGCAACAACTCCTCGCTTGACCGCATCCGCGCGATGATGCCGTTGTGCGACTCCCACGGAATTGTCCCCACTTGGCAAGAGCCGTCCGACGACGTCGTGCGGCAGTTCTTCGACAGCTTGGAAGAAATGCCGATCCGCCCCGACGAGCAGAAGAAGCTCACCCGCGACACCACCGACGACGAGATGCAGCGCATTGCCACCAGGCTGGAGGAGGCAGCAGCAGCTGCTGCCGCTGGCGTCTTCGGGTACACCGTGGAGGAGGCGGATGCGGAAGAGGCGGCAAGCCTTGCTGAGGGAAAGGAGTTCGCCGGTGAGGAAGAGCTTGCCGAACCCGAGGCCGAGTCGAGCGAACCAGTCGAGGGCGCTTCTTCCCCACCATCTAGCGGCTTGCAGCAAACGGAGCCCCCGACTCCGCCAAAGAGGCGTCTCCGCAAGGCCGGAGACGAGACGGGGCGACAGACGGGCCAACAGCCGAAGGCGCCAGCGCAGCTCTACATGACAAGCAATGCTGCCGCGGGAGCACCCCACACTGATGCGACAACTAGGGCGGGATCCTCCCAGGCCACCGCCGACACCTCCGCCAAGCGGTCAAGAGAGCCCACTCTTCCGCCTCGTCGCACCGGAGGCGAGCCGGAGTTTGATCTCTCCGCGCTCAGCTCCGATGAGGAAGAAGAAGAGTAAGCTTCAATATTGTGTTTGTATTTCTTCAATTTCGTTGCTTCATCTTGAATCTGATTTGCTTCGCTCTGAACTCTTTCCTTTTCAGGACGCTGGCCCAGAGAGCGTCGAAGAGGGCCAAGACCCCGGTGATTGTCATCGAGGACGAACCCACTGCGACGGCAGGAGGCGCGTCTGAGACAACCTTGCCGGGTGAGGCAACTCTCCTTCAAAGCAGCCCCCAGCGTAAGTATATGGTATATTTCTTGCTGTTCGGTGTGCACGGGTGCTTTTTCCTTTGCTAATATCTGACTGTTGACTTGTGTAGAAGCAGAGCAGCCTCCTTCTGCTTCGACTACGCCGCCAAGGGTGGATTCCCCGGCAAGGGAGCACTCCCCGGTAAGGGAGCCTTCTCCGGCAAGGGAACCTTCTCCGGCGAGGGAGCCTTCTCCGGCAAGGGTCGGCACCAGCGATCCCTTGGCGACGGAGACCATGACCGCAGCCCCCGGCGCAGGTAACCTTTTTGCCTGAGTACCTCCCTTGTGTTTTTCTTCTTCTGATTTTATCTTTGAATATTTGCTTGACTTTCTTCATCCGTCCGCCACAGAGCCGATGGAGACCGAGGTCGTCGGCGAGGAGGACGCGCGCGGCAACACTGACGAAGCCGCCGTCGTGGAAGAAGAAGCCGGCGCTGACGAGCCTGTCGGCGAAGAGGCCACCGAGGCTGCCGCCGCAGGAGCTGGCGAGGGGTCTGGTGATTGCACTGACGGCCCTGAGGCCGCAGGAGCGCCAGGCGCTACACCGACCGCCGAATCCCTCCGCTGCTGCCGCTGCGCAAAGATCAGTTCGAAGAGCCCCCGGCCGCGCCTACTTGAAGGCCGGCGATGGCGTCTTCATCAAGCTCCCATGGGAGTCGAGCTCGAAGCGCCCGGCGAAGGAGAAACCTTCGATGAAGAGCTGCTCGCCTCCGCTGGCCGACGCCGGTGGACGCACCAAGCAGCAGCGGCAATGGCGAAGTCGAGGAGGAGCAGCTGCTAAAGAAGCTGCTGTCGCTCTACCGCGCCCGACAAGCCAAGTTGGAGTCCTGGGAAGCACTTGTCGCGAGGGCGGGAGCGGATATGGAGAAGCACGCAGAAGAGCTCCGGGGACGCCAACCAAGAAGCTCTCCGATCCTTGGCGGAGGAGCGGGAGCAACTCGCCGAGGAGCGCACGGCCTTCATCCTTGAGAAGGCTGCAGCTCAGGAGGAACAGCGGCTTGCCGCCGAGAAGCTGTCCGCGCAGGAAAGCGAGCTGGCGCAGCGGAAGGTCAACCTGGACAGCCACGAGGAAGAGCTTGTCGCCATGAGGAGTCACTTGGCGGGGCTCTTAAGGAAGCGAAGGATGCCGCAGCCGCAGCCGAGGCCGCCAAGAAAGAGTTGGAGACGAAGGTGACGCAGCCGAGGCCAGTCTCGGAAAGAGCAGCGAGGAGCTTGCTGCGCTCAAGCACGAGCGCGAGAACGACGCCTACACTCTTGGCGAGCTGCAGGGCCGTCTCGCTGATAGGAGCAAGGAGCTCGACGCCGCCAAGGACTCCAAGGCAGATCTTGAGCTGAAGCTGGCCACTCTGATGCATGGGCCAGGCGCCAAGGAGCGGGAGGTGGGCCTGTTGGAGAAGATCAAGGCCAACGAGGCTGTTGGCGAATCTTGTTGCCACCAGGCGCCTTGAGGGAGAGTGTAGAGCACTGGACCGAAGGTCTTGTGGATACTGCTGCCGCCATCCACAACGAGCTGATGGAGCTGGGGATGGTAGATCTTGGATATTCTTCCGACAGCACCTCCAACCCAGCGCCAAGCTTAGCTTATTCTTCAAGGGCGTGGTGACGACTCTCCAGCGACTCCGGGAAGAGATCCCAAAGCAGCTGGCCGAGGAATCGCGCCAGATCTGTGCAGGAGCCCTCCGAAGGTGTTGATGAAGGTGGCCTTCCGCAATCCAGGCCTCAACCTCAACGGCGTCCTTAGATCCTTGCCGCCCGGATGCCGATGTGGAGGCGCTCAAAGCCCTTGTCGCACCCATTGTGGACAAGGTGGGCAAGATCAAGCGGGTTGATGGCGACCCAGCGTAGACTAGGCCGCCAATTTTATCTTTCCCTTGTTCTTTGTTGATCATGTTTAGAACAATTTATTAGATCTGCGACAAGCTATTTTGTAATATAACTCTATCTTAGGCGATGATTGCAATGTTATTTCCTTTACTTGATTCCTTCCTTTGTATGCGTTTTTGCCCTCGCTTTTAGGGAACTTGTCGGTGCGAGCACCATTGTCATGAAGCGCCGAGTGTGGAACGTCAAGCCTCTTTGGCGGTGTCGCCTCCGACAAGAAACATTGTCACGACTAGCTGCAGCTCACTTAAGTTGTTGAGCGGACTCGAAACAAAGTAAGGGCGCGACTAGCCGCGAGTTGGTTCCTCCGCGCATAGGTTTTCCATACAAAGTACTATCGTTCGAGGAAGATAACTTAAAAATTTAAGAACTGATTGCTCAAATTTGGGCAACTTAGCTTTTCTGTCGTTTGCTTCCCGATAAGGCGAAACTTCCTCGAGCAACGCTTGGTCCATAGTATTATCTTCTCCTTCCCCCCTGGTTAACTTGTGCGCGTGGGAACCTTCCTTTCTTTGAGAAAAGAGAAAGAAGGGAAAATAGGGTTATGGAGCCCAGCGGCTCGATATTGCTTACCGGGTGTGGGTGCTGCACAAAGTGTTAGCCAAAACATGCAATAAAATGATGAAAGCATGAATTTGACAAGTTGTGTGCAACACATGAGCTTTACTTATGCATGGGATCTACGCCCGACTTTGTACAAAGGATTACATGCAACATCGGCAAGACTTGTACAAAAGGTGGTTGCCGGAACAGGTTCCGCAACCGCCCCTCTGAGTAAAACTTACGAAGATGCTCAATGTTCCGTGAGTTGCTCACCGGAATGCCATCTTGAGTCTCAAAGCGGACAGCGCCGAGCCTAGTGACTCGTTTCACCCGATAAGGGCCTTCCCACTTGGCGTCAACTTGTTTGAATTCTTGGCGGATCAAGCGCGCGAAAAACAAGGTCGCCTTCCTCGAGGCTTCGGCACTAACTTTGCGGCTATGGTAGCGACGCAAAGCTTGCCGGTAACGAGCAGCTCGTATAACGGCTCAAGACGGTCCTCCTCAAGGAGCAATAGCGTCATCTTGTCGCAGCTGCTCTTGCTCAAGATCATCATAAGCGAGTACTCGAGGTGACCCGTGATATCTGAGTTCCGTGGGGAGAACCGCCTCTGCTCCATAGACTAGAGAAAAGGTGTCTGCGGCCGCTGGCTCGATTTGGCGTCGTTACGATCGACCAAAGAACCACCGGCAACTCCTCAATCCAGTTTCTTCCGCACTTGTGCAAATTGTCGAAAGTTCTGGTCTTGAGCCGCAAGACTTCAAAGATTTGCCCTCTCCGCTTGACCGCTTTCTTCTCGGATGAGCAATGAAGCGAAGCAGACCTTGGCGCCAAGATCTTGGACGTCTTGCATGAAGGTGCGGCTTGTGAACTGTGTGCCGTTGTCGGTGATGATCCTGTTAGGGATTCGAAATGGCAAACAATCGACCAAGAACTTGGCTATTCTTTGGCTGCACCTTCCTCATCGCTTCCACTTCCGGCCACTTTGTGAACTTGTCGATTGCAACGTACAAGTACTCAAAGCCCCGACAACTTCGGGGAAGGGGCCGAGATGTCGAGCCCAGACCGAAAATGCCGGGATAAAGGGATCGTCTGGAGAGCTTGAAATTTGGCTGATGTGTCTGCTTGGAATGGAACTGGCACGCTTCACACTTGGTTACTTGTGCAGTTGCATCCTGGAGGGCTGTCGGCCAGAAGAAACCTTGCCGGAAAGCTTTGCCGGCAAGTGCTCTAGCGCCAATGTGGTGACCACATATGCCTCCATGTATCTCTGCCAACAGCTTTTGTCCGTCTTCCCGATGAATACACTTCAATTTCACACCGTTGAGTCTCACATGCAGTGTCTTTGTCGACAAATGGTACATACTTGACCGCCGAGCTACTCTTTTCAGCTTCTTCTTGCTCTTCGAAGTTCTCCTGTGTGAAGGAAATGGACAATCTCTGCTGCGCCCATCTTTGGAGCTTGCGGCTCGACAACAAGGACTAAAGGCACATCTGCTGCTGCGGGAACATCAGCTTCCACGGCAAGAACCTGCGGCTCAGCCGAGCTTGGACGTTCCCGGCAAGCTTGCCGGAGCGAAACTTGTGGGGAGCGTGCAGCTTCAACGAAACAAACCACAGGGCTTGTCGGAGCAGACCCCTCAGCTCTGTTAGTGTCGATCTTGGGGACCTTCTTGGCGGCGGCTTCGAAGCTCTGCCGAAAGTAGTCACCAGAGATCAACTTCCTCTTCTTGCTCATCCAGATTGATGGTGTTACAGTTGGTTGAGTTAGCTTGAGCACAAAAATCCCTGGTTCCATAGGCAACTTAGTGCAGCGCACTTTGACAAACCATCAAGAATATCATTACGAGCTCTTGGAACATGTTCCATTTGTAGGCCGTCAAAGTGTTCTTGTAGCTTTCTCACTTCATCAACGTAGGCTTCCATCAATGGACTCTGATAATCTTTGTTCACTTGGCGGACGACAAGCTGCGAATCACCTCTGACAATAAGCTTCTTAATCCCAAGGTCTACTGCAATCCTGAGACCGGCAAACAAACCTTCATACTCTGCAGTATTGTTTGTTGCTTGCTCCTTGGGAAAATGCATTTGGACTATGTACTTGAGGTGCTCTCCGGTGGGTGCTATAAGCAGCACGCCAGCACCGGCGCCTTGCAGCGAGAAGGCACCATCGAAGTACATCAGCCACTCTTTGCTTGCTTCCTTGATGGAAATGCTCGTCTCTGGAATTTCTTCATCTGGTGTTGGCGTTCATTCTGCTATGAACTCTGCCAATGCTCTGCTTTGGATAGTTGATGTGCTTTCAAACTTGAGGCCAAAGCTTGACAGTTCGATGCCCACTCGACAATCCCCGCCTGTCGCCTCTGGATTTTGCAAGTATCCTCTTCAGCGGAAAGCGGCGACGATCAAGTTATCTCATGTGCTTGGAAGTAATGGCGTAGCTTTCTCGAGGCCATGAGGAGGCCGAAAAGCAATTTCTGCACCGTAGTACCTTGACCTAGTCCCCTGCAAGAGAGAATCGACAAAGTAAACTGGGCGCTGCACCATCCTTTTTCTCGCAGTTCGTTAAATGCGCTCGCAGATCCGTCCTTGTCGGGACCAGAGCTTGCCAGTGAAGCCCCCTGCTTGTCGCTGGATGTGTCTGCCGAGGTTGCCGGCTCATCGTCCGCCTCCCTCTCCGCTACTAACGCAGCACTAACCACTTGATTGGTTGCCGCTATATATAGTAGCAACTTCTCTTGTGGCTTAGGTGCGACAAGTATTGGAGTGGAGGACAGGTACCTCTTTAAGTCCTGCGCAGCGCAGCCTCCGCTTCGAGTCCATTTCATTGGACCTGCCTTTTCAAAATCTTGAAAAATGGCGTATGCGTTCAGCAGACCTAGAGATAAACCTCTTTGAGAGCAGCCACGCAACCGCAAGTCTTCGTACATCCTTGACGCGCTTTGGTGTTTCAATCTGCTCAATGGCCTTGATCTTGTCGGGATTGGCTTCAATTCCCCGCCGAGACCACGAAGAACCCGAGAAGCTTGCGAGGGGACTCCTACACGCTCTTCTCGGGATTGAGCTTGAGGTTGATCTTGCGCAGATTTGCAAAGGTCTCATCCAAATCTTGAACCAGAGTTGCTTTGTCCTTGCTCTTGACCACTATGTCATCCATGTAGGCTTCTACATTTACGTGCATTTGCGGCTCAAAAGCGTCATGGACTACTCTTGCAAACGTTGAACCAGCATTCTTCAAACCGAAAGGCATCCGTATGAAACAAGTATGTGCCACATGGAGTAATGAATGCGGTTTTCTCCTCATCCTCTTACGCCATGAAGATCTGATGATATCCTGAGTATGCATCAAGAAATGAAAGCAAGTCACATCTAGCCGTGGAGTCAACAATCGAGTCGTCTTGCGCGGCAAGGGAAACGGGTCTTTGGGACAAGCTTTATTAACATCTGTGAAGTCAATACAAAGTCTCCATTTCCCATTTGCCTTGCGCACAACTACAGGATTGGCCAACCACGTAGGATGGAGCACTCCTCTGACAAGGCCTGCTGCTTCCAATTTCTTGATCTCTTCTGCGATGAATTCTTGGCGCTCCTTTGCACGCTTCACGACTTTACGCTTGACGGGTCGCGCGCGAGGACGACAACTAAGTGATGCTCAATTACTTTCACAGGAACACTGGGATGTCAGACGGTTGCCATGCAAACACGTCGACATTCGCCCACAGGAAAGCAACGAGCGCGCCTTCCTATTTAGGGTCGAGAGTGGCACTGATGGTGAAGGTACCACCAGTGCCGTCCTCCTTGGAGGACACCTTCTTGGTCTTTGGCGGAGCTGCCATCGTCTTCTTGTACTTGCCGGTGGAGCTCGATGGTGCGTCCTCGACGGTAGGGCAGCACTCCGAAGAGGTGCGCTTGCCGGAGTGGGCATCAGAGCTCTTGCCGGACTTGGACTTGGTCTTCTTCCTTCCGGGAGCTTGATGGCAAGTGTTTTGCTTCTGTTGCATTCCGCTTCCCGGTAGATCTTGTTGCGCACAGATAAGAGCATCCTTCTTGTCGCCATGGACAGAGATGATGCTTATCGGGCTGGCATCTTGAGTAAGTTGTATGCATAATGAGAGGCTGCCATGAACTTAGCGAGTCTTTGGGCGGCCAAGTATCCCATTGTAAGGCAATGGGAAATCAGCAACGTCGAATGTGACCCTCTCAGTCCTAAAGTTCAGCTCGGCTGCCAAATGTTACCGACAACGTGATCTTCCCCTTGGCTTGCTTCTTCCCGGATTGATTCCTTGGAATGTGCCGGTCTCTTCGAGCTCGCTGTCAGAGATCAGGTTTAAGCCGGCCCCGCCGTCAACTAGCATCTTGGTGACCTTGAGGTTGCGGATAGTTGGTGAGACCAACATCGGCAAGCACCCGACCGCAGTTATGCGATCAGGGTGGTCCTCAATATCAAAGATGATAGGCGTGCTGGACCACTTCAGAGGCTTGCATGACTCTACGGATGGTTCAGCTGCATTGACCTCCCGCATCCACTGCTTGAGTTGGCGGTGCGAGGTATGCAGAGAAGCACCACCGTCAACGCAGAGGACCTCTTTAGCTTTCTGAAACTCCTGCTCATCGGCCGCGTCATCATCTATGTCGTCGTAGTCGTCGTCATCTTCATCCTTGTCACGGCCGCGGGGAGGCCTGTCTCCTTGCCGCTGCTTGGCTTTGCCGCGGCGCCCTCCCCGGCCGGGACGTTTCTTGCTGGCTCCTCCAACACCTTCCCGGGCCTTCTCCTTGTCGCGTCGCTCGTATTCAGCTTTCTGTTGCTCAACAAGCTGCTCTACCTTCTTGCAGCTCTGGAGGTCATGGCCCTTGGTGCGGTGGATCTTGTAGTACTGCTTGCCGGAGCCGTCCTGCTTGTCGGCGGCCGCCACAGGCTGGTGGTTGGTGCCAGCGGCAACCTCCATGCCGGAGCCACCAGCCTTGGCGTTCTTGTCGCCACCTCCGTTGCCGGACTGCTCGACGACTAGTACATCTCTGCCTTTCTTTTTCCTGTTGCCCCGCCGCCGGCTCTTCTTTGCCGGGGCGGTTTCCTCACAGTTAGATCCTCCCGTACAGATTCTCTCCGAGTCTCCTCCTCCTCAAAGACGCGGCGCACTTGTCGGGCCAGGCGTATAGCTCACTGACGTCTCTGATCTTGCACATCGCCCTCTCCTCCCGCATCCTGCGGTTCCGCACGTTCTGATGGAACGCGCTGATCACAACGGCAGGGTGGACATCTGGGATGTTGTGCTGTACACGGCTGAATCTCTGAATATACTTGCGCAGGGGCTCTCCTTCCTTCTGGGCGAGTAGATGAAGGCCGCTTTCTTGTCCATGGGGTTTGTGGCCGCCTGTAAAGGCGCCGACAAACTGATGGCATAGATCTGCCCAAGAAAATATGGAGTTGTCCGGCAAGTGCATGAGCCAGGACCTGACGTTGGGCTTGAGCACCAGCGGGAAGTAGTTGGCAAGGATCTTGTCATCTCGCCCCCCGGCAGCCTGCACCGCGATGGTGTAGATGCTGAGGAACTCCGACGGATGCGTCTTGCCGTCGTACTTCTCCGGTACGTCTGGTTTGAAGTTTTTCTTGCTGGGCCACTGGACTTGCCGCAGCTCACGAGTGAACGCAGGGCAACCTACCGTCTGACAAGTCGCCTGGTTCCTCTGGCGCGTGCATGTCGGCAGAGGGCCCGGCGCGCTTGTCGGATTGACGTCGCGCTTCTCTTCGGTGCTCGATGCGAGTTCGAGCGTCCTCTTGCTGTCGATCGTGTAGCACTTGGCGCTGATCGCGATGAGCTCGTGGATCTGATGACGCAGTGGAGTCACTATCGAGGTGGATCCGGCGAGTCGGCGATCTTGGCCTTCGGGGCGGAGAGTGCATGGTAGTTGCACCCCCACCGGTCTGCCGCCACCGGCTCGCGCTTAAGCGTTCTGCGGCGGCAGCGCACTCGGTTGCCGCGGAGCGTCGCCGTTAAGCGAAGCCGATGAGACTACAGATGGTGGCCCTCCACTCGTCGACCTTGTCGGCCGTTGGAGGGTAATGTCGAGAGCGATTGAGCTCTCGCCAGAGCTTCTGCTGGAGTGGTGGGTGGCAATGGTGAACGGTGCGAGGAGCGGGATATGCTCGGACTTCTAACTATGTTAGAAGGAGCAGCATCCCGTCCAGGCGACCGTACCTTGCTCGTGCCAGCATGTTGGCGTGCATGCTAGTCTTGAGGGCCTCGAGATCCTCCAGCTCGGTCTTGATCCAACGAGCGTATGGTATTGTGAATACCATGACGCTGTTGGTCCCAGCAACTCTGAGATGGGCGCGGGACATGTACGGACGCCGAGGTTTGCGCGGCCCTGTCCTTGGACTTGGCAGCACCGTGAGCTCCCCCGTCGCCGTCCGTTCTTCCGCCGGCGTCTACCCCACCACCTGTTTGCTCCTGTGGTGGTGGGTTCGACGCGGACGGGGCTTCTGCCGCCGAAGCCTTCTTCTTCGATGGCATGTTGATGAAGATGTTGAAGATGTTGCTCGTGTGAACGCCGGATCAGGTTCACACAACCTCGACGCCCCCTACCTGGCGCGCCAAAGATGTCGGGGAGGCTGATCGGACCCACGAACACCTATGGGACCGGCGGACCGAGTCCCTTTGGTTGGCGGAGATCGCACGAAGAGCGGATCGAGGCGAAGCACACGAGCAGTTTCCCCAGCTTCGGAGCTCTCCGGAGAGATAATACTCCTACTGCTGCTTGTCTAATTGTATTGTGTTCTTGCTAGGGAGCGCTGAGAGCTACAGTATACTCCAGCTGCTAACGAGACCTAGCGTGAGAGTGTTCGAACCCGGAGGGAACTGATCGACTGACCAACCCCTTCTACGTTGCGCATGGGCCTCCTTTTATATGCTCAAAGGGGCTCCGACAGGTGGCAACGTAGATGGGGCTACAAATGGAAAAACAGAACTTGGTACACCTACTTGTACAGTGTATAGTGTACTCTACCTAACCCTGACGGCAAGGGACAAAAGCATTAAATGCCCGTCCCTGTCGCCTAAACAGTGCAACAGGGACCGTTAGGAGCGCCACCGTTCGCCACGATGGCAAGCTTGTCAGCGCCGCTTATCGCTGCTCCCCGCTGGCTGCACAGCCTCTTGACACGCGCGCATGGGATGGTCCCATGGCGACACGTTGGTGGATGAGCTGGAGCGGAGATGAAGAGAGTTACTGCCTGCCGCGGCAAGTGTCTTGCCGCGGCTGAATCCTTGTCGCGTCTGGAGGCTTGTCGCTCTCGAGCCTTCCGGCAAGCTCCTCTTGCCGGGTCTTGTCTTCTGCGTGCCTTGAGTGGCCTTCCCGGCAAGCTCCTCTTGCCGGGGCCTTGTCTTCTTGGTTAAATACTTTGTTCTTGAATGGCTCCAAGGGAACCACGGAGGATCTTGGCGGTGACCAGGCAAGCCTTGCCGCGGGGTGCAGCAACTGCCCGTGCACGAGTTCGGGATACTAGGGTACCCCTACTCTAGTACACCGGCATGTGGCTGCTGCACAGGCTCCAACACGCTCTGCGAGAAAAAATGTGGCACAACTTTGGCTATAGGTGATGTGGTGGCATCATACAGTAGCGATTATCCGCTGTAGTTGTAGTACTAGGACGACAACTCGTACTCCTATAAACCTTGCAATTGACTCTTCGCCTCTTCGGGAGGTTCATCAATTTGTACTCCTATAAATCTTGCACTTGTCTCTTCGCCTCTTCGGGAGGTCCAACAACGATGATACTATAGTACAATATGCTTCTCGCAATCTGACAACGAATGAAATGTTGCACATCCACCGCGAGGGCGAGAGCAAGGGAGAGGGCGCTGCAGTAAAAACCCTCTCCTCGTCCTGTGAGCCACCACATGCATGGGCGAGAGAGAGGGTGTAGTAAGCAAGCTTTTCCTTGTTCTGCGAGTTGACGGGACAGATAAAAGTAGTAGTCCATACCGCATCCTTTCTGGTTAATATGGCTTAATTTGAAACAAGATAAATACACTAGCGGTCAACATATGTAACTATACGGTCACTGGACTTCATACTACGCTCATTACGGTCACTATATAGTTTTGGGGTGATTATACGGTCACTATATCACAATGGAGCACCGTATTACACCTGCTGACCGACCACATAGTCGACGTGTCACTTTGTTGACTGGAACTGGCACCTGGTTTCCGGGTCCCACCTATGAGCTGGCAGAGCAAAGAAATTAGTTAGACAAAACTTTATGCAGGCGCGACAGGAGTCCAACCCTTGCGCGCGAACCACCCTAGTTGTGTATGTGAGTGCATGCATGTGTACTCCCTTGGTCCGTGAAAAACTATACATCTAGCACTAGAAATTTTTCCAGCAAAGAGTGTACATCTATACTTCCAATGCACTTAGCACTTAATCTAACCGGTATAGATTGACTAATGCAACAACTTGTGCTCTAGCTATAGGCTGCATGTCAATCCTTAATTACATCATGCAACAACCTTCATTTTATATTCTTCTCTCAATGGTCGCATGCACACATAAGTCTGCTACTTTTGGGCGTTAATTATGCCATGGGGTTTCGGTTCCTCTTGGTCAATGTGTAAATATTGATATGTACAGTCTTTCACGGACGAAGGGAGTAGGTTGAGCACTTGAGCATGAGCGTGTGTGTTGCGCCTTGTGATGTGTGCCGCATGGATGCACGAATGTTGCATGAGTGCATGTGTACGTGTTAGTGTTGCATGCATGCATGCATGAGGCTTCTACTCCCTCCCATTGACATGTTCATATTTCAAGCTTCATTAAAATGTTGCATGCAAAATTAAGAGAAAACTCACCAATGCATGTAAAGGTTCTGGTCTTTTGTTCTTCACACATGCACGCATGCATTCCTATTAATACGTTTGTAAACACAATTTTCTTGAGGAAAACGAGCCCATTATGGAGTACTTTTGGAAAAAAATCTTCGGGCACTCACCATTTACTACTACCTTCGTTGATGATTTTTTATTGACCTGTATATAAACCGGAAGGAGGGAGTAGGTGGTACTGTAGATATTACTCATACATAATTGGCTGGTGCCTTGGCCAATGGTTCCTGTTGTTGGACAACATGAGAGTAGAGGCATAGGGATACTGTAGATAGGAAGTCTTGACGATCCATTATTCCCCATCTCGATTAGAAAGAACTATTCAACTAGTCTTCACAGTGAAGTGACAATACACACTGTAGCAGATGGGACACTTAATTAATAAGCCGAGCCAGCATGTTGGTGTTACTAAATCAGCCTTACCCTATACTGCCATCATGTTTGCCAGTGGAGCACACTTCCGCAAACACCTACGCACCTCTTTCTTCCATTAACTGACATATGGGCCCTCTTGAGGTAGACCCACATGTCATCGCCTTAATTATTTACACTCTGAAGGACGGTATATCCTGGTAGCAGTACTAGTAGAATAGAGATTTAATGCACTTTCTTGCTTGTCTTTCCCTCTTCTTCCTCCTCTCTTCCCCATAATCAGTCGCACACCATTTCCCCCCGCTCACTGCTCACCCGCCCGCACCATATTCCTCGGTAGCTTGCGCGTACCATATCCCCCACTCACTACTCGGTCGTACACACCATCTTCTTCGCTCGCCCGCCCGAATCCACTTCCTCGCTCCCTCGCAGGCACCGAAAACCCCATTCACTTAGCACCCTAAACAAACCTATGGAAGAACCGACTGACATGCAGAGCCACGGTTGGAATTCCCTCCCAGATGTTCTCTTGGAGTAGATCTGTAATTGTATGGACTTGCTAAGCATAGTGTGTTTGGTCGCATGCTCGATGTCTATGTACTGTGCACTCGTCTGCAACCGGCCAGCTGTCGTGGGAAACCACAACCACCTGTGGGACCAAGGGACCCTTACTGGTTTGGCAGGGGGGATGTCGCGTTGCACAAAAAGCAGACGAGCATGGGGCAGCAAGGCAGAGATCACACAGGCAATTTTACCCAAGTTCGGGCCGCCGTGGGGCGTAAAAGCCTAATCCTGCTTTGATGGATTGATGGTGGAAGAGTGATGTTGGAGCGTAGAACACTTGCCCGGCAGGGGCGGTAGTGGCTACGCGCGTATGGGTGTGTGTGTGTGTGTGTGTGTAATCCCACCTTCTAACCCCTCTATGGTTGCTATGGGCCTCCTTCTATAGATTAAGGGGTCACCACAATGGAAAAGTAGTCATTATGCCCTGATAAGATAGCAAACAGTGCTATCATACCTAACTTTGCAGGCTAACAGGGCGCATTAAATGCAGTTCTTAACGTCATGTCATTGTTTGCCCGGCAAGCCTTGCCAGGCTGTTTTGCCAGCTTGACACCTGCTCGCTTGACACGTCGCAGGACGGGTGTCGTTCATGGGCGTTTCCCGTAGAGAAAGGCTGCCATGTGGCGCATGGCTGCCAGTTAGTCACTTTGCGGCTTCACACCACACTGATTGACGACGCGGGTTATGGTGGAGTAGTTGGGTGAGGTGGTTTTGCCTTCATGAGTCCCGGCAGGCCCGACCAGGACGTCTTGGATGTCTTCTTCGGGGGCGACCCCGTCCTTGTCGAGCTCGTCTACCCGGCAAGGGGGCCTTTTCTTCTGGTGGCATCTTGTTTCTCTGGCTTGATCTTGGTCCTCTTGATCTGCATGTTGGTTCTTCGTAGCTCTTGGTTCCTTGTACTCTAGCTTAGGTTGATGCATCAATCATGTCCCGTGCATGTGAACAGTCTGGGCAACAGAACCAGGGTTTGTTGCACCGACAGAAGCCCCCGACCCTGCCCCGATCGCGCTGCTGAGTGTCGTCGGGGTAGGGCTTATGCGCAGGCAGGGGTGTTGAAGAGGCTGACCTTTTGAGGTCTTCTTTGCTTCTTCATTAATCTTGATGTTGGGTGAGGTTCCGATTTCTCCGCGCATCACGTAAAGCCAACAGTGGTGGCGCCACTATTGTAATGGCCCGTGAATGATTTTAACGCACATGGTAGAAACTCCAATTCGCTCTTCCCATCACGCCCTTATCCTTAGCCACGTATGCCACATGCATCACGCGGGGTAGGTAACGGAGGCGCGTGGCGCAAGAGAGCATCAAGGCGAGGGCTCGGCCTTCTTGAGTTGGTGGAGGAGGACGATGGAAGCCCGTTGAGGGAGCGGCTCCCTTCCCCGGCCCTGCTATAAAAGGAGAGGCGGAGAGAGGGCAGGGCCATTCATCCTTGCGCTCCCTCTCCTCTGTTTTCTGCTTCTTGCTGATTATGTTGAAGGGAAGAGCCTGGGGCCAGGCCCCGGGCTTCATTTTGAGGCTTTACACGGATCCAAAGGGGGTACTCGGGCGGCGTGGTGAAAATGACGGAGGTGGCGACTCCGGCGTGCTTGCCGCCGTGCTTCCCGTAGCCTTGATTCCAGTGGCAGGGGATGCGAGCGACACCATGTCGAGGCTCGTAGTGGATATGTTGCATGGTAGTCTGTCAGGACTCCGAGCCTAAGTCACACCGATCTAGCATGTATCACTTTGTGGCCTCACGCACGGTATTCCCACGGGTGCCACCTTACCTGGCCCGGGACCGTTTGCGCCTTTTGGCTCACGTATATGATAGTGTCGCTAGCATCCATATGACAACGAACCCGGCTCGACATGACTAGTCGTGAATCCATAGTGGCACTAACTTACAGGGACAGGCGTACATGACCCAGCAACGAACGTGTCGGTCATCAACGTATGAACCCAAGTCGTAGCAATCTACAAGGACTTAAAGGAACAACGCCTGACATTTCCCCGAAGGGACACCCACAGGAACGAAGAAGGACACATGCCAGCCAGCCTAAGTGTTCCGGAGTAGTAGCAAGCTACCATGTCTGAGTGGAAGCACTAGGAGACATTTCCCAGTAAGAGAGGCTACCAAGAATAAACAACTAGGTTGTCAGATCCCAGACATACCAAACATTTCAATAACGTACACACAATATGCTCGATATGTGCAAATACAACATGGCATCACAACAAAACTCTACAACTCAAAGTATTTATTCATTAGGCTCCGAGGAGCCAGATATTTCAAACATGGGTCTGATGACCTAGCATTCAAGTCTTACAAGCAATAAGTGCATGCGGAAGCTTAACTTGTATGAGTACAGACAACTACAAATGAAAAAGGCTGAGAAGCCTGACTATCTACAAGACCCTGCCGAGAGCTCAAGATCGTAGCTGAGGTAACATGCTAAACGTCGAAGTCCACGCGAAACTACTAGTGAGATCTGCAAAACATAAATTAAGCAAACGTGAGTACAAATGTACCCAGCAAGACTTACATCAGAACTACCTACATATGCATCAGTATCAACAAAGGGATGGTGGAGTTTAACTGCAGCAAGCCAGCTTTGACTCAGTGGCTAACTTGAACTATGACTGCAAGTAAGTCTTTTGAGGTGGCGCACACGGGTCCACATATTCACCATAACATCACTATGGATCCGCTCCCGTCTCCCTACGAGAAGGCCATCCATAGCACTCACGCTTATCTTGCGTATTTTAGAGTGTCCACTTTGACTTGTCTATGAACTGTATAAGCAACCCAGAGGTCCTTTACCGCGGACGCGGCTATTCGAATAGATCATTTGTAACCCTGCAGGGGTGTATTTCTTCACACACGCTCTCACCACTTACCGCCATGTACTTGTCATGTATCTCGGAAACCTTCAAGCGGAAGCCTGGCGAGGGTGTCGGCCACGACCAGACTAACCACGCAAGTCTCAAGTCCAGGTTTATCGCCTATTCGGGTTTCATCCGCAAGGAGATTCGGCCGGGGTGTCGCTCACGGCTCCAAATGATGTGAGCAGGGTTCCCAAGCCCACCAAACGGGCGATGCTGGTACACCGTGCCACTGCACCTACTCTGTTCCAAGCCCACCTATACCGGGTGCCACTTGGTAGACTACTAGCACTACCTACAAACACCAGAAACTAGTTTCAACTCCTGGACAGAGATCAGGTTGATTAATAAGTCGAGAGAGCTTGGAGTGCCCGGAGCCCAATGTGTGGTAGTAGCTGTTCATGGATCACAGACACAGAACTCAGTTTCCGAGGACGGTTTGAATGAGACAACACACCATGTACTCCTACATGGCCTCTCACCGCTACCTTTATGAAATCGTGTTCACACACTTAGCTCTCAATAGCAAGACATGTTCACCACATTCCAATTAATCCCTGATGAATCAGACCTGACTCAACTCTAAGCAGTAGCAGGCATGACAACAAGCATGAATGAGTAGGCACATCAGGGCTCAAACAACTCCTACTCATGGTAGTGATTTTCATCTATTTACTGTGGCAATGACAGGTCATGCAGAGGAAAGGGGTTCAACTATCACAACATGTAAGAGTTGAATCGTTGTTGTCCTAATGCAGTAAAATAGAGCATAAGCAGGAGAGTGGGATTGTCCTAATCGTGGTTTTGCTTGCCTGGCACTTCTGAAGATAGTATAGTTCTTCATCGGCGTCATCAAACTGATCGTAGGAACCACATCTAATGAGAGGGGACAAACACCGGCAAACAAGAGGGAACACAATCAATGCATTGCAGCATTATGATACATGAATGTGACATGGCAATATGCTGTGATTTGAGCTAATGCAACTAGCAATGATTTAAATGAAGTTGGTTTGAACCCAAGGTGAGAATTCAAATGCCATTTATATGATTTGTCCTAAACAGTGAACAAAAGTTGTTCTAACATGCATGGAAATGCCATAAACAGATTCTTTGGATTTAACTAATAATTTTTCATATATAAATTATTTCATTTGGAGTTATGGTTGATTTTATATGATTTTTAGAAGTTTATAACATTTTCCGAAATAAATATACCATTTAAGATTTATCTAAATTCTAGAAATGAATTACTGCGTCAGCATGACGTCACTGTGACGTCAGCGGTCAACTGACCGTGCCAGGTCAAACCTGACGTGTGGTCCCGCATGTCAGCCTCTCCTCTAACTAAGTTGTTAATTAGCACTAATTTAACCCAAAGCCTAAACTAATTTGGGCCTGGCATACATGTTAGTGGGTCAGGGGGGAGTCAAACCCCTGGTCAACTGGGTCAAACTAGCCAGCGTTTAGCCGCCGGCGAGGTCAGCGGCGCTCTTGTGCCTCAGGTTTCCTCTACGAGGCACTGTTCCATGCGTCGTTGGTCTCTACAGAGAGTTGGCGCGATGGTGCGTCGGATGGTGGTGGTTTCCGGGCCTGCGGTGGCCGGAGTCAATGGCGGCGAGGTCATCCGGGGCGGTCGGAGTTCGGGCGACCACGGGATAGCTGTTGCGGTGTGCAAACAGAAGGCTACTTGCGCTAGGCATGCTCTGCAGGGTTCTACAAACATGTTGGAGTTGTCGGGGTGACCAAATGGTCACCAGACCTGCGGCGACGGCGAGCTCAGGTGGCGGCGTGCTACGGTCAGAAAGGGGGCGACGGCTATGGCGAGCAAAAGACAGCGGGGTTAGGGGGGTTAGATGCAGGAGCTCATAGCGGGTCGGACAAGGGGGTCAGAGAGCTCGGGGAGGCGGATACGGCAGGAAATCGACGTGTGCGGCTTCCGGCGACCAAGGAGGAAGAAGGTGAAGCAAGCCGTCACAGTGCTCGGGGCCAGGGTGGGGCGAAGGAGTGGTCGTTGTCGGTGGTCTTGGACAGCACGGGGAGGCAAGGGAAGCACGGTAGGCGCAGGGGTTCACGGCGGCGCAGCCATGGCGGCTGCGGCCATGGTGGAGGAGAGCGAGGGAGAGAGCAGGGGGAGGGATGAGAGGGACCGCTCGATCGGGACGGCACCGAGGAGAAGATCAGCGGCGTCGCACTATCCCATGGACATAGGCAGGCAGCTGGTGGCGTGGTGCTCTCGTCGTGCGCGCGCGTCAGCCACACGCCCAGCCGACTGGCACCAGGAGGACGACGGTGCTGGTGGGCTGGCCCAGCTGGGCCTCACAGTGTTGTGCTGCTAGTAGGTCTCTCTCTCTCTCTCTCTCTCTCTCTCTCTCTCTCTTCTATTTCGTTCTCCTTTCTGTTTATTTCTTTCTGTTTTGTTTTAGTTTAGGAACTAAAACATTTTGATAACTTTGAAACCTTTTGTGGTCTTACTCTGGAATATTCCAGAAGCCCTCTGCAAGTTTCAAAATATTTGGAGCTTTTAAAAAATATATATTATTTAAATAGCCCCAATTCAAATATGGTCTGATTTAATTCAATGCCCAGTTTGGTCCTGCAAATTGTGCACTATTTATGGTTAGGGTTTTCACCCTTTTGCCTAAATCAGGAACATTTTTTAAGGGCATTTCAGGTTCATTGAAACCAATTTTAGTTGAACCTAGTAATTCAAAGGGGTGCTAGGGTTTGTTGAATCCCCATTTCAAGTTTAGATAAAAATTTAAACATGATGCAACATGCGGATCTAGCCCAAGTGCATTACTGAACTAGGGTTGTGACATAGTCGGTCGTTCCCCATTTCAAGTTTAGATAAAAATTTAAACATGATGCAACATGCGCATCTAGCCCAAGTGCATTACTGAACTAGGGTTGTGACATAGTCGGTCGTTCCCCATTCTTCTTCCCTTTGTGGCGCTGGGGAGGAGTCACGGAAAAGTGTCGCCGTTAGCAAAGGCAAATCTGACTCCCCCTGGGCGTCGTCCTCTTGCCGTGCAAGAGGGCTCTTTGCTCCCATACATGTTTTTTTAACGTGCGATGGCTTTTGACGTCAGGGCTGCTCAGGACAACCATGCTCATGAACCATGGAGCATGGTGTCCGATGTGGCTGCCGTACGAGGTCTTCGGGTGGTAGTGATGCGGACGGCGGCGGAAACCCACGACGCGTCAAGAACGGGGACGACTGTTCCGATGATTCATGTTTGCCGGTGACTCCGTGTCCCCCATCTTGTCTTCCGGTAGCGTCACCATCCATGCCTGCCCTTCAGTTTCTTCCTCCTTGCTGGGGTGCAACGTCATCCTGATCCTGGGGAGGCGCCGAATCACACCCGTGTACGCTCCTGGCCTCCTCGACCTCTTCCTGAAGGATATTGACAAGGGAAAAGGCATCACAGAGCACTCTATTTTCAATCTTAAATTCGCCGGCACTTGCCAAATTTTAATTCAAATATAGTAATCTCTCTAGTCCATGTATGTTTGTGTTCTGTAATGCTTGTACTTGTATCAGCATATTAATGAAAAAGGTGACCCTTGCCAGGAACTTGTGCATGTATATGTCCATGCAGAGGTGAGATGCCTCCTTAGTGTAAATAAATGAGTTTTCCTCGGCAGGCTACCCTGCCGGTACTCTCTCCTTTGCAGGAGAACCGAGTCTACCGAGCAAAAATAGAGGGACCAGCCCCTCGCCAACTTCTTTTTACAAAAGGCCACTACGACCGTCCTGGTTTGAAGTAGCGTTTGAGCCAGAGATGGGAGCACCTAAGTTTCAGAGTGGCGATGTTTTCTTACGCACAAGCCCTAGCTTACAGAACACTAATGGACAAGAGATAGAACTTATCTATTGGGCTTGTCGGAGATCGCAGCACTGGTTCATCTTCCCAACTCCTTGTAGAGGCCAAGTTCATGGCAGGAACCTGCAGCTTCATGCAGATGGGAATGATGCAAGATGCGATCCTATCTATATGCATATGCAGATGCTCATGAAATGCTTATGCAGTGCTCTTGGAATGCTTATGCATGCAAGCAACTTGGTCGAGTCCCCCCAGTGCTTCATTTGTTTCTGTGTTGCTCAGGGTCATCGTCTGGCTTTGTACAAGGGGTTACATGCAACTGAGGCAAGGCCTGTACAAAAGGGTGGCTGCCGGGCAGGGCCTGACAGTAGCGCCTTACGGGTAGAACTTACGGAGATTCTCAATATTCCATGAGTTTTGCAATTGAACACCATGTTTGGTCTCCAGACGGACTGCGCCGGGTCTGGTGACTCGTACTACCCGGTAAGGGCCTTCCCACTTTGGCGTCAACTTGTTTGTACCCTTGGTGGATTGAACGCGCCTAAGGGCAAGGTCGCCTTCCCCAAAACACCGGGCATGAACCCCGCAACTATGATAGCGATGCAGGGCTTGCTGATAGCGTGCAGCACGCGTAGCAGCCCGGAGACGTTTCTCCTCGAGTAGCACATCATCATCACGCCGGTGCTTATCTTGCGCTACTTCATTGTAGGCAAGCACTCGAGGCAACCCGTAAATGAGTTCCGTGGGGATAACTGCTTCTGCCCCATAGACTAGGGCAAAGGGAGTCTGCCCGGTAGCTCGATTTGGTGTCGTTCTCAGGGACCAGAGAACTACCGACAGCTCATCGATCCACCACCTACCATGCTTAAGCATATCAAAGGTTATTGTCTTGAGTCCCTGCGGCACTTCAGCGTTCGCCCTCTCAGCTTGTCCATTGCTTCTGGGATGTGCAACATATGCAAATGAGATCTTGCATCTGAGGGCATTAACATATTGCATGAAGGCGTGGCTCGTGAACTGGGTGCCGTTGTCGGTCATGATCCTTCCGGGACTCCTAATCGGCACACCAGTTCTTTCAAGAACTTGATAGCTGACTGTGCAGTCACCTTTCTCACGGCAGTCACTTTCGGCCACTTTTTAAACTTGTCGATAGCAACAAACAAGAATTCAAAGCCCTCGATTGCTCAGGGGAAGAAGCCAAGGATATTGAGCCCCCAGACCGAAAATGGCCATGACAAAGGGATTGTCTGAAGAGCTTGGGCAGGCAGGTGGATGTTCTTGGAATGGAACTGGCAGGCTTCACATTTTGTGACTAGCTCAACCGCATCTTGGAGGGCCGTGGGCCAATAGAATCCTTGTTGGAATGCTTTCCCAACTAATGCCCTTGATCCAATGTGGGAGCCGCACATGCCTTTTTGTATCTCAGCCAGCAGTTCCTTTCCTTCTTCCCAGCAGATGCACTTCAATTTCACACCATTGGACCTCCTTCTGTATAGAGTGCCATCGACAAACTGATACATACTGGCCCTCAAGGCTACTCTTTTAGCTTCATCTTGGTCGCTGGGAAGCTCCCTGGTTTGGAGGAAGTGGACTATGTGCCTTTTCCAAGTCGGAGCCTGAGACTCGGCAACGAGAACTAGCGACACCTCCTCTACTGTGGGGGAACATTCCTCGTCCACGGGGTCCATGGGCCCGGCTGGAGGGTGTGGTCCGCCAGGTGGTGAGGAGTTGTTTCTGGCAGGGTCTCTGCCAGGAGCGGATGGCTCTACCGGGAGAGGCTTACCAGAGTCCAACTTTCTCCTTTTCTAGGCCATTGTTGCTTGGGATACGGAGGGCTGAGTAAGATGTAGAACAAAAGTCCCTAGTTCCATAGGAAGCTTCTGCGCAGCACACTTTGACAGGTGATTAGCTATGATGTTTTCTGCACGGGGTAAATGCTCTGTTTCCAATCTGTCAAAGCGTTCCTCCAATATTCTCACTTTCTCAACATATGCCTCCATCAATGGGCTTTGGTAATCCTTGTTGACTTGTCTCACAACGAGCTGTTAATCTCCTCAAATGATTAGCTTCTTAATTCCCAATTATGCGGCAATCTTGAGCCCGTTAAGGAGCACTTCATACTCTGCTGTATTGTTGGTTGCCTCTTCCCGGGTGAAATGCATCTGGACAACGTACTTCAAGTGCTCCTGAAGGGAGCGACAAGAAGCACGCCAGATCCTACACCTGGTTGGGAAAAGGCACCATCGAAATACACAATTCATTCTTGGGGCGATTCCTTGCCGGGGATAACTATCTCTGTTACTTCCTCATCAGGGGTTGGCATCCATTATGCAATAAACTCTGCCAATGCCCTGCTCTGGATAGTTGTCGTGCTCTCAAACTTCAAACCAAAACTGGATAACTCCAAAGCCCACTCCACTATTCTGCTGGTAGCCTTAGGGTTTCTGAGTATCCTTTCAATGGGAAATGAGTGACAACCGTAATCTCGTTGGCTTGGAAGTAGTGGCGCAGTTTCCTTGAGGCCATGATGAGACCAAAGATCAACTTTTACACGCTAGAGTACCTCGATTTAGCCCCCTGTAATAAGGAGCTGGCGAAGTACACTTGCGCTACAACACTTTCTTCCTTGTTGTGTCCTTGGGGTTGTTGTCGCTGCCATTCCCATTACTGTCTGGATCCTTCTCCGGCCCTGCCAGCCCTTGCTCACTCTCTACTTTGTCCACTTCCCGCTGTGCCATCAAAGCTACACTAACCACTTGGTTGGTTGCCGCTAAGTATAGCAGCAATAGCTCTGGTGGCTTGGGAGCAACCAAGGTGGGCATAGAGGACAAGTAGGCCTTCAACTCTTGCAAAGCCGCATATGCTTCTGGAGTCCACTTCATGGTCCATGCCTTCTTCAAAATTTTCAAGAATGGCAGGGCGCGCTCGGCAGACTTGGAGATGAATCTGCTTAGCGCGACAATGCACCCTGTCAGACGCCTCACATTGTTGACTGTCGTTGGCGCCTAGATCTGCTCAATAGCTTTAATCTTGTCAGGGTTGGCTTCCATCCCCTGATGGGACACAAAGAACCCAAGTAGCTTGCCCGAGGGAACGCCAACTACACACTTCTTCGGGTTGAGCTTCAAGTTGATCTTGCGCAGATTAGAAATGTCTCCTCCAAATCCTAAATGAGGGTGGCTCTATCCTTGGTCTTGACCACAATATCATCCATATAAGCTTCAATGTTTCTGTGCAGCTGTGGCTCGAAACAAATCTGAACTGCCCTTGCAAAAGTGGACCAGGCACTCTTTTATCCAAATGGCATGCGGATGAAACAGTATGTACCACATGGAGTAATGAACGATGTCTTCTCTTCATCTTCCTTGGACATGAAGATTTGGTGATACCCAGAATGCATCCAGAAAGGAGAGCAAATCGCAGCTTGAAGTGGAATCCACAATCTGATCAATGCGCGGCAAGGGAAATGGGTCTTTCGGGCAAGCTTTCTTGAGATCTCTGAAATCTATGCAAAGCCTCCACTTCCCGTTAGCCTTCCAGACCACCACTGGACCAACCATGTGGGATGTAGCACTCCTCTGACCAAGCCACCTGCTTCAAGTTTCTTGATCTCTTCCGTAATTAACTGCTGCCTCTCCAATGCCTGCTTCCGAACTTTTTGCTTGACAGGTCGGGCGTGTGGGCAAACAGCAAGGTGGTGCTCGATTACCTCCCTGAAAACACCCGGTATATCAAATGGTTGCCACGCAAACACATCGATATTCGCCCGCAGGAAGGCAACGAGCGTGCTTTCCTATTTTTCATCGAGGGTGCCGCTGATGGTGAAAGTACCATCAACACCAGCCAGCCCTGCCGGGACCTTCTTCACTTGGGGTGCAGTGACCTTGGATCTCTTGCTGTTGGAGCTCTCTGGCAAGTCATCAACAGACACAGCACACTCCGGAGAGGTACGCTTCTCGGGTTCCTTGCCAGTGTCCCTGCTACCCTTCTTCTTTCCTCTGCCCTCCTTGGCGGGAACTGCTGCTGCCGCTGCCTCTGCTGCGACCGCGTCCCGGTAGGACGTGGTACATCTTATCCATGCAAATGATTGCATTCTTCTCGTCTAATGGGATGGTAAGGACTCCCATCGGCCTAGACATCTTCAAGGTGTTTTAGGCATAGTGGGATGCGGCCATGAATTTAGCCAGGGCTGGGCACCCAAGAATCCCATTGTATGGCAGGGGGAGGTCAACCACATCAAACACAATCTTCTCAGTCCGGTAGTTCAGCTCTCCCCCAAACGTCACCGGTAGCATGATCTTCCCCTTAGGATGACTCCTGCCGGGATTAACTCCTTAAAACATGCTGGTGACTTCAACTCATCCTCTGCTATCTGAAGTTTGCTGATGACTGCCGGGGAAATCAGATTGAACCCGGCCCTGCTGTCGACCAACATTTTTGTGACCTTGAGGTTGCGAATTGTTGGAGAGACCAACAATGGCAAACACCCTATCGCAGTGGTACAGTTAGGATGATCCTCTTCATCCATCAAAGATGATGGGCGTGCGTGACCATTTGAGCGGCTTCCAGGCCTCTGGCGCTGGTTCCACGACATTTAGTTCTCGTGCCCATTGTTTGAGCTGGGGGTGAGAGGTGTGCAAAGATGCACCCCCATCAATGCACAGGGTGTCAGTGGCATTTTGAAACTCCTACTCACTAGTTTCCTCTTCATCCCCTCCATCGCTCTTATCATCACAGGTTTCCTTCTCTCGACCTCTGGCGGGTCTTCCTTGGTTCCGAAAGGGTTTGCCGGGGCGATTTACTTCACCGCCTCGGCCCTTACCGCCAGCGACATTTTGACCCTTTTCCTTGTCGCGCTTCTCATATTCTGCTCTCTGTCTCTTAACAAGTTGCTCAACCTGATAACACTCTTAAAGGTCGTGGCCTTTGGTCTGATGAATCTTGCAATACAACCAATCACCTTTCCCGGCTTTGTCGGCAGTCGCGGCCTCCCGTCAGTCAGCACACGAGGCAGCGTCCTTGCCTGGGACCTCGGCCTTGGCCTTCTTGCTGGTACCAGGTGTACCCGATTCTTCGACAGTGATCACTGCCTTATCCTTCCGCTTCTTACTGCGCTTCTTGCTCTTCTTCTGGCAGGTTGATTCATCATCATCCTCTGAATCGACCTTGGTGCAATCTTCCTCTCCGGGAAACTTCCTTCCCTCCTCCATTCGGGCACACTTATCCACCAAGGTGTAGAGCTCCTTCACAGTCCTGGGCAACCACACGTTCATCTTGGAACGGATCCAGCGGTTGGGCACATTGGACTGGAAGGTAGCTATCACAGCTGCTGGATGGATATTTGGGATGTTCCTATGGACATTGCTGAATCTCTGTAAATACTTACAGAGGGTCTCTCCTTCCTTCTGTTGAAGAAGCTGCAAGTCATGGGGTCATCCTGGCTCTTGATGGCCACCAGTGAAGGCGCCAATGAATTCATGGCACAGGTCAGCCCATGACGAGACGGAGTTCTTCGGCAGGTGCATCAGCCAAGATCACACATTGGACTTGAGAGCCAAAGGAAATTAGTTGGCAAACACCTTCTCATCTCTTCCCACGGTAACCTGAACAACGATGGTGTAGATGCTCAGAAACTCTGCCGGGTTCATCCTCCCATCGTACTTCTCAAGTATCTCTGGCCTGAATGTGCGAACGGACGGCCAACGGACTTGCTGCAACTCGCGAGTAAAGGCAGGGCACCCAACCTCGAAAGGTAGGCACCCGACAATACCGAGCGCAGGCTCCTCGACGTCGGGGCCATCGCCCCCATTGGACTGGCAGTGGGTGTCGCGGCTTTGCTCGATGTCGACGCACGTGTCTGGGGCTCGCTATCGGCCTAGACGTGCTTGAGGGTGAGAAGAGGCCATCGATACGTTGTCGGGTTCTTGATTCTGCTGTGCTCGTGGTGGCTGCCATGGCGGGGACTGCATCGTGAGGGTGGCCCCTTCCATTCGGCCAGTAGCATTAGCCATCGTCGTCGCTTGGGGAGGCCGTGGCGGGCTAGCTCGCTGCGAGCCCCCAGCCTCGGAGAAACCGAGTAGACTTTCGATGGTGGCACACCATTCGGCCATCTGCTCGGCCGCTGGCAGAAACTTCAGGAGCAGTTGAGCCTGCGCCATGGGCTCCGTGGCTGTACTTGGCATGGGTGATGGTGAAGTAGATCGCACCATCGCTCGGCTCCTGATGGTGCCAGCGGCGATAGCACCGCGCCCCTACTGCTGCGGGGTGGCTAGCTGGATGGAAGGATGGTGCGGCGAAGGCGCTCGAGGGCCGGCTGTTCCGTCGGGCGTAGCGACTTGGTCAGCCCGTCCCGGGGAGGCGCACGCGCTGCCGTCGCTCCCGTGGTGGGGGTGGCGATTTGCTCTAGACCGAGAGCCGTTGCTGCGGCTGTGCTCGTCGACGAGAGGAGGGGGCGCGGACGGAGTAACCCCCTCACCCGTACCTTGTGGAGCGTGGCCATCCGGGTGCTGCTGATGTTGATCTCCTCTGATGCCTCCCACTCCTGTGTCGCCCGCGGGGGAAGTGGTGACGGTGCCGCCTGCTCCGACCACATCCCCAACAGCGTTCACGTCCTCGCGTGCCTTCGCATCCCCCTCAGCGTTAGAGGCCGCGGGCAGTAGAGCCTTCGAGGTGGACGGATGAGCCAAGGCACCAGATTTCTTCTTGGGCGCCATGGTCGATGGCGCCATCGAAGGTGAAGGTGGTGATGAAGATGACGCGTTGCACACGCTTTCAGGTTCGCGCAAGCGATCCCCCTACCTGGCGCGCCAAAGATGTCGTGGGAAACCAGAGCCACCTATGGGACCAAGGGCCACTTGGTGGTTCGGCAGGGGGGGTGTCGTGTTGCACAAAGAGCAGACGAGCGTGGGGCAGCAAGGCAGAGATCATGCAGACAATTTTACCCAGGTTCGGGCCGCCGTGAGGCATAAAACCCAACTCCTGCTTTGGTGGATTGATGGTGGAAGAGTGATGGTGGATCATAGTACACTTTCCCAACAGGGGCAGTCGTGGCTATGCGTGTATGGGTGTGTGTGTAATCCCACCTTCTAACCCCCTCTACGGTTGCTATGGGCCTCCTTTTATAGGTTAAGGGGTCACCACAATGGCAAACTAGTCATTATGCCATGATAAGTTAGCAAACAGTGCTACCATACCTAACTCTGCTGTTTGACAGGGTGCATTAAATGCACCGCTTAACGTCATGTTATTGGTTGCCCGGCAAGCCTTGCCGGGCTGTTTTGCCAGCTTCACACCTGCTCGCTTGACACGTCACAGGATGAGTGTCGTTCGTGTGCGTTTCCCATAGAGAAAGGCGACCATGTGGCGCATGGCTACCACTTAGTCACTTTGCGGCTTGACACCACACTGATTAACAATGTGAGTCGTGTTCGAGTAGTTGGGTGAGGTGGCTTTGCCTTCGTGAGTCCCTGCAGGCCCTGCCGGGATGTCTTGGATGCCTTCTTTTGGGGGCGACCCCGTCCTTGTCGAGCTCGTCTGCCCGGAAAGGGGGGTGATTTTGTCCTGGTGGCATCTTGTTTCTCTGGCTTGGTCTTGGTCCTCTTGATCTGCATGTTGGTTCTTCGAAGCTCTTGGTTCCTTGTACTCTGGCTTAGGTTGATGCATCAATCCTGTCCCCGTGCCTGTGCACAGTCTGGGAAACAGACCCAAGGTTTGTTGCACCGACACCGGTCCTTTTCAAGAAACATTGCTTGCTAATGCCCGATCCTCGCAGGTGGCTGATAACCCACATGTATAGGGGATCAATCGTAGTCCTTTTTATAAATAAGAGTGTCGAAGCCAACGAGGAGCAGAAGGAAATGACAAGCGGTTTTCAGCAATGTAATTTCTGCAAGCACTGAAATTGTCGGTCACAAGTAGTTTGATAGTAAGATAATTTGAAACAAGAAAGTAACGGTAATGGTAAATAAAGTGCAGCAAGGTAGCCCAATCCTTTTTGTAGAAAAGGACAAGCCAAAACGATCTCTTGTAATAAGCAAAGCGTTCTTGAGGGAACACGGGAATTTCATCTAGCCATGTTCATCATGTTGGTTTGGTTCACGTTCGCTACTTTCATAATTTGATATGTGGGTGGACCGGTGCTTGGGTGCTATTCTTACTTGAACAAGCCTCCCACTTATGATTAACCCCCTCGCAAGCATACGCAACTATGATAGAAGAATTATGATACAATCTAACCATAGCATTAAACATATGGATCCAAATCAGCCCCTTACGAAATAGCGCATAAACTAGGGTTCAAGCTTCTGTCACTCTAGCAACCCATCATCTAATAACTACTCCACAATGAATTTCCTTCGGCCCATAGATGGCGAAGTATCATGTAGTCGACATTCACATAACACCAATAAGGGCACAACATAGATATCATCAAAATATCGAACGAATATCAAATTCACATGATTACTTGCAACATGACTTCTCCCGTTGCCTCAAGAACAAGGGCAACTTCTCACAAATGATATTCATGCTCAAGATCAGAAGGGCATTAAATAGCATAATTGATCTGAACATATAATCTTCCACCAAATAAACCATGTAGCATCAACTACGAGATGTAATCAACACTACTAGTCACCCACAGGTACCAATCTGAGGTTCCAGTACAAAGATTGAACACAAGATGAACTAGGGTTTTGAGATGAGATGGTGTTGTTGAAGATGTTGATGAAGATTGGCCTCGCAAATATGAGAGGGTTGTTGGTGATGACGATGACTTCGATTTCCCCTTCGGGAGGGAAGTTCACCCAGTGGAATTGCTCCGCAAGAGGGCAAAAGTGCTCCTGCCCAAGTTCCGCCTCGAGATGGCGGCGCTCCGTCCCGAAAGTCCTCCCCTTATTTATTCTTGGTCAAAAGACCTTATATACCAGAAGATGGGCACGAGAGGTGGGCCGAGGAGCCCACTACCCACCAGGGAGGCGCGCCCTAGTGCCTTGTGGGCACCTGGGTGGCCCCCTCCGGTAGTTCTTTTCTCCAGTATTTTTTATTTATTCCAAAATAATTCTCTGTGAAATTTCAGCTCATTTGGAGATATGCCGGTATTCTCCCTCTTTGTGTAAACCTTGCATATTATGAAAGAAAAGGCATTATAATTACTCCACAAAGTGTTATAATGCATAAAAAATCTATAAATAATAGTAGGAAAACATGATGCAAAATGGACTTATCAACTCCCCCAAGCTTAAACCCCGCTTGTCCTCAAGCGAAAGCCGATATCAAAAATCATGTCCACACATTTTGAGAGAGAGGTGTCGATAAAAACAAAACACGGACATAGTAGCATCATGCTTATTATTATATCAACAACAAACTTTATCGTATAACTTCTCATGAACAAGTAACAATTCATCACAACATCGAAGTAAAAAGCATAAACTTTATTGAAAACCAACAACTATGTTCTCAGTCAACACTGCAACTACAATTCATCATATTTTCAGTAAGGGTCTCATATTGGAGCCTTTTGGCAAGTCCACATACTTAACCATCATTTAATCTTCTATGATTGCTAACACTCACAACATATATATGAGCAAAAAGTTTCAACTAGACACATAGAAAGATAGGGGCTTATAGTTTCTCCTCCCAACTTATTCACCTCAAGGGTGATGTCAACAATAATAACTCATGCTCACTCATATCCAACTGGGTATATGTGCCTAGATCTTTCCCCACCACATGATGCTTGCCAAAGAGAATAAAAATGAATAGAGGAAAATACTTTGACTCTTGCATAAAAGTAAAAGATAGGCCCTTCGAAGAGGGAAGCAAAGGTTGTCATGTGCTTTTTTGTTTTGTATGCACAATCTCTTAATGCAAAAGAACATCACGTTATATTGCCCCTTATGATAGAAACCTTTATTATGCAGCTCATCGCTTTTATTACTTTGCCATCACACTAAAGGGTCAAACAAGTTTCATCTTATGATAGAAACCTTATGCTAGTTTCATCTTTAACTATTATCGATTCTTCAATTTCTTCTTTAATAGGGGGATGATATTTAAACCACTTCTACTTAGGGAGATCAACATGAGTAGCAAATGATTCACAAAAATAGGCTACAATCTCATATTCAAGTCCATATTTAGTGCTAAACTTGTGAAAAGCATCGGTATTCATAAAAGATTTAACACTATCAAAGGCAAGCTTAATACCTGACTCTTTACCTTTGTTGAGTTTTCAATCTTCAGAGTTGCGTTTAATTGTTTCTAAAATATCCCACCTGAATTCAATAGTCTTGTTCATAAGAGAACTAGCACACGAAGTATTGAGCATGGATTGATCATTACGAGAAAGCCGAACATAAAAATTCTGAATGATAATTTCTCTTAAGAGCTCAAGATTTGGTCATGAATATAACATTGACTTTGGCCTCCCAAGCTAGAGCGATACTTTCTCCTGCACGAGGCAAAAAATTATATGTGTAATTCTGATCATGATGAACTAGATGCATACGATTTTCTTTTGTGAAATTCCAGTTTCAATCGATTATAATTCCTAGATCTAATATCATCGCATAGCCTATACCATGTCAATGCTTCCCCCACCCAATGATAAAGGGATAACCTTCTTCTTAACTTCATCTCCGCGTAAACCTGCAAGCTTAAACAATCTACAAATTTCATCCACATGTATCAAATGCATATCGGGATGCTTCGCTCCGTCTCCTGCATAAGAATTAGCTAGCAGTTGCTCTATCATACCCGGAGGAATTTCATAACTAATATTTTAAGTAGGTGTAGTAGTTTTAGGGGCAACTCTTTGTGCTTCCGGTCGAGGTGGAGATACCCCAAACAAACCCCTCAAAGGATTGTTTTCCATAATAACAAGTGACAATAAATTTCAACACGTAATATAAAATTTTCCTTACCGATTTCCACTTACCAATAGCGCTTCAATCCGGGGCAACGGCGCCAGAAAAGAGTCTCGATGTCGTGGGAAACCACGACCACCTATGGGACCATGAACCCCTTTTGGTTCGGCGGGGGGATGGGCATGTTGCACAAAGAGCGGAGAAGCATAACACAACAAGAAAAAGATCACACGGGCAGTTTTACCCAGGTTCGGGCCACCGCAAGGCGTAAAACCCTATTCTTGCTTTGGTGGATTGATGGTGGATAATGGTGGAGAACGCGATGCACTTGCCCGGCAGGGTTACCTCGGGGCAAGAGTGGCTACGTGTGTATGAATGTGTGAGTGTACGAATCCTTTCTACGGTTGCCATGGGCCTCCTTTTATAGATAAAGGGGTCACCACAGTGGAAAATCAGTCTTTACATACTAATTAGATACCAAACAGTTCTATCATAGATTACTCTACAGGCGGACAGAGCGCATTAAATGCGCCGCTCAATGTCACATCACAGTGCGCCCGACAAGCCTTGTCGGGCTGTTGCCAGCTTCGCGCCTGCTTACTTGACACGTCTCAGGATGGGTGTCATTTGGAGGTATTTTCCATAGGAAGTGGCTGCATGTGGCAGGAAGCGGCCACTTAGTCACTTAGGGGCTTGACACCGCACTGATCGATGACTTACGTCGCTGTGAGATGGTGCGGTTGAGTTGTTTGCCTCCTCAAGCCCCGCTAGGCCTGCCTGGACGATTTGGAGGCTTACTTCTGGGATAACCCCAACCTTGCCAGGCTCACCTGCCCGGCAAGGGAGGTTCCTACCTTAGTGATATCTTGCTTCTCTGGCTAGTCTTGGTCTTCTTGATATGTCCTTTGATCCTTCAATGAACTGATCCCTTGGGCTTGGTGTGATCTTTGGGTGCTATAATCTTGTCCTTAGGCCTATGCATAGTCTGGGCAACGGACCCAAGGTTTGTTGCACCGACAGGAGCTCCCGGGCCTGGCCCGAACGCAGTGCGGGCGTTGTCTGGGTAGGCCCTAATCAGTGCACAGGCAGGAGCATAGAGGTGGCCTTGCCCTTTGAGATCTTCTTTGCTTCTTCATTATCCTGAGCCTAGGTCAGTTTCCGGTTTCCCCACGCATCGTGTAACGCTAATTGCGGTGGAGCCACACTTGTAATGGCCCATGAATGACTTTAACACACGGGCGAGTAAACTGCCAATTCACTCTTCCCACCATGCCCTTATCCTTAGCCATGTATGCCGCATGCATTGAGTGGGGTAGGTAAATGGAGGCGCGTGGTGCGGGAGAGCATCAAGACAGGGGCCCGGTCTTCGTGGATTGGTGGAGGAGGATGGCGGTTACCTGCCGAGCGATCGACTCTCTGCCCTAACCAGCCTATAAAAGGAAGGGTGGGGGAGGAGCGGAAGCATTCATCCTCATATCCCTCCCCCTCCATCCTCTTCTTTCTGTTGGGTATGCTGAAAGGGAGAGCCCGGGGCCAGGCCCCAGGCCTTAGCTCGGGGTTGAGGACGCGAAAAGGCTCGTGCAGATTCTTGGGGAGTGAGTCTGGTCCAGGTCCAGAGGAGGTGCAGCGGGCGAGCCGTCCGTGGTGCAGGAGATATCAAGCATTGCCATTGTGGTGAAATGCGTGCCTACTCTGCCTCGGACGGTCGTCTGGTGGGGAGCATTGGTGTTGCCGCGAGTCATTGCAGCTCGCCACCCTGGTGATTAGGCTCTTGGAGCCTCCGATGCCCGTCCGAGATGTAGTGCTCAGGATCGTTGGTCGTTCCAGCACTACTCCTTCCAGCAGAACCGGTGCCGATGCTAAAGAAGGGGGCGCCTTCCTGCCCGCCAAGGTGGGAGACGGTGTTCCACGAGCGCCCTGGCCGTCTTGGTTGTCGGCCGTTTCTCCGGGGAAGGAGACGGGCGAAGGGTACGACATCTCCCTGGAGTGGTTGTGATGGAGAGAAAATGAGGGAAGACGGAGAAGGCAGGTGGCAGGGCATCATGTCGGAGTACGGTGGCACCGACGCCTTCGTCTCCTACTAGTGACATGTCGCCTCGTCTTTTCGCTCTTCCCCTCCCTCCCCGGAACCATCATCACCAGTCTCTTTGGGTGATAGCCGGGGAGGGATGTTCCCTTGGTGCCTTCGCCCCCCTCCAGCAGTCTTCCAGCTGAGCTTTGGTGGTTTATCCCACCGGTGCTCGAGCAGGGGCTTCTTAATTGTCCTGGAGGTGGTGACTAGGGCACCGCCGAGCTGCACTTCGTGCCCCTCCTTCACAGCCACGCCACTCCCGATCTTGTCAGGCTGCGCCCGGCAGGCCATGACAGGACCGGGGTGGTCTCCTGCTTGGGCGCTCCTTTAGTCCTCTCCTCTTCCCACCGCAATACCCGGCGGAGGGAAAACAAAAAGAGGAGATTACGGGGCACTTATCTTTTCTCAATCTTAAATCTATAGGCACTTGACAAATTTTAGTTCAAATTATGTAATCTCTTTAATCCATGTTTGTGTCCTATAAGGTTGTACATGTTTGATCAGTATATTAATGAAAAAGATAAACCGTGCCGGTGACTCGTGCATGTAATATGCCCAAGCAAAGGTCAGATACCTCTATAGTTTCAACTAAACAAGTTTCCCCCGGTAGGCTATCCTGCTGGTACCCTCAGTTTTATTGCCGTGGAGCTAGGCCTACCGGGCACAAATCATAGAGAAGGACTAGCCCCCAGCCAGACCTTTTCCATCAAAGGCCAATGTGACCATCCTGACCGAAGCAATGTTGGAGTCAAAGGATAGGAGCACCTAAGTTTCAAAGGGCAACGGGGTTTTCTTATGAACAAGTTTTTACTTACAGAACACGTATGGATAAGAGAAAGAACTTATCTGTTTGGCTTGTCGGAGATCGCAGTGTAGGCTCGTCTTCTCATCTCCTCTTGGGGACCAAGTCCATGGCAGGACCTGCAGTTTATGTAGATGAAAATGATGCCAGATGCGGTCTTATCTACATGAACATGCGATGCTCATGATATGCTGATGCATGCATGCAACTTGTCGCCCCCACCCAGCACTTCATTTATTTCTCTATTTCTCAGAGTCTGCGCCTGGATTTGTACAAGGGGTTACATGCAACTGAGGCAAGGCCTATACAAAAGGGTGGCTGCCAGGCAGGGCCCAACAGCCGCGCCTTACGGGTAGAACTTGCGGAGATTCTCAATATTCCATGAGTTTTGCAATTGAATGACATCTCCGGTATCCAGATGGACTGTGCCAGGTCTGGTGACTCGTACTACTCGGTAAGGGCCTTCCCACTTCGGTGTCAACTTGTTTGTACCCTTGGCGGACTGAACACGCCTGAGAACAAGGTTGCCTTCCTCAAAACATCGGGCACGGACCCTGCAACTGTGATAGCGACGCAGGGATTGCTGGTAGCGTGCAGCACGCGTAGCAGCCCGGATATGGTTCTGCTCGAGAAGCACAGCGTTGTCACGCCAGTGTTGTTCCTGCGCTACTTCATCGTAGGCAAGCACTCGAGGTGACCCATAAATGAGTTCCATGGGGATAGTTGCTTCTGCCCCGTTGACCAGGGAGAAGGGAGTCTGCCCAGTAGCTTGATTTGATGTCGTTCTAACAGACCAAAGAACCACCGGCAGCTCGGTAATCCATCGCCTGGCACACTCATCTTGAGTCCTCGCAACACTTCAGCGTCCATTGCTTCTGGGATGTGCAGAAGAGGGAAATGAGAACTTGCTTCCGAGGGCATGAACATATTGCATGAAGGCGCGGCTCGTGAATTGGGTGTCGTTGTCAGTGATAATCCGGGCAGGGTCCCCGATGCGACACACCAATCCTTTCAAGAACTTGACAGTTGACTGAGCAGCCACCTTTCTCACGGCTTCTACTTCCAGTCACTTTATAAACTTGTCGATTACAACGAACAATAATTCAAAGCCTCCGGCATCTCGGGGGAAAGGGCCGAGGATATCGAGCCCCCAGACCAAAAATGGCCATGACAAAGGAATTGTCTGAAGAACTTGGGCAAGTAGATGGATATTCTTGGAATGGAACTACCAGGCTTCACACTTGGTGACTAGCTCGACCGCATATTGGAGGGTTGTGGGCCAATAGAATCCTTTCCGGAATGCTTTCCCAACCAAAGCCCTTGATCCAATGTGGGAGCCGCACATGCCTTTGTATTTCAGTGAGCAGTTCATTTCCTTCTTCTCGGCAAATGCACTTCAATTTCACACCATTGGGCCTTCTTCTGTATAGTGTGTCATTAACAAACTGATACATACTGGCCCTCTGGGCTACTCTTTCAGCTTCTTGCTCTTCGGGGAGTTCTTCTGTTTGGAGGAAATGAACTATGTGTCGTGCCCAAGTTGGAGCCTGGGACTCAGCAACGAGGACGAGCGGCACCTCCTCCTTTGTGGGAGTGCACCCCTCGACCACAAGGACCGGTGGTCTGGTGGGAGGGGGTAGCTCAGCAGCTGAAGGGGAGTTGTTCCCATCAAGTTCTCTGCCGGGAGCCCCGGAAGGCTCTACTGGGAGAGGTTGGTCGGGGTCCAGTTTCCTCCTCTTCCGGGCCATTGTTGCTGGGGATACGGAGGGCTGAGTAAGATGGAGAACAAAAGTTCCTGGTTCCACAGGAAGCTTCTGCGCAGTGCACTTCGACAGATGATCAACAATGTTGTTTTCCGCATGAGCACGTGCTCTATTTGCAATCCGTTGGAGCGCTCCTCCAGTCTTCTCAGTTCCTCGACGTATGCCTCCATCAATGGACTTTGGTAATCCTTGTTGACTTGTCTCACCACAAGTTGTGAATCTCCTCGAATGATCAGTTTCTGGATTCCCAACTCTGTTGCAATCCTGAGCCCGGAAAGGAGCCCTTCATACTCTGCAGTATTGTCGGTCGCCTCCTCCTGGGGAAAATGCATCTGGACGACATACTTCATGTGATCCCCAATGGGAGCAACGAGAAGCACGCCAGCCCCTGCACGTTGTAGGGTGAAGGCACCATTGAAATACATGATCCATTCTTGGGGTGCTTCCTTGCGAGGGATAACTGTCCCCAGTACCTCTTCATCAGGGGTTGGCATCCATTCTGGAATAAACTCTGCCAATGCCCTGCTCCAAATAGTTGATGTGCTCTCAAACTTCAGGACAAAGCTGGATAACTCCAGTGCCCAGTCCACTATTCTGTCGGTAGACTTAGGGTTTCGGAGTATCGTTAGCAAAGGAAGCGGGTGACAACCTTGATTTGTGGGCTTGGAAGTAGTGGCACAGTTTCCTTGAGGCCATGACTAGGCCAAAAATCTTTTTTTGCATGCCAGAATACCTGGATCTAGCCCCCTGTAACATACAGCTGATGAAGTATACTAGGCACTGCACCACTTTCTTCCTTGCTGCATCCTTGGGGCTGCCTCCGCTACCGTGCTCTTCTTTGTCCTGGATGACGGTTGTTATATCCTTGGTCTTGACCACACTATCATCCATATAAGCTTCAATGGTCATGTGCAACTGTGATTCAAAACCAATAAGGACTGCTTTTGCAAAAGTGGACCCGGCACTCTTCAACCCGAAAGGCATGCACACAAAGAAGTATGTGCCACATGGGGTGATGGATGAGGTCTTCTCTTCGTCTTCCTTGGACATAAAAAATTGATGATATCCAGAGTATGCATCTAGAAAGGAGAGCAAATCACACCCTGAAGTGGAATCCACAATTTGGTCAATGTGCGACAAGGGAAATGGGTCCTTTGGGCAGGCCTTGTTAAGATCCATGAAATCTATGCAAAGCTTCCATTTTCGTTAGCCTTGCGTACGACCACTGGGTTTGCTAACCACGTTGGATGTAGTACTCCTCTAACCAAACCAGCTGCCTCAAGTTTCTTGATCTCCTCGGCAATGAACTGCTACCAATCCAAGGCCTGGTTTCGAACCTTTTGTTTGATGGGTCGGGCATGTGGGCAGACAGCAAGGTGGTGCTCGATTACCTTACTTGGAGCACCAGGGATATCAGATGGTTGCCAGGCAAACACATCGATATTTACCCACAAGAAGGCAACGAGTGTGCTTTCCTATTTGTCATCGAGGGTGGCACTGATAGTAAAAGTACCATCAGAGCGAGCCAGCCCTGTCGAGACCTTTTTCACATGGGGTGCAACAGCCTTGGACCTCTTGCTATAGGAACTCTCCGGCAAGTCATCAACAGACGCAGCATACTCCGAAGAGGTACACTTCCCGGATTCCTTGCTGGCGTCCCTGCTAGCCTTTTCCTTTCCTTTGCTTTCCTTGTCGGGAACTGCGGCTTCAGCGGCCTCTATCGCGACTGCGTCCCGGTACATCTTATCCACGGTAATAATTGCGTCCTTCTCGTCTAACGGAACGGAAATCACGCCCACTGGCCCTGGCATCTTCAAGGTGTGGTAGGCATAGTGGGATGTCGCCACGAATTTTGCCAGAGCTGCGCGCCCAAGGATTCCGTTGTATGGCAGGGGGAGGTCGACAACATCAAACACAACCTTCTCAGTCCGATAGTTCAACTCTCCTCCAAGTGTCACTGGCAACGTGATCTTTCCCTTAGGATGACACCTACCGGGGCTGATTCCTTGAAACGTGCATGTGACCTTGACCTCTTCCTCTGCTATCTGATGTTTGTTGATGACCTTTGGGGAAATCAGATTCAACCCGGCCCTGACCAACAACGGCAAGCACTCTACCGCGGTGGTGCGGTCAGGGTGTTCCTCTTCGTCAAAGATGATGGGCGTGTGTGACCACTTGAGCGGCTTCCAAGAGTCTGCCGTTGGCTCCACGGCATTGACCTCACGCGTCCACTGTTTACACTACTGTAGTATACTACTAACGCGACACTACGGTTAGAGACCCTTCGACGAAACTGTGTGCGATGCAATAATCACAAACAGTGATGTAGAAAAACCGTCAAAAAAGATGCAGAACATTTGTGATGACGGACGCATCAAACACGGTTTAGAATTGAGTTGTGTGTGCGATGAGGGGCATACAGTTCAGTTCAATGAACTTTTTGTGATGAGGCAAAACAAAAAAAAGGGTATCCAGATGAAGGTGTGTGCAATATACAGCATACGGTTCACTTGGATGAACTGTTTGTGATTAGGCAACACAAAAGAAACAGTCGGCCAGATCAAGGTGTGTGCGATATACGGCATACGCTTCACTCAGATGAACTGTTTGCGTTGAGCCAAGAGAACAAAAATGGTTCAATTTAACAAGATGTGTGTGTTGTGCGTTGGGATTGTATACACAACAACAACATATATACACACACACACACACTTATAAGGACATGGTTGCATAACCAAATTAAACATCCAATTACATAGGTGGCTACTACAACCACGACATTTGCACACACCAAAGTAAACTATTACATGCATAATTACATAGGTGGCTACTACACACATGACATTTCCACCCACAGAAGTAAACTATATATTACGTGCATGATTAACTAGGATAAACGATCATCTGATCATCATCTACATCTTGTGACGCTTGCTCTGCTTGTGGCTCGATCCAGCCTCGTCGGTCTCCGTAACAAGGCTCTTCCTCATGTCAACGATCCGCCTGTGCATCTCGTAGCATGTGTACACGCTCTTCACCGTGAACCTGAGGTAAGGTTCATCCATTTGCCGCATCTAGGCCCCGTGGCAGGATACAGGACGTGTTCTGTTGGCATCCTGCTTCATCTTTTTTAGTATGGGTGAATGATGGCCGAGGCGAGTTCAACCAGGGAGTCCTTCGTGCTACCCCAGACCCTATAGTGCTCACGATTTCGGCAAGGTTCTCGCACGCCAAGCCCATAACCTTGAGCGCTTTTACATAGTCGGTGGTTTCCACCATGGCGAACTTGTAGTCACTGGTGTTGACAAACCTGGTGAAATGGTCGCAAGGCTCTGTGGCAATGCAGTAGTGATAGATGAGGACATGATGGCGCACGCACAAATGGGCGACGAAAACCTTCTGATCTATGTTGGGATGACCGGCGGTGTACTGGAGGTCGGTGTCGACCACCTTGTATTTGTCTCGAGCAAGCAACTGCTCAACGGTGTTGATGTAGTCGTCCACCATGGCTGGGTCAATGGTGTACACCACCAAGAGATCCGTCTCCCTCACGTGGGTCTCCACTTTATGCTCGCCGAACTCCATTAGAGCGCCGCCAGACATCCCGTCTCTATGTGTCGCCGTGGGTGTTCTTGTTGTGTTGTGGGGCACGATCGAAAGGTTGAAGAGACTAAGGTTATAATGGCTGCGGGAATTAAAGGGGAAGCCGGACGGCCTGGAATATCGGCACGCCCTGATGGCAGTTCTAGTTTGCAGCGCGTAACTCCATCGTGCCGCACGTAACTGCATCGCGTGGCAACGCGCGCGGCGCAACTGCATGCAACATGATCATGCGCAGGCCCAACCGCTGGCAAAGCACGCGCGGATGGACGTGAGCAGAGTGCTCCGTGGTTGCCTCAATGGCGAGCAACCATATATATGCATATAGCAGTTGAATACGCAAGGAAAAGCTGTCCACAAGCCGAGCGCACCGCGGCGCCTAACAGCGAGCAGAACTTGCTGAGGGACGCGAGCAGAGGCCGGCACAGTGATCCGTGGCAAATAGGAAAAACTATGGGCAAACGCTTGCTGGTATATAACCGTTTGCGATCGATGAATTAATCGCTGAAGTGTTACCTAGTGCGGTCCGTGTGTGTTGTGATATGCTCTGTCTGGAGAACATCTATGCTCTGTGTACAGAAGAACAACATATATATACTTGTAACATGAAATGATTGCAATACCAAATTAAACATCCAATTACGTTATATAACAAATACCATAAATATTGCAAGGTTCAAATTCAAAGATTACAATTCCCAAATTCAAACATTGCAAACCTCGCCATTTCTACAAAGGGATCAGCCACTGAAAAGTCATGTATGGGTTTGACACAATGACATCCAATTGTTGTGTCATATGCTCTTCCAATACGAAGTTTTGCTTTTTTGGAGCCTCTTCAATTCTATAGTACCTGCTGGCCCTTATCAACATACCATTCATCTTTCCTAATTAAATTTGTGTTCAGCCTTAGTACCCTCAGCACCCTTGCTCTGGCAAGAAAGAACCTAGTGAGTGTAATCTCCGGTAAGGTCCCTTGGTAGGAGTTCAAAGTAATATTTGAGAGATGCTGATCCAGGCATTCGATGTGATTGTTGTTATAAAGATTATCCACCTCCGGGCCTATTATTATCTGCAAAAGAAGAGAACGTCTTAGTGCCTCCATGCAGTTTTGAACACTACTACACGCCTATTTGATTTGCAGGATTTGTAAAATGCACCAACGTGCCATCTTTGATCTGACATGATTAACATGGCATTTGATTACAATATAGAAACATGTAGCCTTCTTCACAAGAGGTTGGATTAGACGAAAAATTCCCTAAGAAAACTAGTACAGATGAATCCAAAGGAGGAATGCTTATGGATTGTAACCATATGAATCAAGAAACCAATATGGGGTGGGGGTGTATGTCCTGAAATCCTCCAAAATTCCTTCAGAAATAACATTGTCATTGTAAACTTGGGAAAAGGTGCAGAAACTGAACTCCCTTATGGTTAACATTTAACAGGAAAGGAATATCATCTCGATATATAGCTTCTTCAGGCACCGAAAGCATCTCAGGCAAATGACAACCTGGTCCAGGTTGGGGCCGACAGATTGTAGTGCCAAGACCTTCATTGTGCCCAGAATCTGGGTGAAGTTTTGTAGGATGACAGACGAATATACATCTTCAAAACTAGAAACAATGTTGATATCAACAAGGAGAGGTATAAGGCGACTTTGTACCTAAAATTAGTAGTATTTGACAGACGAGTAGCCCACCACTGTCAATTTCCGCGTGGAAATGACATTGATTCTTAGTGGACCTTGTCGATCAACTACAAGAAATCTCTCAAGTGAAGGTGTGTCCTCAATGAACATATTGTGGTCCAACTTTTGTGATGTCTCGTTGCAGCACTAGCAACACACATAAATAGTCCAGAGAGTCATGGAGGTGATGTGAAAGGTACTCGACCAATTCATCACCCGAAGACGAAGGAACTCGAGTGCACTACAACCGCGGACCAGGCGCTCCATGTCATCCTTTGGGATGCAGACGTTGATGAGCTTAGTCATGGTAGAAAAAGAGCAGGGGCGTCATTAAGGGGGGCAATGGCAGTTCCTGAACTTGGCGAGGCGCAGCGTGAGCGAGAAGCGGAGCGCGGACGTTGGCAGCGAGCGCATATGCCCATCATTAGAACTGAGCTCCTCGAGCTGATCTATGGCAGGGGATCAGAACCACTCGTCAAGTTTGGCTCGGTCCTTGCCATTGGAACGGAACCTGCCAGTGATAAGGCCTCTGATTGGGCCATGGTGACTGCTGAGGATCTGGGAGAACGCATCCAAGCTTTTGCGATAGCCATGGTAGAGCTCGTGGGCGTCGAGGAGGTCGACAGGGGTGAGGATCCATAGGGGGCACCACCAACGGGAAAGGGTGGTTGTCCTCGCCCCATGTTTGATTGGGAGAAGGGATATGATGACTCTCAACATATCATCGGGGAGGTTTCTGATGAAGTCTAGGCCTGCTGGAGTCGCTCGCGGTTCTTTCTTGACCCTCCTCTACTTGTTGGCAGCCTCATTCTCCACCTCGTCAGCGGTGACAGAAATCTCTGTCTCCATATTCACGCCGTGCTCCGGTGCTCCAGCAGCCCCGACGTCGCCACTCCCTCCGATGGGACGCTTCGACGACATCCTCATACACTGACGGCTTTGAGGACTGAGAGCGGCATCGAGGATGCAGTAGAAGAGAGAGGATTGTGTGTGTGGCGACGATGGGGGGTGTGGCCGCTCGGGCGCGCCATTAATGCAGACCAGTGGCAGCGAGGCAGGCGGCGGTCAAAGGCTATCTCGCTTCCCGGTGAGAACAACTATTTAATCTATGAATGAAATCTATGCTTAATTACTGAATTTTAGTTGCAAAAATGAGATAGTGCTATTGATTTTTAGCTGCATATTTTGACAAATCGCCGTGTCTCTTGGCTTAGCGTCGAAGTCTGGCTTTAATTTGCATACCATATTCAATCCTAACCGTTTGTGTTGAAGAGATGCAGAAATCATGCGTTGAACAGCTTGCACGCTTCCCGGTGAGCCTCCACATTGCAGGACAGCTTGCACACCTCTCGGTCAGCCAGCGCACCGGACTGCACTCGCACGTCTCCCGTTCATTCAAGCAGTTGTCTGCACGATACCTCTTATAGCCATTAAAACCAAGACACGTGGCATCACGTGAATGGTTAACAGAACGCACATGATTTGAATTATACAAACCTTTGAGATATTAAAGTGGCAGCTATTTTTTCAAAATGCCTTTGCTGGATGTTATTCGAGTGCGCCTTCTCTCAAAATGGACACGAAAAATACCACAACATGTCGGGTGCCATTCCATGATAGCATGCCAAGTTTCATGAATTTCAGACGAGTTCTGGATTTACTAGAATTTAAAAACAAAGTATCTCAACCTGTTGCTGGCAATCAACAGTGCCATGGTGTTTGAAATTCATTCCCATTTCTTGCATGGCACCTAAGCATGCACCCAAGGACACATATTTCATTTTTCAACCAATTTATATGCACTGGAGCATGTGCATGTAGTTCAAATTTGAATTATGCACATAAAATGCCTAGAAAACCCAGTTAATGTATAAAAATGTCCAAACGAACCCCGAAAAATTCCAAAATTTAACACAACACTCCTGTTGTTCTGTGTTGACACTTGAAATTTTTTGAAAGCAATAAGAGGCAACGGATATCGTTTCGTCCCCAAAGCTTGCACGCTCCCTACCGAAACCATCAGGCTTGTTGTGAGAAGCTCTGGTTTGTGAGAAGCTTACACCCAAACCCATCCCAAATGGGACAAAAAAATTACAATGGCATGTTAATGCCGCTCCATGATAGCATGCCAAGTTTCAGGAATTTTAGACGATTTTTGGATTTACTAGAATTACAAAAGCATGTATCTCAATGTTTGCGGCCGAGTGACGGTGGCATGGTGTTTGAAATTTATTCCCATTTCTTGCATGGGACCTAAGCATGCACTCAAGGACACAGATTTGATTTTTCAACCAATTTATATGCACTTGAGCATGTGCATGTAGTTCAAATTTTAATTATGTAGATAAAATGCCTCAAAAACCCAGTTAATGTATAAAAATGTCCAAACGAACCCCAAAATATTCCAAAAGTTAAGACAACACTCCTGTTGTTCTATGTTGACACTAGAATTTTTTTGAAAGAAATAAGAGGCAACTGATATCGTTTCGTCCCCAAAGGTGGCATGTTCCCTACCGAAACCATCAGGCTTGTTGTGAGAAGCTCTGGTTTGTGAGAAGCTTATATACCCCAACCTGCCCCAAACGGAACAATATTTTTACCACTGCATGTTGATGCACTCTATGCTAGCATGTCAAGTTTCACAAATTTCAGATGCATTTTTTATTTACTAGAATTTAAAAACCATGTATCTCAATGTTAGCGGCCGAACGGCGGTGGCAAGCTGTTTGACATTCACTCTCATTTCTTGCATGGGACTTAAGCATGTAACCAAGGACACATATTCCAATTTTGAACCAATTTATATGCACTGGAGCATGTGCATGTAGTTCAAATTTGAATTATGCACATGAATGCATAGAAAACTCAGGTTATGTATAAAAATGTCCAAGCGAACCCTGAAAAATCCCAAAAATTGACACAACATTTGTGTTGTTCTATGTTGACACGAGAAATTTTTTGAAAGTAAGAAGATGCAACAGATATCGTTTCGTCCCCCAATGTAGCACGTTCCCTACCGAAACCATCAGGCTTGTTGTGAGAGAAGCTCTGGTTTGCGAGAAGCTTATACCCAAACCTGCCCCAAATGAAACAAAAAAATTACCACGGCATGTCAATGTCGTTCCATGATATCATGTCAAGTTTCATGAACTTCAGACGAGTTTTTGATTTACTAGAATTTTAAAACCATGTACCTCAATGTTAGCGGCCGAGCGACAGTGTCAAGGTGTTTGACATTCATTCTCATTTCTTGCATGTGACCTAAGCTTGCAACCATGGACAAACATTTGATTTTGCAACCCGTTTTTATGGACTGGAGCATGTGCGTGTAGTTCAATTTTGAATTATGCACATAAATGCCTAGAAAAACCAGTTAACGTATAAAAATGTCCAAACAATCTCCGAAAAATCCAAAATTTCACACGACACTCCTGTTGTTCTATGTTGACACCAGGAAAAATATTGAAAGGATGAAGCGGCGACGAATATTGTTTTGTCCACAAAGGTGACACATTTCCCTAACGGAACCATGAGGCTTCTTCTGAGAAGCTCTGGTTTGTGAGAAGCTTATACCATAACCTGCCTCAAATTGGACAATATTTTTACCCCAGCATGCTGATGCCACTCCACGTTAGCATGCCAAGGTTCATGAATTTCAGACGGGTTTTGGATTTACTAGAATTACAAAAGCAAGTACCTCAACGTTTGCCGGAGAGCCACGGTGTCGTGGTGTCAAAATTCATCCCCATTTCTCGCATGGGACATAAGGATAAACCCATGGACACATATATGATTTTACAACCCATGTTCATGCACCGGAGCATGTGCATGTAGTTTAATTTTGAATTGTGCACCTGAAATGCCTAAACCAATTTAATGTATAAAATGTCCAAATGAACCCTCAATAATTCCAATTCTTTTATGACACACATATAGTTGCATGTTCACTGCAAATAGAAGTTCTAGCTATTCAAGCACTGTCCATTGCCGCTGTGACCCCATTATGTAATTAAAATCAAGATAAAAGTCAAGTAGATCCCACACAGCTTATAATCACCAACCTGTGAGATGCGGTACAAAATATCCTGGAGCACCGTCCGATGACACCTTGCGCGCGAGTTTTTTCGCTGAACCGATTCAAAATTTTCGGCTTCCGTGGAAATATCTACCTCCCCACCCCCTCCCCCTTACCAAAATCCACAATTACCCAGTTTTAGCCGTCCTTTCCAAGTTGAAACCATCACGCCTTTCTTGCAGCGCCGCCTCCTCACCGGCGACCCTCCTTCACGCTGCTCGGCCTCGTCTATCTAGGCAGGTAATCCACACCCGAACCCCATCCTCCTCCTCCTTCCACATCCCATGTGCCCCGACCACCGGCGCGACGCCTTCCACCCAAATCACTAACCCCTCCACCAAATAAGCGCCGCCCTAAGCCATGGTGCATGTAGTATAGCCAGGAGCTCAAGGAGCATTTGGTAACAAAGAAGCAAATCGCGGCCGCACGCGTGGATGAGGTCGCGATGGCTGCCATTCGTGCTGACCCCAGATCCCAGAGGAGCACTTCACAATCGAGGCTACCATCGACGCCTCACGTGCCGACTCCATGACGCGGTTGGCTGCTTTAAATGACAGTTCGCGGCATTTTCTCGAGGCCACCCTCAGTGCCTTCGATGAAGACTACGAGGTGTTTTCTCAGCGTGCACATGCTTACCTCATCTCGAGAGCCAACAGGTTGGTGCCCAGAGCGGCTCAGGCAGCTCACCACTACGACGAGGGCACCCACGATGCAGAGGCCTCAGCCTCTTCTATGTCCAAGGACCCAATCGTCATTGATATCTCTGACAATGAGGAGTAGCTTGTCTTATTAACTCACTATAAGGACCCATTTTCAGTTTGCTAGCTACTGCCTTTCCTTACCAAATTCTAGTGAATTGTGCTATTTACTTTTACCATGCAATCTGTTGCTCTACTGTATATGTTCTATTTGTCATGCAATGTGGTGCTCACTTATTAACTGTTTGGTTAATTAGTTTTTGTGTTTAGTTAACTATTTGGTTCAATTCTGCAAATGTGATGTTCAATTCTTCAAGATGCAATTTTGTATTTGTCTTCCATGTGAGAAATAAATCGAATTTTTCTTTACAAAATACATGAGAAACAAATACAATTGCTATATTTCCATGTTGTCAATCATGCTTGTTTTGGTTAACTGTATGATCTTCTATTAGGAGTATGTTATATTGTGCAATGTGGTGCTCAGTTAATGTTTGGTTCATTTGTTCTGGTGTTTAGTTAACTGCCTGGTTCAATTCTGCAATACGATGTCCAATTGTCGTGGGTAGAATTTTGTATTGTTTTGCATGTGAGGAATAAATCGAATTTGGTTGTACTTAATACATGAGAAACATATACAAGTGCTATATTTCCTAGTTCTTAATCATGCTTGGTTTGGATAAATGGGTTTTCCATGTGGCTTGAATTAATCTGATGAATCTGCAATGTGCTTATTTTTCATCAACATATTTTATTGATAGCATGCGAACCCTTACTTAACCTGATGACTAACTACCTTATATGTGTTGCAGGGAAACAATGGGAAGCATTAAGGTTTATAATCGAGGTTAGCACGTGCATGGCCCGTTTTCTAATAGCACATTATTGTGCAATTGTAGGAACCATTCTAATATTTAGGTTTTTAACAATTTGGTCTTGCACATGTAGGTCCTACTGCCAGAGGTTTTGTCCCACTGTTCGACCCTTTTTGCATATGGGGAAATGAGTTGTCCATCAATATCAATCAATTCAAGAAACTTAGAAAGATTGTTAGGATAAAGAAATTAGCGACGAAAAACAACAAAGTCTTTGTCTGCACAATGAAGAAGACATCAGTTCGCTACAAGATGGTACTAACTATTATATCTCGCCCCATTTCCAATATAGAGAAGATATTTATGCACATCCTTGTTTTCAGGCCTTTCCAAAGCAGATCACTAATGATTACCTCTCAAACCACCTCTATGGTTAGGAGGCGAGGAAGGTTTTCATACAAAACCCATGGTTCAATTTTGAAGTGTTCCTGAAGAGGACGAAGGATGGACAGTCAATCATCCACAGGCACTGGCCTAAAGTTGCAAACACCTTCAACATGAATAAAGGCTCAATATTCACCTTCCGCTTCAAGAGTTTTTCAGATGAGATGCATCTGTCTATGTACCATCTATGATGCTAATTTCAAAAGGTTCTAGATGTTGCATGTGAAACATGGTGCTGGTGCAGTTGTGTAATGGGGTAGCTGAGTGCTGAAGCTATATCATGTTGTACTCTGATGTATTTGAATTATGAAATCCTGCTTCCTTAATATGAAAATGAAATATATTATGTGCTTAATATGAATGTCAATTAGATTAATAAATGCATTATTAATAATAGGGAAATTAGCCTGCTAATTGGGTTTTTCTATTGCAAACGTTTATTGAGAAAACACCATGGGTGATGACCTCAAGTAACACACACAGTTTCTAGGAATAAACCGTGTTGGATCAATGAACAATCACACACGACATTCTCTTGAAAACTGTTTGTGTTAGGCTACCTTGCACAAACGTTTTCCTTGGAGCAACTGTGTGGGATGTATATATGTTCGGAAACGTTTAGCGGGGACTGACTGTGTGGGATGTACTTACGACTGGAAACGATTTCGCATGTATAATTGTATTTTTTAGCACTACTGTACATATAATCATATTTGATCGCTCGGCGGTCGCACACGACCTCATTTTGCCGAGTGTGTGTTGCAGGAGGGCATATCCCCGACAGTTTCTGGGTCGTGTGGGAAGGACCCCCCCCCCTATCGCAGCCACTCACTAGGTGACGGTTCAGAACACCGTCGCGGAAAGGGGTTAAAAACTGTTTGTATAGCACCTCATCGTACCAGTGTTAAGTTGGCGGTGAGAGGAGAATAGAGATGCACCCCCGTCAATGCACAGGGCGTTAGTGGCCCTCTGAAATTCCTGCTCGCAGGTTTCCTCTTCATCCCCTCCATTACTTTCATCATTGCCATCTTCCTTCTCTCGACCTCTGGCGGGTTTTCATTGATTCCAAGGAGCCTTTCCAGGGCGACTTGCTTCGCCACCTCGGCCCTTCCCGCCAGTGCCATTCTGCCCTTTCTCCTTATCACGCTTCTCATACTCAGCCCTCTGCTTCTTGACGAGCTGTTCAACTTGATGGGACTCTTGGAAATCGTGGCCCTTTGTCTGATGAATCTTGAAGTACGGCCCATCAACTTTCCCAGCCTTCTCGGCAACCGCAGCCTCCTGGAAATTAGTGCACGCGGCAACTTCCTTGCCGGGAGCTTCAGCCTTGGCCTTCTTGCCGCTACTAGTCATGCCCGATCCCTCAACGGTCATTACTACCTTATCCCTATGCCTCTTGTTGAGCTTCTTGTTCTTCTTCTTCTGACTGGTGGACTCGTCATCATCCTCTGAGTCGATGTCTACGCCATCTTCCTCTCTAGGGAGTTTCCTCCCATCCTCCACCCAAGCACACTTGTCCACCAAGGTGTAAAGCTCCTTCACAGTCTTGGGCAACCGAACGTTCATCCGTACCCGACGGTTGCGTACATTGGACCAGAACACAGCTATCACTGTCGTCGGGTGGATATCTGAAATATTTTTGTGGACTCGGCCAAACCTTTGCATGTACTTCCACAGAGTCTCTCATTCCTTCTGCGGGACAAGCTGCAAATCGCTAGGCTGTCCTGGTTCTTGGTGGACGTCCGTGAAGGCGCCAACGAATTCATGGCATAGGTCAGCCCAGATCGAGATGGAGTTCTCATGTAGGTGCATCATCCAAGACCTCACATTTGGCTTGAGTGCCAAAGGCAAGTAGTTGGCGAAAAACTTCTCATCTATTCCCCTAGTAGCTTGAACAACGATGGTGTAGATGCTCAAGAACACTCCCGGGTTCTGTCTCCCATCATACTTCTCTAGTATCTCTGGCTTGAACATGCGAGCGGATGGCCAATAGACTTGTCGTAGCTCACGGGTGAAGGCAGGGCACCCAGCCTCGAAGGGCAGGAACCCGCCTTCGGTGTGCGCGGGCTCGTCGACGTCGGGGCCATCACACCCATTGGACCAGAGGTGGTTGTCGTGATGTCGCTCGACGGTGACGTGCACGCCTTCCCTCTCCTTGTCCTCTGGGACTCGCTGTCGGCCTTGATGTGCTCGAGGATCAGATGAAGCCATCGAGACACAATCAATCTCTTGGTCACGCAGCCCTCGTGGTAGTTGCCGCGGTGGGGATTGCACCATGGGGGTGGCCCCTTCCGCATGGCCAGCAGCGTGGGCTGCCGTCGTCGTCTGGGGAGGCCGTGACGGGCTAGCTTGCTGCGGGCCGCGAGCCTCGGCAAAGCCAATCAGACTCGGAATGGTGGCTCTCCACTCATCCATCTGATCAGCTGTCGGCGGAAATCTCAGCAGCAACTGGACCTGCACCATGGCCTCCAAAGCAGTACTTGGCATAGGTGATGATGATGTAGAACGCAGCGTCGCCCGGCTCCTGACGGTGCCGGCCGTGGCTGCGCCAGGCTCCCGTCATCAGGAGCCAGTCACTTGAATGGCATGGTGAAGAGGTGGTGCCACGTGTGGAGCGATGACCCCGTTCAGAGCATTGTCTTGGCCAGTTTGCTCCGGGGGCGGTGCATGTCCTACGACCGCGCCCGCGACGAGGGCGGCCAAAGGATTGCGATTTTCCTGAGGGCGAACGTCACCATCATGGCGATGCCCCTCGGCTAGGCAGGGAGGGACAAAAGGAATTATCTCTCTACCCGTACCTCATGGAGCGTGGTCGCCGGGATGTTGTTGGTGGCATCTTTCTCTGGTGCCCCCGCTCCTGCTTCAGCCGTGGGGGAGGTGGTGACAACGTTGTTTGCGCCGACCACGTCTCTTGTAGCGTCCACATCCTCATGCATCCCCGCATTCCCCATGGCGTCGGTGATCGTGGGCGGCAGGGTCTTCGAGGCGGACGGTTGAGCTGCGGCAGCGGGCTTCTTCTTGGACGCCATAGTTGATGGAGCCGTCGATGATGAAAATGGTAAAGAAGATGATGCGCTGCTTACGCTCTTAGGTTCGCGCAAGTGATCCCCCTACCTAGCGCGCCAAAGATGTCGTGGGAAACCACGGCCACCTATGGGAACATGAGCCCCTTTTGGTTCGACATGGGGATGGGCACGTTGCACAAAAGAGTGGAGAAGCATAACACAACATGGCAGAGATCACACGAGCAGTTTTACCCAGGCTCGGGCCACCGCGAGGAGTAAAACCCTACTCCTGCTTTGTTGGATTGATGGTGGATAATGGTGGAGAACGCGGCGCTCTTGCCTGGCAGGGTTGCCTCGGGGCGAGAGTGGCTACACGCGTATGAATGTGTGAGGGTCCGAATCCTTTCTATGGTTTCCATGGGCCTTCTTTTATAGATAAAGGGGTCACCACCGTGGCAAATCAGTCTTTACATACTGATTAGATAGCAAACTGTGCTATCGTACCTAACTCTGCAGGATGACAGAGCGCATTAAATGCGCCGCTCAATGTCACATCATAGTGCGCCGAACAAGCCTTGTCGGGCTTCTTTGCCAGCTTCGCGCCTACTTGCTTGACATGTCTCAGGACGGGTGTCATTTGGAGGTATTTTTTGTAGGAAGTGGCTGCCATGTGGGAGGAAGTAGCCACTTAGTCACTTAGGGGCTTGACACCGCACTGATCGATGACTTGCGTTGCTGTGAGGTGGTGCGGTTTGCCTCCGCAAGCCCCGGCAGGCCTGCTGAGATGATCTGGAGGCTTACTTCCGGGGTAACCCCAACCTTTCCAGGCTCGCCTTCCTGGCAAGGGAGGTTCTTCCCTTAGTTATATCTTGCTTCTCTCACTACAAAAAAAGACACTTCCGTGATGATACGTGTTTGTCACAGTAGGTCACGTTTTCTGTCATGCATGTACATCCATGACAAATTTATAATACAATCAAGATAGTCATACTTGTGTTGTCGTAGAAGTGTTCCATATTTGGTAAAGGTAGCGGTGAGAGGCAATGTAGGAGTACATGGTGGGCTGTCTCATTGAAACTGTCCTCAGGAACTGAGTTCTGTGTTTGTGCTCCATGAACAGCTTCTACCATACATTGGGATCCTTAATTGACTCTCTCGACTTATTAACCGTCCCTTTCCTCTGTTCAGGAGTTGCAAGTAGTTTCTGGTGTTTGTAGTATGCTGGAGGCCGTGCGTAGCGCTTACCCGAGGGGTGGGCTGTGATGCGGTAGGCACGTGGCACGGTGTACTGGGCACCACGTTGGTGTCTCGGGAACCATGGACACATTGTTCGGGGCCGTATGTGGAAACCTCGGTCGGACTCCCTGCGGAGCGAACCTGAATAGGCGATAAACCTGGACTAGGGACTTGTGTGGTTAGTCAGGTCATGGCCGACACCCTCGCCAGGCTTCCGCTTGAAGGTTGCCGAGATACATGACGTGTACATGGCGGTAACTGGAGAGAGCATGTGTGAAGAAGTACACCCCTGTAGGGTTATAAATGATCTATTCGAATAGCCGCGTCTGTGGTAAAGGACGTCTGGGTTGCCTATACAGTTCATAGACAACTGAAAGTGAATACTCTAAAATGCACAAGATAAGCATGAGTGCTATGGATGGCCTTCTCGTAGGGAGACGGGAGCGGATCCATAGTGGTGTATTGATATGGTGAATATGTGGACTCGTGTGTGCCACCTCAAAAGAGTTACTTGCAGTCGTAGTTCAGGATAGCCAACGAGTCAAAGCTGGCTTGCTGTAGTTAAACTCCACCACCCCCTTTGTTGATACTGATGCATATGTAGATAGTTCTGATGTAAGTCTTGTTGGGTACATTTGTACTCTCGTTTGCTTAATTTATGTTTTTGCAGAGAGACTTCTGTCTCACTAGTAGTTCCGCATGGACTTCGACGTTTAACTTGTTACCTCAGCTACGATCTTGTGCCCTCGGCGAGTCTCAGTAGATAGTCGTGCTTCTCAACCTTTTCATTTGTAGTTATGCATACTAAGACAAGTTAAGCTTCCTCTTGTGATTGTTGCTTGTATGACTTGAATGCTGGGTCATCAGACCCATGTTTGTAATATCTGGCTCTTCGGAGACTTATTAATATTTACTTTGAGTTGTAGAGTTTTGTTGTGATGCCATGTTGTATTTGCACATATCGAGCATATTGTGTGAATGATTTGAAATGCTTGGTATGTGTGGGATCCGACAACCTAGTTGTTTATCCTTGGTAGCCTCTCTTACCAGGAAATGTCTCCTAGTGCTTCCACTGAGCCATGGTAGCTTGCTACTGCTCCGGAACAGTTAGGTTGGCCGGCATGTGTCCTTCTTCGTTCCTGTGTCTGTCCCTTCGGGGAAATGTCACACGGTGTCTACCGGAGTCCTGTTAGCCTGCTGCAGCCCGGATTCACTCGCTGATGACCGCCACGTTCGTTGCTGGGTCATGTATGCCTATCCCTGTAAGTTAGTGTCACTTTTGGTTTACGACTAGTCATGTCAGCCCAGGTTCTTTGTCATATGGATGCTAGCGACACTATAATATACGTGAGCCATAAGGCGCAAACGGTCTCAGGCCACGTAAGGTGGCACCCGTGGGAACACCATGCGTGAGATGGCAAAGTCATATGATGTATTACATGCTAGATCGGTGTGACTTAGGATCGGGGTCCTGACAGCTACAATGGGCTGGAATCATATTGGACGGCCCAGATGAAGCAACTGGGCTTAATTCCAATAGGCCGTAACGGGACGGTAGTAAGCGGGCTGTAAATGGGCTATATACGAACATGCCATTAACAGGCTTTCCGTGGGTTGGCCCGTTACCATTTGACCAACTCAAACGGGTCGGCCTTTTCACCGGAATGGGCCTTTGTTGGGTTGTGCCACGTGTCGATGTATCATAGGCGCCTCCTGTCCAATGAGTGGATGACATCTGTACGAACGTTGAGCCGACACGTGTTTCCTCTGGCCAATGAGAATTTTACACGTGGAAAATTCCCATTGGTCCGGGCTGTTAACGGGTTATCGGATCCAAAATCGGACCCGATAGCTTAACGATGTCCAGTTACGGTGGATGCCACGTGTCGGTCACCCTTGACGAAAGCACTTCTATGACGCGCTATTTATCGTCGGTCGGCAGCATGTGAATCCGGGCTGTAGCACTGTGCTAACAGGACTCCGGGAACCCGGGCTGTAGCACTGTGCTAACAGGACTCCGGGAACCCAGGCTGTAGCAGGCTAGGTAGGACTCCGGATGTCACCGCGTGACATTTCCCCGAAGGGACAGACACAGGAACGAAGTGAAACACATGCTAGCCAGTCAAGTGTTCCGGAGCAGTAGTGCTGAGCCAGCAGGACTCTGGTGAACAGGGCTGTAGCGGACTACTATGGCTCATGGAAGCACTAGACTACATTTCCCCATAAGAGAGGCTGCCAAGGATAAACAACTAGATTGTCGGATCCCAGACATACCAAGCATTTCAATCATACACACAATATGCTCGATATGTGTAAATACAACATGGCATCACAACAAAACTCTACAACTCAAAGTACTTTATTTAAAGGCTTCGGAGAGCCATACATAACATGTTCATACAGATAGGGGTCACATGACCCGACACTCAAGTCATACAAACATACAAGCACATGCGGAAGCAAACTTGTCTGAGTACAGACAACTAGAAAGAAAGAAGGCTTGACGAAGACTGTCTATCTACATAGGGCCCTTGACAAGCTCAGATCACCACCTGGGTGGCAAGTCACTCGTCAACGTCGAGATCTACATAGAACCAACCGGAGGGGGCGGCGTTGTCGTCTGAAAACAGTAATTAAAGCAACATGAGTACAAAGGTACTCAGCAAGTCTTACAACAGATCCTACTATACATGCACATTCTCAAGAAGGTAGTGGAGTTATTGCAGCAAGCCAGCTTTGACACTTGGCTAAGCTATCCTATGAGAGACCACTTGTAAAAAAGTTTTTGCACACGAGTCCACTAATCACCATCACAATACTCCACCGTGGATCCTCCCTCGTCATCCTACGAAGGGGCCATCCGCGGTACTCACACTTATCTTGAGTACTTTAGTAGTAACCACTAACTTGTCTATGAACTGCATAAGCGACCAAGTAGTCCTTTACCGCGGACGTCCTTTACCGCGGACGGGGCTATTCGAATAATTTTATGCCCTGCAGGGGTGTACTTCGTCACACATGTTTCCACCACTTAGCGTCTGCACACGACATGTGCTCGGCAGACTTCAAGCGAAAACCGACGTGGGTGTAGACCACGACGTAACTAACCACACAAGTCTCTAGTCCAGGTTTATCGCCTATTCGGGTTCCATCCGCAAGGAAATCCGGCCGGGGTGTCCTCAACGGCCCCAAACGATGTGTGCAGGGTTCCTGAGACACCAAACGGGCCACAAGCCTACCGCATCACAGCCCACCCCTAAGGTCAGCGCTGCGCACGGCCTCCAGCAACTACAAACACCAGAAACTACTTCCATCTCCTGGACAGAGGACGAGAGAATTGATGAAGTCGAGCGGGGTCATATTTGAGGCCCAATGTGTGGTAGTAGCTGAATCTTAAATCACGCATACAGATCTCAGTTCTTAAGGACGGTCTCAATGAAACAACCCACCATGTACTCCTACATGGCCTCTCATCGATACCTTTACCAAACCATGTTCAACACTTCACTCTCATTACCGACACAACCATTCACTCTAGTTCATCACCCCGATGAGCCAGACCTGACACGACTCTAAGCAGAACATTGTTCCCTTCCTCCAGCGGCGGGATCAGGCCGGATATGTGAACAACACTGTGGCCACTGTCGTTCTTTTCTTGTGAAGAGAGCAACCCAAGCAAGCAGGCTTGTAGCTTAGGCTCCTGGTAGTGCATATATAGTGGTTTTCTTTTTCTCTCCATATCAACCATTTTATATTGCGTACGTGTCATTGAAGAGTGAAATGATGGTTGCTTCTTCAGACTAACTTACTGTGTGATTTGATCGCCTTAGCGGCCCCTACACGTACTCCCCCTACGTGTATGACCGTTCTCGAGTCTCACTTGTACTTATCTCTATTTTCTTGCATGACACGTGAGTAGACAGGATGCGCCAGAGGAATTTTGTTATCGCACGTTGTTACGTAATCTTTGTACTACTAGTACCTACTCCCTCCTTCCGGTTCACTACTGGTACTCCCTCCGTCCTAGCTTATTGATCCCCTTTGTACTCAATTCATGGGCTTGTTTTCCTCAAGAAATTGTCTTTACCAACGTATTAATATCAGGAATGCATGCGTGAACAACGAATGATTAAACCTTGCATGCAACATTTTGACAAAGCATTGACTTATGAACATGTGAATGTAAGGGACTACAACCTCATGCATGCTTGCAACAGTCACACGTACACATGGACGCAAGAACGCGCGCGACGCCCTAATGCATGCATGTCCGAGCACACTACAACAGGAACCCCCCTTCAACAACGCATCAATGCGTTGTCGTATGTCCATATATGCGTTGCTAAGGTCTACACCAACGCATTTGTATGCGTTGCCGTAGGTGGCGTTGGAAGGATCTACAACAACGTATATGCTTACGTTGGTAAACGGCGTGTAGAAGCGTTGTTAGGTAACAACATATAAAGCTATAGCCCAACAACACTTCATATGCGTTGGTGGCAACCCTGTACAAAAGGATTTTCTAATGGACATTAAAAATAATTGAAACTACTAAAAGCTTTGATAGATAGCATGAACAATTGATGATATTTTATATATTGCTGTCCACAATTATTAGGTCAATGCCAGTACTTCATAGGAGCCAGAATATAACAAATGTAAAAGATATCATATATTATATCGCTATGTTGCATTACAAAAACCATGATCCAAAGATTACAGGAGGTTAAACTATATCTTGTAGTGGCCCAATTCTTGACCTTGCAATCAACTATAATGTTTGAAACATTAATCCTAAAACTGGCATTCTAATTATCTTGTAGTAGCTCCAATTCTTAACCTTGCAATCAACATCTGAGCCATGCATCATCATTTTATCTTGGTGACCTACAACAACAACAATATGAGATGAGTAACTTACAGTACAGAAAATCAGGCTAATAGAGAAGTAAAATTAAAATGAGCACCATAGAAATGACCGCACACGTTTTGAATATCCATGGCTCATTGAGATAAGAATTTTCATAGCAAAACAGACACCTTTGATGAATCAGATCTGGCTGTTCATTATGAATAACTATTAGCTTGTATTTACTACTAAAAAAATATCCAAACAATATATTATAATAACTACGAGATGAATTCAAGAACTGAATAATGACAACCAATAGTATCAACTATTACAAAATGGAACATCTCAATTGTCAAGAGGTCTGCACATTACTCCCATACTACTCATCTTGGGATGATTCATTAGTCATTCTTTCTATGGTGTATTAGAAGAAATCTCATTGCCAACAACTTGAAAATCTTTAAATAATCTGCATCATGCGAAATTTCGTAATTACGTGAAAATTACAAAGTCACAAATTATAATTTCCTGATCCATGAATAAAATTCTCAAAACCCGCAGAAGCAAAAACACACAAAAAAAAGCATCACCATATTCGGGATAATTTGAGTTATCAACTGATGTGTTCTCTCCAATAAGACATGGCAAGATGCAACCAAACTGAAAGCCTGAACAAAATGAAAAGTAGATCACCACCCTATCTAATCTAGTGCAAAACACTTTGTATACTATGTTATCTCATAGCTAGGAGATTTCATCTCAACTCTAGCCAAATTTGAGCAAACAATGATAAATCTAAACTATTTTCGAGAACCAACGCAATGCCTATGTAATACTGAATGCTTAAACCAAGCCATGTGACACACATAGTGCCCAAACAGCATGCAACATCAAGGGTATTGTTACGTACTGGCTTATTACCCGCACTTGAAAGTAGCATATGGCTCCATGGACACGACCATGTAGTCATTTCAAAGAAATATTAGGCATACCTGATTTATAGAATGGTCTGGAGTGCACGTACAATTAGACGTCTAATATCCAATTGTCGGAAGTGGACAATCTAGCTACCAAATATGTAGTTACTCACTAAAACAAAAATTGTGAAAAGCATTAGTGTATTATACAACACATTTACAAAAAAAATCACGTGTACAATCAAAGGTAGGTGAGCCGTGAGCCAAACACAGATACCATGATTTATTTGTTACAATGCAAGAGGCACAATATCTCCCTATTACAAATATCAATGCAATGAGGCGTGCGCATACTGGTCCACATGTGGTTCAAGTTCAATGAGGAAATAAAAGGAGCTATATAATAAAGAAATAAATTAGAGGTAAGACAAAACAATTGAAACAACAAAACTGAAATATCACATATACCTCATTCTATGTCCTCTTGTTATAATTTTAAACAACGCCTGAAATCAATGAGCTGAGGTAAAGTAATCACATAGGAAAATGAAGAAGCAAAACAGTACATACAAACTGTAATTAATGGCACTTACGAATTGTTCCATGCCCAATTTAAGTTGCTAGCTCCACATGAATTAGGGTGACAGGAGGCAAAACAGGGACGTAAATTTTGTGAGGAATCAATTGCTGGGGGCAAAATATTAGGAGATTAGCCCACCAATTATGATAAAGATGGAAGAGAATCATTGGTTGGCACTTTGAACCTTCATGAGGGTAAGATGGGAGGAAGTACACGTTGGTGAGAGGTTTCAGGGGCTAGGGGCAAGGACATGATTGCGTAGTCGCTGCCGGTGACGCTAGCTTGGGCGAGCGCTCGTAGAGGCTAGAGGGTCTTCTCCTTGTGTTACACATTCATGCATGGAAATAAGATGTGGATTGGACAGGAACATAGTCTTTGCGAGGCTGCACTGCAAAGGCGAATGTGATAGGGATGGGGCGGCCATCTCTCCGTGATGCGACGGGCGACGCAGTGGCATTTTGCCTCTTCTCTCTGGTTCGTCTCCCTTATCTTGCTTCTTCTCTTCTTAAGTTGTAGGCAAGGGTTAGATTGAGACAGTTCCTGATCCCTGTTTCCTGCTTCATTCTATCTAGAGCTGTATTGTGAAATTCTTCTCACCGATTAATAGTTGTCGTGGGCATGGATTTGGTTTTTCTGCTTTTCCAGTTTCTGAAATCGACTTAGTATTGATCAGAGTTGATTACCACACATACTTATTAAGAGTATACTCTGCTTATTAGTAACTGTGTAATGCCTTTCCAGTGAAGATTTAAACAGGGAAGCAACAAGAAAATAAGCTTTTTATTTACTATTAAAATAATCATGGCAAAAAAACATGTAGTTGTCTAGTAAAAGCAATGTGATGATGCATTATTGGGATCTAGACGTACACTGGTGCTTGAAAATTGTTGATGATAGGAGACCTGCTTGAAATCTCTGTGTTTTGTTATCTGCAATCATGATATAATAATCAATCCCTCTCAAACCTTGTATATAACCGACAATATTTAGGTCAAGGGGAATAGTTGATTATAGGGATTCAATACCAAAGCGGATCGAGTGAGATGCGTGAATCCACTCAATCCCTGTGTTAATTGGTTCCCTTTGGGGAATAAATCAAACTGAACAAAGCCTTAAGGGATACCAGTAAAGAATTGCAGATGCGGGAGGGACAAAATTAGACCTGTAGAACTGCTGCAGTTTAGGATGACGGGTGCGTCGGTACGTGCTTCATTCCTAGCTGTGCGGAAGAACAACGACAACGGTTGCATCTCTGGTCACGTAGAGGAACGGCGGCTGCGACGCCTTCTCCGACGCAGGAGTATCGGCGGCGGTGACGCCTTCCCCGGCGCGGAAGGATGGGCGGCCGCGACGCCTTCCCCGGCGCGGGAGATGGGCGGCCGCGACGCCTTCCCCGGAGCGAGAGGATGGGCGGCCGCGACGCCTTCCCGACGCAGGAGGATGGGCGGCGACGCAGTCTGTTTCACCAGCGAGCGTGATAGAGGCAAAGGTGTCCCGATGTTTCGATGAGATGGTGGCTATCGTTTCTGTGGGAGTCGACCTTGACGATCCGACTACGTACGTGCGAGACGTCGCGCCTTAGCAATCGCTAAACCAACTTCCGAGGGTTATTGACCACGCCGAGCACGATCAACTCGACCACGAGGGCCTGTTTCCTGCGAGCAAACGAAGAACAAGCAAGAAACTAAGATTGCAATCTGGATATTGCGAATATAAGAGGAAAGCTTTATTAATGAAGGTGGGGTTACGAGACGCCTTGGTCCGGTCGTTGAACACAAAGCGAAATCTGTGAAGTTGCGCCTATGGCGAACTTTTGATCTAAACAAAACCCAAAGTCTAAACGACGCCCTAAGGGCTGTATATATGGAGAAAGAGGAGGAATTTCGTGGCCCTTGAGGGAGGGTCCGAAACCAACCCTAACTCTTGTTTCCCCACACATACGGACTCTAAAAACAGCCTACACTTAAGTATTTCGAAATTACATGGGCCTGGCCCAATAATAAGGTGACGCCACCTAGAATAGCCTATGGACGAATATTATGAAGTGGCATCTTGTATATTTCGTCCAAGGCCTCATGCTCTCATTAGGGTGGCTTCAAAGTCCCGGAATCATCACTTGTAACTCCGTTCTTGTTTCCCTTGCATGCCAACATCTCCATGCTTGAACTTGCTCCAAGTTTCATCTTTCTTGTCCATGGTAGGCCCTTCATTTGTAAGCAAAACAAATGTATCCAATTTAGGCAGCATCATATTCTCATGAACATTGGAATCGTTACCAAGAAACGAAAGTACCGATAATTCAATTGGCGTCTTGCGAGCTCTAGTAATTGGTCCGGTATGTATAGCAAATAGGGCTGTGGGTGTAACAATGGTATTGATGTCCTCATCATCCTCCCTTCTTGAAATGAAGTCGTCCTCGACGGAAACTCATCTTCCTCACCCAAATAAGGCTTCAAATCTGCAATGTTAAAAGTGGGACTAACCCCAAAATCTGCAGGCAGCTCAAGTTTATATGCATTATCATTTATTTTCTCTAACACCTTAAATGGACCATCGACGTGGCATTAGCTTTGATTTGCGCAAATTAGGAAACCTATCCTTACGCAAATGTAACCAAACAAGATCTCCGGTGCAAAGACAACATGTTTTCTACCCTTATCTCCAAAGAAGTTTATATTTAGCATTCATACGCTCAATGTTTTCCTTAGTTAACTCATGCATTTTTAAAATCAATTCAGCACGTTCTTTAGCATCAAAATTAACCTTCTCCAAGATGGAAGAGGCAACAAATCAATAGGTGCACGAGGTAGGAAGCCATACACAATTTCAAAAGGGCACATCTTAGTAGTAGAATGCAATGAACGATTATAAGCAAATTCAATATGAGGCAAGCATTCTTCCCACATTTTCTTATTATTCTTCAAAACAGCCCTAAGCATAGTAGACAATGTTCTATTGACTACTTCAGTTTGTCCATCAGATTGGGGGTGACAAGTAGTACTAAAAAGCAGTTTAGTCCCCAACTTAGCCCATAAACATCTCCAAAAGTGGCTAAGAAATTTAGTATCACGATCTGAAACAATAGTATTTGGCACACCATGCAAACGAATAATTTCACGAAAGAACAAATCAGCAACATTAACAAAGATCATCGCTTTTATGACATGGTATAAAGTGTGCCATTTTGAGAATCTATCCACGACAACAAATATGCTATCCCTCCCTTCTTTGTTCGAGGTAAACCTAAAACAAAGTCCATAGATATATCCTCCCAAGGAACACTAGGTACAGTGCAAAGGCATATATAAACCATGAGGATTGAGTCGTGACTTAGCTTTTGACATGTAGTGCAGCGAGCAACAAAACGCTCAACATCCCGTCTCATCTTTGGCCAAAAGAAATGTGTAGCAAGTATATTCTCCGTCTTCTTCACGCCAAAGTGTCCCATTAATCCTCCTCCATGCGCCTCCTGCAACAACAAAAAGACGAACAGAGCTAGCAGGAATGCATAGCTTGTTAGCACGGAACACAAAACCATCCTTAATAACGAACTTGTTCCATGTTCTTCCTTCTTTACAATTCTGCATTACATCTTTAAAATCAGCATCATGCACATATTGATCTTTGATGGTCTCCAAACCAAATATTTTGAAGTCAAGTTGTGAAAGCATAGTATAGCGACGAGACAAAGCATCAAGAATAACATTTTCTTTACCCTTCTTGTGTTTAATGACATAAGGGAAAGTCTCAATGAATTCAACCCATTTAGCATGTCTACGATTCAGTTTAGCTTGACTTTTAATATGTTTCAAAGATTCATGATCGTAATGTATAACAAATTCTTTGGGCCATAAATAATGTTGCCATGTCTCTAAAGTCCTAACAAGAGCATATAATTCTTTGTCATAAGTAGAATAGTTCAGACTAGGCCCACTCAATTTTTCAGAAAAGTATGCAACAGGTTTGCCATCTTGTAATGACACACCTCCTAATCCAATTCCACTAGCATCACATTCAAGCTCAAAAGTCTTATTAAAGTCAGGAAGTTGGAGTAAAGGAGCATGTGTCAACTTATCTTTCAATACCGTGAAGGCTTCTTCCTGTGCGGTACCCCAAACAAAAGGCACATCCTTCTTTGTAAGTTCATTGAGAGGTGCAGCAATGGTGCTAAAGTCTCTCACAAAGCGCCTATAGAAACCAGCAAGTCCAAGAAAACTCCTCACTTGTGTGACCGTTTTGGGCTGCGGCCAACTCTCAATAGCTTCAATCTTGGCTTTATCAACTTCAATTCCTGTGGTGTAACAACATAGCCAAGAAAAGATACTCGGTCGGTGCAAAAGGTGCACTTCCCAAGGTTACCAAACAAACGTGCATCACGTAGAGCATTAAAAACAGCACGTAAATGTTCCAAATGTTCTTCCAAAGATTTGCTATAAATCAGTATATCATCAAAATAGACTACCACAAATCGTCCAATGAAAGCACGTAAAACTTCGCTCATTAGTCTCATGAAAGTACTAGGTGCATTAGTTAACCCAAAAGGCATGACTAACCACTCATATAAACCAAACTTAGTTTTAAATGATGTTTTCCATTCATCTCCCAATTTCATACGAATTTGATGGTATCCACTACATAAATCAACTTTGGAGAATATTGTAGAGCCACTCAATTCATCAAGCATATCATCTAGCCTAGGAATAGGATGACGATAACGAATAGTAATATTATTAATGCCTCTACAATCAACACACATACGTGACGTACCATCCTTTTTAGGCACTAGTATAATAGGAACAACACAAGGACTAAGAGATTCGCGTATATAACCTTTGTCGAGCAGCTCCTGTACTTGACGCATAATCTCCTTTGTCTCCTCTGGATTGGTACGGTATGGTGCACGGTTGGGTAGCGATGCACCGGGAATTAAGTCAATTTGATGCTCAATCCCTCGAATAGGTGGTAATCCCGGTGGCACGTCTTGTGGGAAGACGTCTAACTCCCCGCAAAATGTTAGTGACAGGGGGCAAAGAGGAAGGCACGTCCTCGAATGAAAATAATGCCTCTTTGCACACAAAAGCATAGCAAACAGATTTGCTAGAATCTAGCTCCTCAATATCAGATTTGGTGGCAAGTAAACATGCACTTTTCAGTTTAATTTCGTAAGCAACATTAGATGGTTTATTATTAGGCTTCATTTGTTGCTCAAATTCTTTTGCCACAATCTGATTTTCACTCTTATTTTTCTCCTGTTTTGCTTTATTAGCTCTATTAATATCATCTTTCAAAATTGAATCAGAGTCATAGGAAGCAAAGTAATATTTTTATCCTTGTGAACAAGAGTATACTGATTGTTTCTACCATGGTGTACAGAAATTTTTATCAAATTGCCATGGTCTACCAAGTAATAAGGAACATGCTTGCATAGGTACCACATCACAATCAACATAATCAGCATATGTAGAGATACTAAAATACACACGAACAAAGACGTGTTACCTTAACCTTGCCGCTGTTGTTGAACCATTGGATGTAGTAAGGATGTGGATGTGGTCTTGTGGTGAGAGAAAGCTTCTCCACCATATCCATGCTAGCCAAGTTGTTGCAGCTCCCTCCATCTATGATGACGCTGAATAGAACGTTCCTTCACAACTCCCTTTGTATGGAACAAGTTATGCCTCTGATTTTGCTCAGCTTGTGTAACCTGCACACTCAAAACACGTTGAGCAACTAAACATTCATACCGCCAAAGATCTTCAAAGAGCCATGTATTGCGTCTCATGATCGTAATCCTCTCCACCGTGTTCTTCATGCGTAATAAGAGCCAAAGTCTCTTCATCATAGTCACTAGCGGACTCATACCCACCATCCTCGTGAGCAATCATCACACGCTGAGATTGGCATTCTCTTGCAAAGTGTCCTCTTCCCTTACAACGACGACAAATAATATCACTTGTGTGTCCTGTTGACGCCATGGAAGAAGAAGAGCTCATGTAGGCCCAAAGCAGTGTGCTCTTGGCGAGATAGTGGTGGTTGTGCACGCTTTCTTGTATCACGGTTGGAGGTGGCAGCCGATGGAGGTGCCGGTGTAGTAGAACGTGTGGAAGTAGATGAAGCACGTGGTGTCCATGATGAAGGTCGACCTGCAGAAAAGTTAGTCCGCCGCCAACGCTCAGCCGATCCTCAAGACTTCACGCTCAGCTTTACAAGCAAGATGGAATAATCGAGTGATAGTAGTATAATCCTTGTAGTCTAGAATGGTCTGAATATCTCTATTTAATCCACCCGTAAAACGTGCAAGCATAGCTTCATTCTCCTCAACAATACCACATCTAATCAAGCCAGTTTGTAATTCCTGATAATATTCTTCTACTGAATTTTTTCCTTGTCTTAAGCGCTGCAATTTTTGAAGTAATTCACGTTGATAATATGGTGGAACCCAACGAGTACACATAGCAGTTTTCAAAGCAGTCCAAGTAGCTGGAACAGGATATAATCTACAATGTTCGCACCACCAAACACATGCAAAGCTAGTGAAAGCACAAACAGCCGGGAACACGTCTCTCCTCGGGATATTGTAAACATGTAAATCGTTGTTCAGTTTCTAACTCCCAAGTAAGATATAGATCAGAACATATCTACCCTCAAATGGTGGAATATTCAACTTCAGTTTAGGGAGATGGTCATGATCTCGCACTGAGGGGAGCCCTAACATTGCCATTATTTGCATGTGGACGACCGGGTGGTTGTGGTGTGGTGGTTGCACTTGCACGTAGTTCGAGTTGATCAACCTCATCTTCGTACTCTCTCACATAATCATCCTCCCCACATCGCCAGCAGGAGCCACAGTATATCAACAAAGCAGACCGCAGCTTGGCCAGTCAAGAGGGACACGGCTCGCTTCGGCGGAGGGTTGCTTCATGATGTGGAGGTAGTCGTTGTTGTTGTTGTAGAGGTGCATTAGGTGCAGCCGGTGGTGGTGGTGGTAGACGCAGCGAGCAATTCATTAAACTTGTTATCGAGCTTTGTTTGAACGCCTTCTCAATGCCATCTATCTTCTCCATGGCCTCTTCAAATCTATTTAGAACATCTTCCACCTGCCCACTCATCATTTGTTGAAACTTATCATGTAGCGCTTTGTTTGTCATGTTCTCCCGGTCGGTCTCGTCGGCTTGTGATCCTGCCATGGTTAGCGACAATAGAAACACACAAGAATATGATTCGACGGACTACTAGGAAGTGGTGGTGGTGGTGTGGTGGACAGTCACAAATCCGTCAAGCAAATCTCAAATTCTTACCAGTTCTTACCCAAAGAAGAAAGCGGTGATCGGCAACCGATGTAGTCAAAACTCTCAAAGCTTGGATAGAGCGATTACGGGGAGAGTCAAGCATACGATGTAGATGTATGTGGAGCTGGGAAGGCTTATAATATGGTGGCAAAAAGGGTCAAGAATAATCAAATCGAGATGCAAAGTTGAATAAACGCTCAACGACGGTACTGTGCTGGTCCTAGGCTAGACCGTGCTAGAGACGCGAGCCTAGAACACTAACAAAATCACGGCGCTGCACGGAAACAACGGAAAAGCACACTCTGGAAATTTTTTTTTCGCTCTTTTTTTTTTGCGCTGCTTTTTTTTTTTGCGCTGCTCTTTTTTTTTTTTTGCGAAAATCACTATAATGGCGAGTGTCTCAAAACTCTTCCCAGGTCAAACTGACAGGGTGGGCACGAAATTTTTTCGACCAGATTTTTTTTTTTCGACTGCCCGGACCCAAAAACTGGAAACGGGTCAAAAAAAACTTTCTATAATGGCGACTGTCTCAATACGCTTAGAAACACCTAAAAATAGGATAGCCGTAAAATTTTTCGACAAGTGCTTTCGGAAAATTTTGGGCCTAAACGGAGGGTGGTTTCGGACTCTTTTTTTCCCGAAACCTACTCGTGCAAGGAAACACGAATCGAATTTAGATGGATCTCGAAAACAAACCTAATATGAGAAGAACTCGGATTGGTGGTGGATATATGGTGGTGGTATATGGCAGCGGTGGTGGTATATGGTAGCGGTGGTGGTATATGGATACGGATTGGTGGTGGTATATGAAGGGTGGTAGATGGCAAGGCGATGATGATGGTGCGGCGGCGGCGTGACAACTTATGACCGTAACTCAAACTCTAAAAGACTAGACTCTAAGACCAGCAACTTGACACGACGATGCAACCGCAAATTCAACAAAGCAAAAACCCTAAAAAGATTATGCGAAGGCTCAGATTGGTTCGGATATGATGAACTAACCCTAATATTTTTTGTGGCTTTTTCGTGGACTTTAGGTATGAAGAACAGACTCGATCTAATCTACGAAAAACTGTAAAATCTCACCGAGCAACCTGAAAATCTGATACCACTTGATAGAGGCAAAGGTGTCCCGATGTTTCGATGAGATGGTGGCTATCGTTTCGGTGGGAGTCGACCTTGACGATCCGACTACGTGACGCGGCGAGACGTCAGCGCCTTAGCAATCGCTAAACCAACTTCCGAGGGTTATTGACCACGCCGAGCACGATCAACTCCGACCACGAGGGCCTGTTTCCTGCGAGCAAACGAAGAACAAGCAAGAAACTAAGATTGCAATCTGGATATTGCGAATATAAGAGGAAAGCTTTATTAATGAAGGTGGGGTTCGAGACGCCTTGGTCCGGTCGTTGAACACAAACGGCACGCCGAAGTTGCAGCTATGGCGAACTTTTGATCTAAACAAAACCCAAAGTCTAAACGACGCCTAAGGGCTGTATATATGGAGAAAGAGGAGGGAATTTCGTGGCCCTTGAGGGAGGGGTCCAAACCAACCCTAACTCTTGTTTCCCCACACATACGGACTCTAAAACAGCCTACACTTAAGTATTTCGAAATTACATGGGCCTGGCCCAATAATAAGGTGACGCAGTACCTAGAATAGCCTATGGACGAATATTATGAAGTGGCATCTTGTATATTTCGTCCAAGGCCTCATGCTCTCATTAGGGTGGCTTCAAAGTCCCGGAATCATCACTTGTAACTCCGTTCTTGTTTCCTTTGCGCATGCCAACATCTCCATGCTTGAACTTGCTCCAAGGTTCATCTTTCTTGTCCATGGTAGGCCCTTCATTTGTAAGCAAAACAAATGTGTCCAATTTAGGCAGCATCACATTCTCATGAACATTGGAATCGTTACCAAGAAACAAAAGTACCTGATAATTCAATTGGCGTGCGCGAGCTCTAGTAATTGGTCCAGTATGTATAGCAGCAGGGGCTGTGGGTGTAACAATGGTATTGATGTCCTCATCAGAGCGTAGAAAGTGGCGACGGAGGAGGCCGAGGGCGAGGGGGCGGCGGCGGTTGTGGGAACCCTGGCTGTTGGGTGTGTCACCCGATTTTTTCAGAGAGATGTGTAAAGGAAAAAAAACGAAGGAATGGATATTTCAGATGTGCGAGAGAGAGGGAGGTGGGGGGTACGGGGAGGTTAGCGCTAAGTGGGGAGGGTGGGTTCAACTAAACAACACATCGTGTTAACATCGTTGCAAGACATCTGTTGCTGTAGGGGGGTTTTTGTTGTAGTGAGATGCCCATCAATTGATGTCAATGTGAGGAGTAGGGATTGCCATGCAACGGATGCACTAAGAGCTATAAGTGTATGAAAGCTCAAACTGGAAACTAAGTGGGTGTGCATCCAACTTGCTTGCTCATCAAGACCTCGGGCATTTGAGGAAGCCCATCATCGGAATATACAAGCCAAGTTCTATAATGAAAATTCCCACTAGTATATGAAAGTGATAACTCAAGAGACTCTCTATATGAAGAACATGGTGCTACTGTGAAGCACAAGTGTGGTAAAAGGATAGTGACATTGCCCCTTCTCTCCTTTTCTCTCATTTTTTTGTTTTTTTCTTCTTTTTTTTCTTTTTTTGGTGGGCTTCTTTGGCCTCTTTTTTTATTTGGGCTTCTTTGGCCTCTTTTTGTTTATTTTTAAAGTCCGGAGTCTCATCCCGACTTGTGGGGGAATCATAGTCTCCATCATCCTTTCCTCACTGGGACAATGCTCTAATAATGATGATCATCACACTTTTATTTACTTACAACTCAATATTGCAACTCGATACTAGAACAAAGATATGACTATATGAATGCCTCCGGCGGTGTACCGGTATGTGCAATGATCTAGCGTAGCAATGACATCAAAAAACGGACAAGCCATGGAAACATCATACTAGCTATCTTACGATCATGCAAAGCAATATGACAATAAATGCTCAAGTCATATCTATGATGATGATGGAAGTTGCATGGCAATATATCTCGGAATGGCTATGGAAATGCCATGATAGGTAGGTATGGTCGCTGTTTTGAGGAAGATATAATGAGGCTTATTTGTGATAGAGTGTATCGTATCACGGGGTTTGGATGTACCGGCGAATTTTGCACCAACTCTCGAGGTGTGAAAGGGCAATGCACGGTACCGAAGAGGCTAGCACTGATGGAAGGGTGAGAGTGCGTATAATCCATGGACTCACATTAGTCATAAAGAACTCATATACTTATTGCAAAATTTTATTAGCCCTCGAAGCAAAGTACTACTACGCATGCCCCTAGGGGGATAGATTGGTAGGAAAAGACCATCGCTCGTCCCCGACCGCCACTCATAAGGAAAGCAATCAAAGAACACCCCATGCTTCAAATTTTTCACACAACATTTACCATACGTGCATGCTACGGGACTTGCAAACCTCAACACAAGTATTTCTTAATTTCACAATTACTCAACTAGCACGACTCTAATATCACCACCTTTATATCGCAAAACTATTGCAAGGAATCAAACATATCATATTTAGTGATCTACAAGTTTTATGTAGGATTTTATGACTAACCATGTGAATGACCAGTTCCTGTCAACTCTCTAAATAGATATAAGTGAAGCAAGAGAGTTTAATTATTTCTACAAAATATATGCCCACGCTCTAACAAATATAAGTTAAGAAAAAGAGCATTCTACAAATGGCGGTTTTCTATGTGAAGAGAAACAGGCAATCCAAACTTCAAATTATATAAGTGAAGCACATGAAGCATTCTATAAAGCCATACTCAAAAGATATAAGTGAAGTGCAAAGAGCATTATATAAATCAACCATGGTCTATCTCATACTAGCATGGTGCATAAAAGAAAAGTGAAAACTAATTGCAAAAGACGCTCCAAGATTTGCACATATCGCATGAACGAAACGAATCTGAAAACATACCGATATTTGTTGAAGAAAGATGGGATGCCTTCCAGGGCATCCCCAAGCTTAGACGCTTGAGTATCCTTGAATTTTACTTGGGGTGCCTTGGGCATCCCCAAGCAGCTCTTGCCTCTCCTTCTTCTCCTCACATCGAGACATCCTCGATCTTCAAACACTTCATCCACACAAAACTCAACAGAAAGCTCGGTAAGATCCGTTAGTATAATAAAGCAAATTACCACTCTAAGTACTATTGCAAACCAATTCATATTTTGTTTTTGCATCATATCTACTGTAATATAACTTTTCCATGGCTTAATCCACTGATAGGAATTGATAGTTTCATCAAAACAAGCAAACTATGCATCAAAAACAGAATCTGTCTAAAACAGAACAGTCTGTAACAATATGAACATTCACCATACTTATGGCACTCCAAAAGTTCTACCAAAATTAGAAAAAATAAAAAAATTGTATATAAATAAAGTACAAAAAGTTTCAGAACCATTTGACGTTCCAATAAAAAATGTAAAATCGCGCTACAGCCCAAAGTTTCATTCCGCACCGTACAAACCAACAAGCATTGTAAACATCCTAAAGGCAAACCTTGGCACATTATTTTTATTATACAATGGAATTGTACAAGGGGATAATTATTTTTGTTGAGAAGTTTCTGTAATCAAGATTCACAAAGTTTCCATGAACGTGAACAAGGTTCAAGGAGCTCCCCCACTTCAACCATGCTTGTCTCTCTCACTTTCACTTTCCTTTTTGAAAAAGTTTTGGGTTCCCCTCTTTATTTTTATTTTTTTAAACTATATGAAAGCACTGAACAGAAATAAATGACTCTCTAAAACTTCCGGGTTGTCTCCCTGGCAGCGCTTTCTTTAAATCCATTAAGCTAGGCATATAGTGCTCAAGTAATGAGTCCACCCGGATCCCAAGGTATATCAAAGCCAATTTTAATTAACAATGATTTGTAATTTAGTAGTGAGCACAAAGTAACATATATCATGTAATGACGAAGTCTAACTCTCTTCCTATGCATCGGCATGTCATAAAAGAACAATTCATGCACACAAAATAAAGGCCAATGCATAGTATAAACAGTTTCTTGCAATTTTATCATGTTGGAAACATAGAGAGGCGGAGATGTAGTTCCTCTCTCATAATAATTGAAAGTAGGAGCAGAAAGCACATGCATATTATATCTATCAAAATCATCATGTGTAATAATAAAACGCAACCCATCAATATAATCCTTAATAAGGGCAAACTTCTCCGATATAGTGTAGTCGGGAGAATTCAAAAAGATAATAGGACTATCATGCGTGGGTGCAATAGCAACAATTTCATGTTTAACATAAGGAACTATAGCAAGTTCATCTCCATAAGCATAATTCATATTGGCATATTGGCCACAAGCATAGAAAGCATCAAGTTCATCAAAAAGGGGTATTTCAAAAGAATAAACGGGATCATAGCAATCATCATAGCATTCATCCTTCGGTAAGCACGAAGGGAAATTAAACAATGTATGGGTTGAATAGTTACTCTCATTAGAAGGTGGGAACGGGTGATCAATCCGCTCTTCCTCCTTTTGTTCTTCGCTCTCCTCCTCATCTTTTTCATCCAATGAGCTCACAATGTCATTAATTTCTTCTTCCATAGACTCCTGCAAAATATTACTCTCTTCTTGGACAGCGGGGGAGTCCTCAATATAAGGTTTAACATAGGCATTAGAAGCATAATTATCATAACAATATTCAAGTATGGCAAAATTATCAGATTTGCAAAGAGTAGCATCATACTTTTCAATCAAATAAGCAATTTCATAAGCACCCTTAAAAGCAACAAATTCTTCAATTTATTGAACATTATAGTAATTATAAACACCCTTAGCATACGAACGTACAATTCCATTATCACTAAACTCACATTGGTAGGGAAGGTGTTTCTTAGGGTTTTCAGAACAACAAGTAACATCATATATTTCACATAAATTCCAAGCATAGCATTGCAAATGACGAATTTGATCTAGTAAAATTTCCCTTTTTAAGATAAGCGGTGTCGCACATAACAAGCATGCTCATCTAAAGATTTGCCCTCAACTAAGCTAGTTGGAGTTTCAGCACGAGCACATAGGGATCAAAGATGATCCAGGTAAAAAGCTTTAGGAGTGTGATAGATTTTGAGTGGTTCTTCAACCATTGGTGTAGCAGGTACAACTTTTTTTGGTATTTTGCATTTCCTACCCATAACTAAAGATATAAAACAACTTAGAACAGCAAATAAAAATTACTTAGTGATAAAGCAAACAAGCACAAACGAGAATATTCACCCCACGCTATGACTCCCCGGCAACGGCGCCAGAAAAAGATCTTGATAACCCACAAGTATAGGGGATCAATTGTAGCCTCTTTCGATAAGTAAGAGTGTCGAACCCAACAAGGAGCTAATACAAATATCCCCTCAAGTTCTATTGACCACCGATACAACTCTACGCACGCTTAACGTTCGCTTTACCTAGAACAAGTATGAAACTGGAAGTACTTTGTAGGTGTTTATGGGTACGTTTGCATTAATATAAAGAGCACGTAAATAAAAACTAGGGGCTGTTTAGATAAAGACACAATAAAGTTAGTATAGCGAGTGTTGAAAAGTTGTGTGGAGTTGCGAAATTGTCCCTAAGCAATTGACTACTTTACTACACCGATAGCAAGTTTTATGTGGGAGAGGCCACTACTAGCATGTCATCCCTGACTTGGAATTCTATGCACTTATGATTGGAACTATTAGCAAGCATCCGCAACTACTAACGTTCATTAAGGTAAAACCCAACCATAGCATTAAGATATATTGGTCCCCTTCAATCCCGTATGCATCAATTTCTATGCTAGGTTGAAGCTTCTATCACTCTTGCCCTCCAATACATAGTCCTATCAACATACAACTAACCCTATGGTGTGATCCACGCGTGCTCATATTATGGGCACAAAGGACAGCAACATAACCACAAGCAAATTAAACCAATCATAGCAATTCACCAATTACCGATAGGACAACGAAAATCTACTCAGACATCATAGGATGGCAACACATCATTGGATAATAATATGAAGCATAAAGCACCATGTTCAAGTAGAGGGTACAGCGGGTTGCGGGAGAGTGGACTATTATAGATAGATGGGGGAAGGTGATGGAGATGTTGGTGAAGAGGACGGAGGTGTTGGTGTAGATTGCGGTGATGATGATGGCCCCCGGTGGCACTCCAACGCCACCGGAAGCGAGGGGGAGAGAGCCCCCCTTCTTCTTCTTCTTGCTTGACCTTCTCCCTAGATGGGAGAAGGGTTTCCCCTCTGGTCCATGGTCTCCATGGCGTGGCAGGGGCGAGAGCCCCTCCGAGATTGGATATGTCTCTCTGTCTCTCTCTGTTTCTGCGTTTCTGATTCTGCCCTTTCACCGTTTCTGTTATAACCGGAGATCCGTAACTCCGATTGGGCTGAATTTTGGACACTATCCGGAAATTAGCTTTCTTGCAGCGAAAGCATGGCTCCAACCGCCTTACGGGGTGGCCACGGGGGTCCAGGGTGCGCCTAACCCCCTGGGGCGCGCCCCCATACCTCGTGGCCCCCTCGGGCATCGTATCGCGTTGATTCTTTTTCCCAAAAATCACATATATTGCAAAAAAATCTCCGTCAGTTTTTATCCTGTTTGGAATCCGTTTGATATGGATTTTCTACGAAATAAAAAATATGCAACAAACGGGAACTGGCACTGGGCACTAGCTCAATATGTTAGTCCCAAAAATAGTATAAAAAGTTGCCAAAAGTATATGAAAGTTGTAGAATATTGGCATGGAACAATCAAAAATTATAGATACGACAGAGACGTATCAGCGGTCGACATCAGCGAGGGAGAAAACCCATAGTCGGTGCGTCCCAACCGCCCTTCTAGCTACAGCCCGACATCCCAGGTAGTAGTACATCTTCCTTTTGGATCCGGCTTGCTCCAGTGCCGCAGCTCCCCACGTAGCTCCATCTCCCTGTCGATCTTTCTCTACTTCTACCGGCTTCTATTTGTGATGAGTTTATGTCTCATGAACTAGTGCCAGTACTATTATTCTAATCACACTTCTTCAATATCTTTGCCATCAGGGATGCTCAGCTCGATTTTAGTGGAACTGCACAAAAGCATCGTATGATCCGAGGGTGCCAGCCGTCTTTCCTTAGACAGGTTCTACCTAACCAGGAAATTAAATACTGTTTAGGGTTTAGGGTTTAAGTCGTAGTGACCCCATTAGTAGTTTTTCTTTTGTACATGCTCTCACAACTTTTATCTTTAGTTGTGAAGTAAAAATTGGCTATGATCTATGAATCATTGAGATGCATCAGCATGCGTGTTAGTTTTCCTTTGTATTTGATGGAATGTTGTAATGGGGAAACCTTGGAGTAGGAATGAAAATGGAGTGGAAAGTTTCCGTTTTTCTGGAGAAAAAATGGAAACGGAGAGAAACCAACGTTTCGTTTCGTTGGATCGCGCCATCGAGCAAAACCAACGTTTAAATCACGTATGTCGCGTTCGTGTCTCACCATCCTCCACGGCTCCACCCCACACGGTCGTTCGGCATGCCACTGACCCCAAACCGAGTATACGATAACTTTCCCGCCTGCTTGCTGATGGATCATGCCATGGAGTACTAGCACTACTGGAAGAGATTGACGAGTTGGGGGAGGACAGCTAGCTGTAGCACAGACTCCCAAGAACTTTTTACGTGCATGTTGTGGCCGGCTATTGCGACCTTTGAACGCGGAGCAGTCACATGCATCGGGAAGCAGCGTGAGCGACGCTCTCTCGGCCAGTGCGCCACTTCAATGCCGGCGCTAGTGAGAGGTCGCGTCCGCTCTGGCCGGGCATGAATGCGGCATCGATCAAGCTTTCGGGCGAAGCACGCGGGTGATGAAGAGGGTTCAGGTTGGTCAGGAGCGGGCGTGGCGGCGGTCCGGACGCCCGCAAACAAGAGATGTTGTACGTTAATATTGCTGCGTATATAATTAACAACGTAAATAATGTGCCAGTTGGACAAATATGATTGACGATGGAGATGGAGATGGAATTTTACGTAAACATGGATATGCATGTCTATGTCTTTTTTTTTGCAGGAACAAATTTGTATTACTCACGTAGCCAGGCTACACTCGGAGTTACAAAGTTCAATAATGCCATAAGGGCCTGAACCTAGCCAAACAGCGATACGGCCACTAGTCCTACCATAATGAGCTAAAGTATGACTGACAATGTTATTATTTCGTCGAACATGAGCAATACAAGTATTTCGGAGTGCCATGAGCAATCTAATCTCACGCACCAAAAAACCAAACTGAGATCTATCAAGATCTTCATACCTAATCCTCACCATATTTGTAGCTTCAAGGCAGTCGGTCTCGATATTGATATTTGAAGGTTAGACTCCCCATGAAATTTATTATATTAATATAATTTACCGTAGAAATACGGTGTGTGGGTAAAAAAAATATTACTCCACTGCAATGTGAGTGAGAAACCCTCTTTGATGGCCATCAATTCTGCTTCCAGTGCGTTCGCGCAATAACACAAGCTTCTACATGAAGAGAAAATTATAGCACCCCCATGATCCCTTAGTATCATGCCCTGCAGCAGTTTCGTTCTCGGCAAGAAGGAACCATCCGTATTCAGTTTTACCCAGCCATCCTCGGATGCATGTCAATGTCTATGTGTGTGTGCGCGACGACTCTCGCGACCTGGAAGCGGGGGCGTGTTTTTGATCAAGTTTTCTTTCTTGGTACGTTAAAATATTGTCCGCCAGTTTTTGTTTCTTTTTTTCGGGAACGCGCGTATTCTATTTAAAACCACTGCTATGGAGAGATTTTTTTACTCCACTATATATATAGCCTCTTGTTTGATAGGGTTTCTCGCTTCTTGCTCTCTCGCCCTCTCCATATCAAAACAAGAGGACAATGTCCACTCTATCTCTCTCCTCACCGGTGGTCACAGATCCGGCCGAATCTCGTCCGCTGCGGGAGGTGAGGAGGTGCAGCGTTGATGTTGACGCCGTCGGCGATGGAGGAAGCCTATGCACACCGTCCTCTCGGAGCCAGCGCGGACGAAGGTCCTCCGCGCCCTTGTTCGCTGCTGTCGTGTGGGAAAATCCCGCACGCCTAAGCGACATCTCGCCCACCTGAGGTATAACTTCTTGTACTGGTCCAGCTCCCCAGGTTGCTGCATGCGGGTTTTCTTCTATGCGACTACTCCCCAGCTCCCCATGTATAGTAGCTAGGGTTCGTTGGCTGGTCCAACATCACCTACTATTATAGAGGAAATGCCACTCGAAAAGTTGTCCTGATTTATGCCTCGGTGGAGGTATACACGTTGTTTCGACAAAATGTACATGGTGGTTGTGCGGTCATTGTCCATATGCTCCTATTGTTGTTGTTAATCTAATACTATCAATGGTTAAATGAAGAAATGATTTTTTTCTCGGGTATCCTGGTTTAGTTCCCATCAAGATAATCATGATGCTTCTGTTTGTTGGTGTACTTTTCATTAAATCTTATTGACAATTGAGATATCATTGTTAATTTTATACCACTGCCAAAACAAAGTAACAACACTATATCCCTTTTTTATATTTTTGCAAACAGCGATGCGTATCTCCATACCCGGGCATGTCTTCCTCAATTTTAGTGGAAATGCACAAAATTGGATGGCCATTGTTGTTTTGCCTCACTGTCCTCTGTCACGTGGTTCTTCCTTCCTCGAGCTTAATTAATGAGAAGAAACAGACCACAGTGAGGATTTGTCGCACTTCATAGATTCCTCACCCAAAATTGATGCCAAATGGATGATGCATCACCACGATGACCTATCGATGCTCATGGTTGCGCCTCATGGTTGCGTCGGCTGGTGAAGCAGATCGATTTTCCACGAAAAACAAGCTGTCTTCCATCAGTGCTCTTTACTTTTTACCCACAAAAATGATATCCTTCATCAGTTCACCTTGGTTGTGTTGGAGACGCAGTCGTCTGTCATGTTGGTGCAATTTTATCACACAATTGGCTATGAACCAAATGTTTCCTCGAAGAAGGATCGATGTTGGTACTACGAGCATAAGTTTTGTATTGATTTCTAAACCTTCTCACAACTTTGTCTTTAGCTCCCCTGTAATTTTATTTGTCCAGTTATTAACTTTGATTAAAAAAATGGTGTGGACTAAAAACTCGGATGGACGTAGTAGCCATCCATTTTTATTTACTCAGCATATTAGATTTGACTGAAGTCAAACTTTGTAAAGTTTGACCAAGTTTAGGCCGAACACAACCAACCATAATTATTGAGAGAGGGCAAACTGTACGTACTCTCAAAGCTTTCCGATAATTGAAATTAAAATTCTTTATCTGTACACACTCTCACACGTTTCTGATAATTTGGCGCATGTGCGGTTGTTCAGTTAAGGGAGGATAGTGTACCGCACGTGAAGGACAGGAAGTGCGACCAGGACGTGTGGATCGTTAGTTCATCGGAAGTAGTAGTTTTCTTCACTGGTACGTAAAATAAAGAGTTTCGTTTCGTACTTACACAATTTAAAACGATTGTTATGGAGAGAATAAGAAAAACACTCTGTTATATATTAGTAGTATACATGAGTAATATATGGACGCAGCTTCATTGACTTAGTGCACCTGCCTTTGGGTGTATGACAAGTGGGCCCAAAATATGTGGCCCACCTGTCATACAGCCAAAGGTAGGTGTAGTTAAGGCACCGAAGCTCAGTCCGTAATACAGTATATATGTAGTACACTATATAATCTGGAGCCTCGGTAACATTCGCTAGGGTTTGCACTCTCCACACTCTCGCCGCACTACATATATATGCACGCTGGAGGCTCAACGTTCCTTTGCTAGAGTTTGCTATATTCACAATCTCTCACCCTCTTCACAGATCTAAACAAGACTGCATTGTGGCATCTGTCTCTCTCACCCCCCCCCCCCCCTCACAGCTGGCGAAGGAGGCGTCCGAATCCCGTCGCACCGGGAAGGGGAGGAGGTGCAGCGTTCACTCTATCGCCTTCGGCGAGGGAGGCAATCGACTGCCGGCTGCGCTTTTCTCTTTCACCCAACGCCTGTGCGGGAGGGCCACCAATCCCTTCTTCCTCGCTGTCGTACGTAGTGTGGGCAGATCTAGCCTCCAGCCGCACGCCTTGCTGAAAGCACAAGTGCTCCCTGGGTGATTTTGGTAATTAATGTCAACATATCTCTTGTTGGACTAACACTTTTACCTAGTATGTTTCATATAAGTTCAACAATAAAGTGGCATGGACTAAAGGATATGGAACCCCTTCAAGATGCTAAGGACAAAGGATTGGCTCAAGCTTCAAGCACAAGACTCTACATTTTATATTTTAGTGATCCAAGATCACATTGAGTCTATAGGAAAAGCCAATACTATCAAGGAGGGATGAGGTGTTGCTTAATGACTTGCTTGCTCAAAATGCTTAGTGATATGCTCCAAAGCCCTCAACTACTTTCTCACATCCACATATGACCTAAACCAAAAGTCTAACTCGGCCCTACCGATTCTTTCTATCCGGCACCACCGAGTTCAGATGTCATAGCCACTGCCACAAACCCTAGGCAAATCGATCTCACCGATAGGGATCTCGGTCTCACCGAGATGGGATTGAAATCTCTATGTGTATATCCATTACCAAAATCGGTCTAACCGAGTTTGAGTAATCGGTACTACCGAGATTACAATGCAAACTCTCTGGTTAGCTTGTTACCAAATCCGGTCCCACCAAGTTTGTGTAATCGGTCTCACCGAGTTTGCCCGGCCAACTCTCTGGTTAGCTTATTACTAAAATCGGTCTCACCGAGTTTGTGTAATCGGTATCACCGAGATTATGTTATGCCCTAACCCTAACCATAGCGGTCCTACCGAGTTGCATGTCGGTCCCACCGAAAATCCTAGCGGTCACTAAATTTGCTGAATCGGTCCGACCGAGTTTCTCAATTCGGTCCCACCGAGATTGGCATGTTGTGTGTAACGGTTAGATTTTGTGTGGACGCTATATATACCCCTCCACCCCCGCTTCATTCATGGAGAGAGCAATCAGAATGAACCTACACTTCCAATACACATTTTCTGAGAGAGAACCACCTACCCTTGTGTTGAGGCCAAGATATTCCATTCCTACCATATGAATCTTGATCTCTAGCCTTCCCCAAGTTGCTTTCCACTCAAATCTTCTTTCCACAAAATCCAAATCCTGTGAGAGAGAGTTGAGTGTTGGGGAGACTATCATTTGAAGCACAAGAGCAAGGAGTTCATCATCAACACATCATTTGTTACTTCTTGGAGAGTGGTGTCTCCTAGATTGGCTAGGTGTCACTTGGGAGCCTCCAACAAGATTGTGGAGTTGAACCAAGGAGTTTGTAAGGGCAAGGAGATCGCCTACTTCGTGAAGATCTACCGCTAGTGAGGCAAGTCCTTCGTGGGCGGCGGCCATGGTGGGATAGACAAGGTTGCTTCTTCATGGACCCTTCATGGGTGGAGCCCTCCGTGGACTCAAGCGCAACTGCTACCCTTCATGGGTTGAAGTCTCCATCAACGTGGATGTACGATAGCACCACCTATCGGAACCACGACAAAAACATCTGTGTCTCCAATTGCATTTGAATCCTCCAAACCCTTCCCTTTACATTCTTGCAAGTTGCATGCTTTATTTTCCGCTGCTCATATACTCTTTGCATGCTTGCTTGTTATGTATTGTGATTGTTAAACTTGTGCCAAAACTCCACTTGAACTTAAAGAAGTAAAAAACTGCAACTTTTGGTACTTAGTGTCTAATCACGCCCCCTCTAGACACCTCTTCTCGATCCTTTCACTTGCCACATCCCGACGACCCTAAGGTATAAGTTTCTTTGAAATCGTCATTGCTCTAGCTGCATGCAGATCTTTTTCGATTCTGTAGTGGAATCTAGGTCTTGGTTCAAAGAGGAAAGAAGGGGGCGGTGGGGTGGAGCATGAATCTAGGACGTGGTTCAATGAGGAAAGGCGGGAGGGAAAGTAGTATAGAGTAGCTATCCAGCCGCTTTGTTGGTCGAAAATGGAAAAAGGGGGTAACCCAGTACACACATCTGTAAGGAACTGAACTCTTTGTTGAAAAGGGAAAGAAACCGGGGGGTCGGTGGTTTGTGCAGGACTAGATTTGCTGCCCTCACATAGGAAAAAGTTTCAAAGAGAACAAATATGGGACCAACACAGATATGCTGCTTGCCTACATACTCTGCATCACCCATTTATACGTGTGGACGCACATGGTGCTGGCATGTCCTATGTCATGTGCCATACAACAATTTTGTTGTTGTTAATCGAAAAATGCTGCTTGAAAATTGAAGCAATGCCACAGTTAAAAGTAAATTACATTCTTAACGAATGTTGTTTTAAGAGAATGTCTCTGTTAATATGAATCAATGCAACTGTCGGTGTCAAAACCGGCGGATCTCGGGTAGGGGGTCCCGAACTGTGCGTCTAGGCGGATGGTAACAGGAGACAAGGGACACGATGTTTTTACCCAGGTCCGGGCCCTCTCGATGGAGGTAAAACCCTACTCACCGCTTGATAAATATTGATGATATGGGTAGTACAAGAGTAGATCTACCACGAGATCGTAGAGGCTAAACCCTAGAAGCTAGCCTATGGTATGATTGTTGTTCGTCCTACGGACTAAAACCCTCCGGTTTATATAGACACCGGAGAGGGTTAGGGTTACATAGAGTCGGTTAAAATGGGAGGAGATCTACATATCCGTATCGCCAAACTTGCCTTCCACGCCAAGGAAAGTCCCAACCCGACACGGGACGAAGTCTTCAATCTTGTATCTTCATAGTCCAGGAGTCCGCCATCCGGACACCCCCTAATCCAGGACTCCCTCAGTAGCCCCTGAACCAGGCTTCAATGACGAGTCCACAAGCAGATTGTCTTCGGTATTGCAAGGCGGGTTCCTCCTCCGAATACTTCATAGAAGATTTTGAACACAAGGATAATGTCCGGCTCTGCAAAATAAGTTCCACATACCACCATAGAGAGAATAATATTCACACAAATCCAATCTACTGACGTATTCCGCAGCGTGACATCACACCATGGCCAAGCCTTTATTCGAATCATTTTTACTGTCCCACCTCAGCGCACTTAGCGAGGCGGTTTCCTTGGCACGTCTTGTCGAAGCAGAGATCGTGTCCCCTTATTCCGGGATTCTCATCAATACGGGAGCGGGTAACCCAACCGTGCCATCAATTTACGGTGCTTGGGAGATAAGCGAGTTTTACTAGGCTAGTGGGGGCACGTAGTTTCGTCCGCCCATATAAGGGGATAAGGATCCACCTTTTCCATCTACACCTTCTTCCTCCTTTGCTTATCCATTTTTGCTTTTCGAGCTCCAGCCGCCCAAATCGCACATCCCACCTCTACCTTCTCCAGCCATGTCCGGAGCGGGAGGCAAGTGGATGGTCTCCTCCGTCACAGAGGGACACATCAAGAAGCTGAGGGAGGCCGGATACTTGTCTAACGACATCACGCACCAGCTCCCAAACAAGGGGCAGCTTACCCCCATCACCAGGCCCCATGAGAGGGTGGTGACTCACCCATTTCCTCCGCGGACTAGGTTTCCCACTTCACTCGTTTGTCCGGGGGCTCATGTTCTACTACGGCCTGGATTTCCATGATCTGGACCCGAACTTCGTCCTCAACATCTCGGCGTTTATCGTCGTGTGTGAGGCTTTCCTACGCATCAAGCCCCACTTCGGCTTATGGCTGAAGACCTTCAATGTCAAGCCGAAGGTAGTGGGCGGCCAGCAAGCGGAGTGCGGAGGCGCCATGGTGGGCAAGATGCCCAATGTTACATGGCTCGAGGGCTCCTTCGTGGAGACCATAAAGGGGTGGCAATCGGGGTGGTTCTACATCACCGAGCCGCGTGACCCTGAATGGGCAGCGGCCCGAATTCGATCTGGCTTCCCCACGGCTCACCTCCGGAAAGAGAAGGGCTGTCGTGGGGTAAGTCGGAAGAGCGGACCGGACTCCAAACCTGCGTCCAAGACCCGGTGAACAAAGAGGTTAAACTCGTCAACGTAGTCCAGGTCATGCTCATCCGCCGGATCCTCCCGTGTCAACGACGGGCTTTTAACTTATGTGAGTTCAACCCGGCCCAGCACCAAACTCTGACCAGGCTCTTTGTAACAACGCACGAGGATGCCTGGAAGGTGCTATTCAAAGGCGTCGAGGTCCCCCCTCCCATCACCGAGGATCGCGGATTCCGCGCGAAGCACCAAGCCAGCGTAGTAAGCTTATTTTACCCTTTACAGGATACTTGTTTTTCATAGTTTAACTCTGTGCGGGATCTAAGCTCCCGTTCCTTTGACAGGAATGGCAGAAGAAGACCGGATAGATCGACTGTTCGGCTCCTTTGCCCGAAGATCCAGCAGACGCTCACTTGACGGGGCTGCTGGTCCCGGCACCTTCGGTGGTGCCGGAGAAGATGGCCAATAAGACGGCCACGGTAACTCTAACGAGTTCCCGGCGCCCGGTGGTGCCGGATTCATCATCCGATGACTTCGAGGCGCACTCCTCCTCCGAAGACGAGGAGGAGGAAGAAGAAACCTTTCCCCCTCCAGCGGGGGGAGGAATGAAAAGGAAGGCCGCCCCAACTGGGGGGGCCGGAGGGTCCAAGAAGGGAAGGACCCTTCCTCCAGACTACTCCACCAACGCCGCATTTACGGCGAAGAGGAGTGGCCATCCGAGGCCAAGCCCCGCAAAATCGTAAGTATCCGGATACCATAATAACTCATGGTGTTCCTTTCTTTGCACGATATCTTCTCGACGCTGAATGTAATCATGCAGTCCGCCCGCGGCCCAGCTCGACGCTTCGTCGAGCGGATCCCTGGATTCTTCGGATGTGAATAGCCTTTCGCTTCGGACTGCTACCTCCCCTCGTCCTACGGATGATGCCGAGGTGGAGTGCCAAAAGGGTCCAAGCCAGGAGGGGGTGGTCCTGGAGGCGCCGCAAGGCAACCTCCCGGACTCCAGGCGCAAAGGGGATAAAATCCCGAAGGGCTCTAAAATCTGACCTGGGCGACGCCGCACTGTAACCTTCAACGGTTCGGGTGTCCGGCAGGCGACCCCCTACTAAGAAGGGCAAGCCTACGACGCCGGTGACCTCCGTCCAACCGGAGGCACCGGATAATCTGCTGGAGGTGCTTAACGGCGCCTCCATCGACGAGGAGCACCGCACTATTATGAGTGTGGTGATCCGTATGTTCGATCCGCCAAGAGCGGGCCGATCACATGTGCCAGCCTTCTAACGAGCTTTGAGGTATGTATTTAAGATATGTAAAAATATTACCGCATAGGCAGTAGCCCCGATGCTCAGTTTGGTGTTCGGAAAGAAAAGCCGGGCGAGGATCAAAAGATATACGCAGGAGTCTAACATAAGTATGTCAATATGGGAATGCAGGCACTGCTGACCTCTGCCGCAAGACCGGCGGAGGTCGATGCATTGAAGCAGAGCCTCGAGCAGTCTGAGAACGAGCTCGGCCTTGCCAAGAAGCAGCTCGAGGACAAGGAAGGTAAGTAGTACCTTATGTAAGTATAAAAAAGATGTGGTTACAAAAAATGACAGGACCAACGTGAGTATTACAGGGGCCACAACCTGTAGCGACCACGAAGGAAGCGCTGTCCAAGGTCAAGAAAATGCGGCCGTGGAGCGTACCAATGAGAAAAGCAGGAGGCGCGGGTGGCGGAGGTGTAGCAAGAGCTCCGGGCTCTCGTGGAAAAACACGAGTTTGGAGCTTGACTCAAAGACTCGAGTCTGAAGCTCGCCTCGGCGCTTGAGAGCGCCAAATCTGCCAAGGCCGAAGCCCAAAAAGCCCTCCAGGAAATTGAGGCGATGAAGAAGATAGCGGCGGGTAAGGCATTCTTCATGCAAAGCAAGCACGTGAAAGTGAATTACTTGTTACTTAGCCGAGTCCGGAGCTCTCCAGGAGCATTCGCAGATCTTCCCCGGAGTGTGTCCGACGCTACCGCATTCTACCAAGCCAAAGAGGGGAGCTCGACGGAGAAGGTGTTCTGGTCTCAAGATATCTTGAGGCCGGACACCCGTGCTTTTTGAGCGACCAAAGCAATTGGTCGAGTCGAGCTCCATAAGGTGGCGAACAGGCCATGAAGGGTCTCGTAGTCCGGTGTGGCACAGGGAAGCCACGCCTGGGAGCTACTTCGGGCTGGTAAGGCGGCTGGTGGATGCCTGTCCAAGGTTTGAAGTCATCAAGCGCTCCGTATGCATCGAAGGTGCCCGTAGGGCCCTTGCCCGTGCTAATGTACACTGGGGCAAGATGGACGCTGAGAAGCTTGTTACGGACGGACCACCGTCGGGCAAGGAGCATCGCAAGCCCGAGATGTATTATGAGGGTGTCTCGAAGGTGCCCGCCAGATAGCGGATGAGTGCTCCAAAGATGTAATTTTTGAGTAAACTCGCATTTGTGATCCTGTACGATGAAAAGTTGTTCATATGCGCTAACCAACGCTTTTGAATTTAAAATATTACCTTCTGTGCGGCCGTTTATTAAATTTGAGAGATGGCGAGTCGTCGGCTTCTACCCCCATGCCACGAGTGCTGGGGTGTTCGGGATAAACCTGAGCGCTCTTTTTCCCATTATTGGGTCCTTCGAGGGAGGCGCTCAACACAACAAACAAAGCAATCAGACTATAATGCTTGAACACTCTCACTTAGCCATAGAATTCTATAATTTTAAATTTTGGCGAAGCCCCTAGTATTCGGAAGACCGAGTTCGGGGCGCTATCCACGCCTAGGCCGGACAAAGCCAACTCCTCGCTCTAAGTGGCATAAGTCTTTAGGGACTCGAAAACCTCTCGGACAGCGACCAGCTCTCGCCCTATCATGACAAATCGGTTTTAGCTTTCTCCACCGAGGTGGTTAGCCCAGCTCAACCGGGCACAATCGAAGTGGTTCTCCCAAGCTACCTTAGCCGATATAACGGAACATAAGGTGCCAAAACATGGGAGCCGCAAACCCAACTATTGACCCAAGACATGATTCGGAGTCGATGCATATAATGCTATAAGTTCGGGGTGCCGCACTCATGAGAGTGTTCAGACTTCTCACACCATATTCTGGGGTACGTAAGCCCCTGGTGTATTGGCCGTACCAAAGTGTACGATTGCATAATGTCATAACTGAACATATTTTTATAAAAAAAAGGAATGCAATAATAGACAAAAGGTATGTATTGTTTATTCGAAAAGTCTGTGGTAAAAGCAGAACGATACAAATAGTGCGATAAGCAAGAGATAGGACTATTTAACATGTCCCCCTCCAGGGGCGAGCTGCGGTATGATATGTGAAACAAGTATACTGCTCATTATAGAGACCACCTGGACACTCGACGTAGCTTTCTACCTCCCTGGCTGTTGCATCGTGTGTTCGGCGATTGTCTTCGGACAGGCCTTCCGTGAGAGTGGAGTCCCGAAAGTAAGAAAAGAATGACAAAATTGGGAGCCCCTAGTGCGGTTGAGCCGCATTTTGGGCATGCCGTGGTCGTGCCCCTCCCCCTATGCCCATGGTATTTCCAGAGCGTAGTTATGTACGCGTAGAACTGGTTTCGCAGTTTTGCGAGGGCTGGGGTTGGGGCCGCACTGCTACGCGTGCTTGGAACGTGCCAGGCGGTCTTGTTGTAGGTTACTCCGGGCGCGCTTGATGGTGTCTGGACGTTTAATTGCCGGACTTGAGAATTGCCTTGAAAGGCTGCTTTGTACTTCCGCCGCGAGGGCCGCCGTATGCTCCTCCGTTCGGAGAGAGCGTTCGGTGTTTCCATTGACCGTAATGACTCCTCGAGGGCCTGGCATCTTGAGCTTGCGGTATGCGTAGTGCGGCACCGCATTGAACTTTGCAAATGCGGTTCGTCCGAGCAGTGCGTGATAGCCACCGCGGAACGGGACTATGTCAAAGATTAACTCCTCGCTTCAGAAATTATCCGGGGATCCGAAGACCACCTCAAGTGTAACTGAGCCTGTACAGTTTGCCTATACACCTGGTATGACGCCTTTAAAGGTCGTCTTTGTGGGTTTAATCCTTGAGGATCTATGCCCATTTTTCACATCAGATCCGATAAAGCGAGGTTCAGCTTCTTTGCCGCCGTCCATAAGGACTCTAGTGAGGTGAAATCCGTCAATGATTGGGTCTAGAACGAATGCGGTGAATCCGCCATGGCGGATGCTAGTGGGGTGGTCCCTTCGATCAAAAGTGATCGGGCAGGAGGACCATGGGTTGAACTTTGGGGCGACTGGCTCCAACGCATATATGTCGCTGAGTGCACTCTTCCGCTCCCTTTTGGGTATGTGGGTTGCGTATATCATGTTCACCATTTGCACGTGTGGGGGAAGCCCTTCTGTCCCCTATTGTTCAGCGGCCAGGGATCCTCCTCGTCATCGCTATGCAGCCCCTTGTCATTGTTTTCAGCGTTTAACTTGCCTGCCAGCTTGAACACCCAACAATCCCTATTGGTGTGGTTGGCTGGTTTTTCGAGGGTGTCGTGTATCCGCACGGCGATCGAGTATTCGCTCCAAATTGACGGGCCTAGAGTATTTCTTTTGAATGGCTTTTTCACGACCGGTTTAGAGCATCTGAATCCGGCATTAATCGCCGTATCCTCGGCATTGTCGCCGTTAATGCGGCGCTTTTGCTTGTTGCGACGCGACCGCCAATGTTGTCCTTGGTATCCGAATTACCAGGCTCTTGGTCATGTTATTACTACGAGCTAGTCAGTTGTCTTCTCAGCAAAAGCGGGTCATGAGTGTTGTGAGGGCTGCCATGGATTTCGGCATTTCCTGTCCTAGGTGCCGGGCCAGCCACTCGTCACGGATGTTATGCTTGAAGGCTGCAAGGGCCTCTGCATCCGGACAGTCGACTATTTGATTTTTCTTGGTTAGGAACCATGTCCAGAATTGTCTGGCCGATTCCTCTGGCTGCTGAATATGTGGCTTAGGTCATCGGCGTCTGGTGGTCGCACGTAGGTGCCCTAGAAGTTGTCGAGGAATGCGGCTTCCAGGTCCTCCCAACAACCAATTGATTCTGCTGGCAAGCTGTTAAGCCAATGTCGAGCTGGTCCTTTAAGCTTGAGTGGGAGGTATTTGATGGCGTGTAGATCATCGCCGCGGGCCATGTGGATATGAAGGAGATAATCCTCGATCCATACCGCCGGATCTGTTGTGACATCGTATGATTCGATGTTTACAGGTTTCAAACCCTCGGGGATTTGATGATCCATTACTTCATCTGTGAAGCATAGTGGGTGTCTTGGCGCCTCAGATTGGGCTATATCACGGCGTAGCTCAAATGAGCTTTGTCTCAGTGTTCGGCCCGGCCGGATTTACCATATCCGCATGAAGGTTATCGTCACACGTGTCGTAGGCGCCCACGCCGGTCCATAGATCGATCTTGTTTGCCTTCCCCTGTCCACCAATAAATCTCTCAGGTCTGGCTCATATCCCCGTGCCTTGGTATTCTTTGAGCGACGCTGGTGCGGCTTGAGTGGAGGGCCGAGAGGCCTCTCTGTCATGTGCCACGAGGTGGCCGGTCGGCCGCATCATGCGCTGGTGATGTAGGTCTAGGTTCTTCCTCCTCTAATCGGGGTAGCAGCCTGCGTTTTGGGTAGCTCTTGGAGGGGCGTTCGAGTTCGTACTCTTCATCCGCAAGGACATAAGTCCATCTGTCGACTAGCAAGTCTTGGTCAGCTCTAAACTGTTGTTGTTTTTTCTTGAGGCTGCTCGCCATGGCCATAAGCCTGTGTTTGAAACGCTCTTGTTCGACGGGATCCTCAGGCACGACAAATTCGTCGTCGTCGAGGCTTGCCTCGTCTTCAGAGGGAGGCATGTAATTATCGACCTCTACCTCTCTGTCTGCTGCTCTCTCATGAGGGTTGGCTTCTCCATCCTCCTACTGAATCCTGCGGAGGGGTTGTCTTCGACCTTTGTCCGGTGTTATTATCTCCCGTGCCGTAATCGCTGCTTTTGCTGTGGCGGGATTTAGAGCGGCGCCCGACGCCGCGCTTAGGCTGTTTCTTGGAGGGGTCATCCTCTGTTGTTCCATCGCCGTTCCCTTCTTTTGGGGTGTCCACCATGTATATGTCATACGACGAGGTGGCCTTCCAATGCCCTGTAGGCGCTGGTTCTTGGTCATCTTCTGCATCGGCGTCCATACCGTCGATGTCTTCGGAGTCGAAGTCGAGCATGTCGGTTAAATCATCGACAGTGGCTACGAAGTGGGTGGTGGGTGGGCTTTGAATTTCTTCGTCGTCCGCATCCCAACCTTGTCGACCATAGTCCGCCAGGCTCTCTTGATAAAGAGAGAAACTTTAGTGAATTCAGAATGTCACCGAAATGAGAGTGCTGAAAGATGTCCGCGGCAGTGAACTCCATGATCGGCGCCCAATCGGATTCGATTGGCAGGGGCGCGGAAGGTTCGGAGTCCGGAGAGGAGTCTGGCACCTTGGAGTCACGAGCTTCACAAAGGACAGGTATGGTGTTCGGCTCGATCACCATAGAGATTGCAGCCCCCGAGGTGATGTCCAGCCACCCGTCCTTGATTGGCGCAGTCGGCTTCGAGCTAAGGGTCGGAGCGGACACTGGTGCGGCCTCCGAGGCATCGCTCGTGGCGTAGCTAGATCATGCCCATCGTGATAAAGGCGGGCGCTGGCTGTGGCTCGAACCCGTCGAAGATCAAGTCTCCGCGACGTCGGCCGTGTAGTTCAAACTTCAAATCGACACGATGGCGTGGGCGTAGCTTCGATCTGCTCCCGATGGCTGCTTAATTGCCCGCAGTGCAAAGCCGCCGAGTACAAAGATCTGTCCGGGGAGAAAAGTCTCGCCCTGGACCGCATCGTTGTTGACGATAGAAGGAGCCATCGGGCCTAAAGATGACGACACAGAGGAACTCTCAATGAAAGCACCAATGTCGGTGTCAAAACCGGCGGATCTCGGGTAGGGGGTCCCGAACTGTGCGTCTAGGCGGATGGTAACAGGAGACAAGGGACACGATGTTTTTACCCAGGTTCGGGACCTCTCGATGGAGGTAAAACCCTACTCCTGCTTGATTAATATTGATCATATGGGTAGTAAAAGAGTAGATCTACCACGAGATCAGAGAGGCTAAACCCTAGAAGCTATCCTATGGTATGATTGTTGTTCGTCCTACGGACTAAAACCCTCCGGTTTATATAGACATCGGAGAGGGTTAGGGTTACATAGAGTCGGTTACAATGGGAGGAGATCTACATATCCATATCGCCAAGCTTGCCTTCCACACCAAGGAAAGTCCCATCCGGACACGGGACGAAGTCTTCAATCTTGTATCTTCATAGTCCAGGAGTCCGGCCAAAGGTCATAGTCCGGCCATCCGGACACCCCCTAATCCAGGACTCCCTCAGCAACCATTTTAGAAATGATACTGTCCTACTTTGTTTTCCATCAAGATAAGTTAGATGCATCTTTTTGTCGCCGTTTGTTTCATCGTCCTTTATTGGCCAGTAATTGTTTCCTTTTTTGTCTCTATTAAAACAGGGATATCAATTCAACTTGCTGCCTAGCAAACTTAAACATCACACCGGCGACTTTGCTTGATTTTAGTGTAACTGCACAAAACGAGATTGGATTTCCTATTCGTGTTGACAGATTCGTAGGTGATCTTGTGTGCGTCATGACAGGTTGGTACTTGCCTTCATCCACATGATCGTGCAGTGTGTTTTGAGTTGTTGTGCTACTTGTATTGGTACTGTTTTAAATAATTGTTGAATTGAAGCTATTGTATTGCTCTCTTTTCCCATTAAGTAGTGAACAAAAATGGTACCAACCCAGACATGATGCTTGTTGCTTTGTTACAACAAACTCTGCATCACCCCCTTTATAAGTAGATGGAAGCACATGGTGTTGTTACGCCCACTCTCCCTGGAACTATTTATGCTTTTTCTTAATCTAATGCTGATGGTAATATTAAACAATGCCACTCTCAGAATTAACTATTGAACTGTTTTTAAGAGAATTTCTCTTTTAATATGAATCAATGCAACCGTTTTAGAAATGCTACTGTCCTATACATTGTTTTCCATCAAGACAAGGTAGATGCTTCCTTTTGTGGTCGCATGTTTCATCCACCTTTACTGGCAGTAATTGTTTCCTTTTTTGCCTCTGTTAAATCAGTGATATCTATTCAACTTGTTGCTATAGCAAACTTAAATGTCACATCGACGAGTTTGCTTGATTTCAGTGCAACTGCACAAAACGAGATTGGATTTCCTATTTGTGTTGGCAGATTCTTACGTGATCTTGTGTGCGTCATGACAGGTTGGTACTTGCCTTCATCCACATGATCGTGCAGTGTGTTTTGAGATGTTGTGCTACTTGTATTGGTACTGTTTTAAATAAGTGTTGAATTGAATATATTGTATTGCTGTCTTTTCCCATTAAGTAGTGAACAAAAATGGGACCAACCTAGACATGATGCTTGTTGCTTTATTACAACAAACTCTACATCACCCCCTTTATAAGTAGATGGAAGCACATGTTGTTGTCGCGCCCACTCTCCCCTAGAACTGTTTATGCTTTTTGTTAATCTAATGCCACTGGTAAAATTAAGCAATGCCACTCTCATAATTAACTACTGAATCTTAGTTCAAAACTGCAACACTTGTTAGGGATTGGAGGGATTACCATTTTTGTGGCCGCATGTTTCATCCTCCTTTATTGGCCGGTAATTTCTTCCTTTTTTGCCTCTGTTAAAATAGGGATATCTATTCAAATTTTTGCTATTGTAACATTTTGCTTCGCTTAATTTTGGTGGAACTGCACAAAATGAGACCAGATTTCCATATATGTGTTGAGATCTCTCTCAGGTCTTCCTCATGAGTTGTTTCAAATCTTGGTCCTGAAAGTTCAGTACCGACTTTCCTCATAATTAACTACTGAATCTTAGTTCAAAATTGAAACACTTGTTAGGGATCGGCAGGAGTACCATTTCTGTTAGGGATCGGCCGGAGTACATGTTTAAGAAATGAATTGTACAGATAATGTCTCTGTTATTATATATCAGTTACAGTGCTCTACAAATGGTACTATCCTGCTTTGTAGTTCTTTCTACATGTTTAACCAAGGTATTGTTAAGATAATGTCTCTGTTAAAATGAATCAGCCGCATTGTTTTAGGAATGATACTTTTCTGCTTTGTCGTTCTTTATACATGTTGAAACAAGGCATTGTTAAGATAATGCCTCAGTTAATATGAATGAATCACGCTGATTGAGAATTGCTACTCTCCTGCTTTGTTTCCCATTAAGATAAGGTAGATCAATAGATATTTTTCTTCTGGGAGTACAAGTCATCAACCGTTATTTCTGAGTAATTTTTCCCTTATACCTATTGTTGCTTACAGGGATATCATAATTAAAGCTCGGTTTTATTCTGACTTTGATTTTAGTTGAACTGCACAAAAGGAGCCAATGTGTCTAAGGCAAACTGCTGCATTAGTGGGTCCAGTTGGTCTTACCACTTTGCAGAAAGAAGCAGTCACTGTTTGTGCTACATTACACAAGGAATGATCGAGAATCTTTACAGAGTATTAGTAGACGCTGGTGACATGACTAGTCTGCAGAAAGCATAGGAAACTCTACAACACGTGGAGTGCACTGGGCAAAAAGTGCCCAAACAAGTGCAAGAAGCCAGGACAGGATTCCAAATCTGTCAATGTCATTCTAAGCAACAATGATGGGGCATCTAGGTATGGTAATCTGTTTACCGTACTTTCAGTTTGTTAGTCCATCGATTGGTGGGTTGACACTGGGGCCAATATTCATGTGTGTGCTGCTGTGTCTTTGTTTTCTTGCAGCATATAAATACAATATCCACATGGATGATCAGCTTCATTTTAGTGGAACTGCACAAAATGTCCCGATGGTTTGTGTCCTCCATAATACTTCATCATGCACAATACATCGAATGGTTCTCTAATCATTCGTCGTCACCTTGAGCCACCAGACTATATGTTTGAATGGTGTTGCCATCATCGGTCATTAAGAAGGGTAAGAAGAAAGACAAAAAGAGAGATGGATGCTTTACTTGTGGTTCGGAGGAACACTGGGCAAACAAGTACCAGGAAGCCAGGACATGACTCCAAATCTGCCAATGTCACTCTAAGCAACAATGATGAGGCATCTGTGTATGGTAATCTGTTTACCGTACTTTCATTTTGTTAGTCCATCGATTGGTCGGTTGACACTAGGGCCAATATTCATGTGTGTGTTGATGTGTCTTTGTTTTCTGGCAGCATATAAATACGAAATCCACAGGGGTGGTCAGCTTGATTTTAGTGGAACTGCACAAAATTTTAGATGGTTCGTGTCCTCAATAATACTTCATCATGCACAATACATCGAATGGTTCTCTAATCATTCATCATCACCTTGAGCCACCGGACTATCAGATGACAAACTGATGACAAATCCTGCCCATTCCACAATCATAGGCATTACATATTTTGAATGGGAAAAGCTTGTAAAAGTTGACATTAGTTTAATATATTGGAATTGGAAAACCTTGTCAATTTTTGCTCATTGATGTTAGCCAGAAGACATGCATTTGACATTTTTGAGTGGGACGCCCTTTGCTGTGAGCAACATCGATCATTTTTTTCCTATTCCTGTCTTCGCCTGAGTAAATATTTACTCTTTGAGATGCATAGTCACATGAATGTTGACTTATGTAAGGTATTTTAAGAGTTTGTTCTGAATGTTTTCTATGTAATGCCAGGCCTTGTGAGTTTGATTGCAAAGTTGAGCTTGGAATGATGTGGCATGTGGCATCACGAGCTGTTCACGGTGCCTCCTGAGAATAATGCTTCATATTGTTTTGCATGTTGATCTAATGCCCGTGATTTGCATGTTAAGAAGATCATCCTCTTCTGTTGTTTATGTGCTTAAGAATTTCATTGTCTTATGTTTCATTCATAGCCTATACGACAACTCGGGTAGGTTAGAGGTGAAACCATATGATCTTCCGACAAACTCATCATCTTAGGCCGTGATTGGATCATCGTTTTCCAACCAAAACCGCTTGTAAAATTAACGCTTGTAAATAAAAGCAGATGGTCTTAGGCGAAGCGCTTGGTTGGTCGATTTCGACTAGTAAAATATACTCTGGTCTCTCAATTTACACGCGTAACCCGCCGGTTTTACTTACAGACCTCGGGCCCTCGATTTCATTACGCTTGTATTTTATGCGTTGTTTCTGATGACTAGTAAATTACACTTGTATCTCAATACAGGTGTGAAATAAACCAGAGCTCCCAAGCGCGGCCTTACCGTTTCATACCGTCTCAGTCTCTCGAAGGTGCTCATAGGTGTCCGATGATCCTGGCTTCCTTAATGAGCAGCGGACGCTGTATCAGACCATTCATAGGGCCCGCGAGGCCCTCTCCATCGTCCTTCGAGTTGTTGCGCTCGCCGTGGCGCCGAGCATTGTCAACATGGTCAACGAACATGAGGATTCAAGAGATGACATTATTTTGACTGGATGACAGTAGGGACCCACTAGGGCCATAGCCGTACATACGCAAGTGCCTCTATTTTTTTTTCTTCCTCCTGGTTTCCTGACATCACGGTCCCACACCATTGTCAACCTATGTGGTCAATAAACGAGAGAATTGCACAAGGAACGGCCAACAGCTCGGACCAAGAAGCTCGAGTAGTATTTGCGTTTTTGAGGGGTGAGCACTACAGAGTTTCTCTTGAGCGATGTTTTTCTTGTTGTTCAAAGGAGCCCAGGCCAGATATTAATTTTTTTCAAGCTGAAAATGGCTAGCCCAGCTATACTTTTTTTTAGGAATACACAGGCAAGGCAACTTGTTATTCTCCGCCCTGCTGGGCAGCAAATCTTTCCTAGGAGGGATGCATTAGGCTTAATAGGAAAATGGGCTTTAAGAAATATTAAATGGGATGTAATTATAAATACTGGGCAGTAACTATAAAAAAATGCACCAAACACGTAATTAGTTTATAAAATATTATTTTTGGAATTTGAAAATTTTAATTTCATTAATTATTGTGTGCGCAATGTTTCGTTGGATTTTTACGTAATCCAAATTTATATTGAAATTGTATTTAATCTGACTAGAAATTTCGGGATAATTTTTTTTGTATTCCATCAAAATGTGGGAATTTTTTTTTGAATTCTATTTTGAATGGTTGGTTGAAATGATTAATCATTGTCCTCGCTAGAAAATGGGTTGTACTCCTAACAAACTGTAAATGGGTTGTAGTAAATTCCATTAGAATTCAAAAATGGGTTGTACATTCTTACAGATCGCAAATGGGATATAAGTTCTCTGCCACAAACTTGTTGGCCTACTAAGTTGTTGCGTCCCCTAAAAAAGTAAGTTGATGCGTATGCAAGGCTTTGTCAAGTTATAGTCAACACACGGTTCTAGCAGTAGTGGCCGTTGGATGTCCATCCAACGGATGTCGTGCTTCTTCTTCAGTCTCGGAAATTCTAGTTGCCGCCCAAAAAATGATTCCTCCCCCTGACATCTGGGGCGCACCATTTTGGAGGCTGACCTATGGGCCTACTAAGTTGATGCGTACCAAGGGCTTTGTCAACTTAGTCACTATAAACGATTCTAGCTGCAGTGACCGTATGATCTCCATTCAACGACCGTCGTGCTTCTTCAACCTATGGTCTTCTTGCTCCAGCTGCCCAAAGCAGCACCATCGTCACCGCTTCCTTCCTCCCGTGGCCGGTGTCTTTGCCGCAGAGGCCTCACCGCCCCTACTACTCCCACCGCTGGCCAGCCATCCCTCTACTCACCCACACCCCTGTTATTCTCATGCGACGAAGCCTCACACCGCAGCCGAACCAGTGAACCCTCATAATCCTCTACGCGTGGGCATCCACTGCCGCGTCTTCCCTGGCTCCTCATCGTCCCATTCCTAGGCCTCTCCATCGTCCACCGCCCTGGTGCTCTCGGTGCGGCATGGTCAACAAGGTCAACGAACGACATCCATCGGACATGGAATGCACGTGGAGAGGCTGCCAGCTGGGTCCACGGCCGCACACAAGGAAATGCCTCCTTGTCACGCGCAAAATAATGATTCCTCCACCTGACATCTGGGACCAACTGAAAGGGCCTCTGTATTTCGTGAAAAAAACATTCCCGCTACTGACAGCTCGGACGCACTAGCTATATCTTCGCACGCAAGGAAATGCTTCCTTATTACGCACAAAAAATGAATACCCCCTGCTAGCTGGAACCCACCATATGGGAGGCTGACTTGTGGGCCTACTAAGATGACGGGGACGGAGGGCTTTGTCAACTTAGTAAATATGAACAATTCTAGCTCCAGTAACCATACGATGTCCATCCAATGGCCGTAGTGCTTCTTCATCCTCTAGTCTTCTTGCTCCAGCCGCCCAAACAAGCGTCGGCCGTGCCGCCTGCTCCTTCCTCCTGTGCCCGGCTATGCTGCCACCGCTGGCCATGCCATCCCTCTATACTCACCCACGCCTCCTGTTATTCTCCGGCCACGGCAGCCTCACACCCACGTACTCCCTCCGCATGGCCATCCACTGCCGCGTCTTCCCCAGCTCCGCGTCGTCCTCTTCATAGGCCTCGCCGTCGTCCATCGCCCATGTGCTCTTGGCGCGGCGTGGTCAATGTGGTCAACAAACGACTTCCATCTGAAGAGTACTGTACATGGAGAGGCTGACAGCTGGGTCCATGGCTGCAGCAAGGAAATGCCTCCTTATTACTCGCAAAATAATGATTCCTCCGCCTAACAGCGGAGACCCACCGGACGGGCCACCGTATTTCGCGAAAAAAAAATATTTCCCCTGACTGCTGGGACCCAGCAGCTACATCTTTGCACGCAAGGAAGTGCGTCCATATTACAGGCAAAAAAATGATTCGCCCCTGACTGCTGGGACCCACCAGCTACATCTTCGCACGCAACGAAATGCCTGACAGTCGGGACCCACCCGGTCAAAGCGTACGTAGCATTGTCATTCTGGTCGCGAACTTGTACGTACATACTGGTCGATCGGTCTGTTTGCAGGCTGCAGCGATGAACCGTGGCCGTGTAAGGAAGGGCACGTGTGGTAGTAGAGGCACACACGTGTGGTAGTAGAGGCGCGCATGTGTGGTAGTAGAGGTGCGCACGTAGCATGCACACGTACGTACAACGGCCAGGGTGCAAGAAAGTAAATACGGCCACGTATGTACATACAGGCGGGGTCTCGAACGCCTACTCGCGCATACAGGGCTCGTGTACATGCCTGTGGCTGGGTCGGAACAGAGAAACTGCGTCGTCGTCGTGTTCATGGGGAGGCAAAAAATGCGTCGTGTTCATCGGGAGGCAATGGAACGTGTGCTGTTCATCGGGAGCCAACCGGATTGGACGGAACAGCCGATGAAAACGAGGCCTGGCGTACCGCAGAACGAAGGAAACGGCCTTGTGTTCGATCGGCCACGGTGGAAACGGGATCCTGTTCATCGGGAGGGGTCTGGCATACCACAAAACGGAGGAAACGGACCTCCTACGGTCGAAACAGGGTCCTGTTGATCGGGAGGGGTGTGGCGTACCGCAAAATGGAGGAAACAGACTTGTATTGGAGCGCTACGGTCGAAACGGGGGTCCTATTCATCGGGAGGGGTGTGGCGTACCACAAAACGGGACTCCACGGGATACTGTTCATCTCCACCATCGACCTCCTCCAGCCTCCACAAAGCTATCGCTCATCCACCGTCGACCTCCTCCACCTCCACTGTGGATCGCTCATCCACGGGCTCCTGTTCATCCAGCCTCCACCGCGCGCTCCTCCACCAGCTACTATTCAACCAGCCCTCTCTCTACGGGTCCTGTTCAACCACCCCTCCACGGGCTACTGTTCATCCAGCCCTCCACCGGCTCTTGCTCAACCAGCCCTCCACCGGCCATCGCTCACCAGCCCTCCACGGGTCCTGTTCATCTAGCCCTCCATGGGGTCCTGTTCATCCACCGCTCGATCGATCCGGCATCGCTCATCCAAATGAACGGCCTCTACTACCACGGGTTCCTGTTCATCCAACTCCCACCGGGAATTGTTCATCCAGAGGCAGCATCAATCGGCTTCAGTTAGCAGCAGTAACGAAGGAATCGCTCGATCGGGTTCAGTTAATAGCCATCGATCGATCGCTCGGGTTTAGTAACGCGTAGCCTGCAGTGCAATCGCTCGGGTTCAGGTAGAGCCCAACGCCTCGCTCGGGTTCAGTTAGAGCGCAACGCCTCGCACACACGCGCATATGTACGAGAGAAACGTGCATCGCTCGGCCCCCGACCAGCCACCATAACCAGGAACTCCTTGATATTTTCATCGCCCTCGCTTCTACAATGGTTTTTTCTATCATGGACAGCCCAAAGAATGTCATGCAGCTGCGTCTCCGGCCCGCCTAGGACAAAAATCCCATTTTCTGTCATGATTTTCTGTCATAGAAGTAGGAGCCCTCCACATCTATGATGACACCGGGTTTTGTCACAATTATCGTCACAGAAGTGTCATAAGTATGACAGGAAAAAAATTCGTTTGACCCAAAATGTCACGGATGTGTCTTTTTTTTGTAGTGTCTGGCTAGTCATGGTCTTCTAGATCTGTACTTTGATCCTTCAAAGAACTGGCCCCTTGGGCTTGGTCTGATCTTTGGTGCTGTAATCTTGTCCTTAGGCCTGTGCACAGTCTGGGCAATGGACCGAGGGTTTATTGCACCGACACTCGATGACCCACAAGTATAGGGGATCAATTGTAGTCCTTTCGATAAGTAAGAGTGTCGAAACCAGAGAGTAGTAGAAGGAAATGACAAGCGGTTTTCAGCAAGGTAATGCAAGCACTGAAATTGTCGGTTACAAGTAGTTTGATAGTAAGATAATTTGTAACATGCAAGTAATGGTAACGGTAAATAAAGTGCAGCAAGGTAGCCCAATCCTTTTTTTAGCAAAGGACAAGCCAAAATGATCTCTTATAATAAGCAAAGCGTTCTTGAGGGCACATGGGAATTTCATCTAGTCACTTTCATCATGTTTGTTTGATTAGCGTTCGCCACTTTGATAATTTGATACATGGGTAGACCGGTGCTTGGGTGCTATTCTTACTTGAATAAGCCTGCAAGTATGAAAGAAGAATTATGATGACAATCTAACCATAGCATTAAACATATAGATCCAAATCAGCCCCTTATGAAATAGTGCTTCAACTAGGGTTCTAGCTTCAGCCGCCCAAAAAATGATTCCTCCCCCTGACATCTGGGGCGCACCATTTTGGAGGCTGACCTGTGGGCCTACTAAGTTGATGCGTACCAAGGGCTTTGTCAACTTAGTCACTATAAACGATTCTAGCTGCAGTGACCGTATGATCTCCATTCAACGACCGTCGTGCTTCTTCAACCTATGGTCTTCTTGCTCCAATGCCCAAGCAAAGACCAGTCGTGTCTTTGCTCCTTCCTCCCTGTGGCCAGGTCTTTGCCGCAGAGGCCTCACCGCCCCCTACTACTCCCACCGCTGGCCAGCCATCCCTCTACTCACCCACACCCCCTGTTATTCTGCGGCGACGGAAGCCTCACACCGCAGCCGAACCAGTGAACCCTCATAATCCTCTACGCGTGGGCATCCACTACCGCGTCTTCCCTGGCTCCTCATCGTCCGATTCCTAGGCCTCGCCATCGTCCACCGCCCTGGTGCTCTCGGTGCAGCATGGTCAACAAGGTCAACGAACGACATCCATCGGACATGGACTGCACATGGAGAGGCTGCCAGCTGGGTCCACGGCCGCACACAAGGAAATGCCTCCTTGTCACGCGCAAAATAATGATTCCTCCACCTGACATCTGGGACCAATTGAAAGGGCCTCTGTATTTCGCGAAAAAAACATTCCCGCTACTGACAGCTCGGACGCACTAGCTATATCTTCGCACGCAAGGAAATGCTTCCTTATTACGCACAAAAAATGAATACCCCCCTGCTAGCTGGAACCCACCATATGGGAGGTGACTTGTGGGACTACTAAGATGACGGGGACGGAGGGCTTTGTCAACTTAGTAAATATGAACAATTCTAGCTCCAGTAACCATACGATGTCCATCCAATGGCCGTAGTGCTTCTTCATCCTCTAGTCTTCTTGCTCCAGCCGCCCAAACAAGCGTCGGCCGTGTCACCGCTTCCTTCCTCCCTGCGTCTGGCTATGCCGCCACCACCGCTGGCCATGCCATCCCTCTATACTCACCCACGCCTCATGTTATTCTCCGGCCACGGCAGCCTCACACCCACGTACTCCCCTCCGCATGGGCATCCACTGCCGCGTCTTCCCCAGCTCCGCGTCGTCCTCTTCATAGGCCTCGTCGTCGTCCATCGCCCATGTGCCCTTGGCGCGGCGTGGTCAATGTGGTCAACAAACGACTTCCATCTGAAGAGTACTGTACATGGAGAGGCTGACAGCTGGGTCCATGGCCGCAGCAAGGAAATGCCTCCTTATTACTCGCAAAATAATGATTCCTCCGCCTAACAGCGGAGACCCACCGGACGGGCCACCGTATTTCGCGAAAAAAAATATTTCCCCGATCACCGGGACCCAAAGAGCTACATCTTTGCACGCAAGGAAGTGCGTCCATATTACAGCAAAAATGATTCGCCGATCACCGGGACCCACCAGCTACATCTTCGCGACGCAACGAAATGCTCGACAGGGACCCACCCGGTCAAAGCGTACGTAGCATTGTCATTCTGGTCGCGAACTTGTACGTACATACTGGTCGATCGGTCTGTTTGCAGGCTGCAGCGATGAACCGTGGCCGTGTAAGGAAGGGCACGTGTGGTAGTAGAGGCACACACGTGTGGTAGTAGAGGCGCGCATGTGTGGTAGTAGAGGTGCGCACGTAGCATGCACACGTACGTACAACGGCCAGGGTGCAAGAAAGTAAATAAGGCCACGTATGTACATACGGGCGGGGTCTCGAACGCCTACTCGGGCATACAGGGCTCGTGTACATGCCTGTGGATGGGTCGGAACGGAGAAACTGCATCGTCGTCGTGTTCATGGGGAGGCAACGAAATGCGTCGTGTTCATCGGGAGTCAATGGAACGTGTGCTGTTCATCGGGAGCCAACCGGATTGGACGGAACAGCCGATGAAAACGAGGCCTGGCGTACCGCAGAACGGAGGAAACGGCCTTGTGTTCGATCGGCCACGGTGGAAACGGGATCCTGTTCATCGGGAGGGGTCTGGCGTACCGCAAAACGGAGGAAACGGACCTCCTACGGTCGAAACGGGGTCCTGTTGATCGGGAGGGGTGTGGCGTACCGCAAAATGGAGGAAACGGACTTGTATTGGAGCGCTACGGTAGAAACGGGGGTCCTATTCATCGGGAGGGGTGTGGCGTACCACAAAACGGACTCCACGGATACCGCTCATCTCCACCATCGACCTCCTCCGGCCTCCACAAAGCATCTTGCTCATCCACCGTCGACCTCCTCCAGCCTCCACCTGCGGATCGCTCATCCACGGGCTCGTTCATCCAGCCTCCACCGCGCTCCTCCACCAGCTACTATTCAACCAGCCCTCTCTCTGGGGTCCTGTTCAACCACCCCTCCACGGGCTACTGCTCATCCAGCCCTCCATCAAGCTCTTGTTCAACCAGCCCTCCACCGGCCATCGCTCACCAGCCCTCCACGGGGTCCTGTTCATCCAGCCCTCCATGGGGTCCTGTTCATCCACCGGCTCGATCGATCCGGGTACTGTTCATCCAGCGGGAACGGCCTCTACTACCACGGGTTCCTGTTCATCCAACTCCCACCGGGAATTGTTCATCCAGAGGCAGCATCAATCGGCTTTAGTTAGCAGCAGTAACGAAGGAATTGCTCGATCGGGTTCAGTTAATAGCCATCGATCGATCGCTCGGGTTTAGTAACGCGTAGCTGCGCAGCAATCGCCGGGTTCGTGTAGAGCCCAACGCCTCGCCGGGTTCGGGCGAGCGTTAACGCCGCACACACGCATACGCACGTCGAGAAAGCGTGCATCGCCGCCCCGACCAGCCACCATAACCAGGAACTCCTTGATATTTTCCTCGCCCTCGCTTCTACAACGGTTTTTTCTGTCATGGACAGCCCAAAGAATGTCATGCAGCTGCGTCTCTGGCCCGCCTAGGACAAAAATCCCATTTTCTGTCATGATTTTCTGTCATAGAAGTAGGAGCCCTCCACATCTATGATGACACCGGGTTTTGTCACAATTATTGTCACAGAAGTGTCATAAGTATGACAGGAAAAAAATTCGTTCGACCCAAAATGTCACGGATGTGTCTTTTTTTTTGTAGTGTCTGGCTAGTCATGGTCTTCTAGATCTGTACTTTGATCCTTCAAAGAACTGGCCCCTTGGGCTTGGTCTGATCTTTGGTGCTGTAATCCTGTCCTTAGGCCTGTGCACAGTCTGGGCAACGGACCGAGGGTTTATTGCACCGACACTCGATGACCCACAAGTATAGGGGATCAATTGTAGTCCTTTCGATAAGTAAGAGTGTCGAAACCAGAGAGTAGTAGAAGGAAATGACAAGCGGTTTTCAGCAAGGTAATGCAAGCACTGAAATTGTCGGTTACAAGTAGTTTGATAGTAAGATAATTTGTAACATGCAAGTAACGGTAACGGTAAATAAAGTGCAGCAAGGTAGCCCAATCCTTTTTGTAGCAAAGGACAAGCCAAAATGATCTCTTATAATAAGCAAAGCGTTCTTGAGGGCACACGGGAATTTCATCTAGTCACTTTCATCATGTTTGTTTGATTAGCGTTCGCTACTTTGATAACTTGATACATGGGTAGACCGGTGCTTGGGTGCTATTCTTACTTGAACAAGCCTACTTTTGATTAACCCCCTCGCAAGCATCTGCAAGTATGAAAGAAGAATTATGATGACAATCTAACCATAGCATTAAACATATAGATCCAAATCAGCCCCTTATGAAATAGTGCTTCAACTAGGGTTCAAGCTCCTGTCACTCTAGCAACCCATCATCTAATAACTACTCCACAATGCATTTCCTTAGGCCCACTGATGGTGAAGTATCATGTAGTCGGCGTTCGCACCAATAAGGGAATCACAACATACATGTCATCAAAATATCAAACGAATATCAAATTCACATGATTACTTGCAACATGACTTCTCCCGTGGCGTCAAGATTAAGGGAAATTAATCACAAATAATATTCATGCTCAAGATCAGAGGGGTATTAAATACCATAATGGATCTGAACATATAAGCTTCCACCAAATAAACCATCTAGCATCAACTACAAGATGTAATCAACACTACTGGTCACCCACATGTACCAATCTGAGGTTCCGGTACAAAGATTGAACACAAGAGATGATCTAGTGTTTTGAGATGAGATGGTGCTGTTGAATATGTTGATGTAGATTGGCCTCGCAAAGATGAGAGGGTTGTTGGTGATGGCGATGGCTTTGATTTCCCCCTCCGGGAGGGAAGTTCCCCCGCCGGAATTGCTCCGCCTAAGGGCAAAAGTGCTCCTGCCCAAGTTCCTCCTCGAGACAGCGGCGCTCCATCTTGAAAGTCCCCCCCCTTTATTTTTTCTAGGTCAAAAGACCTTATATACCAGAAGATGGGAACCGGAGGTGGGCCGAGGAGCCTACTAGTCACCAGGGCGCGCCTGGAGGGGGTGGCACACCCTGGTGCCTTGTGGGCACCCGGGTGGCCCCCTCCGGTAGTTCTTTTCTCCAGTATATTTTATTTATTCCAAAACAATTCTCCGTAAAATTTCAGCTCATTTGGAGATGTGTAGAATAGGTAACTCTGACAAAGTTTTTTCAGGTCCAGAATTTTGGCTACCGGTATTCTCCCTCTTTCTGTAAACCTTGCATATTATGATAGAAAAGGCACTAGAATTACACCACAAAGTGTTATAATGCATAAAACACTATAAATAACAATAGGTAAACTTGATGCAAAATGGACGTATTAGTGGCCAAGACACCTAGTTGACGATCCTACAGAGGTTGCCGTTGTCGGAATCGGTGCTCCGCGGACCCAAAGAAAGGTTCGAACTCTGGAGTGTACAGGAAAAACTCCGCTACACTACTGCTTGCCGCTCACTATCTCATGGCGATTCTCCATCGTGCTCGAGCGAGATAGAAGTTACCCAGGTTTGGACCACCTTGCGGTGGAAAACCCTACTCCTGCTTTGCGGTGGATTGCCTCATGAGGAGGATGAGGATGAACTAGTACAATGGTGAGCTTCCTCTAGAGGGCTCAAGGGGTGAATGGATCGGATCCCTCTTTATGGTGGAGACTAGCCTATATTTATACTGGCCCTGGTCCTCTTCCCTCATGGATTAGGCGGGAAGGGATACCACAGCGGCCAAATTCGAAGGGGGACATGAGTACACCCTATCCTGACTAAAGGTGGACTTCGCTTGCAAAGCTTCTAGCCATGGTGTGGTGGTGGGCTTGGTGATGACCTCCGTCCTGGCAAGCCCGCGGTCCTGGTCTCGTTGCAGCGAAATGGCAACCTTTGGGGGATTCCTTGGGAACCCGCGTACGTCCTTGCCTCCTTAGCACCAAAGAGCTAATTGTCCTCGCCTGCGCCCACTAGCATCCTCCTGGCTCCGGTCGTCATGGCTCACGTCACCGCTTGCCTCGTGAGGTGGGTACAAGCCTAGAGATGTCCGCTCCTTGGGAGGCAGCCTCGGGAGGCCGTTCCTTAGGAGGTATTGACATAGTCCGCCTCATGAGGCGGGGGCCCTCGCGAGGGTTTTGTTTGAGAGGTCTTGATACTCAGCCGCACCGGGCCGTAGGCAAACGGGTCTGGGTACCCCTGGTCCCAGAACTCTAACAGTAGCCCCCGGGCCAACGACACGCTCGGCCTTGCTTCGAGGTGAAGGTGAAGAGGGGAGGGCGAAGGGATGCGGGCCGCAACTACATGTGGGTCAGGATTAACGCGTGGTGCATGATGGTGCACGAACGCCCCCACTTTTCGATGACGCCTCGGCATCCGCCTCGGCTGACAAAAAGCCTGGCGCACGTCGCTGGGCCATCATTTCTCCACTTGTGCCCCCGTCTCCCGGCTCCCTCTTTCCTCGCCATGGCCAAATTAATCTCCCCTCCCGCGGCTCCATGGCCCCTACGAGAAAGAAGGGCGCGGCAGCGGCGAGTCTCGAGCGATGCCTGAGCTAGCCCTGGGCCGATCAACGATGCTTAATCATGAGGGGCTCGACAAGGTTCACCCGATGATCGTGTCAAGCTCCAATGAATGAAAAGGGAAAAGGGTTTGGCCCGCTTCTCGGCCCCGACCAGAACTGGTGGCCACCACTGTCGCCCTCCACTTGCCTGCAATCTTCTCCGTCTTGCTCCCCCCATTCTCTGACTTCTTCAATGTCGTGCTCACGCTCTACACCTAGACCCGAAGTCCATCCTCCTCCTCTCGGCCTTCGCCTTCCTGTGCGAGGCCTTTGTGGGTGTAACCCCCTCGGTGGCTCTACTCCGCTAGTTCTTCTGCTTGCGGCCGACCGCCGTCGACCAATGCTCCAGGTGCGTGTCGCTCCAAGCCGTGGCCTTGACGATGGGCGATGGCATCGACGTGGAAATCAATCATGAAGCCGAGGGCTTCTGGCGGCAGTGTGTATATGTTGACGCGGCTCAATTTAGCCCCCTTCTATAGACCCCCACATCTCCGACGGTGTTGAGCTCCAGATGGGCGCATGAAAGGCTCATAGACCCGAGACTGAAAAGGGTCATGGCGAGGATGGCCAGTGATGTAGGGTGGAACCCTAGGGGCTGATCTTTCATGAAATGGAGGGGATCCCGCGAAGAACACGAGAGGGAAAACACGAGGGGAATGAGAGGAATCACTCAAATCAACAAGAAACGGTCACACATGTGCATCCATGAACACAAAGGGAGATACACGATCAGAAGTCAACAAAGGACGATACAAATGGTAACTAGTTCATCTCCTAGAAGGAGGTCTTGAGTCCATGGAGGATCTTCCCTTGCGAGGGATTCATCCACTAGGGATCTTCGCACCTGGAGGTCTTGAACTACATGGGAGTGGTAGTCTCTCTCTTTCAAGAGGAGGAGTGGTAAGAGCAAAGCTCACATACAAATGAGCTAACACTTTGCTAACCCTAAAATGGTGGAGGTGGAGGAGTATATATAGTCTAGGGCCATGAAGGGGTAAGTGAGGGGCAAAGGGGTACATGGGCCTCGGGCCTGATCTCTGTGCGTAGACAGGTTGTGTCGGACGTCCGACAGTCGTCGGTCGTCCGGTCGCTCGCGGGGGTCTGGACGTCCGGTGGCTGGAGGTTGTCGGACGTCCGACCACCGCAGGATTTGTCGGCTGGGCCTTCTAGCTAGTGGAGTCTCCAGGCGTCGGACGTCCAGAGGCCGTTGGTCGTACGGAGGTCATCGGTCATCCGAGAGCTGTAGCTTTCTGGAGGCTCTTCCTCTTGGTCCTCGCGCTTAGTATCCTCGCCATCTTGCCCAATGCTCCTAGCTATACCATGGTCTTCCTCTTGGTTCCTGGTCATGCATAGCACATATGTTTGAGGTAGTAGCCAGGTCTCACATGTGGAAAGTGACGGTTCAGAGAGGAGCAAGTTCACCTTGTGTCCAATGGCATATGGTCCAAGTCTCATCGTATGTCCTATTCGGGCTTGGGGAGTAGTTGTAGTATACATGGGGATGATCGTAGGATGCTCCGCATCATCTCCCCCCTTGAGAAAGATGCGACCTCAGATCATGATCCTCATCACCATGGAAACGGTTGTTGTTGATGGACTTGTAGTTGGACGAAGTTGAAGGCATTGCGCAATCCAAGTACTCCAAGGTGTCTCCAGAGTGATAGACATGCAAAAAGAGCAAACACAAGGGACACTCAGAAATACAATGGTTAGTGCACACAAAGTGCCCATCAAGTAAGGATGAGTTCGTCCAGTAAGATTGTTCGTGGCAAGGCACAAGATGTTTATGCAAATGATGTAGAATGACATGTAATGCATTCATGGGAGCAAATTCATTCATTGTGCACACAAATGTATTGTGAATGTGATCAATGCAACCATTGTGCAAAATGATGTCATAATGGGACTGTGTATCAAAAGCATGAACATGGTAATTGGTGCTCAATGTGATTATGTTCTCATGCAAGTGATGGTGGGCAAGGTGATCATTATGTATGAATATGCCATCAAGGAAGATCACAACAAATTTGCTAAGGAAGTGCACAAGCTCATATATCATGGATGACATAGAAATACAAGATGCAACAAGGCAACCATAATGTGAGTCAATCCATGCATAAGATGCAGATTTGTTATGGGTGGTGTTGTACCGTGCTCAATGTCATGGTAGAAGTGGTGGTCGGTGCTGCTTCCAAAGTACGGGCATCCACTAAGTTTGAGCACTCCTCAACTTGAAGGTCAATAGGGTCCATCTCCAATGTGGGTGCTCCATCCAATAGATGTATCATGTAGACAAGACAAAGGAGACAACAATGAAAGAATGACCCATCTAACATGTGTATTTGAGGGTGGCTCCAAGGAAAGGAGTTCACCTTATGAATTTTCCCGATGATGTTGGAGTTGCACATCAAGTACGCCTTCACATAACCAATATGTCTCATGACGGTATCGCCTTGTGAATCCTTCAAAATGAAAGAACATGACAAACACTCTGAAAAACAAATGAGGTTAGCAAAAATGCAAAACCTATCATTCGTGTGGTGAAATACCAAACAAGTGTTTCCATCAATCTTATCATAAGAAAGGACAAGGGGACATGGCATTGTATCTAAGCATATGATGCGAGAACAACTGTAGGCATTAAGCTCAATCAAACAAGCATGATTCACAAGTAATATGTCCAAGTCTCCAAGATCAATAAGCATAGAAATTTTGCACTCACTACAAGTGAAGTTGAGAGATGCAACTAATGGAGACAAGAGACAATGATCAAGATATATCATGTGAGAGGCAAGAGCATATATGCTATCAACCCAATGAAACGAGCAAGAATGGATCATGGGTGATGCAACCAAACAAGCCATCATATGAATCAAGTCAAGCAAGCTAGTAGTGCAAAGATGCAACATACTAGAGGTAATGATGGTCATCATGACATGTGTGCAAAAAGTGGGCATATATAATGCACATGATATATCACAAGCATGAAGAAAAGATATGAGCAAAGTAGGTTCGTTGTATTTGTAAGAAGTCCTATGTAAATAGCAATGGAACATCATGACTCTCCCAACACAAGAAGTAACACTAGAATGGAGCATGTATAGAACATGGCAATAGCAACAAGAGTCTCCACCAAGCATGCAAATACACATAGTACTAAAATGGTGGCTCATGGGTAAATGCAAACAAGGATCACAATTGCAAGGCAAAGACATACAAATAGGCATAACATGCAAAGTGAACACGGTAAAATGAGCATAAGGTAACAAGTGGTAAATAACCCATAGTCGTGTGAGAGCCAAGTAAAAGAAATACGTGAAGTTCTTGCGCGAAGGGAATGGTGGTAAGGATAGTCCATAGGATCCGAAGTCATCGTTGCTCTCAAGAGCTCGTTTCGTCAACTCATGGGATTGTGAGGTTGACAAGTGTTCATAAGTACCTACACAAAACAAAGGCAAAAGAAAAATTGTGTGTGCGTGGTATATGTACACATCATCCATTACGATGCGCATGTGCTTGTGTTGGTTAGCACAAAATATCCAATGCTCAGATAAATGAGATGCATGATATAGAAACATGTCATCCATCGTGATAGGTTTGTTTTTTATGTATAGAATAATGGAGACTCAAATTGTGTAATGCATCACGAGAAATATGTAGAGCATTGTTATTCATGGAATGCATATGGTGCACGCAATTATGGGAATCATGCAAAGTATGGAATGCATCAAAATCTCTGAATATGTACGAGGAAACTATGTGAGTGTCCTCATGAGCATTAATGGAAACATCACATGGAGAATATTGACAATATCCGAAACAAAGCATATTTGGCTCTATGTGATCATGGCATGGTATAGTAGATGAATTGTGCAAATCATGCAAAGGAAGCATGGTAATATCATCACATGAAAAACAAAAGCCAATGACCATCATCTCGTCATCTATGCCATATGTGCAAATGGGATTGATTTTAATGGGCGTGCATAGTTATTATGTTGAGATTGAAATGATGCAATATGGGAGATCTCACTCATAGCATATGAAAAGTTTAATGGATTGTCAAACATGATGTGACCTATAGAATTTTCACCTGATATCCTATGGAGTATAGCATCACAACTAGGCAACTTAACATGCTCATCATCATATTCACCCACTAGTATGGCGAGGTGCTATACAAACGGTTTTTAACCCCTTTCCGCGACGGAATTTGGAACAGGCGCCTAGTGAGTGTGGGCGATAGGGGGTCCTTCACACACGACCTAGAAACCGTCGGGGATATGCCCTCCTAGCACACACGGTCGACAAAATGAGGTCGTGTGCGACCGGCGAGTGACCAAATACGGTTATACGTACATTAGTGCTAAAAAAATACAATTATACAGGAGAAATCATTTCCGGTCGTAAGTACATCACACACAGTCAGTCCCCACTAAACGTTTCCGTTCGTATATACATCCCACACAGTGGCTCCAAGGAAAACATTTCTGTTCACAAATACATCACACACAGTTTTCCTCGTTAAATCGTTTGTGATAGCGTTTCCATTGCACACGGTATTAACAATTTTATTGTTTGCGTTATTGAATGCATCACACGCAGTGCGTAGAAGAAACTGTGTGGCAAAGGCTGTCCATAACACATAGTTTTTATGTGGTAAACGTTTGCGCCAGGTGGCCTAACGCAAACAGTTTTCATGAGGATGTCGTGTGTGATTGTTCATTAATCTAACACGGTTTATTCCTAGAAATTGTGTGCGTTATTGAATGCATCACACATGGTGTTTTCTCAATAACCGTTTGCAATAGAAAAACCCAATTAGCAGGCTAATTATCAGATTATTAATAATCGATTTATTAATCTAATTGACAATTCATATTAAGCACACAATATATTCATTTTCATAATTGAAATACATCAGAGTACAACATCGTGTAGCTTCAGCACTCAGCTATCCCATTACACAACTACACCAGCACCAAGTTTCACATGCAACATCTATAACCTTTCGAAATTAGCATCATAGATGGTACATAGACAGATGTATCTCATCTGGAAAACTGCTGAAGCAGAAGGTGAATAATGAGCCTTCATTGATGTTGAAGTTCTTTTTAACTTTAGGCCATTGCCTGTGGATGATTGACCGTCCATCCTTCGTCCTCTTCAGGAACACTTCAATATTGAACCGTGGGTGTTGTATGAATACCTTCCTGGCCTCCTCGCCATACAGGTGGTTCGAGAGGTAATCATCAGTGAACTACTTTGGAAAGGCCTGAAAACAAGGATGTGCATAAATATCTTCTCTGTATTGGAAATGGGGCAAAGGAATAAAAAAGGCAAGGTATAATAGTTAGTACCATCCCATAGTGAACTGATGTCTTCTTCATTGTGCAGACAACGATCTTGTTGTTTTTCGTCGCTAATTTCTTTATCCTAACAATATTTCTGAGTTTCTTGACTTGAATGATATTCATGGACAACTCATTTCCCCATATGCGAAAAGGGTCGAACAGTGGGTCAAAACCTCTGACAGCAGGACCTACATGTGCAAGACCAAATTGTAAAAAACCTAAATATTAAAATGGTTCCTGCAGTTGCACAATAATGTGCTATTATACAACGGACCGTGCATGTGCTAACCTCGATTGTAAACCTCAGTGCTTTCCATTGTTTCCCTGCAACACATATAAGGTAGTTAGTCACCAGGTTAAGTAAGGGTTCGCATGCTATCAGTAATATATGTTGATGAAAAATAAGCACAATGCAGATTCATCAGATTAATTCAAGCCACATGGAAAACCAAACAAAGCATGATTAGGAACTAGGAAATATAGCACGTGTATATGTTTCTCATGTATTAAGTGCAGCCAAATTCGATTTATTTCTCACATGCATAACAATACAAAATTCTACCCACGACAATTGGACATCACATTGCATAATTGAACCAAGCAGTTAACTAAACACCACAACAAATGAACCAAACGTTAACTGAGCACCACATTGCACGATATAACATGCTCCAAATAGAAGTTCAGACAGTTAACCAAACCAAGCATGCTTATAACTTGGAAATATAGAAATTGTATTTGTTTCTCATGTATTTAGTACAACCAAATTCAATTTATTCGTCACATGGTATACAATAACAGAATGCACCCACAACAATTGAACATCGATTGCAGAATTGAACCAAACAAACAAAATAACTAAACACCACAACAAATGAATCAAACGTTAACTGAGAACCACATTGCACAATATAACATACTCCTAATGGAAGATCAGACAGGTAACCAAACCAAGCATGCTTAACAACTTGGAAATGTAGCAATTGTATTTGTTTCTCATGTATTTAGTACAACCAAATTCAATTTATTTCTCACATGGTATACAATAACATAATGCACCCACAACAATTGAACATCGCATTGCAGAATTAAACCAAATAGCCAACCGCATCGCGTCATCGGCGTGTGAGGCGTCGACGGTGGCCTCGACGGCGAGGTGCTCCTCCAAGATCTGGGGGTCGATACAAATGGCAGCCATCGCGACCTCATTCGTGCGTGCGGCCGTGACTTGCTTCTCCACTGCAAAATGCTCCTTGAGATCCTAGCTATATTGCATGCACCACGGCTTAGGGCTGCGCTTATTTGGTGGAGGGGTAAGTGATTTGGGTGGAAGGTGTCACGCCGGTGGTCGGGGCATGTGAGATGTGGAAGGAGGAGGATGGGGGTCGGGTGTGGATTACCTGCCTCGATAGGCGATGCCGAGCAGCGTGAAGGAGGGTCGCTACAAGCAAGGAGTGAAAGTTTCAACTTGGAAAGGAAGGCGGAAATAGGGGAAATGTGGCTTTTGGTAAGGGGGAGGGGGCAGGGAGGTAGATATTTCCACGGAAGCCGAAAATTTGGAATCGCTTCAGCGAAAAATCTGGTGCGTAAAGTGTCATTAGACACGGTCCCTTATTCAGAACTGTCTACGGTATGTGAACAACACAAACGATTCAGGGACCTTAGCCCATGTGTGATGATTTTGAACGTCAAAAATGTTGGTTCGAATTTCCCTGGTTACAGTGGTCATCCACGTCATTGCATAATTTGGGTACACAAAGGAGACTACAGCACACCCACACTTCTTAATCGAGCAAGTTCAGCAATTAAACAGAGCTAGCTGACCTAAACATTACTCTAAAAAATTAAAGACCAACACTCTTAATTAAACAAAACAAAGAGTACTACTACGGCCGGTGCTCTTCGATCTCCACCGCCGCCTCCAAGTCCAGCTCACTCCCGACGGTCTCGTGGGGAAGGGGCTCCATGGCATCAATCGCACCATACTCGACAAGCATCTCGCCATCCGCGTCCGCCATATCTTTGGAATAGGCCGCCATGAGCTGGCCTTGGGCGGCCGCGCTCTGGGCTTTGGTGGGCTCCGTCATGGCAAGGAATGCCGCACAGGAACGGACAGCTGCTCGAACTCTCTTGGCGATTGCCAACTCTTCAGCCGTGGGTTGCCTACCGTTGTCGGAGAAGCTTTGTTCGATTTGCGCGGTGACCGCCACAAGCTGGGAGTGGACGGCCTCGACATGGTCGTGGGCGTCCTCCATCAGGGCTAAGGCAGTCAATGCGGAAGGACAGCTGCTGTGCCGCTCTCGCCAGTTTCTATCCTCGAGGCAGATGTTGCTTCCGCCGCCTGAGAAGCAACAACGGCCGTTTGGGCTGCCTTGGACCCCTGGACACAGATTGTGTTCGCCCTCACGAAGCATGTTAGCACACGCCTGGTGGTTGCGGCCGCGCTCTCGCCAGAGTGGGCCACCGAAGTTGCCCTCACGACGCGGGTCCACATCCCCATCTTTCACTGGCGATGATTGAACAGTGAAATGATATTTGAGGAGCGGGCAAGTGTGCATGACACTCTGACAGTGCTCCAAGATATTTTGTGCCGCATCTCACACGGTTGGTGATAATAAACTGTGTGCGCTCTACTTGATTTGAATTACGAAATGGGGTCATAGCTACAAAGGATGGTGTTTGAATTGCTAGAACTTTTATCTGCAGTGAACATGCAACTATAGGTGTGTTTGTTTTGACGTTTTTATACATTAACTTGGTTTTGTAGGCATTTCAGGTGCATAATTCAAATTTGAACTACATGCACATGCTCCAGTGCATATAAACAGGATGAAAAATCAAATATGTGTCCTTGGTTGCATGCTTAGGTCCCATGCAAGAAATGGGAATGAATGTCAAACACCCTTCCATCATCACTCGGCCGCAAACATTGAGGTACCTGGTTTTTAAATTCTAGTAAATCCAAAACTCGTCTAAAATTCGTGAAACTTGGCATGCTATCATGGAGCGGCATCAACATGTCGTGGTAAAAATTTTGTCCCATTTGGGGCAGGTTTGGGTATAAGCTTCTCCCAAACCAGAGCTTCTCAAAACAAGCGTGATTGTTTCGGTAGGGAACGTGCCACCTTTGGGGATGAAACAATATCCGTTAAATCTTAGTGCTTTCAAATTTTTTCTAGTGTCAACATAGAACAAAAGGAGTGTTGTGTTTAATTTTGGAATTTTTCGGGGTTCGTTTGGACATTTTTATACATTAACCAGGTTATCCAGGCATTTTATGTGCATAATTGAAATTTGAACTCCATGCACATGCTCCAGTGCATAAAATTTGGTTAAAAAATAAATTTGTGTCCTTCGGTGCGTGCTTAGGTCCCATGCAAGAAATGGGAATGAATTTCAAACACCCTGCCACCATCACTCGGCCGCAAAGATTGAGATAATTGGTTTTCAAATTCTAGTAAATACGAAACTCATGTGAAATTCATGAAACTTGGCATGCTATCATGGAGCGGCATGAACATGCCGTGGTAAATTTTTTGTCCCATTTGGGGCAGGTTTGGGTATAAGCTTCTCACAAACTAGAGCTTCTCACGACAAGCGTGATGGTTTCGGTAGGGAACGTGCCACCTTTGGGGACGAAACGCTATTCGTTGCCTCTTATTGCTTTCAAATTTTTTCTAGTGTCAACATAGAACAATAGGAGTGTTGTGTTTAATTTTGGAATTTTTCGGGGTTCACTCGGACATTTTTATACATTACCTGGGTTTTCTAGGAATTTTATGTGCATAATTCAAATTCGAACTACATGCACATGCTCCAGTGCATATAAACTGGTTGAAAAATCAAATTTGTGTCCTTCGGTGCATTCTTAGGTCCCATGCAAGAAATGGGAATGAATTTCAAACACCCTGCCACCGTCACTCGGGCGCAAACATTGAGATACTTGGTTTCTAAATTCTACTAAATCCAAAACTCGTCTAAAATTCATGAAACTTAGCATGCTATCATGGAGTGGCATCAACATGCCGTGGTAATATTTTTGTCCAATTTGGGGCAGGTTTGGGTATAAGCTTCTCACAACAAGTGTGATGGTTTCGGTAGGGAACGTGCCACCTTTTGGGACTAAACAATATCTGTTGCCTCTTATTGCTTTCTAAATATTTCTAGTGTGAACATAGAACAACATGAGTGTTGTGTTTAGTTTTGGAATTTTTCGGGGTTCGTTTGGACATTTTTATATATTAACTAGGTTTTCTAGGAATTTTGTGTGCATAATTCAAATTTGAACTCCATGCACATGCTCCAGTGCATATAAACTGGTTGAAAAATAAAATATATGTCTTCGGTGCATGCTTAGGTGCCATGCAAGAAAAGGGAATGAATTTCAAACACCCTCCCACCATCACTCGGCCGCAAACATTGAGATACTTGGTTGTTAAATTCTAGTAAATCCAAAACTCGTCTGAAATTCATGAAAATTGGACAGCTATCATGGAGTGGCATCAACATGCCGTTGTAAAATTTCCGTCCCATTTGGGGCAGGTTTGGGTATAAGCTTCTCCCAAACCAGAGCTTCTCACAACAAGCGTGATGGTTTTGGTAGGGAACGTGCCACCTTTGGGGACGAAACGATATCCGTTGCCTCTTGTTGCTTTAAAAAAAATTCTAGTGTCAACATAGAACAACTGTTGTGTTTAATTTTGGAATTTTTTTGGGATTCATTTGGACATTTTTATACATTAACTGGGTTTTCTAGGCATTTATGTGCATAATTCAAATTTGAACTACATGGACATGCTCCGGTGCATATAAATTGGTTGAAAAATCAAATCTGTGTCCTTCGGTGCATGTTTAGGTCCCATGCAAGAAATGGGAATTAATTTCGAACACCAGGGCACTATTGATTGCCGGCAATACGTTGAGATACTTTGTTTTTAAATTCTAGTAAATCCAAAACTTGTCTGAAATTCATGAAACTTGGCATGCTATAATGGAATGGCACCCGACATGATGTGGTATTTTTCGTGTCCATTTTGAGAGAAGGCGCACTCGAATAACAGCCAACAAAGGCATTTTGAAACAAATTGCTGCCACTGTAACATCTCAAACATTTTGTATAATTTAAATTGTGTGTGTTCTGTTAACTATTCACGTGACTCCACGCCTCACTCTTTTAATGGCTAGGAGATGCAGACATGTGCTTGAGTGCTTGACTAAATGGGAGGCGTGCGAGCTGTACTCCAGTGCGGAGGCTCACTGGGAAGCATGCGAGCTGTAAGCCGCATAGGCTCACCGGGAAGCGAGTCCTTTGACTTCCATGGCCGCCCGCCTTGCTCGCATCCTCTCTATTAATGGCGCCCAAGCCGCTGTTTAATACGGTTTTTAAATATAAAACACTCATCGCAAACGTTTTAGTTAGAAAAATCGTATGCAAAACCGACAACTTCCCCAGGAAGCCAAGAGAAAATGGGTCGTGCAGGATTTCTGCAGCTCTTGATGGCAAACATTTTAGATAGAACACCTGTATGCAAAGTGAGAGCTATGATCTTTCCCCTTAAGTCGATGGAAAATTTGCAGCGCAGGATTTGTGCATCCTTTCAACCCAAATGGTTGCTTTGGATGACCCGTGTGCAACCACATACAAACAATTTGGTAAGATTTGCATCTGTCATATTGGGTATGTTTCCATTTGTCAAACTGGAAAGATTGACATTTGTTGATCTAATAACATTGCCATTTGTCAATCCTTGTAACACTGCGATTTGTCAAAATATGCAGCTAAAAATCACCAGCACAATCTAATTTTTGCAACTAAAATTCAGTAATTAAGCATAGATTTCATTCATAGATTAAGCAGTCGTTCTTTATTTATACAAACAGTTCAACTCGATAGCTGAACCGACCAAACTTTTTCCCTATTGTTGCCAACAACGTACTGAAATAGCTAGTTCAACTATATATACTAGCTAATTTTAAGTACGTTGTACAGTTCCACCACACATCTATAGTCTGTGGCGACCGGTTTTCCGGTTAATAAATTCCAGAAAATGGCCGTCGTGCTCATCAGCCCCTGTGATTATCATAGTCGATGAGGCACCAACCGATCTGTAAATTCCAAGCAATATACAAAATAAGTGGAACAAGACCATTCTGGTCTCTGAGAACAACAAATCTTATCTACTGGTTGATGGCGGAAGCGGTTTGTATAAACATCGGTGTCTCACGGGCCTCCATTTCCCACAGAACAACTCGACCGTGTTAACTCCTATCTTCGCTGGGCTGCTATCGTCATTGCTTAGTCCCTGTGGTCGTCGCCGCAACGCTCCACTCCACGCGAGAAATCTGGCCAAGACAATAGCCGAGGACAAGCCGGAGTACTTTTGAATGTACTCGCAAACATTAAGAACACAGGTATAATTTATAACAACAGATAATCATGCTTTAAAATATTCTATGATCACAACGTCGACCATAGAAATGAAATCCTTGATGCATGCATGTAGGTTATTAATAAGTAACAACAAATATGTAATGACGGAGCAGAATGCAATGCCACGTTACGAGGCGTCGAGCGACACCCCATAAAGGGCTTATAAATAAAATAAAAGCAATGCCACGATGTGTCTGAAAGTGACACCACATAAAGGGCTTATAAATAAAATGAAAGCAATGCCATAGGCGGCGTCGAGCGACACCACATAAAGGGCTTATAAATAAAATGAAAGCAATGCCACGATCGAGGCGTCGAGCGACACCACATAAAGGGCTTATAAATAAAATGAAAGCAATGCCACAATCGAGCATCTGGCGACACCACATAAAGGGCTTATAAATAAAATGAAAGCAATGCCACGATCGAGGCGTCGAGCGACACCACATAAAGGGCTTATAAATAATCACGGTGAATATCCGGAGGTAGAACCATCCTGTGGATACTTGATAATTCAGATAATATAACGGGTTAGTCCATGACAAATAATATTCATAAACATTTCAAGTCTCAATTTGCGATCCGATTCATTTTAATAATAACCCTCCAAGACCGACACTAAGACCGACACGGACCCATCCTGCATCAAATCCTTAATCGTGACACGGCTATACGAATAGGTTTAATCTCTGCAGAGGGTGTACTCTTTACCCATGAGTAACGGATTTCTTTAGTCCATCGGGACTAATTCCGCCTACGGCCTTTTAATTGAAAACACCTGACTTGCACACACCAGCTCAACTTATCGGTGTCTGGAATCACCCATGACACTTGTTAAGCAAAACTCTAAGTGGGGAGGCTACAACCTCGCGTAGCATGGGATCAAACTTGTATCGCGCGCTCTAAGGGGTGGCCTCCCCTCTCGGTCTCAACCGGAAACACCCATGCCCCGGACCTGTGGCATGCCTATCGGCTTCAACCGATATCTTCCACCATGGCCTCTCACATGCGGTGTGTGCTTGAAAGGGGTTGACAATCGATCGAACTGCACTCCCACGTATGGCAGGGACAAGTGGTAGTACTGAAACAAGTATGGGGTTATCGAACAAGACTCGATCTATGGTCGACTCAGAGGTTTAAGCATTCCCGTATGATTCGTATAACAAAAATATTTCAAACAACAGGATCACCGCTCATTATACCTTACTATGCCATACCGGACATAACCGTCCCAACGAAGACCGGCGACAAGCTCACGCCTACCCAAGGCAGAGGCCTTCCCGGATTCCTTTCCGGTATGCATGTAAGGCACATGAGGATGATTGCCATCATAGGTATATTCATTCCCAACAGCAAGGAAAATCACAAATATGCATTCATACAAATGATCATATCACATGAAATAACGAGCTCTTCGAAAAGAGGTGGTGTTATAAACGTGTCGGCTAACACACCAAAAGTATTATGTCGGGGTTCAGAATGCTTGCCTTCAAGGTGTGGAGAGGTGGGGGACTCTCCAAAACTTTTGAAAGTTTTCTCCTCTCTCCAAAATCCTATTTTGAAAATATTGGAATTAACACACAATTTCAAAACAGCACAAAAAAGTTGTTTGAAATTTTTTCAAATAAATCTTAAAATAAACTAGATAGAATTTGAGAGGTGTAGGAAAAAGAATCAATTCATTTGGACTTATATTTAAAAAGTTATAGCCACCAAAGATTTGATCAATAATCTGCTTTAAAAAAGCAGAAGAAAAGCGTTTGAGGCGTAATACGTCTTCGAAAAGGGGAGACGTACTCGGGGTTTTGCGCTTCCACTTAAACACGTGGAGGCGGGGCTGGGTCTCTGACAATGGGTCCAGGGGGCGGGTTTGACCAGTCCATCTCTCCCTCCTCTTCCTCTGCCCGAACGGCGGCGAGGCAACGACGATCAACGCCGGTGAACGGCGGCTCTCCGCGGGCCCCAGAGGGTCAGGATGGATCCGCAAGACCGGGGCGGTCCTCCCGGTAGTCGTTGGGTCGGCGGGGACGGAGTGAGTTGCCGGCGGTGAGCTTCGCGGCAGAGGAGGCATTCAGGAGCAAAGTGGGTTTGGGGCTACGGTGGCTCCCGATCAAAATCGAGCAGGGGGACGGGCTTACGGGAGGAAGAGAGAGCTTATGGTGTAGAGAGTGGAGAGGGAGGCCTGGCGGTCTTTGGAGTGGCTGAGGCAGTGGTGGCGGCAGGAGTTGCCGAGAGGCGGGAAGAAGACCTCCCCGGGTCGATTGGCTGACATGGGAGAGCTAGGGGAGCATGCCGAGGCTACGCTAGCCTAACGTAAACGCGCCGGGGCCTCCTTTTTATAGCGCGATGAGGTTGGTTCCACGGTGGTGGGGATAAGATCGCCGGCGAACCGCCTCCCTGTAGCTTGGGCGACGTGGCGGCGACGGGAGCTTAAGGACACGCTTGCGGATGAGCTCGCACTGCTCAAAGGGGCAGGTGGCGGCCGGCGGCGCTTGGGCGGCGCCGACTTGGCCGAGACGCGATGTGACGCCGGGCGTGCCACCAAGGGCTCGGCGGCGGTCTTTGTAGGCTGCCAGGCTTGGCGTGTTATGCGGGAGAGGGTTAGTGAGTGGCGTGGCTCGCAGGCGGTGGCAAACCAAGGCGCGCGACGCTGTCATTTCGGGCGCAGACGCGTAATATCGTGCTCTGCTTTCATGCCGAGAAACCGCGACGGACGTGCTCGACAAAATGCCAAGGCATGCTAGAGGTCGCGGTGAGGCTGGCAAGAGATGTGGCTAGGGTAGGGTTAGTCAAGGTAAATGGGCATGGTGGTTAGGTCAGGTGGCCAAGTTCACAAAGTAAACTTGAAACCATGCCAAATCTGGCTATGCACTCGTGGTGTTTGTCAAAATGCCAAAGGCATCTAGGCAATACTTGGGGTGGCCAAATTCTCCAGATCGTGGTCTCTTTGGATGGACAAGAGGGTGGTGGGGCTAGTTTGACAAAAGAAGAAACTTGTTAGTGCAAGTTTTGCAAAACCTCGCCTGGATAGAAAGCAAATGGCAATGTTGCAAGCACTTAGAATCATTCCATAGGTCCACTCTCCGGACTTGAGGGTTTGGCAAGGAGGACTATCAAGAAAAAGGAATCATGGATCAAAGAGCAACCGAAAAGGTGGTTGTTGTACAAAACCTCCAGTTAGACCCGTAATGGAAAAGAGGATGGTTTACTCAAATTTTCCAAAGAACATCATTAGGTTTTTGCACAAAGTTGATTAATATACTCCTGTTGACATCCCAAAATTTTTGTAGAAGTATTAAAGAAATATCTGAATAGGTTGTAGTGCAAAAATGCTCTCTGGACCAGATTTGAAAATATGGTGTAGAGCTCAAAATAATTAATGGGTAGAAGATACTTTTGCACAAAAGTGATTTAAAAACATCACCTGACATCTCCAAATTTTGGTGGGATTTTTTGAATGAATTTATAAAAGGGTTGTAGTACAAATGGAACCATGAAGCTATGGGAAACCTTTTTCATGAAAATAAAGATCAGGGAGAATATTATATAATTAATTCTCCTGATAAAAGAGAAGATTTTCTTGAGAGGGCAAACAAGTCCAATATCATAAGTGAAAGGTTTTCTATTTAGGGATAACTCCAAGATAACCAAGAAAAGAATGGTTTTGAAATCAAGAGAAACCAAGAAAAAGGAAAGTTAAATTTCCTGGCAAGATTTTAATTAACAAAGCAAGGTTAAAAATTTTGGGGTGTTACATAGTTAGATGAACTAAACAAAATAGCCCTAAATACTACTACTACGTAGGGGCTTTGTGCTACTTCCGATAGCCTCTCCTCTGCTGAGCGCGCTCAGTAAGAGGCAGAGGAGGAGGAGCCTACCGACGAGCTGGACAAATGCAATACGGTGCCTGCTGCTGCTGCACGTTCAGCAACGCTCGCCAGCTCGAACGCCCACTGCCGCTCCAGACAATCCCTCTTTAAGTGGCCGGACTCCTTGTAGATCTCCTGATTCCTCGCCTCTGGGCCGACTTGTGCTACGGCCACGGCTGCGGTAAGGCTCTTTGCATGCTCGACGAGGCGCTCCTCCTCCTCCTCCCGCAGGAACTCGATATAGCACGCAAGGTCGCTGACGCATGTGCGGGCCTCCACATCCGCCTCCCTCCTTCGGGCGGCGGTGGCGGAGTGGGTGATGATCCCGGTGGTCGACGGTGGGATGGCAGCCACGGTGTCCGACGATGGGATGGCAGCCACGAAGGCCACCTCCTGCCTTCGAGCCGCGGTGGTGGAGCGGGTGATGGTCGGCAGTGGGGTGGCGGCCACGACGGTCACGTCCCGCCTTCGGGTCACGGTGGCAGACCTGGTGATGGCCGGCAGTGGGGTGGCGGCCACGACGGCCACCTCCTGCCTTCATTTCGCGGCAGCGAAGCGGGTGATGGCCCTGGCATTCGACGGTTGTGTGGCGGCAATGGCGGCCGGCAACAGCTATCGACGGGCACCGGCGGCGGAGCATGTGGTGGGTGTTCTGTGCACACCCAACAGGGAAGCCACACGCACTACACTACGTCGGGGACCGAACCGCCGCCGCGGTGTAGCCTCCCAGCTAGAGCTGTCCTCTGATGTCGTGGTATTCTCACGGGGGGTGTAAGACGACATATGCCACAAGGTGGCTTCGTGTGAGGGCAAGACTGCTGCTGATAGGCCCGGGAGCAGGTATGCGAATAGCACGCGGTAGTTTACCCTGTGTTCGGGCTCTCCGGAGAGATAATACCCCTACTCCTACATGTCTGAGTATATGTGATATATCTGCACAGAGTGCTCTCGAGTCAGATCTAAGCTCAGTGCCATAGGCATCTGGCTTTGCATATGTATGTGGCATGGTGGCTGTTGCCTCTGGCCATATGGGCATGCTTGGGCATACTTGCCCGTGGGAGTGGATGGATGGATGGCTAGCTAGCTCTCTTCCTAGTTAGCTTGCTTGTGGGTGTGTGCGTGAGAGTCCATCCTCCATGGATGGATGGATCCGTGCCCATATATATAGGCATGGCTAGCTTAGAGAGTAAGCTATGTGGTGGCATGGGCAAGGCATGGTGGGGTGCCATGCTTGTCCCCTGGGTCACTTCATAAATAGTGCTAGGGGACAAGTGACACTGTACATGATGGCTGGGGTGACACATGAACAGTCTCAAGATGCACGTCAAATCACGTCGAGAATTCGCATCAGTGCGATTGACTTTGGGCAGGTGGTTGGAAGGCGATTAGCGACCAATGGCCCGGCTGGTGGAAGCGATCGGCAACTGGATCGGCTGGTGGAAGCGATCGGCAACCGGCGATCGGCGAGCGGCGGAATCGGCAAGCCGGCGGTCGGCTGGTGGAAGCGATCGGACCGGCCACTGGTGGAAGCGATCGGCCAGCAATGATCGGCTGGTGGAGCGATTAGCGACCAGATCGGCCTTGTGGAGGAGTCGGCAGGGCGGCCGAAGTTGGGTGAGGGGCTTTGCTAGCCCGATGTCTTGAAATATCGTCTTGCCGTTTTCGGGATACCTGTCGCCAATAACTTCGACAGTAGCCCCTGAGCCTCCGGGCAACTTGGCAAAGTTGGGCGGAGGTTCCTTGGCAGGTGTTAATGTAGTCTCCGAGCCTCCGAGTGAGGAGGGGGGTTCCCCACGAAAATGATCATGCAAAAAGATGAAGTTAGTCCACGCAGATATATTAAATGTTTGCTTTTAGCATTGCAATTTTTATGCGGAGGGTGCCGACTCGGTTTCGTCCGAGCCCCCTTAATCTTTTTCGTGTTCCCTCCGCTTTTCGGCTTGTGCTCTCGCTCGCCGGACAACCTCTCTGCGGTCTGTGGCTGAGACTGGGCCGCAAAGTGGAGTATACAGTACTCGCACTATGGGAGCAGATTCAACCGAATAGATACTTGTAAAGGAAACGACCAGATTGCCCGATCCGTTTTTCTTCCCGGACGTTTTTCGCGTGGGTGGCTTCCAACGTTCACTCTTGCTAGTCGGACAGCCGCTCTGCGGTCTGTGACTAAGAGTGGGCCTTTGGTACCGCGCACGGTACTAAGTCGTCCGCGGGAACTAATGTCTCAGGCCAAGTGGCCAGCCCCCAGGCCAACTCTGGTTGGCGCCGGGGCTAATAGTGATGCTACTGTAATAACATGCGGAGACAGCCCCCGAGCATCGCTCGGGGTTATCTGTGCTTGCGTGGTGCGACAAATATTCAGGTGAGGAGCTCACATTTGTTTCCGTATGGCCGAGGCAGAGTTTGCCAAAACAGTCGGCGCGTCTCGGCGCTCGCGGAGCGTGTAGGTGCATCCGCTGGGTGCAGCCTTCGAGCTTCCGGGTGCTCGAAGGGGGGACCCGGCTGGTCAGGTTCGACCGGCCAGGCGGCGAGGCGTCTTGCAGCGAATTTTTTCTTCTCTTTTTTTTTCTGCCGGCTGCTGGCAGCCGGACAAAACTCTTCTCTTGTTTGCAATCTTCCGTGAGGCGCTCGCTGCATGAAACCTCTTGAGATTCGGGCCGATTCTTTGGCGAAGGGCGGATCTCCGGCAACTACTTTGTCTTCTTCTTCGTATGCGTCGGCCAGTGTAGCCCGAGATCTGGGCGGCTGAGCGATCGGCCGGATCTCCCAAGAACTACTTTGTCTTCTTCTTTTCCTTCTTGATCGGTACATGCAGCCGACCGGCTCGTCGGTCGGCCGAGCGGCAACGCTGGCGGTCAACCAGGCGATCGGTCGGACTGCGATCTGTGATCAGATCCTCCCTTTTTCTTTTTCTTTTTCTTTTTCTTTGTTAGTCGTGGGCAGTCGGCCCTTTGACTTTTCTCGCCGGCTCCACACGAGCAGCCGACAACCACTTCTCTTCTTTCTTTTTCTTTTCTTTTTTTACACGAGCAGCCGGCGCATGGACTTTTCTCCATCCAGCATCTCCCTTTTACTAGTCGGTAGGGGCTAAGTAGCCGCCCATCGAAGGCCACATCCAAGGCGGGAGGCGGCCGACGCAGGCGCGAGCCGGCTGGGCGCAATGACCTCCGACGGCCGGGCGCACTGCCACGGGCGACAAAGTGAGGAGGCCGCGAGGCGAGGTAGGCGCCGAGGAGAGGATGGAACCGACCCAGAGGTGGGGGCGCTTGGGCGTGAAGTCGGCGGGGCGGAGGCCGGCAAGAGATGCGGGCGGAGCTGGCGCAGAGCGACCCGGCAGAGGCGGAGCCGGCTGGGAGGGCGACTGGCGGAGGGGGCCGGACCCGGCCTGGCGCAAGGCAAGGCGGAGAGCCGGAGTGGCGCGGAGCCAGCGTGCGCGGACGCGGGGCAGTCGGCCCATGGCGGGAAGAATTCGGAACAGAGCCGTCATGCGGAGGGGACCGTGGACGCTGGCAAGAGGAGGAGGCGCTGCGTGCAGGCAGGAGCCGCCCGAGCCGCGGTCGGCCGGAGGCGTCAGCAGGAGGCGTGCTGAGCTTTGAGCTAGGCTGCAGTGGGGAGCCGCGGAGGACGGGCGGACGGAACTGCTGACCGGAGTTGGAGTCGGTTGCGGGCGGCAAGAGGCCGGGCGGGGTGGCCAGGCGAGGCGCAGCCGGGTGGCCAGGCGAGGCGGGGCCGAGTTGAGGAGCCGGCTGAGCGGGCGCAACACACTTTTTTTAACCAGCCGACACCTCTGACTTTTCTCCAGCCGGCTCTTCTCTTTTTCTTGTCTCTTTTTCGTGTGCTCGCCATAGCAGCGATCGAGCACCCGGCGGGCGCTGGGCGCAACCACCACGGTGCTCACCCGGAGCCGGCAGCTCAGGCGCTACCCGCCGCCAGAGGCGCGCAGGAGTTGGCACGGCGCTGGAGTGGAGCTGCTGCTGGTGAGGCCACCGGCTGCGGAAGGCGGCAATGCGTGACGAGCCGACCTGGCGGGTAGCTGCCGCTGGGCGGAAATGGCCAGGCTGAGCCGGGAGCCGACCAACGGGCACGCGGGCGCAGCGGTTGCTCGGAGGCTAGGTCGCGGACGGAGATGGTCGTCGAGCGCGTGCAAGAGCCGGCAGACGCGCCGGAGGCGGGCGAAAGGCGGCAGCGCCGAAGGTCGCAGCTGCTTGGCAGTGAGCCGGGCGCGAAAGCGGCAACGGCGAGGCGGAAGAGGTCGCCGGCGCGGGGCAGTGGGGCTCGCGCGGGGAGGAGCATAGCAGCGGAGCTGCAGGGAGCTGGGCGAGGTTGGAGCAGCGACGGAGGCCCAGCGATGGGGAGCCACAGAGCGCTGCCGACGCACGCCTTTGGGCGCAGGGCGTGGATACCTGCCGTGGACGGGCGCTGGAGGCGCTGGTGGCCGAGGGGCCGTGACGGGGTCACCTGGCGCGCCGAGCCGCGGTGGAGCTGGGCGCCTGCCTTCGACTCGGCCGCGGTGGAGTGGACGGACACGGCCGATCGGGCAGGCCTCGCTGCGGCAGCACGCTGCGACGGACGGACGGCTGGCGTCGCAACGGTGGCGATGAAGAAGGCGCAACGGACGGCGAGGACGCGCCACCCCTCGCGGCCGCTCCGGGGGTGTGTCCGTGTCGAGCCTCCGAGCGCTACCGGAGAGACGGCGCGACCCCGCGGTGATGATGACGAAGATGGGCCCGGACTGCGAATCCAGCAGCAGCGCGGTAGCATAGTATCGCCCCATGATGGGCGCCAAATGTCGTGGTATTCTCACGGGGGGGGGGGGTAAGACGACATATACCACAAGGTAACCGTGTGAGGCAAGAGATCACGGCGATAGGCCGGGGAGCGGGTATCACGAATAGCACGTGGTAGTTTGCCTAGGTTCGTGGCTCTCAGGAGAAATAATACCCCTACTCCTGCATGTGCAGTATATGTGATATATCTGGTGCATGTAATGCTCACGGAGTCAGTATCTAAGCTCAGTGCCACAGGCATCTGGCTTTGCATATGTATGTGGCATGGTGGTCGTTGGCATACTTGCCCGTGGGAGTGGATGGATGGATGGCTAGCTAGCTCTCTTCCTAGCTAGCTTGCTTGTGGGTGTGTGCGTGAGAGTCCATCCTCCATGGATGCATGGATGTGTGCCCATATATATAGGCATGGCTAGCTTAGAGAGTAAGCTATGTGGTGGCATGGGCAAGGCATGGTGGGGTGCCATGCTTGTCCTCTGGGTCATTTCATAAATAGTGCCAGGGGACAAGTGACACTGTACATGATGGCAGGGGTGACACGTGAAGCGGTCTGCACGGTCAGTCGTCACGCCGTCGGTCGCGTCAGTCTGATTGACTTGAGCGGCCGGTGGTTGGAAGCGATCGGCACCCGATGCATCTGGTGGAGCGATCGGCGGTGATCGGCTGGTGGAAGCGATCGGTGAATCGGCGGCCGGGAAGTCGGCGACCCAATGCCGGCTGGTGGAAGCGATCGGCGGCAATGATCGGCTGGTGGAACGATCGGCAAGCCAATGATCGGCTGGTGGAAGCGGTCGGCAGCCGGCGGTCGGCGGCCGGGAAGTTGGACTGAGGGGCTTTGCTAGCCCCGATGTCTTGAAATATCGTCTTGCCGTCTTCGGGATAACCGTCGCCAATAACTCCGACATCTGATGACGGCGGAGTGGCTGAGCGACGACGATGGACCGGTGCCATTGACGGTTGTGGGAGAAGCAGACGAGATAAGCTACAGCGAGGGAGGGTAAAATGTGACGCAGGACTGGCCGGTCGTGAGGGTTTGTAGAGCAGGCCGGTAAGCATTGGGATTTTGGGGGATTTCACCGAGTCGGGGGGAAGCTTGCACGGGAACCTGCGAGGTTGCGCGGGAATGGGCTCATCGACGATTCATTGGCGCCACTTCAAGCCAACATTTGGCCAAAAGAACACCCCCGCACACTGCGCAAGCTTGCGCTGTAAGCCGTCTGCAGCAGCAGGGTGACAAGACATGCGAGAGGAAGGACATGTACACATACGGTTAATATAAAAAAATGTTTGCGATTTAATTACCTACTACACCCCGTCCTGGTTTATAAGTAGGATTTAACTAATAAAATACGAATGCATGTCGCCAAAAATTATATTGTTGTATTTGTATTTGATCATAGTTTCCAGTTATACAATTTTTGTAACATGCATTAACACTTTTTTGGTTAAACTAGCAAAGTGGCCCGCGAATACTCACGGGCTAGTATTTAACAAAGTTAGTTCGAATGAAGTAAAAATCTGTTAGTTTCTTCCGTTGATCATTTAATGGTGTTTTTTTTATAATAAGAGTTACCCTTTTCATTTTTTGGTAATATCTAGGGTCATGCTTGTGTTGAATTTTCCCATATCTAGGGTCATGCTTGTTTGTGGTGTGGGATTGGCTTTATAGGTTTTTCGCTCCATAGTAAAGTCTTTCATATTTATTATCTCTCTAACTAAATGTAAGACGTTTTTTTAGTTCAATTTAATCTGAGAGACGTCTTATATTTTATTACCGAGATAAATATATAGTTTTTTTCACTGAGAAGTTCCACATGCATCGAGTCTAAATATGTGTGTGATTTTTGTTATGGTTAGAGATTTTTGTTCAAATGATGATGTACTATAGTTTGCATGTATATGTTCAAAAGAAATTGCAGCACCTGAACATTATATAATTTAGCCTAAACACATATATATGCACTATCCTAAAAAAAGCAATATGCACTATACATTTTTTCTCAGGTGATGTACACTATACACTGTACGATAGTTTCTCTAGGTGATCTAAGTTTCCTAATTACTCAATTTGCAGAAGGTGCATATTGGCATGTTCATAAGTTGGCCGTTTGAAATTCACTTTTCATGCTTAATACATATATATCCTTGAAAAAAATGCTTATAATACAGTAATAGACTATTAGTTGTTTTGTGGCGAAGGTTTATATGCACTAAATTTGAGTTCACAAAACAATCGCTCGTATATGTTTTTTCTTCTTCATATAATCACGTACAATATGTTTGCATGGATTTTCAGACTTAATTTCAGCAGGAAAACAATATACCATTTTCTTTCTAAACGCGGAATTATACACTATACCTTTTTAGGGGGTGTACAATGCACATAATAATAGTTTATCAGGTTGAAATTTTTTCTGTTGTTTCTGAAAAATGGAATAATTAATTGGGCTTTAGGCTTTAGCCCAACATGCTCCCGTCGATGCATCTGGCACGCACACATCACTCTATCCTTTGTATCAAAAGAAAAAAAAACATCAATCTGTCCTGATCCCCTTTCTCCTTCACCTCTCTCCTTGTCACTCCAGAGTTGCTGCCTCCCGAAGTCCTGATGAACTCCGGTTACTACCGCTGGTAATGGCGTTGCTGATCTCACTCCCAAGCTCCTCTTACCTCTATTGATTTCATGACGCCACCTTGCTCGTCTTCCCTGCATGCACCCCGTCGCTCACGTCGTTGGTGCGGCCACGGGTCTGATCTGGGTCACGCGCGCCTCCTCGATCTCCTGGGCCAGTCAATATTGACAGAGGCTTAGCAGGGCTTCAGGAGCAGGTACGCGAGGGAGGAGTTGAACTAGTCGAACGTGACGGTGCCGTTGCTGTTGGTGTCCATGTAGGCAATGAGGGCGTGGATCTTGTCCCTGCGGCGGAGCGGAGGCGAGCGATGCAACACGAACATCTCCAGTTTCGTGAGGCTCCCATCGATGTCAAGGTCGAAGGTGGAGGAGCTGTCGCAGTTGGGTTGGCGGAGGGTGGCTCGTCGCCCTAACATTTTTCTTCCAGCACAGCCCTACAAATGTCTGTGCATTCGGACTCAATCAACCAAAATTGCGCAAAACTGTAGTTTGAGGTGCCGCTGTAGAAGGACCATGAAGTGGTACCAGCTCCTCTCTGCTTTCTTTCAATTTTGCAATGCTTAGGTAAAATGTTTGTTCAGCTAGGTGTCCTGCCTTTTTTTAGCTCCCAGTTTCCAGAGGAAATCTATTATGCACAGAATATTCCATATGTTTGTTGCTATTAATGATCATTGCTGATGGTAACTTGTTACTTTGTTAGTCAAAAATCTGAATTTGTTCAGGCCACATCCGTTTTTTTCCGTGCATGGGACCGACATTGACAGTGTTAGGCCCCTTACCCCACATTCTTATCGATGAAATTTAAGAATTTATACACATATTTGCGAGTAGCTGTGGTTTTACTATTTCTCAGTGTAATTAAATTTTAATAACTTAGTAAAATAGGTCTGATTGCGGTGTACATATAAAAGATAACAATGCGCGGATGCTTTCACTATAAGCTTGTACTCTATAATAAGCCTCAAACATGAGATACCATATTGTTTCGATGTTCGATATTATTTAATAATTACATAATAGTAACTGTAATCCGATGTATATACTCCCTTTTCCTAAATATAAGTCTTTTTAGTGATTTCAAGTGGACAACCACATACGGATGTATATAGACATATTTTAGAGTATAAATTCACTCATTTTGCTCCGTATGTAGTCACTTGTTGAAATCTCTATAAAGACCTATATTTAGGAACGGAGGGAGTATATTATAAGAACCATAAGCTTAGATGTATGTAAATCTTTTACCATTTTTTGGAACTATTTCGTATTTCCATCAAATGTTCATGCATTTTTCAATATTTCCATACAAATAGTAGACTATATTCATCCTGCCATATAGTGTGTAACATTCATGTTAGCATAGATAAGTAAATTTGTTAATTTGAAGAGATTTTGCAGCAAACTCATTATCCATGTACTTGTGCTTATGTAAAATGCTGGCAACATCATACGGCAAGTGTGTATTTTAGACTTTTAGTTCATAACTTCATAAAAATTCTTTGTAGATTACGTTCTTGACCCCAACATCCTTATTGTTATCTTCATCAGTTACCATTACTTGCAGTCCATCCCTTTTTCTGACTCTTGAGAATGGTACGTATAAATGTCCATGTGTAAAGACTTGTTCATGTAGATATAGTCCAACCTTGTTTGGAGAGTGCTCCTGCCTTTTGTTTATTGTCATAGCAAAGCATGGTGAGATAGGATATTGTCTCCTTTTTAGAAGGAAAACCACACCCATTAAGCGGTGACATGATTATTTTTGGAATGTAGACCTTTTCTTCCACATACGATACTTATTATCTGTGCTTCGATGATATGTTTGTACTGAACAATGGCATACCGTCTATTTTTTTCTAGTGTACCATTCACAATCAAGGCTGCGACTTCAGTTGCAGATGGCATACCATGTCGTTTTCCATCTGCGCCACACTTATTGGTTAGTTTTAATATGGCATTGTGATAATCACATTCTTTGAATGTGTGACTTGCCATTCTGAATGTTTTTGCTAGTATATTATCTCTATGCAGCACATTCTTAAGGGCCTCAACGATGCGAGTATCTATTTATTAAAGGAGCAATATAACTGGAAAAATAATTATATGTAGTTAAGAGTTCTGTTCAAACCAATCCTTGAACACAAAACTATTAACTTGAGGGAAATGTAAATGCACGGCAAGGGAGTTCATTAATCTGGCTTACAATGAATCTTGCAAATTAATTGCCTTTTTGCATAAGATGGTAATACCTACTGGAGGTGGGGCGATCACTAAAAGGAGTCAATTGGACAATCAAGGTGAGCGACGGAGATTGGGAACCAACCTTGAATACAAAAATGCTTTTACTAAACAAAAGTATGGTAAGGAACCGGTTCTGGTCATATTAATGAATCTAGATGTATATATTAGTGTTTTTCTATTTTAGCACAATCTACTAATCAAGTATTCTTGATCACCCAGTGATCAGTTCATCACTTCACCCAATGTATAATGCAAATTAATCGATTTTGTGCAGAAGATGGTACCTATTGGAGTTGCTGCTATCGTTGGGTGGAGTCGATTGGACAATCGAGGAGATCCAACAGAGGTGTGGCAATGTCCAAGGGCGCCGATATGAAGGTAAAGCCAATCTGTAAGCACTTACAAGTAGAACGGAATTGGAGATTGAGATTGGTTTTTGAGGTGTGCATGATGTAGTTGTGCAAAGAAAAGGTGTGTTACATGTGTGTGGTCATCGAACCAAAAATCAAGTGTCTCTGATCTAGCTTGCTGTTTACATGGGAGAAATTCATCAGCAAGAAGATTGCTATCAAGCACATGCTAAAACGGATAAGAAAATTGTATATCTTGGCTTGATCGATCTGGCACCTGCATGTTGCAGATTGCTTTCCGGCCAGGTGCGCGGACATCCACCAAAGCAAGTCGGTCCTATGTATAGAAATCAATCATCCTCATGCATCTCGACGGAATCAATCAGCCTCTTGAGGAAAGCCACCTTGTACGTGCATGAAAGCACTGGTCAGAAGCATGAGGGCATCTCCAAGAAATATCCAAGTAGCAGTGTCATCGCCCGGGGGAAAGGAAGACATCGTGAAGGATTTGGTGTAGCGGTAAAAGAGGAGCTTTCTTTCGATGGCATTGGTGGGTAATTTCTCATAAAATTATTATAATCTAACGGTTGTCGTTTTATTTTCTAATAAAATTAACCGTTAGATGTTTCTAATTTTTGTGGGATTTTCTAGTCTAATTATGTTTCTTTGGTTACCCCGTCAAGCATTTTTCATATATAATAGATGAACTATTTCCATCAAATGCTAATGCATGTTTCCATTACTTCTGCGTATCAGTAGACCATATCCATCCGTATATTATGTTACCATTGATATGTTAGTTATTCTTTTGAACTTTGAAGATATTTGTAGTGTAGAAATTTTCCATGTAATTATTCCCATCTAATAAGAGGTCAGTAACATCATCTTTTTGAAGAATATAATTATAGTAAAAGTGTTTTTTTATGCCTTTAGAATATTTCTTTATAGACTACCCGCAAGTGTCCATGTGTAAATGCATGTTTAGGCAGAGTTAGTCCAACCTTGTTTAGAGATTTTCCCTTGCTTTTATTGTTTGTCATCGCAAAGCAGACTGTTATAGGATATTGTCTTCTATTTAGAACGAATGGCCGCACTCATTCATTTGGTAACATGGTTATTCCTGGAATATATACTTTTTGCCCCACATCAGTGTTCTTGTTATTATCTGTGCTTCGATGATTTTTCTTCCAAGTTGAATAATCGTCATCCCTGTAGATATTACATTGGAGCATCACTGGTAGGTCTGCTTTTAGTTTTAGCTTGTGATTTGGGATTATGGGGAATGGTAAGCTGTTTAGGAATTCTGTTGGATATAAAATTGCAGTTTCAGCATTTAAGGTTGTTGCTTTGCATACTGTGTCACAACTTAGGTACGATTTCATCTCACCTTGTAGCTGATCCTAGATATTCATTTTTTTAATCCTGTGAACTGTTTTGTTCCTTGGACATAATATTGATCTTTCTTCTAAGAAATCTCACTGGCAGTACCTGTCCTGCCAATTTGGATATATGCTCTCCACAGTCTTCTTTCTTCAGTAGTATGTCGGTTGGTATTTTAATCAATTGTTCACCTTGATGATATATTTATTCCGTCACGAATATTGAGAATCCACTGTGCAAATTCGTGTGTATTATTTGTCACCGCTTGCTGGTGGGGCATAATATATCCTTCCAACCAATCTTGTTTTCTTTCTTTTGCTCCACTTTGTCTCTTTCTTCACCATACCCATTGTGACGGGAACCATGCATTTGCTACTTCTCTGGCTTCTTCGCTCTTGTTTGTCTCCATCGACTGCATAAATTTAATCATTCCTACTCTTTCTCCAGAGCAAATGACCTGCTGCTGACTCTCCAATTGGAAATGCAACCTTTTGACTCATGGATCTCAGAACTGCATTTCGAACTAAAATATTATCCAACACGCGTCATTGCTTGATATGTATGTGCATTTGAGGTATCTCTTGATCTCATCATTTTCTATTAGGGTTGTCTCTTGGTCATCTTATCTATTTATGTATTTTATTGACAGGGATCTGTTGCAGACCTCGACATTTATGTATGCTTGATATTTGACCAATAGATTTCTATTTTATAGGACCATGTATCTACTGTCTAGCTTGACTTCCCATTCTACATGTATTTTCCATTTTCTCGTCTTCTATGGCCCTGTTCGGAGAACCTCCACTCCACAACTCCACTCCCGGAGCGGGTGGAGTTACTGTTGAAAGTGGCAGAGCTCCTGTTTCCTGGCTCTGCAACTCCCGGGATTTCATGGAGCTGGTGGAACTCCGAACAGGGTCTATATATCGGGAATCCATCTTCATGTACTGTGTACTATGATAGTGCTGATATATTTTTTGGGGAACTTTCTTATACATCTGTTTTCGACCATGCATGGTGGCCTTGTGTTGGCTGCGGCACATGGGCTACCCATCATGTAGTTTTCAACAGTTGCGTATTATCATGCCTTCCTTTAATGGTTCATGGGTACCTGTGTTTCCTTTTGCTTTTTTGGAGAAATATGACTATGTGGTCATGGGGAGGCCCGTTTTTTAAAATGTATTGTGCACATAACTATAATTTAAAAAATAATCTTTAGTTGATTTTTTATATGTTTAGAAAATTAAATAACAGGTGTTATAAAGTCACCTGGGTATTACTTATGCAGTGTTTTTAAAATGTGCCCTCTCGTGTCTCATGAACTCCCCGAGCTTTATGTGGAACACTCGGTCAACAATATTAGGTCTTTTTTATGCTGGTTGGTGTACTTCTTGTAGCATAGATTGAATTTCCGGCAAAGCTGCAAGCCTGCATTGCATGTGAATATCACATAGTTTAGGGTATCGAGCCGACCAACATATTACCATAGCATCTTGGTAGCTTTATGCTTTGTTTCTTGGGCAATCTGTGAATCTAGATGGCAGCACTATTCTCCTTACTTGGTCAGCCCCTTGTATCTCCTCTCTCTATTTTGTCCTGCAAACCAACTGTAGTAATGCTCTTAGTTTTCCTTGGTTTCTTTCGATCCAATCTAGCATGTACTGAAAAATGCATGAAGGGGCATCCACAATGAACTGCAATGTAACCTTTTCACATATCAGCAAGTGCGTAGATTGGTTAGTACATTGTTATAGATGATATGCATAGTATTCCAGCATTGTTAAATGTTTTCTCTTGCATTTTGCACCTTCTTTTAACATGTAAGGTACATCTTCTTTGTACCCATCTTCACCATAGGGGAACAATAATGGATACTACATAATGAGATTCTTCTTGACTTCATGTAATTGTACTGAACAATGATATTCCATCCTATTTCTCTTGTATCATTGACAATAAGGCTGTAACATCAGTTGCAGATGGCATGTCATGTCGTCTTGCATGTCCTTGTCACTTACTGATTAGTTTTAATCTCATGTTGTTGTAGTCACCTTCTTCAAATTTGTGACATGTGATTCTGGATGTTCTTGCTAGCATATTATCTCTATCCAGCATACTTGTAAGGCCCTCAACGATGTGAGAATCTATTGACTCTTTTATCTTCTAATGTTGCCGCGTTAAATCCTGGTTTGACCTCATTCTTAGTGTCCTAGTTGTACAACTGTGCCCAGTCGTGGTTTGTCATTACCTTCAGGCGAATACCAATTCTGTGGTAGTGTTGCCCGTTCATTCTAAAAATATACGGTCCGTATGGTGGACAAAGCTAAAGCTTGCTGATTGTTGGCATGGCCCGAAACTATCGATGCAATTTGCCGGAGTACTTTACCATTGAGAAAATAATGAAACGTAGCGAAGCTGACTCATGTTCATTCTAAAAACAGAACGTCCGTATGATGGACAAAGCTAAAGCTTGCTGATTGTTTGCATGGCCCGAAACTATCGATGCAATTTGCCGGAGTACTTTACCATTGAGAAAATAATGAAACATAGCGAAGCTAACTCATGAAGAAGTTTGATCGATCTGCAACTTCCCCATCACTTTCGGCCAAATGCGCACATCAACACGAAAGCTGGCCTGTGGATTGGTATGGCTGGATGCTAATTCTAATACAGATTAATCACAACTGAAGGTAGATCGTGTGTACGTGCCTGACTTGCTAGCCGGAAAGCAGTTGAGAGCCTCATTTACTTGAAATCAATCACAATTGAAGCTAGATCGTTTTTATGTACCTGACTTGCTAGCCGGAAAGCAATCGGCAGCCTCCTACAGCCACATGAAGATTTCTGGTACTTGCATGTCTTGGCGGAGTGGATCAACCTCGTAGAGTTTTGAGCTAGTTTGTATGGGTAGTTTTCCGGCCAGAAACACATCTAGTGAGGCGTACCTCGTGGATATAGTACTTCGAGCGCCGCCGAGCCGCTAGGAAAATTGGACTTGGAGAAATTGTTCCGCTGTCTGATGCGACCTAAATTGGACTGGGAGAAATTTGCCTTTTTATGGTTAATCCATCATTTGCGAGGAGCCTTAGTTTTGATGGCATTGGTGGGTAATTTTCTGGAAAACAATTATGATCTAATGGTTGTCGTTTTATTATCCTGTAAATTAATGGTTGGATGTTTCTGATTTTTATGGGAATTTCTACTCTAATTCTCTTTTTTACGGTTAACCCATCACTTGCTTTTTTTATATAAATAGATTTAAGGTTATATACCAGCAAGTGTTTGCCCGCAACACACACGGCTTATTCCATCACAAACAACTCCGATGGATCAACTGTATGCCACGTATTGCCCACACAACTCTAATGTGATTCGTGCTTGATGTCTTCGACATCGCTCGCACAGTTCGTCTTATTTGCCATGTATCACTATGCCGGCCTTTGCTCGCGTCCCTCGGCAAGCTCTGCTCGCCGTTAGGCGTCGCAGCACGCTGTGCTCGCAGTAGGCGCCGCGGCGCGCTCTGTTCGCGTCCGCCGGTGCGCTCGGCTTGTGGATAACTTTTCCATGTGTGTTCAACTACTATATACATACATACATACATACATACATACATATATATATATATATATATATATATATATATATATATATATATATATATATATATATATGGTTGCTTGCCGTTGAGGTGATCGCGGAGCGATCTGCTCGCGTCCCTCCGCGCGTGCTCTGCCAGCGGTTGGGCATGCGCACGATCACGTGGGGGACCACATATGCATGCGGTCGTGCCGTGTGCGTTGCCACGCTATGCAGTTACGTGCGGCACGATGGAGTTACGCGCTGCAAATTAGAACTGCCATCAGGGCCTGCCAATATTCCTGGCCGTCCGGCTTCCCCTTTAATTTCAACGGCCATTATAACCTTAGTCTCTTCAACCTTTCGATCACGCCCCACAACACAACAAGCACACCCACGACGACACATAGAGAGGGGATGTCTAGTGGCGCTCCAATGGAGTTCAGCGAGCATAGAGTGGAGACCCACGCGAGGGAGACGGATCTCTCGGTGGTGTACACCATTGACCCGACCGTGGTGGACGAGTACATCAAAAGCGTTGAGCAGTTTCTTGCTCGAGAGAAGTACAAGGTGGTCGGCATCGACATCCAGTACACCATCGGCCGTCCCAGCATAGATCAGAAGGTTGCGTCGCCTAGTTGTGTGTGTGCCATCATGTCCTCGTCTACCACTATTGCATGGCCCAAAGCCTAGCGACCATTTCAACATGTTTGCCAACAGAACCGACTACAAGTTCGCCACGGTGGAAACCACCGATGATGTAAAAGCGCTTAGTGTTACAGGCTTGGCCTGCAAGAACCTTGTCGAAATCCGTGACCACTACAGGGTCTGGAGCAGCATGAAGGACTCCCTGGTTGAACTCGCCTTGGCCATCATCGACCCCAACTACGAAAAGATGAAGCGGGATGCCTAGAGAACATGTCCCGTATCCTGGCACATGGCCTAGATGTAGCAACTGGCTGTACCTCATGTCAGGTTCGCGGCCAAGAGCGTGTACACATGCTACGAGATGCACAGGCGGATCGTTGACATGAGGAAGTGCCTCGTTACCCAAATCGACGAGCCCGAATCGAGCCACAAGCAGAGCAAGCGTCACAAGAAGTAGATGATGATCAGATGATTGTTTATGCTAGTTAATCATGCATGTAATATATAGTTTACTTTATTGGTGTGTGGAAATGTCATGTGTGTAGCAGCCACCTATGTAATTATGCATGTAATAGTTTACCTTGGTGTGTGCAAGTGCCATGATTGTAGTAGCCACCTATGTAAGTGGATGTTTAATTTGGTTACGCAACCATGTCCTTATAAGTGTGTGTGTGTGTGTGTGTGTGTGTGTGTGTGTGTGTGTGTGTGTGTGTGTGTGCGTGCGTGTGTGTGTGTGTGTATGTTGTTGTTCTGTATGCAATCCCATCGCACAACACACACGTCTTATTAGCAGCAACCATCTGTGTTATCATCGGTCTTCACACACATTTCTGATAACAGACCTGTTTGCCGCCTATCACACACATCTTGATATATTGAACCATTTCTGTTCTCTTGTCTCATCACAAATAGTTCATCCGAGTGAACCGCATGCTGTATATCGCACACACCTTGATCTGGCTGACCGTTTCTTTTGTGTTGCCTAATCACAAATAGTTCATCTGAGTGAACCGTATGTTGTATATCGCACACACCTTCATCTAGCTGCCTGTTTCTTTTGTTCCTCCTCATCGCAAACAGGTAATTGAACTGAACCGTATGCCCTGCATCGCACACGCAACTAAAATATGAACCGTGTTTGATGCATCCATCACCGCAAACGTTTTGCACCTTTTTTGACGGTTTTTACACCACCGTTTGCGATTGTCGCATCGCACACAGTTTCGTCGAAGGGTCTCTGATCGTAGTGTCGCGTTAGCAGCATCCTGCAGTAGTGACCATAAGTTGCTAAGTCATGACATGAGGAAGTCGCACTATCATTAAGCATGGTAATAGGTGTGTCAACATCATGCAAGCAATCATTGGTAAGATAGTGCACTAGTGGGACAAGAGAAAGTCCATCACCTAAATTACCTTTAGAGCTCTGCTCATGTGTTGTAGGTGAGTTGTCGAAGACCAAGTCGTGGTCATCTTCATCTTGATGGAACCATGTGGGGGTGCATCATCGTCCATCATGGCCATCGGTTTGCCCATTGGAGGTATGGACTCGTCTAGGATTGGCGATTCATCTTGTGGGAGATCTAGCACCAAAAAGAACACACACTCGGAGTAGAGGTTTAGTCGTTAGAAATCATAGTGGCCTCACAATCCGTCTCAACTACCTCACTCACTAAGTGTTGTGGCTCACTCACTCTCGGTAAGATGCTCTCACTCATATGGTTGGTGGAGTCACTCAAATGGCTCTCAGCCTCACAGATGATGTGTGGCATGCTCTCAAGTGTGGGGCTAGTGGTGGTCACACTCGTCCTCTCATAGGAAATGCACTCAATGTCATATATGGTGGAGTCACTCATCTCACTCATGGGGTGGTGGCTCTCCTGACATGGCAATTGGGGCATCTCATCATATGTGGGTGTCCGAGAGATGTAGGTGCAAATGTCTCCATGCTCAACTCAGATCGCCGCCTTGGTTGAAGGGATAGTCCCATGATCAACCTCCTCATACATAACGCCTCCAAAGATGAATGACGTATGAGGTGGCAAATCATCACTCTCCTCCGAGACCAAAGATAAAGTACCATGTGAGGTCTCGTAGCTTGACTCGGGGTAGAAAGCATATTGGGCCGCCATCTTCATGTTGTTGAAGAGGTTTGCGCTCGTCACCGTGGTCGAAGGGGATGGCCCTTGCTCGACCGTCTTGTCATCGTCTTGTCTGAGGCCCATATGATGTGGCACCTCGTAGCTCGTCACCATGACCGAAGGGGCTTGCCCATGCTCGGACATCTTCCTTTAGGGGCTTCCAAAGATGGAAGTGTCGCCCTCGCTCGTAGTTGGTCGCCTTGTTGTTGAAGATGTCGATGTAGGCTAAATCGTGGGAAGTAGGTGAAGATGTCGTACATCCAAAGTTGAAGATGCCTTGATAACACTTGGCGAGGATGCCAAAGTGGTGGTTGTAGTCGTAGCTCCATCTTGGTGGTGCTCGTCTCGCGGTCTTCTCTTCTGCTCATGAAGCTTGGCCTTGGTGTGAAGTAGGTCATGTTGCGACTTGTGCATTTGCGCTTGGTGAGCATCTTCATGATGATGGTGTCATTGTTGTTCTTGAGTTTGTAGTATATGTCATTAAATGGGTAAATGCGTGCACATGTTACTTGGAGGTGACTTGCCCTTTATGACGATGTGGATCATGGATGTGATGATGGTCTCCATGGAGATGTGGACATGGATGACTTGCGCTTGCATCGCTTGGGCGCTCCAAAGATGGTCGACTTTCTCGTCGCCGCCTTTAAGATGACTAAGGTGAAGAACGTTGACAAACAAGGCCCGAATCTCCTCCATCGTTGCATCTTCCTCCTCCTTTTGTATGCAAAGCTTGTTGTCGAAGTAGCCTATTGTACGTGCTTCAGAGCGTCGGATGTCGATGGCAAGGTTGTTAATGCGCTCTCGCAATCTTGATTGTGCAGCTTTCTTTGATCGTTGTAGTTCGAAGATGGACGTTTTGGTGATGTAGTTGTTCACGCCGTCGTTTTCGTGGAAGACCGGAGATGATATGTTTTCGTGGGAAACCATGGCCACCTATGGGGCCATGATCCCCTTGTGGTTCGGCGGGGGGATGAGCATGTTGCACAAAGAGCGGAGAGCGTCGTGCTTTGGTGGATTTTACCCGAGGTTAAGACGCGCGAGGTGTAAAACCCTACTCCTGCTTTGGTGGATTGATCGTGGATTGTGGTGGAAACGTAGTGCTCTAGCCCAGCAGGGTTGCCTCGGGGCGAGAGCAGCTGGCAGCGTATCGATGTGCAGTGCGAATCCCTTCTATGGTTTCCATGGGCCTCCTTTTATAGATCAAGGGCTCACCACATTGTCAAGTCAGTCATTGTGCACTGATTAGATAGCAAACAGTGCTATCATACCTAACTCTATAGACAGGGTAGAGCTTATTAAATGTGTTGCTTAGTGTCACATCATGGCCTGCTTGGCCACCTTTTCTCCTATCTGCATGACACGTCACTGTACGGGTCTCATTTGGAGGTGATTTCCATAGGAAGTGGCTGCCATGTGGCAAGAAACAACCACTTAGTCACTTCGGGGCTTGACACCGCACCGATCAATGACTTGCGTCACTGTGAGTTGGTGCGGTGGAGCCTTGGCAGGGCAGCTTGCCTTCGTAGGACCCGGCAGGCCTGCTGGGACGGTCTTGAACTGTGCTTCCGGGGCAACCTTGACCTTGCCAGGCTTGCCTGCCCGTCAAGGGAGGTCTTCCCTTAGTAGTGTCTTGCACTTTTAGCTTAACTCAGTCTTCTTGGTCTGGTCCTTGATCTTTTAATATTGATCTTGGGCCTTTGCACAGTTTGGGCAACAGACCCAGGGTTTGTTGCACCGAAAGGAGCCCCCGGGCCTGGCTCAAATGCACTACCGGGCGTCATCTGGGTAGGCCCTAACTAGTGCACAGGCGAGAGGGGAGTAGCTGTTTGTCCTCTGAGATCTTCTTTTCTTATTCATTAACCTGAGACCAGGTTAGTTTCCAGTTCTCCCATGCGTCGCGTAAGGACAACAACAGTGAGGGAGATAATGGGCCACGATCTATGGAGTACCCATGTCCCACGTTCACAGGGTGGTAACTGCCACTCCACTATCCTTCCCGCTCCAAGTGCTTCTGCCACGTGTATCACATGCATTGCACAAGGTTGGTGGCGGATGCAGAGGGCGCGGGAATGAGTGCAATGGCAGAAAGCCAGGCGTCATGGATTGTTGCAGGGGGTCGGCCTTGATTCTTTGAGCCGTTAATGGAGAGGGGGATCCGGACTGGCCGAGCGGGGCGGCCACCTCCATGAAAAGATATCCAGCCCCTGCCACGCCCGCCTATAAAAGGGGGCGCCTAAAAAAATCCAACATCCTTCCCACTCCATTCCCGAAGTAGCCCACGTCTATCATGGTGAGAGGTTGAGGGTCCGGCCCTCCCCCAGTGGCGATGAGAACTTCTGCTCGACAGCGTCTCCCTCCTCCCTCCAAAGATGAGGGGGAGAAGCCTGCTATGAGAGGAGGTGGGAGGGGGCGAGGTCGCGGTCATCGTGGCGCACGGTCGAGGAGGATGGGGTGGCGCTGCGCCCCCACCGGTCGCCCCTCCCCAGATGGAAGGCCACGTCGGAGACCAACCTCTAGAGTTTGTCATCAGGCTGTACAAGCCTCCGCGGGGCCGCCTCCGCCTCCCTGCTCCATCCGCAAGGGCGATGGAGCTCGAACAACCGTGTGCGTTGAAACTGCACATGAGGGGCTGCGAGAACGGCAACATGCGGGTGGATGTGGATTTCCCTACTCCCCATGTCATGTTCTTCCGCCATGGGTGGAAGACCTTTGCTCGCGCCCATAGCTTGTCGGAAGGGCACGTCCTCCATTTTAAATTAATGGAGGCTGATTTCCTTTCCGTCAAGGTCTTTGGGTGCTCGGGTGCTCGCATAGGGTGCTGCACGGAGAGCTCGACCAACGACGAAAGCTCCTCCTCGAGCGATAGCAACGAGGAGGACAGTGATGGCGATGACGACAACACCGACCGGGCACCGTCACCGTCAAGCGGCGACACCACCATCTGCACCTGCGTCTCCTCTCCGACAAGGTGATTTGCCGGGGAGTTGGGTGCAGGGGTGGAGATGGTGCCCCTGGCTCCTCCAGCAGCCTTCCAGTCGGGCCCTGGTAGGCTTCCTCGTGGGCTGCAACTTCATTCACCCTGCCGTGTCCTGCTGGCCCTAGCGGTGCTTGTTGACGGTTTATCTCCACCGATCTCTTCACCATCACCTTCGCCCACGCCTTCCTAGCCTCGTCTGGCTACCTTTCACGGGCAAGCGAGTCAGTGGAGCTTGGCTAGGCGCCCTTTGCCCTCTTCACTTCACCTTTCTGATTGCCTAGGAGGGGAGGGACAAGAAAGGGCATCATGGGGCACTTGACTTTTTTCAATCTAAAATGTGTATGCATTTGCCAAACTTTAGTTCAAATTATGTAATCACTTTTATCCATGTTTGTTTTTTGTAAGGTCTGTACTTGTTGATCAGCATAATAATAAAAAAGATAAACCTTGCCGGGCACTTGTGCATGTATCATGTCCATGCAGAGGTAGAATGCCTCTATACACTCAAGTAAGCAAGTTCTCTCCAGCAGGCTATCCTGCCGGTACCCTCAGTTTGCTGCCGCGGAGCTAGGCCTGCCGGGCACAAATCGTAACGATGGACCAGCTGCTACGTCTTGAGCTTGCGTTGGTTTTCGCCGAAGAGGAGAGGATGATGCAGCAGAGTAGCGTAAGTATTTCCCTCAGTTTTTGAGAACCAAGGTATCAATCCAAGGGAGGCCACGCGCAAGTCCCTCGTACCTACACAAAGCAAATAACTCCTCGCAACCAACGCGAATAGGGGTTGTCAATCCCTTCACGGTCACTTACGAGTGAGATCGATAGAGATGATAGATAATATTTTGGTATTTTTGGTATAAAGATGCAAAGTAAAATAAAAGGCAAAGTAAAAAGCAAAGCAATAATAAAGCGTAGGAAGATTAATATGATGAAAATAGACCCGGGGGCCATAGATTTCACTAGTGGCTTCTCTCAAGAGCATAAGTATTCTACGGTGGGTGAGCAATTCTTTGTTGAGCAAATGAGAATATCTAGGTATGATCATGTATATAGGCATCACGTCCGAGACAAGTAGACCGACTCACTGCTGCATCTACTACTATTACTCCACTCATCGACCGCTATCCATCATGCATCTAGAGTATTAAGTTAATGAAAACAGAGTAACGCCTTAAGCAAGATGACATGATGTAGAGGAATAAATTCATGCAATATGATAAATACCCCATCTTGTTATCCTCGATGGCAACAATACAATACGTGCCTTGCAACCCTTTCTGTCACTGGGTAAGGACACCGCAAGATTGAACCCAAAGCTAAGCACTTCTTCCATTGCAAGAACTACCAATCTAGTTGGCCAAACCAAACGGATAATTCGAAGAGAGTTGCAAAGATATGTCAATCATACATAAAAGAATTCAGAGAAGATTCAAATATTGCTCATAGATAATCTTGATCATAAACCCACAATTCATCGATCTCAACAAACACACCGCAAAAAGAAGATTACATCGAATAGATCTCCACGAGAGGGGGAGAACATTGTATTGAGATCCAAAAAGAGAGAAGAAGCCATCTAGCTACTAACTATGGACCCGAAGGTCTGAAGTAAACTATTCACACTTCATTGGAGAGGCTATGATGATGATGTAGAAGCCCTCCGTGGTGGAATCCCCTTCCGGCGGATCTCTGGAACAGGCCCCAAGATGGGATCTCGTGGATACAGAAAGTTGCGGCGGTGGAATTAGGTTTTTGGATCCGTGTCTGATCTGTTGAGGGTACGTAGGTATATATAGGAGGAAGGAGTACGTCGGTGGAGCTCCGGGGGGCCCACGAGGCAGGGGGGCGCGCCCTCCACCCTGGTGGCCGCCTCCCTTCTTTCTTGACCATGGGTCCAAGTCTCCTGGATCTTATCTGATGAGAAAATCACGTTCCCGAAGATTTCATTCCGTTTGGACTCCATTTGATATTCCGTTTCTTCGAAACACTGAAATAGGAAAAAAAACAGCAATTCTGGGCTGGGCCTCCGGTTAATAGGTTAGTCCCAAAAGTAATATAAAAGTGGAAAATAAAGCCAATATAGTCCAAAACAATAGATAATATAGAATGGAGCAATCAAAAATTATAGATACGTTGGAGACGTATCACCAGCCCCCTGCCAAACCTTCTCTCCAAAGGCCAATATAACCACCCTGATCGAAGCAACATTTGAATCAAGGGACGGGAGCGCCTAAGTTTCGAAAGTGGAGAGGTTTTCTTATGCACAAGGTTTTTCTTACAGAACACGTACGGATAAGAGAGAGAACTTATCTGGTTGGGCTTGCCGGGGATCGCAATGCAGGCTTGTCTTCCCTTCTCCTCTTCGGGACCGAATCCTCGTAGGAGCCTGCAGTTTGGTGCAGATGAAAATGACACCTCATGTGATCTTATCTACATGAATGTTCTATGCTCACGATATGCTTATGCATGCATGCATGCAATCTGTTACTCAGGGTATGCGCCTGGCTTTGTACAAGGGGTTACATGCAACAGAGGCAAGGCCTGTAAAAAAGGGTGTTGCCGGTGTAGGGTCGGACAAGCGCCTTCTGAGTAGAACTTGCAGAGATGCTCAATGTTCCATGAATTTTGCAACTGAATGCCATCTCCGTGCTCTAGACGGAATGCATAGGTCTGGTGACTCGTACTACCATGTAATGGCCTTCCCACTTGGGCGTCAACTTGTTTGTACCCTTGGCGAACTGAACGCGCCTAAGGACAAGGTCGGCTTCCTCAAAACACCTGTCACGACCCCTGCGGCTGTGATAGCGATGCAGGGCTTGCCGGTAGCATGCAGCACGCGTAGCAGCGCGGCGACGGTTCTCCTTGAGTATCACAACATCATCACACCGGTGTTGTTCCTACGCTACTTCATCATAGGCAAGAACTCAATGTGACCCGTAAATGAATTTCGTGGGGATAACTGCTTCTTCCCCATAGACTAGGGAGAAGGGAGTCTACCCGGAAGCTCAATTTGGTGTCATTCTGAGGGACCAAAGAACCGTCGGCAGCTCGTTGATCCACCGCCTGCCACACTTCTACAGATTATCAAATGTTCTCATCTTGAGTCCTCGCAGCACTTCAGCGTTCACACTCCTAGCTTACCTGTTGCTCCTTGGATGAGGAACAGAGGCGAAGGAGATCTTGCTTCCGAGGGCATGAACGTATTGCATGAAGGCGTGGCTCGTGAATTGGATGCCATTGTCGGTGATGATTCAAGTAGGGGCTCCTAAGTGACACACCAATCCTTTCAAGAACTTGATAGCTGACTGAGCAGTCACCTTTCTCATGGGCACTTCTTCCGACCACTTTGTAAACTTGTCGATTACAACGAACAATAATTCAAAGCCCCCGATAGCACGGGGGAAGGGCCCAAGATAATGAGCCCCCAGACCAAAAACGGCCATGACAAAGGGATTGTCTGAAGAGCTGGGGCAGGCAGGTGGATATTCTTGGAATGGAACTGGCAGGCCTCACATTTGGTGACCAACTCAACTGCATCTTGGAGGGCTGTGGGCCAGTAAAATCCTTGCCATAAGGCTTTTCCAACGAGCCCTCAATCCAATGTGTGAGGCACACATACCCTTGTGTGTCTCTGCCCAGCAGCTTTCTTTCCTTCTTCCCGACAAATGCACTTCAATTTCACACTGTTGAGCCTCCTTCTGTATAGCGTGTCATCAATGAACTGATACATACTGGCCCTCTGGGCTACTCTTTCAGCTTCTTCTTGCTCTTGGGAAGTTCTCCAGTTTGGAGGAAATGGACTATGTGCCGCGCCCAAGTAGGAACCTGAGGCTCGGCAACGAGGACTAGCGGCACCTCCTCATTCACGGGAGTGCACTCCTCGACCACGGGGACCAGTGGTCTGGCGGGAGGATGCAGCTCAGCTATCGAAGAGAAGTTCTTCCGGGAGATGTCTGCCGGAGTCCAGTTTCCTCCTCTTTCTAGCTATTGTTGCCGGGGATACGGAGGGTTGAGTCAAATGGAGAACAAAAGTTCCTGGTTCCACGAGGAGGTTTTGCGTAGCGCTCTTCGATACATGATCAGCAATGATGTTTTCCGCACGGGGCACGTGCTCTGTTTGCAATCTGTCAAAGCGCTCCTCCAGCTTTCTCACTTCCTCAACGTATGCCTCCATCAATGGACTTTGGTAATCCTTGTTGACTTGTCTCACCACAAGTTATGAGTCTCTGCGGATGATCAGCTTCTTGATTCCTAGTTCTCTTGCAATCCTGAGCCCGGCAAGGAGCCCTTCATACTCTGCAGTATTGTTGGTAGCCTTCTCCTAGGGAAAATGCATCTGGACGATGTACTTCAAGTGTTCCCCACTGGGAGCAACGAGGAGCACGCCAGCCCCTACACCTTGTAGGGAGAATGCACGATTGAAATACATGATCACCTTAGGGTGCTTCCTTGCCAGGAATAACTGTCTCCAATACTTCTTCATCAGGAGTTGGCGTCCATTCTGTAATAAACTCAGCCAACACTCTACTGTGAATAGTTGATGTACTCTCAAACTTCAAACCAAAGCTGGATAACTCCAAGGCCCACTCCACTATATTGCCGGTAGACTCAGGGTTTTGGAGTATCCGTTGCAAAGGAAAGCTGGTGACAACCGTGATCTCGTGGGCTTGGAAGTGATGGCGCAGTTTCCTTGAGGCCATGACAAGGCCAAAAATCAACTTTAGCATGCCAGAGTACCTTGATCTAGCCCCCTGCAATAGGGAGCTGACGAAGTACACTGGAAACTTCACCACCTTCTTCTTCGCCGCAACCTTGGGGCTGCCTCCGCTGCCTTGCTCTTCTCTATCTTGATCTGGATCTGACCTTGCCGAGGTGTGCTCACTTTCCTCTTTGGAGGGGACACTGGTTGTGGCTGCCGCTCCTTCCACTTCCCGCTGCGCCACTAGTGTTGCACTAACCACTTGATTAGTTACCACCAAGTATAGAAGCAATGGCTCTTGTGGTTTGGGGGTGACCAAAGTGGGCACAGAGGACAAGTAGGCCTTCAAATCTTACAGCGCAGCGGCAGCCTCTAGAGTCCACTCCATGGGTCCTGCCTTCTTCAAGATTTTGAAGAACGGCAAGGCACACTCCACTGACTTGGAAATGAACCTGCTAAGCGCGGCAACACATCCAGTCAAATGCCCCACATCCTTAACTGTCTTGGGTTCTTGGATATGCTTGATAGCCTTGATCTTGTCGGGGTTAGCCTCTATCCCCCGGTGGGACACAAAGAAGCCGAGTAGTTTACCAAAAGGAACACAGAACACACACTTCTCCATGTTCAACTTCAAGTTGATCTTGCGCATATTAGAAATGTCTCTTCTAAATCTTGAATGATGGTCAATCTGTCCTTGGTCTTGACCACAATATCATCCATGTAATCTTCAATGTTTCTGTGCAACTGTGATTCAAAAACAATCTCGACTGCCCTTGCAAAAGTAGATCCGGCACTCTTCAACCCGAAAGGCATCCGTACGAAGCAGTATGTGCCACACGGGGTGATGAACACGGTCTTCTCTTTGTCTTCCTTGGATATAAAGATCTGATGGTATCCAGAGTATGCATCCAGAAAAGAAAGCAAGTCACACCCGGCGGTTGAATCCACAATCTGATCGATGTGCGGCAAGGGAAATGGGTCCTTTGGGAATGCCTTGTTCAGGTTCGTAAAATCTATGCACAACCTCCATTTCCCATTAGCCTTGCGCACCACCACAGGATTTGCTAACCATGTTGGGTGCACTACTCCTCTGACCAGACCAGCTGCCTCAAGTTTCTTGATTTCCTCGGCAATGAACTGCTGCCGCTCCAAGGTCTGCTTTTGGACCTTCTGCTTAATGGGTCGGGCATGTGGGCAGACAACAAGGTGGTGCTCGATTACCTACCTGGGAACACCGGGGATATCAGATGGTTGCCAGACAAACACATAGGTATTTGCCCGCAGGAAGGCAACGAGCGTGCTTTCCTATTTGTCATTGAGGGTGCCACTGATAGTGAAAGTACCATAAGCGCCAGCCAGCCCTGCTGGGACCTTTTTCACATCGGGTGCAGCAGCCTTGAATATTTTGCTATTGGAACTCTCCGGCAAATCATCAACATGCGCAGTGTACTCCGAAGAGGTACGCTTCCCGGATTCCTTGCTGGCATCCCTGTTAGCTTTCTTCTTTCTTTACTTTCCTTGGCGGGAACAACGGCTTCATCGGCCTCTGCCGCGACTGCTTCCCGGTACATCTTGTCTATGCAAATGATTGCGTCCTTCTCGTCGGATGGAATGGAAGTGATGCCTATCGGCCCTGGCATCTTCAAGGTTTTGTAGGCATAGTGGGATGCTGCCATGAATTTGCCCAGAGCTGGGCGACCAAGGATTCCATTGTACGGCAGGGGAGGTTGACCACATCATACACGATTTTCTCAGTCCGGTAATTCAACTCTCCCCCGAATGTCACCGGCAACGTGATCTTCCCCTTTGGAAGACTCCTACCAGGTTTGATTCCTTGAAACGTACCAGTAACCTTGTGCTCTTCCTCAGCTATCTAAATTTTGCTGATGACCTTTGGAGAAATCAGATTCAACCCGGCCCCTCCGTCAACCAACATCTTTGTAACCTTGAGGTTGTGGATTGTTGGTGAGACCAACAACGACAAGCACCCTACCGTAGTGGTGCGGTCAGGGTGGTCCTCTTAAATCGAAGATGATGGGCGTGCAAGACCACTTGAGCATCCTCCGAGAATCTGCCGCTGGCTCCCCGGCTTTGACTTCACGTGCCCACTATTTAAGTTGGCGGTGAGAGGAGTGCAAAGATGCACCCCCGTCGCGGCATAGGGCGTCAGTGGCTTTCTGAATTTCTTGCTCGCTGGTTTCGTCTTCATCCCCTCCATCACTCTCATCATTGCAATCCTCCTTCTCATGGCCTCTGGTGGGTTTTCTTTGATTCTGAGGAGCCTTGTCGGGGTGGCTTTTATTGTGGCTGCCGCTCCTTCCACTTCCCGCCTGCGCCATTCTGACCTTTTTCCTTATCAAGCTTCTCATAGTCAGCCCTCTACTTCTTGACGAGCTGCTCAACCTGATGACACTTATGAAGATTGTGGCACTTGGTCCGATGGATCTTGCAGTACGGCCCATCACCTTTCCCAGCCTTCTCGGGAGCCGCAGCTTCCCAGCAATCAGTGAACGCGACAACTTCCTTGCCGGGTACCTTAGTCTTGGCCTTCTTGCCGGTACTAGGCATGCCCGACCCCTCAACGGTCATCACTACCTTATCCTTGCGCCTTTTATTGCGCTTCTTGTTCCACTTCTTCTGACTGGTGGCCTGCTACATCTTGAGCTTGCGTTGGTTTTCCCCGAAGAGGAGAGGATGATGCAGCACAGTAGTGTAAGTATTTCCCTCAGTTTTTTAGAACCAAGGTATCAATCCAGTAGGAGGCCACGCACAAGTCCCTCGTACCTGCACAAAACGATAGCTACTCGCAACCAACACAATAGGGGTTGTCAATCCCTTCACGTTCACTTACGAGAGTGAGATCTGATAGAGATAATATTTTTGGTATTTTTTTTATAAAGATGCAAAGTGAAAAGTAAAGGCAAAGTAAAAACAAAGCAAGTATAAAAGTGATGGAGATTGATATGATGAGAATAGACCCGGGGGCCATAGGTTTCACTAGTGGCTTCTCTCAAGAGCATAAGTATTCTCTGATTGGGTGAACAAATTACTGTTGAGCAATTGTGAGAATTGAGCATAGCTATGAGTATATCTAGGTATGATCATGTATATAGGCATCACGTCCGAGACAAGTAAATCGAAACTATTCTGCATCTACTACTATTACTCCACTCATCGACCGCTATCCAGCATGCATCTAGAGTATTAAGTTAAAAAGCAGTAACGCTTTAAGCAAGATGACATGATGTAGAGGAATAAATTCATGCAATATGATAAATACCCCATCTTGTTATCCTCGATGGCAACAATACAATACGTGCCTTGCAACCCTTTACATCCTTTGGTTAAGGACACCGCAAGATTGAACCCAAAGCCATGCACTTCTCCCATTGCAAGAACTACCAATCTAGTTGGCCAAACCAAGCGGATAATTGAAGAGAGTTGCAAAGATAACTCAATCATACATAAAAGAATTCAGAGAAGATTCAAATATTATTCATAGATAAGCTGGATCATAAACCCACAATTCATCGGTCTCAACAAACACACCGCATAAAAGAAGATTACATCGAATAGATCTCCACGAGAGAGGGGAGAACATTGTATTGAGATCCAAAAGAGAGAAGAAGCCATCTAGCTACTAGCTATGGACCCGAAAGTCTGAAGTAAACTACTCACACTTCATCGGAGGGGCTATGGTGATGATGTAGAAGCCCTCCGTGGTGGATGCCCCTCGTGCGGTGCTCGGAACAGGCCCCAAGATGGGATCTCGTGGATCTGAAGTTGCGGCAGTGGAATTAGGTTTTTGGCTCCTGTTCTGATCGTTTGGGGGTACGTAGGTATATATAGGAGGAAGGAGTACGTCGGTGGAGAAACATGGGGCCCACGAGGCAGGGGGTGCGCCCTAGGGGGGCGTGCGCCCCCCACCCTCGTGACCGCCTCTCTGGTTCCTTGGCGTAGGGTCCAAGTCTCCTGGCTCACGTTCGGTGAGAAAATGACGTTTCCGAAGGTTTCATTCCGTTTGGACTCCGTTTGATATTATGTTTCTTCGAAACACTGAAAAAGGCAAAAAAAACAATTCTGGGTTGGGCCTCCGGTGAATAGGTTAATCCCAAAAGTAATATAAAAGTGGAAAATAAAGCCCATTATAGTACAAAACAATAGATAAAGTAGCATGGAGCAATCAAAAATTATAGATAGGTTGGAGACGTATCAGGCATCCCCAAGCTTAATTCCTGCTCGTCCTCGAGTAGGTAAATGATAAAAAGAGAATTTTTGATGCGAAGTGATACTTTGGCATAATTTCAATGTAAATCTTCTTAATTGTGGTATGAATATTCAGATCCGAAAGATTCAAGACAAAAGTTCATATTGACATAAAAAAATAATAATACTTCAAGCATACTAATCAAAGTAATCATGTCTTGTCAAAATAACATGGCCAAAGAAAGTTCATCCCTACAAAATCATATAGTTAGGATATGTTTCATTTTCGTCACACAAAGATGTTCCCAACTTCTATCCCCCCGATGACAAGCCAAGCAATTGTTTCATAATTAAATAATCTCAAACTTTTTCAACCTTCACACAATACATGAGCGTGAGCCATGGATATAGCACTATGGGTGGAATAGAATATGATGGTGGGGATTGTGTGAAGAAGACAAAAAAGGAGAAAGTCTCACATTGAAGAGGATAATCAACGAGCTATGGAGATGCCCATCAATTGATGTCAACATGAGGAGTAGGAATTGCCATGCAACGGATGCACTAGAGCTATGAATGCTCAACAAAAGAAAACTAGTGGGTGTGCATCCAACTTGCTTGCTCATGAAGACCTAGGGCATTTTGAGGAAGCCCATTGTAGGAATATACAAGCCAAGTTCTATAATGAAAAACTCCCACTAGTATAAAAAGATAACTTATGAGACTCACTATATGAAAAACATGGTGCTACTTTGAAGCACAATATATGAGACTCACTACATGAAGAACAAGGTGCTACTTTGAAGCACAAGTGTGGAAAAAAAGATAGTAGCATTGCCCTTTGTATGTATTTATTTATTTGGGCCTTTCTTTTTTTCTTTTTGGCCTTTCTCTTTTTTGGGCAATGCTCTAATAATGATGATCATCACACTTCTATTGATTACAACATAAGGATTACAACTCAAAACTAGAACAAGGTATGACTCTATATGAATGCCTCCGGTGTAAGGGATGGTGCAATGAATCAAGAGTGACATGTGTGAAAAATAATGCATGGTGGCTTTGCTACAAATACGATGTCAACTACATGATCATGCAATGGCAATATGACAAAAGTAAAGTATGTCATGATGATGATGAACGGAACGGTGGAAAGTTGCATGGCAATATATCTCAGAATGGCTATGGAAATGCCATAATAGGTAGGTATGGTGGTTGTTTTGAGGAAGATATAAGGAGGTTTATGTGTGATAGAGCGTATCATATCACGGGGTTTGGATGCACCAGCGAAGTTTGCACCAACTCTCAAGGTGAGAAAGGGAAATGCACGGTACCGAAGAGGCTAGCAAAGGCAGAAAGGTAAAAGTGCGTATAATCAATGGACTCAACATTAGTCAAAAGAACTCATATACTTATTGCAAAAATTTAGAAGTCATAAAAAATCAAGTACTACGCGCATGCTCCTAGGGGGATAGATTGGTAGGAAAAGACCATCGCTCGTCCCCGACCGCCACTCATAAGGATGCACAAGCCAGGTACACTTCATGTTTCAAATTTGTTACACAACTTTAACCATACGTGCAAGCTACGGGATTTGCAAACTTCAACACAAGCATTTCTCAAATTCACAACTAATCAACTAGCACGACTTTAATATTATCACCTCCATATCTCAAAACAATATCAAGCATCAAACTTATCTTAGTATTCAACGCACTCAAAAGAAAGTTTCACATATCTTGAATACCAAGTATATTAATATTAAGCAAATTACCATGCTATTAGCGACTCTCAAAATAATCTAAGTGAAGCATGAGAGATCAATAGTTTCTTTAAAACAAATCCACCACCGTGCTCTAAAAGATCTAAGTGAAGTACTAGAGCAAAAATTATCACGCTCAAAAGATATAAGTGAAGCACTATGAGCAAAACTATCAAGCTCAAAAGACATAAGTGAAGCACATAGAGTATTCTACCAAATTCCAATTCATGTATGGCTGTCTCAAAAGGTGTGTACAACAAGGATTATTGTGGTAAACTAACAAGCAAAGACGCAAATAATACAATACTCTCCAAGCAAAACACTTATCATGTGGTGAATAAAAATATAGCTCCAAGTAAATTACCGATGGAAGTGGATTTAAAGAGGGATGCCTTCCAGGGCATCCCCAAGCTTTGACTTTTAGGTGTCCTTGGATTATCTTGGGGGTGCCATGGGCATCCCCAAGCTTAGGCTCGTGCCACTCCTTGTTCCATAATCCATCAAAAGAATTCACCCAAAACTTGAAAACTTCACAACACAAAACTCAATAGAAATCTCGTGAGCTCCGTTAGAGAAAGAAAACAAAAGACTACTTTAAGATACTGTAATGAACTCATTCTTTATTTATATTGGTGTTAAACCTACTGTATTCCAACTTCTCTATGGATCATAAACTATTTTACTAGCCATAGATTCATCAAAATAAGCAAACAACACACGCAAAACAGAATCTGTCAAAAACAGAACAGTCTGTAGTAATCTGTAACTAACGCAAATTTCTGGAACTCAAACAATTCTACCAAAATTAGACGACCTGGAAAATATGTTTATTGATCAGCAGCAATTGGAATCAATATTTTATCATGTTCTGGTGATTTTTAAGAATTCGGGCACTGAGCGCAAAGTTTCTGGAAATTACAGCAAGATCAAATAACTATCATCCAAGAAGATCCAATAGGTTTAACTTGGCACAAACACTAATTAAAAGATAAAACCACATCTAAACAGAGGCTAGATGGATTAGTTATTCCTAAACAGAAGCAAAAACTAAAAAACTAAAAATAAAATTGGGTTGCCTCCCAACAAGCGCTATCGTTTAACGCCCCTAGCTAGGCATAAAAGCAAGGATAGATCTAGGTATTGCCATCTTTGTAGGCAATCCATAAGTGGCTCTCATAATAGATTCATATGGTAATTTTATTTTCTTTCTAGGAAAGTGTTCCATGCCTTTCTTTAATGGAAATTGGAACCTAATATTTCCTTCCTTCATATCAATAATTGCACCAATCGTTCTAAGGAAAGGTCTACCAAGAATAATAGGACATGAAGGATTGCAATCTATATCAAGAACGATAAAATCTACGGGCATATAATTCCTATTTGCAACAATAAGAACATCATTAATTCTTCCCATAGGCTTTTTAATAGTGGAATCCATAAGATGCAAGTTTAGCGAGCAATCATCAAAGTCACGGAAATCTAGCAAATCACACAAAGTTTTAGGAATAGTAGAGACACTAGCACCCAAATCACACAAAGCATGAAACTCACAATCTTTAATTTTAATTTTTATAGTAGATTCCCACTCATCATAGAGTTTCCTAGGGATAGAAACTTTCAACTCAAGTTTTTCTTCATAGATTGCATCAAGGCATCAACAATGTGTTCGGTAAAGGCCTTATTTTGTCTATAAGCATGAAGAGAATTTAGCACGGATTGCAACAAGGAAATACAATCAATTAAAGAGCAATTTTCATAATTAAATTCCTTGAGATCCAAAATAGTGGGTTTAGCAACATCTAGATTTTTATTCCTTTCAATCCCACTTTTATCAATTTCATCATCAAGATCTAAAACTCCGAATTCTTAGAACGCCTTCTAGGTAAAGGAAGATCATATTCAGTTTCATCAAGATTCATATTGCAAAACAAAAGATTTGATAGGGGACACATCAATAACTTTTAGATCTTCATCTTGATTTTCATAGGAATTCGGTTTAGCGGCCATCTTATTGACTAAGGTAGCTTGCATATCCGAAATTTCAGCGGTCATCTTTTCAAGATGAGCAATTTGGGCTCTTATACCATAAAATTCTTTGGATATATCGAGCTCTTTATTCATATAACTCATAAAACTCTTTTGTTCCTTAAGCTCGTTTCTAAAGAAATTATTATGCTCAAATTGCAAAACCATAAACTTCCTGACATTGTTTTCGATCTCCTCTAACCTTTTAAGGTGAAGATCACCAAATTTAGGTAGGGCCATTGCGACAAACAAGCAAACTAACACACGAGCAAACAAAAGGCAAAGGGAAAAAGAGGAGGAGATTGGGAAAGAGAGGGCGAATAAAACGGCAAGGGTGAAGTGGGGGAGAGGAAAACGAGAGGCAAATGGAAAATAATGTAATGCGAGAGATAGGGATTGTGATGAGTACTTGGTATGTTGACTTTTGCGTAGACTCCCCGGCAACGGCGCCAGAAATCCTTCTTGCCACGTCTTGAGCTTGCGTTGGTTTTCCCAGAAGAGGAGAGGATGATGCAGCACAGTAGCGTAAGTATTTCCCTCAGTTTTTGAGAACCAAGGTATCAGTCCAGTAGGAGGCCACGCACAAGTCCCTCGTACCTGCACAAAACGATAGCTACTCGCAACCAACGCGATTAGGGGTTGTCAATCCCTTCACGGTTACTTACGAGAGTGAGATCTGATAGAGATAATATTTTTGGTATTTTTTGTATAAAGATGCAAAGTGAAAAGTAAAGGAAAAGTAAAAACAAAGTAAGTATAAAAGTGATGGAGATTGATATGATGAGAATAGACCCGGGGGCCATAGGTTTCACTAGTGGCTTCTCTCAAGAGCATAAGTATTCTACGGTGGGTGAACAAATTACTGTTGAGCAATTGACAGAATTGAGCATAGTTATGAGTATATCTAGGCATCACGTCCGAGACAAGTAGATCGAAACGATTCTGCATATACTACTATTACTCCACTCATCGACCGCTATCCAGCATGCATCTAGAGTATTAAGTTAAAAACAGAGTAACACCTTAAGCAAGATGACATGATGTAGAGGAATAAATTCATGCAATATGATAAATACCTCATCTTGTTATCCTCGATAGCAACAATACAATACGTGCCTTGCAACCCTTTCTGTCACTGGGTAAGGACACCGCAAGATTGAACCAAAGCCATGCACTTCTCCCATTACAATAACTACCAATCTAGTTGGCCAAACCAAACGGATAATTCGAAGAGACTTGAAAAGATAACTCAATCATACATAAAAGAATTCAGAGAAGATTCAAATATTATTCATAGATAAGCTGGATCATAAACCCACAATTCATCGGTCTCAACAAATGCATCGCAAAAGAGGATTACATCGAATAGATCTCCACGAGAGAGGGGAGAACATTGTATTGAGATCCAAAAAGAGAGAAGAAGCCATCTAGCTACTAGCTATGGACCCGAAGGTCTGAAGTAAAATACTCACACTTCATCGGAGGGGCTATGGTGATGATGTAGAAGCCCTCCATGGTGGATGCCCCCTCCGACGGAGCTCCAGAACAGGCCCCAAGATGGGATCTCATGGATACATGAAGTTGCGGCGGTGGAATTAGGTTTTTGGCTCCTGTTCTGATCGTTTGGGGGTACGTAGGTATATATAGGAGGAACGAGTACGTCGGTGGAGCAACAGGGGGCCCACGAGGCAGGGGGTCGCGCCCTAGGGGGGGCGCCCCCCACCCTCGTGACCACCTCTCTGGTTCCTTAGCGTAGTGGCCCAAGTCTCCTGGATCACGTTCGGTGAGAAAATCACGTTTCCGAAGGCTTCATTCCGTTTGGACTCCGTTTGATATTCTGTTTCTTCGAAACACTAAAAAAGGCAAAAAAAACAGCAATTCTGGGCTGGGCCTCTGGTTAATAGGTTAGTCCCAAAAGTAATATAAAAGTGGAAAATAAAGCCCATTATAGTCCAAAACAATAGATAAAGTAGCATGGAGCAATCAAAAATTATAGATACGTTGGAGACGTATCATGGCCTCGTCATCATCCTCTGAGTCGATGTCGATACCATCCTCTTCTCCGGGGAGCCTCCTCCCGTCCTCTACTCGAGCACACTTATCCACTAGAGTATAATGCTCATTCACAGTCCGGGGCAGTCAACGTTCATCTTGGAACGGGTCTGTTGATTTTGCATATTGGACTGGAACGCAGCTATCACAGCTGCCGGGTGGATGTCTGATGTCTACTATGCAACTTTATTCTTGTAGACATGTGTTGGGCCTCCAAGCGCAGAGTTTTGTAGGACAATAGCAATTTTCTCTCAAGTTGATGACCTAAGTTTATCAATCCGTGGGAGGCGTAGGATGAAGATGGTTTCTCTCAAACAACCCTGCAACCAAATAATAAAATGTCTCTTGTAATAAGTGTAATATGGATACAATGGTAATTTGTATAGGTGCACTAGTTCGGCGAAGAGATGGTGATACAAGTGTAATATGGATAGTAGATATTGAATTTTGTAATAAGAACAATAAAATACAGCAAGGTAGCAATTGATAAACTGGAGCACAAACGGTATTGCAATGCTTGAAAATGAGGCCTAGAGTCCGTACTTTCGCTAGTGCAATCTCTAAATAGTGCTATAATTGGATCATATAACCACCCCTCAAAGTGCGATGAAGAATCACTCCAAAGTTCCTATCTAGAGGAGAACATAAGAAGAAATTATTTGTAGGGCACGAAACCACCTGAAGCTACTCTTTCCAATCGATCTATCCAAGAGTTCATACAAAAATAACACCAAATTATTTTAGATTCATAATACTCAATCCAACACAAAGAACCTCAAAGAGTGCCCCAAGATTTCTACTGGAGAAACAAAGACAAGAACGTGCATCAACCCCTATGTGTAGATTACCCCAATGTCACCTCTGGAATCCGTGAGTTGAGTGCAAAAACATATATCAAGTGAATCAATACGACACCCCATTGTCACCACGAGTATCCATATGCAAAACATATATCAAGTGCTCTCAAATCCATAAAAGTATTCAATCCATTAAAACGAAATCTCAAAGGGAAAACTCAATTCACAACAAGATGGAGAGGGGAAAACACCATATGATCCGACTATATTAACAAAGCCCGCGATACATCAAGATCATGACATCTTGAGAACATGAAAGAGAGATTAAACACATAGCTACTAGTACAAACCCTCAGCCCTGAGGGTGGACTACTCCCTCGTCATCATGGTGGCCGCCGGATGATGAAGATGGCCACCAGTGATGATTTCCCCTCCGCAGAAAGTCTTTTAACGGGGTCTAGATTGGTTTTTCATGGCTACAGAGGCTTGCGGCAACGGAACATCTGATCTAGGTTAACCCCGAGGGTTTTTAGAATATTTGGGAATTTATAGGGTAAAGAGGGGGGTGCGGGAGGCCACCGAGGTGGGCACAACCCACCTGGGCGCGCCTGGGCCCCCAGGCGCGCCCTGGTGGGTTGTGCCCCCTAGCGGCACCCCCCAGGTACTGCTCTGGCCCATTGGAAGTGTTCTGGTCCATAAAAAATCCTCAAAAATTTCGCGCTCCTTCCCTTTGATATTGATTTCCTGCGATGTAAAAAAAGCAAAAAACAACAACTAGCACTAGGCACTGGGTCAATAGGTTAGTCCCAAAAAATGATATAAAGTTGCTATAAAATGATTGTAAAACTTCCAAGAATGATAATATATTAGCATGAATACTTCATAAATTATAGATACGTTGGAGATGTATCCATGTCTGGAATATTTCTGTGGACTCGGCTGATCCTCTGCATGTAGTTCCGCAGAGTCTCTCCTTCCTTCTGTGGGAGAAGCTGCGAGTCGTTGGGCCGCCCTAGTTCTTGATGGCCCCCCGTGAAGGCACCAAGAAACTCATGTCATAGGTCAACCCAGGTCGAAATGGAGTTCTCCGGCAGGTACATCAGCCAAGACCTCACATTTGGCTTGAGTGCCAAAGGGAAGTAGTTGCCGAACACCTTCTCATCTCTTCCCCTGGCAGCTTGAATAGCGATCGTGTAGATGTGATAACCCACAAGTATAGGGGATCGCAACAGTTTTCGATGGTAGAGTATTCAACCCAAATTTATAGATTCGACACAAGGGGAGCCAGAGAATATTCGAAGGTATTAGTAGCTGAGTTGTCAATTCAACCACACCTGGAGATTAATTATTTGCAGGAAACTGATCAGTAGCAAAGTAGTTTTATAGTTTTTATAGTAGTGACAACAGCAATAGTAACAGTAATAGTGATAGCAGTAGTTTTGTAGCAAGTGTAACAGTGATGATAGCAGTAGTAACTTAACATAAACAATATGGAAAAGTTCGTATGCATTGGATCGGTGACTTGTTGGATGATATTCATCATGTGACAGTGATAACCTAGGGTGATTCGGCACTAGCTCTAGTTCATCGATATAATGTAGGCATGCATTCCGTAAATAGTCATACGTGCTTTATTAAAAGAACTTGCATGGCATCTTTTGTCCTACCCTCCCGTGCCAGCGAGGTCCATATTGGAAACTAAGGGATATTAAGGTCTCCTTTCAATAGAGAATCGGAACAAAGCATTAACACATAGTGAATACATGAACTCCTCAAACTACGGTAATCACCGGAAGAAGTCCCGGTTATTGTCACTCCGGGGTTACCGGATCATAACACGTAGTAGGTGACTATAACTTGCAAGATCGGATCTAGAACATGGATATAATGATGATAACATATGGTTCAGATCTGAGTTCATGACACCCAGGCCCAAAGTGACAAGCATTAAGCATAGAAAAGTCATAGAAACATCAATCTAAGAACATAGTGGATACTAGGGATCGAGCCCTAACAAAACTAACTCGATTACATGATGAATCTCATCCAACTCCTCATCGACCAGCGAGCCTACGAAGGAATTACTCACTCCCGGTGGGGAGCATCATTGAATTGGCGATGTATAAGGGTTGGTGATGACGAAGAACGAAGACCCCCCCTCTTCGGAGCACCAAATGGACTCCAGATCTGACCGCCCGGGGAAGAACAGGGCTTGGCGGCGGCTCCGTCTCGTGAATCATGATAATTCTTTCTCCCTGATTTTTTTCTAGAAAAATAGGTATTTATGGAGTTGGAATCAGGGTATGCGGGGCCACCAGGTGGGGACAACCCACCTGCCCGCGCTAGGAGAGGGTGGCGCGCCCTGGTGGGTTGTGCCCACTTAGGTGCCCCTCTCTAGCAGGTCTTGGCTCCAGAAATTATCTTTTATTGTATAAAAATTCCTCACAAAGTTTCGTTCCATTCCGAGAACTTTTATTTCTGCACAAGAACAACACCATGGTAGTTCTGCTGAAAACAGCGTCAGTCTGGGGTTAGTTTCATTCAAATCATGCAAATTAGAGTCCAAAACAAGAGGAAAAGTGTTAGGAAAAGTAGATACGTTGGAGACGTATCAACTCCCCCAAGCTTAAACATTTGCTTGTCCTCAAGCAATTCAGTTGATAAACTGAAAGTGAAAAAGAAAAACTTTTACGAACTCTTTTGCTCTTGTTTGCATAAATAAGCTTAAACAACACCTAGGTTTTCAGCCAACATTATAACTAACCATGTCGTTAATAACTCTTAAAGATTATAGTGATTCATATCAATGACACAATAAGCTAGTGAGCAATAATAATGTATCTCAAAGGGCAACACGTTGTCAAAACAACCATGATATAATATGACAATAGTGGTATCTCGCTAGCCGTTTCTTAGACCACAAAACATAAATGTAGAGCACCTCTAAAGTTCAAGAAGTGACTAAACATTGTAATTCATGGTAGAAAAGATCCAGTCATGATGCACCCAACATTATCTACACACGATAGATAAATCTTGACAGCTATGCTCTACTCAGTTTCTGGCGCTTGTTTTAGAAGGTGGTGACATAACAAAGTAAATAGATAGTCCCTTCGCAGAGGGAAGCAGTGATTTGCAGAGGTGCCAGAGCTCGATTTTTAAAACATAGGTAAATGATTATTTTGGGAAATGCACCCTTCTCATTTACTTCACGACTATCGATTATCAATATCTCCCATGCTAAACAAGCTAGTAGAGGTTCCCAAGCGATAAAAAGTAAAGGTTTTCACTCCGTTGGGAATTTTTGTTTGATTATTCGAGCGATTAACTCTTTTTGTATTTTGCAGTTTGGGACTGGGCATCCCTAATACCGCCCTTTTTCTCGTGCGATGTCGAGTGAATAAACACTCGACCTGAGAATAACCCGCTTAGCATGGAAGATACCGACTAACTCCTGCCGTTCCATGAACGATCCAGGCACACAAAATGGATATTTTTAGAAGTTTTTAGAGGCGGCACATGCAAATTTACTTAGAACGGCAGGGTAATACCGCATATAGGTAGGTATGGTGGACTCATCTGGAATAACTTTGGGTTCAAGGTTTTTGATGTATAAGCATTATTCCCACTTAGTACAGGCGAAGGCTAGCAATTAGATTGAAAAGTGGCCAGCTAGAGAGCAACAACGATCATAACCATGCATTATGCATAAGCAACATTGGACACTAGCATGAGTAGGATATAAACACCATGACCATAAATATCATAGAGGCTATGTTGGTTTTGATTCAACTACATGCATGAACATGTGCCAAGTCAAGCCACTCGAACATTTAGAGGACGATACCATATCATCATACTACATCACAATCATTTTAACACAATGTTGATATCCAAGATAAATCATTATCAACTCCCAGCTACTTATGCATGGCATGAGAAACTATAATCTCTAATTGTCATTGCAAACATGTTTAATCATAATGGGCTGAATCATGGATACTAGGTTAAACATATTTACACAGACAGAACAAGTCGAGTTCATACCAGTTTCTCTCTGCCACGACAAGTTCATCGAATGTCGTCATTATAGCGTTTCGCTTGCACGACCGAACGATATGAAAATAATAATAGTGCAAGAGTGCGGTAGACTAAGCTGGAATCTGCAAGACATTTTATTCAACAGGAGAAGACAAGATAAAATGTGCTCTTTATTAGATCAACAGTTATTCATATGAGAGCCACTTAACATTTTTGATCGTGGTCTTCTCCTTGGTACAACTCGAATAAAAAGAAAAGAAATTCAGAGAAACACACTGTAATATTTTTGGAGTTTTTGGTTTTCTTGAACAAGCAAACACAAGAGAAAATAAAAAATGAGAAAAACTATTTACATGGGAAAGCTCCCAACAAGCAAAAGAAGAACAAGGAAATCTTTTTGGGTTTTCTTTTTAATATTACTAATAAGCATGCATATAAAGTAAATTTACTATAACTATTTTTTTTGGGTTTTCTAATTTTTTTTCAAACACACAAGAAGAAAGCAAGAAAAATAAATCTAAGCATGGATGATACAATGGAAGAGTGTGGACACCGACAAATGGAATAAGTGAACATGAATGTAAAGTCGGTGGAAACACGTATTCCCCCAAGCTTAGGCTTTTGACCTAGCTTGGTAATCGATCAGTAGCCTGGAGGGTAGTAGGGGTGCTGAGGAGCGGGCATCCACTTGTCCCACTGTTGGGGCTCCTGCTGTGCCGCTTCCGCAGCAGCCTAAGCGTTCTGGTAGGCGATGATGTCCACGTGCATGATCCTATATCCGCCCCTGGCAGCAGAATCAAACAGAGCAGGTGCAGGCAATGGAATAACATCACGAATTTTAACGCTAAAGACTAGGTTATAAGGACTTGCAATATCAGGACGATCATGTGCAAGAAAGTGATGGTGTTCCATTGCTGCACGGTCTAGGTAAACCTTGGTCAAAGGGTAATCATGAGGGCGTATCGCAACCTCGAAATGAGCATCCAAACAAGTAGCAAAAATCCCACCATGTATTTCACCCTGTGATTTATTAAGATGCAAGAGACAGGCCACAATAGCTCCCAAGCTATAAGTGTTGTCACCCTCCAATGCCCAGCGTAAAATAGCAAAGTCTGGTGCACTGAGCTCACCTACTTTCTTTCTAGCAAGCAGGACTTAGCAACAAATAAAGCAAAATAATGTACAACAGGAAAGTGTAAGCTAAAAGCCGTGGTGGCTGACACCCCTCTCTCATCTCCCACTGTCAAAGTGCAATAAAAGTACTCAAACCCAGCCGGCCTAGGCTCGGCTAAGCTCCCATAAGAAGGGATCAAGCATATATCACAAAATTCAGTAAGTGGTATCTGATGGTTTTCAGCATATAAATTGAAGCTCACTTCAGGAGGATTATCCCTAGTTAGGAAAGTAAAACTCTGGACAAAGATATTTGTGAGGATTTGGTGCTGGTCACATTCATCTACGACGAAGTCGGTGAGGCTGGCATTTGCAACATATTGCATGAACTCCTGAAGAATTCCAACCTCTTCCAGGAACAGGGTGTGCGGTCATTCGCATGGCCGTACCTCCGACAACCTCCGAGGGTGGAGATCACTGTCAGAAGACTCCCCAATAACACCCTTGGAGTTCTTCTTAGAGCCGAACTTCCTGAAGATATTCATGTCCGCGTACAATTTTATGAAAATAAAAATTTTGGGGTGATAAAAATTTGTCAACAAAACTTTATAAAATTGATAGCAACTACTCATAGGGATGCATAGAAGCTCTAGCAAGCATTCAAACTACTTAGAACACTAATAATTCAACATGCAAGCACATCTACAACAACACCAAGAGTAAATAATTATTCAAAATATAAACCACTAAAGAAAAAACTAATTGGACAAACGGTGGAGTCACATACCAAGCAACAATCCCTAGAAACAGTTTTGAAACCGAGCTTGAGCAAAGAGATCGAAATCCATGGGTTTGAGCTCAAGAACACGGAGAGAGAGCAATGGAGATTTTTTTTCTGGAGGTAAGTGAAGATGTGTTATGAAGAGGTAAGTGAGGGGGCCCACGTGGGGACCACAACCCACCAGGGCGCACCTTGGGGTCCTAGCGCGCCCAGGTGGGTTGTGCCCACCTGGTGCACCTCCCTCTGGTATTATTTGCACCAGAAATTCAGAAATATTCAGAAAAAAATCGTGTAAAATTTTCAGGGCATTCTGAGAACTTTTATTTTTGGGTCATTTTTTTATTGCACGGGAAATTCAGAAAACAGACAAAACTTGGCATTTTATTTTATTTAACTAATAAAAACAGAAAACAAAAGGTAAGGATAGAAGGTAGTGCTTACTAAATTCATCAACTTCATACCATTCAAAAATGATCCATTAATAAGGTTGATCAAGTCTCATTAACAACCACTTTCGATCAGCATGAAACCGAAGGACTTCCGTAAATTACTAAGTTACCTCAATGGGGATATGCATTTCCCCAACAAGTATTTCATATTTCTTTTTGACAGTAGGTAGAGGTATTTGAAAACTTCCAATAGTGATTGTCGGAGATTTTTCAGTAACATTAATACCATTCACTTGGAACTGTTTCTTCGGAAAGTGCACTGTATGCTCATTGCCATTAATATGAAAAGTGACCTTTCTTTTATTGCAATCAATAACAGCCCCTTCAGTATTCAAGAAGGGTCTACCAAGGAAAATCGACATGTTGTCGTCCTCGGGCATCTCAAGTATAACAAAGTAAGTCAAAATAGTAACGTTAGCAACAACAACGGGTACATCCTCACAGATACTGATAGGTATGGAAGTTGATTTGTCAGCCATTTGCAAAGATATTTTAGTAGGTGTGAGTTTATTCAAGTCAAGTCTTTTATATAAAGAGAAAGGCATAACACTAACACCAGCTCCTAAATCACACAAAGCAGTTTTCACATAATTCTTTTTGATAGAGCAAGGTATACTTGGTATTCCCGGATCTCCAAGTTTGTAGGCACTCCATCTTTAAAAGTATAATTTGCAAGCATTGTGGAGATTTTAGCTTATGGTATTTTTCTCTTATTTGTGATGATGTCTTTCATATACTTTGCATAAGGAGACATTTTCAAGATATCAGTCAAGCGAGTATGCAAAAAGACTGGCCTGAGCATCTCAGCAAAGCATTCAAATTCTTCATCATCTATCTTTTTAGTTGACTTGGGTGGAAAAGGCATAGGTTTTTGAACCCACGATTCTCTTTCTTTACCGTGTTTTCTAGCAACAAGGTCTATTTTGTCATATCTTTTATTTTTGGGTTGTGGGTTATCAAGATCAACACGTGGTTCTATCTCAACATCATTGTTTGGTTCTTTATCATTGATTGATTGAGAGTCTTCATGAACCTCATCATTATCTTTTTCATTATCACTAGGTGAGTGTTCATTACCAGATTGAGTTTCAGCATCAGAGGTAGAAGTTTCATTATCATTATCAGGAGGTTTTTCTATTTCAGGTTCACTAGAAGTATGCAAAGTCCTATCATTTTTCTTTTTCTTTTTATTTTTAGAAGGACTAGGTGCACTAGTGTTATTTCTTTGTGAATCTTGTTCAATTCTTTTTGGGTGTCCCTCAGGATAAAGTGGTTCCTGAGTCATTTTACCTCCCCTAGTTGCAACTCTAACAGCAAAGTCATGCATATTATGATTCATTTGATCAAGTAATTCTCTTTGAGATTTAGCAACTTGTTCTAACTGAGTTTGAACCATAGAAGCATGTTTTCCCACACCTCTAACATCATTTGATATTCTAAATAATAAGTCACTCAAGGGAGCAATCATATCAGAATTATATTTCAATTGTTTCATAACATTTGCATTGAAGTGATCTTGTTTTCTAATGTAGTTTTCAAACTCCTAAAGGCATTGACTAGGATGCATGCTGTGAGGATTATCATATCATTATCATTGAACTTCATTAAAGAATTTACCTCTACCACCTTAGGCAATGGTTGTGTGTTAAGTCCATGTATTTCTTCAATAGGAGGTAATTTTTTAACATCCTCAGCTTTAATAACTTTTTCCTTCATTGATTTCTTTGCCTCTTGCACATCTTCAGGACTGAGATATAATATACCACTCTTCTTCGGAGTGGGTTTAGGTGGTAGTTCAGGAAGAGTCCAATCATCATAATTTTTCAATATGTTATTCAATAATTCTTCAGCTTGTCCAACAGTTCGTTCCTTGAAAACACAACCATCACAACTATCTAGGAAGTTCCTAGAAGCATCGGTTAGTCCATTATAGAGTATATCAAATATTTCATTTTTCTTAAGAGGATGATCAGGCAAAGCATTAAGTAACTGGCAAAGCCTCCCCAAGCTTGTGGGAGACTCTCTTCTTTAGTTTGCACAAAGTTAAATATTTCATGTAAGGCAGCTTGTTTCTTATGAGCAGGAAAATATTTTTTAGAGAAGTAATAAATCATATCCTGGGGACTACACACACAACCAGGCGCAAGAGTATTGTACCAAGCTTTAGCATCACCATTTAATGAGAAAGGAAATAATTTGAGAATAAACTAGTAGCGAGTTTTCTCATCATGAGTAAAAATGGTGGCTATATCATTCAACTTAGTAAGATGTGCCACAACAGTTTCAGTTTCATAACCATGCAAAGGATCAGATTCAACCAAAGTAATTAACTCTGGGTCGACAGAGAATTCATAATCATTCTCATCAATAAAGATAGGTGAAGTAGCAAACTTAGGATCACATTTCATTCTAGCATTCAGAGATTTTTCTTCATACTTGTGTAGTAATTTCTCTAGATCATCTCTATCATTACAAGCAAGAACATCTCTAGTTGTTTCTTTACTCATAACATAACCTTCCGATACCTTAGGCAATTCATATCTAGGAAGGCTAGTTCTAGCAGGTGTTTCAGGAGATTCAGTTTCAAGCTCATCATCAGATTCAACAACATCATGTTGTATTACTCTAGCAATTTGTTCATCAAGAAATTCACCAAGTGGCACATCATCATTATCAAGCAAGGTACTAGCATCCTCATAAGCATCATTCATAGTAGAAGTGGCATCAACAATAACTTGCAACATATCAGAATTTATAGCATGTGGTGGTGTTGCAAGTATACTCATAGAGTATAGGGGATCGCAACAATTTTTGAGGGTAGAGTATTCAACCCAAATTTATAGATTCGACACAAGAGGAGCCAAAGAATATTTGAAGGTATTAGCAGCTGAGTTGTCAATTAAAGCACACCTGGAGCTTAATTATCTGCAGCAAAGTGATAAGTAGCAAAGTAGTTTGATAGTTTTATAGTAGTGATAGCAGCAATAGTAACAGTAATAGTGATAGAAGTAGTTTTGTAGCAAGTGTAACAGTGATGATAGCAGTAGTAACTTAACAGAAACAATATGGAAAAGTTCGTAGGCATTGGATCAGTGACTTGTTGGATGATATTCATCATGTGACAGTTATAACCTAGGGTGAATCAGCACTAGCTCCAATTCATCGATATAATGTAGGCATGTATTCCGTAAATAGTCATATGTGCTTTATTAAAAGAACTTGCATGACATCTTTTGTCCTACCCTCCCGTGGCAGTGGGGTCCATATTGGAAACTAAGGGATATTAAGATCTCCTTTTAATAGAGAACATGAACAAAGCATTAACAAATAGTGAATACATGAACTCCTCAAACTACGGTAATCACCGGAAGAAGTCTCGGTTATTGTCACTCCAGGGTTACTGGATCATAACACATAGTAGGTGACTATAACTCGCAAGATCGGATCTAGAACATGGATATAATGATTATTACATAAACGGTTCATATCTGAGTTCATGGCACCCGGGCCCAAAGTGACAAGCATTAAGCATACCAAAGTCATAGCAACATCAATCTAAGAACATAGTGGATACTAGGGATCAATCCCTAACAAAACTAACTCGATTACATGATGAATCTCATCCAACTCCTCACCGACCAGCGAGCCTACAAAGGAATTACTCACTCCCGGTGGGGAGCATCATTGAATTGGCGATGGAGAAGGTTTGGTGATGACGAAGAACGAAGATCCCCTCTCCGGAGCCCCAAACGGACTCCAGATCTGCCCTCCTGAGGAAGAACATGGCTTGGTGGCAGCTCCATCTCGTGGATCACAATAATTCTTTCTCCCTGATTTTTCTGGAAAAATAGGTACTTATGGAATTCGAATCAGGGTCTGCGGGGCCATCAGGTGTGGACAACCCACACAGGCGCGCCCGAGAGAGGTGGCGCGCCACAGTGGGTTGTGCCCACCAGTGCCCCTCTCAGTGGTCTTGGCTCCATAAATTCTCTTTTATTGTATAAAAATTCCTCGCAAAGTTTCGTTCCATTCTGAGAACTTTTATTTTTGCACAAAAACAACACCGTGGTAGTTCTGCTGAAAACAACGTCAGTCCGGGGTTAGTTTCATTCAAATCATGCAAATTAGAGTCCAAAGAAGAGGAAAAGCATTAGGAAAATTAGATACGTTGGAGACGTATCAGGATGCTCAAGAACTCTGCCGGGTTCAGTCTCCAATTATACTTCTCTGGTATCTCCTGCTTGAACATCCGAGTGGATGGCCAACAGACTTGCCACAAATCACGGATGAAGGCAGGTCACCCAACCTCGAACAGGTACCCGCCTTCGGCAAGTGCGGGCTTGTCGACGTTGGGTCCATCGTGCGTGTTGGTCTGGTGGTGGATGTCGCGGCGTTGCTCGATGGTGACACGCGCGCCTTCCCTTTGCCTGTCCTCCAGGACACGCCGTTGGCCTTTACGCGCTTGAGGGTCGGACAAAGCCATCGAGACATCGTCAGGTTCTTGGTCACGTGGCTCCCGTGCTGGGTGTCGTGGAGGAGACTGCACCGTAGGGTGGCTCCCTCCGCACGACCATCAGTGTGGGCCGTTGTCGTTGCGTGGGGAGGCCGTGGCGGGCTAGCTCGCTGCGATCCTCCCGCCTCCGCGAAACCAATCACGCTCTGAATGGTGGCTCTCCACTCATCCATCTGATCGATTACTGGTGGAAATCTGAACAGCTGTTGGGCCCGCGCCATGGCCTTCGAAGCGGTGCTTGGCATTGATGTCAATGAAGATTGTTACGTAGCCCCGCTCCTGATGGTGCCAGTAGTGCTCGCTCCATGCTCTCATCGTCATGAGCTAGTCGCCAAGATGGCATGGTGACGAGGTGGTGGCGGAGAGGTGTAGATCATGGCTTTTGGGGTGTTCTTGGTGTTGTCCTTCTCCGGTACCTCCTGCTCCTGTTTCCGCCACAGGAGAGGTGGTGATGACGCCGCCTGCGTCGACCACATCCCCTGCAGCGCCCACATCCACAGCCGTCCTCGTAGCCCCCACTACGTCGGTGGTCGCGCGCGGTGGGGTCTTTGAGGAGGACGGCTGGGAGACAGCACCAGGTTTCTTCTTGGGCGCCATGGACGATGGAGTCGCCGATGAGGAGAATGATGATAAAGATGACGCGCTACGTACGCTTCTCGGATTCGCGCAAGCGCCGCCCCTAACTGGCGCGCCAAAGATGTCGTGCGAAACCACGACCACCTATGGGGCCATGAGCCCCTTGTGGTTCAGCGGGGGGATGAGCACGTTGCCCAAAGAGAGGAGAGCGTCGCGCACGGCAGAGATCGCTCATGCGATTTTTACCCAGGTTGGGGCCGCCGCGAGGCGTAAAACGCAACTCCTCCTTTGGTGGACTGATCTGGATTGTGGTGGAAGCGCAGTGCTCTAGATTGGTAGGGTTGCCTAGGGGCGAGAGCAGCTACGCGCGTATGAGTGTACCAGGGTCTGAATTCCTTCTATGGTTGCCATGGGCCTCCTTTTATAGATCAAGGGGTCACCACAGTGGAAAAACAGTCATTGTGTACTGATTAGATAGCAAACAGTGCTATCATACCTAACTCTTTAGACAGGGCAGAGCGCATTAAATGCGCCGCTTAGTGTCACATCATGGCATGCCCGGCAGGCCTTGCCGGGCTGCTTGGCCACCTTTTCTCCTGTCTGGATGACACGTCGCTGGACGGGTGTCATTTGGAGGTGATTTCCATAGGAAGTGGCTGCCATGTGGCAAGAGACAACCACTTAGTCACCTAGGGGCTTGACACCACACCGATCGATTACGTGTGTTGCTGTGAGGTGGTGCGGTGGAGCCTTGGCGGGGCAGCTTGCCTTCGTAGTTCCCGGCAGGCCTACCGGGACGGTCTTGAAGTTTGCTTACGGGGCAACCTTGACCTTGCCAGGCTCGCCTGCCCATCAAGGGAGGTCTTCCCTTAGTGGTGTCTTGCACTTTTAGCTTAACTCGGTCTTCTTGGTTTGGTCCATTATGTAGTAATCTTGATCTTGGGCCTGTGCATGGTCTGGGCAACAGACCCAGGGTTTGTTGCACCGACAAATGCTTTGCCTATCCATCACAAGACTCGGCAAAAGAGAGTGGGAGAAAGAGAAGAACTAGACCAAATGTACCTTACCCGATGTTGAAAATGGAGCAATGATCACTCAGTAGTGTAGTAAGGAAATACCACAATTGGTACCGGATCTTGTCAATTCTCACACCTACACAATAAGGATTATGGAGTAGCTTGGTGAGGATAGTGGCACAAAAATTTGATGCAAACTGTTAGCAAGAGTCAATAATGTTGAAAGAGATTCAGAAATTCGCCAGTGAAACAAGTAGACCAATAGCAATCAATGGTACACGGAAACACACACACGGATAGATAGATGGGGTCGTGCAACCAAGGAATGAGCTCAAAATGTGGAATCCACGGAAAATTCTCTTGTTGCACAACTCTAGAGAGACGCTAGCGCGATTGCACAATAGGTGGATACGAGACTTGTGCACAACCTACTAAGAAAAAATGCAACGACTTTCTATCCCAAGTATGCTATCTATATATGATGTTCCCGGTGATATTCTCAAGATGATCCAAGATGCGCAGATATGACAATTTTAGTGTGCAATGTGGTACGATGCTATGGCTATTGCTGACAAGCTTCTTTGCTATTTCTCTTTTTCTTTGCTTAAAAGCTTATTCCTTTTTTGGATATGGCCACAATGAGAAATGGAGAAACCAAGATAACAATTGTGTACATGCAGGAACAAGCTTTGTGACACAAGAGATGATATGATACCAATATGATATGGTATGTATGCAATGGAAGGTGTAGATCGACGATCACTAATGTGCACAAGTAACATTGCCGGCAATACTCAAATGGCTAGTCTCGATAGGCAAATGACGCAAAATGGGCTAGGGGTTACCAAAGCAATGGTAAGAATGAATTTACAATGGTGGGATACCATGATATCAAGGTGATATAGAGGTTACCGTTTTGCGTACGGTTAGGGTGTCAAAATGGTGAAGTGGTTGTTGTTGAATCCTTGACGAAGTCGAGCGGTGGTGTTGTCGATGTCGAACTGTTCCTAGTTAGCCGAAACACCCTAGGAAACAGAAAAACCACAACTCAAAATCTCAAAGGCAAATGTCAAATGATGGTAGCGGAATGCGGTGGTGGTTTTGCGAAAGCTCAATGGGATTGCAGAAATGCAATGATGGGTTTTGGAGTATGCAAGGCGGAAGTGGAGGTTATGGTGGTGGACTATACATGGTGTCGGAGTTGCGGTCACCGTCCTAAGTAGCCGAAACACCTTAGGAGACACAAACCACAACTCGGACAAGCTCAAATAAAATTGGGTTAAGTTGAGGTGGTGAAAGTGTATGGTGGGCAAGGTTATGCGGAAGTTATGGTGGTGGTTGATGAAGAAGTAACCATCCCTAAGTAGCTGAATCACCTTAGGAGATTCAATCACTACTCAAGCAACCATTAATGCTATGGGGAACAAGATGGGTTAGGTTGCGGAAGTCGGTGGTGGTATAGAGGATGATGAGGTGAAGGCTCTAGGCAAAGATACCCAAGTTCCAAAACATTGATGGAGTCAAATGATGGATGTAGTACTTTTGTGGGATGGGGGATGTCAATAGCTTCAAAACAAGCTAAAGAACGTCAAAATACGAGTCCGGATGAATTAATTATGGCCAAAACAAAAATCAGCCGAAGTCAGTTACTACAGGTACCGGACGTCCGATAGGTGTCGGATATCCAGTGGACGGACGTCCAGAAGTCTCAGAAATCTGTTAATTTCCATTATGTTGGGTGGCACCGGTAGTCCGGAAGGTGTCGGTCGCCTGGTGCATTGGGAGTGTCCGGACGTCTGGTAAACGTCGGTCGTCCGATGGGTCGGGGTCAACTCGAGATTTCAGATCCGGGACAAGAGTTTGGGCGGAAATTGGGGATTTCGGGGTCAAAATTGATGAGATTTCGTGGATGGAAAGTGGGGAAACTTGGGGGAAAGCTAGATCCACTTGAAACCAAGCAATTCCATGGATCAAATTCAACAAAACATCACCAAACTAATAAATCACAAAAAAATTGGGGGCTATTTTTGGTGGGGATTTTCGAAATTTAGGAAGAAATCAAGCAAAACAAGGATAGAAAATGGTGGGGGAGGCTCCAAATTCGTGATCAACATGGCTCATGATACCAATATGATGTAGGGTGGAACCCAATGGGCCGATCTTTCACAAAATGGAGGGGATCCCGTGAAGAACACGAAGAACACGAGAGGGAAAGCACGAGGGGAACGAGAGGAATCACTCAAATGAAGAAGAAACAATCACACATGTGCTAGATCGATGAACACAAAGGGAGATACACGATCCAAAGTCAACAAAGGACGATACAAACGGTAACTAGTTCATCTCCTAGAAGGAGGTCTTGAGTCCATAGAGGATCTTCCCTTGCGGGGGCTTCATCCACTAGGGATCTTCTCACATGGAGTTCTTGAACTCCCTGGGAGTGGTAGTCTCTCTCTTTCTCTCTCTCTCTCTCTCTCTCGAGAGAGAGGAGTGGTAGGAGGAAAGCTCACATACAAATGAGCTATCACTTTGCAAACCCTAAAATGGTGGAGGTGGACGAGTATATATAGTCTAGGGCCACGAAGGGGTAAGTGATGGGTGAAGCGGTACATGGGCCTCGGGCCCGATCTCTGTGCGCAGACAGGTTGTGTTGGATGTCCGACAAGTGTCGGTCGTCCGGTCGCTCGCGGGGGTCCGGACGTTCGGAGGGCGTCCGACTTCTAACATTTTGGCTCTGGTCGAGGGACACCGGATTTCCTGTAGACGTCTGACGTGTGGAGGTCGTCGGTCGTCCGACCGCTATAGGACTTGTCGGCTGGGCCTTCTGGCTGGTGGAGTCTCTAGGCGTCGGAAGTTCGGAGGCCGTCGATCGTCCTGAGGTCATCGGTTGTCTGAGAGGTGTAGCTTTCTGGCGGCTCTTCCTCTTGGTCCTCGTGCTTGGTGTCCTCTCCATCTTGCCCAATGCTCCTAGTTGTACCATGGTCTTCCTCTTAGTTCCTGGTTATGCAAAGCACATATATTTGAGGCAGTAGCCATGTCTCACATGTGGAATGTGATGGTTCGGAGAGGAGTGAGTTCACCTTTTCTCCAATGGCGTATGGTCGAACTCTCATCCTATGTCCTATTGGGTCTTGGGGAATAGTCATAGTGTACATGGGGATGATAGTAGGATGCTCCACATCATCCGTCCCGAGGGCGACAGGAGTGACGGCGGTGATGGTGGTGAAGGAATTCCTCTGTGAGTGCATTTCTCCCCTTCAGTGCCATTCTCGCCCCATGTGAGCCTTCACCGTACAGACGTCACGATGCACCTCTAGTCAGGCCGTCTGTCCCCCGACGTACTAGATGAGATATCCCGAGTCCTGACCGGTGAATTGCCAGGTTAGCTCCCTGAGAAAGGGTATCCCCTATACAACTACACCAGCAGGGTGGCCCTCGTCGAGGGGATGCTGCTCCTTGACCAGTGGGGACTGGTACCCGATGGCCAGTTGGGGCCTCGGGACAACCCCTTCTTGGTAGTTCTAGGCCCTGAGGGCTCCGTGGTCGAAGCGCCCCTGGCGACAGCGGACGGGCATGTTGAACCGCCCACTGCACAGCAACCCGCCCCACGCCTACGAACGACGGTGGCGCCGTCCCGCCCGGGGGCGCCGCCACCGCCTCAAACATCGGGAGCCACGTGCAGAATTCCAGGGTGCCAACTCCCAGGCCTCACGCCTCTCAGAGGAGGACGCGACCGGGAAACTTTACCGGCTCGCCACAATGGGCCTTGAAGAGGAGGAAGTGGGTCGCCACGGACGAGTTAGTGCCCTGCTTTCCTTGATTTTTATATGGCAAGCTTCTCTAAGCTCTTGTTCTTCAGGTCTTCTCTCGGCGAAGAAACGAGGGCGCACCCGCCCATCTCCCGGGGGCAGAGGGTGAGCGGTGACAACGCGTTCCTTGGGCCATGCGGCCGAGTCCACGCGCGTAGGGACGATTGCAACTTCCTTGAGGCGACCTCCTGCGGGCCTCCGCCCTGCATCCCCGACGCTCTCTGTTGAAACCTGCATCAAGCTCGCGAGGGCAATGCCACCGCTCATCCTGCTAGCACTCGCCGGTGGCTAAATCTGCCGCGGGTCGTTGTCCCCCCATGGGTAGGGTGTCGAGCTCGCGCAAGGCTGAGCCGCAGATGGGGGGATCGGTCGAGGCTGGCGGTCCCGATCCCGGCGAGCACGGTCGGACCTTCACGTGCCTCCACCGCGGACGGGAGCGTGGGGCGATGCATAGGCCGGGCGTTGGAGCTCACGCGTAGGAGGAACACGGTCCTGACACTCACGCGCTGCAGCTCCTTGAACAACCTAGTCTTGGTGCTGGTGCGGCGGTGCAGGGAGCGCGCGCGTCGTGTTGTGGCCGCTACACCACAAGGGAGGCTTGCAGACGTCTCGGTGAAGCAGGAGGGCTCGTGGTGGAGCGCATTGACAGCCATGGGGGCGCGGCGTCCGAGGTAGAGAACGAGTCGATGGCGACCATTCGGCGTAGCCCTGCTCGAATCATCCATCATCGGGGACGTGGTCGACAACGGTGCACCCCTGGGACATAACCTTGTGGCTCAGGGAGGCATCAAAGCAGCGGGCCTACGGCGAGAGGGCGGTGATGGTGGCGTCGGGCTATTGTTGTATGGGAGAGGGAGGGCAAGGGAAAGGGGAGGCTAGGGTTCGTGTAGAAGAGCGAGGGGCGTCTCCCTTATCCTCTCCCGACGCCGTGTAGCGCCTTGGTGTCGGCCATCGGCCGTGCGCATGCTGACAGTGCGATGAGGACGATGACTGTGTTCTTGGGATGGGACAAGTACTGTGCTACTTACACCCAGCAGCGCAGTAGGTAAGTTTCCTTTTTTTAGTTTCTATTTTTTTAATATTTTACTTACTATTTTACTTCATTTTGAGGTACTAAACAAATTTGGTTTAAGATGAAATCTTGGCACATAATACTAGGACATATGTTGCACTAGCACACAAGGTTTTAATTTATTCTAAATAATTTAAGTGTTTATTTAAATTGAAAAGAACCAATTAAATGTTATGATGCGGAGCATCCTACGGTCATCACCATGTCAAGAGTCCATTTGGCAAGTGACACGTGCGACCTCTTCTTCACATACACAAAGGTGAATCTTCTCCTTTACACGTGCTCACTTGACCCCTTCGAGGATGGTATACTACTTGACACTTCCCCCGTATGCATGCATATGTATTGTCGGAGCTTCTCAGATGTCAAGGAGGAGTGCAAGCGCCAAGGAACGACTACACCATCCGCGAGGGAAGCCTGGAAGCGACGACGGAAGAAGAGCCAGCTGCTACAGGCCCCAGACATCCAGCCACAGCCCAGACATCCGGCCCTGCCCGGACATCCGGCCACAGCCCGGACATCCGGCGCCCATCATAGCAGCCGCAGCCCTGCCAGGAAGACTACAGGACCCGGACATCCGGCCCCCAGGCCCCGGACATCCGGCCTCCCACGAAGCCGGATATCCGGCCACTCGCCCGAAATCCGGCGCCCGCACCGAATCGGCAGATCGGCCCGCGCCAGCCGGACATCCGGCGGCTAGCCCGGACATCCGGCGTCTCGGGAAAGCCGGACATCCGGCCCGACGCCGGACATCCGGCCTCCCCACTGCGTCTGCAGTGCATCCGGGCGAGGCCCTTGTACCCCTTCGCCCCCTAGACTATATATACTCCTTCCCCTTCCTCTTTCGAGGGTTAGCTGAGGTTTAGCTCATGTTTGTGTGAGAGCCTTGCTCATCCACTTGGTCACTTCTCCTCGGAGCCCAGGACCTCTTCGGAGAAGATCCCCCAAGCGGATTCAAGACCCCCTTCTAGGATGGACCCCATCAAGACCTCCTCTCGGAGATGAACCTTACCTTGTATCTTTCCTTTTGTTGTTCATGTACCTTGTTGATCTTGCGTGTTTGATTGTCTAGTGGATGTGTGATTGGACTTGTTCTTGAGTGTTTCCCCTTGTGATTTCTCTCCGTTCTTCCCGTGTTCATCGTGATTCCCCGTGGGATCCGCTCCAACGTGAAAGATCATACGTGAGGTTCCGCCCTACATCATCATGGTATCATGAGCCACGTTGATCACGTTTTGGAGCCCCTACCCGTGTTTTCTAGCTTGATTTTGTTGATTTCGTCCTAAATCGAAAATCCCCACCAAAATAGCCCCAATTTTTTTGTGATTTGTTAGTTTTGATGATGTTTTGTTGATTTTGATCCATGGATTTGCTTGGTTTCGAGTGGATCTAGCATTTCCCCAAGTTTCCCACTTTCTATCCACGAAATCTCTCAATTTTGACCTTGAAATCATCAATTTCCGCCCCAATTCGAAAATTTCCGCCCAAACGAGATCGGGATTAAATCGGGCGGACATCCGAACCTCGGGCGGACATCCGGGCCATCTGTCCGGACATCCGGGCTCCAAGCCGGACATCCGGGCCCTGGAGCACCAAATCTGCTCGATTCTGGACAGACACCCCCGGAAATCCGGGCTCCACCCCGGACATCCGGCCCCTGGGATTTCAGTTTTTTCCGTTTCACCGTTTTGTCCATAACTAATTCATCCGGAGTCTGATTTTCGCGTTCTTTAGCTCGTTTCGAAGCTATTGACATCCCCCTTCCCATAAAAATACTACCACCACCATTTGACTCCATCGAATTTTTGAAAATTTGGCAAGTTTGCCTAGGCCTTCCACCATATCATCCGCATAGCCACCACCGACTTCCGCAACCTAACCCATTTTGTTCCCCATAGCGTTAGTGGTTGCTTGAGTAGTGATTCGAGTCTCCTAAGGTGTTTTGGATACTTAGGGACGATTGCTTCTTCATCAACCACCACCACCATAACTTCCGCATAGACGTGCCCACCATACACTTCCGCCACCCCCAACTTAACCCAATAGTTGTTTGAGCTTGTTTGAGTTGTGGATTGTGTCTCCTAAGGTGTTTCGGCTACTTAGGGACGGCAACTTCAACTCCGACACGTGTATAGCCCATCATTCCACTTCCGCATTGCCAAGTGCAAACCACCACCGCATTCCCGCTACCACCATTTTGACATTTGACGTTTGAGATTTTGAGTTTGCGGTTTTTCCGTTTCCTAAGGTGTTTCGGCTACTTAGGGACGAGTCTCCATCATATTGGTATCTACATCAAGAACACCGCTACTCATCATCACCGGACGGTAACCTCCATATCATCTTGGTATCGTGGTATCCCTCCATTGTATATTCCCTTGCTATTGCATTATTAACCCCTAGCCTTACTTTTGCGTTACTTGCCTATCGAGACTAGCCATTTGAGTATTGCCGACAACGTTACTTGTGCACATTAGTGATCATACCTTCCATTACATACCATACCATATCATATTGGTATCATATCATCCATTGTGTCTCAAGTTTGTTCCCGCATATACATAATTGCTATCTTGGTTTGTGCATTGTGCAAAGTGACCAAAGAAAAAAGAAAGAGAATAAGCTTTTAAGCAAAGAAAGAGAGAGAGCAAAGAGCTGGTAAGCAAGAGCCATAGCATCATACCACAATACATCATATGGTATCATACTTGATAATCTTGGATCATTGTGTGAGAAACACCGAACCATACATATATAGCATACTTGGGATAGAAAGTTATCCATTTTGCATCTTATAGGTTGCACAAGTGTCGTATCCGCCTATTGAGCAATCGTGCTAGCGTCTCACTTGAGTTGTGCAACACGAGCATTTTGGTGGATTCCACATTTTGAGCTCATTCCTTGGTTGCACGACCCCATTTATCTATCCGTGTGTGTGTTTCCGTGTGCCACATATTGCTATTGGTCTACTTGTTTCGCTTGCGAATTTGTGAATCTCTTTCAACATTATTGACTCTTGCTAACATTTTGCATCAAATTTTTGTGCCACTATCCTCACCGAGCTCTACCATAAGCTTTCATTGATAGGTGTGAGTGAACAAGTCCGGTACCAATTCCACTATTCTTTCATTTCACATTGAGTGAAGCAGGATACATCCTCAACTTTGCGAAAAGGTAGCTTGGTATTGTTTATCTCATTTCCTACTCACCTCTACTCGAGTCTTGTGATGGATAGGCAAGGCATTTCACCTTCAGTCTACAACAACGACGAGTTCGATGCCACGAACAACAACTCCGACACCAAGATGCAAGCTCAAATGGAGGAGATCAAAGCCCTCATCAAGGCCTACAAGCGATCTTCCTCATCTTTGAGAAGACGCTCAAGAGCACATGCTTCCGAGCTACCGTCTCCGGCAAGATCACATCGGCATCGACACCATCACCAACAAGAACGTGAAGGTCAAGAGCTCTACATCAACAACCGCTCAATGACTTCACCACCTCCCTTGGCATCTTCGCCAAGCGACTTCAAGGCATCTTCGCCTACGGACATACGACATCTTCGCCAACAAGAACCTCAAGGCTACGCTCAAGAGAAGCTCCCCAAGCTCAAGTCCGCGACTTCCACGAGCTACTACGACCTCGACATCGACCACGAGATTCCTTTCCATGGGACTCAAGAACCCAAGGAGTACCTCGAGTGGGAGCGTTTGATGGACGACTACCTCAAGCTACATCAAGTTCCTCCCGAAGATCAAGTGAAGTGCATACAAGAAACTTCCACGACTACGCCTCGACATGGTGGCTTCACACACCTTCGGAGTGCTATGAGATGAGTTGGTCCAAGATGAAGAGAGCTTTGCGGCGAGAGTTCGTGCCTCCAACCTACACGGAACAACTTCGACGGCAATTGGAGAACACCATCCAAGGATCCAAGTCCATCGACAAGTACTTCAAGGAGATGAAGATTGCCTTGCGACGAGTGGCGTGGGCGACCCATTTCGATGAAGTTCCACTTCATGATGGGATTACTGAGGACATCTCCAAGACCATCTTCCTCGAGAACTACAAGTCCATTGGCGACTACTACATTAGGCGCTCTCAAGGCGGAACAAGAACTCATGAAGGCCAAGGCTTCTCCACCCCAAGCACACTTCATGCGACCAAGCTCTCGACAAGCATGAGGCTAGTACCACCAAGATGCCCAAGCTCGACAAGCTCCAAGGCGATGCTCCCAAGTACAACTTCACCGCCATCCCTCTTTGTGGAATTGATGATGCCGAGTCTACCTTGACTCTTTTTCAAGATGGTGTGGCGACAAGTACAACTACGGAGACCTTCAAGGACCAAGCTTTGGAGGCAAGCGACAAGGTGGCGAGCAAGGATGATGCTTCCATCTTAGGAGGCGAGAGTTATGTTGAGCCATCTTCGGCCTTCATCCACGACGAGAGCGATGATGTGCCATCTTCGGCCTTCATCCACGACGACGACTACGAGACGGTTGAGCATGGAATTTTCCCTTCGACCACGGCGACGTCCGATGACTTGAGTGACTTTTGCCACCATATTGAGAGTGAGAGTGACTTCACCACTAGCCCCATACAAGATGAGCTGCCCCAATTCCCATGTGAGGAGAGCCACAACCCCCACCACTTGAGTGACATGAGTGACTCCACCATATGTGAGATTGAGTGCACCTATTTTGAGGGAGTGAGTGAACCACCACATAGAGAGAGTGAGATAGTTGATAGGTCTAGTGAGGCCATTTGCATTTCTAACAACTTTACCTCTACCTCTATTGTGTCTTCTCATTTGGTGCTAGGTCCCATTTATGATGACGCCACGATCCTCGGCGACTTCGTCCTCCCATTGGACAAGACGATGGCCATGGTGGAATATGATGCAACCCCCACAAGGTACCATCAAGATGAAGATGACCACCATTTGGTCTTTCCCACCTCACCTACACCACTTGAGTGGAATGACAAAGGTAACAAAGGTGACGGTGATGCTCTCGTCCCACTAGTGGACTATTTTGACATTGATTGCTTGCATGATGTTGATCACCCTATTGACATGCTTCATTCTAGTATGATTTACCCATGTGATGATTTGCCCATTTATGATGAATATGATGATTCTCATGTGGAGTCTATTAGTTGTGATGCTATGTTACATAGGATTTCTTGTGACAATTCTTTAGGTCACATCATGTTTGCTAATCCGCTTGACTTGTCATATGCTATGCATGAGATCAACCATATGTCTTATTTGCAATCTCTCCATAGTGACTATGCATATGCCATTAAAATAAACCCAATTTGCACATATGGCATAGATGACAAGCCCATGGTTATTGGCATTTGTTTTTCTTGTGATGATATTGATATGCTCCCTTTGCATCATTTATCTCATATGCCATGCCATGCCCACCTAGCTTCGGATATGCATTGTTTTGGATGTTGTCCATTTTCTCCAAATGATGTTTCCAATATTGCTCATGAGGAGACACCCATAGTTTCCTCACACATGTTAGGAGAATTTGATCCATCCTATTCATTGCATGATTCCCATACTTGTGTGCACCATATGCTCCCCATGAAGAAACATGCTTTTGATGTGCCATATACTTGCATTCTCAATTTGTGTCCCCATCGTGTCATATACAATAACTATTCTTTCATGATGGATGACATGTTCTTATACCATGCATCAAATTTCTCGAGCGATGCTTATCTTGTGCTAACACTCACTTGCACATACACATCATGATGGATGATGTGTACATTTACCACACACACAATTTCTTTCGTTTGTGTCTCTTTTGTGTAGGTACCCATGAATACTTGTCAACTTCAATGATCCCACGAGTTGACAAAAGCGAGCTCCAGAGAGCAATGATGACTTGGGATCCCATGGATTGCCTTTCCCACCGCTCACTTCGTGCAAACACTTCGCGCATCTCTTTTACATGGCCCTCACATAGTTATGGGTTGTTGTTCATTACATATCATATGCCCATCTTGCCATGTTCACTTTGCATGATATGCTCATTCCTATACCTTTGACATGCATTTGTGACCCATGCTTTGCATTACACATGATGATTGATTCTCGTACTTGTATGTGTATTTGCAAGCTTGGTGGAGATATTGCTTGTTATTGCCATGTTTCTTTTGTGCACCATTCCTATGATGATACTTTCATCTTGCTTTGTGTTCGTGCTTGCGATATGTCATGTGCATTCCCTATGCCTATTATTTGCTCACATGACATGATTGCCATGATTTACTCTAGTGTGTTGCATCTTCGCTCCACTAGTTTTCACGACTTGATTACAATGCTTGCTTATGTTGCATCACCAATGATTCATACTTGCTCATTTCATGCGGTTGATGACAACCATCTATATGCTTTGCACATGATTCATATTGCTTCTTGTCATATATCTCTATGTGTTGCCTCCCTCATGCTAGATGATTTGCCATGTATTTAGTGCAACAATGATTCTCTTCTTGCTCATGAGATTGCCCCCATAGCATTCTCGCATATATTTGGAGATTTTGACATAATTCTTGTGAAGCATGCTTGTCTTAATTCTTGGATTACTTGCTCCTCTCATATGTTTGGTTGCAACAATGTCATTACTTCACATATGCCATATCCCATTGATTGCTACATGCTTGACTTGATGGCCTCACACATGATGAATAATTGCTCTTTCTATTGCGTTGAGCGCCACACTATATTCACTACACCCTATGCACATTATGCTTGGATTGTCTTGCACTTGACCCGTGTGTTTAGACACTTCATTTTATTTGGTGTTGTGAATACTTCCTATGCCTACCATCGACCATTTGTCGAGCGCTTTATGCATGCTTGCTATGACCTTGAGGTGGATGCTTATGCTCTTGTCACACATATTTGCATCTCTACCTCACATTTACATGCTTGTTCCCATGATATTTTTGCTTGTGCTCGATTGATATGCTTACATGCCATGTCACAATCCTTTGTCACACCAAAAGCTATGCTTGATGACAACACTTGTTTGGTGAATCACCTCTTGAATGCTTGGTTTTGCACTAACGCTAACCACATTTGTTTTTCCAAGTGTTTGTTCTATTTACTCCTTTTGAAGGAATCACAAGATGGTGCGACATTGGAGAGTGCCCATTTCGAGCTTCAAGATGACGAGAGCTTGGTGATCGACCACTTTGACATGGCACCACCATCTCTTTCCCATGGTGATTTGGTTTTCGATCCGAGGTCGGATCCTTTCCAAGGGGGAGGGGATGATGCGGAGCATCCTCGGTCATCACCATGTCAAGAGTCCGTTTGGCAAGTGACACGTCGACCTCTTCTTCACATACACAAAGGTGAATCTTCTCCTTTACGTGCTCACTTGACCCCTTCGAGGATGGTATACTACTTGAAACTTCCCCCGTATGCATGCATATGTATTGTCGGAGCTTCTCGGATGTCAAGGAGGAGTGCAAGCGCCAAGGAACGACTACACCATCCGAGAGGGAAGCCTGGAAGCGACGACGGAAGAAGAGCCCGGTACTCTGAGCCCCGGACATCCAGCCACGGCCGGACATCCGCCCTGCCGGACATCCGCCCTGCCGGACATCCGGCCACAGCCCGGACATCCGGCGCCCATCACAAGCAGCCGCAGCCCTGCCAGAAGACTACAGACCCGGACATCCGGCCCCAGGCCGGACATCCGGCCTCCCACGGCTCCGGATATCCGGCCACTCGCCCGAAATCCGGCGCCCCGCACCCGAATCGGAAGATCCAGCCGCGCCAGCCCGGACATCCGGCCGGCTAGCCCGGACATCCGGCGTCTCGGGAAAGCCCGGACATCCGGCCTGACGCCCGGACATCCGGCCTCCCCTTCCTGCGTGCAGTGCATCCGGCCGAGGCCCTTGTACCCCTTCGCCCCTAGACTATATATACTCCTTCCCCTTCCTCTTTCGAGGGTTAGCTGAGGTTTAGCTCATGTTTGTGTGAGAGCCTTGCTCATCCACTTGGTCACTTCTCCTCGGAGCCCAGGACCTCTTCGGAGAAGATCCCCCAAGCGGATTCAAGACCCCCTTCTAGGGTGGACCCCATCAAGACCTCCTCTCGTGAGATGAACCTTACCTTGTATCTTTCCTTTTGTTGTTCATGTACCTTGTTGATCTTGCGTGTTTGATTGTCTAGTGGATGTGTGATTGGACTCGTTCTTGAGTGTTTCCCCTTGTGATTTCTCTCCGTTCTTCCCCGTGTTCATCGTGATTCCCCGTAGGATCCGCTCCAACGTGAAAGATCATACACGTAGGGTTCCGCCCTACATCATGTTACTGGTTCAATTTTAAATACGTTAAGGGCATTTTAACTATTCAAATAATGTTGATTTATCCTAGACAAATAGTTAGTGAATATTTGCAAACAAACCTACATTTTTATTTTAATGTTTGGAATTTGAAGAATTTGACTTGCATACGAATTTTGAATTTGATTGGTTTCAATCAAGGGGAAATTTAGCTTAGTAATCAGGGTGACTTGGCATTATTAGTGTTGATTTATTGTAGCATGATTCTTGGGGTGTTACAATGGTTTAAGAGATAAACCAATTTGAATAAACGAATCTACAAAAAAGGGAAAACTCCCAGGTTGCGACAAGTGGCACACATGCAGCTCCCACGTGTCACATCCTAAGGAGGCGGGAGTGATATTTGCAAGGAGTATTCTTCAATTAGTAATTTCGTGGATTACCCATGGACCTTTGCCTCCAATGATTTGTTCAAGAAGAATGTCTCGAAAGCAACTAATTGAGGAGCTACCAACATCTGCTAGGGTTTTCTCGTGCCGCCGTCGTCGCCGCCATCTGAGAAATTTAGGTCCCCTCGCCTCCGGCTGCCATCTTGGCGCTGAGAGATGGGGGCACCTGGGATCTTCAAGATCTTTTTGTTCTTCGTCAACGTCTAGTGATCATCATAGTTTTGTGAGAATAAATTTATCTTGTCCTTTTGACGGTGCCATGAGGTTTGAGAGTTTTTTGTCCTCGCAGATCCGATTATTTGGATATGATGAGTTTATGTTGCTGCGTCAAGCTTTTTATGTTGGTATGATTCTTTGTGGAGGTGAAATCTTACATCGACACCATGGTGAAGATATAGTGATTCGACGACCTGCACTTCTAGGGGGTCATCCCCGCCCCTAGTACATTCATCGATCAAGGCTTCCCATCTTTTTGGATGGGCGACTCAAGGCACTTTCAAAAACCATTATTAGTAATGTTCATGCGGGTGAAAGAGGAACAACACCGTTGCTCAAGTCCAATTGCAGCATCTTTACCGAAGTCTTCGGAGTATTTGTTTGAGCAGAGATTGATACCGCGAAGAAGGTGATTTCAAGAGATTTCATTTAATTCTTAGTCATAGGAGTTACTTTGTATTTTCTTGGATATTAGGTTCATATCAGTGTACATGTAAACGTTATTAATATGAATAATTTACAAGTGTTTATAAAGAAAACTAATTGAGGAGCCCTCCTTTGGAAGCCTCCCCAAGGATCACTTAGGGTGGGCTAACATCGCGCTACTTCACGCGCTCTCAGCTGCCGAACATGTCGCGCTATGGGCGCTTTCTTTGGATTTTTTTTATTTTTCCGCATGCATTTTTGGCCTTTTAGATGTATTTTTTTTGGTTTTCCACCTGCCTTTCTTAGCTTCTCCACAAAAAAGTATTGAAATTTACTTTTTGCTCAAAAAACACGATTTTTTTCTTTTGTGAGAGGCACGGTTTTGCTTCCGAGAGAGGCACAGATTTGCTTCCGTGAGAGGCACGATCGTGCCTCTTGGAAACGAAAAACACACGATTTATCTTTTTGTCTTCCGTGAGAGGCATGGTCGTGCCTCTCGGAAACGGGAAAAATGCAGTTTTTTTCTTCCGTGAGAGGCACGGTTTTACTTCTGTGAGAGGAATGGTCGTGCCTCTCAAAAACGGATAAAAATTGTTTTCTCTTTTATTTTCCTTCCGTGAAAGGCATGGTTGTGCCTCTCTAAAACGAAAGAAAACGGTTTTTCTCTTTTTTTTTCCATGAGAGGCACGACCGTTGCTCTCTCAGAAATAAAAAAAACTCATTTTTTTACTATTTTCCTTCCGCGAGAGGAACGGTCGCGCCTCTCAGAAGCGGCTCTCGGAAAGGGAAAATAAAACATGCTCCTGGTTCGGTTTTTTCATTATTTTTTATGAAAAATGTTCATCGAAGCTTATCGACATGGATCTAGTTTGAAGATCTCAACGCGGAGAATCCAATGATGAAAACGGTTCAAGATTTGGACGCATGGTTTATGAGATAAAATATTTTGAATAAACGGATCTACAAAAAAAAGGAAAACTCACAGGTGAAGACTAATGGCACAAATCGTGCCACATGTCGCATCCTAGGGTGGGTGGGAGTGATCTTTGAAAGGGGTGTTCCTCAATTAGTGATTTCGGAATTTCTCTTGTTCTAATAGAACAGTAAATATATCTTGAAAGTTCACATCTCGTGCTTCTGTTTCAGAAAAGACTTTGCCTCTTTCTGTTGATTAAGAAGATATTTTTGAAAGTACACTAAAACGCTCAAAGATGATAAATAAAATAACAAAGGTATACTGACACTGCATGATTCTATCTTAAATGCTTAGGCCTACTCTACTGCAATAAGCCTATTAACGATGTGTGAATGACACATACTGGTATCACGCCAAAGTGGTTACTAATAGTGTGCCATCCACACGCCACTAGTTGCCGACATACTAGCGGTGTGTCGGTAGTTACACATCACTAGTGACACATATATCAGTGGTGTGCCACAAAAAACACGTGCCACTGACTACTTGTCATACTAGTGGCTTATGATTTAATAAAAAAAGTTATTCTTTTTATATAAAAATTATAGGTGGTCGTTAGTAGCTTCAACCAGAGCCACACACCACTAGTACTACACATTTTTACCGTGCATTAATAAGAACACACCAATAGTAATTATTCAGTAGTTTTTAAATACCCCAATAATTAAATATATTCTACACATTTAAAAATTACAATAAATCATATATACATTTTTAGTTGCACATGATACATCCATAAGGATACATAGTAATAGACTTCAATACATTTACTACATGGCATAAAAAAAGGTTGTCATGGCAGCAATTTCCGTTGTTGTTTCTACTCTAGTCAAACTAAATTTTATCATGTTCAAATTTGAAAACCAGTTAAGCTGTTTGAATGTTTACACTATAAGGATCATTTTGCAAAAAGAATCATTCAAAATGGAATCATAGTTTTCATTTTAGACCCTATACAAGTTTGTATTTAGTTCTATTTAGAATTCAAATTCAAATTATTCAAAAGTGATTTTAAATTGTTCTATTGGTAAGGTATTTTCATAATGATCGCTTCTGAAAAATTCACTCCAATTGGACTTACATGTAAAAAGTTATAAGAGTTTGAAGTTACATGTGTTCATTTTATAAAAGTTATAGTGATTTATTTTGTTTAGATGGAATTAGAAATAAACTAGGCCATTTGGGAGCTCCTTTTTGGCTGATACCGAGTTGGGACTGAATAAAACACAACCGTTAGATTTAAGTGAAATCGAACAGTCCAGATCAAACCGTACCGGTTCGCTCATGGAAATATGCCCAAGAGGCAATAGTAAAGTTGTTATTATTATATTTCCTTATACGTGATAAAGGTTTATTATTCATGCTATAACTGTATTGACCGGAAACTTAAATACATGTGTGTATACATAAACAAATATCGTGTCCCTAGTAAGCCTCTACTAGACTAGCTCGCTGATCAAAGATGGTTAAGGTTTCCTAACCATGGACATGTGTTGTCATTTGATAACGGGATCACATCATTAGGATAATCCTAATGATGTGATGGACAAGATCCATCCGTTAGCTTAGCATATGATCATTCAGTTTATTGCTACTGCTTCCTTAATGTCAAATACATATTCTTCGACCATGAGATCATGCAATTCCTGGATATAGGAGGAATACCTTGTGTGCTATCAAACGTCACAACATAACTGGGTGATCATAAAGATGCTCTACATGTATCTCCAAAGGTGTATGTTGAGTTGGAGTGAATCAAGATTGGGATTTGTCACTCTATGTGTCGGAGAGGTATCTCTGGGCCCTCTCGGTAATACACGTCACAAGAACTTTGCAAGCAAAGTTACTAAGGAGTTAGTTGCAAGATGATGTATTATCGAATGAATAAAGAGACTTGCCGATAATGAGATTGAACTAGGTATGAAGATACCGATGATTGAATCTCGGGAAAGTAACATACTGACAGACAAAGGGAATTATGTATGCTGTCATAAAGGTTTGACAGATAAAGACCTTCGTAGAATATGTAGGAACCAATATGGGCATCCTGGTCCCGCTATTGGTTATTGACCGGAGAGGCATCTCGGTCATGTCTACATCATTCTCGAACCCGTAGGGTCTGCACGCTTAACGTTTCTTGACGATATAGTATTATATGAGTTATGTGAGTTGGTGACCGAACGTTGTTCGGAGTCCCATATGAGATCACAAACATGATGAGGAGCTTCAGAATGGTGCGGAGGTAAAGATTGATATATATGAAGATGTTATTTGGTCACCGGAAAGGTTTCTGAATGCACTAGGTATCCATGGGGTCACCAGAAGGGGTTCTGGGAGACCTACGGGGAGTATATGGGCCTAATGGGCCAAGGGGAGGAATGATACGTCTCCAACATATCTACTTTTCCAAACTCTTTTGCCTTTGTTTTGGACTCTAATTTGCATGATTTGAATGGAACTAACCCGGACTGACGCTGTTTTCAGCACAATTGCCTTGGTGTTATTTTGCGCAAAAATAAAAGTTCTCGGAATGACCTGAAAATTTACGGAGAATATTTGGAATATATAAAAAACATTGGCGAAAGAATCAACCAGAGAGGGTCCACTCATTGGCCACAAGCCTGGGGGGTGCCCCCATGGGGCGTGCCCTGGTGGCTTGTGGCCCCCTGGACCTCCTCCGACCCTAAATCCAACTCTATATATTCACATCTAGAGAGAAAAAAATCGAAGAGAAGGATTCATCACGTTTTACGATACGGAGCCGCTGACGCCTCCCGTTCTTAATCGGGAGGGCTGATCTGGAGTCTGTTCAGGGCTCCCGAGAGGGGGATTCGTCGCCATCATCATCACCAACCTTCCTCCATCACCAATTTGTTGACGCTGACCGCCGTGCGTGAGTAATTCCATTGTAGGCTTCCTGAATGGTGATGGGTTGGATGGGATTTATCATGTAATCGAGTTAGTTTTGTTAGGGTTTGATCCCTAGTATCCACTATGTTCTGAGATTAATGTTGCTATGACTTTTCTATGCTTAATGCTTGTCACCAGGGCCCGAGTGCCATGATTTTAGATCTGAACCTATTATGTTTTTATCAATATATTTGTGTTATTGATCCTATCTTGCAAGTTGTAGACACCTATTACGAGTTATGATCCGCATAGCCCAAGGTGACAATAATTGGGATTCTTTCCGGTGATTACCGTAGTTTGAGGAGTTCAAGTATTCACTAAGTTCTAATGCTTTGGTCCAGTTCTCTATTAAAAGGAGGCCTTAATATCCCTTAGTTTCCATTAGGACGCTGCTGCCACGGGAGGGTAGTACAAAAGATGTCATGCAAGTTCTTTTCCATAAGCACGTGTGACTATATACGTAATACATGCCTACATTATATTGATGAATTGGAGTTAGTTCTGTATCACCCTAGGTTATGACTGCTATATGATGAATATCATCCGACACAATTATCATTACCGATCCATTGCCTACGAGCTTTTCACATATTGATCTTTGCTAAGTTACTGTGCCGTTGCTACTGGTACAACTACTACAAAACTGCTACCATTACTTTTGCTACCGTTACCGTACCTCCATATTACTTTGCTACTAAATACTTGGCTACAGATATTAAGTCTTTCAGGTGTGGTTGGACAACTCAGCTGCTAATACTTGAGAATATTCCTTGGCTCTGCTTGTGTCAAATCAATAAATTTGGGTTGAATACTCTACTCTCGAGAACTGTAGCGATCCCCTATACTTCTGGGTTATCAAGACCTTTTTCTGGCGCCGTTGCCGTGGAGCATAGCTCTATTCTCTGAGTCAATTGGGATTTATATCTGTTGATCAGTGTGAGGAATTTGGAAGATACTAGAACCATGATTTTTCCCTCTACTACGAGGGGACGTAAGGAACTGCCATCTAGCTCTGCACTTGATTCACCTTCTTTTTGAGTAAACTTGCGACACCTACACCTGCTATTGATTCTGACATGTCACGTGTTATTGATGATGCTACTTCTTCTATGAATGATGCTTATGATGCTTGATAAAATTGTGCCACTGGCTGAATTACTGGATGAACATCTTGCTACAGTTAGAACTATTGATCATGCTGAAGATGATGATATTTTTGAAACTGATGAAATTATTGAAACTGAACACTTTGAAACACATGTTAGACCTAGCTCTCCTAGATATGGATTGCCTGTTATGCCCGAAGGTTATGTTATGGATGGAGAGGTAGCTAGGGACTTTCTTGCTTGTAAGGATAGAGATGATCTTAAGAAATTATTATGCAAGTGCAAAGAAAAATCTTTGAATGCTAGAATGCAATATGATACTAAGTTTGCTACTTCGCCTATCTTTGTTACTGATAAGGATTATGAATTCTCTGTCGATCCTAAGTTAATTACTTTGGGTGAATCTGATCCTTTCTATGGTTATGAATCTGAAACTGTTGTGGCACCTCTTAAACTGTTGTAACGCCCTGAGACCGACGCTTCAGACGCCTTCCACGTTTTGGATGACCGCCGTGTGTTTTATTTGTATGTCGCATTTCATCATCGCATCATTCGCATTGCATCTACATGTTTTCATAAAAAGTCTTAGTTCGTTCATAGTTGCCGCGTCTCTCCGTTGTCCGTTCCGAGACCAATCGGGTTTGCGAGTCCCTCTTGTTTGACCGCTTAATCTCTTTGCTCAGTGCTCAAAGCCCTCGCTTGCTCGTCCGAAACCTCCCCGAACTCAATCCGGGGGGTCATGACCAGTGCGTCCGGATCATCGCCAAACATCCCTAAAATATCTTCGGTTCTTTGTTAGACTCCCCTAAGCTATTTATTCTCGACCATTGAATTTTGATCGGATGATCCAACTCCCATCTTTTCCCATATATATACAGTGTACCCCTAGTCCATTTTGGACCAAACCCTATTTTCTAGGGATCCTCCCCTGTCCAGCCGCCGCCGCCGCCGACCTGGTCTCCTCCTTGTTTTCCCCACCAAGCCAACCACCTTCATCCCTCGATTTCAGATCCATCCACAACCCCAGCCTCCTCTGCTCATGCCCGAGGCCTCCTCCTCGACTCTCCCCGTGCGAGCACAGCACCCACTTGCGCTTGGGCCAGGGACCCCGACAGCCCCGCTGCCGGCCGACCGAACCAGCAGATGAGTCGTCGCTCGTCTCCTCTTTCTCTCCCCTGTTTCCCTCTCCTTCCTTCTCTAATCTCTCTCCCTTCCTCATTTGTTTTCTTATCTGCCAGGAAACGAACGGGGCTCGCCCCTCCTGCCATGGCCGCCGGCGACCGGAGCCACCGTGTGTGTCCTTCCCGTCCTTGCCGTCCCTGCCGCCGGATCGGGGCGGCTCCGCCGGGCTCCTCTCGCCGCGACTGCCCATGCTCGCCTACCGCTGCAAGGCCTCGTCTCGCCTTCGATCAAACGAACGAAGCTGTCACCGCCCGCTTCGTCAGTTTCAGGACGTGAGCGCTGCTTGCCTTGACCGCGCCCTGAACCGCCTGAGCCGCCCTTCTCCCTCCGCCTTGCCCGCTCACCGGAGCTCGTGCGTTGCTCTGCATCGGGCCGCCGTCGCGCCAAGTCCGCCTTCGTCCTCTGCATCGCCCGCTCGAACCTGCTACTGCCTGCTTTCTTCGATTGAACAGCGCCACCGCCGGAGTTCCTCGTCGCCGGGAACCGCCTCCCCGACCCTCGGACTGCTGGATCCGCGCGCCCGCTGGTCCCTTGCCCCACCGCCAGCGACTCTGCCATATACGCTTTCGCCACGACCTGCTGCTGCCTCTGCTCTTGATTCTGAGCAGCAGCTCGCTCAACTTCGTCTCGCGTTGACCGCGCCTCTGCCTCGACCGCTTCGCCCCTACGCCCGCCTGTTGGACCGTGTCCCCTTCGCTGATCCGGCCTGCTGGCCTCCTCCACCGACCGCCCATGAGGCCCAATGTGAGCAGCCCCTCCGGTCCCTCTCTCAGTACACTATCGGGCCGGTCGGTTTGGCCTGCATGTGTTTTTTTAAATGCGCAAATTTGTCTAGTTTTTCATAGATGACAGATTTGCAGAAAAACCCTCATGTTCATGCATTTAAAATCTCACAAACCATGCATCGGATTAAAACAACTTATATATGCAAAATGCTTAGTTTTTCATCTAGTTTCATAATCTGCTACTTTCATCTATGTTAAAATGCTTAACATGATGTTTGTGTTTATTTTGCATAATGCCATGTTAAAATGATTTATTTCATAACTAAATAACCGTAGCTCCATTTTAAATAAACTTTATATGTAAATGGGGTAGAAAAATGCATAGAATAACATGGTGACACTACTTTGCATGTTTAACAAATCTAAAATTTTGTATAGGACAGAACAGTAGCAAATTCGAAATATGGACATGAGGATTTTCCGGAATTATTGTTTGTTGTTCCGGCCTCATTTAAACTTGCCTAGATAGGTAGTTTTATTATGCTTCACCCCTTGCCATGTTTGACAACATTTAATATTGTTGGGCACATAAACGAGAGCGAACTAAATAACCTGAATGTGGTGTTTCGTCAATATGCAACTCGTTGCATATTGAGCTCCACTTAACTTGTAGTTTTGTTTGTGCACTTTGCTTTGCCATCCCTATTTAAACCGTACATGCATCATACTTGATTGTGCATAATGCCATGTTCATGTGATGGTTGTTTACCTTGTTGTTTGCTTCTTTCCGGTGTTGCTTCTTCGGGTTAGTTCCGTTAACGTCGCGTTTGTGAGGATTCATCCGACTACGTCCGTTTGTCTTCTTCATGGACTCATTCTTCTTCCTTGCGGGATTCCAGGCAAGATGACTATACCCTCGAAATCACTTCTATCTTTGCTTGCTAGTTGTTCGCTCTATTGCTCTGCTGCGCTACCTACCACTTGCTATATCATGCCTCCCATATTGCCATGTCAAGCCTCTAACCCACCTTCCCTAGCAAACCGTTGTTTGGCTATGTTGCCGCTTTTGCTCAGCCCCTCTTATAGCGTTGCTAGTTGCAGCTGAAGATGAAGATTGTTCCATGTTGGAACATGGATATGTTGGGATATCACAATATCTCTTATTTAATTAATGCATCTATATACTTGGTAAAGGGTGGAAGGCTCGTCCTTATGCCTGGTGTTTTGTTCCACTCTTGCCGCCCTAGTTTCCGTCATACCGGTGTTATGTTCCTTGTTTTTGCGTTCCTTACGCGGTTGGGTGATTTATGGGACCCCCTTGACAGTTTGCTTTGAATAAAACTCCTCCAGGAAGGCCCAACCCTGGTTTTACATTTGCCTACCTAAGCCTTTTTCCCTTGGGTTTTCGCGAGCCCGAGGGTCATCTTTATTTTAACCCCCGGGCCAGTGCTCCTCTGAGTGCTGGTCCAAATTAGAGCCACTTGCGGTGCCGCCCCTAGGCAACTTGGGGTATCTTCGGTTGCCGTACGTAGTGTTCATTCGGTGTGCCCTGAGAACGAGATATGTGCAGCTCCTATCGGGATTTGTCGGCACATTCAGGCGGCTTTGCTAGTCTTATTTTACCATTGTTGAAATGTCTTGTAACCAGGATTTCGAGTCTGATCGGGTCTTCCTGGGAGAAGGAATATCCTTCGTTGACCGTGAGAGCTTGTGATGGGCTAAGTTGGGACACCCCTGCAGGGTATTATCTTTCGAAAGCCGTGCCCGCGGTTATGTGGCAGATGTGAATTTGTTAATGTCCGGTTGTAGAGAACTTGACACTTGACTTAATTAAAATACGTCAACCGAGTGTGTAGCCGTGATGGTCTCCTTTCAGCGGAGTCCGGGAAGTGAACACGGTTTGGGTTATTTATGAACATAAGTAGTCTCAGGATCACTTCTTGATCACTTCTAGCTTCGTGACCATTGCGTTGCTCCTCTTCTCGCTATTATTTGTGTATGTTAGTGACCATATTTGCTTAGTGCTTGCTGCATCTCCACCTCATTACCCCTTCCTTCCTATAAGCTTAAATAGTCTTGATCTCGCGTGTGTGAGATTGCTGAGTCCTCGTGACTCACAGATTCTACCAAAACAGTTGCAGGTGCCGATGATACTAGTGCAGATGACGCAAGCGATCTCAAGTTGGAGCTCGATGAAGATCTTGTTCGTTGTGTTGTTTCGTTTCCTGCTGATCAGTAGTGGAGCCCAGTTGGGACGATCAGGGATCTAGCATTTGGGGTTGTCTTCTTTTATTTTGGTTCCGTACTCGGACCTTGATTGTACTCTGAGTGATGTATGTTTAATTTATGTATTGTGTGAAGTGGCGATTGTAAGCCAACTCTTTATCCCATTCTTGTTCATTACATGGGATTGTGTGAAGATGACCCTTCTTGCGACAAAACCACCATGCGGTTATCCCTCCAAGTCGTGCCTCGACACGTGGGAGATATAGCCGCATCATGGGCATTACAAGTTGGTAATCAGAGCCATCCCCGACTTAGGAGCCCCCTGCTTGATCGAATCGCTGGCGTTGTTGAGTCTAGAAAAAAAGTTTTGTGTCTTAGGATTATATGTATCGGAGAGTAGGATTCTTTTTACTCCTCGGTTCCCTAGTCGCTCTGGTGAGGCCTCCTGACGTAGATGTTTTGACTCTTCTCTCCTCAAATTTTAGAAAAAAATTTAGGATCACGCGGGTATCTTGGAATCGTTCCGATGGTTTTGTGACGAGAACATTGTTCTTGGTGCCTCCTGACATTTAGGGGTTGTGGCAGTGTCCCGGGAGTTGAGCTCCGAGGTGTTGTCGTCACAATTTTATCGTTGCAGTTCTGGAATACCTGAGTTTCGCCGACATCGAAAATCTCTTTTATGCAGTTGTTGGTGAGATCACCTCGACGCCACCCAGTACTGGGGCGGGAGTTCGGGAGTATTGCCATAACTCATTATAACGGATGCTTTTCAAGGTTGAGGTAAATGATTTCGAAGGTTTCTTGGTTATGTGTTGATGGATGGATACAATTTGGATCTAGGTATTGTTAGTTTGGTTGAGATATATTGTGTCCCTGTATCCCCAAAGACCTGGTTGCATAACCGGAAAGTTTCGGGAGTTTATAAGTGGGAATTCAAGTAGCTCTTAGGATATCTTTCCAACAGATGTATGATATGAGATTGGGGTTCGACGTCTAGTGGTCCGCCTATCCACGGTTGGTTTTACAGTGGTCTCGTTGTGTCTTAAAGAGTCCTTGGCTATGCTGACTCGGGGATGCTTAGTATGTCATGTGCACTGCCTTGTACATGATGGTGCTATACGATCGAGCCCGTGTAGGCCCCACCATGAAAACTTCGGACGAAATCTCTATCATACGTTTGTTCCGGCTTATTCTGCAAGCCAATCCTTTGTTTTGTTTTGAGTTGAGGTATTCGAGTTGCTTCAATGTCAAGTGTTGATTCCATACCTTCCCTTAATGGTGTTCTCATATTTCTATGTGAATAATAATCCTTCTTGATCACTGAGGTTGTCGTGTCAATTATCTTTCAACCGACGTGCTTCTCTTCAAGTGGATCCGATCATTTCAACATTCAGAGATCAATTTTAAGCTTTCTCAGCGGTGTCTGCTTCATTCCATCCCCAAGCTGCCTTTGTTTTTTCCCTCCTCCCACCCTTTTCTAAAAGGACTCGGATTTATTAATCAAGTATCCTTTGTTTTTTATTGTTGGGAAGTCTTTCCATTCTTTTCTTTCAATGTTCTTATCCGGCGATTTCCCATAAAGATGCTAAGGAAGCGACAAGTTTATCATTCTCCGTTCTCTTTTCTTCTCCGGTGGATCCAATTCAAGCTTTCGGTGTTGATCATATCCCTTTACTCCTTTCTAATGTTTTCTCATGTCGGTGCATCTCTTAATCATCCACTTCTCGCCATTCATTTGTTCTGGAGTGCTGAAGACATCTCAGGAGATTCGTGTTTTCATTCCTAATCCGTTCAAGCTATTTCAAGGTTGTTATCTCTTTTGAGCCATTTAATTCAACCGGTGCAATATCTTTCAAGCAATCTTTTCGAAAGGTGTTTTGAATGGGCCCTAACCCACAGGTCTTTTCCCGAGATCTTACCTGACTCTTCTAATTTTCCCGGAGCTATTCCCAAATTCTTTTCGAAGTTTGATGTAAGAATGAAGTATCATCAGTTATATTCCTTCTCCAAGATCGCTTTAAATTCTTTTCATCGTTGGTTCAACCTTTCTAATTTTCGTCCCGGAGTATCAACAATTCATTGTGGTTTCTCGTTGTCATTCTTGGATTTTGAAGATCAAAGAAGAGTTTCCCCTAAATCTTGTCCATTCTCTTGAAGATGTGTGGTTCAAGCTTGATGCCGTCCTCTCATAATTGTTTTCGATTGTGAGAATTCTTTTCACCCATCTGGAGCAGTTCAGGAGCCTTTTCAGGTTGATTCTCCGGAGTCATGATCTCAGTATTATTCATTCTCAACTTTCAGATCTCATTCTCCAAATCTTACCGGTGCATCATTCAAGTATTTTTCTAATCAGCTCGCGATATCTTCGTTCACTTGTATCTAAATCTTGTCAAGTATCTTTATTCGTTTTCTAATTCTTCCCGGTGAATTGTGCCTTTGCTACTTTCATTTTCAATTCTTATGGTGGTTCGTTCAAGATTTCTCTTCCTTCATTACCATATCAATGTATTTGTTGTTTCAATCCTACCGGTGGTTCAATGAAGACCTTCTCAAGTTTGCACAATATCTATCTTAATCCTTTCTACGAGAATAAGTAGTATGCCAAATCCGTTGCTTGTCATCAATCTAAATTGGCGAAGGCTAAGCATAATGTAATTATTATTCTTGTTTCATCCAAGTGATTAATTCCTTATTCCGGAGATTCATCAAAATTCTTGATCTCATTTCTTCATTTTTCTTTCCGGAGCTCCAAGTTATTTCAATTATATCATTTCAAAGCTTCATCTAATCATTGCAAGGCTTCATCTTATTGTTTTCAAGCTTCTTTTCTTTGCGACCATCCTTTTATCTATCCGGAGTTCTTTGAGAGTTTCTACATGGTGGTTCGTCAAGGATTCTTTTCATTCTTCAATTGTTCTTCAAGATTTCTCTAGAAGTTAAGTTCCGCCAAGCTATACTCTAAAATAAACACGGTGCTCTACACATGTTTTGTTGTGAGGAGTTCAAGCATTCTTCATCTTGCATTCCGAAGTGCAATTCTTTCTACCTTATATTTTGAGGTGGTGTTATGTCATTCTGGATAATTCCCCTTCGGGTTTCATGATTCACAAAGTTTTCAAGAGTGACATATTTAAATCCATCATTTTATCTTCGTTCAAGAGATCTTTTCAACCAATCAATCTTTTTGTTGGAGCTGTATTGGGTTATATTTCACCTATAGCCTTCCCTAAGGAATGTAGCTATTTGTGGTGTTTAACAATGATCAAATTTTCTCCTTCTCATCTTGGTGAAGAAGTTTCATCTCCTTGTTGATCTCAATCCAATCAACTGTTTCCGTAGTGGCAGAATTTCGCCTCTATTTTGAGAAGTTTTCCATAAGCCCACTACAAGCTTATTCGTTTCGTTGTTGGTTTTCCAACAACTCCGTTCTAACCTTCTTGCAAGGGTGCTCTCCAAGATCATTTGTGGCCGAAGTTATCATTTTCTTCTCCATTATTTTATTCCAATGAGCTATCTTCTATTCTTTCTTATGGAGGCATTGTGATGTTGCTCTTTTCACTCATCATCTCGAATTGCGAGGACCGTGTTCTTTTCGTGCTTATCCATTTAACCGGAGCGTTGTGTCCTCTGCTCAAGTTCTTTTCATCTTATCAAGTTTTCTTCTCTTTTCAACCGGAGTGCTGTCCAAATTCTGTCATTCTTGTTCCTTGGCTACCTCATTATACCGATGTGGTCATATTCTTTTTGTTCGTGAAGCTCTTATTTCCATGTCTTTCGGCCTACAAGGTTCTCATAATGTTACTTGTTCCTCCCATGTAACGGAGTGTTCTCAACTTCATTCATCTCCGCTGTATTCTTTCCTTGAAATTGTTTAACCTCCAAGGTTCACATGGTGTTCCTTGTTTCTCTTTCTTTCAGAGTGCTCTCAATTTTCGTTCAACTCTATTGTGTTCTTTTTTCAAGTTTTCAACCTCTCAAGGTTCATTAGGTTCACTCGTTTGCCAAGAAGCAACTTTGTTTTCCTCTTCCTCTTCCGTTTCTCTCCGGTGCGATCCTTAGATCTCGGGACGAGATCTCTTGTAGTGGTGGAGTTTTGTAACGCCCCGAGACCGACGCTTCAGACGCCTTCCACGTTTTGCGTGACCGCCGTGTGTTTCATTTGTATGTCGCATTTCATCATCGCATCATTCGCATTGCATCTGCATGTTTTCATAAAAACTCTTAGTTCGTTCGTAGTTCCCGTGTCTCTCCGTTGTCCGTTCCGAGACCAACCGGGTTTGCGAGTCCCTCTTGTCATGCCGCTTAATCTCTTTACTCAGTGCTCAAACCCCTCGCTTGCTCGTCCGAAACCTCCCCGGACTCGATCCGGGCGGTCATGACCAGTGCGTCCGGATCATCGCCAAACATCCCTAAAATATATTCGGTTCTTTGTTAGACTCCCCTAAGCTATTTATTCTCGACCGTCGAATTTTGATCGGATGATCCAACTCCCATCTTTTCCCATATATATATACTGTACCCCTAGTCCATTTTGGACCAAACCCTATTTTCTAGGGATCCTCCCCTGTCCAGCGCCGCCGCCCCCCACCTGGTCTCCTCCTCATTTTCCCCACCAAGCCAACCACCTTCATCCCTCGATTTCAGATCCATCCACAACCCCAGCTGAGGGAGTCCTGGACTAGGGGGTTTCCGGATAGCCGAACTATCATCTTCGGCCGGACTCCTAGACTATGAAGATACAAGATTGAATACTTCGTCCCTTGTCCGGATGGGACTTTCCTTGGCGTGGAAGGCAAGCTTGGCGATACGGATATGTAGATCTCCTACCATTGTAACCGACTCTATCTAACCCTAACCCTATTCGGTGTCTATATAAACCGAAGGGTTTTAGTCCATAGGACAAACAACAATCATACCATAGGCTAGCTTCTAGGGTTTAGCCTCTCTGATCTCGTGGTAGATCTACTCTTGTACTACCCATATCATCAATATTAATCAAGCGGAGTAGGGTATTACCTCCATCGAGAGGGCCCGAACACAGGTAAAAACATCGTGTCCCTTGTCTCCTGTTACCATCCGCCTAGACGCACGCGATTCGGGACCCCCTACCCGAGATCCGCCGGTTTTGACACCGACATTGGTGCTTTCATTGAGAGTTCCTTTGTGTTGTCACCTATAGGCCCGATGGCTCCTTCGATCATCAGCAACGACGCAGTCCAGGGTGAGACTTTTCTCCCCGGACAGATCTTCGTATTCAGCGGCTTTGCACTGCTGCCAGGCAATTAAGCAGCCATCTGGAGCAAATCGAAAGCTACGCCCCTGGCCATCAGGTCAGGTTTGGAAGTTTAAACTACACAGCCGACATCCGCGGAGACTCGATCTTCGACGGATTCGAGCCGCAGCCAAGCGCGCCGCAATATCTCGAGGGGCATGATCTAACTCTGCCGCCGAACAGTGTCCTGGAGGCCGCACTAGTGTCCGCTCCGACCATTGATTCGGAGCCGATCTCGTCGATCGAGGATGGTTGGTTGGACACCACCTCGGGGGCTGAAATCTCTACGGCGATTGAGCCGAATACCATCCCTGTCCTTTGCGAAGACCGTGGCTCCAAGGCGCCGGACTCTTCTCCGGACTCCGAACCCTCCGCGCCCCTGCCAATCGAATCCGATTGGCCACCGGTCATGGAGTTCACTACCGCAGACATCTTTCAGCACTCGCCCTTTGGCGGCATCCTGAATTCACTAAAGTCTCTCTCTTTATCGGAGAGCCCTGGCGGATTACGGTCGGGATGGTTGGGATGCGTCTGACGAAGAAATTCAACGCCACCCATCGCCCACTTTGTAGCCACTGTTGAAAGCTTAAACGGCGTGCTCGATTTACGACTCGAAGACATCGACGGTATGGACGACGATGTAGGAGACAACCATGAACCGGCACCTATAGGGTACTGGACAACCACCTCATCCCATGATGTAAAAATGGAGGATACACCGAAAGGAAGTGACGACGAGGAACAACGGGACACTACAAAGGATAAATCCTCGAAAAGCAGTCAAAGCGGCAACGTAAACGCCGCACCAAGTCCCGCCTCGACAAAGACCCAGCCATAGAGCAGGCGAACCGGTGGACGGCATTTAACATGCTATCGAGCAACCGTCCGAATAGGACAACTTGGATAAACAACCCGTCCGGCGAAGATAACGATCCGTGCGATCTCACGCCGGACAAATTGTTGGAGCAGAAGAACCTCCACAAAAGGCTACGCCGCCACTGCGGCGTAACGAAAAAGGCTGAAGGGGAAGCTCAAAACAGCGGAAGATGCACCCAGAATCAGATGGAGCAAAGTACTCAACACCGCAGACAAATACGGCAACAGTCGCCGAACAAAGAGCTACCCAAAGAGAAAACTACTGCCCGAATTTGATGAGGAGGCCGTAGAGCCCCCACAATCAAAAAGCAAGAAGGCCACCCGGTCGGATGGACGACCCCACGGCAAACAGAGAGCAACAAATGGCGCCGGACACAAGCCGGTACGCGATCCACATAAGGATTCACATCAAAAGGATGGCCCAGTTAGGTCCATCTATGGGCCGAGAAAGCAAGCTCTTCAAAGCAATGCAACACCCCAAATATCCGAACATCACGACACACCCAAATATAGGGGTGCCGCACACCCCCTGTGTTTCACCGATGAGGTGTTGGATCACGCAATTCCCGGTGATTCAAACCTGTAAACATAGAGGCATACGACGGAACAACAGACCCTAGAGTCTGGATTGAGGATTACATCCTCCACATACACCTGGCTAGAGGAGATGATCTCCACGCCATAAAATACTTACCCCTCAAGCTCAAAGGGAGAGCCCGGCATTGGCTTAAAAGCGTCCCTGAAAATACCATTGGAAGTTGGGAAGAGCTCGAGGATGCTTTTCGGGCAAATTTTCAAGGGACTTATGTCCGTCCTCCGGATGCAGACGATTTAAGTCATATAACTCAACAACCCGGAGAGTCAGCCATAAATTCTGGAACAGGTTCCTCACCAAAAAGAACCAAATAGTCGATTGTCCAGACGCCAAGCCTTAGCAGCTTTCAAACACAACGTCCAAGGGCGAATGGCTCGCTGCACACCTCGGCCAGAGAAGCCGAGAACCATGGCTGCATTAACAAGCCTCATGACCCGCTTTTGCGGCGAGAGGATAGTTGGCTGGCAAGATGCGATACCAGCGACCCAAGTACATCCGAAGTAAGGGATGGAAATGGAAAACCACGGCGCAGCAAGGACCAGCGCGGATTAAGAGGAACGTTCCAAAGAGCGCCGCGGCGATCAACGCCGGATTCAAAAGCTCACGGCGTAACAATAAAAACTGCCCCTTAAGGACAATAGCGATGAGCTATCCAACTTAAACAAAATCTTGGACAAGATATGCCAAATCCACAGTACTCGGGAAGCCTGCAAACCATACCTACATAGATTGTTGGGTCTTCAAGCGGTCCGTGAGACTCAACACCGAACACAAGGCTCGACACACCAAGTGAAGATGATGACGAGCACCACAAGCGAGCCCCGGAAAACAAAAGAATTTCCCACAAGAAGTCAAAACAGTAAACTTACTTCAAGTAACAAAGGGAAAAGCAGAGGCACCCACTGAATTACGCGCCGCACAATCTACCCCAGCGGAGTCCCAACACAGGTTGTCAAAACCAATTACCTTCGACCATCAGGACTATTCCGATAGTATCCGGAACGCATGATGGACTGCCTTGATACTAGAACCTATAATCGACGGTCTTCAATTTACGCAAGTCCTAATGGACAACGGCAGTGATTTAAACCTACTATATCAGGACACAATCCGCAACATGGGGATAAACCCAAACAGGATTAGCCATAGCAACACCTCCTTCAAAGGGGTAATGCCAGAACTGTATGCCCATTGTAATGGCTCCCTCATCGCTAGAAGTTGTGTTCGGCTCATCCGACAACTTCCGCCATGAAAAGTTAACCTTCCACATCACCCCATTCGAAAGTAGCTATCAAGCACTCTTTGAGGCGTGAAGCTTTCGCCCGCTTTTAACGCAATACCGCATTATGCATCTCTTACACTTAAAATGCCGGTCCACGCGGCATCATCTCATTAAAAGGGAGTATTAAGTGTTACTCGAGCATGGAAGAACGTGAGGCTGCTTTGACAGCCCCACACCAATCCGGCTCCGCTAATCAAAGCACTGAATAGGTCATTCAAACCCGGACACGACTAGACGAGTCCGGCGCCTACTAGCGACATACCCCCATACAAGGCTGCACGACGTACAACAAGAGACAATAAAGCTCAATTCACCTTCCGAACCGTACTCTGTTTATTTAATATAAAGTACATTTCTCGCACGATATTTTTCTTTTCAACTAAGTTCTTCTCTTTTCTGAGATGGACACCGTGCTACACCCGTCCGATTATACGGCACAATGGAACCTGGTAGCGCAGACGTGCAGCGAGGACCCGTCGCAAGGATTCTTTTCAGATTAAGACCTGCGTAAACCTTTTTTACCTGTCTCTTGTTGATAAACATCCCCGGTTTCTTATTATAACCGAGGAGGAGGTGGCGTTTTGGCATCGGCCGCACCAGAATTTTTTGGCGTGCACGGACACGGGGGCTTAGGGCATTATTCTGCCCGTTTTCAAAGACCGAATACCTTAGGGAGTGTTCGGCGTCTCGAGTTAGGTCTTATATGCATCAGCTCCGAATCATGTCTCTGGTCAAATGTTGGGTTTGCCCGGCTCCCATGTTTTGGTACCTTACGTTCCGTTATATCGGCTAAGGTAGCGCTGGGAGAACCACTGCGATTGTGCCTCGGTTGAGCTGGGTTGAGCACCTCAGTGGAGAAAGCTAAAACCGATCATGATATAGCGTGAGACTGGTCAACCACTCGATGACCCAGCGGAATGTTTAGAATTCCCCCGCATTGACTAAGGGCCGTTTCCCGGTCAGGCACATACGCGCCCCGAATTCGGGAGAGCACGGTGCCCCTAGGGGCTATATAGTATCCCCACTGTCGAGCTCCTATGGCTAAGTGAAAGTGATAAAGCATTATAGTCCGGTTGCCTAGTTTGCTACGCTATCACCTCCTTCACAGGATCAAGACATTGGATTAAGTGTGAAAATGCGCCTTTTTGCAAACACCCCCGCACTATGTGCGTGGGGGCTGAAGCCAAGGACTGCCATCTTTCAGGTTATATACACATATACATCAACGGCCGCGCGGGAGGCGTTTTAATACTTGAACGCACAAGTATAAAAAGCTCTTATATTATATTGAAACATTGTTTTCACAAATCATACATGTCATTTAAACATAATATCCTTGAAACCTGCGTCTCTATTAAGCAAGCGCCTGCAGGACTTCCTCAAAATAGTGCTCATTTGGTACTCGGCTCTGTCCGAGTCTTGGGGCCTAACGTCGGTGGCCTTCATCTTCGCCCGGTATGTCTTGACGGGCAAGAGCCATCCGCGCTCCCTCTATACTGCGCCGACCGCTTCATTGCGTCGACACGCGATACCGCGCAAGGAACCGTTGCACTAAGCCAAAATAACTCTTGGTGAGGTCCGCCTGGCCACAAATGAGTCATGACATGCTTCATGGCAAGTCCGGATAATCGATTCAGCTCGGCCCATTCGGCCAACCATCGGTCAACGGAAGAGGACGCTCCGGACTATGGAATTGCGACCAATATAGCTCTTCCCTTCTGTGCCCCTTCTGGCCTCGGAAGTGTTCAATCGCGTCCGCAGCGCTCGCCGCTAAGTCCAGATAAGCATCCTCCGAACTCCACAACTTGTCCAACTGAGCATACTTCGGACCCGTATATTTCCTCCGCAGCAGAAACGGGTTTCCAGCCGCAATAGCCCCGGCCTGACTCAGCTCCTCCTTGGCAGCTCTCATAGCGGAATGGGCATCCTTGGATTCGGCGGTGGCCTTTTTCAGGTCCTCTTGCTCCGCTTGACGTTCTTTTTCAAGAACCTCGCATCGGTCGGTAGTATTCTTCAACTTTATGGCCATATCGGCCATTTCCTCTTTCTTGGCGATGAGCAGCCCGTTAAACTTTTAGCTCTTGACGCCCTTAAGCAACCACATTACTTTTTCTGGCTTGCTCTTTAGCTCGGGCGAGTTCCGCCCGCAGCTCCTCCACAGCAGCGGCACTACCTGCATTAAGCATACAAGTAGTAAGGCACGGGTGTCAAGCTCCCTTACCAGGCGTCCGTGGAGAAGTCGCATACCTTGTGACTCGTCAAACCGTTTATTGACCAGCGAGATGTCCGCATCCGCCCCGTCAAGTTGCCGCTTTAGTTCGGCGAATTCATCAGTCCGGCTAGCCACCGAACGCCCGCCACCTATTTAGGAGCGGTGATATGTTATAACTGAGATTATGATCCTCGGCACGCTGTCAATTTTGACAACATACCGAGTCTCAGGGGCTACTATCTATACAGGGTGCATTCTATATGCATAAGCGCCGAAGGTACATCATTTTTACGTACCTCGAACCCCGTCGATAAGCTTCGATGGCTTCATGCAATCCGCTCTCGCGGATGCAATTCTTTCAATCACCGTACCCATTAGCGCACGTTGATCTTCTGAGATAGCCGCTCGCCCGAGCAGATCCTTCAGCTCCTCCGACCGCACGCCAGTTGGCGCCGGACCTTCCGGGCCCGCCGGACTCGGGGAAACCCTCTGCGACGACACCTCGGGGAAACCCTCTGCATGAAGGTGCGACAGGTGGAGGCGTTTCACTCTCCATCATCTCCGGAAGAAGATCCCCCGAAGACGAGCTCTGCTGAGAAGGGCTGAGATACGAACTACAAGGTATAATTTCGGTTATCTTCATAAATAAATACAGGGATGTCCCTTATTACAAGACCCCTTCTTTTTACTTACGGCTCGCTGGAGGGCTGATCCCCTTGGGGAAATAGTGCGGTTGGGATACTTCCGGCGCGGACTTTCAGCGGAGACTTCTTTCCCGTTTGAGGCCTTGACCTCCGGATCTTCAAGCGGTCCTCTTCTCTCCTTGGAGGGTGGGACATTTGATCCCCTTCCTCGAAAGCCTCCTTCGTGGAGGCGGTTGCTTCTACTCCCCCTTCGCCTTCTTTAAAAGGCGCGGCCTTCAACATCTTGGTCAAGATGGGATCCGGCGTGGTCTCTGGGAGGGGAGCCGGACACCTTATTAACTCTGCCTTGGCTATCCACTCCTGTTCAAGAAACGGCTCCTTAAAGGGCATGTATATATGATAAATGAATGAACAGCCTGTCCGGTTACAGGGTTACTTACTTGAGTATCTGGGTGACTGCAGCTTAGACCTTCGTCCTCGGTCAAATCCGGACACTTCTCTTGTGATCTGAAGAACAGTTTGTACATCTCCTTGGGCGTCGCGCCCATAAAATGTTGGAGAGCTCGCGGTCCCTTCGGATTAAACTCCCACAGGAGCCGGAGGGAGGCGTTTGCGAGGTAGAAAGGCGCCGAATCAGCATAACTGCGCCGCCACGATCAAACTGATCTCTCTTTCTTGGAGGTCTCGAATCTGGCCTGCAACAAAGAAGCGTCCTTGGGCGGCCCCAGTCGAGCCCTCGGTTGACCCATGATGCCCGGCCCGCTGTGGTGGACTGGCGGAAGGCGGGTGGCGCCACCCATTTGGTGCCCACAGGGCGGTGATATAAAACCACTCCCGTTGCCACAAACCAAGCTCCTCTTGAAAAGTGCCCTCGGGCCCACGGAGCATCAAAGACACTTGCTTATGACCGCCCCTCCACTTTTCTGCTTGTTGCCCCTCGATCATCTTGGCTCCACCTTGAAGGTCTTGAGCCACAATCCAAAGTGAGGGTAATATGGAGGAAGGCTTCACATACTGACAACGATGACGAGATATGGAGGATGGACTCGAATTCAAGTCATGGAAATCCAGCCCATGATAAAATATGAGACCCGCACAAAGGGATCCGTCGGGAAGCCTAAACCCCGAAGGAAGTGAGACACGAACACCACGCTCTCGCCGGGCTCGGGAGTTGGAATGACCTGCCCTGGAGCAGGCAGCCTATGCGAAATCTCGCCGCTTAGATACCTGGCATCTCGCAACTTTAGCACATCTTCTTCTGTGACGGAAGAGGACATCCATCGGCCGAGCTGGTCGGAGCCGGACATCGTCGAAGGTCCAAAGCGCCTAAATATGAAGCTTTGGGTGTTAGAACTCGAAGCGCGAGGCGAACTCGATGGAGGGTGGAAAAAAGAAGAGGACCTTTGTCTCATTATAAAGAGGTTGAATACCAAGAGCCCTCCCCGTGGTCGACTGGGACTCGCCGATAGAGGAGGGCGTGCTAACGGGCACGCGGTTGGGTTACCCACGTCCGTATTGATGAGAATCCAGGAATAAGGGGCACGATCTACGCTTTGATAAGGCGTGCCAAGGAAACCGCCACGCTAAGCGCTAAGGTGGAACAAGAAAAAGCGATTCATATAAAAGCTTGGCGTGGTGTGATGTCACGCGCGGAATACGTCAGCCAGATCTGTGCAAAAATTATTCTCTCTCTGGTGGTATGTGGAACTTGTTTTGCGAGCGGACACTATCCTTGTGTTCGTAACCTTCTATGAAGTATTCGGGAGGAACCCGCCTTGCAATGATGAAGACAATATGTGCGCCGGACTAAATGCGTCATTGAAGCCGAGGTTCGAGGGAGCTCTTGAGGGAGTCTGGACTAGGGGTGTCCGGATAGCGAACTATCATCTTTGGCGGACTCCTAGACTATGAAGATACAAGATTGAAGACTTCGTCCCTTGTCCGGATGGGACTTTCCTTGGCGCGGAAGGCAAGCTTGGCGTCTGGATATGTAGATCTCCTACCATTGTAACCGACTACGTATGGCCGTAACCCTATTCGGTGTCTATATAAACCGAAGGGTTTTAGTCCATAGGGACGAACAACAATCATACCATAGGCTAGCTTCTAGGGTTTAGCCTCTCTGATCTCATGGTAGATCTACTCTTGTACTACCCATATCATCAATATTAGTCAAGTTGGAGTAGGGTATTACCTCCATCGAGAGGGCCCAAACCTGGGTAAAAACATCGTGTCCCTTGTCTCCTGTTACCATCCGCCTAGACGCACAGTTCGGGACCCCCTACCCGAGATCCGCCGGTTTTGACAATGACACCAGCCTCCTCTGCTCATGCCCGAGGCCTCCTCCTCGACTCTCCCCGTGCGAGCACAGCGCCCGCTTGCGCTTGGGCCAAGGACCCCGACAGCCCCACCGCCGGCCGACCGAACCAGCAGATGAGTCGCCACTCGTCTCCTCTTTCTCTCCCCTGTTTCCCTCTCCTTCCTTCTCTAATCTCTCTCCCTTCCTCATTTGTTTTCTTATCTGCCAGAAGCGAAAGGCTCGCCCTGCTGCCATGGCCGCCCGGCGACCAGAGTTCCGTGTGTGTCCTTCCGGTCCTGCCATCCACATTGCGGATCGGGCCGGCTCACGGCTCCTCTCGCCCCGACTGCGTGCTGCGCCTCCGTCGCGGGGCCTCGTCTCGGCTTCGATCAGACAAAGCGAAGCTGTCGCTGCCCGCCTCGTCGGTTTCAGGGGCGCAGCCTTGCCTTATTGCGCCACTGAACCGCTGAGCCGCCCTTCTCCCTCCGTCTTGCACCTCGCCGGAGCTCGTGCGTTGCTTTCGGCATCGATGCGCCCGTCGCGCCAAGTCCGCCTTCATCCTCTGCGCCGCTTTGCTCGAACCTGCTACGCCTGCTTTGCTCGATCGAACAATGCCACCGCCGGAGTTCCTCGTCGCCGGGAACCGCCTCCCGACCCTCGGACTGGTCGGATCCGCCCGCCCATACTGGTCCCTTGCCCCCGCCATCGCGAGTCTGCGCCATATACGCTTCGCCATGACCTGTTCCTCCCTCTGCTCTTCAGTTACGAGCAGCAGCTCGCTCGCCTCGTCTCGCGTTGACCGCGCCTTTGCCTCGACCGCTCGCCCCCTCTGCTTCACACGCTAGCCCGTGTCCCCTACGCCAGATACGGCCTGCCCGGCCTCCTCCACCGACCGGCCCATGAAGCCCAATGTGAGCAGCCCCCTGCAGTCCCTCTCCTGTACACTATCGGGCCAGTCAGTTTCGGCCTGCATGTGTTTTTTTTCCCGTCTGCGAATTTGTGTAATTTTTCATAGATGACAGATTTGCAGAAAAACCCTCATGTTCATGCATTTAAAATCTCACAAACCATGCATCAGATTAAAACAACTTATATATGCAAAATGCTTAGTTTTTCATCTAGTTTCATAATCTGCTACTTTCATCTATGTTAAAAATGCTTTACATGATGTTTGTGTTTATTTTGCATAAAGCCATGTTAAAGTGATTTATTTCATAACTAAATAACCGTAGCTCCATTTTAAATAAACTTTATATGTAAATGGGGTAGAAAAATGCATAGAATAACATGGTCACACTACTTTGCATGTTTAACAACTCTAAAATTTTGTATAGTACAGAACAGTAGCAAATTCGAAATATGGACATGAGGATTTTCCGGAATTATTGTTTGTTGTTCCGGCCACATTTAAACTTGCCTAGATAGGTAGTTTTATTATGCTTCACCCCTTGCCATGTTTGACAACATTTAATATTGTTGCGCACATAAACGAGAGCGAACTAAATAACCTAAATGTGGTGTTTCGTCAATATGCAACTCGTTGCATATTGAGCTCCACTTAACTTGTAGTTTTGTTTGTGCACTTTGCTTTGCATGCCTATTCAAACCGGACATGCATCATACTTGATTGTGCATCATGCCATGTTCATGTGATGGTTGTTTACCATGTCGTTTGCTTCTTTCCAGTGTTGCTTCTTCGGGTTAGTTCCGATAACGTCGCGTTTGTGAGGACTCGTCCGACTACGTCCGTTTGTCTTCTTCATGGACTCGTTCTTCTTCCTTGCGGGATTTCAGGCAAGATGACCATACCTTCGAAAGCACTTCTATCTTTGCTTGCTAGTTGTTCGCTCTATTGCTATGCCGCGCTACCTACCACTTGCTATATCATGCCTCCCGTATTGCCATGTCAAGCCTCTAACCCACCTTTCCTAGCAAACCGTTGTTCGGCTATGTTGCCGCTTTTGCTCAGCCCCTCTTATAGCGTTGCTAGTTGCAGGTGAAGATGAAGATTGTTCCATGTTGGAACATGGATATGTTGGGATATCACAATATATCTTATTTACTTAATTCATCTATATACTTGGTAAAGGGTGGAAGGCTCGGCCTTATGCCTGGTGTTTTGTTCCACTCTTGCCACCCTAGTTGCCGTCATAACGGTGTTATGTTCCTTGTTTTTGCGTGCCTTACGCGGTTGGGTGATTTATGGGACCCCCTTGACAGTTCGCTTTGAATAAAACTCCTCCAGCAAGGCCCAACCTTGGTTTTACATTTGCCTACCTAAGCCTTTTCCCTAGGGTTTTTGCGAGCCTGAGGGTCATCTTTATTTTAACCCCCGGGCCAGTGCTCCTCTGAGTGCTGGTCCAAATTAGAGCCACTTGCGCAAGCCGCCCCTAGGCAACTTGGGGTATCTTCGGTTGCCGTACGTAGTGTTCATCCGGTGTGCCCTGAGAACGAGATATGTGCAGCTCCTATCGGGATTTGTCGGCACATTTGGGTGGCTTTGCTGGTCTTGTTTTACCATTGTCGAAATGTCTTGTAACCAGGATTCTGAGACTGATCGGGTCTTCCTGGGAGAAGGAATATCCTTCGTTGACCGTGAGAGCTTGTGATGGGCTAAGTTGGGACACCCCTGCAGGGTATTATCTTTCGAAAGCCGTGCCCGCGGTTATGTGGTAGATGGGAATTTGTTAATGTCCGGTTGTAGAGAACTTGACACTTGACTTAATTAAAGTACGTCAACCGAGTGTGTAGCCGTGATGGTCTCTTTTCGACGGAGACCGGGAAGTGAACACGGTTTGGGTTATTTATGAATGTAAGTAGTCTCAGGATCACTTCTTGATCAATTCTAGCTTCACGACCATTGCGTTGCTCCTCTTCTCGCCCTTATTTGCGTATGTTAGCCACCATAATTGCTTAGTGCTTGCTGCAGCTCCACCTCGTTACCCCTTCCTTCCTATAATCTTAAATAGTCTTGATCTCGCGTGTGTGATATTGCTGAGTCCTCGTGACTCACAGATTCTACCAAAACAGTTGCAGGTGCCGATGATACCAGTGCAGATGATGCAACCGAGCTCAAGTGGGAGCTCGATGAAGATCTTGTTCGTTGTGTTGTTTCGTTTCCTGCTGATCAGTAGTGGAGCCCAGTTGGGACGATCGGGGATCTAGCATTTGGGGTTGTCTTGTTTTATTTTGGTTCCGTACTCGGACCTTGGATTGTACTCTGAGTGATGTATGTTTAATTTATGTATTGTGTGAAGTGGCGATTGTAAGCCAACTCTTTATCCCATTCTTGTTCATTACATGGGATTGTGTGAAGATGACCCTTCTTGCGACAAAACCACCATGCGGTTATGCCTCCAAGTCGTGCCTCGACATGTGGGAGATATAGCCGCATCGTGGGCGTTACATATGAATTGCCTGTTATGCCGAAAGGTTATGTTATGGATGGAAAGGTAGCTAGGGACTTTCTTGCTTGTAAGGATAGAGATGATCTTAAGAAATTATTATGCAAGTGCAAAGAAAAATATTTGAATGCTAGAATGCAATATGATCCTAAGTTTGCTACTTCACCTATCTTTGTTACTGATAAGGATTATGAATTCTCGGTCGATCCTGAGTTAATTACTTTGCTTGAATATGATCCTTTCTATGGTTATGCATCTGAAACTGTTGTGGCACCTCTTACTAAATTGAATGATATAGCCACCCTATTTTCTCATGAGGAAAAAATTTGCTATTACTATATTCTTAAGTTTTTTCCTTTCTCGTTAAAGTGTGATGCTAAGTAATGCTTTAATTCTCTTGCTCCTGGTTGTGTGCATAGTCCCAAGGATATGATTTCTACTTCTCTGAAAAATATTTTCCTGCTCATAAGAAACAAGCTGCTTTACAGGAAATATTTGACTTCATGCAAATTGAAGAAGAGAGTCTCCCACAAGCTTGGGGGAGGCTTCTCCAATTACTTAATGCTTTGCCTGATCATCCTCTCAAGAAAAATGAAATACTTGATATATTTTATAATGGACTAACACTTACCGATGCTTCTAGGGACCACCTAGATAGTTGTAATGGTTGTGTTTTCAGGGAACGAACTATTGAGCAAGTTGAATTGCTATTGAATAACATATTGAGTAATGATAATTATTGGACTCTTCCTTAACCAACTCCTAATCCAACTCCGAAGAAAAGAGGTATATTCCTCAGTCCTGAAGATATGCAAGATGCAAAGAAATCTATGAAAGAGAAAGGTATTAAAGCTGAAGATGTGAAGAATTTACCACATATTGAAGAAATACACGGTCTTGATAACCCGACACAGGTAGTAGAGGTAAACTCTCCCTATAGATTTGATGAAGGTGATATTCATTATAATAAGTCTGCTATTCAATGCTTGGATGAGTTCGATAACTTTCTTGTTAAACAAGAAAATTTCAATGCTTATGTTAGTAGACAATTGAAACATAATGCTTATATGCTTGACTACTTGGGTGCTTATATCAGTAGAACTGTTAATGATCTTAGGATTATTAGGAAGCATGCTTCCATGGTGAAAAATCAAGTAGAACAAGTTCTCAAAGCTCAGAATGATTTGTTGAATGAGTTGAATAGTAAGAACAATGATGACGCTATTAGGGTTGTGACTAGAGGTGGTAAAATGACCCAGGAACCTTTGTATCCTGAGGGCCATCCTAAGAGAATTGAGCGAGATTCTCAGAGAACTAATACTGATGCACCTAGTCCTTCTAAAAGGAAAAAGAAAGGTGATATGACTTTGCATGCTTCTAGTAAACCTATTATAGACACACCTGAGAATCCAAATGATATTTCTATTTACGATGCTTTGAGACACAATCTGGTGATAAACATGAAGCTAGTGCTAATGTTAATGATGATGTTCATGTTGATACTCAACCAAGTAATGATAATGATGCGGAGATAGAACCTTCTTGATAACCCACAACATAAGAATAAACGTTACGATGAGAGAGACTTCATTGCTAGGAAACATGGCAAAGAAAGAGAACCATGGGTTAAGAAACCCATGCCCTTTCCTCCTAAACCATCCAAGAAAAAGGATGATGAGGATTTTGAGCGCTTTGTTGAAATGCTTAGACCTGTCTTTTTGCGTATGCATTTGACTGATATTCTAAAAATATCTCCTTATGCTAAGCATATGAAAGATATTGTTACAAATATAAGAAAGATACCGGAAGCTAAAATTTTCACCATGCTTGCTGATTATACTTTTAAGGGTGGAATACTGATAACCCACAAGTATAGGGGATCGCAACAGTATTCGAGGGTAGAGTATTCAACCCAATTTATAGATTCTACACAAGGGGAGCCAAAGAATATTTGCAAGTATTAGCAGCTGAGTTTTCAATTCAACCACACCTGGAGATTAATTATCTGAATCACAGTGATCAGTAGCAAAGTAGTATGATAGTTTTGATAGTAGTAGCAACAACAATAGTAACGGTAACAGTGATAGCAATGATTTTGTAGCAAGTGTAACAGTAACAATAGCAATAGTAACTTGGTAGGAACAATATAAGAGAAATTCATAGGAATTGGATCGGTGGATTCATTGGATGATATTCATCTTATAACAGTCATAACCTAGGGTGATAAGCCACTAGCTCCAGTTCATAAATATAATGTAGGCATGTATTTCGTAAATAGTCATACGTGCTTATGGAAAGAACTTGCTTGCCATCTTTTGTCCTACCCTCTCGTGGCAGCGTGGTCCATGTGGAAACTAAGGGATATTAAGGCCCCCTTTTAATAGAGAACCGGAAAAAAGCATTAACACATAGTGAATACATGAAATCCTCAAACTACGGTCATCACCGGAAAGTATCCCGACTACTGTTACTCCAGGGTTTACAGATCATACAACGTAACAGGTGAATATGACTTGCAAGATCGGATCTAGAACATAGATATAATGGTGATAACATAAACGGTTCAGATCTGAAATCATGGCACCCGGGCCCAAAGTGACAAGCATTAAGCATGGCAATGTCATATCAACACCAATCTCAGAACATAATGGATATTAGGGATCAAGCCATAACAAAACTAACTCGATTGCATGATGAATCTCATCCAACTCCTCACCGACCAGCACGCCTACGAAGGAATTAGTCACTCCCGGTGGGGAGCATCATGGAATTGGCGAAGGAGAATGTTTGATGATCATGAAGATCGAAGATCCCCCTCTCCAGAGCCCCAAATGGACTCCATACCTGGCCTCCCGATGAAGAACAGGAGGTGGCGGCGGCTCCGTCTCGCGAAACATGATAATTCTTTCTCCCTAATTTTTGTCTGGAAAAATATGTATTTATGGAGTTGGATTCAGGGTCTGTGGGGCCACCAGGTGGGCACAACCCACCAAGGTGCGCCTGAGGGGGGGCGCCATGGTGGGTTGTGCTCACCCAGGGGCCCCCTTCGGTAGTTCTTGGCTCCAGTAATTCTCTTTTATTATATAAAAAGTCCACGCAAAGTTTTGTTCGAATTCGAGAACTTTTATTTCTGCACAAAAACAACACCATGGTAGTTCTACTGAAAACAACGCCAGTCCGGGTTAGTTTCATTCAAATCATGCAAATTAGAGTCCAAAACAAGAGGAGAATAGTTAGGAAAATTAGATACGACGAAGACGTATCAACTCCCCCAAGCTTAAACCTTTGCTTGTCCTCAAGCAATTCAGTTGATAAAGTGAAAGTGAAAAAGAAAAACTTTTACGAACTATTTTGCTCTTGTTTACATAAATAAGCTTAAGCAGCACAAAGGTTTTCAGCAAAGATTACAACCAACCATGTCAACAATAACTCTTAAAAACTATATTAACTCATATCAATGACATAATCAACTAGCGAGCAACAATAAGATATCTAAAATGGCAACACTTTGTCAAAACAACCATGATATAATATGAGAATAGTGGTATCTCGCTAGCCCTTTGTGAGACTGCAAAACATAAATGCAGAGCACCTCCAAAGTTCAAGCAGCGACTAAACTTTGCAATTCATGGTAGAAAAAATCCAGTCATGATGCACCGAACATTAGCTACACACAATGCATGAGGATGACAATAGTGCTATCAGGATCTGGCGGTTATTTGAGAAGGTGATGACACAACATAAAAGTAAATAGATAGTCCCTTCATAGAAGAAAGCAGAGATTTGAAGCGGTGCCAAATCTCAATTTTTTCTAAACAGAGGTAAATGAAATTTTCAGAAATGCACCCTTCTTGTTTACTTCATGACCAGTAGTTATCGATATCTTCCATGGCAAACACATTAGTGGTGGTTCCCAAGCGATAAAAGTAAAGGTTCACTCCCCCTCCACTAACAAACATACTCCACGGCTAACCGAATCCATGGGTACCGTCCATACCAACATTAGTCCTGGGGGAGTTTTGTTTAGTTATTTGCAATTTGATTTCCGCACTTGGAATCCCTATTACCACCCCTCATGCAAGGACGAGTGAATAAACACTCATCATGAGAATAACCCGCTTAGCATGGAAGATGGTTACTACCTCCTATCACTCTATGAACAATCCAGACACATAAAAAGGATACTTATTTAAAGTTTTTATAGGTGGCACATGCAAATTTACTTAGAACGGCAGGGTAATACTGCATATAGGTAGGTATGGTGGACTCATCTGGAATAACTTGGGTTTCAGGAATTTGATGCACAAGCAAAGTTCCTGCTTAGTACAGGCGAAGGCTAGCAAATAGGTTGATAAGCGGCCAGCTAGAGCGCGAAAATGGTCATGAACAAGCATTATGCACAAGTATCATTGGATACCAGCATGAGTAGGATATGAACACCATGAACATAAATATCATAGAGGCTATATGGTGGTTTTGATTCAACTACATGCATGAAAATGTGCCAAGTCAAGCCACTCAAACATTCAGAGGAGGATACCATATCATCATACTACATCACAATCATTTTAACACAATGTTGAAATCCAAGATAAATCATTATCCACTCCTAGCTACTTAAGCATGGCACGAGAAACTATACTCTCTAATTAACATTGCACACATGTTTGACCATAATAGGCTGAATCATGGATACTAGGTTAAACATATTTACAAAAACAGAACAAGTTGAGTTCATACCCATTTCTCTCTACCACTGCCAGTTCATCAAATATCGTCATTATTGCCTTTCACTTGCACGACCGAATGAAATAGTAATAGTGCAAGAGTGCCGTGGACTAAGATGGAATCTGAAAACATTTTATTCAAAGGAGAAGACAAGGTAATTTGGGCTCTTTGTTAGATCAACAATAATGCATACGAGAGCCACTCAACATTTTCATCGTGGTCTTTTCCTCGGTGAGACTCAATAAAGATAAAAGAAATTCAGAGAAACACAGTGAAATATTTTTGGAGTTTATAGTTTTTCTTGAATGAAGCAAATTTACGAAATAAAAACAAAAGCGAGAAAAACTATTTACATGGGAAAGCTCCCAATAAACAAAAGAAGAAGAAATAAGAAATATTTTTGGGTTTTCTTTTAATACTACAACTAATTTAAACTACAGAAAAACTAAAAGAAGCAGGTAGTTTCGGATTTTCTCAAAGTTTTTCAAACACACAATAAGAAAGCGAGAAAATAAATCTAGCATGGATAGCACAATGAAAATTTTTAGGAACCGACAACTGAAATGAAACGTGTGATCATGAATATAATGTCAGTGGAAATACGTACTCCCCCCACTACAGAAAAAAGACACAGCCGTGACATTTTGGGCCAAACAAATTTTTTTCTGTCATGATTGTGGCACTTCTGTGACGATAATTGTGACAAAACCCGGTATCGTCATAGATGTGGTGGGATCCTACTTCTATGAAAAAAATCATGACAGAAAATTGGCTTTTTCACTGGGCGGGCGGAGGCCTTGGTGCATGACATTGTTTGGGCCGTCCATGACGGAAAAACCATGGTAGAAGCGAGGGCGAGGAAAATATTGAGGCGTTCCCGGTTATGGTGGGTGCTCGGCGCCGAGCAATGCATGGAGGGATTGCACGTTTCTCTCATACACGTACGCGCGTGGGTGCGAGGCATTGGTGAAAGTGCGTTATATCGACTAGAGGTGGGGGTGAATAGGCGATTTTTATGAATTCTTCACTGAGGAATTTGCGGGTGAGGAAATTACTTAGCGAAGAACTACTTGCAGCGGAATAACTACTCAGAAGTAAACATAACAGAACATAAGCATGGTCATCATGATGAAATGAAGACAAGCACAGAGTACGAAAAGCGTAAACATAGGATAACACGAGATGAAGACAAAGCAGATCAAGAAATTGAACCGAGGAAATTGAGAAAGTCTTGATCAAAGTATTCAAACACAGATATGAACAAGCACACAACACAGCTTATGAGGAAATGAAACAGTTAAGGAAATAGAACCAGTACGCTTGGTGAAGACAATGATTTGGTAGACCAGTTCCAACTGTTGTCTCAGTTGTACATCTGGTTGGAGCAGCTAGGTATTTAAACCTGAGGACACACAGTCCTCACCGTATTCTCCTTGAGCTAAGGTCACACATACCTCGCCCAATCACTCGTGGTAAGTCTTCAGGTGACTTTCGAACCTTCACAAACTCGGTCACTCGGCGATCCACAATTCCTCTTGGATGATCTAGACCATGACGCCTAACCATCTGAGAGAAGCACAGTCTTCAAAGGTAACAAGCCTTGGATCCACGCAGGATCAATCTCTTCAGTGATGCTCAATCACTTTGGGTTTGTAGGTGTTTGGGTTTGAGTTTTCCTCACTGGATGATTTTCTCTCAAAGTCCTCGGAGGATGGGATGCTCTCAAATGACAAGTGTCAGTTTCTCTCGGAGCAGCCAACCAGCTAGTGGTTGTAGGGGGCGGCTATTTATAGCCTAGGGAGCAGCCCGACATGATAAGACATAAATGCCCTTCAATGATATAACCGTTAGGTGGGTAGATATTTTGGGATAGCTGGTGCGTAGCACAGCAACGGTCGGAAATTTGAGTATCAAATTCCTCAGGGCTATCATGTTCCTCACTATTTAGGCAATCCGCACTGGTGGATTCCTAGCTCCTCAGTCAGACCAAATTCCTCAGAGACCAGAAGAACTTCGTCTACATCAAGAATATGACCGAATCAGTATGAGATTTCCAAAGGCTTAACTCGAAGGGATTGGTAGGTGTAGGATTTTGAGTTGAGCATCACATGCAAATTTTTCCTTAGTATTTCCTCGACCCCCTTTAAAGATGCGGTGTTTCCTATGACTCAAGAAAGAGAAAATGAAACTACGAAAACAAAATTCTTCACGCTTCATGTTCCTTGAATGAGTACCAAGTCTTCAAGGTCACACCAATTTCTTCACTTTCAAAGTCTTCAGAAAGTCTTCAAATCCAAAGTCTTCAGTCGAAGAATTTCATTTTTAGGGGTCGACTTTCTCTGTAAATATCAAACTCCTCATAGACTTATAGACCTGGGTACACTCATAAACACATTAGTCCCTTAACCTATAAGTCTTCAATACACCAAAATCACTAAGGGGCACTAGATGCACTTACAATCTCCCCCTTTTGGTGATTGATGACAATATAGGTTAAGTTTTCAACGAATAAACATATGAAGTGTAAATACGATATTGAGGAATTTGATTGCAAGATATAGAAGAACTCCCCCTAAAGATGTGCATAGTGAGGAATTTTCTTTTGAAGCAATGCACACTTGAAGAGTTGAATCATGGAGATCTCCCCCTATATCTTGTAATTCATACATGCATTTAATATATAATATGAAGAATTTGAAATGCATGATGAAATATGGTGACTGATGTAATTCAGCATGCGTGCATTAACATTAATGAGGAATAAACATGCAGGAGAACACAACAAAAGTATCAGACCACCATCGGATTTAAGTTTATAACTTGATCCAGCAAAGTTTCAGAAGAACGAGAGTTGTAACTTAGCAAAAAATGCCCAGGTGCGATCGAAGACTTCATGGAGGTAGTAATGGTTTTTCTTCACTGAATTATGTGTAGCAGTCATGTTGTGAAGAATTGAACCAAACTGACGCTTAACCCATTTATGGTTTCGATCCACCTTCTGGTGAAAACTCAGCAAAAAAACACCCATTATAAGATAGACCCGCTTGAAGACTAACTAAAATTTCTCTCCGTTTGTCATCGAATGACCAAAAGGGTTGAAAATGAGGACTAACGCCCCTGAAGAATATCAAGTTGATGAAGGAGCACCAGCGTTGTTGGGGTCGTTTGTCGTAGTAGGGCCTGCCGCAGTGTCATCCAAGTCTTCATGCTCGTCGGTGTCGCGTGATGAGGAATATGAGATGGCCACCAAAGAAGGAACCTTGACCTTCTTGTATTTCTTCGGTGGAGGTGCATACCAGTCAAAGTCCTCCTTGAGACCCATGTTCTTCAGATCTTCTTCACCATACACATGTGACAGAATAGCCCAGGTGCTATCGAAGACTTCATGGAGGTAGTAATGGTTTTTCTTCACTGCATTATGTGTAGCAGTCATGTTGTGAAGAATTGAATCAAACTAACGCTTAACCCATTTATGGTTTCGATCCACCTTCTAGTGAAAACTTAGCAAAAAAACGCCCATTATAAGATAGACCCGCTTGAAGACTAACTCAAATTTCTCCCCCTTTGTCATCGAATGACCAAAAAGGTTGAAAATGAGGACTAACACCCCTGAAGAATATCAAGTTGATGAAGGAGCGCCAGCGTTGTTGGGGTCGCTTGTCGTAGTAGGGCCTGTGTCGGGGCAGGCTGATCTGGCCCACGAACACCTATGGGACCGGCGGACGGAGCCCCTTTCGGTTCGGCGGGGAGCGGAGGTCGCATGAAGAGCAGATCGAGGCGAAGCACGCGAGAGGTTTACCCAGCTTCGGAGCTCTCCGGAGAGATAATACTCCTACTGTTGCATGTCTGAGTGTATTGTGTTCTTGCTCAGGAGCGCTGAGTGCTACAGTACACACGAAGCTGCTAACTAGACTGGCGTGGGGGGAACCGACCCTCTATGTTGCGCATGGGCCTCCTTTTATATCTTTGAAGGGGTCTCCGACGGTGGCAACGTGAACAAGGGTACAAATGGAGAAATAGTGGTTGGTACACCTACTTGTACAGTGTACAGTGTATCATACCTAACCCTGACGGCACGGGACAAAGGCATTAAATGCTCGTCTACGTCGCCCTAACAGTCCAAATAGGGACCGTCAGGGGCGCCACCGGTTGCCACGATGGCAATCTTGTCAGCGCCGCTTGCCACCTCGCACCGCTGGCTGCACAGCCTCTCGCCACGCGCGCCTGGAAAGGTCCCAGGGCGACACGTTAGTGGATGTGCTGGAGCGTAGGTACAGAGTGGTGGTCTACCGCGGCAAGCGCCTTGCCGCGGTTGTTGTCTTGTCGCGCCCGGAAGCTTGTCGCTCATTGGGCCTTCCCGGCAAGCTCCTCTTGCCGGGGCCTTGCCTCCTTGGCTTGAATACTTTGTTATTGAATGGCTCCATAGGAACCACGGAGGACCTTGGCGGTCACCCGGTAAGCCTTGCCGCGGAGGGCTGCAACTGCCCGTGCACAAGTTCGGGATACTAGGGTACCCCTACTCTAGTACACCGGTCAGAGCCCCCGGCCCTGGGCCACACACGGTGCCGAAGCTGTTGGGCCAGGCCCAAAACAGGCATCGGCACACGCGGCCCGGTCACGCCAGAATCTCACCTCGGACCCACCACGCCCTCCATTTAACCGGCACGCGTCGAATGCGGCGTCGTGTGAGAGATCGTGGACGAGATCGTGGGGGGTTTCTTTATTTGGAATAACGGAACGTCCGCCCCCTCCCTCTTTATAAGCAGGGGAAACAGGGGCAGGTCGCCCACCTTGCCAGTTGCTGCCCCATCTCGAGAAAACCACCGCTGCTCCTCCCTTCTTCCTAAGGCTGAAGAGAGCAGCGCTCCGCCCCCCATCGCCACTAGCACCACCAACGCCGTCGATCTCCTCCACCGCCTCCGCCATGGCTCCAGTCGACAAGGGAAGGCCGTGAAGTCGGCCAGCGCAGCGGCTCGCGGCGCTGCGGAAGGAGCGGGCCATCTTCCCCCCTCAGCTTGCCGCGAGGGAGCTGAGGGAGAACTACTACCTCTTCTGGTCGACGGAGACGCGAGCGCATCCGCGCACGAAGGTACTCCCCGCTGCTGCTGGGAACTGGCCCCGACAGGGTATCCCTTCTTCACGCTCTTCTTCTACTGCGGGCTCTACCCGCCTTTCTCTGAATTCTTCTGTGACATCATGAACACCTACGGGTTCCGCCTCCTTGATTTCACCCCCAATGCTGTTCTGACCATGGCAGTTTTCGCACATCTCTGCGAAAACTTTGTCGAAGTCCACCCAAATGTAGCACTTTTCCGCCACTTCTTTATACCCCGAGTTGAGAGAGGGGAGCCTCTTCTTGGGAGGAATCGCTTGGATCTCGAGGGTCGGCAAGAAGGAAGCCTATCTGGAGGGAGAGCTCCGTAGCAAATGGGAGGAATGGAGGGCGGATTGGTGCTGGATTGTCGAGGAGAACTCAGCCATTTACCGCCCAAATACCAAACCCCCAGTGCGCGGCAACGATTGGAGCAATCTGGCCCCGGAAGACGCTAGGCTGAAGATCGCAGTCACCCGAATCCTTCGCCTTAGACTTGCCGGGCTCACCGTAGGCACCGTTGGCGCAGACTTTCTTCGCCACCGCATCGCCCCCTTGCAGGAGAGGAGGAGACCTGCCTGGGAGTTTCAGAACGCGGCAGATATCATGAGGCTGCGCCCAGGCCTCAACTTCAACTTCACCGTCTTGGAGCTTGACGCGATGCTCTTAGAGCTGTTCAAGCCCGATCCCGATCACCAGAGATGTTTAGGTTGCCGAGGGCGTCGTTCATTGCTGGCAACAATTCCTCGCTTGACCGCATCCGTGCAATGATGCCGTTGTCGACTCACATGGAATTGTCCCAACTTGGCAAGAGCCGCAGATGACGTCGTCGGCAGGTCTTTGACAATCTGGTAGAAATGCCGGTCCGCCCGATGAGCGAGAGGGGCCTCACCCGACACCACCGATGATGAGATGCAGCGCGATCGCCACCGTGGAAGAGGCGGCAGCGTGCCGCTGGGCGAAGTTTGGCTTCACCGTGGAGGAGGCAGAGGGCAGCAGAGGCGGCAAGCCTTGTCGAGCGAAGGAGTTTGCCGGGCGAGGAAGAGCTTGCCGAGCCTGAAGCCGAAGTCGAGCGAACCGCCGAGGGCGCATCCTCCCCACCTTCAAGCAGCTTGCCGCGAGCGGAGCCCCAGCTCCACCAAGAAGGCGTCTTCGCAAGGCCGGAGACGAAGCGGGCGGCAGACGGCCAACAGCCGCAGCGCCGCGTGGACGCGCTCCACCATGCAAGCACTGCTGCAGCTGGAGCACCTCACACCGCTGCGGCAAGAATCGGAGCGGGCCTTCGCAGACCACCGGTTCCGCTTCCCACCAAGCGTCCAAGGAACCCACTCCTCCGCCTCGTCGTCTTCGAGGCGGGCCAGAATTTGATCTCTCCGCGCTCAGCTCCGACGAGGAAGAAGAAGAGTAAGATTCTTTACTGTACTTGTAATTCTTCGATTTGTTGCTTTGTCTTGTATCTGATTTGCTTTACTCTGAAACCATTCCTCTTCAGGACGCTGGCCTAGAGAGTGTCGAAGAGAGCCAAGACCCCGGTGATCGTCGTCGAGGACGAACCCACTGCGACAGCAGGAGGCGCGTCCGAGACCACCTTGCCGGATGCGGCAACTCTTCTTCAAAGCAGCCCCCAGCGCAGCCCCCAGCGTAAGTATATGGTCTACTTCTTGCTGTTCGGCGTGCATGGGTGCTCTTTCTTCTGCCGATATCTCGATCGTTGATTTGTGTAGGAGCAGAGCAGCCTCCTTCGCTCGACCACGCCGCCAAGGGAGGATTCCCCGACAAGGAGCGCGTTCTCCGGCAAGGGAGACTTCTCGGCAAGGGCAGCTCTCCGGCAAGGGACGGCACCAGCGATCCCTTGGCGGCAGAGACCATGACTGCAGACCCCGGCACAGGTAATCTTCTTGCCTGAAAACTTTCCTTGTGTTCTTCTTCTTCTGATTTTCTTTTTAAATATTTGCTTGACATTTCTTCATCCATCCGCCACAGAGCAAATGGAGACCGAGGTCGCCGGCGAGGAGGACGTGCACGGCAACACTGATGATGCCGCCGCCATTGAAGAAGAAGCCGGCGCTGACGAGCCCGCCGGCGAAGAGGCCGCCAAAGCTGCCGCCGCAGAAGCTGGCGAGGGGTCCGCGATCGTGACCGACGACCACGAGGCCGCAGGAGCGCCAGCGCCACCGACGGCCGATCCCTCCACCGCCGCAGCAGCCACAGTTCAAGAGCCCCACCGGGCGCCTATTTGAAGGCCGGCGATGGCGTCTTCATCAAGCTCCCATGGGCGTCGAGCTCAGGCGCCGGCGAAGGAGAAACCTTCGATGAAGAGGTGCTCGCCTCCGCCGGATCGACGCTGGTCGACGCGCCAGCGGCAGCAGCGGCGAGCCTGAGGAGGAGCAGCTGTTGCGGAAGCTGTTGTCGCTCTACCGCGCCCGACAAGCCAAGCTGGCATCCCGAGAAGCGCTTGTTGCGAAGGCGGGAGCAGACATCGAGAAGCGCGCGGAGGAGCTCCGGGGCCTTAACTAGGAAGCTCTCCGGGCCTTGGCAGAGGAGCGGGAGCAACTCGCCGAGGAGCGCAAGGCCTTCCTCCTCGAGAAGGCTGAAGCTAAGGAGGAACAGCGGCTTGCCGCCGAGAAGTTGTCTGCGCAGGAAGGCGAGTTGGCGCAGCGGAAGGTTAACCTCGGCTGTACCCACGAGGAGGATCTTGCTATGCGCGAGCAAACATTTGGCGGGGCTCTCAAGGAAGCAAAGGATGCCGCCGCACCGCAGAGGCCGCCAAGAAGGAGCCGAGACGACGGTGGCACAGTTGGAGGCCAATCTCAAGGAGAGCGGCGAGGAGCTTGCTGCACTCAAGCACGAGCGCGAGAAGGACACCTACACTCTTGGCGAGCTGCAGGGCCGTCTCGCCGAGAGGAGCAAGGAGCTCAGCGCCGCCAAGGACTCCAATGCAGATCTTGAGTTGAAGCTTTGACTCAGACGCTGGACGGCGCCAGGGAGCAGGAGGTGGCCTTGAAGGAGAAGATCAAGGCCGACGAGGGGCTGCTGGCGAGTGCTGCTGCCGCCCAGAGTGCCTTGAGGGAGAATGTGGAACACTGGACCGAGGGTCTCGTGGATGTTGCTGCAGCCATCAACAGGGAGCTGACGGAGCTGGGGATGGTGGATCTTTGATATTCCTCCGATGAGCACCTCCAACCCAGCGCCAAGCTCAGCTTGTTCTTCAAGGGCGTGGTGACGGCCCTCCAGCGACTCCAGGAAGAAGTCCCAAAATAGCTGGCTGAGGAGTCGCGCCAGATCTGCGCGGGAGCTCTCCAAAAGGTGCTGATGAAGGTGGCCTTCCGCAATCCAGGCCTCAACCTCACCAACGTCCTCAAGTCCTTGCCGCTGGATGCTGATGTGGAGGCGCTCAAGACCCTTGTCTCACCCATCGTGGACAGGGTGAGCGGAATCAAGAGGGTTGAGGGCGATCGCGTAGATTAGGCCGCCCGCTTTCTCTTTTCCTTGCTGCTGCTGGTCATGTTAGGATAACAATCTATTAGCGCTGCGACAAGTTATCTTGTAATATAACTTTATTTTGGGTATCAATTGCTATGTTATTTCCTTTACTTGATTCCTTCCTTTGTATGTTTTTGCCCTACGCTTTTAGGGAACTTGTCAGCACCTGAGCCATGAAAGGCCGAGTGAAAAGGGACGTCAAGACGTCTTTGGCGGTGCCGCTCCGACAAGCAACCTTGTCGCAACTAGTCGCAGCTCACTTAAGTTGTTGAGCAGACTCGAAACAAAGTAAGGGCGCAACTAGCTACGAGTTGGTTCCTCTGCGCACAGGTTTTCCATACAAAGTACGGTCGTCCGAGGAAGATAACTTTAAAAATTCTAAAACTGATTGCTCAAACTTTGGCAACTTAGCTTTTCTGTCGTTTGCTTCCCGGTAAGGCTAGGCTTCCTTGAGCGATGCTTGGTCCACACCATTATCTTCTCCTTTCCCCCCGGCAAACATGTGTGCGAGGGAACCTTCCTTTCTTTGAGAAAGAGAAAGAAGAGAAAATAAAGATATGGAGCCTTATAGCTCGTTATCACTTACCAGGGGTAGGTGCTGCACAAAGTGTCAGATAACGCATGCAAATAGAAGTAAAAAGCATGAAATTGACAAGATGTGCGAAGCACGCTAGCTTTACTTATGCACGGGGTCTGCGCCTGGCTTTGTACGAAGGATTACATGCAACAGCGGCAAGACTTGTACAAAAGGTGGTTGCCGGACCAGGTTCCGCAAACCGCGCTTCTCTACGGGTAAAACTTATGAAGATGCTCAATGTTCCAGGAGTTGCTCACCGGAATGCCATCTTCGGTCTCAAGGCGGACAGCGCCAGGCCTAGTGACTCGTTTCACCCGGTAAGGGCCTTCCCACTTCAAGGCCAACTTGTTGGAATTCTTGGCGGACTGAACGCGCGAAGAACAAGGTCGCCTTCCTCGAGACTTCTCGCATTGACTTTGCGGCTATGGTAGCGGCGCAAAAGCTTGTCGGTATCGAGCAGCTCGTCAAAGAAATCAAGACGATCCTCCTCAAGGAGCAGCGCATCATCTTGTCGCAGCTGCTCTTGCTCAAGCTCATCATAAGCGAGCACTCGAGGTGATCCGTGACTGAGTTCCGTGGGGAGAACTGCCTCACTCCATAGACTAGAGCAAAAGGTGTCCGGCGCTGGCTCGATTTGGCGTCGTCTGATCGACCAAAGAACCACCGGCAGCTCGTCAATCCGATTTCTTCCGCACTTGTGCAGCCTGTCGAAAGTTCTGGTCTTGAGCCCGCGCAGCACTTCAAAGATTTGCCCTCTCTCGCTTGACCGTTGCTTCTCGGATGAGCAATGAAGCGAAAGCGGAACTTTTGGCGCCAAGATCTTGGACGTCTTGCATGAAGGTGCGGCTCGTGAATTGTGTGCCGTTGTCGGTGATGACCCTGTTAGGGATTCCAAACGGCAAACAATCGACCAAGAACTTGATCACTGACTATGCTGTCACCTTCCTCACTGCTTCCACTTCCGGCCACTTTGTGAACTTGTCGATTGCAACGTACAAGTACTCAAAGCCCCCGACAGCTCGGGGAAAGGGGCCGAGGATGTCGAGCCCCTAGACCGAAAATGGCCAGGATAAAGGGATCGTCTGGAGAGCTTGAGCTGGCTGGTGTATCTGCTTGGAATGGAACTGGCACGCTTCACACTTGGTTACTTGTGCAGTTGCATCCTGGAGGGCTGTCGGCCAAAAGAAACCTTGCCGGAACACTTTGCCGGCAAGTGCTCTGGCGCCAATGTGGTGACCACATATGCCTCCATGTATCTCTGCCAACAGCTTTTGTCCGTCTTCCCGGTGAATACACTTCAATTTCACACCGTTGAGTCTTCTTACATGCATGTGTTGTCGACATAAACCGGTACATACTTGACCGCCGGGCTACTCTTTCTCGCTTCTTCTTGCTCTTCGGAAGTTCTCCGTCTGAAGGAAATGGACAATCTGATGTTCCCATCTTTGGAGCTTATGGCTCGACAACAAGGACCAAAGGCACATTCGCTACTGCGGGAACATCCGCTTCTCTGGCGAGAACTCGCGGCTCACCGAGCTTGACGTTCCCCGGCAAGCTTGCCGGAGAAAACTTGTCGAGCGCTCGCTTCAACGAAACAAACCCTCGGGCTTGTCGAGCAGATCGCGCCTCAGATCGCTGGTGTCGATCTTGGGGACCTTCTCGGCGGCGGCTTCGGAAGCTCTGCCGAAAATAGTCACCAGAGATCAACTTCCTCTTCTTGCTCTGTCCATTGATGGCGTTACGACGGTTGAGTCAGCTTGAGCACAAAAATTCCTGGTTCCATTGTGTAACTTAAGCGTGGCGCACTTTGACAGGCCATCAGCAATGTCGTTCTGAGCCCTTGGAATATATTCCAACTGTAGGCCGTCAAAGTGCTCTTCTAGCTTTCTCACTTCATCAACATAAGCTTCCATCAACGGACTCTGATAACTCTTGTTTACTTGGTGGATGACAAGCTGTGAGTCACCCCTGACAATGAGCTTCTTGATCCCAAGGTCTCATCATGCGATCTCGAGGCCGGCAAGCAAACCTTCATACTGCAGTATTGTTTGTTGCTTGCTCCTTGGGAAAGTGCATTCGGACTACGACTTGAGGTGCTCTCCGTGGGTGCAACAAGTAGCACGCCAAGACCGGCGCCTTTGCAGCGAGAAGGCACCATCAAGTACATCAGCCACTCTTTGCTTGCTTCCTTGACGGAATGCTCGTTTCTGGAATTTCTTCATCTTGTGTTGGCGTCCATTCTGCTATGAACTCGCCAATGCTCGCTTTGGATAGTTGATGTGCTCTCAAACTTGAGGAAAAAGCTTGATAGTTCCAAAGTGCCCACTCGACAATCCCTGCCTGTTGCCTCTGGATTTTGGCAAGATCCTCTTCAATGGAAAACGAGTGACGATCGTGATCTCATGTGCTGGAAGTAATGGCGCAGCTTTCTCGAGGCCATGAGGAGGCCGAGCAATTTCTGCACACCGTAGTACCTTGACCTAGCCCCCTGCAGAAGGGAACTGACAAAGTAAACTGGGCGCTGCACCATTCTTTTCTGCATCTTCTCATGTGTCTGCGCAGATCCATCCTTGCCGGGACCAGAGCTTGCCGGTGAAGCCCTCTGCTTGTCGCTGGATGCACCTGCCATGGTTGCTAGCTCATCATCCGCCTCCCTCTCCGCTACTAACGCAGCACTAACCACTTGATTGGTTGCCGCTATATACAGCAACAACTTCTCTTGTGGCTTAGGTGCGACAAGTGTTGGAGTGGAGGACAGGTATCTCTTCAAGTCCTGCAGCGCAGCCTCCGCTTCGAGTCCATTGCATCGGACCTGCCTTTTTCAAAATTTTGAAAAATGGCGGTATGCGCTTCAGCAGACCTAGAGATAAACTTGCCGAGAGCAGCTACATGAATCGCAAGCCTTTGTACATCCTTGACGCTGCTGGTGCTTCAATCTGCTCAATGGCCTTGATCTTGTCGGGATTGGCTTCAATTCCCCGAGAGACGAAGAACCCGAGAAGCTTGCCGGTAGGGACTCCAAACACGCACTTCTCGTGGTTGAGCTTGAGGTTGATATTGTGCAGATTTGCAAAGGTATCGTCTAAATCTTGAATCGTAGTCGCCTTGTCCTTGCTTTTGACCACTATGTCATCCATGTAGGCTTCCACATTTTTGTGCATTTGCGGCTCAAAAGCGTCATGGACTACTCTTGCAAATGTTGAACCAGCATTCTTTAACCCGAAGGGCATCCAGACAAAAACAAGATGTGCCACATGGGGTGATGAATGCGGTCTTCTCCTCATCCTCTTACGCCATGAAGATCTGATGATATCCTCGAGTATGCATCCGTAAATGAAAGCAAATCACATCCGCCGTGGAGTCAACAATCTGGTCGATGCGTCAAGGAAATGGATCTTTGGGACAAGCTTTATTGACATCGGTAAAGTCGATACAAAGCCTCCATTTCCCGTTAGCCTTACGTACAACTACAGGATTGGCCAACCACGTAGGATGGAGCACTCCTCTGACAAGGCCTGCTGCTTCCAATTTCTTGATTTCTTCTGCGACGAACTCTTGGTGCTCCACCGCACCTTCACGACTTTCGCTTGACGGGCCGCGCATGAGGACAAACGGTAAGATGGTGCTCAATTACTTTCACAGGAACACCGGGATGTCGACGGTTGCCACGCAAACACGCCGACGTCGCCCGCCAGGAAAGCAACGAGCGCGCCTTCCTATTTAGGGTCGAGAGAGGCACTGATGGTGAAGGTACCACCAGTGCCGTCCTCCTTGGCGGACACCTTCTTGGTCTCTAGTGGAGCTGTCATCGTCTTCTTACACTTGTCGGTGGAGCTCGATGGTGCGTCCTCGACGGTAGCGCAGCACTCCGAGGAGGTGCGCTTGCTGGAGTGGGCATCAGAGCTCTTGCCGGACTGGGTCTTCTTCTTCCCCCCGGGAGCTTCAGCGGCAAGTGGCTTGCAATCTGTTGCAGCTGCTGCTTCCCGGTAGATCTTGTCGGCGCAGATAAGAGCATCCTTCTTGTGGCCAGGGACAGAGATGACACTTATCGGGCCTGGCATCTTTAGCATGTTGTATGCATAGTGAGAGGCTGCCATGAATTTGGCAAGTGCTGGACGACCATGTATTCCATTGTAAGGCAATGGAAAGTCAGCAATGTCAAAAGTGACCCTCTCGATCTGAAGTTCAACTTCGCTGCCAAATGTCACCGCAACGTGATCTTTCCCTTTGGCTTGCTCCTTCCCGGATTGATTCCTTGGAATGTGCCGGTCTCTTCGGCTCGCCATCGTGGATCTGGAGTTTCGAGCACCGCGGAGGAGATCAGTTCAAGCCGCCCCGCCATCAACTAGCATCTTAGTGACCTTGAGGTTGCAGATAGTTGGTGAGACCAACATCGGCAAGCACCCGACCGCAGTTACGCGATCAGGGTGGTCCTCAATATCAAAGATGATAGGCGTGCTAGACCATTTCAGAGGCTTGCGTGACTTGATGGATGGTTCTGCTGCATTGACTTCCTGCATCCACTGCTTGAGTTGGCGGTGTGAAGTATGCAGAAAAGCACCGCCGTCAACGCACAGGACCTCTGTGGCTTTCTGGAACTCCTGCTCATCGGTCTCGTCATCATCCATGTCTTCATCATCGTCGTCGTCTTCATCCTTGTCGCGGCCACGGGGAGGTCTGTCTCCTTGCCACTGCTTGGCCTTGCCGCAGCGTCCTCCCTGGCCGGGACGTTTCTTGCTAGCTCCTCCAGCACCCTCCTGGGCCGTCTCCTTGTCGCGCTGCTCAGATTCAGCCTTTCTGCTCGACAAGCTGCTCGACCTTCTTGCAGCTCACGGAGGTCATGGCCCTTGGTGCGGTGGATCTTGCTGGACTGCTTGTTGGAGCAAATCACCCGCTTGTCGGCGACCGCCACACTGGCAGTTGGTGCGGCCGCAACCTCCTTGCCGAGCTACCAACTTTGGCTTTCTTGGTGCCACCCCGTTGCCGGACTGCTCAACAACTAGCACATCTTTGCCTTTCTTCTTCCTATTGTTCCGCCGCGGTTTTTCCTTGCGGGCGGTCTCCTCACTATCAGATCCTCCCCGCTTCAAGATTCTCTCCGTGGAGTCTCCTCCTTCCTCAAAGACGCACACTTGTTGGCGTGGCATAAAGCTCACCGACGCCTCTCGATCTTGCACATCGCCATCTCCTCCCGCATCCTGCGGTTTCGCGACGCTCGATGGAACACGCGATTACCGCGCAGGTGGACATCCTGGAATGTTGTCTTGTCTGTGGCTGAATCTCTGAATGTACTTGGCGAGGGGCTCTCCTTCCTTCCGGGCGGCAGATGAAGGTCGCTTTCTTGGCCATGGGGCTTGTGGCCGCCTGTAAAGGCGCCGACAAACTGATGGCATAGATCTGCCCAAGAGGATATGGAGTTGTCCGGCAAGTGCATGAGCCAGGATCTGACATTGGGCTTGAGCACCAGTGGGAAGTAGTTGGCAAGGATCTAGCCGTCTCGCCCCCCGGCAGCCTGCATCGCGATGGTGTAGATGCTGAGGAACTCCGACGGATGCATCTTGCCGCCGCATTTCTCTCGTACATCCGCTTGAAGTTTTTCTTGCCGGGCCACCGACTTGCCGCAGCTCATGAGTGAATGCAGGGCAACCTACCGTCTGACGGCAAGTCGCCTGGTTCCTTCCGGGCGCATGCATGTCAACAGAGGGCCCAGCGGCTTGTCGGATTGACGCCCGCTTCTCTTCGGGCGCTCGGCGCGAAGTTCGAAGCGTCCTCTTGTTGTCGTCGTGAAGAACTTGGCGCTGATCGCGACGAGCTCGTGGATCCGGCGATGCGGTGGAGTCGCCGTCGAGGTGGATCCGGCGAGTCGGCGATCTTGGCCTTCGGGCGGAGAGTGCATGGTGGTTGCACCCCCATCGGTCTCTGCCGCCACCGGCTCGTGTTTAGCAGTCCTGCCGCAGCGGCGATGCACTTTCGGTTGTCATGAGCGTCGCCGTTAAGCGGCCGATGAGACTGAATGGTGGCCCTCCACTCATCGACCTTGTCGGCCGTTGGAGGGTAATCTAGGAAGCAGTTGAGCTCTCGCCAAAGCTTCGTTGGAGTGGTGGGTGGCGTATGGCGAGAACGGCGCGAGGAGCGGATATGCTCGGACTTCTAACTATGTTAGAAGGAGCAGATCCCATCCAGCGATCGTGTTTCGCTCGCGCCAGCATGTTGGCGTGCATGCTGGTCTTGAGCATCCCGAGATCCTCCAGCTCGATCTTGGTCCAACGAGCGTATGGCATTGTGAATGCCATGACGATGTCGGTCTCGCGCCTCCTGAGACGGGCGCGGTGCATGTACGGACGCCGAGGTCTGCGCAGCCTTGTCCTTGGACTTGGCAGCACCGTGAGCTCCCCCGTCGCCGTCCATTCTTCCGTCGGCGTCTACCCCACCACCTGCTTGCTCCGGTGGTGGTGGGTTCGACGCGGACGGAGCTTCTGCCGCCGAAGCCTTCTTCTTCGGTGGCATGTCGATGAAGATGATGAAGATCTAGCTCGCGTGGACGCCGGATCAGGTTCGCACAACCTCGACAGCCACTACCTGGCGCGCCAAAGATGTCGGGCAGGTGATCGCCCACGAACACCTATGGGACGGCGGACCGAGCCCCTTTCGGTTCGGCGGGGAGCGGAGGTCGCACGAAGAGCAGATCGAGGCGAAGCACGCGAGAGGTTTACTTAGCTTCGGAGCTCTCCGGAGAGATAATACTCCTACTGCTGCATGTCTGAGTGTATTGTGTTCTTGCTCAGGAGCGCTGAGTGCTATAGTACACACGAGCTGCTAAAGAGATCGGCGTGGGGGAACCGACCCCCACGCTATGCATGGGCCTCCTTTTATATATCAAGGGTCTCCACAGTGGCAACGTAGACAATGGTACAAATGGAAAAGTAGTGGTTGGTACACCTACTTGTACAAAGGTATAGTGTATCATACCTAACCCTAACGGCAGGGACAAAGGCATTAAATGCCCGCTCACGCCGCCCTAATAAAGGCAAACAGGGACCGTCAGGCTCCACCGCTTGCCACGATGGCAATCTTGTCGCGTTGCTTGCCACCTCAAGACTGGCTGCACAGCCTCTCGCCACGCTACGCTGGAAAGGTCCTGTGCGACACGTTAGTGGATGTGCTTTGGAGCGTGAGGTACAGATCAGGTCTGCATGCAAGCGCCTTGCCGCGGTTGTTGTCTTGTCGCGCCTGAAGCTTGTCGCTCATTAGCCTTCCCGCAAGCTCCTCTTGCCGGGCCTTGCCTCCTTGGCTTGAACACTTTGTTCTTGAATGGCTCCACAGAACCACGGAGGACATTGGCGGTCACCCGTAAGCCTTGCATGAGGGCTGCAATCGCCTGCGTGCACAAGTTCGGGATACTAGGGTACCCCTACTCTAGTACACCGACAGCCTGCCGCAGTGTCGTCCAAGTCTTCATGCTCTTCGGTGTCGCGCGATGAGGAATATGAGCTGGCCACCAAAGAAGGAACCTTGACCTTCTTGTATTTCTTCAGTGGAGGTGAAGACCAGTCAAAGTCCTCCTTGAGACCCATGTTCTTCAGATCTTCTTCACCATATACATGTGACAGAATAGTCTAGGTGCGATCGAAGACTTCATGGAGGTAGTAATGGTTTTCCTTCACTGCATTATGTGTAGCAGTCATGTTGTGAAGAATTGAACCAAACTGACGCTTAACCCATTTATGGTTTCAATCCACCTTCTGGTGAAGACCTAGCAGAAGCTCACGGTCAGTCATCACACGAGGAGCAGTGGCTTAAGGATTTGGCTTGGATGCATGGGCAGTAGAATCATGAGTGGCAGAGTCATCATTGGTGGAATAAGATGCAGCTTTGCGAAACTGACCATCCAATGGACGAATGCCTTCATCAATGACAGTAGGAGCCTTGCCCTTTTCATCAGCTGAGGAATAGGTCCGCTTGAGGACTTCAATCAGGGGCAAGTAGCTGAGTGATTCTAAAAATCAGCCTTGTAGTTGAGTGAAGACCTTGTTCTGAGGAATCTCATGATCCAGGGAGCATAAGGCTTCAGCTCAAACGGAGAAAGTGCAACATTTGCCAGAGTCCTCATGAAGAAATCATGATAATTGACAGGAATGCTATGAATGATGTTGAATACCAGATTCTTCATGATGCCAACAATTTCCTCATCAGATGAGTCGTGGCCTTTGATTGGACTCATAGTCTTCGTCAGAATGCGATAGACTGTCCTTGGTACATACTGCAATTCCTCCACGAGGAATTTTGTCCTTGAAGATTGACCAGGTTTCAATGGCTTCATCAGCACTTGCATATAGTGATCTATAAGCTCAGGCTCTTGGTACATGCAACGGGCTCCTTCAGGTGGAGGACTGATGAGCAGGGCATGAAGTAATTGAGAGGCCGGTGCCTTATAGTGAGTGTTTTCGGTCATCCAGTCCAAAACCCAGGAGTTCACATCGTCAGCATCTCCTGTGATGTGAAGTGTTTCGTAGAATTGAAGAATGAGCTCTTCGTTCCAATCAACTATGTCTGTGCAAAAGTTGAGGAGGCCTGTGTCATGAAGCACACTGAGGACATGTGAAGCATGGCAGTGATTCCATGTCCACATGAGGAATATGCTCGTGGTCGAAGACTTTGTCCTTGTTGAAGAGTAGTGAAGAATAGAAGTCGCCCTGGCCGGGCGGTCCGTAAGCGCTTCCTTCTAAGACGAACAGAATCATAGGGATTATAGTCAGTGAAGAACACGTGGTCGCCGAAGAAATCATCAGCCTTGAATTTCTGCTTCTTCGAGAATGGATCCTTTGGCTTGGGGTGAGGGGTGTCATTCAATTGCATCACCACCTCAGGAATCATAATCTCAGGATCCACAGGATGAGGAATTTCAGCTTCTTCTTCAGTGACAGCCTGGGTCTTCAATTCTTCATTAACATTTTCTTCAGCACTAGTGGCTGGAATTTCTTCATGGACAGATGGGGTTGCACGAGGTTCTTCAGATCCCATTTGTACTTCAGTAGCAACAGGGGACTGAGGAATTTGCTGTAAAGGTGTGAACAGTGGAGAGTTGGGGTGCTGACTTTCCCAAAAGTCATAATTCAGCACTGGTGTGGTACAACCAATTTCCACATCTTCATCTTGCATTTCTTCTACGCCTACCTCTACAGCAGTGAACTGAGGCATAGGCGAGGAGACAACTGGTGGTGAAGGGATTGGATCCACTTCAATTTCTTCATCCAACTGCTCTGACGAAGCAGCAGAAGGATTTTGTTCATCGGATTCGCTAGGAATCACATATTCTTCATCATAAGGAACAAGGTCCTTTGATGGCATGGTTGAGATAGGAACATCATCAATGGGGTTTGCAAACGAGCTGGTTAAAGACTTCATCTTCTTCGGAGATGAAGAATCTGATGAAGCTGATGCCTTCCTTTTCTTCACTGCTGCACGCTCTGTAGCCTTAGTCTTCTCACATCTGAAGCAGATGGAAGGATCGGAGTTGGGGTAGGCGCAGGAGGAGCAGAGGAATTTGGTTGAGTTTTCTCAGGCACAACTGATGCAGTTGCCCTGACCTCTTCATTTTCTTCAGGTGCACCACTAGTGGATGCCCTGGCAATTTCATCGTGGTGGAATCCGATCAGCCACCGAACTCACATTTTCTTCAAAGCAATCGAATGTCATCGCCGGTGTTGGCATGTTCTTGATCGGTGAGCAGATGCTTCAGCTTGAGGAATTTCTGGTTGCGATGGAGCTGCAACATTTGGAGTGAACTTTTCATCAATCGCACAAAACGGACTTTGGCTCCAAGCCGGGCCAACAGTATACATCAAATTCATCACCGAAGTTTCTTGATCTCAGATTGAATATTGACAAGTTCTTCGGTTGTCATAGAGACGATGTGTTTCTTCAGAAAACACTCCTTCTTGTACTGCGCTTTCTTGATCTGCCTGGCCTTTTCAAATTTCCATTTCTCTTCTTGTATGAAGGCAGTCAGCATATGACTTTGGCCAGGAGTCAACTTGAAATCAGGCATAGAAGTGTTTGGGTCCTTGTGCTAGAGATCAATGTAGTCGAGGATCAACTTTGGATCCATAAGCAGTGGCACATTTGTGCCCTTGGATCTAGCGGCCCTGACTTGCCTATCTCTGATGATTTCAGCAAGTTCCTCATCATCAGCATCGTCTTCATCAGACGACACTTGGAAGGAGACTTGCTTCTTGTGAGGACTTGGGCGAGAACCTCGTCCAGCAGTGGCCTTTGTCTTCAGCAGAGAGGGTCCCATTTAAGAATTTGGTGCAGCTGAGGAACTAGCAGAAGCTCCTGAGGCAATAGAGATGCATGTAGTCCTTTGGCACGTGGCAAGATGCACAGGTAATGAGGACTTGGTCGGAGCAGCTGAGGACTTTGGAGGAGGAGCTGAGGATTTTGGAGGAGCAGGAGCGGCGTGAGGAATTGGCCGTGAGGGAATAGCTGAGGAACTTGGCCTTGAGGACATTGAAGGCGAAGCACTTGGCTTGTGCGCAGGCTTCTTTGACATGGCCTTCTTAGGCTTGACAGAGGCCTCAAAGAAGCAAAGCAATGTAGTCTTCGTTGAATTTCCTCACTGCTTCTCTGGCTTGTCTAGCCAACTTGGCCTAGCGCTTGGTCCATTCAACAGGATAATCCTCACCACGCTTGAGGCTGGTGGGATCAGCTATTTGGCCAGGTGCCAATGGAGGTCTTGGGCATGGAGGATTGAGTGTGAATTTCTTCATGTATTTGGGAGTAACGTATTTGTACTCCCTCCACTCTCTTGCCTATCTCCTCTCTATCCTCTCAGATAAGATTTTGCGCTGATTCTTGTCCTCCTTTCCGAACTTGGCCTCATCAGGAGTGCAATAATCTTTGTATATGTCATCAGGGATCTCAAAGGCAGTATTGATTTCAGGCCTCTTTCCTCCTTTCTGTGGCTTCTTACCGTCAGCCATTTTCTTCAGTTGAGGAATTTGAACAATTGAATTCTCCGAAGAAGTATGCAACTTTTCTTCGAGGAACGTTGCAAATGAGTTAAGTTGATGAGAACCTAGTTAAGGATGGCAATGGGTAGGATATGGGGCGGGTAGACCAATACCATACCCACACCCGTGTAGTCAATGGGTATAAAATTCTACCCATACCCGTACCCACGGGTATGAAACTTTACCCGTACCCATACCCGATGGGTAGCCATACCCATTGGGTACCCAACGGGTAGATCAAATAGTAGACAAGTTATTCACAATTTTACATTCATCTATAGCACATTTGGCAAAAAAATATTAATCTCCACTCAATAACAGTTACATGAGTACATGACAATTATCTCAATTCAAATTGACAATTGGTGACAACTTTAACATAGGTTCATAAGCTCATGACACAACTTTAACATAGGTACACTTGTGAATCACGGGTAAAATTCACATGTTCTAAATGGGTAGGGTGTGAGTATATCTATGGGTAAAAGGCTATACCCATACCCTACCCATGACTTAATGGGTAGGGTATGAGTACTACCAATGGGTATAAAATTGTGCCCATACCCTGCCCATGCGGGTACGGTATCCGCAGGTACCGTACCCATGGGTAAAATTGCCATCCTTAAACCTAGTTATTCAGCAACGGACATGAGTACCTGTGAAAAGAGTATAGTTGCGAGGAATTTGGAGAGGTCATATGCATTCCAAGAAGGTTTTGTAAAAAGAACAAGTTTGAGGAATTTGACCAGATGAGTCTTGAAGAATTTCACTAAGCATTCTTTGTCTTAGGTTCTAGAGTTGTATAGATCGAAGATCCACACAATTGAGGAATCTTGAAGAAAAATTGTCGCTTAGAGAAACGAATCAAGAACAGATGACATGTGAGGTGTTTAGTGTGTGAGGATTTTAAGAAAAACACCTTTGAAGATTTTGTAGTAATCATTTGAATCAAAGAGGGCAGTAAAAGTAACTTTTAATTACCCCGGACAAAGAACACAATGAACTATGAGGTAGAGATGAGAAGTTCGTCTGTGCAGATCTTCCACGCCCTAACTCGGCGGAGGAAGACAACTACGGCAGTGGCGGAGGGAAGAAATCCGCTGCCGGCGCGAGTACGACGGTGACGAGGTCGAGGCAGTGAAGCTCTTCCTCACCGGCGACGATGAAGTAGCGGCGGCGCTAGGGTTTGAGAAGCTCGAGCTGGAGAGAGGTCGAGCAGAGTAAATGAAGTGAGGAAGGGGAGGGGGTATTTATAGCCACGGTGAAAAACTGTTCGCCCGAAGAATTTGGACGAACGTGCCCTTGACCCTTCTCATTCGCTTGACATGTGTCACCCACGTACTGAGAAGTGGAGATCGTATGAGATCGTGGGTGAATAGATAAGTATTTCGTGGGATGCGGAACAGTTTGAGCGGCAAAGCCAAAAATTTGGATAAGATAAGTTTTAATGTTTCGTTCGCAAATTCTTCAGCTGACAAGGACACACTAAAGATTTTGAACGAGTGTCAAATAGAACGCACATGAAGAATTTGTGAATAGATTTGGTTGAGTATAGCATAGAGGGGGAAGGGTCCGATCACATTCACTTAGCAGAAAAACCAACTTGAAGAATTAGCCATAAGTGAATGTTGTAGAGGACATAAACTCATATATAGATATAGCCATTGAAGAAAAATGACGGAAACAGTGAAGACAATGCAAAGTTGAAGAAAATGAACAACTGAGGAATTTCAAAACTGAGGAAAAACTCAAATTGAAGATTTTCAACTTTTTGGTGGTGGCGTGACCCACCTTATAAGAATGATGATTTCAGACACCGCGTACAATTGTCGTAGGGTTCTGAGAATCAAATTCTTCGTTAATTTCTTCACACTTAGAGTGTTATTCTTCATTGATTGAAGCAAAACGTTTCTTCATGTGTTGCACATCTAAGTCATCAATTTTGCATAAGTGTTAGGATGAGTGTCCTTTTCAAAGAACATTTGAAGATCCTAAGATATTTAGCTCAACCGCAACTTGCTAAATCTCTTCTCATCCAAGGGCTTTGTGAAGATATCGGCTAGTTGTTCTTCAGTCTTCACATGCTCAATAGAAATGTCGCCCTTCAACACATGATCACGAAGAAAATGATGACGAATCTGAATGTGCTTTGTCTTCGAGTCTTTGAACTGGGTTGTGAGCAATCTTGATGGCACTCTCATTATCACAGAAGAGAGGCACATTCTTCACGTTGACGCCGTAGTCCTTGAGAGTTTGCTTCATCCACGGCAATTGAGCACAACAAGAATCAGCAGCAATGTAGTCAGCTTCAGCAGTGGACAGTGATACGCAGTTCTGTTTCTTCGAGGACCAACAGAGCAAAGATCATCCGAGGAAATGACATGTATCGGATGTTGACTTGCGGTCCACACGGTCACCAACATAGTCAGAGTCAGAATATCCAATGAGATAAAAAACCGAGCCCATGGGGTACTGAGGGAGTCCCGGATTAGGGGGTGTCCGGATAGCCGAACTATAACCTTTGGCCAGACTCCTGGACTATGAAGATACAAGATTGAAGACTTCGTCCCGTGTCCGGAAGGGGCTTTCCTTGGCGTGGAAGGCAAGCTTGGCGTCTGGATATGTAGATCTCCTCCCATTGTAACCGACTCGTGTAACCCTAACCCTCTCTGGTGTCTACATAAATCGGAGGGTTTTAGTCAGTAGGACGAACAAAAATAATACCTTAGGCTAGTTTATAGGGTTTAGCCTCTCCGATCTCGTGGTTGATATACTATTGTACTACACATATCATCAATATTAATCAAGCAGGAGTAGGGTTTTACCTCCATCGAGAGGGCCCGAACACAGGTAAAAACATCGTGTCCCTTGTCTCCTGTTACCGTCCGCCTAGACGCACAGTTCGGGACCCCCTACCCGAGATCCGGCAGTTTGACACCGACATTGGTGCTTTCATTGAGAGTTCCTCTGCCGTGCCGCCATCGGGAAGGATGCCTCATCCCGCCTTTTAAATACGGCATCGTTGCTAAAGGAGCTTTGGCTATCGGCCAAACTCTCCGGCTATGCGGTTTTCTTATGACCGCTGCTCGTCAGCTGCTACCGACGATGACTTCTCGGGTCATCGGAAGCAATCTTCACGTCAACTCGGAACTCGCCGAGCAGTTAGATCCGACGGAGCTCTCTTCCTTAAACGAGCTCCTAGATCACATCGCCGCCTTGGGAGTCGCTGCAGACTACGATCAGATTGGGCCTAAACCCGATCTGAGAGAAATTAACTCTCCCCAGGTCACCCATCACGTTGCCGTGGTGGAGGAACAATGCGGCGAACCTTCATCTATCTTAAGGACTAGCTATGTCCGGATTCCTAATCCCTCCAAGCCGGATACCTGCGGAGGGGAGGACGACACCCAAGACCTGAACTTAGAGTCAGGCAACGGGCTAGATTCATGGGACAACATCCAAGAATCCAAGCCTCCGAGTTCGGAAACTCCTTGGCCCTTGAGCCTCAGATTGGGTGAGGTTTCGGATCTAATTCCACCCACCCACCCGAACATAGGCGACCTATCCAAAATTAGGCAAGAGCCCGAGGAAACAGTACATCATTACTGGGCCAGATTCCTCCTGGTTATGAACAGGATAAAGGACTGTCGTGAGGAACACGCAATTTCATTCTTCTGCAATAATTGCACGGACAAGGGAATCCTCAACGCCATAGGTCGCCGTGAAATTACACGCTTTGCTGACTTGGCATCCATAGTACAAAAGTACTGTGCGATGGAAAGCGCCTGGAAACCGAAGTAAGATTTTGGGACAATCCGGCCCTGAATACAAACCCAGTCCGAAATAAAAGGGTGCATTATCGTCAATCGCCCGGGTTAAACACCAAAAAACAAAAAACCCCTATGGGGCATGGAACCGTACCGAAGGGATGGCTCAACGGACCCTGTAAAATTCACAGTACAGAGGGCGCCACACCAACTCATAGCCTTAGAGCATGTTGGATACTCCAGCAGGTGGCCAAAAGTGGCGAAGAGCTTCTAACCCCAAAGATCCACAGAGCACCGGCTCGGGGATACCAAGACGGTATTAATAGTCTTGAGACTTTCGCATCAAATAATATCCGAAAACAAACACTCCATAGCCTTGCCAAAGTTTACCAAGTAGCAACAATAAATCCATGGAGGACACGGCTATTACCTTTAATGCCGTTGATGAACCTAAATTCCGAACAGCCCGAGCACCAGCAACATTGGTCCTCAGTTCAATAGTGGACGGCTTTCGCCTTACCAAGGTACTCATGGACGGTGGTAGCGGATTGAACCTCATTTATGAGGAAACCCTTCAAAAAATGGAAATAGACTGGAGCAACATTGACCGAAGCAGCACAACCTTTAGAGGAATAATACCCGATCGGAAGCGTCTTTGCCGCAGGAAAAATCACACTGGATGTGGTGTTCGGCACGCCAGATAATTACAGGTCCGAGGAGGTCACGTTCCAAGTGGCCCCGTTCAAAAGCGGATACCACACTCTATTAGGGCGAGATGCATTCACAAATTTTCAAGCTATACCCCATTACGGGTACATGAAGCTCAAAATGCCCGGGCCAAACGGAATCATCACTCTTGCTAGTGACCCGGACATAGCACTCCGCGCCGAAAATAAGACAACCGCACTAGCCCTTGAGGCACTATCCGAAGCCCTAGCGGCCAAGGAACTGACTGCGCTGCGCTCCATGGTGAACAGGGACGATGTGATACTCGATAAAAGATCCAAGTCCACCTCCTTTAAACCAGCGGACAAAATAGTCAAATTCCAAGTCCACCCAACGGACCCTACAAAAACGGCCTCCATCAGGGGACAATTAAACCCAGATGTAGATGTTGCACTGCAAGAATTCCTACGCGAAAATTGGGACATTTTTGCCTGGCACCCTTCAGACATGCCAGGAATCCCACGCCGGCTGGCCGAGCACAGCCTAAACATCCTAAAAGGATTCAAGCCAGTCAAATAGGCTCTTGGCGTTTCTCCGAACCTAAGAGACAAGCCATGGGAGAGGAGCTAGCCAAACTATTGGAGGCCGGATTCATCGGAGATATAAAACATCCAGACCGCTAGCAAACCTGGTGATGGTACCAAAGAAGGACAAATCCTGGCGCATATGCATCGATTTCAAGGACCTCAACAAGGCTTGCCCAAAGGATCCCTTCCCCCTCCCCCGCATCGATCAAATTATCGACACTACCGCAGGACACGATTCATTGTGTTTCCTCGACGCATACTCTGGCTACCATCAAATCAAGATGGCAGAGCGACTGAAGCCGCATAACGGCATTTATCACCACATACAGCCCATTCTCGCTTCAACACAATGGCCTTCGGGCTCAAAAACGCCGCACAACATATCAACAAGATGATTCGTATATGTCCGCAAACCAGATCGGCAAAACAAAGGAGGCATACGTAGATGATGTGGTCACAAAACCAAGCATGTCGAAACTCTAGTAGACGACTTGAGGCTCACATTCGATAATCTTGAACATATGACATCGAGCTTAACCCGGAAAATGCGTTTTGGCATTTAGCCGAAAAGCTCTTGGGCTTCATTGTATCCAGTAGAGGAATTGAAGCAAACCCAGCCAAGATCTGAGCTCTGTCACAATTGGATATCCCAAAGGACCTCAAACAAATACAAAAATTGACTGGATGCGTGGCGGTTCTAAGCCGCTTTATCTCCCGTTTGGGAGAAAAGGCATTAACCCACTATCGCCTCCTCCGGCGTACCGAACACTTCGAGTGGACGGATGCCGCCACGGCTGGACTCGAAGAAATAAAAGCCATATTGGCAACAAACCCAGCCCTGGCCGCGCCCAACATGGGCGAACCAATGATGTTATACATCACCGCAACTCATCAAGTTGTAAGCGCGGTGCTCGTTGTCGAACGAGAAACGGATGGACACAAGTTTCCCCTTCAAAAACCAGTTTACTACGTTTCCACTGTCCTCACTCCATGCAAGTCACGGTATCCGCATTATCAAAAGATAGCGTACGCGGTGTTTATGGCATCCCGGAAGCTGCGACACTACTTTCAAGAGTGTTCGATAACAGTAGCCTCCGAAGTACCTCTAAACGACATTATAAACAACCGCGATGCGATGGGTCGGATTGACAAATGGGCTATTGAGCTCCTCCCGTTCGACATAACCTATAAGCCATGACGATCCATTAAGTCGCAAGTTTTGGCCGACTTCGTGGCCGAATGGACTGAAGCCGAACTCCCTAAAGAGTACGGCACATATTCCAAATGGATCATGCACTTCGGCGGCTCCAAAATGTTGGCTGGTCTGGGTTGGCGTCGTTCGACATCCCCAATAGGAGATACAGTTCAATCGTACTCGAGATAATGTATCTGGACTCCAACAACGCAGCCGAATACGAGGCCCTTCTACATGGTCTCCGGATGGCAGTATCCATGGGCATTCGACGCCTAGAGGTGCGCGGGGATTCGAACCTCGCGATATCCCAAATAAATGGAGACTTTGATGCCAAGGATCCGAAAATGGCAGCTTATCGCAACGCCGTCCTTAAAATGTCAGCTCGGTTCGAAGGGCTCGAATTTCACCATATAGCTCGAGAAAACAATCAGGTAGCAGACGTCTTGGCATGCATTGGCGCAAAGCGCGATGCCGTCCCCCCCAATATCTTCTTAGAGAGGCTGTTCAAGCCATCCGTAGTATGGGAAGGGGAGTCCGGAAATAATAGCCCGGACCCAACAACACTGCCTAACAACAAACATTCTGACACAACTGGAGGCTCTGCCAACGAAGTAACATCTTCAGCCCACGTAATAATGGCAGTCATTGCCCCGTGGATGGAACCATTCCTAGCCTACCTAACCAGGCAGGAACTTCCCGAGGACCAAAAACAGGCACGCTGCATAGTGCGGCGATCTAAAGCCTATAAAGTCCATGAGGGAGAGCTTTATAAGAAAAGCACGATCGAGTCCTTCAAAGGTGTATCTCCAAGAGGAAGGGCGGAATCTTCGGCTGAAATTCATGCCGGACTCGGCGGGCACCACGCCGCAGCCCGGGCCCTTGTAAGCAAGGCCTTCCAGTACATGATTTTATTGGTCGACGGCCCGGCGGATGCTCAGGACTTAGTCCAACGATGCGTCGGTTGCCAGCTCTTTGCTAATCAAAGCCACATGCCACCCACCGCCTCCAAACTATACCCATCACCGCCCTTCGTGGTCCGGGGCTTGACATGGTTGGACCCCTTAAAGGAGGAACCCACAAGCAAAAATACCTCTGGTCATGGTGGATAAATTCACCAAATGGATAGAGGCCAAGCCTGTTAAGACGGCGAATCTGGACCGTGATAGACTTCATATCGTGGGTCGTACATCGTTACGGCGTCCCCCACAAAGATCATCACTGATAACGGCACGAACTTCACGGCCGACGTGGTCAAACTCTGCTGCAAAAACATGGGCATCAAGCTCGACTATGCTTCAGTCTATCACCCTCAAACTAACGGTCAAGTGTGCGAGCAAATGGTCTAATCATGAGCGGCATCAAACCCAGATTAGTGCGGTCCCTCAAGGAATCTAACACGCACTTGGTAGAGGAGCTCAACTCCGTACTCCGGGGTCTGCGGACCACGCCGAATCGCACCACCGGATTCACACCATTCTTTATGGTATACAGCGCAAAGGCAGTTCTCGCCTGCGACATAATTCATGACTCACCTCAAGCGCATGTAACGAAGAAAGAGAAGCCGAGCTCGATCGGCAGGACAGTTAGGACGCCTTGGAGGAGGAGCGTGACATGGCAAAATCCTGCCCGCATTCTATCAACAAAGAAGCTCAAAGATATCAAAGCAGTAGAAGCAGTGCCAAAACTTACAATGTTGGCGAGTTCGTTCTACGCTCGCCGGACAAGAAAAAGGACAAACTCAAGCCCAAATGGGAAGGTCCCTTTATTATCAACCAAGTCCCGACCGGTGGAAGCGTCATCATCTGCGAGATGCATCGGATAACCGACTCGAGCCGAACCCATGGAACGCAGCCCGCCTCCTCAAGATTCTACGCCTAGCTGGATTACGAGTTCGCCTCCTTCCTCTCTATTTTTTTTACACATTAGTTGTCTTATATTTCTCTCCTTCTCCCTCTTCTTCTCTTACAGCCTTTAAAGGCTCGCCCGCGCATTGTTCGCAGACACTTGACGCGCTATCCGCTCATTATACTGGGGCTTCTTTAACAGAAGCTTATTTGTACGGGCTTCATGCCTAACACATGTGTAACGCTTCCGCATGTACCTTTTATTCACCATTATATGCATCGATATGACTTAAGTTTTGGCCAAGCTGGATTATACAAAAAATTTATGCCGGATTGAATTTTGCTTCTAGAAATCTTTTAGATTCGGCCGCGGGAGGCACTTTTATGGAAATCACCTTAGGAGAAGCTACCAAACTCCTAGATAATATTATGGTTAATTATTCTCAATGGCACCCTGAAAGATCTACTAATAAAAAAGTGCATGCGATAGAAGAAATTAATGTTTTGAGTGGAAAGATGGATGAACTTATGAAATTATTTTCTAGTAAGAGTGTTTCTTTTGATCCTAATGATATGCCTTTGTCTACCTTGATTGAGAATAATAATGAATCTATGGATGTGAATTTTGTTGGTAGGAATAATTTTGGTAACAACGCGTATAGAGGAAATTTTAATCCTAGGCCTTATCCTAGCAATTCCTCTAATAATTATGGTAATTCCTACAACAATTCTTATGGAAACTTTAATAAGATTCCCTCTGAATTTGAGACTAGTGTTAAGGAATTTATGAATTCGCAAAAGAATTTCAATGCTTTGCTTCAAGAGAAATTGCTTAAAGTTGATGAATTGGCTAGGAACGTTGATAGAATTTCTCTTGATGTTGATTCTTTAAAACTTAGATCTATTCCTCCTAAGCATGATATCAATGAGTCTCTCAAAGCACTACTAGAATCTGGCACTTTGCCATCTGCCATGGCAGATGGCAAAGGCATGGTCGGTGGATGGCAAAGGCTTTGCCATCTGCCAGCAGATGGCAAACAGTTTGTCTGAAACCCTACCGAAGAAGGCTTCTTTGCCGTCTGTTGGCCGATGGCAAGAGTCAGGGTTTTGCCATCTCTGGCGGATGGCAAAGCCTCTTAACGGGGTTAGCCCGTTAGAAGGCTAACGGAATACTTTGCCATCTGCCAAACAGATGGCAAGGTCAGATGTTTTGTTGCCGCCAAATAGATGGCAAAGAGCTTTGCCATCTGGCCGGGCAGATGGCAAAGAGCCCAAATAGGCCAGCCCAAATTTTACATGTAGATGACACGTGGCCTCTTTGCCATCCGCCACCGATGGCAAAGCTCTTTGCCATCTGCCAAATAGATGGCAAAGTGACTATATTGCCCCATTTAATTTTGTTTTTTCTTATATCAATTCATTTTCACGTAAATCAAACTCAAATATATTTATATGACCAATATAGCATATTCAACACATATTACCAATAGTCATGAACACATATGTATCCAACACATGTTACCAATAGTAGCAAGTTTCATCCGTACATATACATAGTTTCATCAATATTACACAGTTTCATCCATAGGTAGCAAGTTTCACAAGGTCAAAACAAAAACTAAATACAAGCACTCCATCAACCCAAGCTTCCGTGATCTTAAGCAAATCTGTAAAATGGGAAGAAGAAGACTAGAAGAAGAAGATTATTATGATGCAACTAAAATGTTTAGCTACTGTTCAGTTATCAGTTTAGCTACCGTTCAGTTTCAGGAAAAAAAAAGAGTTACTTACCCACAAAAAGAAAAAGGAGAAAGGAGCCAGCTAGCTTTCTTGCAGACTATACGTACGTGTGAAACATAGAATCAGGTCACGCAAGTTATACAGCAGGCCAAACATATCTTTAGAAAACAAAATAAAGTAAAATAAAGTAACAGCCAACAAATAATCTTGAGCAGATGCAGCAGAGTGAGCTGCAATATGAAAAAACCACTGCAACTATGTAAGCCACAACACCCATACAAATACATGAAAACATCGCCACACTTCGCCAACAGCAAACCGCCTGATGCCTATGTATTATATATAGGAGTGGAACGAAGTAATCCCAGATTTAAAATAAATATAGGAGTTCGGGAGAGATAAAGTTGAGTTGTTATAAATACTGCAAATGGGGTTGTGTGTATGTGTAGGTTCGCCTCAAGGCACACAACCATGAGATGAACTATGTTGGTATTTCTGTATTTGCACAGTCCAGCCTTACAAGCCACAATCGAATAACAATGAACAGAGTAAGATTACTGGAAATGTACTGAATGCATAAATTGCAAAATATGTGCAGATCTGTCTAAGGCTCAGGAAATGTTTGTTGTTTTGGTTATTGGAGCTGCAGAACAGTAGGAGAATTAACCACTTAATTACTACTGGAGTTTTGTTCATCTGAAAAAATAAAATAGTGCGAGTTTTTTGCCAGGAGCTTCAGGGCACAAATAAGTTATGGGGCAAGACAATTGTATGAGTAGTACTGTTTTGCATTGTATTTGTAGGGAGGCAGCGCTGCTGTTTAGCATGGCATCTGCAGTCTGAAGAAAGATGGGATCAACCAGAGTAAGGTGAATGAATCCACAGTCCAAACCAAGAGAAAGCTACCATTCGTACACTATTCCATTTCATTAGGTAAGGTAAAGGAGCCAAGTACATTGCTGACCTGGCCAAATTCGCATACACGCTTTAGACAGAATTGAGAGATTTTTCTAGACAGATTCAAACATGTAGACTAGATGATTACATCATATGTAATAACTCGGCACCACCAAAAACCTTGGCAGATTTGATTTGATTTGTTAGCCGTACTACAACAAAATGAGGGAGTGCTAAATGATAGTGACACTAGGTTCATGACATATTATATTATCAAGTAGATGTTCACAGGAGCAAGAACAACAATCTTAGTTTTCATGAAGTGGGGCAAAATGTCACAAGAGATTGGATTGAACTGATGTATCTTCCATGAAAGGTTCCAAGAAAGCTTACCTTAGATACCTCGAGGCAACTCTGCCATTTCACTCCGAAGGAACAACTCGGCGCAGAATTCAGTTCTCACAACCAACGGCATCAACAAGCATTCAACAAACATCAATCAAACCATCAGAACACGTCCAACATCCAAGCATCAACATGTCTTTCTTCAGACTGCAAATTACATGTCTGTGTTGTTCCATTGAAAAGACAACATCTAGTCAGGGCACAATCCAGCAGCTAACTATCGATAAATATACATGGCCTATCTAGCTGGTGAAATTGGTGACGGCCTTGGTGCCCTCGGAGACGGCATGCTAGGCAAGCTCGTCGGGGAGGACGAGGCGGATATCAACTTGTTTAAAGAAAAGATATTAATCCACCTCTTATGACAGTGATGTAACTGAGTATCGTAATGGATATCAACTTCACCTCATATGACAATAATACCATAAAACCTGAACTTGGAAGAACAAATAGACAAAAATATGCCTCTGAAGCAGAAATGTACCTTCACAATTTTTCCACATCCACTGCACCGAGAATAAGTAGATTCAAGAAAATCCCTATGTGAGCCCGAGCTCACAGGAGCTCGGAATCAGTACCATTTATTCATCTCGGGATCTATGTCGCAGATCAGATAGCAACAGATATGTGCTCCTCGTTCTTATTTCCCGAAATAGCATGTGGCCCACGGATTAGATAAGTCCGTCAGTTAGCTGCGACGCGGATCAGACGGACAAGGACGGACTGGGCCGTTTAGTCATCGATTCGTGCTCACTGTACCCCTCTTCTGCATCTTCATTCGCTTGCAACTCATGAGCAGCAACATTCGGTTCACCTCCTTCTTCTGCCTCTCCAACTTCGCCACCGGTGCTAACCTGAAAAAAATCACATTGGATTAGCACAATGGCTACAATATTAGTATCTACCAACGACTGGTTTGCTCAAACACCTGGAGAGAGAGCGAGGAAACCACAGAGTTCTCGCTACTCACATGCACACAATCATCTCCCTCGTTAACTGACGCTTCTGAATCTGCGTTTGCCTGCATTGGCCTACTATCAGATTTACATAGTCAGGAAGAAGAGTATTCAAGATTCAGACAGTAGAGCAAGCGTACCTGAATCGAACCATTGCAGCCTTGGAGCATTCTTTAGTTCTGGTCAATGAAGATGCAGTCCGGGAAACTTTTGAAGCTCCCATCTTGGCCCTCTCAAGTCCGAATGGCTGTGATCTACTCCATGAGCCAGACCCCATCGCCCATTTGTACACACTCACGCCATATCTCCCGCCCATTAGGCTCCAAAGACCGAGAACAGTTGCCACATGCATTTAGTCATGTCCCTGCTTCAATAAACAAAATGACAGGTATGCACAGAACAGTTTTTGCAAATCAAGTCAGCCTTGGCATAATTGTTCATTATGTGCTATTCTAACAGAATTGTAACCGAGATAAGGTACCAGAGTTATTTCGTACATACAATTTCTATTAAACGTGATTCAGAGACAATATGAAGCAACTGCAGAAGCAAGCATCATAGCAATAGTTTCAGATAAAAATTCAGATAACTGGAATCTTACAACCCTGACAGGAAAAAACACATACATCTCACAGATATATGAAACCAACTAATCCTGATGAACAGATTACAGATCATACAATACAGACAGGAAAAAATGCATGTTCTGATTATCTGAAAGTAGTATTTTGCTGACTTATAAGTAAATGTCCCATATAATTATTTCATCCTAAGTTCTGCTGGCTTCTGACAGTTGTTCCGTCGGTGCCCTTCGACGCCACAGTTCTTGCATCTAGCTGGTTTACGTGGCTATTTTGGCACATCCAGCGTTGAGGCAAGTTGTGCGCTTGTGTCGCATACGGTCTTCTCCGGCCGTGACCACGCTTCGCAAGGATCCTGCCTAGAGCAGCAGCACCCACACGCACTGCTAGACATTGTATGAAAGAAAATGACCTATTTCTCTCCTTTGTCTTTGGCCCGAATCATGATCGCATCATATAAGGCAAATGGTTCTCTCCCATATGCATATTTCCTGTCTACTTTCCCAACAGTACTAATTTCGCATCAGTATTAATCATGGCTGATACCATATTGCAACAGTATTGTTTCTAATTATATGCATTTTACCAAATACTGCCTACAGAAATGAACATGTCATCTCAGACGTCTCGTCGCAGTTCATGCTATATTACATATACATGATACTGGTGATTTTCGATCTGAATCCCTAAATAAACATGCAATTACTCTGCAAATATGCCGTATCTTTGTGTCCGGCCCCGTGTCTTTGGGTCGAATTGCTCTATATATAGACTGCTCCGAACACGGAGCCTTATCTGCACTTCCACCCTCAACAGCTGCTTCTTCACGACAGTTCTGGCCGTCCGCACTAGAAACTGCTGGTACTGGCATCTCAACATCTGCACGGGCTCCATCGTGCTGTTGTTATCATTCACCTCCTCTAGTAGTATTCTACTTAATCCAGAACAAGATATGAGGCGACAGAATCACAGCCGTCCACAAAAAAGGGATCCAATCCATGCAAAACAATTGTTCATCGAGTAGAATCTAACCTGTTTATCGGTTGCATCAGGAACTCCATGGCCGCCGGAGTACCCGTGAGCTCGCTGGAGACCGCAGTCGCCTTCGCCGCAGTAGATTTCCCCACCTTACAGCCGCCTGGGAAGAAGGCCTAATCCAAGTTCACTGCCCTAGCAGCAGGCGGCCCACTTACGGCATGTACTGCATCAACCACCACCGCTACCGGAAAGCCACTGATCTGAGCCACGGATCAGGACGCCGGCGACGTCTCGAGCCACGGCTCGGTCCTCGCTTCGTCGACGTTGTGCAAGAGCTTCTGTAACACAGGGGCAGCCAAGATGTTGGAGATGGCTTCCGGAGGTGGAGACGCGGCATTGATGAACCAAGGAGGCCGGAGGGTCGAGCAGGATTTGGGGGAGATGGTGACTTGCCATGCTAGGGATAAGACGGAGGTTGCAGCCATGGCGCGGCGGTGCGGCGCATCGAGGATGCTTCTGCCGACGACGGCGGGCTAAGGAGGCTGCGGTCGACGGCGGTGGGCTAAGGAGGCCGCGGTCGATGGCGGCGGGCTAAGGAGGCCGCAGCTGGCGACGGCGACGGTGCATCAAGGAGGGGGCGCGCGACACTGAACGGTGGAGGGACGGGCGAGGCGGGCTGGGGTGGCGGGAGGGCGGGGAGGGCTGCGGTGGCGGGAGGCGGGCCGCCCGACGGTCTTTGGCGGTGGCGGGCAGCGGGCGGTCTTGGCGTCGTCCTAACGCGAGAGGTCAAAAGTCTTGTGAGTGCGGTGGTGGGTGGGGTTTTTTTTTGAGACAACGGTGGTGGGTGGGTGAGGTGGGGAGAGAGAGAGGGGGGTGGGGCCGGGCTGGGAGAGAGAGAGGGGTGGGGTCGGGCTGGGAGAGAGGGGAGGAGATTTTTTTTAGAAGAAGAGAGGGGAGGAGATAGTCCGACTTCTTTGCCATCAGCCAGCTGATGGCAAAGGCCCATATCTTTGCCATCATCCATGGTGGCGGATGGCAAAGAGGTGGGCTCTTGGGCCGTTCTGACACCGTCATCCACTGGGCCCCACCAACTTCTTTGCCATCTGCCAGCAGACGGAAAAGATTCTTTGCCATCTGTTGGCAGATGGCAAAGAGGTGGGTTGATAGGCCGTTCCAGCACTGGACCCTACTCACCTCTTTGCCATCTGCCAGTGGATGGCAAAGATTCTTCTCATCGGTGGTGGATGGCAAAGAACTGGTCGATAACAACGGGTTCTTTGCCATCTGTCAGTTCTTTGTCGTCTGTTTTTTGTAAGCAGATGGCAAAGACGTTCTTTGCCATCCGCTGGCAGACGGCAAAGAGCTAACTGATGGCAAATTCCCTGTTTCCAGTAGTGAAACCATGAGAATTTCCATTGATGAGTGCAAAGAAAGAACCGCAAGGATGCGTGCTAAGAAAGATTGATTTATGAAAGCGTGTTCTTCAAATTTCTATGAAAATAAAGATGAAGATCTAAAATTTATTGATGTGTCCCCTATTAAATCTTTGTTTTGCAATATGAATCTTGATAATGATGAGACTGAATATGATCCACCTTTACCTAGAAGGCGTTCAAAAAATTCGGAGTTTTTAGATCTTGATGCAAAAATTGGTAAAAGTGGGATTGAAGAGACATTAGAAGCTAATAAACCCACTATTTTGTATTTCAAGGAATTTAATTATGATAATTGCTCTTTGATAAATTGTATTTCCTTGTTGCAATCCATGCTAAATTCTCCTCATGCTTATAGTCAAAATAAAGCTTTTACTAAACATATCGTTGATGCTTTGATGCAATCTTATGAAGAAAAGCTTGAGTTGGAAGTATCTATCCCTAGAAAACTTTATGATGAGTGGGAACCTACTATTAAAATTAAGATTAAACATCATGATTTCTATGCTTTATGTGATTTGGGTGCTAGTGTTTCCATTATTCCCAAAACTTTGTGCGATTTGCTAGGTTTCCGTGATTTTGATGATTGCTCTTTAAACTTGCACCTTGCGGATTCCACTATTAAGAAACCTATGGGAAGAATTAATGATGTTGCTATTGTTGCAAATAGGAACTATGTGCCCGTAGATTTTATTGTTCTTGATATAGATTGCATTCCTTCATGTCCTATTACTCTTGGTAGACCTTTCCTTAGAACGATTGGTGCAATTATTGAAGGAAGGGAATATTAGATTCCAATTTCCATTAAAGAAAGGCACGGAACACTTCCCTAGGAAGAAAATAAAATTACCATATGAATCTATCATGAGAGCCACTTATGGATTGCCTACCAAATATGGCAACACCTAGATCTATCCTTGCTTTTATGCCTAGCTAGGGGCGTTAAACGATAGCGCTTGTTGGGAGGCAACCCAATTTACTTTTAGTTTTTTGCTTTTTTTCTTCTGTTTAGGAATAAATATTTGATCTAGCCTCTGGTTAGATGTGTTTTTATGTTTTAATTAGTGTTGGTGCCAAGTTAAACCTATAGGATCTTCTTGGATGATAGTTATTTGATCTTGTAGTAATTTCTAGAAACTTTCTGTTCACAAAAATAATTGTTAAAAATCACCAGAACGTGATAAAATAGTGATTACAATTGCTCCTGATCAATAAGCAAATTTCCTAGGTCTTCCTATTTTTTCAGATTTTTTGGAGTTCAAGAAGTTTGCGTTAGTTACAGATTACTACAAACTGTTCTGTTTTTGACAGATTCTGTTTTTCGTGTGTTGTTTGCTTATTTTGATGAATCTATGGCTAGTAAAATAGTTTATAAACCATAGACAAGTTGTAATACAGTAGGTTTAACACCAATATAAATAAAGAATGAGTTCATTATAGTACCTTGAAGTGGTCTTTTGTTTTCTTTCGCTATCGGAGCTCACGAGATTTTCTGCTGAGTTTTGTCTTGTGAAGTTTTCAAGTTTTGGGTGAAAGATTTGATGGATTATGGAACAAGGAGTGGCAAGAGACTAAGCTTGGGGATTCCCATGGCAACCCCAAGATAATCTAAGGACACCATAAAGCCAAAGCTTGGGGATGCTGAAAGTGCAACTATCCCTAGGTGGTTTTGGTAATTCATAACAACATATAGCTCATTGAGCTAATGCTATTCCAAGACAAATATTTCAGGAAAGCTCAATGAATGGCATGGCATGGATGATGAAAGTGGATCCCTCAAAATATTAAGGACAAAGTATTGGCTCAAGCTCAAAAGCTCAAGACTCTACATTTTACATTTTAGTGATCCAAGATCACATTGAGTCTATAGGAAAAGCCCATACTATCAAGGAGGGATGAGGTGTTGCTTAATGAGCCTGTTGCTTCATGTGCTTAGTGATATGCTCCAAAACCCTCCACTACTTTCTCACATCCACATATGACCTAAACCTAAAGTCAAACTCGGCCCTACCGATTCTTTCTATCCGGCGCCACCGAGTTCAATTGTCATAGCCACTGCCACAAACCCTAGGCAAATCGGTTTCACTGATAGGGATCTCGGTCTCACCGAGATGGGATTGTAATCTCTCTGTTTTCCTTTGTAACGTTTCGGTCTAACCGAAGTGAGCGATTGGTCCCACCGAGATTGCAATGTAAACTCTCTGTTTTCCTTTTGTAACTTTTCGGTTCCACCGAAAGAGCAAATCGGTCCCACCGAGTTTACCTGACCAACTCTCTAGTTAGCTAATTACCAAATTCGGTCTCACCGAGTTTGTGTACTCGGTCTCACCGAGATTACGCTATGCCCTAACCCTAACCATATCGGTCCTACCGAGTTGCATGTCAGTCCCACCGAAAACCCTAACGGTCACTAGGTTTACTAAATCGGTCCGACCGAGTTTGTTGATTCGGTCCCACCGAGTTTGGTAAATTGTGTGTAACGGTTAGATTTTGTGTGGAGGCTATATATACCCCTCCACCTCCTCTTCATTCATGGAGAGAGCAATCAGAACAAACCTACACTTCCAACTTACCAGTTATGAGAGAGAACCACCTACTCATGTGTTGAGGCCAAGATATTCCATTCCTACCATATGAATCTTGATCTCTAGCCTTCCCCAAGTTGCTTTCCACTCAAATCTTCTTTCCACAAAATCCAAATCATGTGAGAGAGAGTTGAGTGTTGGGGAGACTATCATTTGAAGCACAAGAGCAAGGAGTTCATCATCAACACACCATTTGTTACTTCTTGGAGAGTGGTGTCTCCTAGATTGGCTAGGTGTCACTTGGGAGCCTCCAACAAGATTGTGGAGTTGAACCAAGGAGTTTGTAAGGGCAAGGAGATCGCCTACTTCATGAAGATCTACCGCTAGTGAGGCAAGTCCTTCGTGGGCGGCGGCCATGGTGGGATAGACAAGGTTGCTTCTTCGTGGACCCTTCGTGGGTGGAGCCCTCCGTGGACTCGCGCGACCGTTACCCTTCGTGGGTTGAAGTCTCCATCAACGTGGATGTACGATAGCACCACCTATCGGAACCACGACAAAAACATCCATGTCTCCAATTGCGTTTGAATCCTCCAAACACTTCCCTTTACATTCTTGCAAGTTGCATGCTTTATTTTCCGCTGCCTATATACTCTTTGCATGCTTGCTTGATTTGTGTGAAGATTGCTGACTTGTTCAAAGATAGCTAAATTCTGCCAAAGTCTAAAATTGGGAAAAGGTTAAGTTTTTAATTGGTCAAGTAGTCTAATCACCCCCCCTCTAGACATACTTCAAGGTCCTACAGATGCCCTGGAAGGCATTCCCTCTTTCTTCTACTTCCATCGGTAACTTTACTTGGAGCTATATTTTTATTCACCACATGATATGTGTTTTGCTTGGAGCGTCTTGTTTGAGTATTTATTTGTTAGTTTACCACAATCATCCTTGCTGTACACACCTTTCGAGAGAGACACACATTATTTGGAAATTATTAGAATACTCTATGTGCTTCACTTATATCTTTTGAGTTATATAGTTTTGCTCTAGTGCTTCACTTATGTCTTTTAGAGCACGGTGGTGGATTTGTTTTATAGAAACTATTGATCTCTCATGCTTCACTTATATTATTTTGGGAGTCTTAAAATAGCATGGCAATTTGCTTTAATTAATATCATGAGAAATTTGATGCTTGATAATTGTTTTGAGATATAAAGGTGGTAATATCATAGTTGTGCTAGTTGGGTAATTTTGGAATTGAAAAGTACATGTGTTGGAGTTTGTGATTCCCGTAGAATGCACGTATGGTGAACCGTTATGTAACGAAGTTGGAGCATGAAGTATTGGTTGATTGTCTTCCTTTGTGTGGCGGTCGGGATCACGCGATGGTTAACTCCTACCAACCCTTCCCCTAGGAGCATGCGTAGTAGTACTTTGCTTCGAGGGCTAATAAATTTTTGCAATAAGTATATGAGTTCTTTATGACTAATGTGAGTCCACGGATTATATGCACACTTACCTTTCCGCAATTTTCTAGCCTCTTCGGAACCGCGCATTGCCCTTTCTCACCTTGAGAGTTGGTGCAAACTTCACCGGTGCATCCAAACCCCGTGATATGATACGCTCTATCACACATAAACCTCCTTATATCTTCCTCAAAACAGCCACCATACCTACCTATCATAGCATTTCCATAGCCATTCCGAGATATATTGCCATGCAACTTTCCATCGTTTCATTTATCATGACATGCTCCATCATTGTCATTTTGCTTTGCATGATCATGTAGTTGACATTGTATTTGTGGCAAAGCCACCGTTCATAATTCTTTTATACATGTCGCTCTTGATTCATTGCATATCCCGGTACACTGCCGGAGGCATTCATATAGAGTCATATTTTGTTCTAAGTATTGAGTTGTAATTCATGAGTTGTAAGTAAATAGAAGTGTGATGGTCATCATTATTAGAGCATTGTCCCAAGTGAGGAAAGGATTATGGAGACTATGATTCCCCCACAAGTCGGGATGAGACTCCGGACTAAAACAAAAAAGAGGCCATAAAAAAAGGAGAAAAGGCCCAGAAAAATGAGAGAAAAAGAGAGAAGGGACAATGTTACTATCCTTTTACCACACTTGTGCTTCAAAGTAGCACCGTGATTTTCATAATAGAGAGTCTCTCATTTTGTCAATTTCATATACTAGTGGGAAATTTCATTATAGAACTTGGCTTGTATATTCCAATGATGGGCTTCCTCAAATTCCCGAGGTCTTCATGAGCAAGCAAGTTGGATGCACACCCACTTAGTTTGTTTTTGAGCTTTCATACACTTATAGCTCTAGTGCATCCGTTGCATGGCAATCCCTACTCCTCGCATTAACATCAATTGATGGGCATCTCCATAGCCTGTTGATTAGCCTCGTTGATGTGAGACTTTCTCCTTTTTTTGTCTTCCCACATAACCCCTACCATTGTACCTTATTCCACCATAGTGCTATATCCATGGCTTGCGCTCATGTATTGCGTAAGAGTTGAAAAGGCTAAAGCGCGTTAAAAGTATGAACCAATTGCTTGGCTAAAACCGGGGTCGTACATGATATGAATATTTTGTGTGGGGAAGATGGAGCATAGCCAGACTATATGATTTTGTAGGGATACCTTGCTTTGGCTATGTTATTTTGATAAGACATAATTGCTTAGTTAGTATGCTTGAAATATTATTTTTTTATGTCAACATTAAACTTTTATCTTGAATCATATCAAATCTAAACATTCATGCCACAATAAGAAGAATTACATTGAAATCATGCCAAGTAGCAGTCCGCATCAAAAATTCTGTTTTTATCATTTACCTACTCGAGGACGAGGAGGAATTAAGCTTGGGGATGCTTGATACGTCTCCAATGTATCTATAATTTTTGATTGCTCCATGCTATATTATCTTTTGTTTTGGACATTATTGGGCTTTATTATTCACTTTTATATTAATTTTGGGACTAACCTATTAACCGGAGGCCCAGCCCAGAATTGCTATTTTTTGGCCTATTTCAGAGTTTCGCAGAAAAAGAATATCAAACGGAGTTCAAACGGAATGAAACCTTCGGGAAAGTGATTTTTGGAACGAACATGATCCAGGAGACTTGGACCTTACGTCAAGAAACAAAATAGGAAGCGACGAGGTAGGGGGGCGCGCCTCCACCCCCAAGCGCGCCCTCCACCCTCGTGGGCCCCCTGTTGCTCCACCGACGTACTCCTTCCTCCTATATATACCTACATACCCCCAAACGATCAGATACGGAGCCAAAAACCTAATTCCACCGCCGCAACCTTCTGTACCCACGAGATCCCATCTTGGGGCCTGTTCCGGAGCTTCTACATCAACACCATAGCCCCTCCGATGAAGTGTGAGTAGTTTACCTCAGACCTTTGGGTCCATAGTTAGTAGCTAGATGGCTTCTTCTCTCTTTTTGGATCTCAATACAATGTTCTCCCCCTCTCTCGTGGAGATCTATTCGATGTAATCTTGTTTTGCGGTGTGTTTGTTGAGATCGATGAATTGTGGGTTTATGATCAAGATTATCTATTGATAATATTTGAATCTTCTGAATTCTTTTATGTATGATTGGTTATCTTTGCAAGTCTGTTCGAATTATCAGTTTGGTTTGGCCTACTAGATTGATCTTTCTTGCAATGGGAGAAGTGCTTAGCTTTGGGTTCAATCTTGCGGTGTCCTTTCCCAAAGTGATGAAGGGCAGCAAGGCATGTATTGTATTGTTGCCATTGAGGATAACAAGATGGGTTTTTTATCATATTGCATGAATTTATCCCTCTACATCATGTCATCTTGCTTAAGGCGTTACTCTGTTCTTATGAACTTAATACTCTATATATGTCGATGTGTGGAGTAATAGTAGTAGATGCAGGCATGAGTCGGTCTACTTGTCTCGGACTTGATGCCTATATGCATGATCATACCTAGATATTCTCATAACTATGCTCAATTCTGTCAATTGCTCAACAGTAATTTGTTCACCCACCGTAAAATAGTTATGCTCTTGAGAGAAGCCACTAGTGAAACCTATGGCCCCCGGGTCTATCTTCATCATATTAATCTTCCAACACTTAGTTATTTCCGTTGCTTTTTACTTTGCATCTTTATCATAAAAATACCAAAAATATTATCCTATCATATCTATCGATCTCACTCTTTAAGTGACCGTGTAGGGATTGACAACCCCTTATCGTGTTGGTTGCGAGGATTTATTTGTTTTGTGTAGGTGCGAGGGACTCGCGTAGCCTCCCTCTTGGATTGATACCTTGGTTCTCAAAAACTGAGGGAAATACTGACGCTACTTTGCTGCATCACCCTTTCCTCTTCAAGAGAAAACCAACGCAGTGCTCAGGAGGTAGCAATGAACGGGTTAATGCCGGTTAAACATGACTCGAGGAGGAGATTGAATAAAGTGGTGGGATTAAAACTCACCCAGCTAGGAGGATTGTACATGGAAAATCCCTCTCGGCGCGTAAGACGAGTAAACTCCTCTTTCTCCCCTTTATACAGATCGGCCAATATTGTGGCCAGGGCGGCGAGGGAATCCGGACCCTTTCGTCCGCAGCGTGAGATGTCATCTTCCCCATTGTAGTGTCACATAGAGAGCCCCATGAATTGATGTGGCTGAACACCTCACACTATGGAAGTTGCCATTACCTCGATTATTGATAACCCGGACTGGGCAAGTTTCCTTATCTTGCCCATTAATTGTTGGACCTCTGCGCTGTCTTCCTCCTCAAGGCTCTGAGGATGCCAGCTGTGGCATTTCCTCAATGGAGCGCTGGAAAATTCGGGAAGGCCCATCCGGACTGGGCCGGGGAGAGCGACATCTTCAATATAAAACCACTCCGAGGGCCAGTCTTTGGATGCCTTGTTCGGCGTGCTAGAAAAATATCCGGTCCCTGCTATGCGCCATATCTCGGCGTTGCCCACCTCGAATACGGATCCCTTTTGGGTACGAGGGACGAGGCAGAAAAGTTTCCTCCATACATAGAAGTGGGCCTCGCAGCCTAGGAATAGCTCGCAAAGAGCGACAAAACCCGCAATATGTAGGATGGAGGCTGGAGTGAGGTTGTGCAGTTGGAGGCCGTAGTACTCAAGGAGACCTCGGAGGAAAGGGTGGATTGGAAACCCAACGCCTCTTATTAAGAAGGATAGGAAGCACACTCGCTCCCCCTGGTTGGATTAGGGAAATTTTCTGCCAGGGCTTCACCTGTAAAAGAGGTTAATCATGCCCGGACGGGGACTAGATCCGCGGGGAAAGGAATCCCTGCGTTTGAAACTTACTCAGCTGGTAAGTGGATACCGAACATTTCTCCCAATCGCCTTTTTTGGAGCCATGGGGGCGGGAGGAAGAACTAGGAACGCTAGCCATGCTGGAATGGTTTCTCCTAGCAAGCTCTAAGGATTTTCCGCCTATTGTGAGATGGCATCTGAGATCCAATCCACTTAATATACGCCTTTCTTACATGGCCAGGGTGTTAGGTGCAAATAATAATCTGACCTTTCGTGTTCGCTCGAAACATGGAAGCCGAAGCAATGGAGGCGCAGAAGCCAATGGGTACGACATTAAATGGAAAGCCGAGTATGACTCTTCGGATAAGATGCTTTGAAGTATTCGGAGGAAGAACCCGCCTTGCAATGCCAAAGACTATCAGTGCGCCGGACACATCGTCATTGAAGCCTGGTTCGGGGGCTACTGAGGGAGTCCTGGATTAAGGGGTCCCCGGGCGTCCGTCCTGTGCCACGTGGGCCGGACTAGTGGGCCATGAAGATACAAGACATAAGACTTCCTCCCATGTCCGAATGGGACTCTCCTTTGCGTGGATGGCAAGCTTGGCGTTCGGATATGAAGATTCCTTCCTCTGTAAACCGACTCTATACAACCCTAGGCCCCTCCGGTGTTTACATAAACCGGAGGGTTTAGTCCGTAGAGGCAATCACAATCATACAGGCTATACGTCTAAGTTTAGCCATTATGATCTCGTGGTAGATCAACTCTTGTAATCCTCATATTCATCAAGATCAATCAAGAAAGAAGTAGGGAATTACCTCCATCAAGAGGGCCCGAACCAGGGTAAACATCGCGTCCCTCGTCTCCTGTTACCATCGACCTTAGATGCATAGTTCGGGACCCCCTACCTGAGATCCGCCGGTTTTGACACCGATAGGGATAAACTCAAGCAATATGATATAAACCCCATCTTTTTAACCTCGATAGCAACAATACAATACGTGCCTTGCTGCCCCTACTGTCACTGGGAAAGGACACCGCAAGATTGAATCCAAAGCTAAGCACTTCTCCCATTGCAAGAAAGATCAATCTAGTAGGCCAAACTAAACCGATAATTCGAAGAGACTTGCAAAGATATCAACTCATGCATATAAGAATTCAGAGAAGAACCAAATATTATTCATAGATAAACTTGATCATAAATCCACAATTCATCGGATCTCGGCAAACACACCGCAAAAGAGTATTACATCGAATAGATCTCCAAGAACATCGAGGAGAACTTTGTACTGAGGATCAAAGAGAGAGGAGAAGCCATCTAGCTAATAACTATGGACCCGAAGGTCTACGGTAACTACTCACACATCATCAGAGAGGCTATGGTGTTGATGTAGAATCCCTCCGTGATCAATTCCCCCTCCGGCAGATCGCCGAAAAAGGCCCCAAGATGGGATCTCACGGGTACAGAAGGTTGCTGCGGTGGAAAAGTGGTTTCGTGGCTGCCCCTGATGTTTTTAGGGTCTAAGAGTATATATAGGCGAAAGAAGTACGTCAGTGGAGCTCCATGGGGCCCACGAGCATGGGGGGCGCGCCTACCCCCTGGGCGCGCCCTCCTGCCTCGTGGCCGCGTCGTGGAGTTCCAGACTTCAACTCCAAGTCTTCTCGATTGCTTTCGTTCCAAGAAATATCATCGCGAAGGTTTCATTCCGTTTGGTTTTCGTTTGGTATTCCTTTTCTACAAAACACTGAAATATGCAAAAAAAAAAGAATCGGCACTGGGCCTTCGGTTAATAGGTTAGTCCCAAAAATAATATAAAAGAGCATATTAAAACCCATTAAACATCCAAAACATATAATAAAATAGCATGTAACAATAAAAACTTATAGATACGTTGGATACGTATCACATATAGGTAGATATAGTGGACTCATGTGGCAAAACTAGTTTAAAGGTTTTTGGATGCACAAGTAGTGATCATACTTAGTGCAAAATAAAGGCTGGCAAAAGATTGAGAAGCGACCAACTAAGAAACGAATAATCTCATAAGCGAGCATTAAGCATAATTAACACTAAATAATGCACCACAAGTAGGATATACTTTCATTGCATAATTATTGACTTTCGTGCTTGCATAGGGAATCACAAACCTTAACACCAATATTCTTACTAAAGCATAATTACTCATCAACATAACTCACATATCACATCATCATATCTCAAAACTATTACTAAGAATAAATTTTATTTTGTCCAATGATCTTCATGCAAGTTTTTATTATATCCTTCTTGGATATCTATCACTTTGAAACTAATTTTCATATGTTGCTTTTGATAAGCTCAAACAAATATAATTGAAGATCATGAGCATAATTTTTCTTTCTCTCAAATTAATTTAAGTGAAGCAAGAGAGAATTTCTTGAAAATTTTACTAACTCTCAAATAAATCTAAGTGAAGCAACAGAGCTTTTGTTCAAAAATACTAAAGCACAACGTGCTCAAAAAGATATAAGTGAAGCACTAGAGCAAGTCCATAGCTCATAAAAAATTTAAGTGAAGCATAGAGAGCAATTCTAACAAGTCATGACATAATTTTGGCTCTCTCAAATAGGTGTGTCCAGAAAGTAATCAAGAATTAAAACCAAAAATAAAACAAGCAAAGACTCATATCATACAAGACGCTCCAAGCAAAACACATAGTATGTGACGAATAAAAATATAGCTTCGAGTAAAATATTGATGGTCGTTAGAAGAAAGAGGGGATGCCACTCGGGGCATCCCCAAGCTTAGTTGCTTGCTCTCTTTTGGATAATAGCTTGGGATGCCGGGGAATCCCCAAGCTTAGGCTCTTCTTACTCCTTATTCCCTCATCCATCATAAGATAACCCAAAACTTGAAAACTTCAATCACACAAAACTCAACAAAACCTTCGTGAGATCCGTTAGTAAAAGAAAGCAAATCACTACTATAAGTACTATATCAAACCAATTCATATTTTGTTATTGCATTATATCTAATGTATTCAAACTTTTATATGGCAAAAACTCATCAAATAAAACCATAGAGCCATCAAAACAACCACACAACGCAAAGAAAACAGAATCTGTCAAAACAGAACAAACTGTAGCAATATGACTGTTTTGAATACTTCTGATATGAAAAATTAGGTCGACCTGAGCAATTTGTATATTAATCTTCTGAAAAATGAATTGGAATTTTATCGCGCTCTGGTAAAAAATTAGAATTGTTTTCATGAGAGCAAAAGTTTACATTTTTCAAAGAAGATCAAACAACTATCACCCAAGAAGATCCTAAAGGCTTTACTTGGCACAAACACTAATTAATACACAAAAAACACAATCATTACAGTACCATAATTGTTCTAACACTCAAGAACAGAAAGCAAAAAAGCAAAAATAAATTTTATTCATTGGGTTGCCTCCCAACAAGCGCTATAGTTTTACGCCCTGAGCTAGGCATAAAGCAAGGATCTAAGTTTTGTCATCTTTGTTTCGAGATCCATAAGATGCCCTCATGGTTGATTCATATGGTGGCCTAATTATTGTTCTAGGGAGGTGTTCCATACCCTTCCTCAAAGGTAATTGGAACTTAATATTGCCTTCTTTCATATCAATCACGGCACCGGTAGTGCGTCAAAACGGTCTACCAAGAATAATTAGACAAGACGGACTGCGATCAATATAAAGAACAATAAAATCAATGGGCACATAATCCCTATTTGCTAGAATAAGAACATAATTAATTATTCCCATAGGCTTTTTAATAGTAGAATCCGCCAAGTGCAGATTTAAAGAGAAAGATTTAATATCGGGAAGACCAAGCACATCACATAAAGATTTCGGAATTGTAGAAACACTAGCACCCAAGTCACACAAAGCAAAACACTCATAATTTTTAATCTTGACTTTGGTAGTCGGTTCCCATTCATCATGCAATTTTCTAGGAATTGAAACTTCTAATTCCAATTTTTCTTCAAAAGCTTTCATCATTGCATTAACAATATGTTTAGTTAAAGCTTTATTTTGTTCATAAGCATGGGGTGATTTATCATGGATTGCAACAAAGAAATACAATCAATCAAAGAGAAACTATCATAATTAAAGTGTTTGTAATCCAAAAGAGTGGGCACATCACTAGTTAAAGTTTTGACCTCTTCAAACCCACTTTCATCAATTTTCTCAACAAGATTTTCACCCTCCGAATTATCGGGACGCCTTCTAACTAAAGTTGAGTCTTCTCCAGTCCCTTTTTCATCAATCTTAATTTTACTAAACAAGTAGTCAATAGAAGAAACACCAATCATTTTAAGATCTTCATCACTTTTACGAAAATAATCGCTAGAAAACACTTTTTCTAAAAATTCTCTTTTAGCTCAAAGCATAGCGGGTCTTTTCTTACTTTCATCCGTAGAAACATAAAGAGCTTTAATTGATTCATCAACCTTAGGCACAAAATTTTCATCTTGAGATATTCCACATCATGAGAAATTCTATCAACAGTTCTGGACAACTCCTCAATCTTATTCAACTTTTTTTCTATGGTAGTGCTGAAAACTGTAACATCCCAAATTTTCAATTTGGAATGTTATACATAAAGCATCATTGCATATCATATTTTTTTCGTTGCATTTTGCTCGATCCTAGAAAATTCTACACAACTCAAGGACCCACGGGGAGAGCTGGGGATTTTCGTTATTTTCATATTTGAGTTTTCTCAAATATTGAAAATATGATCATTTGATTTTATTTATTTTATCTTCAATTATTTCTATTACAAAAATATGAGAGAGGGAATAAAATGACATTCCCAAAATAAAGAAATAAAGAAATTTATTTCGGGATTTTTGGAGTCCGTTTAGTACTTCTTTTGATTTTTTCTCAGTAATTATTAAAAAAGCACCGCCTTTACGGGCGCATCTCGAAGGACTCACGGGGCGCTGTATAAAGCCCCCGGCGCCTCAGCCCACCCGAGCCCGCCCGAGCGAAGCCCTAGCCGCCCCCCGCCACGGAGTCACAGACACCGCCCGAGGTTAAATCGCCGCCTCGATTTCCATGCCGGTTTAAAAAAAACCGATCGGTTTTCTTTGGTTTTTTTCGGTTTTTTCGGTTTTTTTTATTTTTTATTATTATTTATTTATTTTTCTCCCCGTTCGAATCTGTTCGTCGTTTTTTTTCTTTTTCTCGGATTTAATCCGCAATTTTTCTGATCGCGATTCCAGATCCGATTTTCGTTTTAGTATAACTTTTCGCTCGTTTATCGAAATCAGGCGATTCAAGCGCCTAGAGTTTCGTCTCAAAACCATCTTTCCGAATAATCTACTTAAACAAGTTTTTGCTTCTGTAAAATTTGACTTAGATCCAGATTAGTAAAACGAAGCTGTTTTCTTCCGCCGTTTGACTTTCGTTGCTTCGTTTGATTTGATTTTTTTTGCAAACCGGAGTTCTTAAGTTGAACTATCTGGTTAGATCTATTTGAGTTTTACCTGTGCATTAGATGAGTATTTATTGTATGCTTATTTGTTTGTCTGTGATAGATTACCCGGAGTGCGCCGCCTGTTACTTCGAGTCTCTAGGTTTCGCGGATCATCAGCAAGGCAAGTAACACTTTGATCATACCTCTTCTCATACCCAGTTTTTATGCATTAGATCTATCCTCAAACACTTGCATGATTAGGATCTAATTAAATTGTGGGATGGGAAGTAGTTGAGGTAGCACCTATTACCTGTTTTATTATAAACCCTTGGGAGTTACTTCTACGTTTGCTTATTATGCCATGCTATGCTAGTAGACGTGGATTGGGTGAGTGTATTCCATGATAGATGTGACATTTTTATTTAATGGTTTATTTAAGGTGGCAACTTAAACACAAATCTGGGTGGATTGAGGCACCTGGTTTCTATCAGGACTTGCCTGTTTTTCTTCGGACCGCCACCCAGGCTCAAAGGGATCATGAGATTATTCAAACTAGAAACTTTCGTGTGCAGCCACAAGCCATTATGGGTTACGGCATAGTTGATTAAGTTAACAAACTCTTACGGGTAGGCTAGCAGATGTAGGGGATGTAGGTTGGTACGGTCTACCCACATGTAAGGTGCTAGCGCTTACGAAAGACTATGTCTCGGTCATCCGTTTCTCAAACACCATGTAGTGCGAGAAACCAAACGGAGGCGATCGAGTCTTGTGGGGAAAAGTGCGCAAACCTCTGCAGAGTGTATAAACTAATCATGGTTAGCCGTGTCCCCGGTTATGGACATTTTGAGTATCTAGTACCTGGATATCATGTGAATCTCATCATGTTACTTCTAATTAATATTGTTGGGTTTAATGAGTACTTTTAATTGGGATTGAGAATGTTGTCAACCATTCTCAATGTTTCACGACCATCATGATAATTAAATAATTTTATTCCATTGAAGTAGGGAAAAACTGGCTTTATGCAAAACTGTAACCATAGAGCCTTCCACCAGCCATATATGCATGTAGTATAGGCTATTCCTTCCGTTATTCTCTATGTGTTACATTGCCAGCATATTCCATGTGCTGACCCGTTTTCGGGCTGCAACATTTCATGTTGCAGACTTTTCAAACGCATTTAGTAAGGTGCTTAGGTCGTGGTTCTATACTCAGTGATGCCATTGGAGTTGATGGACTCGCTTTTCTTCCAAGCCTTCCATTTGTTATCGTTATTAGATGGCCTTAAGCCATATTTATTTTGTTAAGTTCTCTCTTCAGACATTCGATTGTAATAAGAGTGTGATTGCTACTCTGTTATAAATCCTTCGAGTACTGTGTGGTGTCAGCATTACTGATCCAGGGATGACACTGAGCACAGAGATCAGACTGTTTGAGGTCTGGTCGCTACAAAAACTTTTTGCGTGTTGCTAAATTCTTTAATATTATTATGAAGATCAGAGGTGTTCCTATTATTATTATTATTATAAGAAGGATTTCCATAGGAATTACCATAATTATTAGAGGAATTACTAGGAAAAGACCTAGGATTAAAATTACCTCTATAAGCATTGTTGTTGAAATTACTTCGAGAGATAAAATTCACATCTATGGCATCACTATTTTGCTCAATCAATGTGGACAAAGGCATATCATCAAAATCAATAGGAGCACTTTTTCTAGCAACCAATTTCATAAGAGCATCAACTTTTTCACTCAAAGAAGAAATTTCTTCAACCGAATTAACTTTTTGCCATTGTGAATAATTTGCCATTATATTATCAAGCAATTTGGTGGCTTCACCCAAAGTAATTTCCATAAAAGTACCACCTGCGGCGGAATTTAAAAGATTACGAGAAACAAAACCCAACCCCGCATAAATTTTTTGTATGATCATCCAAAGATTTAGCCCATGAGTTGGAGAATTCCTTAGCATCATTTTCATCATTTCCCAAGATTGTGCAACATACTCATGTTCAAGTTGCTTGAAATTCATGATCTGGGTTCTAAGGGAAATAATTTTTGCGGGTGGAAAATACTTAGTGATATAAGCATCTTTGCACTTATTCCAAGAATCAATACTATTGCGAGGCAAAGAAGAGAACCAATTTTTTGCTGAATCACGCCAAGAAAACAGAAATAATTTCATCTTCACAACATCATTGTCCACATCTTTTTTCTTTTGCGTATCGCATAATTCCACGAAGGTATTAAGATGGAATGCGGCATCCTCATTAGGAGTACCGGCAAATTGATCTTTCATACCAAGATTCAACAAGCAGTATTAATATCACAAGACTCCGCACTAGTCTTTGGGAGGAGCAATCGAATGCCAATAAAATCATTGTTGTTGGTATTTGAGAAATCACACAACTTGGTGTTCTCTTTAGTCATGATGACTACGCAACAAGATTGCACTCAAAACAGATCCGCAAGAAAAGCGGCGAATCGAAAAGAGGCGAATAAAGCGGCAAATTTTTGTGAAGTGGGGGAGAGGAAAAGGAGAGGCAAATGGCAAATAATGTAAATTGCGAGGAGATGAGATTTGTGATTAGGAACCTGGTATATGTTGAAGATCCTCCACAACGGTGCTAGAAATTCCTTTTCATGCGGCTTGAAGCTATGTCGGTATTTCCCCAAAGAGGAAGGGATGATGCAACACAGCGGCAGTAGGTATTTCCCTCAGTTATGAGACCAAGGTTATCGAATCAGTAGGAGAACCAAGCAACATGACCTAAACAACATCTGCACACAAATAACAAATACTCACAACCCGACGTGTAAAAGGGGTTGTCAATCCCTTTCGGGTAGCGGCGCCTCAAGATAGGCAAACATACGTGAGATAACATTGTAGTAGATTGATAGATCGAACGCCAAATAAAATAAATAAGAATAAAATGCAAGGTATTTTGTATTTTTGGTTTAATATATCTAAAAATAAAAGCAAAGGAAAATAGATCGCAAAGGCAAATAATATAAGAAAGAGACCCGGGGGCCGTAGGTTTCACTAGTGGCTTCTCTCGAGAAAAATGGCAAATGGTGGGTAAACAAATTACTGTTGGGCAATTGATAGAACTTCAAATACTCATGACGATATCCAGGCAATGATCATTACATAGGCATAACGTCCAAGATTAGTAGACCGACTCCTGCCTGCATCTACTACTATTACTCCACACATCGACCGCTATCCAGCATGCATCTAGTGTATTGAGTTCATGGAGAAATGGAGTAATGCAATAAGAACGATGAAATGATGTAGAAAATATCTATCTATGTAGAGATAGACCCCATCGTTTTATCCTTAGTAGCAATGATACATACGTGTCGGTTCCCCTTTTGTCACTGGGATCAAGCACCGTAAGATCGAACCCACTACAAAGCACCTCTTCCCATTGCAAGATAAATATATCAAGTTAGCCAAACAAAACCCAAATATCGGAGAAGAAATACGAGGCTATAAGCAATCATGCATATAAGAGAACAAAGAAACTCAAATAACTTCCATGGATATAAAAAGATAGATTTGATCATAAACTCAAAGTTCATCCGATCCCAACAAACACATCGTATGGATCTCCAAGAGACCATTGTATTGAGAATTCAGTGAGAGAGAGACAGAGGAAGCCATCTAGCTACTAACTACGGACCCGAAGGTCTACAAAGAACTACTCACGCATCATCGGAGAGGCACCAGTGGAGGTGGTGAACCCCATCCGTGATGGTGTCTAGATTGGATCTGGTGGTTCTGGACTCTACGGTGGCTGGAATTGATTTTCGTTGACTCCCCTAGGGTTTGTGGAATATTGGGGTATTTATATAGCAAAGAGGCGGTCCGGGGGGCACCCAAGGTGGGCACAATCCACCAGGGCGCGCCTGGGCCTCCTGGCGCACCCTGGTGGGTTGTGCTCTCCTCGGAGCACCCCCAGGCGCAACCTTGGCCCATTAGGTGTCTTTTGGTCCAAAAAAATCTGTGTAAAGTTTCGTTGCATTTGGATTCCGTTTGGTATTGATTTCTTGCGATGTAAAAAACATGCAGAAAACAACAACTGGCACTTGGCACTATGTCAATAGGTTAGTACCAAAAAACGATATAAAAGGACTATAAAATGATTATAAAACATCCAAGATTGATAATATAACAGCACGGAACAATAAAAAATTATAGATACATTGGAGACGTGTCACACCCCTCAACAAAACGGTTTAGCGGAGAGGAAGAACCGGACGTTGATGGATGCAACAAGGACCATGATGGTGGAGTTCAAGTCTCCGTACAACTGTTGGGCCAAAGCCATCAACACCGCTTGTCATGCATCCAATCGGCTCTATCTTCGCAAAGGCTTGAACAAGACTCCATATGAGATACTCACCGGCAACAAGCCCAACCTCAAGTATTCCCGGGTGTTCGATTGTAAGTGTTTCATTCTCAAGAAAGGTGTCCGTTTGTCTAAATTTGAGGCTAGAGCTAATGAGGGCATATTTGTTGGTTATGCTACAAACTCACATGCTTACTGTGTCCTTAACAAGTCCATAGGACTCATTGAGGAGACGTGTAACATGGAGTTTGATGAGAATAACTGCTCCTAAGTGGAGCAAAGTGGTACTTGTGATGTAGGTGATGAAATTCCTCCCCAAGACATAAGAAGAATGGGTGTTGGTCATATCCTACCCATTGAGGAACCCCTTGTGTCCGAAGGAGAAGGACAATGTTCCACTCAAGTGGAACCATCACCAACCCAAGACCCACACGCTTCTGAAGAACAAAGTGAAGGCCCTCAACCAAATGAACAAGATCAAGGGCAAGATCAATCTAAAGATGGTGGTGAACCACCAAGTGATGCCCAAGATCAAGTTCTTACCACCGAGCAAGTCAAGATCAAGAGCAAGCTCAAGATCAAGAACAAGCTCAAGATGATCAAGTTACCTCTCCTCAACTCTCTCTTGAGGAGGAATTGGAGCGTCGTGCCGCCAAGATTGCATCCAAGCTCACCACCAAAGATCATCTCATGAAGAATGTGCTTGGAAGCTTAAGAAAGGGGGTAAGCACTCATAGACAGTTAGCAAACTATTGTGAACATCACACGTTTGTTTCTTGTGTTGAACCCCATAAGGTCCATGATGCGCTCGAGGATCCAGATTGGCTTAATGCCATGCATGAAGAACTCAACAACTTCGAGCACAACAAGGTGTGGAGATTGGTGCCAAGGCCAAAGGAGAACCATAATGTTATTGGAACCAAGTGGATATTAAAGAACAAGCAAGATGCTCATGGGATTATCATTCACAACAAGGCTCATTTGGTAGCACATGGCCACTCCCAAGTCGAGGGTATCGACTATGGTGAAACCTTCGCTCCCGTTGCTCGCCTTGAATATATTAGTTTGTTCATTGCTTATGCTTCTCATCATAACTTCAAGTTGCAACAAATGGATGTAAAGAGTGCTTTTCTTAATGGTCCTATTAATGAGACTCAAACAACCCCCGGGGTTTGAGGATCTCGATTTCCCCACTCATGTGTACCAACTCGATAAGGCACTCTATGGCCTTAAACAAGCCCCACGTGCGTGGTATGAGCACCTTACCGAGTTGTTGCAAGATCGTAGGTTTGAAATTGGGAAAATCGACCCCACTCTTTTTACTAATAATGTCAAAGGGGAGTTGTTTGTATGCCAACTATATGTTGATGATATTATCTTTGGTTCTCCTAACAAAGCTTTCAATGAGTTTGCCGCTCTCATGACCTCGAAGTTCAAGATGTCCATGATGGGAGAGTTGAAGTTCTTTCTCGGGTTCGAAATGAAACAAATAAGAGAAGGAACCTTCATCAACCAAGACAAATACACTCAAGACATGCTCAAGAGATTCAAGCTAAGTGATGTCAAGTCGACTTCCACTCCAATGCCCGTCAAATGCCAACTTGACATAGATCCCAATGGTAAAGCGGTGGATCAAAAGGTATATCGTTCCATGATTGGATCCTTGCTTTAACTTTGTGCATCTAGACTGGATATCATGTTGAGTGTGGGAATTTGTGCATGGTTTCAAGCCGCACCTAAGGAAATCCACTATGTGGCGGTCAAGCAAATCTTTCGATATTTAGCTCATTCCCCAAACTTTGGCTTATGGTACCCAAGAGGAGCTAACTTCAACCTTGTGGGCTTTTTGGACTCGAATTGGGCGGGAGACAAAGTGGATAGGAAGTCAACTTCTAGAGGGTGCCAATTTCTTGGTTGCTCTTTGGTGAGTTGGTCTTCTAAGAAGCAAAGTTATGTGTCTCTCTCGTCCACCGAAGCGGAGTATGTGGCCGTCGGTAGTTGTTGTGCTCAAATTCTATGGATGAGGCAAACTTTGAAGGATTAAGGTGTCATTTGTGACAAAGTGCCTCTTTGGAGTGACGATGAAAGTGCCATCAAGATTTCTCTCAACCCGGTGCAACACTTCAAGACGAAAAATATCGAGATTCGGTATCACTTCATCGGGGATCACATTAGGCGAGGGGAGATCGAGCTCAACTATGTCAACACTCATGATAACCTTGCAAATATCTTCACGAAGCCCTTCGATGAAGCAAGATTTCACGAGTTAAGGCATGAGATAAATATCATTGATTCGAGCAATGTGGCTTGAACCTTTGCACACCCGACCATACTCATCGTGATGTCTTGTTTAGGTGTAGGGATGGACATAGGGGGAGTATTGTTCTCTCAATGAACTCTTCCTCCCCTCATTATGTATAAATTGATCACGTCTTTCACATTAGCCATTTTTGATGGTACATGTGCTTCAAAGATGAGGCCTGGTCATGGGCCCAAGGTTAAAATCTTCGTGGTGCCATACCACTTGACTCAAACATAGGTGGCCTTGGCCACCGCCCTCTCGTTGAGAGTTGTGTGGTTTTTTTGTTTCTTGTCCTTTCGTGGGCGTTTTTATACCTTTGTGTTTGCTCCATCCTTTCTTCGTGTGTCTCCTTGCTTGAGCTAAGTCCTTTATCCTTGTCTAGTCTTCGATTTGTTGGCTGGGCGGTACTACCGCTGGAGGCGCGCGGTACTACCACTTATGTACATCAAGCGGTACTACCGCCTGCCCGAGCGGTACTACCGCTGCGAGGCGGGACTAGGGGGTTATGTCGGGGCGGGGGGAGTTTCCTTCTCCCGCATACCCATTCACTTGACCGTCTCGTCCTCTTCGTGCGCCAGCGACGAACTCGCCGCAGGAGGGTGCCGGTGGGCTGCCTTCTCTGCACCGTTCTTCACCTTTTCCTCCAGTGGGATCAATCCCCACCCCTTCCTCTAGCCATGGATGCTGGTATTACCCCCGTTCTCTTCCTCTTTGCTCCTAGGTTTTAGATCTAGGCTTTAGGGGCAATAGGCTTTGCATTCATCGATTTTTGGCCAAATCGAGGCTTGAGTAGGATGGTTAAGGCTACTCGTCCATTTGGATTGATGTTTGGTAGGTCTATTTTCAAACTTGGCATCCCGGCAGTACCGGATTTGGCAGCGACAGTAGAGGAACCATCGTTGCCTGCCTGGAGCGGTACTACCGGTCCCCTGGAGCGGTAATACTGCTTGAGTGGCACAACCGCTGCCTGATCATGGTACTACTGCTGGAGGCCAAGTTCCATCATACCCGTACCAACTATTGATCCCTGTTGCTTTCTTTGGTGGCTTATGCTCGTTCTTTTGTGTTTTTTCTTGTGTTCGTGTGTTTGGTTCTAGGTGATGGCCCTTCAGAGCAACCTGTCCGTCGTGTCAACCCCGAGCGTTCTACTTCGAAGCGCTATCGCACTTCTGAGACAGGGGCTACTTCCTCAAGTGTTCCTCCTCCTTCTCAGCCCAAGAAGTCTACAGCGAACAAGCCCAAGCCTAGGGCCAAGTCTATGACAGAGATGACTGCAAAGGAGTTCTGGGAAAGGCGCCGACGCAACCCATATGCGGAAGATCAAGAACCCACTTTGGTCAACCGCCCGTTCTAGAACCGTTTTTAGTGGGGAATCTATTTCGATGTTATCAAAGCGAAGAAGAATCTTTATGTTGATGTCCGCTCCATCGACATTGCCTATATGGAGAAGGATCTGGCCTACTTTGGCGAAGCTCTGCAGATGTGTACTCAGCTGAATATTCTCAGGATCATGGAGCTCAACAAGGACTTTGATGCGGATTTGGTGGCTCAGTTTTATGCCACGGTACATCTGTGCACTGATGCGGAAAGGACCTTGACTTGGATGACTAATGGCAAACTTCTGTCTGTCAAATGGAAGGCGTTCATGGAATTGTTTGGGATTGAAGATCAAGGGCTTGAGAACCCGGTTGGCTTTCATCCTCACCAGAAGACAACCTCTACTCACAAGCAAGCTCTCTGGCCGTTCTGCACTGTGAAGATTAACCCCGAGACACAGAAGGAGACGTATGAGCTGCCTGCCTACCTAGACATCCTTCATCGCATCTTCAAAGTGACTCTTTTCCCATGCATTGGGAACTTGGATATGGTTCACTCATTTCTCATGGACATGTTACTTTTCTGTTAGCATGAGAAGGAAGAAAACACTGGAGAGTCCTTGGATATCTCTCATGTCATGTGGTCTGAGCTTCTCTCAGCTATCTCCGAGCGCAAGTGCCCCATCTATGGTCCTTTTCTCATGTTGCTTATTGAGAAGGCTTGGGAGCACACTTATCCTAGTGTCGTGCTGGAGACTGGCGAGTTGATCCCTCATGAGATCAAGCGTCTGAGGAAGAAGGAGAACTAGGGAACTTCGGTTCCGAGGTCTGGGATTCCATCTTGAGCTGATGCTATGGAGACAGAGGCTGATGCTGATGATGATGAGGACTATGTGCCCTCTGGAGCGGAGCCCTCATGGGCTAAGAAGCTCAAGCGCAAGATGAAGTAACTTTTCTGCATGGAGTCTCATGGACAGTATATGGCTCATGTGTCTGAGAAGAAGGCCAGCAACCGTCACAAGGAGCTCATGCATCAGTTAGGTACAACGGTTACCAGTGGATCTGAGGGCAAGATCATAGATGAGGAGGAGTGGGTTCAGTAGCACTGCCCGTGGACAGACTCAGACACTGAGCAGCCCCCTGCCAATGACAGAGGAGAAGACGGTCACACGAGGATGTGATGATGGAGATCGTCAGCTGTGATATCACCTGGGGCTGTAGCTGCACTCTTTGCCCTTTTGGTCTCTCGATGCCAAAGGGGGATAGAGTTTAGGGATTTGTCGAGTTGCGAGTGTCTTATTTGCCTTGTCTTTCTCTCTCGCAAACTCTTTTATCATCTTTTGCTTTGGTTTGGTTTGTGCTAGTGAGACCTGGTACCCTATCATATGGTGTGAGACATATGCTACCTTATCCTATTATTATCTTTGTATGTCGAGTACTTTAGTAGTTTGTGAGTTCATGCTTATCTCATATATCTACTTTGCTCACTTGCTACTCTATTACACCCTAGCCCTTATATGTCTCATCTTTGATGCAAATGTTGTCAGACTATAAAATATAGGGGAAGTGTTGATCCTAATGTGTGTACTTTGCAATCCAAAGGCACCTCTAATTAAGTGCACACATTTAGGGGGAGACCGACTATATTTTGTATTCTCTAGGATTCGCTTATTCTCATGTCATTTCTTTGTGCAAATCCCGTGTTGTCATCCATCCACCCAAAAGGGGGAGATTGTTAGGGCATGTCTCTCTCTAAGTAGTTTTGGTGATTGATGACAATGCTTTTGCGGACTAATCGTGTGCGTTGAGTATTTCAGAGATTCATTCAATGGCACGAGACGATTCTTTCCCCTCAGAGCTTTAAGTGAAGAAGGTGTAGTCTCTTTCGTTTTGATTTTGGTGGATTCGAGTCGCTGGAGACACCATACTATCAAGAGGGGGTCTGCATTGGAATGGCTGGGGTGGAATCAACACGTACACTTCATCATTGCACCCCCAGCTCCTTTTCTCTTCTTGGAGTTTGTCATTTCAATGAAAGTGGAGAGTGTGAGGTGCTAGCGGTAGTACCACCGCCAGAGTGGTAGTACCGCCCATGGTCCTCAAGCGGCAAGATCATTGTACTACAATGATAGTACCGCTTTGGGTGCATCGGCAAGCATCAGTCCTAGTTTGGCACTGCTACCGCCTCGTTTCGAGGGCGTCTCTCCTCGTGTCGGGTTGAGCAGCAGTAGTAGCAGCAGTAGCAGCGGTAGTACCACTCGTGAATGGTAGTACCCCGGCTACCACCGCTACTAGTGCCGCCCAAACCCCCTCTCTTTCTTTCTTTCCCTTCCGACGCCTCTACTCTCATTCACCATGTAGTACCCATTTGGGGGTCATGATAATGCTGCTGCTACCAGTGATGGTATCACTTGATCGATAATCTTGCTCTATGCGGGCTGAAGAGGGGCTTAATAGTTGGATTAGTTCCCCCACTATAAAAGGAGGTCTTCTTCTCCAAGTTGACTTACCTCTTTTCCCCAAGCTCCATTGTTGCTCCAAAGCTCATTTTCGCCCGATCTCTCTCCCTAGCCAATAAAACTTGTTGATTTTCTAGGGATTGGTTGAGAAGGCCCGGATCTACACTTCCACCAAGAGAAATTTGATTCCCCCCACTAATCCCTTGCAGATCTTGTTACTCTTGGGTGTTTGAGCACCCTAGACGGTGAAGGTCCATGGTATCATTGGAAGCCTCCAATTAAGTTGTGGAGATAGCCCCAACCTTGTTTGTAAAGGTTCGGTCGCCGCCTTCAAGGGCACCCATAGTGGAATCATGGCATCTCGCATTGTGTGAGGGCGCAAGGAGAATACGGTGACCCTAGTGGCTTCTTGGGGAGCATTGTGCCTCCACACCGCTCCAATGGAGACGTACTTCCTCTCAAAAGGAAGGGACTTCGGTAACACATCCTCGTCTCCACCGGCTCCACTCTTGGTTATCTCTTACCTTTACTTGTGCAAGCTTATATTGTGTTATATCCTTTGCTTGCTTGTGTGCTAGTTGTTATTGCATCATATAGGTTGCTCACCTAGTTGCATAGACAACCTACTTTGTTGTTAAGTTTAATTTGGTAAAGAAAAGCTAAAAATTGTTAGTTGCCTATTCACCCCCCTCTAGTCAACCATATCGAGCCTTTTAATAGATCATGAACTAACCATATCCACAATAACATTTAGATCCCACATTTACTCATATCAATGGCATAATCAACTAGCGAGCAATAATAAATCTCAGATGAGAACACTTTTCTCAAAACAATCATGATATGATATAACAGGATGGTATCTCGCTAGCCCTTTCTGAGACCACAAAACATAAATGCAGAGCACCCCTGAAGATCAAGGACTAACTAGACATTGTAATTCATGGTAAAAGAGATCCAGTCACAGTCATACTCAATATAAATTAATAACAATGCATACAAATGACGGCGGTCCTCTCTAAATGGTGCTTTTTAAAAGAGGATGATGCCTCAACAATAAAAGTAAATAGATAGGCCCTTCGCAGAGGGAAGCAAGGATTTGCAGAGGTGCCAGAGCTCGAGTTTTGAAATAGAGATAAATAATATTTTGAGCTGCATGCTTTCATTGTCAACATAACAATTAAGAGATCTCGATATCTTCCATGCCACATACATTATAGGCGGTTCCCAAACAGAATGGTAAAGTTTATACTCCCCCACCACCAACAAGCACACTCCACGGTTGGTCCGAAACAACGGGTACTGTCCAACTAACAATAGTCCTGGGGGAGTTTTATTTGCAATTATTTTGATTTGATTTGAGCATGGGACTGGGCATCCCGGTTACCAGCCATTTTCTCGTGAACGATGAACGGAGTCCACTCATCGTGAGAATAACCCACCTAGCATGGAAGATATTGACAACCCTAGTTGGTACATGAGCTATTCGAGCATACCAAACAGATTATCATTTGAAGGTTTAGAGTTTGGCACATGCAATTTTACTTGGAACATGTAAATACCACATATAGGAAGGTATGGTGGACTCATATGGAACAACTTTGGGGTTTTATGGAAGTGGATGCACAAGCAGTGTTCCCTCTTAGTACAAGTGAAGGCTAGAAAAAGACTTGGAAGCGACCAACTACAGAGCGACAACAGTCATAAACATGCATTAAGATTAACCAACATTGAGTGCAATCATGAGTAGGATATAAATCACCATGAACATAAATATCGTGGAGGTTATATTGATTTTGTTTCAACTACATGCATGAACATGTGCCAAGTCAAGCCACTCGAATCATTCAAAGGAGGATACCATCCTATCATACTACATCACAACCATTTTAATTTCCATGTTGGCACACAAGGTAAACTATTATAAACTCCTAGCTAATTAAGCATGGCATGAGTAACTATAATCTCTAGTTGTCATTGCAAACATGTTTCATTCATAATAGGATGAATCAGGAACGATGAACTAATCATATTTACAAAAACAAGATAGGTCGAGTTCATACCAGCTTTTCCTCATCTCAATCATTTCATCATATATCGTCATTATTACCTTTCACTTGCAGGACCGAACAACATGGATAATAATAATAGTGCACGTGCATTGGACTAAGTTGGAATCTTCAAACATTTATTCAAAGGAGAAGACAAGGTAATATGGATCTCTGTTGGATCAACAATAATGCATATGAGAGCCACTCAACGTTTTCATCGTGGTCTTCTCCTCTCGATCCCCAAAGAAAAGAAAAGAATTTCAAAGAAACACACTAAAATATTTTTGGAGTTTTTGTTTCTCTAAAGAAGGTAAACAAGAACGAGAAAAACTATTTACACGGGAAAGCTCCCAACAAGCAAAAGAAGAACGAGAAATCTTTTTGGGGTTTTCTTTTAATTTTGCTACTACTAAGCATGCATAGAAAATAAACTAACTACTACTATTTTTTTTGGTTTTTCTTTAGGTTTATCAAACACACAAGAGAAAGCAAGAAAAAGAAATAAACTAACATGGATGATACAATGAATAAGTATGAGCACCGACAACTAGAATGAGTGTGTGAACATGAATGTAGAAATACGTACTCCCCCAAGCTTAGGCTTTTATCCTAAGTTGGTCTATGCCCATGTATCAAAGTAGCCCTCTCCGGTGAATTGTGGAGGATCCTGAGGGTTCCACTGGTTAGCGAGCTCATATTGATCCCACTGATAAATAGACTCCTGGTATGGATCAGGTGATGGCTCTGGCTTAGGAGGCGGGGATCGTGTCCTCTCCCAGTATGCGTGAATGTCCACGGGTAAAACGAAGTACAAGGGGTTACATGCAACAAAGGAATAAATTCATGCAATATGATAAATACCCCATCTTGTTATCCTCGATGGCAACAATACAATACGTGCCTTGCAACCCTTTACATCCTTTGGTAAGGACACCGCAAGATTGAACCCAAAGCTAAGCACTTCTCCCATTGCAAGAACTACCAATCTAGTTGGCCAAACCAAACGGATAATTTGAAGAGAGTTGCAAAGATATCTCAATCATACATAAAAGAATTCAGAGAAGATTCAAATATTGCTCAAAGATAATCTTGATCATAAACCCACAATTCATCGGTCTCAACAAACACACCGCAAAAACAAGATTACATCGAATAGATCTCCACGAGAGGGGGAGAACATTGTATTGAGATCCAAAAAGAGAGAAGAAGCCATCTAGCTACTAACTATGGACCCAAGGTCTGAAGTAAACTACTCACACTTCATTGGAGAGGCTATGATGATGATGTAGAAGCCCTCCGTGGTGGAATCCCCTTCGGGCGGAGCTCCTAATGTGCCCTAAGATGGGATCTCGTGGATACGTAAAGTTGCGGCGGTGGAATTAGGTTTTGGCTCCGTGTCCGATCTGTTGAGGGTACGTGAGGTATATATAGGAGGAAGGAGTACGTCGGTGGAGCTTGAGGCCCACGAGGCGGGGGCGCGCCCGCCTCGTGGCCGCCTCCCTCCTTTCTTGACCGAGGGTCCAAGTCTCCTGGATCTTATCTGATGAGAAAATCACGTTCCCAAAGATTTCATTCCGTTTGGACTCCATTTGATATTCCGTTTCTTCGAAACAGTGAAATAGGCAAAAAAACAACAATTCTGGGCTGGGCTCCGGTTAATAGGTTAGTCCCATAAGTAATATAAAAGTGGAAAATAAAGCCAATATAGTCCAAAACAATAGATAATATTGCATGGAGCAATCAAAAATTATAGATACGTTGGAGACGTATCACCAGCCCCTTGCCAAACCTTCTCTCCAAAGGCCAATATAACCACCCTGACCGAAGCAACATTTGAATCAAGGGACGGGAGCGCCTAAGTTTCGAAAGTGGAGAGGTTTTCTTATGCACAAGGTTTTGCTTAAAGAACACGTACGGATAAGAGAGAGAACTTATCTGGTTGGGCTTGCCGGGGATCGCAATGCAGGCATGTCTTCCCTTCTCCTCTTTGGGACCGAATCCTCGTGGGAGCCTGCAGTTCGGTGCAGATGAAAATGACACCTCATGTGATCTTATCTACATGAACGTTCTATGCTCACGATATGCTTATGCATGCATGCATGCAATCTGTTACTCAGGGTATGCGCCTGGCTTTGTACAAGGGGTTACATGCAACAGAGGCAAGGCCTGTAAAAAAGGGTGACTGCCAGGTAGGGTCTGACAGCCGCGCCTTACGGGTAGAACTTGCAGAGATGCTCAATGTTCCATGAATTTTGCAACTGAATGCCATCTCCGTGCTCTAGACGGACTGCATAGGTCTGGTGACTCGTACTACCATGTGATGGCCTTCCCAATTGGGCGTCAACTTGTTTGTACTCTTGGCGAACTGAATGCGCCTAAGGACAAGGTTGGCTTCCTCAAAACACCTGTCACGACCCCTGCATCTGTGATAGCGACGCAGGGCTTACTGGTAGCATGCAGCACGCGTAGCAGCCCGGAGACGGTTCTCCTTGAGTAGCACAACATCATCACACCGGTGTTGTTCCTACGCTACTTCATCGTAGGCAAGAACTCAATGTGACCTGTAAATGAATTCCGTGGGGATAACTGCTTCTGCCCCATAGACTAGGGAGAAGGGAGTCTACCCGGAAGCTCTATTTGGTGTCGTTTTGAGGGACCAAAGAACCGCCGGCAGCTCGTTGATCCACCGCCTGCCACACTTCTGCAGATTATCAAATGTTCTCGTCTTGAGTCCTCGCAGCACTTCAGCGTTCACACTCCTAGCTTGCCTGTTGCTCCTTGGATGAGGAACAGAGGCGAAGGAGATCTTCCTTTTGAGGGCATGAACGTATTGCATGAAGGCGTGGCTCGTGAATTGGGTGCCATTGCCGGTGATGATTCAAGTAGGGGCTCCTAAGTGACACACTAATCCTTTCAAGAACTTGATAGCTGACTGAGAAGTTACCTTCTTCCGACCACTTTGTAAACTTGTCGATTACAACGAACAATAAATTCAAAGCCCCCGATAGCACGGGGGAAAGGGCCCAAGATAACGAGCCCCCAGACCAAAAACGGCCATGACAAAGGGATTGTCTGAAGAGCTGGGGCAGGCAGGTGGATATTCCTGGAATGGAACTGGCAGGCCTCACATTTGGTGACCAACTCAACTACATCTTGGAGGGCTGTGGGCCAGTAAAATCCTTGCCATAAGGCTTTTCCAACCAGAGCCCTCAATCCAATGTGTGAGGCACACATACCCTTGTGTGTCTCTGCCAGCAGTTTCTTTCCTTCTTCCCCGCAAATGCACTTCAATTTCACACAGTTGGGCCTCCTTCTTTATAGCGTGTCATCAATGAACTGATACATACTGGCCCTCTGGGCTACTCTTTCAGCTTCTTCTTGCTCTTCGGGAAGTTCTCCAGTTTGGAGGAAATGGACTATGTGCCGCGCCCAAGTAGGAACCTGAGGCTCGGCAACGAGGACTAGCGGCACCTCCTCATTCACGGGAGTGCACTCCTCGACCACGGGGACCAGTGGTCCAAGCGGAGGATGCAGCTCGACCATCAAGAGAAGTTCTTCCGGAGAGGTCTGCCGAGTCCGGTTCCTCCTCTTTCTATCTATTGTTGCCAGTGATACGGAGGGCTGAGTCAGATGGAGAACAAAAGTTACTGGTTCCACGAGGAGGTTCTGCGTAGCGCTCTTCGATACATGATCAGCAATGATGTTTTCCGCACGGGGTATGTTGTGGTTTTGTCACGGCAGATGTCCTCATGAAAGGACTTAGTCGTGGGGCCATCGCTACGGGTTAACTTGAAAGGGGTTAAAGCGGACGCAAAGACACAAGAGTTATACTAGTTCGGCCCTTCGATGAAGGTAAAAGCCTACGTCTAGTTTGTGATGGGATTGATGTGGTCTTGATAACTAGGGAGCAAATAAGCTTCGCCTAGGCCTCGAGTTGTTGTTGTCTGTCTGTCTGTCCCCTTGAACCGCCCCGGGTAGTCCCCTTATATACACGGGTGGCGCCCGTCGGTTCAGAGAGTCCCAATCTCCGGTTCATACTTGTATCCGGGTTGGTCTCTCTATATTCCTAACTTACAGTACAAGTTTACATATTAGGCCGGTTTACGGCTACAGGTTCTAAACCGACTACGGGCCTTGGGCCCTTATCTTCATGCTTGGGCTTTTTAACCTATGAACTACTGATGAAGTTAACCCGGCCCGGATAGGCCGGTTTACGCCCAGTAGTAACATCCCCAACATTAGGCCCCAGATTGATTTGAACAGGTTCATGTCAATCCTTGATAAAAAATCTTTAACTTCAATATCTTCTTGTAATTGTTGAACCACCGTGATATCCCCTTCTCTGGTTGTCAGAACCGCCGTGACGTCATCTTCGGAGCACCGTAACGGTCCATCATGACATCACCTCTGCATAAAAAGGATCAAAAAGATTCCCTTCTCATTAATAATTATCCCGAAAATCGAGGCGACAGGCGCGCCCACTCGGCCGCTTCGGACGCCTTGATTCTCGCGCCTGCCTTTCACTCCTTCCCTTATAAATAAAGCCCGAGGGCCCCCTTTTCTCTTCCTCTTCTTCATCTTCTTCTTCCTCGCGATGACCTCAGCTCTGAAGCTCCGCCGCCGTCCGCGACCTTCGATAACTGCACCAACCAAGGCCGCTGCATCAACCTGAGTTAGATCAGAGACTCATCGCCCCCCTCCGCCACAATTCTGCAGCGGTAAATTTCTTCTGCTCTTTGCCTTTAGATCTGCATTAAATTTTTGCAAGTTCATCCGCAGTCCTCCATTTTTCCTCTTCTTCCTATCTTCTGCCTTGGTAGTTTTAATCCAAATACAGTATATATCTCTTGCGGTAGTCATTCCGCATCTATTTTTAATACTAGCAGCCCTTCCTTTTCTTCTGGTAGAGTATACATCCTTCTCTGTTTTTCTTGAACGCCTTTTTAACGAACGTAGTAAAAACTGTCCTATAGATGCGCGGTAGATCCAAATAGATTTTACCATTGTGTGAAACCTGTTTCTGTCAACACTTAGCAGAAAACTTGAATCTGGGCCTTTCTACCTATGTGCGGTTTAATCCTTGATAGCCAATCCGCCATATGTCATTAGCCCTCTCTTAAACCGCCAACTGTACCTTGAATTGTAATTTCACCGGTTTAACACTGAATTTTTCACTTACAAACCGTAGATAGTGAACCGGCACCTGTTTGATTTTATTTCAGCTCCCCCCTTCCGGAATGGCGAAACAATTTTCTTCTTGCAATTGGGTTCCATCCGGATCACGAACACAGCTCAACGGCTACGTCACCAGGCGCTTTAGCCTCAAAAAATGTTCTCCACTGGCGTTTTCCGGAATCAGAATGTCCGCCGGAACCTCAAGAAGGAGAGGTGATTGTTTTTATGCAACACCTAGACCGGGGATTCAGCCCGCCCAGATCAAAAAATTTCCGGGATGTCCTGGCAAGCTTCCAACTCCATCCACAAGATATTGGTCCGAACTCTGTGTCCAATATATGCAACTTTCAAGTCTTCTGCGAAGTCTATCTTCAAGAAGAACCAACCGTGGAGTTATTGCGAGATTTATTTCATTTGAACCTACGTTCAGAGTTCTCGGACGGTCCTAACACAGAACTTGGTGGCGTTTCAATCAAAAAAAGGAAAGAAGTGGACTTTCCTCACGCCAAGCATCATAGCCATCCGAAAGATTGGAATCAAACCTGGTTCTATTGCCGGAACAATGCTCCTAACGGAGAAAATCCCTTGCCGGGTTATCGCCCTCACCGGCTTAGCAACAACCACCCATTGCCTTCAAGGCTTGACTGCCGCAGAACGGAAGAACTTTGCACCCCAAATTATCAAGCTCCGGCTCGATGGCCAACGGCTTAACTGGTATTGACCTTGTCCATTGTTGGGTTTCTTGGGGCATCTTGCCATTAAGCCGCCGCCCGGATTGATGCATCGAATACACTGGTGACGTCAAAGATCCTCAACGACATCACGAGCTATCAATAACTGAGCTTGAAGTTGCCGAGACAGTGAAGAAAATGCTCGATGAACCGATCTCCGCGTGCAGCCAAACCAGGTTGGCTCCGTTCTGCATCTCCAACAAACCGCCCGCGGTAAGGTTCCTCTCATTGCTTTTACTGATTTTGATTCCATATTGATTGTATTAATCTCTTATTAATTCTCAGGCTAACAGTTCCTTTTGGAAACGAACAAAACCGGCCCGGGTTCCTCGTGTAAAGACCAAGACCACCAAGAAAGCTGGCAAGAGGAAAACCGCCGAGTCTTCCGAATCACGGAGGATGAAGAATCGAGATGTCGAGGTAGAGCTTGAATTACTTTGTTCTTTTTCATTTATTTTATCGACAAGCCACAATTCCTAGGATGACGCCGAGGCCAGCCATGCGTAACCTGTTGAGGTAACCCTTCTTTCTTCCGATTACGATCTTGTAGGTTAAAAGAATTCGCCAGACAAATCCAGGAAAGTGAAACAATCTCACTCTTGTGCTCATTTGAATCCAAAACTTTCTTTGAAGACACAACAAACTAAAGAACGCCGTCTGACCCGGCATAGCGGTCAACAAATTACGTCGTCCGGTTTAGGCGACACACCAACCCTAAACGTCGTCCGTGAGGTGACTTGTTCTCCGAAAAGCGTTATCCTTTGAAAGGTTTCTTCCGATGCCCTCTCAATCCATCTCGACCCGAATTATCAGGATTCTTCCAACTCGTCTGGCGGTTCATCAACCACTCACCTGCCTCCTCTCAAAGTTCTTTCTTTGGGTAAGCATATTACTCCTTAATTTGTTCCTTGTATTTGTCGGTTTATCATATTCTAACCCTTGATGTTGTAGCACCAAGGCTCGTCTTAGTAAAAAGGCCAAGACCCTCGACCCTACTGTGAATGTTGGTCCGGAGAAGACTCCAGAGCATTATGTTGAAAATCCCGAAGTTGCTAAAGACAACTCTGTTGGGGTTAATCAAGATGCCAATGCTAATCCGCCAGAGGTTGAACCGGAGGTCCAAGTTGAAACGTATCATCCTCCTGCTCCACCGAGTCCTCAGAGAAAGCGGGACTCAACCGCTGATCCGCCAAGCCCGGGTATGAAAGCGCCAAGCCGGTGAAAATGCCAATCCGCCAGCCCGACCAAAGATGATGATGTCGGAGTTACGGGCACCGCATATACCGCCCCTGGCAATCCGGTTGCTCTATCAAAGCACAGTGCCAAGGAAGAATTTACTGCCATGAGCAAAGGGAAGGAAAAAACTGATCTGTCGGCTTAAGACAATCTCTACCCAAGATCTTCACTGGCTTCCTGAACCGGCTCTACACAAGCCGTGATTTCAAGCCGGTGCAGTAAATCTTATGAAGGAGCGCTATGAGGTAAACATTTATGCCTTTCTCTTGTACCTTCATTGCATAGTAGCCCCCAAGGGCGTGTTTGTAATCTTCTTTCAAGTCGGTACTTGATATAGAACTCAATACTTTCAGAGTCCACTGTTGTAGCCCCCAAGGGTCGGTTCAACTTAGTATAGTTAAACCGGGACTTAACATAAAACTCAATGCTTCAGAATTCACTGATGTAGCCCCTAAGGGCCGGTTCAACTTAGTATAGTTAAACCGGGATTGTAATTTATATCGCCGCATCAGAACATGTTCGAGCAAATAGCCATTAGCCCCCAAGTGCCAAGTTGAATACCTGTATTGAGCTTGGGACTTTGTGATTTTATTGGTAGATGAAGATCAAATATGCATTAGCCCCCAAGTGCCAAGTGTATGACTGGTTATGCGCTTGGGACTTGCAATGAAAATACTAACATGCTCCCTTTTTGTTGCAGAGTGATATACGCCAACAAACCTCACAAATCAATGATCTTCAAGAAAATCTGAAATCTCAACAAGCAGAAACCTCCAAGGCCAAGGATGAGCTGAAAACCGTCTTGACTACTACGAAGCAGCTCAAGGAGTGGTTTAAGTCCGAGCGGGCCAACTGGGATACTGAAAAGGCGGGCTTGCTAAAGCGGGCGGAGGATGCTGAAGCAGCTATTAAACCGGTGAAGGAAGAGCTCACTGGATTAAAGTACCAAATCAATGCCATGACCTCTGCCATATTCGGTAAGCAATGCTTCACCCATGTTGCGATGAATATTTCGTTTTGAAATTTCCTCTGGTTTAACCTGAACTTTCTTAAACCGGTATAGGTAAACGCATTGCTCATCTGGGCTCTGACACGCGGAAGAAACTCAAGGCCGCGTATACACTAATTGAACAACTGTATACCGGCACCCAGCGAGTTATTTGCGCTACTTCTTACGATAATGCAGCTCCGACATTGATCAAGGACACACTGGACCGTCTATCTGATACCATCACAGATAGAAGAATTGAAACGATCCGCTGCCCGGGCTGGCACCTTATTGGCACTAACTCGCGCCAAAGCATGGATAGCTGACCTTGATCCGGCTGACATAGCCAAAGGCTTCCCGGTGCTCAAGAAAATGGCGAAGCATTTGGTAATGATGCTCTCAAACGGGTAACGTGGAGATGCGTCCTCTGGCGAGTCAATCGCGAAGAGGCCAACCCGACGGTTCACCGCTCCTTCTACGACGCGAACAATGCACGGGTTGAAGCTGTTATTCCGGAAGTGCGTAACCTTATTCCACCAACCCGTAAGCACACTTATGCCCCTGACGTTGATCCGGCTGAGCTTATAAGTGAAGAGGCTGTCTTTCAGGCTTTAACCCGGATTGACTGGACCACCAATGACTTCCGGCCATTGGATCGTGAGGAGGAAGAAGTTGAACCAATGCCAGACGACACATCTTCTTCACGTCAACCCGGCAATGAAGCTTAATCCGTCAAGCTGGTTGATGCATCAGAAGCTGCCTGTCATGACACCATTCCAAATTTTGGACCTCTGCCCTGTAATAAGATAGCCATCACTTTTGTTTTTAATATGCCTTCGTGCAATGGTGCTGACTCCTTTGACTGAATGATCGAAACCTTTAATTTAGATTTCCTGCAGTCACCAAATCTTAAACTGCCACAGCGGTTTGTGCCGCCAGCCGGTTTGTGACATTCATATATATATGAAATGAAATGCTGAGGTATATAATCAAAATTGTGATACAAAATACCTGCCATCGCTAGGCATGAAGTTGGCTTAGCCAATCTTGAAGCAGAGGTTGTATAAACCATTACCGTCAAAGGAGAACAGCCCCTGTGTTCATAATGCCGGTTTACCATGTAAACCGTGCCGGGTCATGACAAGCCCCCTGTTACTCCATGATGGGATGTTAACAGAAAAAGTCAAACCGGAAGAATTATCCACGGATTAAAAATGGACAGAATTCCGTCAATTGACAGCTTGAACCGGTTTAAAAAACGTTATCGGTTTCGTAAACGCAACAAAGTCAAATAATAGTTATGAAAACATGGAAGCAAAGGTAATGATAAAACCGTTTGCAAAAGAGGCTTTCTTGAGCCGATCAGATGGTGTTACCATGGTCGGACACGACCAAGCTCCCAATAGGGTATAGTCATGGTTCAAGTCAGCCAGGTCCCCAACCGAAACCGTGGCATTATGCCGATCAAGTGGCGTGGCAATGGTTCGGGTTCAACCAAGCCCCCCAAGTGACTCTATGGCCTTAGGCCGATCAAGAGGCGTGACTGGTTCAGATTTGACCATGTCCCCAAGTGATCTGGTGGCTCTCGCCTATCAAAAGGTGTTGCATTGGTTCGGACACGACCAAGCCCCCAAGTGATATCATAAAGCTTTTGAAAAGCAAACTCAGGGGGTAAACCGGAGGCTGCTTTAAAACTGAACAACTCCATGTAACCACGCATGATGTAATGTAACGTATACCCCGCTTTAGCCGAGGCTCCGGTTTATTACTTTATTCATAATATATATAGTCATAATATGTACATAAGTAGAGCCGATGGCTCGGTATAGTAAGGTCAAGATGAGCTATGTTCCACGTCTGTTGGTCTCCTCCTCTCGACGCGTCGTGAGTCTTTATGCTCTCGAACATTGATCGGATAGTACGACCACAGTGCGATTCTTGCTGACCACGAAAGGCCCCTCCCAAGGTGGGGATAGCTTGTGCATATCGATGCGGTCTTGGATCAGTCGAAGCACCAAATCTCCTTCTTGAAAAGTTCTGGTTCTGACCCGACAACTATGATAACGACGAAGATCCTGTTGGTAAATCGCCGAGCGGGCAGCTGCTATGTCACGCTCTTCATCCAGCCGATCCAAAGCGTCTTGTCATGTTGTCTTGTTATCCACTTCAACATAAGCTGCCACACGAGGTGAGTCATGACGGATGTCACTGGGGAGAACCGCCTCCGCTCCATAAACCATAAAGAACGGCGTGTATCCCGTGGATCTGTTAGGTGTAGTATTTATACTCCATAACACAGACGGTAGATCTTCTACCCAACAACCCGGTGTCCTCTGCAAAGGGACCATAAGCCGGGGCTTGATGCCTCTCAAGATCTCTTGATTGGCTCTTTCCGCTTGACCATTGGACTGCGGGTGAGCTACTGAAGAAACATCAAGCCGGATGTGCTCACGTCATAGAACTCCTTCATGGCACCTTTGGACAAATTGGTACCATTATCCGTGATGATCTTGTGTGGAAAACCAAACCAGAAAATCACCTTTTGATGAACTGAACACGCCGTGGCTGCATCACACTTGCTAACAATGTGTTCTGCCTCTACCCACTTTGTAAATTTGTCGACCGCCACCAGCAGGTGGGTCTTCTTGTCCTTGGACCTTTTGAAAGGCCCAACCATATCCAGCCCCAAGTCGCAAATGGCCAAGTAATTGGAATCATCCTCAATTCTTGGGCGGTACATGAGCACGTCTGGAAAACTTTTGGCAACCATCACATCGTCTGACCAGATCTTCCGCATCAGCATGGGCGGTTAACCAATAGAAACCATGGCGGAACGCTTTAGCCACCAAGGATTTTGAACCGGCGTGGTGACCACAATCTCCTTCGTGGATCTCACGCAATATTTCACAGCCTTCCTCAGGGGACACACAGGGTTGAAACGCTCCTGACACACTGCAATGATGCAACTCGCCATTAACAATGGTCATAGACTTAGATCGCCGAATTATCTGCCGGACCAACGTCTCATCTTCTGGTAACTCGCCCCGGTTCATGTACGCCAGATATGGAAGCGTCCAATCCGGAATGACGTGCAGAGCTGCCACCAATTGAGCCTCCGGATCAGGAATAGCCAAATCCACTTCACCAGGGAGTTTGACTGACGGGTTGTGCAGTACGTCAAGAAAAACATTGGGCAGGACCGGTTTGCGTTGAGAGCCCAACCGGCTTAAAGCGTCCGCCGCTTCATTCTTTCGACGGTCCACGTGGTCCACCCGGTAGCCCTTGAAATGACCTGCAACAACATCCACCTCACGACGATATGCAGCCATGAGTGGGTCCTTTGAATCCCAAGTGCCAGACACCTGTTGAGCCACTAAGTCTGAGTCACCGAAGCACTTAACCCGGCTTAGATTCATCTCCTTAGCCATCCGAAGACCATGGAGCAAGGCTCCATACTCAGCTGCATTGTTAGTACAAGGGAACATTAAGCGGAGAACGTAACAAAACTTGTCACCTCGTGGGGAAGTTAATACGACTCGAGCCCCCGAGCCCTCCAACTGCCTGGCTCCGTCAAAATGGATGGTCCAATATGTATGATCCGGCCTTTCTTCAGGCGCTTGCAACTCCGTCCAATCATTAATGAAATCCACAAGTGCTTGAGACTTCACCGTCGTCCGAGGCACGTACTTCAAACCGTGCGGCCCAAGCTCTATAGCCCACTTTGCAATCCGCCGCCGCTTCCGGTTCAGATGATATCACCTAAGGGAGCGGAATCGACCAATCGTGATGGGGTGCCCTTGGAAATATCGCTTCAGATTTCGACTTGCCATAAAAACTCCATACACCAGCTTCCGCCAATGCGGATACCTTTGCTTAGATTCAATAAGCACCTCGCCGATATAATAAACCAGACGTTGAACCGGATGCTCCTTTCCCGCCTCCTTCCGCTCTACCACAATTGCCACGCCGACCGCTTCGGCGTTAGCGACAACATATAGCGTGCGGCTCCTTGTCGATGGGAGCGGCGAGTACAGGCGGGTTGGCCAATTGCCGCTTTAAGTCCTCCAACGCCTCATCAGCGGCTGGACCAGACAAACTGATCTGTCTTCTTCAGCATCTGGTACAAAGGGATGGCCTTCTCTCCGAGGCGGCTGATAAACCGGCTCAACAAGGCAATCCGCCCGCCAAACGCTGGACATCATTAATACACTTTGGTTTAGCCAGGAGGTGATAGCCGTAATCTTCTCGGATTAGCTTCAATCCCCTGTTGGACACGAGAAAACCCAATAACTTGCTCGGAACACCAAAAACACATTTGGCGGGTTGAGCATCATCTTGTAAACCCGCAGTTGTCAAAGGTTTCTTTCAAATCATCAATCGGTGTTTCCTTCTTCCTTGACTTAACCACAATATCATCCACATAGGCATGCACATTACGGCCGATCTGTTTATGCAAGCAATTACAGACACGACGCCGATAAGTTGCTTGGGCGCTCTTGAGCCCAAAAGGCATAGAAACATAGCGTAAGGCTCCAAAGGGAGTGATAAACGTTGTCTTCTCCTGGTCCTTAATCGCCATCTTGATATGATGATATCCGAATCGCATCCAAAAAGCTCAACGCTCACAACCCGCAGTGGCATCAATAATCTGGTCAATGCGGGAGGGCAAAAGGATCTGCCGCAAGCTTTGTTAAGATCATGTAATCCACACACATGTGCCAAGTGCCGTTTTTCTTAAGAACCAGCACCGGATTAGCAAGCCACTCTGGATGGAAAACTTCAACGATAAAGCCAGCCGCTAAGAGTCTGGCCACCTCCTCTCCAATGGCCTTACGCCTTTCTTCGTTAAACCGGCGGAGGAACTGTTTCACCGGTTTGTACTTGGGATCAACATTAAGAGTGTGCTCAGCGAGTTCCCTCGGTACACCTGGCATGTCAGAAGGCTTCCATGCAAAAATGTCTCGGTTCTCACGGATGAACTCGATGAGCGCGCTTTCCTATTTTCGATCCAAGTTGGCACTAATGCTGAACTGCTTGGACGAATCGCCAGGCACAAAGTCAACAAGCTTAGTCTCAGCTGCCGATTTAAATTTCAGGGCCGGATCATGCTCTGTAGTTCGCTTCTTCAATGGAGTCATATCCGCCGGATCGACATTGTCTTTATAATACTTCAGCTCCTTGGTGGCACAAACCGACTATGCGTAAGCCGCATCTCCTTGTTCACACTCCAAAGCGATCTTGCGGCTCCCGTGAACCGTTATTGTCCCCTTGTGACCCGGCATCTTGAGCTGCAAATAGATATAACAAGGCCGTGCCATGAATTTGGCATAAGCCGGCCGCCCAAACAGGGCGTGATATGGACTTTGGATTTTCACCACTTCAAACGTCAATGATTCCGATCTGGAATCATATTCATCTCCGAAGGCCACCTCCAGAGCTATCTTACTAACCGGATATGCTGACTTGCCAGGTACCACACCATGGAACACTGTATTGGATGGTTTGAGATGTTTATCTGTTAAGCCCATACGACGGAAGGTCTCATAGTATAGGATGTTGATGCTGCTCCCTCCATCCATAAGCACCTTGGTGAACTTATAACCTCCCACCGAGGTGCCACCACCGAGGCTGAATTCGGATTGTCAACCCGGGAGGATGATCCTCTCTACTCCATATAATGGGCTGCTCGACCAGCGTAAGTAATGAGGCACGGCCGGTTCAACAGCGTTATTGCCCGCTCAAGCTTCCGGTCTCGCTTGTCTAAGCTTAGTGGTGAAAACGTGGTATCGCCCATTATTCAGCCGCTTTGGGTTGCTCGATACATTCTCGACCGTCATTGCCGATTGTAACCACCTTGGTTATTTTGATTAGTCCGATTGTTCGGATTACCATTAAATCCTGAACCGGAATTTCCTCCACCGTAATCTGCCCGGATCCCGAACCACCACCGAGCCTTGATCATACCGAAAGCATTAGAACTTTTGAACTCCTGCATAATGTAACAATCCTTCTAGAGGTGATTTGTCGGCGCCTCCTTCGTCCCATGCTTGGACAGGTTGATTCAACAGATAGTTCAAGCGGTCCGGATTAGGATTAGGTGCACCACCTCGATTCGGTTGTTTACCTCTGCGCTGCTGACCCTTGTCCTGCGCATTGGTGTTGGCTACGAAATCCATGTTGCCATTCTCTTTACGCTTGCCTCCACTGTTACCTGCCGGGTGATGTTGCTGGCCCTTGGAGTTGCTGTTCTTCTTTCCCTTCCCTGTCTCGTCATCATCAGACTCGGGATCCTTGGTACTATCAGAATCAACATATTTCACTAAAGCGCCCATGAGAGTGCCCATGTCATTACAAAACCGCTTCATATGCCCCAACTTCAACTTCAAAGGCTTAAACCGGCAATTACCCTCTAGGGTCAAGATTGCAGAATCAGCGTTGATCCGGTCTGACGAGTGCAAGATTTCCGAAACGCGGCGCACCCAATGGGTTGTTGACTCCCCTTCACCTTGGACACAAGCCGCCAAGTCCACTACGGACATGGGCTGCTTACAGGTATCTTTGAAATTCTGGATAAACCGGGTCCGCAACTGGGCCCATGAACTGATAGAATTCGGTGGTAAGCTCTTCAACCAGGTACGGGCCGTGCCTTCGAGCATCATGGTGAAGTACTTTGCACACGCAGCCTCATCCACATCCAGCATCTCCATGGCCATCTCATAACTTTCTATCCATGCTTCTGGAGCCAAATCGGCGGTGTAATTTGGCACCTTGCGCGGACCCTTGAAATCCTTGGGCAAGCGTACATTGCGTGGCGGAGTGCGAGACAAGGCACCCCAAAGAGCTAGAGGTAACCCCTGTGTTCAAAGATGGTTTGACGAACCGCGTGGTCGATAATCCGGATGTCGCGCTAACTCGGCCTCCCTGCGTGCCCGGGCCCGGTCCACCACCTCCTAAGCGTTGTCGAAACCACCTACCCGGTTGTTGCCATGCTGCGCACCAAGCCGTGCATTACTTGATACGGCCGGTTCATCCACGTGCCTGCTATAGCTTCGGCTTGGGCGGGGGGTAGAGTGGATCCGGTCGCGGCTGTATGAATACGCTTCCTGTTGGACCAAAGCTGTCCTAAGGAGCTCCTTGACCTGGCGCGTCTCTACTGCCTGTGGTGAATCGCCTTCAATTGGAATTGCCTCTAGTCGTCCCGCAGCTGCGACAAGGTTATCCATCGGGTTGGAGTAGTGTCCTGGAGGCGTTTGCACAGCCTGAGGCATGCTGGCATTATGGCGAGGTAGATCTATTATGCGAGGTCGAACCGCGCGCCCGTCCAGTGCTTCCGCCAGTTTACCACCGGCGGATTACCGTCCCCGCTCTGGGGTGTTGAAGAGATCTCTTCCCTCAAGACCGAAGGCAAACGGATCTGTATTTCCTCTTCATGACTTCATGTGACGCGCTTTGATCCAAAGATGAGCCTATAAGCTCGTGCATCCAATGCGCCCGCTCGCCACCATCCCGGCGTCTGCAATGCCAGATCCGCTTTAGCCTGAGTAATTTGTTCCTTCACCTTCGCAATCTCCACATTATGAACGTCCTGGTCCGCCGGGTTAACCTCTGCCATGAGCACAGCCAACGTATCGAATAGTTCTGATAAAACTTGAGCCGGCGGGCGCACAGGGCCTCCTGCCCCGGCTGTCGTCGCCGCTGTTGAACCGGCAACCATTGTCGCAGCGGTTGAAGAGTGAAGTATTGCTTGTGTACCGGCCATGAATATTCCAACCCGGTTGGGCAGATCAGAGGGGTCCGGAATACTGTCACCGCCGGAACAACCCCCAATCCGGCCATCTTGTAGCTGATATAGAGACTCAGTTTCTCCGATCGACGACTCGTCATCAGAGTAGATGACGGTTTCGCCACCAGATTCTGATCCGTCCTCATAACTTCCTCCGTGGATGACTCCCACGAAGGCACGCTTTACGGCCCGCTTAGCTTTGGGCAGGTCTCGCGACGCCGAGCCGTCTCGGCGAGGTCGGTGTAGATGTCCGGCCAGCCCCGCTCACCGATCTTGCCGATGAAAACGTGAATGCCACCAAAGGGGACCCGGTATCCGTACTCAATCGAGTCGGCCTCGGGGCCCCAGCCTGCATCGTCGATGTAGAGCTTGCCGCGATGACTCTTGGTCATCCGGCCCACAGCGTAGCCTTCGAGTCCTTCGAGCTTGCCCTCCAAGATCATCAAACCATCATGCGATAGCCCCACGGTGGGCGCCAACTGTCCTGGTTTTGTCACGGCAGATGTCTCATGAAAGGACTTAGTCGTGGGGCCATCGCTACGGGTTAACTTGAAAGGGGTTAAAGCGGACGCAAAGACACAAGAGTTATACTAGTTCGGCCCTTCGATGAAGGTAAAAGCCTACGTCTAGTTTGTGATGGGATTGATGTGGTCTCGATGACTAGGGAGCAAATAAGCTTCGCCTAGGCCTCGAGTTGTTGTTGTCTGTCTGTCTGTCCCCTTGAACCGCCCCGGGTCGTCCCCTTATATACACGGGTGGCGCCTGTCGGTTCAGAGAGTCCCAATCTCCGGTTCATACTCATATCCGGGTTGGTCTCTCTATATTCCTAACTTACAGTACAAGTTTACATATCAGGCCGGTTTACGGCTACATGTTCTAAACCGACTACGGGCCTTGGGCCCTTATCTTCATGCTTGGGCTTTTACACCGTTGAACTACTGATGAAGTTAACCCGGCCCGGATAGGCCGGTTTACGCCCAGTAGTAACATCCCCAACAGGGTACGTGCTCTGTTTGCAATCTGTCAAAGCGCTCCTCCAGCTTTCTCACTTCCTCAACGTATGCCTCCATCAATGGACTTTGGTAATCCTTGTTGACTTGTCTCACCACAAGTTATGAGTCTCTCATGATGATCGACTTCTTGATTCCTAGTTCTCTTGCAATCCCGAGCCCGGCAAAGGAGCCCTTCATACTCTGCAGTATTGTTGGTAGCCTTCTCCTAGGGAAAATGCATCTGGACGATGTACTTCAAGTGTTCCCCAGTGGGAGCAACGAGGAGCACGCCAGCCCCTACACCTTGTAGGGAGAATGCACGATCAAAATACATGATCACCTTAGGGTGCTTCCTTGCCGGGAATAACTGTCTCCAATACTTATTCATCAGGAGTTGGCGTCCATTCTGCAATAAACCCAGCCAACACTCTACTCTGAATAGTTGATGTACTCTCAAACTTCAAACCAAAGCTGGATAATTCCAAGGCCCACTCCACTATATTGCCGGTAGACTCGGGGTTTCGGAGTATCCATTGCAAAGGAAAACTGGTGACAACCGTGATCTCGTGGGCTTGGAAGTAGTGGCGCAGTTTCCTTGAGGCCATGACAAGGCCAAAAATCAACTTTAGCATGCCAGAGTACCTTGATCTAGCCCCCTGCAATAGGGAGCTGACGAAGTACACTGGACACTTCACCACCTTCTTTTTCGCTGCAACCTTGGGGCTGCCTCCGCTGCCTTGCTCTTCTCTATCTTGATCTACATCTGACCTTGCCGAGGTGTGCTCACTTTCCTCTTTGGAGGGGACACTGGTTGTGGCTGCCGCTCCTTCCACTTCCCGCTGCGCCACTAGTGTTGCACTAACCAATTGATTAGTTGCCACCAAGTATAGAAGCAATGGCTCTTGTGGTTTGGGGGTGACCAAAGTGGGCACAGAGGACAAGTAGGCCTTCAAATCTTACAGCGCAGCGGCAACCTCTAGAGTCCACTCCATGGGTCCTGCCTTCTTCAAGATTTTGAAGAACGGCAAGGCACACTCCACTGACTTGGAAATGAACCTGCTAAGCGCGGCAACACATCCAGTCAAAAGCCCCACATCCTTAACTGTCTTGGGTACTTGGATATGCTCGATAGCCTTGATCTTGTCGGGGTTAGCCTCTATCCCCCGGTGGGACACAAAGAAGCCGAGTAGTTTACCGGAAGGAACACAGAACACACACTTCTCCAGGTTCAACTTCAAGTTGATCTTGCGCATATTAGAAATGTCTCTTCTAAATCTTGAATGAGGGTTGATCTGTCCTTGGTCTTGACCACAAGATCAACCATGTAAGCTTCAATGTTTCCGTGCAACTGTGACTCAAAACCAATATGGAATGCCCTTGCAAAAGTAGATCCGGCGCTCTTCAACTTGAAAGGCATCTGTTCGAAGCAGTATGTGCCACACGAGGTGATGAACACGGTCTTCTCTTCGTCTTCCTTGGATATAAAGATCTGATGGTATCCAGAGTATGCATCCAGAAAAGAAAGCAAGTCACACCCGGCGGTTGAATCCACAATCTGATTGATGTGCGGCAAGGGAAATGGGTCCTTTGGGAATGCCTTGTTCAGATTCGTAAAATCTATGCACAACCTCCATTTCCCATTAGCCTTGCGCACCACCACAGGATTTGCTAACCATGTTGGGTGCACTATTCCTCTGACCAGACCAGCTGCCTCAAGTTTCTTGATTTCCTCGGCAATGAACTGCTGCCGCTCCAAGGTCTGCTTTTGGACCTTCTGCTTAATGGGTCAGGCATGTGGGTAGACAGCAAGGTGGTGCTTGATTACCTCCCTGGGAACACCGGGGATATCAGATGGTTGCCAGGCAAACACATAGATATTTGCCCGCAGGAAGGCAACGAGCGTGCTTTCCTATTTGTCATTGAGGGTGCCACTGATAGTGAAAGTACCATAAGCGCCAGCCAGCCCTGCTGGGACCTTTTTCACATCGGGTGCAGCAGCCTTGAACCTCTTGCCATTGGAACTCTCCGGCAAATCATCAACATGCGCAGTGTACTCCGAAGAGGTACGCTTCCCGGATTCCTTGTTGGCATCCCTGTTAGCTTTCTTCTTTCTTTACTTTCCTTGGCGGGAACATCGGCTTCATCGGCCTCTGCCGCGACTGCTTCCCGGTACATCTTGTCTATGCAAATGATTGCGTCCTTCTCGTCGGATGGAATGGAAATGAAGCCTATCGGCCCTGGCATCTTCAAGGTTTTGTAGGCATAGTGGGATGCTGCCATGAATTTGCCCAGAGCTGGGCGACCAAGGATTCCATTGTACGGCAGGGGAGGTTGACCACATCATACACGATTTTCTCAGTCCGGTAATTCAACTCTCCCCCGAATGTCACCGGCAACGTGATCTTGCCCTTTGGACGACTCCTACCAGGTTTGATTCCTTGAAACGTACCAGTAACCTTGTGCTCTTCCTCTGCTATCTGAAGTTTGCTGATGACCTTTGGAGAAATCAGATTCAACCCGGCCCCTCCGTCAACCAACATCTTTGTAACCTTGAGGTTGTGGATTGTTGGTGAGACCAACAACGACAAGCACCCTACCGTAGTGGTGCGGTCAGGGTGGTCCTCTTCGTCGAAGATGATGGGCGTGCAAGACCACTTGAGCATCCTCCGAGAATCTGCCGCTGGCTCCCCGGCTTTGACTTCACGTGCCCACTATTTAAGTTGGCGGTGAGACGAGTGCAAAGATGCACCCCCATCGCGGCACAGGGCGTCAGTGGCTTTCTGAATTTCTTGCTCGCTGGTTTCATCTTCGTCCCCTCCATCACTCCCATCATTGCAATCCTCCTTCTCACGGCCTCTGGTGGGTTTTCTTTGACTCTGAGGAGCCTTGTCGGGGTGGCTTTTATTGTGGCTGCCGCTCCTTCCACTTCCCCGCGCCATTCTCGACCTTTTTCCTTATCAAGCTTCTCATAGTCAGCCCTCTACTTCTTGACGAGCTGCTCAACCTGATGACACTTCTGAAGATTGTGGCCCTTGGTCTGATGGATCTTGCAGTACGGCCCATCACCTTTCCCAGCCTTCTCGGGAGCTGCGGCTTCCCAGCAATCAGTGAACGCGGCAACTTCCTTGCCGGGTACCTTAGTCTTGGCCTTCTTGCCGGTACTAGGCATGCCCGTCCCCTCAACGGTCATCACTGCCTTATCCTTGCGCCTTTTATTGCGCTTCTTGTTCCTCTTCTTCTGACTGGTGGCCTGCTACGTCTTGAGCTTGCGTTGGTTTTCCCCGAAGAGGAGAGGATGATGCAGCACAGTAGCGTAAGTATTTCCCTAAGTTTTTTAGAACCAAGGTATCAATCCAGTAGGAGGCCACGCACAAGTCCCTCGTACTGCACAAAACGATAGCTACTCGCAACCAACGCGATTAGGGGTTGTCAATCCCTTCACGGTCACTTACGAGTGAGATCGATAGAGATAATATTTTTGGTATTTTTTGTATAAAGATGCAAAGTGAAAAGTAAAGGCAAAGTAAAAACAAAGCAAGTATAAAAGTGATGGAGATTGATATGATGAGAATAGACCCGGGGCCATAGGTTTCACTAGTGGCTTCTCTCAAGAGCATAAGTATTCTACGGTGGGTGAACAAATTACTGTTGAGCAATTGATGTAATTGAGCATAGTTATGAGTATATCTAGGTATGATCATGTATATAGGCATCACATCCGAGACAAGTAGATCGAAACGATTACTCATCTACTACTATTACTCCACTCATCGACCGCTATCCGGCATGCATCTAGAGTATTAAGTTAAAAACGGAGTAACGCTTTAAGCAAGATGACATGATGTAGAGGAATAAATTCATGCAATATGATAAATACCCCATCTTGTTATCCTCGTTGGCAACAATACAATACGTGCCTTGCAACCCTTTCTGTCACTGGGTAAGGACACCGCAAGATTGAAGCCAAAGCCATGCACTTCTCCCACTGCAAGAACTACCAATCTACTTGGCCAAACCAAACGGATAATTCGAAGAGACTTGTAAAGATAACTCAATCATACATAAAAGAATTCAGAGAAGATTCAAATATTATTCATAGATAAGCTGGATCATAAACCCACAATTCATCGGTCTCAACAAACACACCGCAAAAATAAGATTACATCGAATAGATCTCCACGAGAGAGGGGGAGAACATTGTATTGAGATCCAAAAGAGAGAAGAAGCCATCTAGCTACTAGCTATGGACCCGAAGGTCTGAAGTAAACTACTCACACTTCATCGGAGGGGCTATGATGATGATGAAGAAGCCCTCCGTGGTGGATGCCCCCTCTGGCGGAGCTCCGAAACAGGCCCCAAGATGGGATCTCGTGGATACAGGAACTTGCGGTGGTGGAATTAGGTTTTTGGCTCCTGTTCTGATCGTTTGAAGTGCGTGAGGTATATATAGGAGGAAGGAATGCGTCGGTGGAGCAACATGGGGCCCACGAGGCGGGCGCGCCTAGGGGGCGCCCACCCTCGTGACCGCCTCTGGTTCCTTAGCGTAGAGTCCAAGTCTCTGGATCACGTTCGTGAGAAAATCACGCTTCAACGTTTCATTCCGCTTGGACCTCGCTTGATATTCCGCTTTCTTGAACAATCGAAAAAGGCAAAAACAACAATTACGGGCTGGGCCTCCGGTTAATAGGTTAGTCCCAAAAGTAATATAAAAGTGGAAAATAAAGCCCATTATAGTCCAAAACAATAGATAAAGTAGCATGGAGCAATCAAAATTATAGATAGGTTGGAGACGTATAAGGCATCCCCAAGCTTAATTCATGCTCGTCCTCGAGTAGGTAAATGAGAAAAAGAGAATTTTTTATGCGGAGTGATACTTTGGCATAATTTCAATTTAAATCTTCTTAATTGTGGTATGAATATTCAGATCCGAAAGATTCAAGACAAAAGTTCATATTGACATAAAAATAATAATACTTCAAGCATACTAATCAAAGTAATCATGTCTCGTCAAAATAACATGGCCAAAGAAAGTTAATCCCTACAAAATCATATAGTTAGGCTATGTTTCATTTTCGTCACACAAAGATGTTCCCAACTTCTATACCCCCGATGACAAGCCAAGCAATACATGATTACTTTGATTATAGCACTACATGAGTGTGAGCCATGAGTGTGAGCCATGGATATAGCACTATGGGTGGAATAGAATATGATGATGGGGATTGTGTGGAGAAGACAAAAAAGGAGAAAGTCTCACATTGACGAGGATAATCAACGGGCTATGGAGATGCCCATCAATTGATGTCAACATGAGGAGTAGGAATTGCCATGCAACGGATGCACTATAGCTATGAATGCTCAACAAAAGAAAACTAGTGGGTGTGCATCCAACTTGCTTGCTCATGAAGACCTAGGGCATTTTGAGGAAGCCCATTGTAAGAATATACAAGCCAAGTTCTATAATGAAAAATTCCCACTAGTATAAAAAGACAACTTATGAGACTCACTATATGAAAAACATGGTGCTACTTTGAAGCACAATATATGAGACTCACTACATGAAGAACAAGGTGCTACTTTGAAGCACAAGTGTGGAAAAAAAGATAGTAGCATTGCCCTTTTTATTTATTTATTTATTTGGGCCTTTCTTTTTTTCTTTTTGGCCTTTCTCTTTTTTTGGGGCAATGCTCTAATAATGATCATCATCACACTTCTATTGATTACAACATAACGATTACAACTCAAAACTAGAACAAGGTATGACTCTATATGAATGCCTCCGGCGGTGTACCGGGATGGTGCAATGAATCAAGAGTGGCATGTGTGAAAAATAATGCATGGTGGCTTTGCCACAAATACGATGTCAACTACATGATCATGCAATGGCAATATGACAAAAGTAAAGTATGTCATGATGATGATGAACGGAACGGTGGAAAGTTGCATGGCAATATATCTCGGAATGGCTATGGAAATGCCATAATAGGTAGGTATGGTGGCTGTTTTGAGGAAGATATAAGGAGGTTTATGTGTGATAGAGCGTATCATATCATGGGGTTTGGATGCACCAGCAGTTTGCACCAACTCTCAAGGTGAGAAAGGGAAATGCACGGCAATCAAGAGGCTAGCAAAGGCGGAAAGGTAAAAGTGCGTATAATCAATGGACTCAACATTAGTCAAAAGAACTCATATACTTATTGAAAAAATTTAGAAGTCATCAAAAATCAAGTACTACGTGCATGCTCCTAGGGGGATAGATTGGTAGGAAAAGACCATCGCTCGTCCCCGACCTCCACTCATAAGGATGCACAAGCCAGGTACACTTCATGTTTCAAATTTGTTACACAACTTTAACCATACGTGCAAGCTACGGGATTTGCAAACTTCAACACAAGCATTTCTCAAATTCACAACTAATCAACTAGCACGACTTTAATATTATCACCTCCATATCTCAAAACAATTATCAAGCATCAAACTTATCTTAGTATTCAACGCACTCAAAAGAAAGTTTCACATATCCTGAATACCAAGTATATTAATATTAAGAAAATTACCATGCTATTAGCGACTCTCAAAATAATCTAAGTGAAGCATGAGAGATCAATAGTTTCTTTAAAACAAATCCACCACTATGCTCTAAAAGATCTAAGTGAAGTACTAGAGCAAAAATTATCACGCTCAAAAGATATAAGTGAAGCACTATGAGCAAAACTATCAAGCTCAAAAGATATAAGTGAAGCACATAGAGTATTCTACCAAATTCCAATTCATGTATGGCTGTCTCAAAAGGTGTGTACGGCAAGGATGATTGTGGTAAACTAACAAGCAAAGACACAAATAATACAAGACGCTCCAAGCAAAACACTTATCATGTGGTGAATAAAAATATAGCTCCAAGTAAATTACCGATGGAAGTGGATTTAAAGAGGGGATGCCTTCCAGGCATCCCCAAGCTTTGACTTTTGGTGTCCTTGGATTATCTTGGGGGTGCCATGGGCATCCCCAAGCTTAGGCTCTTGCCACTCCTTGTTCCATAATCCATCAAAAGAATTCACCCAAAACTTGAAAACTTCACAACACAAAACTCAATAGAAATCTCGTGAGCTCTGCTAGAGAAAGAAAACAAAAGACTACTTTAAGATACTGTAATGAACTCGTTCTTTATTTATATTGGTGTTAAACCTACTGTATTCCAACTTCTCTATGGATCATAAACTATTTTAGTAGCCATAGATTAATCAAAATAAGCAAACAACACACGCAAAACAGAATCTGTCAAAAACAGAACAGTCTGTAGTAATCTGTAACTAACGCAAACTTCTGGAACTCAACAAATTCTACAAAAATTATACGACCTGGAAAATTTGTTTATTGATCAGCAGAAATTGGAATCAATATTTTATCACGTTCTGTTGATTTTTAACAATTCGGGCACTGAGCGCAAAGTTTCTGGAAATTACAGCAAGATCAAATAACTATCATCCAAGAAGATCCAATAGGTTTAACTTGGCACAAACACTAATTAAAAGATAAACCACATCTAAACAGAGGCTAGATGGATTATTTATTCCTAAACAGAAGCAAAAACAAAAAACAAAAAATATTTTTTTTGAGCATCAGTACAGACACAAGCGCTCATATACACGCGCATACACTCATCCCTATGAACGGACACACACACACCCTACCCCTATGAGCACCTCCGAGAGACTGAGCCGGCATATCATCTTGAGATTTACGAAGTCACCGTAGGCGCCTCGTCGTCGACGGGAACGTCTCCTCCCACTGAAAGCGCATCACCGGAAATCCTGAAATAAATCCAGGAATAATGCGAGCACCAGGATTTGAACCCTGGTGGGTTGGGGATACCACTGTCCACCTAACCAACTCAACCACAGGTTGATTTGCAACTAAAAATAAAATTGGGTTTCCTCCCAACAAGCGCTATCGTTTAACGCTCCTAGCTAGGCATAAAAGCAAGGATAGATCTAGGTATTGCCATCTTTGGTAGGCAATCCATAAGTGGCTCTCATAATAGATTCATATGGTAATTTTATTTTCTTTCTAGGAAAGTGTTCCATGCCTTTCTTTAATGGAAACTGGAACCTAATATTTCCTTCCTTCATATCAATAATTGCACCAATCGTTCTAAGGAAAGGTCTACCAAGAATAATAGGACATGAAGGATTGCAATCTATATCAAGAACGATAAAATCTACGGGCACATAATTCCTATTTGCAACAATAAGAACATCATTAATTCTTCCCATAGGCTTTTTAATAGTGGAATCCGCAAGATGCAAGTTTAGCGAGCAATCATCAAAGTCACGGAAATCTAGCAAATCACACAAAGTTTTAGGAATAGTAGAGACACTAGCACCCAAATCACACAAAGCATGAAACTCATAATCTTTAATTTTAATTTTGATAGTAGGTTCCCACTCATCATAGAGTTTCCTAGGGATAGAAACTTTCAACTCAAGTTTTTCTTCATAAGATTGCATCAAGGCATCAACAATGTGTTCGGTAAAGGCCTTATTTTGTCTATAAGCATGAAGATAATTTAGCACGGATTGCAACAAGGAAATACAATCAATTAAAGAGCAATTTTCATAATTAAATTCCTTGAGATCCAAAATAGTGGGTTTAGCAACATCTAGATTTTTATTCCTTTCAATCCCACTTTTATCAATTTCGTCATCAAGATCTAAAAACTCCGAATTCTTAGAACGCCTTCTAGGTAAAGGAAGATCATATTCAGTTTCATCAAGATTCATATTGCAAAACAAAGATTTGGTAGGGTACACATCAATAACTTTTAGATCTTCATCTTGATTTTCATAGGAATTCGGTTTAGCGGCCATCTTATTGACTAAGGTAGCTTGCATATCCGAAATTTCAGCGGTCATCTTTTCAAGATGAGCAATTTGGGCTCTTATACCATCAAATTCTTTGGACATATCGAGCTCTTTATTCATATAATTCATAAAACTCTTTTGTTCCTTAAGCCCTTTTCTAAAGAAATTATTATGCTCAAATTGCAAAACCATAAACTTCCTGACATTGTTTTCGATCTCCTCTAGCCTTTTAAGGTGAAGATCACCAAATTTAGGTAGGGCCATTGCGACAAACAAGCAAACTAACACACGAGCAAACAAAAGGCAAAGGGAAAAAGAGGAGGAGATTGGGAAAGAGAGGGCGAATAAAACGGCAAGGGTGAAGTGGGGGAGAGGAAAACGAGAGGCAAATGGAAAATAATGTAATGCGAGAGATAGGGATTGTGATGGGTACTTGGTATGTTGACTTTATGAGACTCCCAAGAACGGCGCCAGAAATCCTTCTTGCCACGTCTTGAGCTTGCGTTGGTTTTCCCGTAAGAGGAGAGGATGATGCAGCACAAGAGCGTAAGTATTTCCCTCAGCTTTTGAGAACCAAGGTATCACCGAAGAGGAGGCCACACACAAGTCCCTCGTACCTGCACAAAATGATAGCTACTCGCAACCAACGCGATTAGGGGTTGTCAATCCCTTCACGGTCACTTACGAGAGTGAGATCTAATAGAGATAATATTTTTGGTATTTTTTGTATAAAGATGCAAAGTGAAAAGTAAAGGAAAAGTAAAAACAAAGTAAGTATTAAAGTGATGGAGATTGATATGATGAGAATAGAACCGGGGGCCATAGGTTTCACTAGTGGCTTCTCTCAAGAGCATAAGTATTCTACGGTGGGTGAACAAATTACTGTTGAGCAATTGACGTAATTGAGCATAGTTATGAGTATATCTAGGTATGATCATGTATATAGGCATCACGTCCGAGACAAGTAGATCGAAACGATTACGCATCTACTACTATTACTCCACTCATCGACCGCTATCCAAAGATGCATCTAGAGTATTAAGTTAAAAACAGAGTAACGCCTTAAGCCAGATGACATGATGTAGAGGAATAAATTCATGCAATATGATAAATACTCCATCTTGTTATCCTCGATAGCAACAATACAATACGTGCCTTGCAACCCTTTCTGTCACTGGGTAAGGACACCGCAAGATTGAACCCAAAGCCATGCACTTCTCCCATTGCAATAACTACCAATCTAGTTGGCCAAACTAAACAGATAATTCGAAGAGACTTGCAAAGATAACTCAATCATACATAAAAGAATTCAGAGAAGATTCAAATATTATTCATAGATAAACTGGATCATAAACCCACAATTCATCGGTCTCAACAAACAGACCGCAAAAGGAGGATTACATCGACTAGATCTCCACGAGATAATGGGAGAACATTGTATTGAGATCCAAAAAGAGAGAAGAAGCCATCTAGCTACTAGCTATGGACCCGAAGGTCTGAAGTAAACTACTCACACTTCATCGGAGGGGCTATGTTTTGATGATGTAGAAGCCCTCCATGGTGGATGCCCTCCCATGAGCTTCTAACAGGCCCCAAGATGGGATCTCGTGGATACAGGAAGTTGCGGCGGTGGAATTAGGTTTTTGGCTCCTGCTCGATCGCTTGGGGGGCAATGAGGTATATTTTGGAGGAAGTAGTACGTCAGTGGAGCAACAGGGGGCCCACGAGGCAGGGGGCGCGCTCTAGGGGGCGCCCCCACCCTCGTGACCGCCTCTCTGGTTCCTTGGCGGAGGGGCCCAAGTTTCTTGGATCACGTTCAGTGAGAAAATCACGTTTCCGAAGGCTTCATTCCGTTTGGACTCCGTTTGATATTCTGGTTCTTCGAAACACTGAAAAAGGCAAAAAACAGCAATTCTGGGCTGGGCCTCCTGTTAATAGGTTAGTCCCAAAAGTAATATAAAAGTGGAAAATAAAGCCCATTATAGTCCAAAACAATAGATAAAGTAGCATGGAGCAATCAAAAATTATAGATATGTTGGAGACGTATCATGGCCTCGTCATCATCCTCTGAGTCGATGTCGATACCATCCTCTTCTCCGGGGAGCCTCCTCCCGTCCTCTACTCGAGCACACTTATCCACTAGAGTATAAAGCTCATTCACAGTCCCGGGCAATCAACGTTCATCTTGGAACGGTTCTGTTGATTCCGCATGTTGGACTGGAACGCAGCTATCACAGCTGTCGGGTGGATGTCTGATGTCTACTATGCAACTTTATTCTTGTAGACATGTGTTGGGCCTCCAAGCGCAGAGTTTTGTAGGATAGTAGCAATTTTCTCTCAAGTGGATGACCTAAGTTTATCAATCCGTGGGAGGCATAGGATGAAGATGGTTTCTCTCAAACAACCCTGCAACCAAATAATAAAATGTCTCTTGTAATAAGTGTAATATGGATACAATGGTAATTTGTATTGGTGCACTAGTTTGGCGAAGAGATGGTGATACAAGTGTAATATGGATAGTAGATATCGAATTTTGTAATAAGAACAATAAAAAACAGCAAGGTAGCAATTGATAAAATGGAGCACAAACGGTATTGCAATGCTTGAAAATGAGGCCTAGTGTCCGTACTTTCGCTAGTGCAATCTCTAAATAGTGCTATAATTGTATCATATAACCACCTCTCAAAGTGCGATGAAGAATCACTCCAAAGTTCCTATCTAGCGGAGAACATAAGAAGAAATTATTTGTAGGGCACGAAACCACCTGAAGCTACTCTTTCCAATCGATCTATCCAAGAGTTCGTACAAAAATAACACCAAATTATTTTAGATTCATAATACTCAATCCAACACAAAGAACCTCAAGGAGTGCCCCAAGATTTCTACTGGAGAAACAAAGACAAGAACGTGCATCAACCCCTATGTGTAGATTACCCCAATGTCACCTCGGGAATCCGTGAGTTGAGTGCAAAAACATATATCAAGTGAATCAATACGACACCCCATTGCCACCACGAGTATTCATATGCAAAACATATATCAAGTGCTCTTAAGTCCATAAAAGTATTCAATCCATTAAAACGAGATCTCAAAGGGAAAACTCAATTCACAACAAGATGGAGAGGGGAAAACATGATATGATCCGACTATATTAACAAAGCCCGCGATACATCAAGATCATGACATCTTGAAAACATGAGAGAGAGATTAAACACATAGCTACTAGTACAAACCCTCAGCCCTGAGGGTGGACTACTCCCTCGTCATCATGGTGGCCGCCGGATGATGAAGATGTCAACCAGTGATGATTTCCCCCTCCGGTGGAGTGCTAGAACGGGGTCTAGATTGGTTTTTCATGGCTACATAGGCTTGCGGCAACGGAACATCTGATCTAGGTTAACCTCGAGGGTTTTCAGAATATTTGGGAATTTATAGGGTAAAGAGGGGGTGCGGGAGGCCATCGAGGTGGGCACAACCCACCTAGGCGCGCCTGGGCCCCAGCGCCTCGGTGGGTTGTGCCCCTCAGCGGCACCCCCTGTGTAATCGCTTCCGCCCATTGGAAGTGTTCTGGTCCATAAAAAATCCTCAAAAAGTTTCGCGCTCCTTCCCTTTGATATTGATTTCCTGCGATGTAAAAAAAGCAAAAAACAACAACTAGCACTAGGCATTGGGTCAACAGGTTAGTCACAAAAAATGATATAAAGTTGCTATAAAATGATTGTAGAACTTCCAAGAATGATAATATATTAGCATGAATACTTCATAAATTATAGATACGCTGGAGATGTATCCATGTCTGGAATATTTCTGTGGACTCGGCTGATCCTCTGCATGTAGTTCCGCAGAGTCTCTCCTTCCTTCTGTGGGAGAAGCTGCGAGTCGTTGGGCCGCCCTAGTTCTTGATGGCCCCCCGTGAAGGCACCAAGAAACTCATGGCATAGGTCAATCCAGGCCGAAATGGAGTTCTCTGGCAGGTGCATCAGCCAAGACCTCACATTTGGCTTGAGTGCCAAAGGGAAGTAGTTGGCGAACACCTTCTTATCTCTTCCCCTGGCAGCTTGAATAGCGATCATGTAGATGTGATAACCCACAAGTATAGGGGATCGCAACAGTTTTCGATGGTAGAGTATTCAACCCAAATTTATAGATTCGACACAAGGGGAGCCAGAGAATATTTGAAGGTATTAGCAGCTGAGTTGTCAATTCAACCACACCTGGAGATTAATTATTTGCAGGAAACTTATCAGTAGCAAAGTAGTTTGATAGTTTTTATAGTAGTGACAATAGCAATAGTAACAGTAATAGTGATAGCAGTAGTTTTGTAGCAAGTGTAACAGTGATGATAGCAGTAGTAACTTAACAGAAACAATATGGAAAAGTTCGTAGGCATTGGATCGATGACTTGTTGGATGATATTCATCATGTGACAGTTATAACCTAGGGTGATTCGGCACTAGCTCTAGTTCATCGATATAATGTAGGCATGTATTCCGTAAATAGTCATACGTGCTTTATTAAAAGAACTTGCATGACATCTTTTGTCCTACCCTCCCGTGCCAGCGAGGTCCATATTGGAAACTAAGGGATATTAAGGTCTCCTTTCAATAGAGAACCGGAACAAAGTATTAACACATAGTGAATACATGAACTCCTCAAACTACGGTAATCACTGGAAGAAGTCCCGGTTATTGTCACTCCGGGGTTACCGGATCATAACACGTAGTAGGTGACTATAACTTGCAATATCGGATCTAGAACATGGATATAATGATGATAACATGAACGGTTCAGATCTGAGTTCATGGCACCCAGGCTCAAAGTGACAAGCATTAAGCATAGCAAAGTCATAGAAATATCAATCTAAGAATACAGTGGATACTAGGGATCGAGCCCTAACAAAACTAACTCGATTACATGATGAATCTCATCCAACTCCTCATCGACCAGCGAGCCTACGAAGGAATTACTCACTCCCGGTGGGGAGCATCATTGAATTGGCGATGTATAAGGGTTGGTGATGACGAAGAACGAAGACCCCCCTCTCCGGAGCCCCAAACGGACTCCAGATTTGACCTCCCGGGGAAGAACATGGCTTGGCGGCGACTCCATCTCATGAATCATGATAATTCTTTCTCCCTGATTTTTTCTGGAAAAATAGGTATTTATGGAGTTGGAATCAGGGTCCGCGGGGCCACCAGGTGGGGACAACCCACCTGCCCGCGCTAGGAGAGGGTGGTGCGCCCTGGTGGGTTGTGCCCACCTAGGTGCCCCTCTCTGGCAGGTCTTGGCTCCAGAAATTATCTTTTATTGTATAAAAATTCCTCACAAAGTTTCGTTCCATTCCGAGAACTTTTATTTCTGCACAAGAACAACACCATGGTAGTTCTGCTGAAAACAGCGTCAGTCTGGGGTTAGTTTCATTCAAATCATGCAAATTAGAGTCTAAAACAAGAGGAAAAGCGTTAGGAAAAGTAGATACGTTGGAGACGTATCAAGTCCCCCAAGCTTAAACCTTTGCTTGTCCTCAAGCAATTCAGTTGATAAACTGAAAGTGAAAAAGAAAAACTTTTACGAACTCTTTTGCTCTTGTTTGCATAAATAAGCTTAAACAGCACCTAGGTTTTCAGCCAACATTATAACTAACCATGTCGTTAATAACTCTTAAAGATTATAGTGATTCATATCAATGACACAATAAGCTAGTGAGCAATAATAAGGTATCTCAAAGGGCAACACGTTGTCAAAACAACCATGATATAATATGACAATAGTGGTATCTCGCTAGCCCTTTTTTAGACCACAAAACATAAATGTAGAGCACCTCTAAAGTTCAAGAAGTGACTAAACATTGTAATTCATGGTAGAAAAGATCCAGTCATGATGCACCCAACATTAGCTACACACAATACATAAATCTTGATAGTTGTGCTCTACTCAGTTTCTGGCGCTTGTTTTAGAAGGTGGTGACATAACACAAAAGTAAATAGATAGTCCCTTCGCAGAGGGAAGCAGTGATTTGCAGAGGTGCCAGAGCTCGATTTTTAAAACATAGGTAAATGATTATTTTGGGAAATGCACCCTTCTCATTTACTTCACGACTATCAGTTATCAATATCTCCCATGCTAAACAAGCTAGTAGAGGTTCCCAAGCGATAAAAAGTAAAGGTTTTCACTCTGTTGGGAATTTTTGTTTGATTATTCGAGCGATTAACTCTTTTTGTATTTTGCAGTTTGGGACTGGGCATCCCTAATACCGCCCTTTTTCTCGTGCGATGGCGAGTGAATAAACACTCGACCTGAGAATAACCTTCTTAGCATGGAAGATACCGACTAACTCCTGTCGTTCCATGAATGATACAGGCACACAAAATGGATATTTTTAGAAGTTTTTAGAGGCGGCACATGCAAATTTACTTAGAACGGCAGGGTAATACCGCATATAGGTAGGTATGGTGGACTCATCCGAATAACTTTGGGTTCAAGGTTTTTGATGTACAAGCATTATTCCCACTTAGTACAGGCGAAGGCTAGCAATTAGATTGAAAAGTGGCCAGCTAGAGAGCAACAACGATCATAACCATGCATTATGCATAAGCAACATTGGACACTAGCATGAGTACGATATAAACACCATGACCATAAATATCATAGAGGCTATGTTGGTTTTGATTCAACTACATGCATGAACATGTGCCAAGTCAAGCCACTCGAACATTTAGAGGACGATACCATATCATCATACTACATCACAATCATTTTAACACAATGTTGATATCCAAGATAAATCATTATCAACTCCCAAATTACTTATGCATGGCATGAGAAACTATAATCTCTAATTGTCATTGCAAACATGTTTAATCATAATGGGCTGAATCATGGATACTAGGTTAAACATATTTACACGCATGTAACAAGTCGAGTTCATACCGCTTTCTCGCCACGGCAAGTTCATCGAATGTCGTCATAATAGCGTTTCACTTGCACCTGACCGAACGATATGAAAATAATAATAGTGCAAGAGTGCGGTAGACTAAGTCGAATCGCAAGACATTTTATTCAACAGAGAAGACAAGATAAAATGTTCTCTTTATTAGATCAATGATTATTCATATGAGAGCCACTTAACATTTTTCATCGTGGTCTTCTCCTTGGTACAACTCGAATAAAAAGAAAAGAAATTCAGAGAAACACACTGTAATATTTTTGGAGTTTTTGGTTTTCTTGAACAAGCAAACACAAGAGAAAAGAAAAAATGAGAAAAACTATTTACACGGGAAAGCTCCCAACAAGCAAAAGAAGAACAAGGAAATCTTTTTGGGTTTTCTTTTTAATATTACTAGTAAGCATGCATAGAAAATAATTTACTATAACTATTTTTTTTGGGTTTTCTATTTTTTTTCAAACACACAAGAAGAAAGCAAGAAAAATAAATCTAAGCATGGATGATACAATGAAAGAGTGTGGACACCGACAAATGGAATAAGTGAACATGAATGTAAAGTCGGTGGACACACGTATTACCCCAAGCTTGGGCTTTTGACCTAGCCTGGTAATCGATCAGTAGCCTGGAGGGTAGTAGGGGTGCTGAGGAGCGGGCATCCACTCGTCCCACTGTTGGGGCTCCTGTTGTGCCGCTTCCGCAGCAGCCTAAGCGTTCTGGTAGGCGATGATGTCCACATGCATGATCCTATATCCGCCCCTGGCAGCAGAATCAAACAGAGCAGGTGCAGGCAATGGAATAACATCACGAATTTTAACGTTAAAGACTAGGTTATAAGGACTTGCAATATCAGGACGATCATGTGCAAGAAAGTGATGGTGTTCCATTGCTGCACGGTCTAGGTAAACCTTGGTCAAAGGGTAATCATGAGGGCGTATCGCAACCTCGAAATGAGCATCCAAACAAGTAGCAAAAATCCCACCATGTATTTCACCCTGTGATTTATTAAGATGCATGTGACGGGCCACAATAGCTCCCAAGCTATAAGTGTTGTCACCCTCCAATGCCCAGCGTAAAACAGCAAAGTCTGGTGCACTGAGCTCACCTACTTTCTTTCTAGCAAGCAGGACTTAGCAACAAATAAAGCAAAATAATGTACAACAGGAAAGTGTAAGCTAAAAGCCGTGGTGGTCGACACCCTCTCTCATCTCCCACCGTCAAAGTGCAATAAAAGTACTCAAACCCAGCCGGCCTAGGCTCGCTAAGCTCCCATAAGAAGGGATCAAGCATATATCACAAAATTCAGTAAGTGGTATCTGATGGTTTTCAGCATATAAATTGAAGCTCACTTCAGGAGGATTATCCCTAGTTAGGAAAGTAAAACTCTGGACAAAGATATTTGTGAGGATTTGGTGCTGGTCACATTCATCTACGACGAAGTCGGTGAGGCTGGCATTTGCAACATATTGCATGAACTCCTGAAGAATTCCAGCCTCTTCCAGGAACAGGGTGTGCGGTCATTCAGACGGCCGCATTCTCCCAAGAACCTCCGAGGGTGGAGATCACCGTCGAAGACTCCCAATAACACCCTTGGAGTTCTTCTTAGAGCCAAACTTCCTGAAGATATTCATGTCCGCGTACAATTTTATGAAAATAAATTTTTTGGGGTGATAAAAATTTGTCAACAAAACTTTATAAAATTGATAGCAACTACTCATAGGGATGCATAGAAGCTCTAGCAAGCATTCAAACTACTTAGAACACTAAGAATTCAACATGCAAGCACATCTACAACAACACCAAGAGTAAATAATTATTCAAAATATAAACCACTAAAGAAAAAACTAATTGGACAAACGGTGGAGTCACATACCAAGCAACAATCCCTAGAAACAGTTTTGAAAACTGAGCTTCGAGCAAAGAGATCGAAATCCGCGGGTTTGAGCTCAAGATCACGGGAGAGAGAGCAATGGAGATTTTTTTCTGGAGGTAAGTGAAGATGTGTTATGAAGAGGTAAGTGAGGGGGCCCACGTGGGGACCACAACCCACCAGGGCGCGCCTGGGGATCCTAGTGCGCCCAGGTGGGTTGTGCCCACCTGGTGCACCTCCCTCTGGTATTATTTGCACCAGAAATTCAGAAATATTCAGAAAAAAATAGTGTAAAATTTCAGGGCATTCTGAGAACTTTTATTTTTTGTTCATTTTTATATTGCACGGGAAATTCAGAAAACAGACAAAACTTGGCATTTTATTTTATTTAACTAATAAAAACAGAAAACAAAAGGTAAGGACAGAAGGTAGTGCTTACTAAATGCATCAGCTTCATACCATTAAAAAATGATCCATTAATAAGGTTGATCAAGTCTCATTAACAACCACTTTCGATCAGCATGAAACCAAAGGACTTTCGTAAATTACTAAGTTACCTCAATGGGGATATGCATTTCCCCAACAATAAGTATTTCATATTTCTTTTTGACAGTAGGTAGAGGTATTTGAAAACTTCCAATAGTGATTGTCGGAGATTTTTCAGTAACATTAATACCATTCACTTGGAACCGTTTCTTCGGAAAGTGCACTGTATGCTCATTGCCATTAATATGAAAAGTGAACTTTCTTTTATTGCAATCAATAACAGCCCCTACAGTATTCAAGAAGGGTCTACCAAGGAAAATTGACATGTTGTCGTCCTCGGGCATCTCAAGTATAACAAAGTAAGTCAAAATAGTAACATTAGCAACAACAACGGGTACATCCTCACAGATACCGATAGGTATGGCAGTTGATTTGTCAGCCATTTGCAAAGATATTTTAGTAGGTGTGAGTTTATTCAAGTCAAGTCTTTTATATAAAGAGAAAGGCATAACACTAACACCAGCTCCTAAATCACACAAAGTAGTTTTCACATAATTCTTTTTGATAGAGCAAGGTATACTTGGTATTCCCAGATCTCCAAGTTTGTAGGCACTCCATCTTTAAAAGTATAATTAGCAAGCATTGTGGAGATTTTAGCTTCTGGTATTTTTCTCTTATTTGTGATGATGTCTTTCATATACTTTGCATAAGGAGACATTTTCAAGATATCAGTCAAGCGAGTATGCAAAAAGACTGGCCTGAGCATCTCAGCAAAGCATTCAAATTCTTCATCATCTTTCTTTTTAGTTGACTTGGGTGGAAAAGGCATAGGTTTTTGAACCCACGGTTCTCTTTCTTTACCGTTTTTTCTAGCAACAAAGTCTATTTTGTCATATCTTTTATTTTTGGGTTGTGGGTTATCAAGATCAACACGTGGTTCTATCTCAACATCATTGTCTGGTTCTTTATCATTGTCGGGGAAGCTGATCTGGCCCACGAACACCTATGGGACCGGCGGACGGAGCCCCTTTCGATTCGGCGGGGGGCGGAGGTTGCACGAAGAGCAGATCGAGGCAAAGCACACGAGCAGTTTACCCAGCTTGAGCTCTCGAGAGAGATAACACTCCTACCGCCGCATGTCCGAGTGTATTGAGTTCTTGCTCAGAGCGCTGAGTGCTACAAGATACACACAAGCTGCTAACGAGACCGGCGTGAGTGTTCTCTGCTTCAACCTTTCGACCCCCCACGCTATGCGCATGGGCCTCCTTTTATATGCTAAAGGGGTCTCCGACAGGTGGAAACGTAGACAAGGGTAAAAATGGAAAAGGAGTGGTTGGTACAGCTACTTGTACAGTGTATCATACCTAACCCTGACGGCAGGGGACAAAGGCATTAAATGCCCGCTCACGCCGCCCTAACAAGGTAGAAAAGGGACCGTCGGGCGCCACCGCTTGCCACGATGGCAATCTTGTCGGCGCCACTTGCCACCGCTCCGGGCCGTCAAGACCTCTTGCCACGCTACCGCTGGAAAGGTCCCAGGCGACACGTTAGTGGATGTGCCGGAGCGCAGTACAGTGGTGGTGCGCGGCAAGCGCCTTGCCGCGTTGTTGTCTTGTCGCGTCCGAAGCTTGTCGCTCACTGGCCTACCCGCAAGCTCCTCTTGCCGAGGCCTTGTCTCCCTAGGTGCCTTGGGTGGCCTTCCGGCAAGCTCCTCTTGCCGCGCCTTGTCTCCTTGGCTTGAATACTTTGTTCTTGAATGGCTCCAAAGGAACCACGGAGGACCTTGGCGGTCACCCAGTAAGCCTTGCCATGAGGGCTGCAATCGCCCGTGCACAAGTTCGGGATACTAGGGTACCCCTACTCTAGTACACCGACAGGAGCCCCCGGGCCTGGGCCACACACGGTGCCGAGCGCTATTGGGCCAGGCCCAAAACAGGGTACGAGCACGCGCGGCCTGGGTTACGCCCTAACTCACCCCGGACCCACCACGCCCTCCACGAATGGCACGCGTCGAATGCAGCGTCGTGTGAGAGATCGTGGGTGAGATCGTGGGTGGTTTCTTTATTTGGAAAGACGGAACGTCCGCCCCTCTCTCTTTATAAGCAGGGGAAACAGGGCGGTTCGCCCATCTCGCCAGCTTGTCGTCCAATCTCGATAAACCCCGCCGCTTCCCCTTCTTCCCAAGGTCAAGAGAGAGCAAGCTCCGCCCCCATCGCCACCAAAGATCACCAACGCCACGATCTCCCTCACCACCTCCGCCATGGTCTCAAAGCCGACAAGGGAAGGCCGTGAAGTCGGCCGAGGCGCAGCTTATGGCGCCAAGGAAGGAGCGGCAATCTTTCCCCCTCTCACCGCGAGGGAGCCGAGGGAGTACTACTACCTCTTCTCGTCGACGGAGACGCGAAGATCCGCGCATCGAAGGTACTCCCAAGTTGCTTGAACCGGCTCGAATGGGTACCCTTTCTTCACAGGCTTTGTTCTTCTCTGCGGGCTCGCCCGCCTTTCTCTGAATTTTTCTGCGATATCATGAACACCTACGGGTTCCGCCTCCTTGACTTCACCCCCAATGCTGTTCTGACCATGGCAGTTTTGGCACATCTCTGCGAAAACTTTGTCGGAGTCCATCCAAACGTAGCCCTTTTCCTCCACTTCTTTATGCCCCGAGTTGAGAGAGGGGAGCCTCTTTCCGGTGGGATCGCCTGGATCTCGAGGACCGGCAAGAAGGAAGCTTATCTGGAGGAGAGCTCCGCAAAGAAATGGGATGAGTGGAGAGCAGACTGGTGCTAGATTGTCGAGGAGAACCCGCAGCCGTTTACCACCCAGCGCCAAACCTCAGTAGTGCGCGGCAACGATTGGAGCAGTCTGGCCCCGGAAGACACTAGGCTGAAGATTGTCGTCATCCGGATCCTACGCCTGAGGCTTGCCAGACTCACTGTAGGCGCCGTTGGCGCAAATTTCCTTCGCCGCCGCATCGCCCCCTGCAGGAGAGGAGGAGACCCGCCTGGGAGTTCCAGAACGCGGCGGATATCATGAGGCTGCGCCCGGGCCTCAACTTCAATTTCAACTCACAGGAACTGGACGCGATGCTCTTGGAGCTGTTCAAGCACGATCCCGAGCATCCCGGAGCGCTCAGTTGCGAAGAATGTCGCCCCGCAGGCAACAATTCCTCGCCGACCGCATCCGCGTAATGATGTCGCAGTAACTCGCATGGAATCGCTCCAACTCCGCAAGAGCTCGCAGATGACGTCGTCGAAAGTGTTCTTTGACAGCCTGGTAGAAGTGCCGGTCCGCCCGATGAATGTAAGAGCCTCACACGCGACACCACCGATGATGAGATGCGCGCACGCCACCAGCCGAAGAGGCGGCAGCGGCCGCCAGCGGCGAAGTTCGGATTCACCGTGGAGGGGGCGAGGCAGCAGAGGCGGCAAGCCTTGTCGAGCGAGGGAGTTTGCCGGCGAGGAAGAGCTTGTCGGGCCCGGCTGAGTCGAGCGAGCCGCCGAGGGCGCCTCCTCCCTCCTTCGCATAGCTTGCCGCGAGCGAGCCCCCAGCTCCACCAAGAAGGCGTCTCCGCAAGGCCGGAGACGTGGCGGGCGGCAGACGGGTCAGCAGCCGCGCCATGACGCAGCTCCACCGCAAGCATCAAGCAGCTGGAGCACCTCACGCCGCTTCTGACAAGCTGGAGCGGGCCCTCACGCACCACCGCTTCGCTTCCCGCCAAGCGGCCAAGGGAACCTACTCCTCCGCCTCGTCGTACTGGAGGCGGGCTAGAATTTGATCTCTCCGCGCTCAGCTCCGACGAGGAAGAAGAAGAGTAAGATTCTTTGCAGCATTCGTAGTTCTTCGGCTTGTTGCTTTGTCTTGTATCTGATTTGCTTTACTCTGAACCCATTCCTTTTCGTGACGTTGGCCCGAAGAGCGTCGAAGAGAGCCAAGGCCCCGGTGATTGTCATCGAGGACGAACCCACCGCGACAGCAGGAGGCGCTGGCCCGAGACCACCTTGCCGGACGCGGCAACTCTTCCTCAAAGCAGCTTTCAACAGCCCCCAGCGTAAGTATATGGTTTACTTCTCGCTGTTAGGCGTGCATGGGTGCCCTTTCTTTGCTGATATCGGCTGGCTGATTTGTGTAGGAGCAGAGCAGCCTTACCAGAGTGCCTCAAGCCGCCTCCCGACATGCCTTCTGCTTCGACTACACCGCCAAGGGAGGATTCCCGGCAAGGGAGCGTTCTCCGCAAGGGAGACTTCTCCGCAAGGCAGTTCTCCGGCAAGGGACAACTCTCCCAAGAAGGGACAGCACCAAGAATCCCCAGTGGCGGAGACCATGACTGCAGACCCTAGCACAGTAATCCTCTTGCTTGAAAACTTTCCTTGTGTTCTTCTTCTTCCGATTTTCTTTTTGAATATTTGCTTGAATTTTCTTCACTTTCCGGTCGCCGATCCATCCGCCACAGAGCCAATGGAGACCGAGGTCACGGCGAGGAGGACGCTTAGGCAATACCGACGACGCCATCGGAGAAGAAGTCGGCGCCGACGAGCCCGCCAAAGGAAGAGGCCGCCAAAGCTGCCGCCGCAGAGCCGGGCGAGGGTCCGGCGATCGCACTAACGGCCCCGAGGCCGCAGGAGCGCCAGCGCCACGCCGACCGCCGATCCTCCGACGCTGCGACATTGCCGGGTTCAAGAGCCCCAGCCCGGCGCCTATTTGAAGGCGGCGATGGCGTCCTCATCAAGCTCCCATGGGCGTCGAGCTCCGTGGCGCCGTCAAGGAGAAACTTTGATGAAGAACTGCTGCTTCTCTCTGATCGGGACGCTGGTCGACGCACCAAACAAAGCAGCGGCCGAGTCTGAGGAGGAGTAGCCGCTCTACCGCGCCCGACAAGCCAAGCTGGAATCCCGGAAGCGCTTGTCGCCAAGGCGAGCAGACATCGAGAAGCGCCAGGAGGAGCTCCGGGGCCTCAACCAGAAGCTCTCCGGTCCTTGGCGGAAGGAGCGGGAGCGACTTCGCCGAGGAGCGCAAAGCCTTCCTCCTCGAGAAGGCCAAGCCGAGGAGCAACAAAGTGGCTTGCCGCCGAGAAGCTATCTCTGCCAGGAAGGCGAGTTGGCGCAGAAGGAAGGTTAATCTTGACAGCCATGAGGAGGATCTAGCCACGCTGAGCAAACATTTGGCGGGGCTCTCAAGGAAGCAAAGGATGCCGCCGCAGCCGCCGAGGCCGCCAAGAAGGAGCTGGAGACGAAGGTGATGCAGCTGGAGGCCAATCTCAAGGAGAGCGGCGAGGAGCTTGCTGCACTCAAGCATGAGCGCGAGAAGGACGCCTACACTCTTGGTGAGCTGCAGGGCCGTCTCGCCGAGAGGAGCAAGGAGCTCAACGCCGCCAAGGACTCCAACGCAGATCTTGAGTTGAAGCTGACCACCTTGACTCAGGCGCTGGACGGCGCCATGGAGCAGGAGGTGGCCTTGAAGGAGAAGATCAAGGCCGGACGAGGCGCTGTTTGGCGAGTTGCTGCCGCCTGCAATACCTTTAGGGAGAATGTGGAGCACTGGACCGAGGGTCTCGTGGATGTTGCTGCAGCCATCGACATGGAGCTGGAGCAGCTGGGGATGGAGGATCTTGGATATTTCTCCGATGAGCACCTCCGACCGAGCGCCAAGCTCAACTTGTTCTTCAAGGGCGTGGTGACGGCCCTCCAGCGACTCCGGGAAGAAATCCCAAAGTAGCTGGCCGAGGAGTCGCGCGCCGGATCTGTGAGGAGCTCTTCAAAGGTGTCGATGAAGGTGGCCTTCCGCAACCCAGGCCTCAACCTCACCAACGCCCTCAAGTCCTTGCCGCCGGATGTCGATGTGGAAGCCCTCAAGACCCTTGTCGCACCCATCGTGGGATGTGGTGAGCGGGATCAAGAGGGTTGAGCGCGATCGCGTAGATTAGGCCGCCCGCTTTCTCTTTTTCTTGCCGCTGCTGGTCATGTTATGAGAACAATCTATTAGAGCTGCGACAAGCTATCTTGTAATATAACTCTATTTCGGTAGCAATTGCTATGTTATTTCCTTTACTTGGTTCCTTCCTTTGTATGTTTTTTCCCCACGCTTTTAGGGAACTTGTCGTATGAGGCACACTGGCATGAGCGCCGAAAAGTCTTGAGACGTCACAGCCTCTTGGCGGTGCTGCTACCGACAAGAAACCTTGTCGCAACTAGTCGCAGCTCACTTAAGTTGTTGAGCGGACTCGAAACAAAGTAAGGGCGCAACTAGCTACGAGTTGGTTCCTCCGCGCACATGTTTTCCATACAAAGTACGGTCGTTCGAGGAAGATAACTTAAAAATTTAAAACTGATTGCTCAAACTTTAGCAACTTAGCTTTTCGCGTTTGCTTCCCTAAGAAGGCTAGACTTCCTTGAGCGACGCTTGGTCCACACCATTATCTTCTCCTTTCCCCCAAAGCAAACTTGTGGGCGAGGGAACCTTCCTTTCTTTGAGAAAGAGAAAGAAGAGAAAATAAAGATACGGAGCCTTATGGCTCGTTATTGCTTACCGGGGGTAGGTGCTGCACAAAGTGTCGATAACGCATGCAAAATAGAAGTAGAAAGCATGAAATTGACAAGATGTGCTAAGCACATTAGCTGTACTTATGCACGGGGTCTGCGCCTGGCTTTGTACAAAGGATTACATGCAACATCGGCAAGACTTGTACAAAAGGTGGTTGCCGGAACAGGTTCCGCAATCATCTTCACGGTAAAACTTACGAAGATGCTCAATGTTCCGTGAGTTGCTCACTTTGGAATGCCATCTTCGGTCTCAAAGCGGACGGCCTTGAGCCTAGTGACTCGTTTCACCCGGTAAGGGCCTTCCCACTTCAAGGCCAACTTGTTGGAATTCTTGGCGGACTGAACGCTACCGAAGAACAAGGTCGCCTTCCTCGATACTTCCGGCATTAACTTTGCGGCTATGGTAGCGGCGCAAAGCTTGTCGGGTATCGAGCAGCTCGTCATACAGCCTCAAGACGATCCTCCTCAAGGAGCAGCGCGTCATCTTGTCGCAATTGCTCTTGCTCAAGCTCATCATAAGCGAGCACTCGAGGTGATCCGTTATACGAAGTTCCGTGGGGAGAACTGCCTCTGCTCCATAGACTAGAGCGAAAGGTGTCCGGCAAGGGCTCGATTTGGCGTCGCCCCGATCGACCAAAGAACCACCGGCAGGTCCTCAATCCAGTTCTTTCCGCACTTGTGCAGCCCGTCGAAAGTTCTGGTCTTGAGCCCGCGCAAGACTTCAAAGATTCGCCCTCTCCGCTTGACCGTTACTTCTCGGATGAGCAATGAAGCAAAAGTAGACCTTGGCGCCAAGATCTTGGACGTCTTGCATGAAGGTGAGGCTCAGAATTGCATGCCGTTGTCGGTGATGATCCTGTTAGGGATTCCAAACGGCAAACAATCGACCTAAAGAACTTGATCACGATCGCGGCTGTCACCTTCCTCATCGCTTCCACTTCCGCCACTTTGTGAACTTGTCGATTGCAACGCATAAGTACTCAAAGCCCCGACAGCTTCGGGAAAGGGGCCGAGGATGTCGAGCCCCTGCATCGAAAATGGCCAGGATAAAGGGATCGTCTGGAGAGCTTGAATCGGCTGGTGTATTCGCTTGGAATGGAACCGCACGCTTCACACTTGGTTACTTGTGCAGTTGCATCACGGAGGGCTGTCGGCCAAAAGAAACCTTGCCGAACGCTTTGCGGCAAGTGCTCTGGCGCCAATGTGGTGACCACATATGCCTCCATGTATCTTCGCCAACAGCTTTTGTCCGTCTTCCCGGTGAATACACTTCAATTTCACACCGTTGAGTCTTCTTACATGCATGTGTGTTGTCGACAAACCGGTACATACTTGATCGCCGGGCTACTCTTTCCGCTTCTTCTTGCTCTTCGGAAGTTCTCCTGTCAAGGAAAGCGGACAATCTGGGCTGCCCATGCCGGAGCTTGCGGCTCGACAACAAGGACTAAAGGCACATCTGCTGCCGCGGACCAGCTGCTGCCAAGGCGAGAACCTGCGTCTCAGCCGGAGCTTGATGTTCCCCGGCTCGATTGCCGGAGATCAACTTCTCGGGAGCGTCTGCTTCCACCGAACAAACCCTAGGTCGTGCCGGAGCAGATCGCTTCCTCGGCACCCTTGGTGTTGATCTTGAGGACCTTCTTGACGGCGACTTCGAAGCTCTGCCGAAAATAGTCACCAGAGATCAACTTCCTCTTCTTGCTCTGTCCGGTTGATGGCGTTACTGACGGTTGAGTCACTTGAGCACAAAAATCCCTGGTTCCATTGTGTAACTTAAGTGCGGCCACTTGACGAACCATCGGCAATGTCGCTCGAGCTCTTGGAACATGTTCCATTTGTAGGTCACAAAGTGCTCTTCTAGCTTTCTCACTTCATCAACATAAGCTTCCATCAACGGACTCTCGATAACTCTTGTTCACTTGGCGGATGACAAGTCGTGAGTCACCCCGACAATGAGCTTCTTGATCCCAAGGTCTCATCAGCGATCTCGAGACCGCAAGCAAACCTTCATACTCTGCAAGATTGTTTGTTGCTTGCTCCTTGGGGAAGTGCATCTAGACTACGATTTGAGGTGCTCTCCGTGGGTGCAACAAGTAGCACGCCTCAAGACCGCGCCTTTGCAGCGAGAAGGCACCATCAAAGTACATCTCGCCACTCTTTGCTTGCTTCCTTGACGGGATGCTCGTTTCTCGAATTTCTTCATCTTGTGTTGGCGCCCATTCTGCTATGAACTCCGCCAATGCTCGCTTTTGGATAGTTGAAGTGCTCTCAAACTTGAGGCCAAAGCTTGACAGTTCTAGTGCCCACTGACAATCCCGCCTGCTGCCTCCGGATTTTGCAAGATCCTCTTCGCCGGAAAACGAGTGACGATCGTGGATCTCATGTGCCCGGAAGTAATGGCGCAGCTTTCTCGAGGCCATGAGGAGGCCGGTGCAATTTCTGCACACCGCAGTACCTTGACCTAGCCCCCGCAGAAGGGAACCGACAAAGTAAACTGGGCGCTGCACCATTCTTTTCTCGCATCTTCTCATGCGTCTGCGTAGATCCATCCTTGTCGGGACCAGAGCTTGCCGGTGAAGCCCCCCGCCGTCAGCCGGATGCATCTCGCCATGGTTGCTAGCTCATCATCCGCCTCCCTCTCCGCTACTAACGCAGCACTAACCACTTGATTGGTTGCCGCTATATATAGCAGCAACTTCTCTTGTGGCTTAGGTGCGACAAGTGTTGGAGTGGAGGACAGTATCTCTTCAAGTCTCGCCGCAGCCTCCGCTTCCGAGTCCATTTCATCGGACCTGCCTTTTTCATAATTTTGAAAAATGGCGAGGGCGCTCAGCAGACCTAGAGATAAACCTGCTGAGAGCAGCTACGCAACCGGCAAGTCTTCGTACATCCTTGACGCGCTTTGGTGCTTCAATCTGCTCAATGGCTTTGATCTTGTCGGGATTGGCTTCAATTCCCCGCCGAGACACGAAGAACCCGAGAAGCTTGCCGGAAGGGACTCCAAACACACACTTCTCAGGGTTGAGCTTGAGGTTGATCTTGCGCAGATTTGCAAAGGTTTCGTCTAAATCTTGAATCAGAGTCGCCTTGTCCTTGCTTTTGACCACTATGTCATCCATGTAGGCTTCCACATTTACGTGCATTTGCGGCTCAAAAGCGTCATGGACTACTCTTGCAAATGTTGAACCAACATTCTTTAATCCGAAAGGCATCCGTCTGAAAACAAGATGTGCCACATGGGGTGATGAATGCGGTCTTCTCCTCATCCTCTTACGCCATCAAGATATGATGATATCCTCGAGTATGCATCCGTAAATGAAAGCAAATCACATCCGCCGTGGAGTCAACAATCTGGTCGATGCGCGGCAAGGAAATGGGTCTTTGGGACAAGCTTTATTGACATCGGTAAAGTCGATACAAAGCCTCCATTTCCCGTTTGCCTTGCGTGCAACTACAGGATTGGCCAACCACGTAGGATGGAGCACTCCTCTGACAAGGCCTGCTGCTTCCAATTTCTTGATTTCTTCTGCGATGAATTCTTGGCGCTCCACCGCCGCTTCGACTTTCTCGCTGACGGGCCGCGCATGAGGACAAACGGCAAGATGGTGCTCAATTACTTTCACAGGAACACCGGGATGTCGACGGTTGCCACGCAAACACGCCGACGTTCGCCGCAGGAAAGCAACGAGCGCCGCTTTCCTATTTAGGGTCGAGAGTGGCACCGATGGTGAAGGTACCACCAGTGCCGCCCTCCTTGGCGGACACCTTCTTGGTCTCTGGTGGAGCTGCCATCGCCTTTCTTACACTTGCCGGTGGAGCTTGATGGTGCGTCCTCGACGGTAGCGCAACACCAAGAGGTGCGCTTGCCGGAGTGGGCATCAGAGCTCTTGCCGGACTTGGTCTTCTTCTTTGCCCCGGGAGCTTCAGCGGCAAGTGGCTTGCAATCTACTGCAGCTGCTGCTTCCCTGTAGATCTTGTCGGCGCAGATAAGAGCATCCTTCTTGTCGCCAGGACGTAGATGACACTTATCGGGCTCGCATCTTCAAAGATGTTGTATGCATAGTGAGAGGCTGCCCTGAATTTGGCGAGTCCGGACGGCCAAGTATCCCATTGTAAGGCAATGGAAAGTCGACAACGTCAAAAGTGACCCTCTCGATCCCGAAGTTCAACTTCGCTGCCAAATGTCACCGCAACGTGATCTTTCCCTTCGCTTGCTCCTTCCCGGATTGATTCCTTGGAATGTGCCGGTCTCTTCGAGCTTCGCCATCGTGGATCTGGAGTTTACGGAGCACCGCGGAGGAGATCAGTTCAAGCCGCCCCGCCGTCAACTAGCATCTTAGTGACCTTGAGGTTGCGGATAGTTGGTGAAACCAACATCGGCAAGCACCGACCGCAGCTACGCGATCGTGGTGGTCCTCAATATCAAAGATGATAGGCGTCTTTGGACCATTTCGTAGGTTTGCGTGACTCGACGGATGGCTCGCCGCATTGACTTCCCGCATCCACCGCTTGTCCGACGGTGTGAAGTATGCGCAGAAGCACCGCCGTCAACGCCTGTGACCTCTGTGGCTTTCTGGAACTCCTGCTCATCGGTCTCGTCATCATCCATGTCTTCATCATCATCGTCGTCTTCATCCTTGTCACGGCCGTGGGGAGGTCTGTCTCCTTGCCGCTGCTTGGCCTTGCCGCGGCGTCCTCCTCGGCCGGGACGTTTCTTGCCAGCTCCTCCAGCACCTTCCTGGGCCTTCTCCTTGTCACGCCGTTCGTATTCAGCCTTCTGCTGCTCGACAAGCTGCTCGACCTTTTTGCAGCTCTGGAGGTCATGGCCCTTGGTGCGGTGGATCTTGCAATAATGTTTGTTGGAGCCGTCCTGCTTGTCGGCGGCCGCCACAGCCTGGCAGTTGGTGCCAGCGGCAACCTCCTTGCCGGAGCTACCAGCTTTGGCTTTCTTGGCGCCACCTCCGTTGTCGGACTGCTCAACAACTAGCACATCTTTGCCTTTCTTCTTCCTGTGGTTCCGCCGCCGGTTTTTCTTTTCCGGGGCGGTCTCCTCACTATCAGATCCTCCCGCTTGATATTCTCTCCGGAGTCTCCTCCTTCCTCAAAGACGCGTGCACACTTGTCGGCGGGGCATATAGCTCACCGACGTCTCGATCTTGCACATCGCCATCTCCTCCCGCATCCTGCGGTTTCGCACGCTCGATGGAACGCGTCGATTATCACGGCAGGTGGACATCTGAGATGTTGTGTCAGACGCTGGTGAATCTCTGAATGTACTTTGGCGCAGGGCTCTCCTTCCTTCCGGGCGAGCATATGAAGGTCGCTTTCTTGGCCATGGGGCTTGTGGCCGCTGTAAAAGCGCCGACAAACCGATGGCATAGATCTGCCCAAGAGGATATGGAGTTGTCCGGCAAGTGCATGAGCCAGATCTCGACATTGGGCTTGAGCACCGCCGGAAGTAGTTGGCCAGATCTTGTCGTCTCGCCCCGGCAGCTTGCACCGCGATGGTGTAGATGCCGAGGAACTCCGACGGATGCGCCCCGCCGTCGTACTTCTCTGCACGCCCGGCTTGAAATTCTTCTTGTTGGGCCATCGACTTGCCGCAGCTCACGAGTGAACGCAGGGCAACCTACCGCGACGGAAAGTCGCTGGTTCTTCGGGCGCATGCATGTCGACAGAGGGCTCCAGCCGCTTGTCGGATTGACGCCGCGCTTCTCTTTGGCGCTCGATGCGAGTTCGAGCGTCTTCTTGCTGTCGTTCGCGAAGAACTTGGCGCTGATCACGACGAGCTCGTGGATCCGATGATGCGGTGGAGTCGCTGTCGAGGTGGATCCGGCGAGTCGGCGATCTTGGCCTTCGGGGCGGAGAGTGCATGTGGTTGCACCCCCACCGATTTCGTCGCCACCGGCTCGTGTTTGGCAGTCCTGCCGCGGCAGCAATGCACCCGGCTGCCGCGGAGCGTCGCCGTTGGCAAAGCCGATGAGACTACGAATGGTGGCCTCCATTCATCGACTTTGTCGGCTGTTGGAGGGTAATCCAGAGCGCTTGAGCTCTCGCCAAAGCTTCGCTGGAGTGGTGAGTGGCGATGGCGAACGGCGCGAGGAGCGGATATGCTCGGACTTCTAACTATGTTAGAAGGAGCGATATCCCGTCCAGCGACCGTGTTTCGCTTCGCGCCAAAGATGTTGGCGTGCATGCTGGTCTTGAGCATCCCGAGATCCACCAGCTTGATCTTGGTCCAACGAGCGTATGGCAATACCATGACGTTGTCGGTCCCGCGCCTCCTGAGACGGGCGCGGTGCATGCACGGACGCCGAGGTCTGCGCAGCCTTGTACTTGGACTTGGCAGCACCGTGGGCTCCCCCGTCGACGTCCATTCTTCCGCCGGCGTCTACACCACCACCCGTTTGCTCCGGTGGTGGTGGGTTCGACGCGGACGGAACATCTGCCGCCGAAGCCTTCTTCTTCGATGGCATGTCGATGAAGATGATGAAGATCTAGCTCGTGTGGACGCCGGATCAGGTTCACACAATCTCGACGCCCCCTACCTGGCGTGCCAAAGATGTCGGGAAGCCGATCTCGCCCATTTAACACCTATGGGACCGGCGGACCGAGCCCCTTTCGGTTCGGGGCGGAGGTCGCACGAAGAGCAGATCGAGGCGGCACACGAAGCAGTTTACCCGGCTTCGAGCTCTCCAGAGATAACACTCCTACCGCTGCATGTCCGAGTGTATTGAGTTCTTGCTCGAGCGCTGAGTGCTACAAAGACACACAAGCTGCTAACGAGACCGGCGTGAGTGTTCTCTCGGCTTTAACCTTTCGACCCCCACGCTATGCATGGGCCTCCTTTTATATGCTAAAGGGTCTCCGGCGGTGTGGCAACGTAGACAAGGGTAAAATGGAAAAGGAGTGGTTGGTACAGCTACTTGTACAAAGGTATCATACCTAACCACGACGGCAGGGACAAAGGCATTAAATGCCCGCTCACGTCGCCCTAACAAAGGCGTAAAAGGGACCGTCGGGGCACCACCGCTTGCCACGATGGCAATCTTGTCGGCACGCTTGCCACAGCGCTCCGCTGGCGTCATGACGACCTCTTGCCACGCTACCGAAAGGTCCTGTATGCGACACGTTAGTGGATGTGCTGGAGCGCAGTACAGAGTGGTGGTCTCGCGGCAAGCGCCTTTGCATGTTGTTGTCTTGTCGCGTCCGAAGCTTGTCGCTCACCGGGCCTTCCCAAAGCTTCGCCTTTGTCTCCTAGGGTGCCTTGGGTGGCCTTCCGGCAAGCTCCTCTTGCCGAGGCCTTGTCTCCTTGGCTTGAATACTTTGTTCTTGAATGGCTCCAAAGGAACCACGGAGGACCTTGGCGGTCACCCGGTAAGCCTTGCCGCGGAGGGCTGCAACTGCCCGTGCACAAGTTCGGGATACTAGGGTACCCCTACTCTAGTACACCGACAATCATTGATTGATTGAGAGTCTTCATGAACCTCATCATTATCTTTTTCATTATCACTAGGTGAGTGTTCATTACCAGATTGAGTTTCAGCATCAGAGATAGAAGTTTCATTATCATTATCAGGAGGTTTTTCTATTTCAGGTTCACTAGAAGTATGCAAAGTCCTATCATTTTTCTTTTTATTTTTATTTTTAGAAGGACTAGGTGCACTGGTGTTATTTCTTTGTGAATCTTGTTCAATTCTTTTTGGGTGTCCCTCAGGATAAAGTGGTTCCTGAGTCATTTTACCTCCCCTAGTTGCAACTCTAACAACAAAGTCATGCATATTATGATTCATTTCATCAAGTAATTCTCTTTGAGATTTAGCAACTTGTTCTAACTGATTTTGAACCATAGAAGCATGTTTTCCCACACCTCTAACATCATTTGATATTCTAAATAAGTCACTCAAGCGAGCAATCATATCAGAATTATATTTCAATTGTTTCATAACATTTGCATTGAAGTGATCTTGTTTTCTAATGTAGTTTTCAAACTCCTAAAGGCATTGACTAGGATGCATGCTGTGAGGATTATCATATCATTATCATTGGACTTCATTAAAGAATTTACCTCTACAACCTTAGGCAATGGTTGTGTGTTAAGTCCATGTATTTCTTCAATAGGAGGTAATTTTTTAACATCCTCAGCTTTAATAACTTTTTCCTTCATTGATTTCTTTGCCTCTTGCACATCTTGGATCGAGATATAATATACCACTCTTCTTGGAGTGGGTTTAGGTGGTAGTTCAGGAAGAGTCCAATCATCATAATTTTTCAATATGTTATTCAATAATTCTTCAGCTTGTCCAACAGTTCGTTCCCTGAAAACACAACCATCACAACTATCTAGGAAGTTCCTAGAAGCATCGGTTAGTCCATTATAGAATATATCAAATATTTCAGTTTTCTTAAGAGGATGATTATGCAAAGCATTAAGTAACTGGCAAAGCCTCCCCAAGCTTGTGGGAGACTCTCTTCTTTAGTTTGCACAAAGTTAAATATTTCCTGTAAGGCAGTTTGTTTCTTATGAGTAGGAAAATATTTTTTAGAGAAGTAATAAATCATATCCTGGGGACTACGCACACAACCATGCGCAAGAGTATTGTACCAAGCTTTAGCATCACCATTTAATGAGAAAGGAAATAATTTGAGAATAAAGTAGTAGCAAGTTTTCTCATCATGAGTAAAAATGGTGGCTATATCATTCAACTTAGTAAGATGTGCCACAACAGTTTCAGTTTCATAACCATGCAAAGGATCAGATTCAACCAAAGTAATTAACTCTGGGTCGACGGAGAATTCATAATCATTCTCATCAATAAAGATAGGTGAAGTAGCAAACTTAGGATCACATTTTATTCTAGCATTCATAGATTTTTCTTTATACTTGTGTAGTAATTTCTCTAGATCATCTCTATCATTACAAGCAAGAACATCTCTAGTTGTTTCTTCACTCATAACATAACCTTCCGGTACCTTAGGCAATTCATATCTAGGAAGGCTAGTTCTAGCAGGTGTTTCAGAGATTCGGTTTCAAGCTCATCATCAGATTCAACAACATCATGTTGTATTACTCTAGCAATTTGTTCATCAAGAAATTCACCAAGTGGCACATCATCATTATCAAGCAAGGTACTAGCATCATCATAAGCATCATTCATAGTAGAAGTGGCATCAACAATAACTTGCAACATATCAGAATTTATAGCATGTGGTGGTGTTGCAAGTTTACTCATAGAGTATAGGGGATCGCAACAGTTTTTGAGGGTAGAGTATTCAACCAAATTTATAGATTCGACCCAAGAGGAGCCAAAGAATATTTGAAGGTATTAGTAGCTGAGTTGTCAATTCAAGCACACCTGGAGCTTAATTATCTGCAGCAAAGTGATAAGTAGCAAAGTAGTTTGATAGTTATATAGTAGTGATAGCAGCAATAGTAACAGTAATAGTGATAGCAGTAGTTTTGTAGCAAGTGTAACAGTGATGATAGCAGTAGTAACTTAACAGAAACAATATGGAAAAGTTCGTAGGCATTGGATCAGTGACTTGTTGGATGATATTCATCATGTGACAGTTATAACCTGGGGTGAATCAGCACTAGCTCCAGTTCATCGATATAATGTAGGCATGTATTCCGTAAATAGTCATATGTGCTTTATTAAAAGAACTTGCATGACATCTTTTGTCCTACCCTCCCGTGGCAGTGGGGTCCATATTGGAAACTAAGGGATATTAAGATCTCCTTTTAATAGAGAACCTGAACAAAGCATTAACACAGTGAATACATGAACTCCTCAAACTACGGTAATCACCGGAAGAAGTCCCGGTTATTGTCACTCCGGGGTTACTGGATCATAACACATAGTAGGTGACTATAACTCGCAAGATCGGATCTAGAACATGGATATAATGATTATTACATAAACGGTTCATATCTGAGTTCATGGCACCCGGGCCCAAAGTGACAAGCATTAAGCATACCAAAGTCATAGCAACATCAATCTAAGAACATAGTGGATACTAGGGATCAATCCCTAACAAAACTAACTCGATTACATGATGAATCTCATCCAACTCCTCACCGACCAGCGAGCCTACGAAGGAATTACTCACTCCCGGTGGGGAGCATCATTGAATCGGTGATGGAGAAGGTTTGGTGATGACGAAGAACGAAGATTCCCTCTTCGGAGCCCCAAACAGACTCCAGATCTGCCCTCCTGAGGAAGAACATGGCTTGGTGGCAGCTCCATCTCGTGGATCACAATAATTCTTTCTCCCTGATTTTTTCTGGAAAAATAGGTACTTATGGAATTCGAATCAGGGTCTGCGGGGCCATCAGGTGTGGACGACCCACCTGGGCGCGACAGGAGAGGGTGGGCGTGCCCTGGTGGGTTGTGCCCACCCAGGTGCCCCTCTCAGGCAGGTCTTGGCTCCATAAATTCTCTTTTATTGTATAAAAATTCCTCGCAAAGTTTTGTTCCATTCTAAGAACTTTTATTTCTGCACAAAAACAACACCGTGGTAGTTCTGCTGAAAACAGCGTCAGTCCGGGGTTAGTTTCATTCAAATCATGCAAATTAGAGTCCAAACAAGAGGAAAAGCATTAGGAAATTTAGATACGTTGGAGACATATCGAGATGCTCAAGAACTCTGTCGGGTTCAGTCTCCAGTTATACTTCTCTGGTATCTCCTGCTTGAACATCCGAGTGGATGGCCAACGGACTTGCCACAACTCACGGGTGAAGGCAGGTCACCCAGCCTCGAAAGGCAGGTACCCGCCTTTGGCGAGTGCAGGCTTGTCGACGTTGGGGCCATCGTGCATGTCGGTCTGGTGGTGGGTGTCGCGGCGTTGCTCGGTGGTGACACGCGCGCCTTCCCTTTGCCTGTCCTCTAGGACACGCCGTTGGCCTTGACGCGCTTGAGAGTCGGACGAAGCCGTCGAGACATCGTCAGGTTCTTGGTCACGTGGCTCCCGTGCTAGCTGCCGTGAAGGAGACTGCACCGTAGGGGTGGCTCCCTCCGCACGACCAGCAGTGTGGGCCGTTGTCGTTGCGTGGGGAGGCCGTGGCGGGCTAGCTCGCTGTGATCCTCCCGCCTCCGCGAAACCAATCAGGCTCTGAATGGTGGCTCTCCACTCATCCATCTGATCGACTACAGGCGGAAATCTGAATAGCTGTTGGGCCCGCGCCATGGCCTTCGAAGCGGTGCTTGGCATTGATGTCAATGAAGATCGTTATGTAGCCCCGCTCCTGATGGTGCCAGTAGTGCTCGCTCCATGCTCTCGTCATCATGAGCTAGTCGCCAAGATGGCGTGGTGACGAGGTGGTGGCGGAGAGGTGTAGATCATGGCATTTGGGGTGTTCTTGGTGTTGTCCTTCTCCGGTACCTCCTGCTCCTGTTTACGCCACAGGAGAGGTGGTGATGACGCCGCCTGCGTCGACCACATCCCCCGCAGCGCCCACATCCACAGCCGTCCTCGTAGCCCCCACTACGTCGGTGGTCGTGCGCGGTGGGGTCTTTGAGGAGGACGGCTGGGCGACAGCACCAGGTTTCTTCTTGGGCGCCATGGACGATGGAGTCGTCGATGAGGAGAATGATGATAAAGATGACGCGCTACGTACGCTTCTCGGATTTGCGCAAGCGCCGCCCCTACCTGGCGCACCAAAGATGTCGTGCGAAACCACGACCACCTATGGGGCCATGAGCCCCTTGTGGTTCAGCGGGGGGATGAGCATGTTGCCCAAAGAGAGGAGAGCGTCGCACACGGCAGAGATCGCTCATGCGATTTTTACCCAGGTTGGGGCCGCCGCGAGGCGTAAAACGCAACTCCTCCTTTGGTGGATTGATCTGGAATGTGGTGGAAGCGCAGTGCTCTAGATTGGTAGGGTTGCCTAGGGGCGAGAGCAGCTACGCGCGTATGAGTGTACCAGGGTCTGAATCCCTTCTATGGCTGCCATGGGCCTCCTTTTATAGATCAAGGGGTCACCACAGTGGAAAAACAGTCATTGTGTACTGATTAGATAGCAAACAGTGCTATCATACCTAACTCTTTAGACAGGGCAGAGCGCATTAAATGCGCCGCTTAGTGTCACATCATGGCATGCCCAGCAGGCCTTGCCGGGCTGCTTGGCCACCTTTTCTCCTGTCTGGATGACACGTTGCTGGACGGGTGTCATTTGGAGGTGATTTCCATAGGAAGTGGCTTCCATCTAGCAAGAGACAACCACTTAGTCACTTGGGGGCTTGAGACCACACCGATTGATGACATGCGTTGCTGTGAGGTGGTGCGGTGGAGCCTTGGCGGGGCAGCTTGCCTTCGTAGTTCCCGGCAGGCCTGCCGGGACGGTCTTGAAGTTTGCTTACGGGGCAACCTTGACCTTGCTGTGCTCGCTTTGCCCATCAAGGGAGGTCTTCCCTTAGTGGTGTCTTGCACTTTTAGCTTAACTTTCGGTCTTCTTGGTTTGGTCCATTATGTAGTAATCTTGATCTTGGGCACTGCATGATGGTCTCGGGCAATGACCCGGGGTTTGTTGCACCGACAAATGCTTTGCCTATCCATCACAAGACTTCGGCAAAGAGAGTGGGAGAAAGAGAAGAACTAGACCAAATGTACCTTACCCGATGTTGAAAATGGAGCAATGATCACTCAGTAGTGTAGTAAGGAAATACCACAATTGGTACCGGATCTTGTCAATTCTCACACCTACACAATAAGGATTATGGAGTAGCTTGGTGAGGATAGTGGCACAAAAATTTGGTGCAAACTGTTAGCAAGAGTCAATAATGTTGAAAGAGATTCAGAAATTCGCCCGATTGAAACAAGTAGACCAATAGCAATCAATGGTACACGGAAACACACACACGGATAGATAGATGGGGTCGTGCAACCAAGGAATGAGCTCAAAATGTGGAATCCACGGAAAATTCTCTTGTTGCACAACTCTAGAGAGACGCTAGCGCGATTGCACAATAGGTGGATATGAGACTTGTGCACAACCTACTAAGAAAAAATGCAACGACTTTCTATCCCAAGTATGCTATCTATATATGATGTTCCCGGTGATATTCTCAAGATGATCCAAGATGCGCGGATATGACAATCTTCATGTGCAATGTGGTACGATGCTATGGCTATTGCTTACAAGCTTCTTTGCTATTTCTCTTTTTCTTTGCTTAAAAGCTTATTCCTTTTTTGGATATGGCCACAATGAGAAATGGAGAAACCAAGATAACAATTGTGTACATGCGGGAACAAGCTTTGTGACACAAGATATGATATGATACCAATATGATATGGTATGTATGCAATGGAAGGTGTAGATCGATGATCACTAATGTGCACAAGTAACATTGCCGGCAATACTCAAATGGCTAGTCTCGATAGGCAAATGACGCAAAATGGGCTAGGGGTTACCAAAGCAATGGTAAGAATGAATTTACAATGGTGGGATACCATGATACCAAGGTGATATAGAGGTTACCGTTTTGCGTACGGTTAGGGTGTCAAAATGGTGAAGTGGTTGTTGTTGAATCCTTGACGAAGTCGAGCGGTGGTGTTGTCGATGTCGAACTGTTCCTAGTTAGCCGAAACACCCTAGGAAACAGAAAAACCACAACTCAAAATCTCAAAGGCAAATGTCAAATGATGGTAGCGGAATGCGGTGGTGGTTTTATGAAGCTCAATGGGATTGCAGAAATGCAATGATGGGTTTTGGAGTATGCAAGGCGGAAGTGGAGGTTATGGTGGTGGACTATACATGGTGTCGGAGTTGCGGTCACCGTCCCTAAGTAGCCGAAACACCTTAGGAGACACAAAACACAACTCGGACAAGCTCAAATAAAATTGGGTTAAGTTGAGGTGGTGGAAGTGTATGGTGGGCAAGGTTATGCGGAAGTTATGGTGGTGGTTGATGAAGAAGTAACCATCCCTAAGTAGCTGAATCACCTTAGGAGATTCAAATCACTACTCAAGCAACCATTAATGCTATGGGGAACAAGATGGGTTAGGTTGCGGAAGTCGGTGGTGGTATAGAGGATGATGAGGTGAAGGCTCTAGGCAATGATACCCAAGTTCCAATACATTGATGGAGTCAAATGATGGATGGGGGATGTCAATAGCTTCAAAACGAGCTAAAGAACGTCAAAATACGAGTCCGGATGAATTAGTTATGGCCGAAACAAAAATCAGCCGAAGTCAGTTACTACAGGTATCGGACGTCTGATAGGTGTCGGATGTCCAGTGGACGGACGTCCGGAAGTCTCAGAAATCTGTTAATTTCCATTATGTTGGGTGGCACCGGTAGTCCGGAAGGTGTCGGTCGCCTGGTGCATTGGGAGTGTCCGGACGTCTGGTAAACATCGGTCGTCCGATGGGTCGGGGTCAACTCGAGATTTCAGATCCGGGACAAGAGTTTGGGCGGAAATTGGGGATTTCGGGGTCAAAATTGATGAGATTTCGTGGATGGAATGTGGGGAAACTTGGGGCAAAGCTAGATCCACTCGAAACCAAGAAATTCCATGGATCAAATTCAATAAAAGATCACCAAACTAATAAATCACAAAAAAATTGGGGGCTATTTTTGGTGGGGATTTTCGAAATTTAGGAAGAAATCAAGCAAAACAAGGCTAGAAAATGGTGGGGGAGGCTCCAAATTCGTGATCAACATGGCTCATGATACCAAGATGATGTAGGGTGGAACCCAATGGGCCGATCTTTCATGAAATGGAGGGGATCCCGTGAAGAACACGAAGAACACGAGAGGGAAAGCACGAGGGGAACGAGAGGAATCACTCAAATGAAGAAGAAACAGTCACACATGTGCTAGATCGATGAACACAAAGGGAGATACACGATCCAAAGTCAACAAAGGACGATACAAACGGTAACTAGTTCATCTCCTAGAAGGAGGTCTTGGGTCCATAGAGGATCTTCCCTTGCGGGGGCTTCATCCACTAGGGATCTTCTCACATGGAGTTCTTGAACTCCATGGGAGTGGTAGTCTCTCTCTTTCTCTCTCTCTCTCTCTCTCAAGAGGAGTGGTAGGAGGAAAGCTCACATACAAATGAGCTATCACTTTGCAAACCCTAAAATGGTGGAGGTGGACGAGTATATATAGTCTAGGGCCACGAAGGGGTAAGTGATGGGTGAAGGGGTACATGGGCCTCGGGCCTGATCTCTGTGCGCAGACAGGTTGTGTTGGACGTCCGACAAGTGTCGGTCGTCCGGTCGCTTGCAGGGGTCCGGACGTCCGGAGGGCGTCCGACTTCTAACATTTTGGCTCTGGTCGAGGGACACCAGATTTCCTGTAGACGTCTGACGTCTGGAGGTCATCGGTCGTCCGACCGCTATAGGACTTGTCGGCTGGGCCTTCTGGCTGGTGGAGTCTCTAGGCGTCGGAAGTCCGAAGGCCGTCGATCGTCCTGAGGTCATCGGTCGTCTGAGAGGTGTAGCTTTCTGGCGGCTCTTCCTCTTGGTCCTCGTGCTTGGTGTCCTCTCCATCTTGCCCAATGCTCCTAGTTGTACCATGGTCTTCCTCTTAGTTCCTGGTTATGCAAAGCAAAGCACATATGTTTGAGGCAGTAGCCATGTCTCACATGTGGAAAGTGACGGTTCGGAGAGGAGCGAGTTCACCTTTTCTCCAATGGCGTATGGTCGAACTCTCATCCTATGTCCTATTGGGTTTTGGGAAATAGTCATAGTGTACATGGGGATGATAGTAGGATGCTCCACATCATCCGTCCTGAGGGCGACAGGAGTGACGGCAGTGATGGTGGTGAAGGAATTCCTCCGTGAGTGCATTTCTCCCCTTCAACACCATTCTCGCCCCATGTGAGCCTTCACCGTACAGAAGTCACGATGCACCTCTAGTTAGGCCGTCTGTCCCCCGACATACTAGATGAGATATCCCGAGTCCTGACCGGTGAATTGCCAGGTTAGCTCCCTGAGAAAGGGTATCCCCTATACAACTACACCAGCAGGGTGGCCCTCGTGGAGGGGATGCTGCGCTTTGACCAGTGGGGACTGGTACCCGATGGCCAGTTGGGGCCTCGGGACAACCCCTTCTTGGTAGTTCCAGCCCTGAGGGCTCCCGTGGTCGGCGCCCTGGCGACAATGACGGGCGTGTTGAACCGCCCACTGCACAGCAACCCGCCCCACGCCTATGAACGATGGTGGCGCCGTCCCGCGCGGGGGCGCGGCCACCGCCTCAAACATCGGGAGCCACGTGCAGAATTCCAGGGTGCCAACTCCCGGGCCTCACGCCTCTCAGAGGAGGGCGCGGCCGGAAAAATTTACCGGCTCGCCACAATGGGCCTTGAAGAGGAGGAAGTGGGTCGCCACGGACGAGTTAGTGCCCTGCTTTCCTTGTTTTTTATATGGCAAGCTTCTCTAAGCTCTTGTTCTTCAGGTCTTCTCTCGGCGAAGAAACGAGGGCGCACCCGGCGCCATCTCCCGGGGGCAGAGGGTGAGCGGCGACAAAGCATTCCTTGGGCCATGCGGCCGAGTCCACGCGCGTAGGGACGATTGCAACTTCCTTGAGGCAACCTCCGGCGGGCCTCCGCCCTACATCCCTGACGCTCTCTGCTGAAACCGGCATCAAGCTCGCGAGGGCAATGCCACCGCTCATCCTGTTAGCACTCGCCGGTGGCTAAATCTGCCGCGGGTCGTTGTCCCCCCATGGGTAGGGTGTCGAGCTCGCGCAAGGCTGAGCCGCAGATGGGGGGATCGGTCAAGGGGCTGGCCGGTCCCCGATCCCCGGCGAGCACGGTCGGACCTTCACGTGCCTCCACCGCGGACGGGAGCGTGGGGCGATGCATAGGCCGGGCGTTGGAGCTCACGCGTAGGAGGAGCACGGTCCTGGCACTCACGCGCTGCAGCTCCTTGAAAAACCTAGTCTTGGTGCTGGTGTGGCGGTGCTAGGAGCGCGCGCGTCGTGCTGTGGCTGCTACACCACAAGGGAGGCTTGCGGACGTCTCGGTCAAGCAGGAGGGCTCGTGGTGGAGCGCATTGACAGCCATGGGGGCGCGGCGTCCGAGGTAGAGAACGAGTCGATGGCGACCATTCGGCGTAGCCCGGCTCGAATCATCTGTCATCGGGGACGTGGTAGACAACGGTGCACCCCTGCGACATAACCTTGTGGCTCGGGGAGGCATCAGAGCAGCGGGTCTACGGCAAGAGGGCGGTGATGGTGGCGTCAGGCTATTTTTGTATGGGAGAGGGAGAGCAAGGGAAAGGGGAGGCTAGGGTTCGTGCAGAAGAGCGAGGGGGGTCTCCCTTATCCTCTCCCGACACCATGTAGCGCCTTGGTGTCGGCCATCGGTCGTGCGCATGCTTACAGTGCGATGAGGACGATGATTGTGTTGTTCGGCTGGGACAAGTACTGTGCTACTTACACCCAGCAGCGCAGTAGGTAAGTTTCCTTTTTTTAGTTTCTGTTTTTTTAATATTTTACTTACTATTTTACTTCATTTTGAGGTACTAAACAAATTTGGTTTAAGATGAAATCTTGGCACATAATACTAGGACATATGTTGCACTAGCACACAAGGTTTTAATTTATTCAATATAATTTAAGTGTTTATTTAAATTGAAAAGAACCAATTAAATGTTACTGGTTCAATTTTAAATACGTTAAGGGCATTTTAACTATTCAAATAATTTTGATTTATCCTAGACAAATAGTTAGTGAATATTTGCAAACAAACCTACATTTTTATTTTAATGTTTCGAATTTTAAGAATTTGACTTGCATTCGAATTTTGAATTTGATTGATTTCAATCAAGGGGAAATTTAGCTTAATAATCAGGGTGACTTGGCATTATTAGTGTTGATTTATTGTAGCATGATTCTTGGGGTGTTACAATGGTTTAAGAGATAAACCAATTTGAATAAACGAATCTAGGAAAAAAGGGAAACTCCCAGGTTGCGACAAGTGGCACACATGCAGCTCCCACTTGTCACATCCTGAGGAGGCGGGAGTGATCTTTGCAAGGAGTATTCTTCAATTAGTAATTTCGTGGATTACCCATGGACCTTTGCCTCCAATGTTTTGTTCAAGAAGAATGTCTCGAAAGCAACTAATTGAGGAGCTACCAACATCTGCTAGGGTTTTCTCGTGCCGCCGTCGTCGCCGCCATCTGAGAAATTTAGGTCCCCTCGCCTCCGGCTGCCATCTTGGCGCTGAGAGATGGGGGCACCTGGGATCTTCAAGATCTTTATGTTCTTCGTCAACGTCTAGTGATCATAATAGTTTTGTGAGAATAAATTTATCTTGTCCTTTTGACGGTGCCATGAGGTTTGAGAGTTTTTTGTCCTCGCAGATCCGATTATTTGGATATGATGAGTTTATGTTGCTGCGTCAAGCTTTTTATGTTGGTATGATTCTTTGTGGAGGTGAAATCTTACATCGACACCATGGTGAAGATATAGTGATTCGATGGCCTACACTTCTAGGGGGTCATCCCCGCCCCTAGTACATTCATCGATCAAGGCTTCCCATCTTTTTGGATGGGCGAGTCAAGGCACTTTCAAAAACCATTATTGGTAATGTTCATGCGGGTGAAAGAGGAACAACACCGTTGCTCAAGTCCAATTGCAGCATCTTTACCAAAGTCTTCGGAGTATTTGTTTGAGAAGAGATTGATACCGTGAAGAAGGTGATTTCAAGAGATTTCATTTAATTCTTAGTCATAGGAGTTACTTTGTATTTTCTTGGATATTAGGTTCATATAAGTGTACATGTAAGCGTTATTAATATGAATAATTTACAAGTGTTTCTAAAAAAACTAATTGAGGAGCCCTCCTTTGGAAGCCTCCCCAAGGATCACTTAGGGTGGGCTAACATCGCGCTACTTCACGCGCTCTTAGCTGCCGATATGTCGCGCTATGGGCGCTTTCTTCGGATTTTTTTATTTTTCCGCACGCATTTTTGGCCATTTAGATGTATTTTTTTTGGTTTTCCACCTGGCTTTCTTAGCTTCTCCACAAAAAAGTATTGAAATTTACTTTTTGCTCAAAAAACATGATTTTTTTTGTTTTGTGAGAGGCACGGTTTTGCTTCCGAGAGAGGCACAGATTTGCTTCCGTGAGAGGCACGGTCGTGCCTCCTGGAAACGAAAAAAAACATGATTTATCTTTTTGTCTTCCGTGAGAGGCATGGTCGTGCCTCTCGGAAACGGGAAAAATGCGGTTTTTTTCTTCCGTGAGAGGCACGGATTTACTTCTGTGAGAAGAATGGTCGTGCCTCTAAAAAACGGATAAAAATTGTTTTCTCTTTTATTTTCCTTCCATGAAAGGCATGGTTGTGCCTCTCTAAAACGAAAGAAAATGGTTTTTCTCTTTTTTTTCCATGAGAGGCACGACCGTTGCTCTCTCAGAAATAAAAAAAACTCATTTTTTTACTATGTTCCTTTCGCGAGAGGCACGGTCGCGCCTCTCAGAAGCGGCTCTCAGAAAGGGAAAATAAAACATGCTCCTGCTTCGGTTTTTTCATTATTTTTTATGAAAATGTTCATCGAAGCTTATCGACATGGATCTAGTTTGAAGATCTCAACGCGGAGAATCCAATGATGAAAACGGTTCAAGATTTGGACGCATGGTTTATGAGATAAAATATTTTGAATAAACAGATCTACAAAAAAAAGGAAAACTCACAGGTTAAGACTAATGGCACAAATCGTGCCACATGTCGCATCCTAGGGTGGGTGGGAGTGATCTTTGAAAGGGGTGTTCCTCAATTAGTGATTTCGGAATTTCTCTTGTTCTAATAGAACAGTAAATATATCTTGGAAGTTCACATCCCGTGCTTCTGTTTCAAAAAATACTTTGCCTCTTTCTGTTGATTAAGAAGATATTTTTGAAAGTACACCAAAACGCTCAAAGATGATAAATAAAATAACAAAGGTATACTGACACTGCATGATTCTATCTTAAATGCTTAGGCCTACACTACTGCAATAAGCCTATTAAAGATGTGTGAATGACACATACTGGTATCACGCCAAAGTGGTTACTAATAGTGTGCCATCCACATGCCACTAGTTGCCGACATACTAGCGGTGTGTCGGTAGTTACACATCACTAGTGACACATATATCAGTGGTGTGCCACAAACAACACGTGCCACTGACTACTTGTCATACTAGTGGCTTATGATTTAATAAAAAAAAGTTATTCTTTTTATATATTAATTATAGGTGGTCGTTAGTAGCTTCAACGAGAGCCACACACCACTAGTACTACACATTTTTACCGTGCATTAATAAGAACAAACCAATAGTAACTATTCAGTATTTTTTAAATACCCCAATAATTAAATATATTCTACACATTTAAAAATTACAATAAATCATACATACATTTTTAGTTGCACATGAAAATCATATATACATCCATAAGGATACATAGTAATAGACTTCAATACATTTACTACATGGCATAAAAAAGGTTGTCATGGCAGCAATTTCCGTTGTTGTTTCTACTCTAGTCAAACTAAATTTTATCATGTTCAAATTTGAAAACCAGTTAACCTGTTTGAATGTTTACGCTATAAGGATCATTTTGCAAAAAGAATCATTCAAAATGGAGTTATAGTTTTCATTTTAGACCCTATACAAGTTTGTATTTAGTTCTATTTATAATTCAAATTCAAATTATTCAAAAGTGATTTTAAATTGTTCTATTGGTAAGGTATTTTCATAATGATCAGTTTACAAAAAAATTCACTCCAATTGGACTTACATGTAAAAAGTTATAAGAGTTTGAAGTTACATGTGTTCATTTTATAAAAGTTATAGTGATTTATTTTGTTTAGACGGAATTAGAAATAAACTAGGCCATTTGGGAGCTCCTTTTTGGGCTGATACCGAGTTGGGACTGAATAAAACACAACCGTTAGATTTAAGTGAAATTGAACAGTCCAGATCAAACCGTACCGGTTCGCTCATGGAAATATGCCCTAGAGGCAATAGTAAAGTTGTTATTATTATATTTCCTTATTCATGATAAAGGTTTATTATTCATGCTATAACTGTATTGACCGGAAACTTAAATACATGTGTGGATACATAAACAAATATCATGTCCCTAGTAAGCCTCTACTAGACTAGCTCGCTGATCAAAGATGGTTAAGGTTTCCTAACCATGGACATGTGTTGTCATTTGATAACGGGATCACATCATTAGGATAATGATGTGATGGACAAGATCCATCCGTTAGCTTAGCATATGATCATTCAGTTTATTGCTACTGCTTCCTTAATGTCAAATACATATTCTTCGACCATGAGATCATGCAATTCACGGATCTGAGGGAGGAATACCTTGTGTGCTATCAAACGTCACAACATAACTGGGTGATCATAAAGATGCTCTACATGTATCTCCAACGGTGTATGTTGAGTTGGCGTGAATCAAGATTGGGATTTGTCACTCTATGTGTCGGAGAGGTATCTCTGGGCCCTCTCGGTAATACACATCACAAGAACTTTGCAAGCAAAGTGACTAAGGAGTTAGTTGCAAGATGATGTATTATCGAATGAATAAAGAGACTTACCGGTAATGAGATTGAACTAGGTATGAAGATACCGATAATTGAATCTCGGGCAAGTAACATACTGACAGACAAAGGGAATTATGTATGCTGTCATAATGGTTTGATAGATAAAGATCTTCGTAGAATATGTAGGAACCAATATGGGCATCCTGGTCCCGCTATTGGTTATTGACCGGAGAGGCATCTTGGTCATGTCTACATCATTCTCGAACCCGTAGGGTCTGCACGCTTAACGTTTCTTGACGATATAGTATTATATGAGTTATGTGAGTTGGTGACCGAACATTGTTCGGAGTCCCATATGAGATCACAAACATGATGAGGAGCTTCAGAATGGTCCGGAGGTAAAGATTGATATATATGAAGATGTTATTTGGTCACCGGAAAGGTTTCTGAATGCACTAGGTATTCATGGGGTCACCGAAGGGGTTACAGGAGACCTACGGGGAGTATATGGGCCTAATGGGCCAAGGGGGAGAATGATACGTCGCCAACATATCTACTTTTCCAAACTCTTTTGCCCTTGTTTTGGACTCTAATTTGCATGATTTGAATGGAACTAACCCGGATCGATTTGTTTTCAAAGACAATTGCCTTGGTGTTATTTTGCGCAAAAATAAAAGTTCTCGGAATGACCTGAAAATTTACGGAGAATATTTGGAATATATAAAAAACATTGGCGAAAGAATCAACCAGAGAGGGTCCACTCATTGTCCACAAGCCTGGGGGGTGCCCCCATGGGGCGTGCCCTGGTGGCTTGTGGCCCCCCTGGACCTCCTCCGACCCTAAATCCAACTCTATATATTCACATCTAGAGAGAAAAAAATTGAAGAGAAGGATTCATCATGTTTTACGATACGGAGCCGATGCTGCCTCCCGTTCTTAATCGGGAGGGCTGATCTGGAGTCTGTTCAGGGCTCCCGAGAGGGGGATTCGTCGCCATCATCATCACCAACCTTCCTCCATCACCAATTTGTTGACGATGACCGCCGTGCGTGAGTAATTCCATTGTAGGCTTCCTGGATGGTGATGGGTTGGATGGGATTTATCATGTAATCGAGTTAGTTTTGTTAGGGTTTGATCCCTAGTATCCACTATGTTCTGAGATTAATGTTGCTATGACTTTTCTATGCTTAATGCTTGTCACCAGGGCCCGAGTGCCATGATTTCAGATCTGAACCTATTATGGTTTTATCAATATATTTTGTGTTCTTGATCCTATCTTGCAAGTTGTAGACACCTATTACGAGTTATGATCCGCATACCCCAAGGTGACAATATTGGGATTCTTTCTGGTGATTACCGTAGTTTGAGGAGTTCAAGTATTCACTAAGTTCTAATGCTTTGGTCCGGTTCTCTATTAAAAGGAGGCCTTAATATCCCTTAGTTTCCATTAGGACGCTGCTGCCACGGGAGGGTAGTACAAAAGATGTCATGCAAGTTCTTTTCCATAAGCACGTGTGACTATATACGTAATACATGCCTACATTATATTGATTAATTGGAGTTAGTTACAGATCACCCTAGGTTATGACTGCTATATGATGAATATCATCCGACACAATTATCATTACCGATCCATTGCCTACGAGCTTTTCACATATTGATCTTTGCTAAGTTACTGTGCCGTTGCTACTGTTACAACTACTACAAAACTGCTACCATTACTTTTGCTACCGTTACCGTACCTCCATATTACTTTGCTACTAAATACTTTTCTACAGATATTAAGTCTTTCAGGTGTGGTTGGACAACTCAGCTGCTAATACTTGAGAATATTCTTTGGCTCTGCTTGTGTCAAATCAATAAATTTGGGTTGAATACTCTACTCTCGAGAACTGTTGCGATCCCCTATACTTCTGGGTTATCAAGGCCTTTTTCTGGCGCCGTTGCCGTGGAGCATAGCTCTATTCTCCGAGTCACTTGGGATTTATATCTGTTGATCAGTGTGAGGAATTTGGAAGATACTAGAACCATGATTTTTCCCTCTACTACGAGGGGACGTATGAAGCGCCATCTAGCTCGCACTTGATTCACCTTCTTTTGAGTAAACTTACGACACCTACACCTGCTATTGATTCTGACATGTCGCGTGTTATTGATGATGCTACTTCTTCTATGAATGACGCTTATGATGCTTGATAAAATTGTGCCACTGGGTGAATTACTGGATGAACATCTTGCTAGAGTTAGAACTATTGATCATGCTTAAGATGATGATATTTTTTAGGCCCGATGAAATTATTGAAATGAACACTTTGAAACACATGTTAGACCTAGATCTCCTAGATATGGATTGCCTGTTATGCCCGAAGGTTATGTTATGGATGGAGAGGTAGCTAGGGACTTTCTTGCTTGTAAGGATAGAGATGATCTTAAGAAATTATTATTCAAGTGCAAAGAAAAATCTTTGAATGCTAGAATGCAATATGATCCTAAGTTTGCTACTTCGCCTATCTTTGTTACTGATAAGGATTATGAATTCTCTGTCGATCCTGAGTTAATTACTTTGGTTGAATCTGATCCTTTCTATGGTTATGAATCAAAAACTGTTGTGGCACCTCTTAAACTGTTGTAACGCCCCGAGACCGATGCTTCAGACGCCTTCCACGTTTTGGATGACCGCCGTGTGTTTTATTTGTATGTTGCATTTCATCATCGCATCATTCGCATTGCATCTGCATGTTTTCATAAAAACTCTTAGTTCGTTCGTAGTTGCCGCGTCTATCCGTTGTCCGTTCCGAGACCAATCGGTTTGCGAGTCCCTCTTGTCTGACCGCTTAATCTCTTTGCTCAGTGCTCAAACCCCTCGCTTGCTCGTCCGAAACCTCCCCGAACTCAATCCGGGCGGTCATGACCAGTGCGTCCGGATCATCGCCAAACATCCCTAAAATATCTTCGGTTCTTTGTTAGACTCCCCTAACCTATTTATTCTCGACCGTCGAATTTTGATCGGATGATCAAACTCCCATCTTTTCCCATATATATACAGTGTACCCCTAGTCCATTTTGGACCAAACCCTATTTTCTAGGGATCCTCCCCTGTCCAGCCGCCGCCGCCGCCCACCTGGTCTCCTCCTTGTTTTCCCCACCAAGCCAACCACCTTCATCCCTCGATTTCAGATCCATCCACAACCCCAACCTCCTCTGCTCATGCCCGAGGCCTCCTCCTCGACTCTCCCCTCATGAAGACAAGACTTCGCTTCGCTATGCCAAGGACCCCGACACTTCGGCCGACCGAATCAACCAGCAGATGAGTCGCCGCTCGTCTCGTCTTTCTCTCCCTGTTTCCCTCTCCTTCCTTCTCTAATCTCTCTCCCTTCCTCATTTGTTTTTCTTATCTGCCAGAAATGAACGGGCTCGCCCTTGCTGCCATAGCCATGGCGGCCGGAGCCGCTGTGTGTCCTTCCCGTCCCTCGCCGCCGGATAGGGCCGGCTCCGCCGCTCCACTCGCCCCGGCGCCCGTGCTGCGCCTACCGCCGCAAGGCCTCGTCTCGCCGATCAGACGAGCGAAGCGCCGCCGCCGCTTCGTCGATTTCAGGCCAGCGGCGTTGCTTGCCATGACCCGCGCCTTGAATCGCTGAGCCGTCCTTCTCCCTCCGCCTTGCCCGCTCGCCGGAGCTCATGCGTTACTACGCATCGTCATTGCCCGTCGTGCCAAGTCCGCCGCCGTCTCTGCATCGCCCGCTCGAACACACTCTTGCTTTGTTCGATCGAACAGCGCCACCGCCGGAGTTCCTCGTCGCGGGAACCGCCTCCCGACCCTCGGACTGCTCGGATCCGCCGCGCCCGCTGGTCCCTTGCCCTCGCCAGCGACTCGCCGCCTATACGCTTCACCACGACCTGCTGCTGCCTCTGCTCTTGATTCTGAGCAGCGGCTTCGCTTCTCTCCTCGCGTCGACCGCGCCTCTGCCTCGACCGCTCGCCCCTCTCGCCCGCCTGGCCCGTGTCCCCTTCGCCTGATCCGGCCTGCCCGACCTCCTCCACCGACCGGCCCATGAGGCCCAATGTGAGCAGCCCCCTCCACTCCCTCTCCCGTACACTATCGGGCCAGTCAGTTTTGGCATGCATGTGTTTTTTTTTTCGTCTGCAAATTTGTCTAGTTTTTCATAGATGACAGATTTGCAGAAAAACACTCATGTTCATGCATTTAAAATCTCACAAACCATGCATCGGATTAAAACAACTTATATATGAAAAATGCTTAGTTTTTCATCTAGTTTCATAATCTGCTACTTTCATCTATGTTAAAAATGCTTAACATGATGTTTGTGTTTATTTTGCATAATGCCATGTTAAAATGATTTATTTCATAACTAAATAACCGTAGCTCCATTTTAAATAAACTTTATATGTAAATGGGGTAAAAAAATCATAGAATAACATGGTGACACTACTTTGCATGTTTAACAACTCTAAAATTTTGTATAGGACAGAACAGTAGCAAATTCGAAATATGGACATGAGGATTTTCCGGAATTATTGTTTGTTGTTCCGGCCTCATTTAAACTTGCCTAGATAGGTAGTTTTATTATGCTTCACCCCTTGCCAGGTTTGACAACATTTAATATTGTTGCGCACATAAACGAGAGCGAACTAAATAACCTGAATGTGGTGTTTCGTCAATATGCAACTCGTTGCATATTGAGCTCCACTTAACTTGTAGTTTTGTTTGTGCACTTTGCTTTGCCATTCCTATTTAAACCGTACATGCATCATACTTTGCTTTGCGTTGCTCCACTTCTCGCTATTATTTGCGTATGTTAGCCACCATATTTGCTTAGTGCTTGCTGCAGCTCCACCTCATTACCCCTTCCTTCCTATAAGCTTAAATAGTCTTGATCTCGCGTGTGTGAGATTCTTTGAGTCCTCGTGACTCACAGATTCTACCAAAAGCGATTGCAGTGCCGATGATACCAAAGGTCTGAGATGGCCTTAAGCGAGCTCAAGTTGGAGCTCGATGAAGATCTTGTTCGTTGTGTTGTTTCGTTTCCTGGCGATCAAGAGTGGAGCCCAGTTGGGACGATCATGGATCTAGCATTTGGGGTTGTCTTCTTTTATTTTGGTTCCGTACTCGGACCTTGATTGTACTCTGAGTGATGTATGTTTAATTTATGTATTGTGTGAAGTGGCGATTGTAAGCTAACTCTTTATCCCGTTCTTGTTCATTACATGGGATTGTGTGAAGATGACCCTTCTTGCGACAAAACCACCATGTGGTTATGCCTCCAAGTCGTGCCTCGACACGTGGGAGATATAGCCGCATCGTGGGCGTTACAAGTTGGTAATCAGAGCCATCCCCGACTTAGGAGCCCCCTGCTTGATCGAATCGCTGGCGTTGTTGAGTCTAGAAAAAAAAGTTTTGAGTCTTAGGATTATATATATCGGAGAGTAGGATTCTTTTTACTCCTCAGTTCCTTAGTCGCTCTGGTGAGGCCTCCTGACGTAGATGTTTTGACTCTTCTCTCCTCAAATTTCACAAAAAAATTAGGATCATGCGGGTATCTTGGAATCGTTCCGATGGTTTTGTGACGAGAACATTGTTCTTGGTGCCTCCTGACATTTAGGGGTTGTGGTAGTGTCCGGGAGTTGAGCTCCGAGGTGTTGTCGTCACAATTTTATCGTTGCGATTACGGAATACTGAGTTTACCGACTTGAAAATCTCTTTTATGCAGTTGTTGGTGAGATCACCTCGACGCCACCCAGTACTGGGGCGGGAGTTCGGGAGTAGTGCCATAACTCGTATAACGGATGCTTTTCGAAGGTTGAGGTAAATGATTTCCGAAGGTTTCTTGGTTATGTGTTGATGGATGGATACAGTTGGATCTAGGTATTGTTAGTTTGGTTGAGATATATTGCGTCCCCCGTATCCCCAGCACCTGATTGCATAACCAGAAAGTTTCGGGAGTTTATAAGTGGGAATTCAAGTAGCTCTTAGGATATCTTTCCAACAGATGTATGATATGAGATTGGGGTTCGACGTCTAGTGGTCCGCCTATCCACGGTTGGTTTTACAGTGGTCTCGTTGTGTCTTAAAGAGTCATTGGCTATGCTGACTCGGGGATGCTTAGTATGTCATGTGCACTACCTTGTACATGATGGTGCTATACGATCGAGCCCGTGTGGGCCCAACCATGAAAACTTTGGACGAAATCTCTATCATACGTTTGTTCCGGCTTATTCTGCAAGCCAATCTTTTGTTTTGTTTTGAGTTGAGGTATTCGAGTTGCTTCAATGTCAAGTGTTGATTCCATACCTTCCCTAAATGGTGTTCTCATATTTCTATGTGAATAATAATCCTTCTTGATCACTGAGGTTGTCGTGTCAATTCTCTTTCAACCGACGTGCTTCTCTTCAAGTGGATCCGATCATTTCAACATTCGCGAGATCAATTTTAAGCTTTTTCAGCGGTGTCTGTTTCATTCCATCCCCAAGTTGCCTTTGTTTTTTCCCTCCCTCCCACCCTTTTCTAAAAGGACTCGGATTTCTTAATCAAGTATCCTTTGTTTTTTATTGTTGGGAAGTCTTTCCATTCTTTTCTTTCAATGTTCTTATCCGGTGATTTCCCATAAAGATGCTAAGGAAGCGACAAGTTTATCATTCTACGTTCTCTTTTCTTCTCCGGTGGATCCAATTCAAGCTTTCGGTGTTGATCATATCCCTTTACTCCTTTCTAATGTTTTCTCATGTCGGTGCATCTCTTAATCATCCACTTCTCGACATTCATTTGTTCTGGAGTGCTGAAGACATCTCAGGAGATTCGTGTTTTCATTCCTAATCCGTTCAAGCTATTTCGAGGTTGTTATCTCTTTTGAGCCATTTAATTCAACCGGTGCAATATCTTTCAAGCAATCTTTTCGAAAGGTGTTTTGAATGGGCCCTAACCCACAGGTCTTTTCCCGGGATCTTACCTGACTCTTCTAATTTTCCCGGAGCTATTCCCACATTCTTTTCGAAGTTTGATGTAATAATGAAGTATCATCACTCATATTCCTTCTCCAAGATCGCTTCAAATTCTTTTCATCGTTGGTTCAACCTTTCTAATTTTCGTCCCGGAGTATCTCAACAATTCATGGTGGTTTCTCGTCGTCATTCTCGGGTTTGAAGATCGAAGAAGAGTTTCCCCTAAATCTTGTCCATTCTCTTGAAGATGTGTGGTTCAAGATTGATGCCGTCCTCTCATAATTGTTTCCGATTGTGAGAATTCTTTTCACCCATCCGGAGCAGTTCAGGAGCCTTTTCAGGTTGATTCTCCGGAGTCATCATCTCAGTATTATTCATTCTCAGCTTTTAGATCTCATTCTCCAAATCTTACCGGTGCATCATTCAAGTATTTTTCTAATCAGCTCGCGATATCTTCGTTCACTTGTATCTAAATCTTGTCAAGTATCTTTATTCGTTTTCTAATTCTTCCCGGTGAATTGTGCCTTTGCTACTTTCATTTTCAATTCTTACGGTGGTTCGTTCAAGATTTCTCTTGCTTCATTACCATATCAATGTATTTGTTGTTTCAATCCTACCGGTGGTTCGATAAAGACCTTCCCAAGTTTGCGCAATATCTATCTTAATCCTTTCTACGAGAATAAGCAGTATGCCAAATCCGTTGCTTGTCATCAATCTAAATTGGCGAAGGCTAAGCATAATGTAATTATTATTCTTGTTTCATCCAAGTGATAATTTCCTTATTCTGAAGATTCATCAAAATTCTTGGTCTCATTTGTTCATTTTTCTTTCCGGAGCTCCAAGTTATTTCAATTATATCATTTCAAAGCTTCATCTAATCATTGCAAGGCTTCATCTTATTGTTTTCAAGCTTCTTTTCTTTGCGACCATCCTTTTATCTATCCGGAGTTCTTGAGAGTTTCTACATGGTGGTTCATCAAGGATTCTTTTCATTCTTCAATTGTTCTTCAAGATTTCTCTAGAAGTTAAGTTCCGCCAAGCTATACTCTAAAATAAACACGGTGCTCTACACATGTTTTGTTGTGAGGAGTTCAAGCATTCTTCATCTTGCATTCCGAAGTGCAATTCTTTCTACCTTATCTTTTGAGGTGGTGTTATGTCGTTCTGGATAATTCCCCTTCGGGTTTCATGATTCACAAAGTTTTCAAGAGTGACATATTTAAGTCCATCATTTTATGTTTGTTCAAGAGATCTTTTAAACCAATCAATCTTTTTGTTGGAGTTGTATTGGGTTATATTTCACCTATAGCCTTCCCTAAGGAATGTAGCTATTTGTTGTGTTTACCAATGATCAAATTTTCTCCTTCTCATCTTGGTGAAGAAGTTTCATCTCCTTGTTTATCTCAATCCAATCAACTGTTTCCGTAGTGGCAGAATTTCGCGTCTATTTTGAGAAGTTTTCCATAAGCCCACTACAAGCTTATTCGTTTCGTTGTTGGTTTTCCGACAACTCCGTTCTAACCTTCTTGGAAGGGTGCTCTCCAAGATCATTTGTGGCAGAAGTTGTCATTTTCTTCTCCATTCTTTTATTCCAATGAGCTATCTTCTATTCTTTCTTATGGAGGCATTGTGATGTTGCTCTTTTCACTCATCATCTCGAATTGCGAGGACCGTGTTCTTTTCGTGCTTATCCATTTAACCGGAGCGTTGTGTCCTCTGCTCAAGCTCTTTTCATCTTATCAAGTTTTCTTCTCTTTTCAACCGAGTCTTTGTCCAAATTCATCATTCTTGTTCCTTGGCTACCTCATTATACCGATGTGGTCATATTCTTTTCGCTCGTGAAGCTCTTATTTCCATGTCTTTCGCCTACAAGGTTCTCATAATGTTACTTGTTCCTCTCATTTAATCTGAGTGTTCTCAACTTCATTCATCTCCGCCAGTATTCTTTCCTTGAAATTGTTTAACCTCCAAGGTTCACATGGTGTTCCTTGTTTCTCTTTCTTTCGGAGTGCTCTCAATTTTCGTTCAACTCTATTGTGTTCTTTTTTCAAGTTTTCAACCTCTCAAGGTTCATTGGGTTCACTCGTTTATCAAGAAGCAACTTTGTTTTCCTCTTCCTCTTCCGATTCTCTCCGGTGCGATCCTTAGATCTCGGGACGAGATCTCTTGTAGTGGTGGAGTTTTGTAACGCCCCGAGACCGATGCTTCAGACGCCTTCCACGTTTTGCATGACCGCCGTGTGTTTCATTTGTATGTCGCATTTTATCATCGCATCATTCGCATTGCATCTGCATGTTTTCATAAAAACTCTTAGTTCGTTCGTAGTTGCCGCATCTCTCCGTTGTCCGTTCCGAGACCAACCGGGTTTGCGAGTCCCTCTTGTCTGGCCGCTTAATCTCTTTACTCAGTGCTCAAACCCCTCGCTTGCTCGTCCGAAACCTCCCGAACTCAATCCAAGGCGGTCATGACCGATCTTGTCCGGATCATCGCCAAACATCCCTAAAATATCTTCGGTTCTTTGTTAGACTCCCCTAAGCTATTTATTCTCGACCGTCAAATTTTGATCGGATGTTCCAACTCCCATATTTTCCCATATATATATATAGTGTACCCCTAGTCCATTTGGACCAAACCCTATTTTCTAGGGATCCTCCCCTGTCCAGCGCCGCCGCCGCCCACCTGGTCTCCTCCTCGTATTCCCCACCAAGCCAACCACCTTCATCCCTCGATTTCAGATCCATCCACAACCCCAGCCTCCTCTGCTCATGCCCGAGGCCTCCTCCTCGACTCTCCCCGTGCGAGCACAGCGCCTGCTTGCGCTTGGGCCAAGGACCCCGACAGCCCCGCCGCCGGCCGACCGAACCAGCAGATGAGTCGCCACTCGTCTCCTCTTTCTCTCCCCTGTTTCCCTCTCCTTCCTTCTCTAATCTCTCTCCCTTCCTCATTTGTTTTCTTATCTGCCAGGAAACGAAAGGGGCTCGCCCCTGCTGCCATGGCCGCCGGCGACCAGAGTTCCGTGTGTGTCCTTCCGGTCCCTGCCATCCCTGTTGCCGGATCGGGCCGGCTCCGCCCGGCTCCTCTCGCCCCGACTGCACGTGCTCGCCTCCCGTCGCAGGGCCTCGTCTCGGCTTCGATCAGACAAACGAAGCTGTCGCTGCCCGCCTCGTCAGTTTCAGGACGCGAGCGCTGCTTGCCTTGACTGTGCCCTGAACCGCCTGAGCCGCCCTTCTCCCTCCGCCTTGCCCGCTCGCCGGAGCTCGTGCGTTGCTCTGCATCGTGCCGCCGTCGCGCCAGGTCCGCCTTCGTCCTCTGCTTCTCCCGCTCGAGCCTGCTACTGCCTGCTTCGCTCGATCGAACAACGCCACCGCCGGAGTTCCTCGTCGCCGGGAACCGCCTCCCCGACCCTCGGACTGCTCGGATCCGCCGCGCCCGCTGGTCCCTTGCCCCGGCATCGCGAGTCTGCCAGCCTTCTGCTTCGCCTCGTCTCGCGTTGACCGCGCCTCTGCCTCGACCGCTCGCCCCCTCTGCTTCGCACGCTGGCCCGTGTCCCCTTCGCCAGATCCGGCCTGCCCGGCCTCCTCCACCGACCGGCCCATGAGGCCCAATGTGAGCAGCCCCCTCCAGTCCCTCTCCTGTACACTATCGGGCCAGTCAGTTTCGGCCTGCATGTGTTTTTTTTCGTCTATGAATTTGTCTAATTTTTCATAGATGACAGATTTGCAAAAAAACCCTCATGTTCATGCATTTAAAATCTCACAAACCATGCATCGGATTAAAACAACTTATATATGCAAAATGCTTAGTTTTTCATCTAGTTTCATAATCTGCTACTTTCATCTATGTTAAAAATGCTTAACATGATGTTTGTGTTTATTTTGCATAAAGCCATGTTAAAATGATTTATTTCATAACTAAATAACTGTAGCTCCATTTTCAATAAACTTTATATGTAAATGGGGTAGAAAAATGCATAGAATAACATGGTGACACTACTTTGCATGTTTAACAACTCTAAAATTTTGTATAGGACAGAACAGTAGCAAATTCAAAATATGGACATAAGGATTTTCTGGAATTATTGTTTGTTGTTAAAATACATTTAAACTTGCCTAGATAGGTAGTTTTATTATGCTTCACCCCTTGCCATGTTTGACAACATTTAATATTGTTGCGCACATAAACGAGAGCGAACTAAATAACCTGAATGTGGTGTTTTGTCAATATGCAACTCGTTGCATATTGAGCTCCACTTAACTTGTAGTTTTGTTTGTGCACTTTGCTTTGCCATGCCTATTTAAACCGGACATGCATCATACTTGATTGTGCATCATGCCATGTTCATGTGATGGTTGTTTACCATGTCGTTTGCTTCTTTCCAGTGTTGCTTCTTCGGGTTAGTTCTGATAACGTCGCATTTGTGAGGATTCGTCCGACTACGTCCGTTTGTCTTCTTCATGGACTCGTTCTTCTTTCTTGCGGGATTTCAAGCAAGATGACCATACCCTCGAAAGCACTTCTATCTTTGCTTGCTAGTTGTTCGCTCTATTGCTATGCCGCGCTACCTACCACTTGCTATATCATGCCTCCCATATTGCCATGTCAAGCCTCTAACCCACCTTTCCTAGCAAACAGTTGTTTGGCTATGTTCTTGCTTTTGCTCACCTCTTATATAGCGTTGCTAGTTGCAGTGAAGATGAAGATTGTTCCATGTTGGAACATGGATATGTTGGGATATCACAATATCTCTTATTTAATTAATGCATCTATATACTTGGTAAAGGGTGAAAGGCTCGGCCTTATGCAGTGTTTTGTTCCACTCTTGCCACCCTAGTTTCCGCCATCTGGGTGTTATGTTCCTTGTTTTTGCGTTCCTTACGCGGTTGGGTGATTTATGGGACCCCTCGACGATTCGCTTTGAATAAAACTCCTCCAAAGAAGGCCCAACCTTGGTTTTACATTTGCCTACCTAAGCCTTTTTCCCTAGGGTTTTCATGAGCCCGAGGGTCATCTTTATTTTAACCCCGGGCGGTGCTCCTCGAGTCTTTGGTCCAAATTAGAGCCACTTGCGGTGCCGCCCCTAGTAAACTTGGGGTATCTTCGGTTGCCGTACGTAGTGTTCATCCGGTGTGCCCTGAGAACGAGATATGTCCAGCTCCTATCGGGATTTGTCGACACATTTGGGTGGCCTTGCTGGTCTTGTTTTACCATTGTCGAAATGTCTTGTAACCAGGATTCTGAGTCTGATCGGGTCTTCCTGGGAGAAGGAATATCCTTCGTTGACCATGAGAGCTTGTGATGGGCTAAGGTGGGACACCCCTGCAGGGTATTATCTTTCGAAAGCCGTACTGTGGTTATGTGGCGAGATGGGAATTTGTTAATGTCCTGGTTGTAGAGAACTTGACACTTGACTTAATTAAAGTACGTCAACCGAGTGTGTAGCCGTGATGGTCTCTTTTCGGCGGAGACCGGGAAGTGAACACGGTTTGGGTTATTTATGAATGTAAGTAGTCTCAGGATCACTTCTTGATCACTTCTAGCTTCACGACCGTTGCGTTGCTCCTCTTCTCGCCCTTATTTGCGTATGTTAGCCACCATATTTGCTTAGTGCTTGCTGCAGCTCCACCTCATTACCCCTTCCTTCCTATAAGCTTAAATAGTCTTGATCTCGCGTGTGTGATATTGCTGAGTCCTCGTGACTCACATATTCTACCAAAACAGTTGCAGGTGCCGATGATACCAGTGCAGATGATGCAACCAAGCTCAAGTGGGAGCTCGATGAAGATCTTGTTCGTTGTGTTGTTTTGTTTCCTGCTGATCAGTAGTGGAGCCCAGTTGGGACGATCGGGGATCTAGCATTTGGGGTTGTCTTCTTTTATTTTGGTTCCGTACTCGGACCTTGATTGTAGTCTGAGTGATGTATGTTTAATTTATGTATTGTGTGAAGTGGCGATTGTAAGCCAACTCTTTATCCCATTCTTGTTCATTACATGGGATTGTGTGAATATGACCCTTCTTGCGACAAAACCACCATGCGGTTATGCCTCCAAGTCGTGCCTCGACACGTGGGAGATATAGCCGCATCGTGGGCGTTACATATGAATTGCCTGTTATGCCCGAAGGTTATGTTATGGATGGAGAGATAGCTAGGGACTTTCTTGCTTGTAAGGATAGAGATGATCTTAAGAAATTATTATGCAAGTGCAAAGAAAAATATTTGAATGCTAGAATGCAAGATGATCCTAAGTTTGCTACTTCACCTATCTTTGTTACTGATAAGGATTATGAATTCTCTGTCGATCCCGAGTTAATTACTTTGCTTGAATCTGATCATTTCTATGGTTATGAATCTGAAACTGTTGTGGCACCTCTTACTAAATTGAATGATATAGCCACCCTATTTTCTCATGAGGAAAAAATTTTCTATTACTACATTCTTAAGTTTTTTCCTTTCTCGTTAAAGTGTGATGCTAAGTAATGGTTTAATTCTCTTACTTTGGTTGTGTGCATAGTCCCAAGGATATGATTTCTACTTCTCTAAAAATATTTTCCTTCTCATAAGAAACAACACGCTTTCTGAAATATTTGACTTCATGCAAATTGAAGAAGAGAGTCTCCCACAAGCTTGGGGGAGGCTTCTCCAATTACTTAATGCTTTGCCTGATCGTCCTCTCAAGAAAAATGAAATACTTGATATATTTTATAGTGGACTAACACTTACCGATGCTTCTAGGAACCACCTAGATAGTTGTGCTGGTTGTGTTTTCAGGGAACAAACTATTGAGCAAGCTGAATTGCTATTAAATAGCATATTGAGTAATGATAATGATTGGACTCTTCCTTAACCAACTCCTAATCCAACTCCAAAGAAAAGAGGTATATTCCTCAGTCCTGAAGATATGCAAGAGGCAAAGAAATCTATGAAAGAGAAAGGTATTAAAGCTGAAGATGTGAAGAATTTACCACATATTGAAGAAATACACGGTCTTGATAACCTGACACAGGTAGTAAAGGTAAACTCTCCCTATAGATTTGATGAAGGTGATATTCCTTATAATAAGTCTGCTATTCAATGCTTGGATGAGTTCGATAACTTTCTTGTTAAACAAGAAAATTTCAATGCTTATGTTAGTAGACAATTGAAACATAATGCTTATATGCTTGACTACTTGGGTGCTTATATGAGTAGAACTGTTAATGATCTTAGGATTATTAGGAAGCATGCTTCCATGGTGAAAAATCAAGTAGAACAAGTTCTCAAAGCTCAGAATGATTTGTTGAATGAGTTGAATAGTAAGAACAATGATGATGCTATTAGGGTTGTGACTAGAGGTGGTAAAATGACCCAGGAACCTTTGTATCCTGAGGGCCATCCTAAGAGAATTGAGCGAGATTCTCAGAGAATTAATACTGATGCACCTAGTCCTTCTAAAAGGAAAAAGAAAGGTGATAGGACTTTGCATGCTTCTAGTAAACCTATTATAGACACACACGAGAATCCAAATGATATTTCTATTTACGATCTTTGAGACACAATCTGGTGATAAACATGAAGCTAGTGCTAATGTTAATGATGATGTTCATGTTGATACTCAACCAAGTAATGATAATGATGTGGAGATAGAACCTTCTTGATAACCCACAACCTAAGAATAAAAGTTATGATGAGAGAGACTTCATTGCTAGGAAACATGGCAAAGAAAGAGAACCATGGGTTAAGAAACCCATGCCCTTTCCTCCTAAACCATCCAAGAAAAAGGATGATGAGGGTTTTGAGCGCTTTGTTGAAATGCTTAGACCTGTCTTTTTGCGTATGCGTTTGACTGATATTCTAAAAATATCTCCTTATGCTAAGCATATGAAAGAGATTGTTACAAATAAAAGAAAGATACCGGAAGCTAAAATTTTCACCATGCTTGCTAATTATACTTTTAAGGGTGGAATACTGATAACCCACAAGTATAGGGGATCGCAACAGTATTCGAGGGTAGAGTATTCAACCCAAATTTATAGATTCTACACAAGGGGAGCCAAAGAATGTTTGCAAGTATTGGCAGCTGAGTTTTCAATTCAACCACACCTAGAGATTAATTATCTGAATCACAGTGATCAGTAGCAAAGTAGTATGATAGTTTTGATAGTAGTAGCAACAACAATAGTAACGGTAACAGTGATAGCAATGATTTTGTAGCAAGTGTAACTTGAGAACAATAGCAATAGTAACTTGGTAGGAACAATATAAGAGAAATTCGTAGGAATTGGATCGGTGGATTCATTGGATGATATTCATCTTATAACAGTCATAACATAGGGTGATAAGCCACTAGCTCCAGTTCATAAATATAATGTAGGCATGTATTCCGTAAATAGTCATACGTGCTTATGGAAAGAACTTGCTTGCCATCTTTTGTCCTACCCTCTCGTGGCAGCGGGGTCCATGTGGAAACTAAGGGATATTAAGGCCTCCTTTTAACAGAGAACCGGAAAAAAGCATTAACACATAGTGAATACATGAAATCCTCAAACTACGGTCATCACCGGAAAGTATCCCGACTACTGTTACTCCAGGGTTTACAGATCATACAACGTAATAGGTGAATATAACTTGCAAGATCGGATCTAGAACATAGATATAATGGTGATAACATAAACGGTTCAGATCTGAAATCATGGCTCCTGGGCCCAAAGTGACAAGCATTAAGCATGGCAATGTCATATCAACACCAATTTCAGAACATAATGGATACTAGGGATCAAGCCATAACAAAACTAACTCGATTACATGATGAATCTCATCCAACTCCTCACCGACCAGCACGCCTACGAAGGAATTAGTCACTCCCGGTGGGGAGCATCATGGAATTGGCGAAGGAGAATGTTTGATGATCGTCAAGATCGAAGATCCCCCTCTCCAGAGCCCCAAATGGACTCCATACCTGGCCTCCCGATGAAGAACAGGAGGTGGCGGCGGCTCCGTTTCGTGAAACACGATAATTCTTTCTCCCTGATTTTTGTCTGGAAAAATATGTATTTATGGAGTTGGATTCAGGGTCTGTGGGGCCACTAGGTGGGCACAACCCACCAAGGCGCGCCTAAGGGGGGCGCCATGGTGGGTTGTGCTCATCCAGGGGCCCCCTTCGGTAGTTCTTGGCTCCAGTAATTCTCTTTTATTATATAAAAAGTCCACGCAAAGTTTTGTTCGAATTCGAGAACTTTTATTTCTGCACAAAAACAACACCATGGTAGTTCTCTGAAAACAACGCCCGATCAAGTTAGTTTCATTCAAATCATGCAAATTAGAGTCCAAAACAAGAGGAGAATAGTTAGGAAAAGTAGATACGACGAAGACGTATCAACTCCCCCAAGCTTAAACCTTTGCTTGTCCTCAAGCAATTCAGTTGATAAAGTGAAAGTGAAAAAGAAAAACTTTTACGAACTATTTTGCTCTTGTTTACATAAATAAGCTTAAGCAAAGACAAAGGTTTTCAAAGAAAGATTACAACCAACCATGTCAACAATAACTCTTAAAAACTATATTAACTCATATCAATGACATAACCAACTAGCGAGCAACAATAAGATATCTAAAATGGCAACACTTTGTCAAAACAACCATGATATAATATGAGAATAGTGGTATCTCGCTAGGCCTTTATGAGGCTGCAAAACATAAATGCAGAGCACCTCCAAAGTTCAAGCAGCGACTAAACTTTGCAATTCATGGTAGAAAAAATCCAGTCATGATGCACCGAACATTAGCTACACACAATGCATGAGGATGACAATAGTGCTATCAGGATCTGGCGGTTATTTGAGAAGGTGATGACACAACATAAAAGTAAATAGATAGTCCCTTCATAGAAGAAAGCAGAGTTTTGAAGCGGTGCCAAATCTCAATTTTTTCTAAACAGATGTAAATGAAATTTTCAGAAATGCACCCTTCTTGTTTACTTCACGACCAGTAGTTATCGATATCTTCCATGGCAAACACATTAGTGGTGGTTCCCAAGCGATAAAAGTAAAGGTTTACTCCCCCTCCACTAACAAACATACTCCACGGCTAACCGAATCCACGGGTACCGTCCATACCAACATCAGTCTTGGGGGAGTTTTGTTTAGTTATTTGCAATTTGATTTCCGCACTTGGAATCCCTATTACCACCCCTCATGCAAGGACGAGTGAATAAACACTCATCATGAGAATAACCCGCTTAGCATGGAAGATAGTGACTACCTCCTGTCACTCTATGAACAATCCAGACACACAAAAAGGATACTTATTTGAAGTTTTTAGAGGTGGCACATGCAAATTTACTTAGAACGGCAGGGTAATACTGCATATAGGTAGGTATGGTGGACTCATCTGGAATAACTTGGGTTTCAGGAATTTGATGCACAAGCAAAATTCCTGCTTAGTACAGGCGAAGGCTAGCAAATAGGTTGATAAGCGGCCAGCTAGAGCACGAAAATGGTCATGAACAAGCATTATGCACAAGTAGCATTAGATACCAGCATGAGTAGGATATGAACACCATGAATATAAATATCATAGAGGCTATATGGTGGTTTTGATTCAACTACATGCATGAAAATGTGCCAAGTCAAGCCACTCAAACATTCAGAGGAGGATACCATATCATCATACTACATCACAATCATTCTAACACAATGTTGAAATCCAAGATAAATCATTATCCACTCCTAGCTACTTAAGCATGGCACGAGAAACTATACTCTCTAATTAACATTGCAAACATGTTTGACCATAATAGGCTGAATCATGGATACTAGCTTAAACATATTTACAAAAACAGAACAAGTTGAGTTCATACCCATTTCTCTCTACCACTGCCAGTTCATCAAATATCGTCATTATTGCCTTTCACTTGCGACCGAATGAAATAGTAATAGTGCAAGAGTGCCGTGGACTAAGCTGGAATCTGAAAACATTTTATTCAAAGGAGAAGACAAGGTAATTTGGGCTCTTTGTTAGATCAACAATAATGCATACAAGAGCCACTCAACATTTTCATCGTGGTCTTCTCCTCGGTGAGACTCAATAAAGATAAAAGAAATTCAGAGAAACACAGTGAAATATTTTTGGAGTTTATAGTTTTTCTTGAACGAAGCAAATTTACGAAATAAAAACAAAAGCGAGAAAAACTATTTACACGGGAAAGCTCCCAGTAAACAAAAGAAGAAGAAATAAGAAATAGTTTTGGGTTTTCTTTTAATACTACAACTAATTTAAACTAGAAAAAAAACTAAAAGAAGCAGGTAGTTTTGGATTTTCTCAAAGTTTTTCAAACACACAATAAGAAAGCGAGAAAATAAATCTAGCATGGATAGCACAATGAAAAAGTTTAGGAACCGACAACTGAAATGAAATGTGTGATCATGAATATAATGTCGGTGGAAAACTGGAAATACGTACTCGCCCCACTACAGAAAAAAGACACATTCGTGACATTTTGGGCCAAACAATTTTTTTCTGTCATGCTTGTGGCACTTCTGTGACGATAATTGTGACAAAACCCGGTATCGTCATAGATGTGGTGGGCTCCTACTTCTATGAAAAAAATCATGACAGAAAATTGGCTTTTCGTCCTGGGCGGGCCGGAGACGCAGCTGCATGACATTGTTTGGGCCGTCCATGACGGAAAAAACCATGGTAGAAGCGAGGGCGAGGAAAATATTGAGGAGTTCCCGGTTATGGTGGGTGCTCGGCGCCGAGCAATGCATGGAGGGATTGCACGTTTCTCTCATACACGTACGCGCGTGGGTGCGAGGCATTGGTGAAAGTGCGTTATATCGACTAGAGGGGGGGGGGTGAATAGGCGATTTTTATGAATTCTTCACCGAGGAATTTGCGGGTGAGGAAATTACTTAGCGAAGAACTACTTGTAGTGGAATAACTACTCAAAAGTAAACATAACAGAACACAAGCATGGTCATCATGATGAAATGAAGACAAGCACAGAGTACGAAAAGCGTAAACATAGGATAACACGAGATGAAGACAAACAGACTGAAGAAATTGAACTGAGGAAATTGAGAAAGTCTTCAGTCAAAGTATTCAAACACAGATATGAACAAGCACACAACACAGTTATGAGGAAATGAAAGAGTTGAGGAAATAGAACCAGTAGGCTTGGTGAAGACAATGATTTGGTAGACCAGTTCCAACTGTTGTCTCAGTTGTACATCTGGTTGGAGCGGCTAGGTATTTAAACATGAGGACACACAAATTCCGGACACACAGTCCTCACCGTATTCTCCTTGAGCTAAGGTCACACAGACCTCGCCCAATCACTCATGGTAAGTCTTCAGGTGACTTCCGATCCTTCACAAACTCGGTCACTCGGCGATCCACAATTCCTCTTGGATGATCTAGACCATGACGCCTAACCATCTGAAAGAAGCACAGTCTTCAAAGGTAACAATCCTTGGATCCATGTAGGATCAATCTCTTCAGTGATGCTCAATCACTTTGGGTTTGTAGGTGTTTGGGTTTGGGTTTTCCTCACTGGATGATTTTCTCTCAAAGTCCTCGGAGGATGGGATGCTCTCAAATGACAAGTGTCAGTTTCTCTCAGAGCAGCCAACCAGCTAGTGGTTGTAGGCGGCTATTTATAGCCTAGGGACCAACGATATGATAAGACATAAATGCCCTTCAATGATATGACCGTTAGGTGGGTAGATATTTTGGGACGGTGGCGCGTAGCTTTAACAACGGTCGGAAATTTGAGTATCAAATTCCTCGGGGCTATCATGTTCCTCATAGGCAATCCAGATCCGCCTTTGGCGGATTCCTAGCTCCTCAGTCAGACCAAATTCCTCAGAGACCAGAAGAACTTCGTCTCTGTCACTGAAGAATATGACTGAACTGTATGAGATTTCCAAAGGCTTAACTCGAAGGGATTGGTAGGTGTAGGATTTTGAGTTGAGCATCACATGCAAATTTTTCCTTAGTATTTCCTCGACCCCCTTTAACAGTACGGTGTTTCCTATGACTCAAGAAAGAGAAAATGAAACTACGAAAACAAAAGTCTTCACGCTTCATGTTCCTGGAATGAGTACCAAGTCTTCAAGATCACAACAATTTCTTCACTTTCAAAGTCTTAAGAAAGTCTTCAGAAATCCAAAGTCTTCAGTCGAAGAACTTCATTTTTAGGGGTCGACTTTCTCTGTAAATATCAAACTCCTCATAGACTTATAGACCTGGGTACACTCATAAACACATTAGTCCCTTAACCTATAAGTCTTCAATACACCAAAATTACTAAGGGGCACTAGATGCACTTACAATCTCCCCTTTTTTGGTGATTGATGACACTATAGGTTAAGTTTTCAACGGGGTAAACATATGAAGTGTAAATACTGATATTGAGGAATTTGATTGCAAGATATAGAAGAACTCCCCCTAAAGATGTGCACAGTGAGGAATTTTCTTTTGAAGCAATGCACACTTGAAGAGTTGAATCATGGAGATCTCCCCCTATATCTTGTAATTCATACACGCATTTAATATATAATATGAAGAATTTGAAATGCATGATGAAATATGGTGATTGATGTAATTCAGCATGCATGCATTAACATTAATGAGGAATAAACATGCAGGAGAACACAGCAAAAGTATCAGACCACCATCGGATTTAAGTTTATAACTTGATCCAGCAAAGTTTCAGAAGAACGAGAGTTGTAACTTATCAGAAAACGCCCAGGTGCGATCAAAGACTTCATGGAGGTAGTAATGGTTTTTCTCCATTGTATTATGTGTAGCAGTCATGTTGTGAAGAATTGAACCAAACTGACGCTTAACCCATTTACGGTTTCGATCCACCTTCTGGTGAAAACTCAGCAAAAAAACACCCATTATAAGATAGACCCGCTTGAAGACTAACTAAAATTTCTCCCCCTTTGTCATCGAATGACCAAAAGGGTTGAAAATGAGGACTAACTCCCCTGAAGAATATCAAGTTGATGAAGGAGCGCCAGCGTTGTTGGGGTCGTTTGTCGTAGTAGGGCCTGCCGCAGTGTCATCGAAGTCTTCATGCTCGTCGGTGTCGCGCGATGAGGAATATGAGATGGCCACCAAAGAAGGAACCTTGACCTTCTTGTATTTCTTCGGTGGAGGTGCATACCAGTCAAAGTACTCCTTGAGACCCATGTTCTTCAGATCTTCTTCACCATATATACATGTGACAGAATAGCCCAGGTGCGATCGAAGACTTCATGGAGGTAGTAATGGTTTTTCTTCACTGCATTATGTGTAGCAGTCATGTTGTGAAGAATTGAAGCAAACTAACGCTTAACCCCTTTATGGTTTCGATCCACCTTCTAGTGAAAACTTAGCAAAAAAACGCCCATTATAAGATAGACCCGCTTGAAGACTAACTCAAATTTCTCCCCCTTTGTCATCGAATGACCAAAAGGGTTGAAAATGAGGACTAACGCCCCTGAAGAATATCAAGTTGATGAAGGAGCGCCAGCGTTGTTGGGGTCGTTTGTCGTAGTAGGGCCTGCCGCAGTGTCGTCCAAGTCTTCATGCTCGCCGGTGTCGCGCGATGAGGAATATGAGCTGGCCACCAAAGAAGGAACCTTGACCTTCTTGTATTTCTTCAGTGGAGGTGAAGACTAGTCAAAGTCCTCCTTGAGACCCATGTTCTTCAGATCTTCTTCACCATATACATGTGATGTAATAGCCAGTGCGATCGAAGACTTCATGGAGGTAGTAATGGTTTTCCTTCACTGCATTATGTGTAGCAGTCATGTTGTGAAGAATTGAACCAAACTGACACTTAATCCATTATGGTTTCAATCCACCTTCTGGTGAAGACCTAGCAGAATCTCACGGTCAGTCATCACATGAGGAGCGATGGCTTAAGGATTTGGCTTGGATGCATGGGCAGTAGAATCATGAGTGGCAGAGTCATCATTGGTGGAATAAGATGCAGCTTTGCGAAACTGACCATCCAATGGACAAATGCCTTCATCAATGACAGCAGGAGCCTTGCCCTTTTCATCAGCTGAGGAATAGGTCCGCTTGAGGACTTAAATCGGGGGCAAGTAGCTGAGGTGATTCTAAAAATCAGCCTTGTAGTTGAGTGAAGACCTTGTTCTGAGGAATCTCATGATCCAGGGAGCATAAGGCTTCAGCTCAAACGAAGAAAGTGCAACATTTGCCGGAGTCCTCATGAAGAAATCATGATAATTGACAGGAATGCCATGAATGATGTTGAATACCAGATTCTTCATGATGCCAACAATTTCCTCATCAGATGAGTCATGGCCTTTGATTGGACTCATAGTCTTCGTCAGAATGCGATAGACTGTCCTTGGTACATACTGCAATTCCTCCACGAGGAATTTTGTCCTTGAAGATTGACCAGGTTTCAATGGCTTCATCAAGACTTGCATATAGTGATCTATAAGCTCAGGCTCTTGGTACATGCAGCAGGCTCCTTGGTGGAGGACCCGAGCGAGGGCATGAAGTAATTGAGAGGCCGGTGCCTTATAGTGAGTGTTTTCGGTCATCCGGTCCAAAACCTGTGAGTTCACATCACAAGATCTCCGTGATGTGAAGTGTTTAAATAGAATTGAAGAATGAGCTCTTCGTTCCAATCAACTATGTATGTGCAAAAGTTGAGGAGGCCTGTGTCATGAAGCACTGCGAGGACATGTGTGAAGCATGGCGGTGATTCCATGTCCACATGAGGAATATGCTCGTGGTTGAAGACTTTGTCCTTGTTGAAGAGCGGTGAAGAATAGAAGCTGGCCTTTGGTGGCGGTCCGTGCGCTTCCTTCTAAGACGAACAGAATCATAGGGATTATAGGCAGTGAAGAACACGTGGTCGCCAAAGAAATCATCAGCCTTGAATTTCTGCTTCTTCGAGAATGGATCCTTTGGCTTGGGTTGAGGGGTGTCATTCAATTGCATCACCACCTCAGGAATCATAATCTCAGGATTCACAGGATGAGGAATTTCAGCTTCTTCTTCAGTGAAAACCTGGGTCTTCAATTCTTCATTAACATTTTCTTCAGCACTAGTGACTGGAATTTCTTCATGGACAGATGGGGTTGCACGAGGTTCTTCAGATCCCATTTGTACTTCAGTAGCAACACGGGACTGAGGAATTTGCTGTAAAGGTGTGAACAGTGGAGAGTTGGGGTGCTGACTTTCCCAAAAGTCATAATTCAGCACTGGTGTGGTACAACCAATTTCCACATCTTCATCTTGCATTTCTTCTATGCCTACCTCTACAGCAGTTAACTGAGGATTAGGCGAGGAGACAACTGGTGGTGAAGGGATTGGATCCACTTCAATTTCTTCATCCAACTGCTCTGACGAAGCAGCATAAGGATTTTGTTCATCGAATTTGCTAGGAATCACATATTCTTCATCATAAGGAACAAGGTCCTTTGATGTCATGGTTGAGATAGGAACAGCATCAATGGGGTTTGCAAACGAGCTGGTTAAAGACTTCATCTTCTTCGGAGATGAAGAATCTGATAAAGCTGATGCCTTCCTTTTCTTCACTGCTGCAGGCTCTGCAGCCTTAGTCTTCTTCACATATGAAGCAGATGGAAGGATCGGAGTTGGGGTAGGCGCAGGAGGAGCAGAGGAATTTGGTTGAGTTTTTTCAGGCACAACTGATGCAGTTGCCCTGACCTCTTCATTTCCTTCAGGTGCACCACTAGTGGATGCCCTGGCAATTTCATCAGCGGCTGGAATCCAGTCATCAGCCCTGGAACTCACATTTTCTTCAGCAGTCTGAATGTCATCAGCGGTGTTGGCATGTTCTTCAGTCAGCTGAGCAGATGCTTCAGCTTGAGGAATTTCTGGTTGCGATGGAGCTGCAACATTTGGAGTGAACTTTTCTGTCAACTGCACAAAACGGACTTTGGCTCCAAGCCAGTCAGCGCGGTATACATCAAATTCATCACTGAGTTTCTTGATCTCAGATTGAATATTGACAAGTTCTTCGGTTGTCATAGAGACAATGTGTTTCTTCAGAAAACACTCCTTCTTGTACTGCGCTTTCTTGATCTGCCTGGCCTTTTCAAATTTCCATTTCTCTTCTTGTATGAAGGCGATCAAGATATGACTTTGGCCAGGAGTCAACTTGAAATCAGGCATAGAAGTGTTTGGGTCCTTGTGCCAGAGATCAATGTAGTCGAGGATCAACTTTGGATCCAAAAGCAGTGGCACATTTGTGCCCTTGGCTCTAGCGGCCCTGACTTGCCTATCTCTGATGATTTCAGCAAGTTCCTCATCATCAGCATCGTCTTCATTAGATGACACTTGGAAGGCGACTTGCTTCTTGTGAGGACTTGGGCGAGAACCTCGTCCAGCAGTGGCCTTTGTCTTCAGCAGAGTGCGTCCCGTTGAAGAATTTGGTGCAGCTGAGGAACTAGCAGAAGCTCCTGAGGCAATAGAGATGCAGGTAGTCCTTTGGCACGTGGCAAGATGCACAGGTGCTGAGGACTTGGTCGGAGCAGCTGAGGACTTTGGAGGAGCAGCTGAGGATTTTGGAGGAGCAGGAGCAGCGTGAGGAATTGGCCGTGAGGGAATAGCTGAGGAACTTGGCCTTGAGGACATTGAAGGCGAAGCACTTGGCTTGTGCGCAGGCTTCTTTGACATGGCCTTCTTAGGCTTGACAGAGGCCTCAGCAGCAGCAGCAGTAGAGTCTTCGTTGAATTTCCTCACTGCTTCTCTGGCTTGTCTAGCCAACTTGGCCTAGCGCTTGGTCCATTCATCAGGATAATCCTCACCACGCTTGAGGCTGGTGGGATCAGCTATTTGGCCAGGTGCCAATGGAGGTCTTGGGCATGGAGGATTGAGTGCGAATTTCTTCATGTATTTGGGAGTAACGTATCTGTACTCCCTCCACTCTCTTGCCTATCTCCTCTCTATCCTCTGTATGCGCACCTTGCGCTGATTCTTGTCCTCCTTTCCGAACTTGGCCTCATCAGGAGTGCAATAATCTTTGTATATGTCATCAGGGATCTCAAAGGCAGTATTGATTTCAGGCCTCTTTCCTCCTTTCTGTGGCTTCTTACCGTCAGCCATTTTCTTCAGTTGAGGAATTTGAACAATTGAATTCTCCGAAGAAGTATGCAACTTTTCTTCGAGGAACACTGCAAATGGGTTAAGTTGATGAGAACCTAGTTAAGGATGGCAATGGGTAGGGTATGGGGCGGGTAGACCAATACCATACCCACACCCGTGTAGTCAATGGGTATAAAATTCTACCCATACCCGTACCCACGGGTATGAAAATTTACCCGTACCCATACCCGATGGGTAGCCATACCCATTGGGTACCCAACGGGTAGATCAAACAGTAGACAAGTTATTCACATTTTTACATTCATCTATAGCACATTTGACAAAAAAATATTAATCTCCACTCAATAACAGTTACATGAGTACATGACAATTATCTAAATTCAAATTGACAATTGGTGACAACTTTAACATAGGTTCATAAGTTCATGACACAACTTTAACATAGGTACACTTGTGAATCACGGGTAAAATTCACATGTTCTAAATGGGTAGGGTGTGAGTATATCTATGGGTAAAAGGCTATACCCATACCCTACCCATGACTTAATGGGTAGGGTATGGGTACTACCAATGGGTATAAAATTGTGCCCATACCCTGCCCATGCGGGTACGGTATCCGCGGGTACCGTACCCATGGGTAAAATTGCCATCCTTAAACCTAGTTATTCAGCAGCGGACATGAGTACCTGTGAAAAGAGTATAGTTGCGAGGAATTTGGAGAGGTCATATGCGTTCCCAGAAGGTTTTGTAAAAAGAACAAGTTTGAGGAATTTGACCAGATGAGTCTTGAAGAATTTCACTAAGCGTTCTTTGTCTTAGGTTCTAGAGTTGTATAGGTTGAAGATCCACACAATTGAGGAATCTTGAAGAAAAATTGTCGCTTAGAGAAACAGATCAAGAACAGATGACATGTGAGGTGTTTAGTGTGTGAGTATTTTAAGAAAAACACCTTTGAAGATTTTGTAGTAATCATTTGAATCAAAGAGGGCAGTAAAAGTAACTTTTAATTACCCCGGACAAAGAACACAACCAACTGTGAGGTAGAGATGACAAGTTCGTCTGTGCAGATCTTCCACGCCCTAACTCGGCGTAGGAAGACAACTACGGCGGTGGCGGAGGGAAGAAATCCGCTGCCGGCGCGAGTACGACGGCGACGAGGCCGAGGCAGTGAAGCTCTTCCTCACCGGCGACGATGAAGTAGCAGCGGCGCTAGGGTTTGAGAAGCTCGAGCCGGAGAGAGGTCGAGCAGAGTAAAGGAAGTGAGGAAGGGGAGGGGGTATTTATAGCCACGGTGAAAAACTGTTCGCCCGAAGAATTTGGACGAACGTGCCCCTGACCCTTCTCATTCGCTTGACATGTGTCACCCACGTACTGAGAAGTGGAGATCGTATGAGATCGTGGGTGAATAAATAAGTATTTCGTGGGATGCGGAATGGTTAGCAATGGCTCGTAATGCGGCATCTCTTCCACTACCAGCGCCCTTTACCATAACTTCTGCCGCATTTCCGTGTATTAGCTAAAGCATTGCGTATGTCTGGGGGAGATCATATCCACTCCGGTACAGTAGTAGGTAAGTTAGAAGGGGAACGCGAAGTTTCTGTCTTTTGTTGAATCTTTTTCACGGCTCGATATAGCGGCAAAGCCGAAAATTTGGATAAGATAAGTTTTAATGTTCCGTTCGCAAATTCTTCGGCTGACAAGGACACACTAAAGATTTTGAATGAGTGTCAAATAGAACGCACATGAAGAATTTGTGAATAGATTTGGTTGAGTATAGCATAGAGGGGGAAGGGTCCGATCACATTCACTTAGCAGAAAAACTAACTTGAAGAATTAGCCATAAGTGAATGTTGTAGAGGACATAAACTCATATATAGATATAGCCATTGAAGAAAAATGACGGAAACAATGAAGACAATGCAAAGTTGAAGAAAATGAACAACTGAGGAATTTCAAAATCGAGGAAAAACTCAAATTGAAGATTTTCAACTTTTTGGTGGTGGCGTGACCCACCTTATAAGAATGATGATTTCAGACATCGCGTACAATTGTCGTAGGGTTCTGAGAATCAAATTCTTTGTTAATTTCTTCACACTTAGAGTGTTATTCTTCATTGATTGAAGAAAAACGTTTCTTCATGTGTTGCACATCTAAGTCATCAATTTTGCATAAGTGTTAGGATGAGTGTCCTTTTCAAAGAACATTCGAAGATTCTAAGATATTTAGCTCACACGCAACTTGCTAAATCTCATCTCATCCAAGGGCTTTGTGAAGATATCGGCTAGTTGTTCTTCAGTCTTCACATGCTCCAATAGAAATGTCGCCCTTCAACACATGATCACGAAGAAAATGATGACGAATCTGAATGTGCTTTGTCTTCGAGTGTTGAACTGGGTTGTGAGCAATCTTGATGGCACTCTCATTGTCACAGAAGAGAGGCACATTCTTCACGTTGACGCCGTAGTCCTTGAGAGTTTGGTTCATCCACGGCAATTGAGCACAGCAAGAATCAGCAGCAATGTAGTCAGCTTCAAGATGAGCCGATACACAGTTCGCTTTCTTCGAGGACCAATGCACCAAAAGATCGTCCGAGGAAATGACATGTACCAGATGTTGACTTGCGGTCCACACGATCACCAACATAGTCAGAGTCAGAATATCCAATGAGATAAAAAACCGAGCCCTTGGGGTACTGAGGGAGTCCCGGATTAGGGGGTGTCCGGATAGCCGAACTATAACCTTTGGCCGGACTCTTGGACTATGAAGATACAAGATTGAACACTTTGTCCCGTGTCCGGAAGGGACTTTCCTTGGCGTGGAAGGCAAGCTTGGCGATACAGATATGTAGATCTCCTCCCATTGTAACCGACTCTGTGTAACCCTAACCCTCTCCGGTGTCTATATAAACCGGAGGGTTTTAGTCCGTAGGACGAACAACAATCATACCATAGGCTAGCTTCTAGGGTTTAGCCTCTCACGATCTCGTGGTAGATCTACTCTTGTACTACCCATATCATCAATATTAATCAAGAAGGAGTAGGGTATTACCTCCATCGAGAGGGCATGAACCTGGGTAAAAACATCGTGTCCCTTGTCTCCTGTTACCATCCGCCTAGACGCACACTTCGGGACCCCCTACGCGAGATCCGCCGGTTTTGACACCGACATTGGTGCTTTCATTGAGAGTTCCTCTCTGTGCCGTCGCCATCAGGAAGGATGCCTCATCTCGTCTTTAAATACGGCACTGTTGCTAAAGGAGCTTTGGCTATCGGCCAAACTCTTCGGCTAGGCGATTTTCTTATGACCGACTGTTTGGCCGCCGCGCCGACGATGACTTCTCGGGTCATCGGAAGCAATCTTCACGTCAACTCAGAACTCGCCGAGCAGTTAGATCCGACGGAGCTCTCTTCCTTAAACGAGCTCCTGGATCACATCGCCGCCCTGGGAGTCGCTGCAGACTACGATCAGATTGGGCCTAAACCCGATCGGAGAGAAATTAACTCTCCCCAGGTCACCCATCACGTTGCCGTGGTGGAGGAACAATGCGGCGACCCTTCATCTATCTTAAGGACTAGATATGTCCGGATTCCTGATCCCTCCAAGCCGGATACCCGCGGAGGGGAGGACGACACCCAAGGCCTGAACTTAGAGTCAGGTAACGGGCTAGATTCACGGGACAACATCCAAGAATCCAAGCCTCCAAGTTCGGAAACTCCTTGGCCCTTGAGCCTTAGATTGGGTGAGGTTTTGGATCTAATTCCACCCACCCACCCGAACATAGGCGATCTATCCAAAATTAGGCAAGAGCCCGAGGAAACAATTACATCATTATCGGCCCGATTCCTCCACGGTTATGAACAGGATAAAGGACTGCCGTGAGGAAGACGCAATTTCATTCTTCTGCAATAATTGCACGGACAAGGGAATCCTCAACGCCATAGGTTGCCGTGAAATTACACGCTTTGCTGACTTGGCGTCCATAGTACGAAAGTACTGTGTGATGGAAAGCGCCTGGAAAACCGAAGTAAGATTTTGGGACAATCCGGCCCTGAATACAAACCCAGTCCGAAATAAAAGGGTGCATTATCGCCAATCACCCGGGTTAAACACCAAAAAACAAAAAAAAAACCCTACGGGGCATGGAACCGTACTGGAGGGATGGCTCAACGGACCCTGTAAAATTCACAAGATGAGGGCGCCACACCAACTCATAGCCTTAGAGCATGTTGGATACTCCGGCAGGTGGCCAAAAGTGGCGAAGAGCTTCTAACCCCAGCATCCACAGAGCACCAGCTCAGGGATACCAGTACGGTATTAACAGCCTTCAAGACTTTCGCATCAAATAATATCCGAAAACAAACACTCCGCAGCCTTGCCAAAGTTTACCAAGTAGCAACAATAAATCCATGGAGTGACACGGCTATTACCTTCAATGCCAGTGATGAACCTAAATTCCAAACAGCCCGAGCACCAGCAGCATTGGTCCTCAGTCCAATAGTGGATTTGACTTCGCCTTACCAAGGTACTCATGGACGGTGGCAATGGATTGAACCTCATTTATGACGAAACCCTTCAAAAATGGAAATAGATCGAGCCGCATTGGCGAAGCAGCACAACCTTTAGAGGAATAATACCCGGTCGAAAGCGTCTTTGCAGGAAAAATCACACCTGGATGTGGTGTTCGCACGCCAGATAATTACAGTCCGAGGAGGTCATGTTCCAAGTGGCCCCTGCTCGAGCGGATACCACACTCTATTAGGGCGAGAGGCATTCACAATTTTTCAAGCTATACCCCATTACGGGTACATGAAGCTCAAAATGCCCGCCCAACGGAATCATCACTCTTGCTAGTGACCGGACATAGCACTCCGCTACCGAAAATAAGACAACCGCACTAGCCCTTGAGGCACTATCCGAAGCCCTAGCGGCCGAGGAACTTATCTGCCAAGGCTCCACGGTAAACAGGGACGATGTGATACTCGATAAAAGATCCAAGTCCACCTCCTTTAAACCAGCGGACGAAATAGTTAAATTCCAAGTCCACCCAACGGACCCTACAAAAATGGCCTCCATCGGGGGACAATTAAACCCAGATGTAGACGCCCAGACCGCGAGAATTCCCTACGAAAATTGGGACATTTTGCTGGCACCCTTCGGACATGCCAGAATCCCACGCCGGTGGCCGAGCACAGCCTAAACATCCTAAAAGGATTCAAGCTACCAAACAGGCTCTTGGCGTTTCTCCGAACCTAAGAGACAAGCCATGGGAGAGGAGCTAGCCAAACTATTGGAGGCCGGATTCATCAGAGATATAAAACATCCAGATCAAGCTAGCAAACCCGGTGATGGTACCAAAGAAGGACAAATCACGGCGCCTATGCGTCGATTTCAAGGACCTCAACAAGGCTTGCCCAAAGGATCCCTTCCTCCCCGCATCGATCAAATTATCGACGCTACCGCAGGACACGATTCATTGTGTTTCCTCGACGATACTCCGGCTACCATCAAATCAAGATGGCAGAGCTGACCAAGCCGCAACGGCATTTATCACCACATACGGCCCATTCGCTTCAACACAATGGCCTTCGGGCTCAAAAACGCCCAAGCAACATATCGGCGCATGATTCGTATATGTCCGCAAACCAGATCGGCAAAACAGTGGAGGCATACGTAGATGATGTGGTCGTCAAAACCAAGCATGTCGAAACTCTAGTAGACGACTTGAGGCTCACATTCGATAATCTTCGAACATATGACATCGAGCTTAACCCGGAAATATGCGTTTTCGGCGTACCAGCCGTAAAGCTCTAGGGCTTCATTGTATCCGGTAGAGGAATTGAAGCAAAACCTGCCAAGATCCGAGCTCTGTCACAATTGAATATCCCAAAGGACCTCAAACAAATACAAAAATTGACTGGATGCGTCGCGGTTCTAAGCCGCTTTATCTCCCGTTTGGGAGAAAAGACATTAACCCTCTATCGCCTCCTCCGGTGCACCGAACACTTCGAGTGGACGGATGCCGCCACGTCCGGACTCGAAGAAATAAAAGTCATATTGGCAACAAACCCGGTCCTGGCCGCGCCCAACATGGGCGAACCAATGCTGTTATACATCACCGCAACTCATCAAGTTGTAAGCGCGGTGCTCGTTGTCGAACGAGAAACGGATGGACACAAGTTTCCCCTTCAAAAACCAGTTTACTACGTGTCCACTGTCCTCACTCCATGCAAGTCACGGTATCCGCATTATCGAAAGATAGCGTCTGGCGGTGTTTATGGCATCCCGGAAGCTGCGACACTACTTTCAAGAGTGTTCGATAACAGTAGCCTCCGAAGTGCCTCTAAACGACATTATAAACAACCGCGACGCGATGGGTCGGATTGACAAATGGGCCATTGTAGCCACCCGACCTCAGATGGTCAAGTCTCTGTGCTTCCGTGTCATCCCTGGATCGGTAATGCTGACACACACAGTACTCGAAGGATTTATAACAGAGTAGCAATCACACACTTATTACATCGAATGTCTCAAAAGAGAACTTATTACAATAATATGGCTTAAGGCCATCTAATGCAATAACAGCGGAAGGCTTGGAAGATAAAGTGAGTCCATCAAGTCCAACGACATAACTGAGCTGCACGGCAACAACCTATCGAACCTTACTCCTCGTCTGAAAAGTCTGCAACATAATACGTTGCAGCCCGAAACGGGTCAGCACATGGAATATGCTGGCAATGTAACACATAGAGAGTAATGAAAGAATAAGCTATACTACATGCATATATGGCTGGTGGAAAACTCTATGGTTACAGTTTTGCAAAAGCCAATTTTTCCCTACATCAAAGGAATAAATTTTACTTTAACTATCATGGTGGTTGAAACATCATTGAGAAGGTATAACCCCAACTCAATCCCAATTAAAGTAATTAACAACCCAACAGATTAATTTAGAGTGATGGGATACATGTGAATACTCAAGTACTAGATACTCAGAATTGTCCATAACCGGGGACACGGCTAACCATGATTAGATTGTACACTCTACAGAGGTTTGCACACTTTTCCCCACAAGACTCGATCGCCTCCGTTGATTTCTCGCACTACATGGTGTTTGAGAAACGGATGACCGAGACACAGTCTTTCAGAAACATTAACTCTCTACTCCGGATAGATCATACCAAACCTATAAAACCCACTACCTGCTGATCTACCTCTTCGAGAGCTTCACGTAACTTACTCAACTATGCTAGAGCCCATAATAGCTTGTGGCTGCACACGGAAGTTTCTAGCATGAATAATCTCAGTTCCCTTTGAGCACAGGTGGCGGTCCATAGGAAGATCAACGGGTACCCGGGATTTCCAAAATAAAACAGACAACACCGGGTTCCCCAGTGCCTCAATCCACCCAGATGTGTATTTAAGTTGCCACCTTAAAGTAAACCATTAATTAACAATCTCACATCTGTCGTGAATATCTCTCAAACCCAAACCACGTCTCACGAGCATAGCATAGCAATATAAGCAACACGTAGAAGTAACTCCCAAGGGTTTGATAGTAACAGGGCAATAGGTTCCTACCTCATCATCTACTTCCCAACCCACAAATTAATGACATCCTAATCATGCAATGTTTGAGGATTGAGCTAATGCATAAAAACTGGGTATGAAAAGAGATATGATCAAGTGTTACTTGCCTTGCTGACGATCCGTGAATCCTAGAGACTCGTAGTAACACGCTTCGCACTCCAAGAATTCTATCGCAAGCAAACAATACATACATAAGCAACAAACAAAGATGCACAAACGAAACTTCAACTGAAAGAGGTTGACCGGAGAGTTCAACTTAAGAACTCTGGTTTGCAAAAAGAATCAAACCAAACTGAGCAACGAAACTCAAATGGCGAGAGAAACAAGATCCGTTTACTAATCTGAACTAGGGTCAAATTTTACAGAGGCAAAAACTGATTTAAGTTGGCTATTCGGAAAGAGGGTTTCGAGATGAAACTCCAGGCGCTTGAATCGCCTGATTCCGATAAACGAGCGGAAAGTTATACTAATTCGAACATCGGATCAGAAATCGCGATTGGAATAATCGCGGAATAAAACCGATAAAAGAAAACGACGAACGACTAAACGAACGAACGTTCGTTAACAGAAACTAAACGATGAATGATTCGTAAAAACGAGCGAACGGGTGAATGCTCGCAAACTAAATAAACCGAAAAAAATAAAACCGATCTATATAAAAAAACGGCTAGGGTTTTCTAAAAAACCGAAGGGTTCTTTTAAAAAACGGCGACGAGGCTACCTCCCATGAGGTCGTCCGGGCGGGCGGCTCCGTGCGGGTCCGCGAGGGCGGCGAGGGGCGGGCGACGCTGAGGCGGCGGCGACGGCCAAGGCGGCCAAGGCGGGCGCTGGGCTCGCTCGGGTCCGAGGTGGGCGGTGGCAAGTGCAAGTTAGAGAGTGGGGGAAGTGCTATTTAAAGAGGGTGGCTTGGAGGAGGGGGCAAGGCGGCGGGAGGAGTCCGCTCGGACTCTGTCCAAGACGGGCGGGCGGGCATGCAAGAAGCCGGCCATTGGTCAAGCCGGGCTCAATGAGCCTTTGGCCCGATCAGTATGATTCTTTAAAAAAATCATTCCGCCGAAAATTGTAAAAACCCTAGAAAAATAAATAAAAATCTAAAAATGCCAAAACAAGTTTTCTTTGCCTAAATAAAATATTTAGAACAAGATGAACTTTTCTTGGCCCCTAAAATGAAATTTTAAATATATGCATATTTTTCTCTAGGCAAATAAAATTCCAAATAAATAAAATAAAATTCCAAATAATGATTTTAACATTTTTCCTCCGGTATTTCAATTATTTTTGGAGAAGTCATATTATCTCCTCTCATTTATTATTAAACATGAAATATTTTCCGGAGAGAAAAATAATAAAATCCAAAATCCGCGTCTCCATTATTTGATAAAATTCAAATATGAAAATCGGAAAATCCCCAACTCTCTCCGAGGGTCCTTGAGTTGCTTAGGATTTCGAGGATGGCAAACGAGAATGCAATAAAATATGATATGCATGGATGACCTATGTATAACATGCCAAATTGAAAATTTGGGATGTTACAATCCTACCCCTTAAGATGAATCTAAGCCCTCGAGATTCGGGTTGGCTAGAAAATAGGTGCGGATGGTCCTTGCGAATATCATCTTCTCGCTCCTGTGTGGCTTCCTCCTCCGTATGGTGGCTCCACTTGAACTTTGTAAAACTTGATAACTTTCTTTGCGGGTGAATCAACGGTGAAATCCGTAATCTTTACCGCTTCTCCTCATAAGTCAAATTACTATCCAACTGTATCGCCTCTAGGGGCACTGTATCCTTTAAAGGTATGTCGGCCATCTCCGTGTGGCACTTCTTCAGTTGTGATACGTGAAACACATCGTGAACTCCTGACAATCCTTCAGGTAATTCTAGCTTGTAGGCAACTTCTCCCATCCGTTCCAAAACACGATACGGTCCTACAAATCTTGGGGCTAACTTTCCCTTTACTCCAAGACGTTTCACTCCCCTCAGGGGTGATACTCGCAGATAGGCTCTGTCTCCAATTTCATAGGTTACTTCCTTGCGTTTTGAATCTGCGTAACTCTTCTGTCTAGACTAAGCAATCTTTAGTCTGTCTCTGATCAGTTTAACCTTCTCCTCTGAGTCTTTGATCAAATCTTGTCCAAACAACTGACGGTCTCCTACCTCATCCCACGTCAATGGTGTTCTACATCTGCGTCCATACAGAGCTTCGAACGGTGCCATCTTCAAACTGGCCTGGTAGCTGTTATTATATGAGAATTCTGTGTACGGCAAATTGTCATCCCAACTAGATCCATAATCTAGCGCATAGGCTCTTAACATATCCTCCAGGATCTGGTTAACTCTCTCTGTCTGTCCATCCGTCTGTGGGTGGAACGCGGTACTGAATTCCAATCTGGTACCCAAGGTCTGATGTAGTTGATGCCAAAATTTTGAAGTAAACTGTGTTCCTCTATCTGATATGATGCTCCTCGAAACTCCGTGCAAACATACGATCCTGGTCATATATATCTTGGCCAACTTGGCACTTGTATAAGTTGTTTTCCTTTGGGATGAAGTGAGCTACTTTGGTCAAACGATCCACAACTACCCATATTGAATCATATCCTGCTTTGGTTACGGGTAATCCGGTGATAAAATCCATGCCAAGTTTGTCCCACTTCCATTCGGGTATTGGCATAGGCTGCAACAGTCCTGCTGGCTTTTGATGCTCTGCCTTCACTCTCTGAGATACATCGCAAACGGCTACATACTCGGCAATATCCTTCTTCATTCCAGTCCACCAGAAACGTTCCTTCAAGTCCAAATACATCTTGGTGTTTCCGGGGTGAATCGAGTATGGTGAGTCATGGGCCTCTTGAAGTATTAACTTCCTGATCTCCGAATTGTGGGGCACATAAATCCGGTCCCAAAACCACAAGGTATCATGCTCATCCTCGTGAAAACCTTTGGCTTTTCCTTTGCCCATCTTTTCTTTTATCTCAACAATCTCTTTGTCCTCCTTCTGAGCTTCTCGAATCTTGTCTAACAAGTTCGACTGAACCTCCATTGTTGCAAGAAAACCTCTTGGAACAATCTCCAACTGAAGTTCCATAATATCCTCTGCTAACTCCTTTGGCAGTCCTCTACTTTCAAGGATATTGGCATAGCTCTTCCGACTCAAAGCGTCTGCTACGACGTTGGCCTTTCCTGGATGGTAGTGTAGCTTCATATCGTAATCTTTTATAAGCTCCAGCCGTCTCCTCTGTCTGAGGTTTAACTCCTTCTGTGTGAAAATGTACTTCAAACTTTTATGATCCGTGTACACATCACAATGGTTTCCCATGAGATAGTGTCTCCAGGTCTTCAGCGCATGTACTACAGCTGCTAACTCCAAATCATGCGTGGCATAGTTCAGCTCACGTGGCTTCAGTTGTCGTGAGGCATACGAAACAACTTTTCCGTCCTGCATAAGAACACATCCAAGTCCTAAGCGAGAGGCGTCACAATACACTTGAAACTCCTTATGTATATCTGGCAAGGTCAGCACTGGGGCTGTAGTCAACCGTTTCTTCAACTCTTGAAAGCTTGTCTCGCAATCCTCTGCCCATTTGTACTTAGCATCCTTCTTTAGCAATTCCGTCATTGGTGTAGCAATCTTGGAAAAATTCTCAATGAATCTCCGGTAATATCCTGCCAGTCCAAGGAAACTGCGAATCTCGCTGACTAAAGTGGGTGCCAACCATTCAGTGACTAACTGAATTTTACTGGGATCTACTGCTATACCCTCTCCTGATATAACATGCCCAAGAAATCCAACTTCCTTCAACCAAAACTCGCACTTGCTGAATTTGGCGTATAACTGGTGTTCCCTGAGTTTCTCGAGAACCAAACGTAGGTGTTCTGCGTGCTCCTCTTCGTTCTTCGAGTAAACCATAATATCATCAATAAACACCACAACAAACTTGTCCAAATACTCCATGAACACTTTATTCATCATACTCATGAAATAGGCAGGGGCGTTAGTCACCCAAACGACATGACCGTATACTCATATAATCCATATCGTGTGGTGAACGCTGTCTTGGGTATATCCTTCTCTCGAATCTTCAACTGATGGTATCCCGATCGTAGATCAATCTTCGAAAACACCTTAGCTCCTTGCAACTAATCAAACAGATCATTGATCATTGGTAATGGATACTTGTTCTTTATCGTTACTTCATTCAGAGCTCGGTAATCAACAACCATCCTTAGGGATTTATCCTTTGTCGGGGCAGGCTGATCAGACCCACGAACACCTATGGGGCCGGCGGACCGAGCCCCTTTTGGTTCGGAGGGGGGCGGAGATCGCACAAAGAGCGGATCGAGGCGAAACACACGAGCAGTTTACCCAACCGGAGCTCTCCGAGAGATAATACTCCTCTGCTGCTTGTCTAATTGTATTGTGTTCTTGCTAGGGAGCGCTGAGAGCTACAGATACTCCAGCTGCTAACGAGACCTAAGCGTGAGAGTGTTGAACCCCTCTCACGCTATGCATGGGCCTCATTTTATATGCACAAAGGGGCTCCGGCAGTGGCAACGTAGATGAGGGTACAAATGGAAAATGAAGTTGGTACACCTACTTGTACAAAGGTACAGTGTACTCTACCTAACCACGACGGCAAGGGACAAAGCATTAAATGCCCGTCCTCGCCGCCTAAACAAGGCAACAGGGACCGTCAGAGCGCCACCGTTCGCCACGATGGCAAGCTTGTCGTGCCGCTTATCGCTGCTCCCCACCGCTGCACAACCTCTTGACACGCTGCTGCATGGAATGGTCCCATGGCGACACGTTGGTGAATGAGCTGGAGCGGAGATGAAGAGAGGTTATGCGCGCGGCAAGTGCCTTGCCGCTGCTGAATCCTTGTCGCGTCCGGAGGCTTGTCGCTCTCGAGCCTTCCCAAGCTCCTCTTGCCGGGGTCTTGTCTTCTGCGTGCCTTGAGTGGCCTTCCCGGCAAGCTCCTCTTGCCGGGGCCTTGTCTTCTTGGTTAAATACTTTGTTCTTGAATGGCTCCAAAGGAACCACGGAGGATCTTGGCGGTGACCAGGTAAGCCTTGCCGCGGGGTGCTGCAACTTCCCTTGCACGAGTTCGGGATACTAGGGTACCCCTACTCTAGTACACCGACAGGAGCCCCCGGGCTTGGGCCACACATGGTGCCGAGCGCTGGGCCAGGCCCAAAATAAGTGCACGGTCACACGCGCCTTGATCACGTTGTAACTTGCTCGACGCACCACGTCCCCCACTTAACAAAGACGCGTCGAACGTGGCGTCATGGGAGAGATCGTGGGGGGTTTCTTTATTAGGAAAAGCGGAACGTCCGCCCCCTCTCACCCCTTATAAACAGGGGAAACAGGGGCAGGTCGCCCACCTCGCCATTGCTGTCTCGTCTCGAAAACCACCGCCGCTCCCCCCTTCTTCTCTAGTGCGAAGAGAGCAACGCTCCGCCCCCTTTCGCCACAGCGCCATCAACGCCGTCGGTCTCCTCCACCGCCCTCGCCATGGCTCAAAGCCGACAAGGAAGAGGCGTGAAGTCGGCCGAGGCGCAGCTCATGGGCGCCGCGAAGGAGCGGGCCATCTTCTCCCCAGCTCGACGCAAAGGAGCTGAGGGAGGGCTACTACCTCTTCTGGTCGACGGAGACGCGTGCGCATCCGCGCACGAAGGTACTCTCCGCCACCGCTTCGGAACTAGCCCCAACTGGGTACCCTTTCTTTGCGCTTTCCTTCTATTGCGGGCTCTGCCCGCCCTTTTCTGAATTCTTCTGCGATGTCATGAACACCTACGGGCTTCGCCTCCTTGATTTCACCCCCAATGCTGTCTCGACCATGGCGGTTTCGCACACCTTGCGAAAACTTTGTCGGATCCACCCAAACGTAGCCCTCTTCCGCCACTTCTTCATGCCCCGCGTTGAGAGAGGGAGCCGCTTGCGGAGGGATTGCTTGGGTCTCCAGGATCGGCAAAAAGAAGCTTATCTGGAAGGAGAGTTCCGTAGCAAATGGGAGGAGTGGAGAGCCAATTGGTGTTGGATCGTTGAGGAGAACCTGCAGCCCTTCACTGCCCTGCGCCAAACCCCAATAGTGCACGGCAGCGATTGGAGCAACTTGGCACCGGAAGATGCTAGGTTGAAGATTGCTGTGACCCGGATCTTGCGCCTCAGGCTTGCCGGACTCACTGTAGGCGCAGTTGGCGTAGATTTCCTTCGCCGCCGCATTGCTCCCTTGCAGGAGAGGAGGAGACCTGCTTGGGAGTTCCAAAACGCAGCGGACATCATGAGGCTGTGCCCGGGCCTCAACTGGAATTTCACTGTCTTGGAGTTGGATGCGATGCTGCTAGAGCTATTCAAGCATGACCCCGATCACCCCGAGTGGTTTAGGTTGCCGAGGGGGGTCGTCCCATTGTGCAACAATTCTGCGCTCGACCGCATCCGTGCCATGATGCCGTTGTGCGATTCTCATGGGATCGTTCCAACCTGGCAAGAGCCGTCCGACGACGTCGTGTGGCAATTCTTCGACAGCTTGGAAGAAATGCCGATCCTCCCCGACGAGCAGAAGAAGCTCACCCGCGACACCACCGACGACGGGATGCGCGATTGCCACCAGCCGGAGGAGGCGGCAAGATTGCCGGGCGTCTTCGGGTACACCGTGGAGGAGGCAGATGCAGCAGAGGTGGCAAGCCTTGCCGAGCGAAGGGAGTTCACCGGTGAGGAAGAGCTTGCCTAACCCGAGGCCGAGTCGAGCGAACCAGCCGAGGGCGCTTCTTCCCCACCATCCAGCGGCTTGCCGCAAACGGAGCCCCCGGCTCCGCCAAAGAAGCGTCTCCGCAAGGCCGGAGACGAGACGGGGCGGCAGACGGGCCAACAGCCGCAGCGCCGCGCGACGCGCTCTACCGCGGCAAGCGATGTTGCCGCGGGAGCACCCCACACTGCCGCGACAACTGGGGCGGGATCCTCCCAGGCCACCGCCGACACCTCCGCCAAGCGGCCAAGAGAGCCCACTCCTCCGCCTCGTCGCACCGGAGGCGAGCTGGAGTTTGATCTCTCCGTGCTCAGCTCCGACGAGGAAGAAGAAGAGTAAGCTTCAATATTGTGCTTGTATTTCTTCAATTTTGTTGCTTCATCTTGAATCTGATTTGCTTCGTTCTGAACTCTTTCCTTTTCAGGACGCCGCCCGTAGAGCGTCGAAGAGAGCCAAGACCCCGGTGGTCGCTGCGTTGAGGACGATCCACCCGTGGCAACAGGAGGTGCGTCTGAGACCCCCTTGCCGGACCCGGCAACCTTCCTCAGCAGCCCCCAAAGACAGCCCCAGAGTAAGTATGTGGTTTTCTCCTTACTGTTAGGTGTGCATGGGTGCTCCTTCCTCATTGATATCTGACTGTTGGTTTGTGTAGGAGTAGAGCAGCCTCCTTCTGCTTCGACTACGCCGCCAAGGGTGGATTCCCCGGCAAGGGAGCGCTGCCCGGTAAGGGAGCCTTCTCCGCAAGGGAACCTTCTCCGCAAGGGAGCCTTCTCCGCAAGGGACGGCACCAGCGATCCCTTGGCGACGGAGACCATGACCGCAGCCCCCGGCGCAGTAACCTTCTTACTGAGTACTTCCCTTGTGTTTTTCTTCTTCCGATTCTATATTTGGATATTTGCTTGACTTTCTTCATCCGTCCGCCACAGAGCCGATGGAGACCGAGGTCGCCGGCGAGGAGGACGCTGCGCAACACCGACGGCCGCCAGGAAGAAGAAGCCGGCGCCGACGAGCTCGCCAAATAAGAGGCCACAGGCTGCCGCAGGCCGGGCGAGGGTCTGGCGATTGCACCGACGTGGCCCCGAGGCCGCAGGAGCGCCAGCGCTACACCGACCACGATCCCTCACACTGCCAAGGCTTCAGTTCAAGAGCCCCAAACCGGCGCCTACTTGAAGGCCGGGCGACGGTGTTCTTCATCAAGATCCCATGGGAGTCGAGCTCCAGGCGCGCCGCCAAGGAGAAACCTTCGATGAAGAGCTGCTCGCCTCACTGGGCCGACGCTTAGTTGAAGCGCCAAGCAGCAACAGCGGCGAAGTCCGAGGAGGAGCTGTCACGAAGAAGCTGCTGTCGCTCTACCGCGCTCGACAAGCCAAGTTGGAGTCCCGGGAAGCACTTGTCGCGAGGGCGGGAGCGGACATGGAGAAGCGCGAAGAAGAGCTCCGGGGCGCCAACCAAGAAACTCTCCGGAACGTAGCATAAGAGCGGGAGCGACTTGCTGAAGAGCGCACAGCCTTCATCCTTGAGAAGGCCGAGGTCGAGGAGCAGCAAAGGCTCGCTGCCGAGAAGCTATCTGTGCAAGAAGGCGAGTTGGCGTAGCGGAAGATCAATCTTGACAGCTATGAGGAAGAGCTTGTCACGCGCGAGGAGTCACTTGGCGGGGCTCTTAAGGAAGCGAAGGATGCTGCCGCAGCCGCCGAGGCCGCCAAGAAAGAGTTGGAGACGAAGGTGACGCAGATGGAGGCCAGTCTCCAGAAGAGCGGCGAGGAGCTTGCTGCGCTCAAGCACGAGCGCGAGAAGGACGCCTACACTCTTGGCGAGCTGCAGGGCCGTCTCACCGATAGGAGCAAGGAGCTCGACGCCGCCAAGGATTCCAAGGCAGATCTTGAGCTCAAGCCACCACCACGATCTCGAGATCTTTGGGCCGGTGCCAAGGAGCGGGAGGTGGGCCTGTTGGAGAAGATCAAGGCCAACGAGGCTGTGGCGAATCTTGTTGCCACCCAGGCGCCTTGAGGGAGAGTGTGGAGCATCGACCGAAGGTCTCATGGATATCGCCGCCGCCATCCACAAATGAAATGATGGAGCTGAGGATGGTGGATCTTGGATACTCCTCCGACGAGCACCTCCAACCCAGCGCCAAGCTTAGATTATTCTTCAAGGGCGTAGACGGCTCTCCAGCCGACTCCGGAAGAGATCCCAAAGCAGCTGGCCGAGGAATCGCGCCAGATCTGTGCAGGAGCCCTCCGGAAGGTGTTGATGAAGGTGGCCTTCCGCAATCCGAGCCTCAACCTCAACGGGCGCCCTTAGATCCTTGCCGCCAGATGCCGATGTGGAGGCGCTCAAAGCCCTTGTCGCACCCATTATGGACAAGGTGGGCAAGATCAAGCGGGTTAATGGCGCATCGCGTAGACTAGGCCGCCAATTTTATCTTTCCCTTGTCGCTGCTGATCATGTTTAGAACAATTTATTAGATCTGCGACAAGCTATTTTGTAATATGACTCTATCTTAGGCAATGATTGCAATGTTATTTCCTTTACTTGATTCCTTCCTTTGTACGTTTTTGCCCTACGCTTTTAGGGAACTTGTCGGTGCAGGCACCTTTGCCGCGAGCGCTGAGTGCGGAACGTCAAGAGCTCGCCGGGCGGTGCCGCCTCCGACAAGCAACCTTGTTGCGACTAGCTGCAGCTCACTTAAGTTGTTGAGCGGACTCGAAACAAAGTAAGGGCGCGACTAGCTGCGAGTTGGTTCCTCCGCGCACAGGTTTTCCATACAAAGTACTATCGTTCGAGGAAGATAACTTAAAAATTTAAGAATTGATTGCTCAAACTTGGGCAACTTAGCTTTTCTCGTTGCTTGCTTCCCGATAAGCGAAACTTCCTCGAGCAATGCTTGGTCCATAGTATTATCTTCTCCTTCCCCCTGGTTAACTTGTGCGCGAGGAACCTTCCTTTCTTTGAGAAAAGAGAAAGAAGAGAAAATAAAGTTATGGAGCCCAATGACTCGATATTGCTTACCGGGTGTGGGTGCTGGACAAAGTGTTAGCCAAAACATGCAATAAAATGATGAAAGCATGAATTTGACAAGTTGTGCGCAACACACGAGCTTTACTTATGCACGGGATCTGCGCCCGGCTTTGTACAAAGCATTACATGCAACATCGGCAAGACTTGTACAAAAGGTGGTTGCCGGAATAGGTTCCGGCAACCGCGCTTCTGAGTAAAACTTACGAAGATGCTCAATGTTCCAGAGTTGCTCACCGTAATGCCATCTTCGGTCTCAAGACGGACGGCCTTGTGCCTAGTGACTCGTTTCACCCGATAAGGGCCTTCCCAATCGTGGCTTCAACTTGTTTGAATTCTTGGCGGACTGAACGCGCCGAAGAACAAGGTCGCCTTCCTCGAGGCTTCTGGCACTAACTTTGCGGCTATGGTAGCGACGCAAAACTTGTTGGTAACGAGCAGCTCGCACAGCGGCCTGAAGACGATCCTCCTCAAGGAGCAGCGCGTCATCTTGTCGCAGCTGCTCTTGCTCAAGCTCATCATAAGCGAGCACTCGTGGCGATCCGTATACGAGTTCCGTGGGGAGAACTTCCTCTGCTCCATAGACTAGAGCGAAAGGTGTCTGGCCAGTGGCTCGATTTGGCGTCGTTCTGATCGACCAAAGAACCACCGGCAGCTCCTCAATCCAGCTTTCTTCCGCACTTGTGCAGCACTGTCGAAAGTTACGGTCTTGAGCCCGCACAACACTTCAGCATTTGCCCTCTCCGGCTTGACCGTTGCTCCTCGGATGAGCAATGGCGAGCAGACCTTGGCGCCAAGATCTTGGACGTCTTGCATGAAGGTGCGGCTTTAGAACTGTGTGCCGTTGTCGGTGGTGATCCTGTTAGGGATTCCAAACGGCAAACAATCGACCAAGAACTTGATCACGATCGTGTTGTCACCTTCCTCATCGCTTCCACTTCCGCCACTTTGTGAACTTGTCGATTGCAACGCATAAGTACTCAAAGCCCCGATAGCTCGAGGGAAGGGGCCGAGGATGTCGAGCCCCTGCATCGAAAATGGCCGTGATAAAGGGATCGTCTGGAGAGCTTGAGATGGCTGGTGTATCTGCTTGGAATGGAACCGCACGCTTCACACTGGGTTACTTGTGAATTTGCATCCTGGAGGGCTGTCCGCCAGAAGAAACCTTACCGGAAAGATTTGACGTCAAGTGCACTTGCGCCAATGTGGTGAACACAAATGCCTCCATGTATCTCAGCCAACAGCTTCTGTCCGTCTTCCCGGTGAATACACCTCAATTTCACACCGTTGAGTCTCCTTCATAAAGCAGTGTCTTTGTCGACAAACCGTACATACTTGACTGCCGGGCTACTCTTTCAGCTTCTTCTTGCTCTTCGGGAAGTTCTCCGCCGAAGGAAATGGACAATCTGTGCCCATCTTTGGAGCTTGCGGCTCGACAACATGGACTAAAGGCACATTCGCTGCTTGAGAACATCCGCTTCTCGGCAAGAACCCGCGGTTCGGCCGAGCTTGATGTTCCCCGGCAAGCTTGCCGAGCAATGCTTGTCGGGAGCGCTCGCTTCAACGTAAACAAACCCTTGGGCTTGTCGGAGCAGACCGCCTCAAAGATTCTTTTTGGTGTTGATCCCGGGACCTTTTTGGTGGTGGCTTCGGGAAGCTCATGGAAAATAGTCACCAGAAATCAACTTCCTCTTCTTGTTCTGTCCGTTGATGGTGTTACGGTTGGTTGAGTTAGCTTGAGCACAAAAATCCTGGTTCCACAGTGCAACTTAAGTGCAACAGACTTTGACAAAGCCATCGGCAATATCGTTTCGAGCTCTTGGAACATGTTCCATTTGTAGGTCATCAAAGTGTTCTTCTAGCTTTCTCACTTCATCAACGTAGGCTTCCATCAATGGACTCGATAATCTTTGTTCACTTGGCGGACGACAAGTCGTGAATCACCTCGACAATAAGCTTCTTAATCCCAAGGTCTATCGCAATCTCGAGACCGGCAAGCAAACCTTTATACTCGATGTATTGTTTGTTGCTTGCTCCTTGGGAAAATGCATTTGGACTATGTACTTGAGGTGCTCTCCGTGGGTGCTATAAGCAAGACGCCAAAGACCGCGCCTTTGCAGCGAAGGCACCATCAAAGTACATCAGCCACTCTTTGCTTGTTTCCTTGACGGGACGCTGCTTCTCGAATTTCTTCATCTAGCGTTGGCGTCCATTCTGCTATGAACTCGCCAATGCTCGCTTTGGATAGTTGAAGTGCTCTCAAACTTGAGGCCAAAGCTTGACAGTTCCAAAGGCCCACTCGACAATCCTGCCTGTTGCCTCTGGATTCTGCAGATCCTCTTCAGCCGGAAAGCGAGTGACAACTGTGATCTCATGTTCCCGAAAGTAATGGCGCCGCTTTCGAGGCCATGAGGAGGCCAAAAGCAATTTCTGCACACCGTAGTACCTTGACCTAGCCCCGGAGAAGGGAATCGACAAAGTAAACTGGGCGCTGCACCATCCTTTTCTCAGATCTGCTCATGCGTCACAAGCAGATCCGTCCTTGTCGGGACCAGAGCTTGATGGCGAAGCCCCCTGCTTGTCGCTGGATGTGTCTGCCGTGGTTGCTAGCTCATCATCCACCTCCCTCTCCGCTACTAACGCAACACTAACCACTTGATTGGTTGCCGCTATATATAGCAGCAACTTCTCTTGTGGCTTAGGTGCGACAAGTATTGGAGTGGAGGACAGTACCTCTTTAAGTCGGCAAACAGCCTCCGCTTCGAGTCCATTTCATTGGACCTGCATTTTTCTAAATCTTGAAAAATGGCTGGGCGCATTCAGCTGATCTAGAGATAATACTGCTGAGAGCAGCTTCGCAACCGGCAAGCCTTCGTACTTCCTTGACGCTCTTTGGTGCTTCAATCTGCTCAATGGCCTTGATCTTGTTGGGATTGGCTTCAATTCCCGCTGAGATGACGAAGAACCCGAGAAGCTTGCGGAAGGGACTCGAACACGCACTTCTCGGGGTTGAGCTTGAGGGTGATCTTGCAGATTTGCAAAGGTCTCATCCAAATCTTGAACCAGAGTTGATTTGTCCTTGCTCTTGACCACAATGTCATCCATCTAGGCTTCTACATTTACGTGCATTTGCGGCTCAAAAGCGTCATGGACTACTCTTGCAAACGTTGAACCAAAGCATTCTTCAAACCGAAAGGCATCCGTATGAAACAAAGATGTGCCACATGGAGTAATGAATGCAGTTTTCTCCTCATCCTTTTCTGCCATGAAGATCTGATGATATCCTGAGTATGCATCCAGAAATGAAAGCAAATCACATCCGGCCGTGGAGTCAACAATCTGGTCGATGCGCGGCTAGGGAAATGGATCTTTGGGACAAGCTTTATTGACATCTGTAAAGTCGATGCAGAGCCTCCATTTCCCGTTAGCCTTGCGCACAACTACAGGATTGGCCAACCACGTAGGATGGAGCACTCCTCTGACAAGGCATGCTGCTTCCAATTTCTTGATCTCTTCCGCGATGAACTCTTGACGCTCCACTGCTTGCTTCCTGACTTTCTGCTTGACGGGCCGCACATGAGGACAAACGGCAAGACGGTGCTCAATTACTTTCCTGGGAACACCGAGGATGTCAGACGGTTTCCACGCAAACACGTCGACGTTCGCCCGCAGGAAAGCAACGAGCGCGCCTTCCTATTTGGGGTCGAGAGAGGCACTGATGGTGAAGGTACCACCAGTGCCGTCCTCCTTGGCGGACACCTTCTTGGTCTTTGGCGGAGCTGCCATCATCTTCTTGCACTTGCCGGTGGAGCTCAATGGTGTGTCCTCGACGGTGGCGCAGCACTCCGAAGAGGTGCGCTTGCCGGAGTGGGCATCAGAGCTCTTGCCGGACTTGCTCTTCTTCCCCCCGGGAGCTTCAGCAGCAAGTGGCTTGCAATCTGTCGCGGCTGCTGCTTCCCGGTAGATCTTGTCGGCGCAGATAAGAGCATCCTTCTTGTCGCCATGGACAGAGATGACGCTTATCGGGCCTGGCATCTTGAGTAAGTTGTATGCATTATGAGAGGCTGCCATGAACTTAGCGAGTGTTGGACGGCCAAATATCCCATTGTAAGGCAATGGGAAATCAGCAACGTCGAAGGTGACCCTCTCAGTCCTGAAATTCAGCTCGCTGCCAAATGTTACCGGCAACGTGATCTTTCCCTTCGGCTTGCTCCTTCCCGGATTGATTCCTTGGAATGTGTCAGTCTCTTCGAGCTCGCTGTCAGGGATCTGAAGCTTTTGGAGCACCGCGGAGGAGATCAGGTTTAAGCCGGCCCCGCCACAACTAGCATCTTGGTGACCTTGAGGTTGCGGATAGTTGGTGAGACCAACATCGGCAAGCACCCGACCGCAGCTTATGCGATTAGGGTGGTCCTCAATATCAAAGATGATAGGCGTCTTTGGACCACTTCGTGAGGCTTGCGTGACTCTCACGGATGGTTCAACAGCATTAACTTCCCGCATCCACCGCTTGAGTTGGCGGTGGGAAGTATGCAAGGAAGCACCTCCGTCAACGCAGAGGACCTCTGTAGCTTCTCAAACTCCTGCTCATCGGTCTCGCTGCCTTCCATATCTTCATCGCCGTCTTCGTCTTCATCCTTGTCGCGCCGCTGGGAGGCCTGTCTCCTTGCCGCCGCTTGGCCTTGCCACGTCCTCCCGGCCGGGACGCTTTCTTGCCGGCTCCTCCAGCAGCTTCTGGGCCTTCTCCTTGTCGCCTCTCGTACTCAGCTTTCATTGTTCAACAAGCTGCTCGACCTTCTTGCAGCTCTGGAGGTCATGGCCCTTGGTGCGGTGGATCTTGCGATCGTTTGCCGGAGCCGCCCCGCTGGTTTCGGGTCACAGATCGGTGGTTGGTGCCAGCGGCAACCTCCTTGCCGGAGCCACGAGCCTTGGCGTTCTTGTCGCCACCTCCGTTGTCGGACTTCTCGACAACTAGCACATCTCTGCCTTTCTGTTTCCTGTTGCTCCGCCACCGGCTCTTCTTTGCCGGGGCGGTCTCTTCACTGTCAGATCCTCCTGCTTCGATATTCTCTCCGGAGAGTCTCCTCCCCTCCTCAGCACGTGCGCACTTGTCGGCCAGGGCGTATAGCTCACTGACGTCTCTGATCTTGCACATCGCCATCTCCTCCCGCATCCTGCAGTTTCGCACGTTCTGATGGAACGCGCTGATCACCGCGACAGGATGAACATCTGTGATGTTGTGCTGTACACGGCTGAATCTCTGAATATACTTGCGCAGGGGTTCTCCTTCCTTCTGGGCGAGCAGATGAAGGTCACTTTCTTGGCCATGGGGTTTGTGGTCACCAGAAAGGCGCCGACAAACTGATGGCACAAATCTGCCCAAGAAGATATGGAGTTGTCCGGCAAGTGCATGAGCCAGACTCGACGTTGGGCTTGAGTACCGGCCGGGAAGTAGTTGGCAAGGATCTTGTCGTCTCGCCCCCGCAGCCTGCACTGCGATGGTGTAGATGCCGAGGAACTCCGACGGATGCGTCTTGCCGTCGTACTTCTCCGGTACATCCGGCTTGAAGTTTTTCTTCTTTGGGCCATCGACTTGCCGCAGCTCACGAGTGAACGCAGGGCAACCTACCGCGTACGGCAAGTCGCCTGGTTCCTCGGGCGCGTGCATGTCAACAGAGGGCCCAGCGCGCTTGTCGGATTGACGTCGCACTTCTCTTCGGCGCTCGATTCGAGTTCGAGCATCCTCTTGCTGTCGATCGTGTAGCACTTGGCGCTGATCGCGATGAGCTCGTGGATCCGGCGACGCAGCGGAGTCGCTGTCGAGGTGGATCCGGCGAGTCGGCGATCTTGGCCTTCGGGCGGAGAGTGCATGGTGGTTGCACCCCCACCGTCTCGTCGCCACCGGCTCGCGCTAAGCGTTCTGCCGGCAGCGACGCACTCGGTTGTCATGGAGCGTCGCCGTTAAGCGGCCGATGAGACTTCAGATGGTGGCCCTCCACTCGTCGACCTTGTCGGTCGTTGGAGGGTAATCGAGGAGCAGTTGAGCTCTCGCCATAGCTTCTGCTGGATTGGTGGGTGGCAATGGTGAACGGTGCGAGGAGCGGGATATGCTCGGACTTCTAACTATGTTAGAAGGAGCAGCATCCCGTCCAAGCGACCGTATCTCGCTTCGTGCAAAGATGTTGGCGTGCACGCTGGTCTTGAGGGCCTCGAGATCCTCCGGCTCGGTCTTGATCCAACGAGCGTATGGTATTGTGAATACCATGACGTTGTTGGTCCCAGCTCTGAGATGGGCGCGGGACATGTACGGACGCCGAGGTTTGCGCGGCCTGTCGCCTTGGACTTGGCGGCGTCACGAACTCCTTCGCCGGTGCTCGTTCTTCCGCCGGCGTCTGCTCCACCACCCGCTTGCCCCGGTGATGGTGGGTTCGACGCGACGGCTCACGCCGCCGAAGCCTTCTTCTTCGGTGGCATGTTGATGAAGTTGTTGAAGATGATGAAGATGTTGCTCGTGTGAACGCCGGATCAGGTTCACACAGCCTCGACGCCGCCTACCTGGCGCGCCAAAGATGTCGGGCAGGCTGATCAGACCCACGAACACCTATGGGGCCGGCGGACCGAGCCCCTTTTGGTTCGGAGGGGGGCGGAGATCGCACAAAGAGCGGATCGAGGCGAAACACACGAGCAGTTTACCCAGCTTCGGAGCTCTCCGGAGAGATAATACTCCTACTGTTGCTTGTCTAATTGTATTGTGTTCTTGCTAGGGAGCGCTGAGAGCTACAGTATACTCCAGCTGCTAACGAGACCTAGCATGAGAGTGTTCGAACCCCTCTCTACGTTGCGCATGGGCCTCCTTTTATATGCACAAAGGGGCTCCGGCAGTGGCAACGTAGATGAGGGTACAAATGGAAAAACAGAAGTTGGTACACCTACTTGTACGATTATGCAGTGTACTCTACCTAACCCCGACGGCAAGGGACAAAAGCATTAAATGCCCGTCCCTCGCCCTAAACAAAGGCAACAGGGACCGTCAGGAGCGCCACCGTTTGCCACGATGGCAATCTTGTCAGCGCCGCTTATCGCTGCTCTCCGCTGGCTGCACGGCCTCTCGACACGCCAAGGCATGGAATGGTCCCATGGCGACACGTTGGTGAATGAGCCGAGCGGAGATGAAGAGAGTTATGCTGCGCGGCAAGTGCCTTGCCGCGGCTGAATCCTTGTCGCGTCCGGAGGCTTGTCGCTCTCGAGCCTTCCCGGCAAGCTCCTCTTGCCGGGTCTTGTCTTCTGCGTGCCTTGAGTGGCCTTCCGGCAAGCTCCTCTTGCCGGGTCTTGTCTTCTGCGTGCCTTGAGTGGCCTTCCGGCAAGCTCCTCTTGCCGGGGCCTTGTCTTCTTGGTTAAATACTTTGTTCTTGAATGGCTCCAAAGGAACCACGGAGGATCTTGGCGGTGACCAGGTAAGCCTTGCCGCGGGGTGCTGCAACTGCCCGTGCATGAGTTCGGGATACTAGGGTACCCCTACTCTAGTACACCGACATCCTTCTTCTCCACCAAAAGTACTGGGGCTCCCCAAGGTGATGAACTTCTACGAATGTAACCTTTCTCCAATAGCTCCTTGATCTGCTTCTTAATTTCCTGCAGATCATTTGCGGGCATCCGGTAGGGTCTCTTTGATATTGGCCCCTGCACTGCATTAGTTCTATCAGAAACTCAATGTCTCGATCCGGTGGCATGCCTGGTAACTCCTCTGGAAAAAACATCTGGATAATCCTTTACTACAGGTACTTCCTCTTGTACAACTCCCGTGAGGGTATTCACTTGGCTCCTCCTAGGCACATGCCTAGATACATACTTAGTCCTTTTTCCCTCTGGGGTGGTAAGATAAATCGACTTGCTAGCACAGTCAATACTTCCTCTAAACTTTGACATCCAGTCCATACCTAATATCACATCCAATCCTTGCGACTCCAAGATAATTAGGTCAGACGGAAAAACATGCGTGCCAATGATTAGGGGTATATGGGTGCACCATCTGCTAGCCATGTACTGCTCCAAAGTAGCTCACTAAAAGAGGTGTCCTAAGGGTCCAGGTTGGTAACTTAAACTTATCCACAAATCCCTTGATATGTATGAATGCGATGCACCAAGATCAAAAAGAACAATAGCGGTAAATGACTGAACCAAAAACTTACCTATTACCGCGTCCGGCTACTCTTCAACTTCCTCCATGTTAACGTGGTTCACTTGTCCTTTGTTGAATGGATTGGGCTTATTCCCAGCGCTTCCATTTCCGTTTCCATTCTTTCCTTCAGGGCAGTCATTGGCATAATGCCATGTCTTCCCGCACTTAAAGCAAATAACTTGGCTTAAGTCCCTCTTGGCAGGTGTAGCTGGGTTTGAGCAATTCTGATTATTGTTGACTCCATTCCCATTCCCATTCTTCGCACCATTATGTGATCCTCCTCCAGTATGGTTATGTCCTCCATGGTTATGAACAAGTCCTCCTGAGTTCGGGGTTAAGCGAGGCTTCTGGTGAGCTCCTGAGTTATACTTCCCTTGTCCATACTTTCTCTAGCGACTCTCAATTTGCTGCTGCTTTCCTTCAATCATTAGCGCCTTATCTACCAACTCCTGGTAGTTGTTGAAAGTTGCCACCATCAACTGCATACTCATCTCATCATTCAGCCCTTCCATAAACTTCTCTTGCTTCGCGGCATCTGTGGCTACATCATCAGGGGCATAGCATGATAACTTGCTAAACTCATCCACGTACTGAGCCACAGTACGGTTCCCCTGGCGTAAGTTGCGGAACTCACGCTTCTTTATCTGCATGGCTCCAGTTGAAACATGGGCCGTGCGAAAAGCTTGTTGGAACTGGTCCCAAGTGATATTGGCTATAGGAAAAGTAGCCATGTAATTCTCCCACCATGCGGCTGCTGGTCCGTCCAATTGATGTGCGGCAAAGCGCCCTCTTTCAGCATCTGTGCATCCTGCGGTGGTTAACTCCCTTCCAATACGGCGTAGCCAATCATCTGCAACTATTGGCTCGGTGCTACTGGAAAACACCGGCGGTTGTAACCTCAGAAAACGGGCTAAATTGTCCCTTTGGCGGCGGGTTGTTGTTGTTGTTGTTGTTGTTGTTGGCATTGCCTGGTTCTCAACTAGCAAGCGCATCAAGGAATTCTGTTGTTGGATCAACCGAGTGAGCTCCGGTGGGAAAACAAAACCGGGTCACGTCTCGGAGGCATCTGAAGGTTTAGATGGAAGAGATTAGAATAGAAAGAGGTCTAGCGAGAAAACACTACCCATATGCACATGAGGCAAACACACATTCATTCAATCAAGCAAGCAAGGGTATACAAAATGGTCTAGGACTATCGCATAAGTGCTCAACTACTACTAGTTTACATGGGGGAAATACTACTATTATATGGTGGTCATCTAGAAATTTTGATCGGTGGAAGACTCCATGATGTCTGCTCCAGCTTCGTCTTCATAGTCATCATCACTTGGATCTGAGTCGGTGTCGTCGATGATGATGTAGTTGTCCGGACAAGTGGGATCTTCTTCCTCCTCTTGCTCCTCTTCTTTGGATGCTGGTCCTCCCATGAAGACTCCGATCTTCTTGACTAGGTCGTCATTCTTCTCCAGTAGGGTCTTGATTTCTTCCTCATATCCATCGCGTGTAGACTTGAGTTCTTCCTCCAGCTCGATGATCCTAGTTTTCTCCTTCTTCAAATCCATCATGTCTGCGCACATCTGGTTCTCTTTGACGTCGAATGTGCTGGTTTAGCTCCTGGATGTAAGCTGCAATGGATCTATCCTTCTTGGTGCTGATTACTTCCCATTGCTCGTCTCGGCGCCCACATATTTGGTATATGGTGTCTTTAAGCTCCTTATTGTAGACTTCTCCAATGCGTCCCATGGTAATGTGAGCTGCCATACTCTTTCCCAAACTCCATGTTGGTGCATTGAAAACGCACACTATGGGCTCCGTGCTTGGCGCAAACGTCCTTCCGGGAACTAGAGCTTGAATCTTCCAGCATTCTTCTTCTGGTAAGGTGGCGCTGTACGTCCCGGTGAAACTTGGTATTCCAATATTCAGGTACCTAGTGACTTCTTTCAAGTGGCGTCGAAAAGGTGTGTCTTCATCCGGTTGTGCAAACTTGTACTTCATCTCCGTCATCCTAAAGAGTGGAAAAATGGATAGGGGTCAGAAATGAGTAGAGAGGAGTGACCTATGGTTTTATCTTAGAGGTCGTGTCCTACACTTAGCATGTGCTCTGATACCATCTTGTAGCGACCCGACCTCAGATGGTCAAGTCTTCGTGCTTCCGTGTCATCCTGGATCGGTAATGCCGACACACACAAGACTCAAGGATTTATAACAGAGTAGCAATCACACACTTATTACATCGAATGTCTCAAAAGAGAACTTATTACAATAATATGGCTTAAGGCCATCTAATGCGATAACAGCGGAAGGCTTGGAAGATAAAGTGAGTCCATCAACTCCAACGGCATAACTGAGCTGCACGACAACGACCTATCGAACCTTACTCCTCATCTGAAAAGTTTGCAACATAATACGTTGCAGCCCGAAACGGGTCAGCACATGGAATATGCTGGCAATGTAACACATAGAGAGTAATGAAAGAATAAGCTATACTACATGCATATATGGCTGGTGGAAAACTCTATGGTTACAGTTTTGCAAAAGCCAATTTTTCCCTACATCAAAGGAATAAATTTTACTTTAACTATCATGGTGGTTGAAACATCATTGAGAAGGTATAACCCCAACTCAATCCCAATTAAAGTAATTAAAAACCCAACAGTATTAATTTAGAGTGATGAGATACATGTGAATGCTCAAGTACTAGATACTCAGAATTGTCCATAACCGGGGACACGGCTAACCATGATTAGATTGTACACTCTGCAGAGGTTTGCGCACTTTTCCCCACAAGACTCGATCGCTCCGTTGATTTCTCGCACTACATGGTGTTTGAGAAACGGATGACCGAGACACGCCTTTTCGTAAACATTAACTCTCTACTCCGGATAGATCATACCAAACCTATAAAACCCACTACCCGCTGATCTACCTCTTAGAGAGCTTCACGTAACTTACTCAACTATGCTAGAGCCCATAATAGCTTGTGGCTGCACACAGAAGTTTCTAGCATGAATAATCTCAGTTCCCTTTGAGCCTGGGTGGCGGTCCATAGGAAGATCACACGGGTACCCCGGGATTTCCGAAAATAAAACAGACAACACTGGGTTCCCCAGGTGCCTCAATCCACCCAGATGTGTATTTAAGTTGCCACCTTAAAGTAAACCATTAATTAACAATCTCACATCTGTCGTGAATATCTCTCAAACCCAAACCACGCTTCACGAGCATAGCATAGCAATATAAGCAACACGTAGAAGTAACTCCCAAGGGTTTGATAGTAACAGGGCAATAGGTTTCTACCTCATCATCTACTTCCCAACCCACAAATTAATGACATCCTAATCATGCAATGTTTGAGGATTGAGCTAATGCATAAAAACTGGGTATGAAAAGAAATATGATCAAGTGTTACTTGCCTTGCCGACGATCCGTGAATCCTAGAGACTCAGAGTAACACGCTTCGCACCGGGAATTCTATCACAAGCAAACAATACATACATAAGCAACAAACAAAGATGCACAAACGAAACTTCAACTGAAAGAGGTTGACCGGAGAGTTCAACTTAAGAACTCAGGTTTGCAAAAAGAATCAAACCAAACTGAGCAGCGAAACTCAAACAGCGAGAGAAATAAGATCCGTTTACTAATCTGAACTAGGGTCAAATTTTACAGAGGCAAAAACTGATTTAAGTTGGCTATTCGGAAAGAGGGTTTAGAGATGAAACTCCAGGCGCTTGAATCGCCTGATTTCGATAAACGAGCGAAAAGTTATACTAATTCGAACATCGGATCAGAAATCGCAATCGGAATAATCGCGGAATAAAACCGATAAAAGAAAACGACGAACGACTAAACGAACGTTCGATAGCAGAAACTAAACGACGAATGATTCGTAAAAACGAACGAACGGGTGAATGCTCGCAAACTAAATAAACCGAAAAAATAAAACCGATCTATATAAAAAAACAGCTAGGGTTTTCTAAAAAAAACCGAAGGGTTCTTTTTAAAAAAAACGGGCAACGAGGGCTACCTCTGGCGAGGTCGTCCGGCGGGGCGGGCGGCTCCAGGGGCGGCGAGGGGCGGCGGTGGCTCGGCGACTCGGCGAGGGGCAGGGCGGCGCGGAGGCGGCGGCGACGGCCAAGGCGGCGGGCGCTGCTCGGGCTCGGCTCGGGTCCGAGGTGGGCGGCGGCGGCGGTGGTTAGACAGGGGTGCTATTTAAAGAGGGGGTGGCTTGGAGGAGGGGCAAGGCGGGAGGGGAGTTCGGCTCGGACTCTATCCGACGCTGCCAAGGCTACAAGTGAGGCGGTACTGGTCAAGCCTGCTTTCATTGAGCCTTTAGCTCGATCGGCCAGGTCCTTTTTAAACATTCACTAAAATTGTAAAAACCCTAGAAAAATAAATAAACATCTAAAAATGCCAAAACAAGTTTTCTTTGCCTAAATAAAATATTTAGAACAAGATGAACTTTTCTTGGCCCCTAAAATGAAATTTTAAATATATGCAAATTTTTCTCTAGGCAAATAAAATTCCAAATAAATAAAATAAAATTCCAAATAATGATTTTAACATTTTTCCTCCGGTATTTCAGTTATTTTTGGAGAAGTCATATTATCTCCTCTCATTTATTATTAAACATGAAATATTTTCCGGAGAGAAAAATAATAAAATCCAAAATCCTCGTCTCCATTAATGGAAACTGGGAATTTGCCATCAGCCAGCTCTTTGCCATCTGCCAGCTGATGGCAAAGAACGTCTTTGCCATCTGCTTATAAAAAACAGATGGCAAAGAACTGACAGATGGCAAAGAACATGGTTGCCATCAGCCAATTCTTTGCCATCTGCTAGTGGATGGCAAATAATCTTTGCCATCTGCCAGCAGATGGCAAAGAGGTGGGTAGGGTCCAGTGTTGCAACGGCTTGTCAACCCACCTCTTTGCCATCTGCTAGCAGATGGCAAATAATCTTTTCCGTCTGTTGGCAGATGGCAAAGAAGTGGGTGGGGCCCAATGGATAACGGCGCAGAACGGCCCAAGAGCCCCACCTCTTTGCCATCACCACCGGCTGGTGATGGTAAAGATATGGGCCTTTGTCATCCGGGGTGATGGCAAAGAGGCTTCTTCTTCTAAAAAATTCTCCTCCCTCTCTCCCATTGCCCCACCCCTCTCTCTCTCTCTCATAGCCCGGCCCCACCCCTCACTCACGCTCCCCACCACACACACCCCCACCACCGTTGTCTAAAAACACCCACCATCGACCACCTTCAAATTGCTTGGACGACAAGAAGATCACGCCAGCCCGCCACCGCCAAAGACTGGCCATTGCCCGCCCCTCCCGCCATCAGCAGCCCTCCCCGCCCCTCCCGCACATCAAGAAGCCCGCCCCTGGCCCCTCCACTGCTCCAGTGCTGGCGCCGCCCCCTCAGCTGCCCTCCCGGCCACCAAGGCGTGCCCCTTCCCGCAGCCCTCCCTCCACTGAAGCCAGCTGGGCGCCGCTTTCCCACGGCCCTCCCGCCATGGTGCCCTGCACGCTTCCTCGATTTGTGTGTGTTTCGCCGGTGAAATCCGTGAGCGACCCTAGAGCACGGCGCGCGGTTCGATTTGGTTCGGTTGTGTTAGGGGCGCTGACAGGTTGGTCGATCGGCGCGCCGCGTTGGGGCTCCAATAGATTCCAACATTAGGGGCGCTGTTTTGGTCTTCTGAAGACGGAGATCAGCAGGAGTATTTCGAGATGGATGAGTTGCTTCTACTTTCGTAAGATAAGGATTTGCTCTGTAGTTTGTGTCTTGCGTTCTAGTTCCCAAATGTTGATTGTAAATTTTACTATGGATTCTCTACTAGATAGCATGGGGAAAATGTTTCGGACAATTTGATCCGAGTATACTTGCATCCAACAAATATTTTGACTTAATCATACTTGAACAAAAACACCACCGATTATCGGTTACTCGTAAATGACAATATAACTTTCTCGCAAAGAAATATAAAATTAAAGAATGATTTAAAGTGCATCGCGAATCTGTTTTTCAACACAATTTAATCTTGCGGGTCATCCAAGCCTCGATTACCTTGTGCTCCGTGGTGTGGACTGAATCAAAAGAGTATACCATCGGATAAAAAAATAACCAAAATGAAGCTGCATTTGTCTCTGTAAATCTTCCATATGCATAGCAGGAGGTTCTACATTGCATTGGGAAATGTTTTTGTTTTTGTTTGATCACATGCCTCGTGGGGGGGGGGGGGTGGGGTTCTTGTGACAGTTATCATAAATTCATAATATCACTTATCCTCCTACCGTGGGGGTTCTGATGCAAATGTAATAATATTTTCTTTAGCAATGCATATCATACAAATAAATTATCTTATAATCACATCTGTTCTATAAAGAACAATATTTTTATGGTTGCAGAACTTAGAAGAAAGTTCTCCACCACCTCCCCCATGGTGAGGCACTAGCCGTGGATGTGGACTTGCAGGCGCTCCTTCTAGCCGACGACAACGAATTATTAAGCGTCCAGCACACCGTGCTATCCATCATCAGCATCCGACCGTGAGGCGGAGTATGAGACCCCGTTTGCAAGAAAATAGCCATGGTGCGTGTTCTTATTTCCTCTCCTTGCTTCCTCCTACTCGGGATTGTCCAGTATGCAATTAGCTCCTTGACTGTAGGGCTAGGCTAGGTTATTGTCTGTATTAACCCTGCTCGCTTTTGCGCTTGAGAATCAGATGGTGACGCTTTGGAACATTTAGACCACGGCAGGAGCCTTTGTACACTTATAAGGCTGAAGAATATACCAATCCAAGTGTTAGCTTTGCAAGGGGTTCATGTTCTGCGAAATAAAGGATAAGAATGCCATCTGCCATACATTAAAAAGTTTCTACAAGGAGATAGTGTGCAGTTATTTTGTTCCAGTGAATCTTTCTTATGCCAGAGTATGTATGTGTGAATTTTGTTTACAGTTTATGGATGAGAATGGGAAAGTAAGCGATTCTGCTTTGAAATTAGGAGGGACCGAGGAGGAGTAGCCTAATTAACAAGTGCCAAGACAATTTTAGGTTCTCAGAGTGTGCGAATGTTGATAGCTTCTAGGTACGGCTAGTCGGTCAGTAAGGATGGTCCTGGTATGCAATGATCTGCTGATCTGTTAATCCTATTTACCCGGACTATCTGATTTTGTATCTTCCTTATCGCTTATCTGAATTTGTAGTGAGCAAGTCGCCGATACGTACACAAGATTCAGCCATCGTCTGCGTCGTAGGGTTGTCACACACTAATATTTTGCCTGGCTGGATATGGAGATTTGTTTGGGTAATTTGTATTATTGTTGTTGCTTATTTAAAATTTGATTGTTCTTTGACTTTTTTTTGAGCAGTTATACCAACACCTTGAGGCAGCATTAGTCTGCTATTAACTCTCCCACTCTCATTTTGTTTGTGCATACCTTTGTTTAGTCATGTCGACAAGATAGTTGATGAAAATTCACACAAGCTGCAAGTGAGGTGGACCGGTGTAATCTTTATAATGTAGTCAAAGAATAACCCCATCTCCCTCATGTTGTTTCTAATTCTACATATGTTATTTTGGAGTTATTAATTTGTTTTTTACGCTCTGATTTAAGGACTTCTCTTTACCATGTATGAAAGCTAAAAATATTTTGGTAGTGTAATTTCTTTAATCATACATTTATTGTACATAAAATGTTAGAGATGTCCTCCTAGCGTGATTTATTTTTGAAGTTGTCTTATACACAGGAAGGTAGTACAATATATATGCAGCCTTCAAATCAAATATATATGAAATTTATGCCAAGTGAGGCTCTTTCAGTCTCCATGCTAGATTCGAAGATTGTGTTATTCTCGAGAGCTTTTTGACATAGGTTTGCCAAAACAACATGTTATCACCATTATTATCAATCCATAACTAACTATTATAGTAGTTTCTGATTTGGCCGATTTACAAATAGTAGATAGTGGTGCTTTCCATTGAACTCCGTGACAATGGCACATTATCAACGCCATTTATTTTTCCATGAAGGGGCTTTGTATGACTGTTAGCCATTGGTAATGGATCGACACGTTGTAGTAGTACTCTCCCGCAGATCAAGAAGCGCTGCATCAGCTCGATCCCGAGATACCGCCTCGTTTACGACCAGTGGAAATCGAATTCCAGGTTTGTTATAGTAGCCTTTCCTCCATTACATTGTGTTTGCGGCCGTCGATGATTACAATGCTAACGAGTGGTGTTGCAGGCTACTATTGAGGCAGAGAGAGCGAAGACCCAGGCTGCTTTTGAGGAGAGGGACCGGCAGTTGGCAGAGAGGGACCGACATGCAGCGGAGAGGGACATGGAGAATGAGGAGAGGACGACTAGGCTGTTGGAGGAGAAGAGGAACCGGAACAACTCGGCTAACCGGGCCATGTACGATCTCTTCGTGGTAAGTTTCTTCTGCATATTAGCTAAATCATGCACGCAATGTTCCTTTCATTAGTAACTAATATGACGGACTCGTCAAAACCAAATGTGCGGTCCATGTGCGAGAAGAACGGCCAGACCCCTCCGCCGATGCTAGTCATTGCTCCGGCGGGCACGGTGAGTTTCATTTGAACGGTCATTAGTTACTAGTCTTCACATTTGAGTTGCATCATGCTAACGATACATTGGAAATAATCTTTGGTGCAGCGTAACTCCCGAGAAGCATCGACCGATCCTTCTCCGTCTGCCACTGGCGCGACCGGTCCTACACGTACACCTACACCTACACCTCCGATATGACGGTAAGTGTCCCAAGTGTTTTGCTTAATAGAGTTTTGTTGTGATGCCATGTTGTATATATCTAGACATATCGTGCATAATGTGTGTATGTTTGAAATGCATTGTATGTGTGGGATTCGACACCTAGTCGTGTGCCTTTGGTAGCCTTCCATACAGGAAATGCCTCCTAGTGCTTCCATCGAGCCATGGTAGTTCGCTCTTGCTTCCGGAACACATGGATTGACCGGCATGTGTCCTTCTTTGCTCCTCGTGTCTGTCCCTTACCGGGAAATGTCACGCGGTGTATCATGAAGTCCTTGTAGCTTGCTACGACTTGGTTGCACTCACGATGACCGACACGTGCATTGCTAGGTCATGTATGCCTGTCCTCAGCACGTTTGTGCCACCTTGGTTCTATGACTAGTCATGTCGGCCCGTTCTACGCCATATGGTTACTAGCGACATAATATGCCCGTCCCCTGTCGTTTCCTCCAAAATGACTTAATATGCTTAGCTAGCTCAAAATTACATAATAAGCTTAATTAGCTCCAAAATGACCTATTTAACCTAGGATCGCTCTAAAATGACCTATACTTAGCATATTTTCCTCCAAAATGACTTAATATGCTTAGCTAGCTTCAAAATGACCTATACTTAGAATCTTTTCCTCCAAAATTCGTTAATATGCTTAACTAGCTCTAAAATGACATAATATGCTTAAGTAATGACATAGTTTAGCTCCTAAATGACTTCACATGCTTAGCTAGCTCCAAAATGACATAATAAGCAATTAGCTCCAAAATGACATATTTAACCTAGGATAGCTCTAAAATGACCTATACTTAGCATTTTTCCTCCAAAATGACTTAATATGCTTAGCTAGCATAAAATGACCTATTTAACCTAGGATAGCTCTAAAATGACCTATACTTAGCATCTTTTCCTCAAAAAGACTTAATATGCTTAGCTAGCTCTAAAATGATATAGTATGCTTAAGAAATGACATATTTTAGGTCCTAAATGACTTCATATGCTTAGCTAGCTCCAAAATGACATAATAACCTTACTTAGCTTCAAAATGACCTATTCAACCTAGGATAGCTCTAAAATGACCTATACTTAGCATTTTTTCCTCCAAAATGACTTAATATGCTTAGTTAGCTCAAAAATTACATAATAAGCTTAATTAGCTCCAAAATGACCTATTTAACCTAGGATAGCTCTAAAATGACCTATACTTAGCATTTTTTCCTCCAAAATGACTTAATATGCTTAGCTAGCTTAAAATGACCTATTTAACCTAGGATAGCTCTAAAATGACCTATACTTAGCATCTTTTCCTCCAAAATGACTTAATATGCTTAGCTAACTCTAAAATGACATAATATGCTTAAGAAATGACATATTTTAGCTCCTAAATGACTTCACATGCTTAGCTAGCTCCAAAATGACATAATAAACTTACTTAATTAGCTCTAGAATGACCTTAGCATGTTTTACACCAAAATGACTTAGTATGCTTAGCTAGCTAAAAAATGACATAATAACCATACTTAGCTCCAAAATGACCTATTTTACAGATATAAGTTATGTCATAATAATCTTCACATTTTAGTTGCATCATAATAATCTTCTTCTTCTAGTCTTCTTCTTCTAAATTTCTTCTTTCCCATTTTACAGATTTGCTTAAGATCACGGAAGCTTGGGTTGATGGAGTGCTTGTATTTAGTTTTTGTTTTGGCGTTGTGAAACTTGCTACCTATGGATGAAACTGTGTAATATTGATGAAACTATGTATATGTACGGATGAAACTTGCTACTATTGGTAACATGTTTTGGATACATATGTGTTCATGACTATTGGTAATATGTGTTGAATATGCTATATTGGTCATATAAATATATTTGTGTTTGATTTCTGTGAAAATGAATTGATATAAGAAAAAACAAAATTAAATGGGGCAATATAGTCACTTTGCCATCTGCTGGCAGATGGCAAAGAGCTTTGCCATCAGCCAGCAGACGGCAAAGCATTCAGCCTTTGCCATTTGGTCGGGCAGATGGCAAAGAGTTTCAGACCTTTGCCATCTATTTGGCGAGATGGCAAAGTATGCCGTTAACCTCTAACGTAGCTAACCCCGTTAAGAGGCTTTGCCATCAGCCAGCAGATGGCAAAGCCACAGGCTCTTTGCTATCAGCCAGCAAATGGCAAAGAAGCCTTTATCGGCAGGGTTTTAGATGAACTGTTTGCCATCCGCCGAACAGGCCTTTGCCATCTGCCATGGCAGATGGCAAAGTGCCAGATTCCAGTAGTGATTATTTGATAAAATTCAAATATGAAAATTGGAAAATCCCCAACTCTCTCCGAGGGTCCTTGAGTTGCTTAGGATTTCGAGGATGGCAAACGAGAATGCAATAAAATATGATATGCATGGATGACCTATGTATAACATGCCAAATTGAAAATTTGGGATGTTACAGCCATTGAGCTCCTCCCATTCGATATAACCTATAAGCCACGACGAGCCATTAAGTCGCAAGTTTTGGCCGACTTCGTCGCCGAATGGACCCGAACTCCCTAAAGAGTACGGAACATATTCGAAATGGATCATGCACTTCGGCGGCTCCAAAATGTTTGCTGGTCTGGGGGCTGGCGTAGTTCTGACGTCCCAAATAGGAGATACAGTTAAATACGTACTCCAGATAATGTATACGGACTCCAACAACGCAGCCGAATACGAGGCCCTTCTACATGGTCTCCGGATGGCGGTATCCATGGGCATTCAACGCCTAGAGGTGCGCGATTCGAACCTCGTGATATCCCAAATAAATGGAGACTTTGATGCCAAGGATCCGAAAATGGCAGCTTATCGCAACGCAGTCCTAAAATGTCAGCTCGGTTCAAGGGCTCGCATTTCACCATATAGCTCGAGAAAAAAATCAGGCAGCAGCCGTCTTGGCACGCATTGGTGCAAACCGCGAAGCCGTCCCCCCCCCCCCCCAATATCTTCTTAGAGAGGTTGTTCAAGCCATCCGTAGTATGGGAAGGAGTCCGAAATAATAGCCCGGACCCAACAGCACTGCCTAACACCAAACATTCTGACACAACTGGAGGCTCTTCCAACGAAGTAACATCTTCAGCCCACGTAATAATGGCAGTCATTGCCCCGTGGACGGAACCATTCCTAGCCTACCTAACCAGGCAGGAACTTCCCGAGGACCAAAACGAGGCATGCTGCATAGTGCGGTGATCTAAAGCCTATAAAGTCCATGAGGGAGAGCTTTATAAGAAAAGCACGACCGAAGTCCTTCAAAGGTGTATCTCCAAAGAGGAAGGGCGGAATCTTCTGGCTGAAATTCATGCCGGACTCGGCGGGCACCACGCCGCAGCCCGGGCCCTTGTAAGCAAGGCCTTCCGTACAGGATTTTATTGGCCGACGGCCCGGGCAGATGCTCAGGACTTAGTCCAACGATGCGTCGGTTGCCGCCTCTTTGCTAATCAAAGCCACATGCCACCCACCGCCTCCAAACTATACCCATCACCGCCCTTCGCGGTCCGGGGCTTGACATGGTTGGACCCCTTAAAGGAGGAACCCACAAGCAAAAATACCCTCTGGTCATGGTGGATAAATTCACCAAATGGATAGAGGCCAAGCCTGTTAAGACGGCCGAATCCGGACCGGTGATAGACTTCATATCAGGGGTCGTACACTGTTACGGCGTCCCCCACAGCATCATCACTGATAACGGCACGAACTTCACGGCCGACGTGGTCAAACTCTGGTGCAAAAACATGGGCATCAAGCTCGACTATGCTTCAGTCTATCACCCTCAAACTAACGGTCAAGTGTGCGAGCAAATCGTCTAATCATGAGCGGCATCAAACCCAGATTAGTGCGGTCCCTCAAGGAATCTAACACGCACTGGGTAGAGGAGCTCGACTCCGTACTCTGGGGGCTGCGGACCACGCCGAATCGCACCACCGGATTCACACCATTCTTTATGGTATACGACGCAGGCGATGATTTCCTGCGACATAATTCATGACTCACCTCGCGTGCGCGTATGCGAAGAAAGAGAAGCCGAGCTCGATCGGCAGGACAGTTTGGACGCCTTGGAGGAGGAGCGTGACATGGCAAAAGCCCGTTCCGCATTCTATCAACAGCAGGCTCAAAGATATCAAAGCAGAGAACTATGGGCCAAAACTTACAATGTTGGCGAGTTAGTTCTACGCCTGCCGGACAAGAAAAAGGACAAACTCAAGCCCAAATGGGAAGTTCCCTTTATTATCAACAAGTCCTGACCGGTGGAGCGTACCGTCTGCGAGATGCATCAGATAACCGACTCGAGCCGAACCCATGGAACGCAGCCCGTCTCCGAAGATTCTACGCCTAGCGCCGGATTCTGAGTTCGTCTCCTTCCTCTATCTATTTTTTACACATTAGTTGTCTTATATTTCTCTCCTTCTCCCGCTTTTTCTCTTACAACCTTTAAAGGCTCGCTCGCGCATTGTTCACAAGACACTTGACGCGCTATCCGCGCTCATTATACCTGGGGGCTTCTTTAACAGAAGCTTATTTGTACGGGCTTCATGCCTAACACATGTGTAACTCTTTCGCATGTACCTTTTATTCACCATTATATGCATCGATATGACTTAAGTTTTGGCCAAGCTGGATTATACAAATTTTTTATGCCGGATTGAATTTTGCTTCTAGAAATCTTTTAGATTCGGCCGCGGGAGGCACTTTTATGGAAATCACCTTAGGAGAATCTACCAAACTCCTAGATAATATTATGGTTAATTATTCTCAATGGCACGCTGAAAGATCTACTAATAAAAAAGTGCATGCGATAGAAGAAATTAATGTTTTGAGTGGAAAGATGGATGAACTTATGAAATTATTTTCTAGTAAGAGTGTTTCTTTTGATCCTAATGATATGCCTTTGTCTACCTTGATTGAGAATAATAATGAATCTATGGATGTGAATTTTGTTGGTAGGAATAATTTTGGTAACAACGCGTATAGAGGAAAATTTAATCCTAGGCCTTATCCTAGCAATTCCTCTAATAATTATGGTAATTCCTACAACAATTCTTATGGAAATTTTAATAAGATTCCCTCTGAATTTGAGACTAGTGTTAAGGAATTATGAATTCGCAAAAGAATTTCAATGCTTTGCTTGAAGAGAAATTGCTTAAAGTTGATGAATTGGCTAGGAGCGTTGATAGAATTTCTCTTGATGTTGATTCTTTAAAACTTAGATCTATTCCTCCTAAGCATGATATCAATGAGTCTCTCAAAGCCATGACAATTTCCATTGATGAGTGCAAAGAAATAACCGCAAGGATGCGTGCTAAGAAAGATTGTTTTATGAAAGCGTCTTCTTCAAATTTCTATGAAAATAAAGATGAAGATCTAAAAGTTATTGATGTGTCCCCTATTAAATCTTTGTTTTGCAATATGAATCTTGATAATGATGAGACTGAATATGATCCACCTTTACCTAGAAGGCGTTCAAAAATTCGGAGTTTTTAGATCTTGATGCAAAAATTGGTAAAAGTGGGATTGAAGAGACATTAGAAGCTAATAAACCCACTATTTTGTATTTCAAGGAATTTAATTATGATAATTGCTCTTTGATAGATTGTATTTCCTTGTTGCAATCTGTGCTAAATTCTCCTCATGCTTATAGTCAAAATAAAGCTTTTACTAAACATATCGTTGATGCTTTGATGCAATCTTATGAAGAAAAGCTTGAGTTGGAAGTATCTATCCCTAGAAAGCTTTATGATGAGTGGGAACCTACTACTAAAATTAAGATTAAACATCATGAGTTCTATGCTTTATGTGATTTGGGTGCTAGTGTTTCCATTATTCCCAAAACTTTGTGCGATTTGCTAGGTTTCCGTGATTTTGATGATTGCTCTTTAAACTTGCACCTTATGGATTCCACTATTAAGAAACCTATGGGAAGAATTAATGATGTTGTTATTGTTGCAAATAGGAACTATGTGCCCGTAGATTTTATTGTTCTTGATATAGATTGCAATCCTTCATGTCCTATTATTCTTGGTAGACCTTTCCTTAGAACGATTGGTGCAATTATTGATATGAAGGAAGGGAATATTAGATTCCAATTTCCATTAAAGAAAGGCATGGAACACTTCCCTAGGAAGAAAATAAAATTACCATGTGAATCTATCATGATAGCCACTTATGGATTGCCTACCAAAGATGGCAACACCTAGATCTATCCTTGCTTTTATGCCTAGCTAGGGGCGTTAAACGATAGCGCTTGTTGGGAGGCAACCCAATTTATTTTTAGTTTTTAGCTTTTTTTCTTCTGTTTAGGAATAAATATTTGATCTAGCCTCTGGTTAGATGTGTTTTTATGTTTTAATTAGTGTTGGTGCCAAGTTAAACCTATAGGATCTTCTTGGATGATAGTTATTTGATCTTGTAGTAATTTCCAGAAACTTTATGTTCACTAAAATAATTATTAAAAATCACCAGAACATGATAAAATAGTGATTACAATTTCTGATGATCAATAAACAAATTTCCTAGGTCTTCCTATTTTTTATGATTTTTTGGAGTTCCAGAAGTTTGCGTTAGTTACAGATTACTACAGACTGTTCTGTTTTTGACAGATTCTGTTTTTCGTGTGTTGTTTGCTTATTTTGATGAATCTATGGCTAGTAAAATAGTTTATAAACCATATACAAGTTGTAATAAAGTAGGTTTAACACCAATATAAATAAAGAATGAGTTCATTATAGTACCTTGAAGTGGTCTTTTGTTTTCTTTCGCTAACGGGGCTCACGAGATTTTCTGCTGAGTTTTGTGTTGTGAAGTTTTGGGTGAAAGATTTGATGGATTATGGAACAAGGAGTGGCAAGAGTCTAAGCTTGGGGATGCCCATGGCACCCCCAAGATAATCTAAGGACACCATAAAGCCAAAGCTTGGGGATGCTGAAAGTGCAACTATCCCTAGGTGGTTTTGGTAATTCATAACAACATATAGCTCATTGAGCTAATGCTATTCCAAGACAAATATTTCAGGAAAGCTCAATGAATGGCATGGCATGGATGATGAAAGTGGATCCCTCAAAATATTAAGGACAAAGGATTGGCTCAAGCTCAAAAGCTCAAGACTCTACATTTTACATTTTAGTGATCCAAGATCACATTGAGTCTATAGGAAAAGCCAATACTATCAAGGAGGGATGAGGAGTTGCTTAATGAGCCTCTTGCTTCATGTGCTTAGTGATATGCTCCAAAACCCTCCACTACTTTCTCACATCCACATATGACCTAAACCTAAAGTCAAACTCGGCCCTACCGATTCTTCCTATCCGGCGCCACCGAGTTCAATTGTCATAGCCACTGCCACAAACCCTAGGCAAATCGGTCTCACCGATAGGGATCTCGGTCTCACCGAGATGGGATTGTAATCTCTCTGTTTCCCTTCGTAACGTTTCGGTCTAACTGAAGTGAGCGATTGGTCCCACCGAGATTGCAATGTAAACTCTCTGTTTGCCTTTTGTAACTTTTTGGTCCCGCCGAAAGAGCGAATCGGTCCCACCGAGTTTACCTGACCAACTCTCTGGTTAGCTAATTACAAAATTCGGTCTCACCGATTTTATGTAATCGGTCTCACCGAGATTACATTATGCCCTAACCCTAACCATATCGGTCCTACCGAGTTGCATGTCAGTCCCACCGAAAACCCTAACGGTCACTAGGTTTACTAAATCGGTCCGACCGAGTTTGTTGATTCGGTCCCATCGAGTTTGGTAAATTGTGTGTAACGGTTATATTTTGTGTGGAGGCTATATATACCCCTCCACCTCCTCTTCATTCGTGGAGAGAGCAATCAGAACAAACCTACACTTCCAACTTACCGCCTGAGAGAGAACCACCTACTCATGTGTTGAGGCCAAGATATTCCATTCCTACCATATGAATCTTGATCTCTAGCCTTCCCCAAGTTGCTTTCCACTCAAATCTTCTTTCCACCAAATCCAAATCATGTGAGAGAGAGTTGAGTGTTGGGGAGACTATCATTTGAAGCACAAGAGCAAGGAGTTCATCATCAACACACCATTTGTTACTTCTTGGAGAGTGGTGTCTCCTAGATTGGCTAGGTGTCACTTGGGAGCCTCAGGCAAGATTGTGGAGTTGAACCAAGGAGTTTGTAAGGGCAAGGAGATCGCCTACTTCGTGAAGATCTACCGCTAGTGAGGCAAGTCCTTCATGGGCGACGGCCATGGTGGGATAGACAAGGTTGCTTCTTCGTGGACCCTTCGTGGGTGGAGCCCTCCGTGGGCTCGGCCGACTGCTACCCTTCGCGGGTTGAAGTCTCCATCAACATGGATGTACGATAGCACCACCTATCAGAACCACGACAAAAACATACATGTCTCCAATTGCGTTTGAATCCTCCAAACCCTTCCCTTTACATTCTTGCAAGTTGCATGCTTTATTTTCCGCTGCCTATATACTCTTTGCATGCTTGCTTGAATTATGTGAAGATTGCTTGACTTGTTCAAAGATAGCTAAAATTTGCCAACGTCTAAAATTGGGAAAAGGTTAAGTTTTTAATTGGTCAAGTAGTCTAATCACCCCCCTCTAGACATACTTCAAGGTCCTACAGATGCCCTGGAAGGCATCCCCTCTTTCGTCTACTTCCATCGGTAACTTTACTTGGAGCTATATTTTTATTCACCACATGATATGTGTTTTGCTTGGAGCGTCTTGTTTGAGTATTTATTTGTTAGTTTACCACAATCATCCTTGCTGTACACACCTTTCGAGAGAGAGACACATTATTTGGAAATTATTAGAATACTCTATGTGCTTCACTTATATCTTTTGAGTTATATAGTTTTGCTCTAGTGCTTCACTTATGTCTTTTAGAGCACGGTGGTGGATTTGTTTCATAGAAACTATTGATCTCTCATGCTTCACTTATATTATTTTGAGAGTCTTAAAATAGCATGGCAATTTGCTTTAATTAATATCATGAGAAATTTGATGCTTGATAATTGTTTTGAGATATAAAGGTGGTAATATCATAGTTGTGCTAGTTGAGTAATTTTGGAATTGAAAAATACATGTGTTGGAGTTTGTGATTCCCGTAGAATGCACGTATGGTGAACCGTTATGTAACGAAGTCGGAGCATGAAGTATTGGTTGATTGTCTTCCTTTGTGTGGCGGTCGGGATCGCGCGATGGTTAACTCCTACCAACCCTTCCCCTAGGAGCATGCGTAGTAGTACTTTGCTTCGAGGGCTAATAATTTTTTGCAATAAGTATATGAGTTCTTTATGACTAATGTGAGTCCATGGATTATACACACACTTACCTTTCCGCAATTTTTCTAGCCTCTTGATTATCGCGCATTGCCCTTTCTCACCTTGAGAGTTGGTGCAAACTTCAGTGCATCCAAACCCCGTGATATGATACGCTCTATCACACATAAACCTCCTTATATCTTCCTCAAAACAGCCACCATACCTACCTATCATGGCATTTCCATAGCCATTCCGAGATATATTGCCATGCAACTTTCCACCGTTTCATTTATCATGACATGCTCCATCGTTGTCATATTGCTTTGCATGATCATGTAGTTGACATTGTATTTGTGGCAAAGCCACCGTTCATAATTATTTTATACATGTCGCTCTTGATTCATTGCATATCCCGGTACACTGCCGGAGGCATTCATATAGAGTCATATTTTGTTCTAAGTATTGAGTTGTAATTCATGAGTTGTAAGTAAATAGAAGTGTGATGATCATCATTATTAGAGCATTGTCCCAAGTGAGGAAAGGATGATGGAGACTATGATTCCCCACAAGTCGGGATGAGACTCGGACTAAAACAAAAAAGAGGCCATAAAAAAAGGAGAAAAGGCCCAGAAAAATGAGAGAAAAAGAGAGAAGGGACAATGTTACTATCCTTTTACCACACTTGTGCTTCAAAGTAGCACCATGATTTTCATAATAGAGAGTCTCTCATTTTGTCAATTTCATATACTAGTGGGAAATTTCATTATAGAACTTGGCTTGTATATTCCAATGATGGGCTTCCTCAAATTCCCGAGGTCTTCGTGAGCAAGCAAGTTGGATGCACACCCACTTAGTTTGTTTTTGAGCTTTCATACACTTATAGCTCTAGTGCATCCGTTGCATGGCAATCCCTACTCCTCGCATTAACATCAATTGATGGGCATCTCCATAGCCCGTTGATTAGCCTCGTTGATGTGAGACTTTCTCCTTTTTGTCTTCCCACATAACCCCTACCATTGTACCTAATTCCACCATAGTGCTATATCCATGGCTTGCGCTCATGTATTGCGTAAGAGTTGAAAAAGGCTAAAGCGCGTTAAAAGTATGAACCAATTGCTTGGCTAAAACCGGGGTCGTACACGATATGAATATTTTGTGTGGGAAGATGGAGCATAGCCAGACTATATGATTTTGTAGGGATAACTTGCTTTGGCTATGTTATTTTGATAAGACATAATTGCTTAGTTAGTATGCTTGAAATATTATTGTTTTTATGTCAACATTAAACTTTTATCTTGAATCATATCAAATCTAAACATTCATGCCACAATAAGAAGAATTACATTGAAATCATGCCAAGTAGCAGTCCGCATCAAAAATTCTGTTTTTATCATTTACCTACTCGAGGACGAGCAGGAATTAAGCTTGGGGATGCTTGATATGTCTCCAATGTATCTATAATTTTTGATTGCTCCATGCTATATTATCTTTTGTTTTGGACATTATTGGGCTTTATTATTCACTTTTATATTATTTTTGGGACTAACCTATTAACCGGAGGCCCAGCCCAGAATTGCTGTTTTTTGCCTATTTCAGAGTTTCGCAGAAAAAGAATATCAAACGGAGTTCAAATGGAATGAAACCTTCGGGAAAGTGATTTTTGGAACGAACAAGATCCAGGAGACTTGGACCTTACGTCAAGAAAAAAAATAGGAAGCCACGAGGTAGGGGGGCGCGCCTACCCCCCCCCCCCCCCCCAAGCGCGCCCTCCACCCTCGTGGGCCCCCTGTTGCTCCACCAACGTACTCCTTCCTCCTATATATACCTCGTACCCCCAAAGCGATCGGAATCACGGAGCCAAAAACCTAATTCCACCGCTGCAACCTTCTGTACCCATGAGATCCCATCTTGGGGCCTGTTCCGGAGCTTCTACATCAACACCATAGCCCCTCCGATGAAGTGTGAGTAGTTTACCTCAGACCTTCGGGTCCATAGTTAGTAGCTAGATGGCTTCTTCTCTCTTTTTGTATCTCAATACAATGTTCTCCCCCTCTCGTGGAGATCTATTCGATGTAATCTTCTTTTGCGGTGTGTTTGTTGAGACCGATGAATTGTGGGTTTATGATCAAGATTATCTATGAACAATATTTGAATCTTCTGAATTCTTTTATGTATGATTGGTTATCTTTGCAAGTCTTTGAATGATCAGTTTGGTTTGGCCTACTAGATTGATCTTTCTTGCAATGGGAGAAGTGCTTAGCTTTGGGTTCAATCTTGCGGTGTCCTTTCCCAGTGACAGTAGGGGCAGCAAGGCACGTATTGTATTGTTGCCATTGAGGATAACAAGATGGGGTTTTTATCATATTGCATGAATTTATCCCTCTACATCATGTCATCTTGCTTAAGGCGTTACTCTGTTCTTATGAACTTAATACTCTAGATGCATGCTGGATAGCGGTCGATGTGTGGAGTAATAGTAGTAGATGCAGGCATGAGTCGGTCTACTTGTCTCGGACGTGATGCCTATATGCATGATCATACCTAGATATTCTCATAACTATGCTCAATTCTCATCAATTGCTCAACAGTAATTTGTTCACCCACCGTAAAATACTTATGCTCTTGAGAGAAGCCACTAGTGAAACCTATGGCCCCCGGGTCTATCTTCATCATATTAATCTTCCAACACTTAGTTATTTTCGTTGCTTTTTTACTTTGCATCTTTATCATAAAAAATACCAAAAATATTATCCTATCATATCTATCAGATCCCACTCTCGTAAGTGACCGTGTAAGGATTGACAACCCCTTATCGCGTTGGTTGCGAGGATTTATTTGTTTTGTGTAGGTGCGAGGGATTCGCGCGTAGCCTCCTACTGGATTGATACCTTGGTTCTCAAAAACTGAGGGAAATACTGACGCTACTTTGCTGCATCACCCTTTCCTCTTCAAGAGAAAACCAACGCAGTGCTCAGGAGGTAGCAATGAACGGGTTAATGTCGGTTAAACATGACTCGAGGAGGAGATTGAATAAAGTGGTGGGATTAAAACTCACCCAGCTAGGAGGATTGTACATGGAAAATCCCTCTCGGCGCGTAAGACGAGTAAACTCCTCTTTCTCCCCTTTATACAGATCGGCCAATATTGTGGCCAGGGCGGCGAGGGAATCCGGACCCTTTCGTCCGCAGCGTGAGGTGTCATCTTCCCCATTGTAGTGCCACATAGAGAGCCCCCTGAATTGGTGTGGCTGAACACCTTGCACTATGGAAGTTTCCTTATCTTGCCCATTAATTGTTGGACCTCTGTGCTGTCTTCCTCCTCAAGGCTCCGAGGACGCCAGTTGTGCCATTTCCTCAATGGAGCGCTGGAAAATTCGGGAAGGCCCATCCGGACTGGGCCGGGGAGAGCGACATCTTCAATATAAAACCACTCCGAGGGCCACTCTTTGGATGCCTTGTTCGGCGTGCTAGACAAATATCCGGTCCCTGCTATGCGCCATATCTCGGCGTTGCCCACCTCGAATACGGATCCCTTTTGGGTACGAGGGACGAGGCAGAAAAGTTTCCTCCATAGATAAAAGTGGGCCTTGCAGCCTAGGAATAGCTCGCAAAGAGCGACAAAACCCGCGATATGCAGGATGGAGGCTGGAGTGAGGTTGTGCAGTTGGAGGCCGTAGTACTCCAGGAGTCCTCGGAGGAAAGGGTGGATTGGAAACCCGACGCCTCTTATTAAGAAGGATAGGAAGCACACTCGCTCCCCCTGGTTGGATTACGGAAATTTTCCGCCAGGGCTTCACCTGTAAAAGAGGTTAATCATGCCCGGACGAGGACTAGATCCGCGGGGAAAGGAATCCCTGCGTTTGAAACTTACTCAGCTGGTAAGCGGATACCGAACATTTCTCCCAATCGCCTTTTTTGGAGCCATGGGGGCAGGACGAAGAACTAGGAACGCTAGCCATGCTGGAATGGTTTCTCCTGGCAAGCTCTAAGGATTTTCCGCCTGGTGTGAGATGGCATCTGAGATCCAATCCACTTAATATACGCCTTTCTTACATGGCCAGGGTGTTAGGTGCAAATAATAATCTGACCGTTCGTGTTCGCTCAAAACGTGGAAGCCGAAGCAATGGAGGCGCAGAAGCCAATGGGTACGACATTAAATGGAAAGCCGAGTATGACTCTTCGGATAAGATGCTTTGAAGTATTCGGAGGAAGAACCCGCCTTGCAATGCCAAAGACTATCAGCGCGCCGGACACATCGTCATTGAAGCCTGGTTCAGGAGCTACTGAGGGACTCCTGGATTAAGGGGTCCCCGGGCGTCCGTCCTGTGTGACGTGGGCCAGACTAGTGGGCCATGAAGATACAAGACATAAGACTTCGTCCCGTGTCTGAATGGGACTCTCCTATGCGTGGATGGCAAGCTTGGCGTTCGGATATGAAGATTCCTTCCTCTATAAACCGACTCTATACAACCCTAGGCCCCTCCAGTGTCTATATAAACCGGAGGGTTTAGTCCGCAGAGGCAATCACAATCATACAGGCTAGACGTCTAAGTTTAGCCATTACGATCTCGTGGTAGATCAACTCTTGTAATCCTCATATTCATCAAGATCAATCAAGAAAGAAGTAGGGAATTACCTCCATCAAGAGGGCCCGAACCAGGGTAAACATTATGCCCCCGTCTCCTGTTACCATCGACCTTAGATGCACAGTTCAGACCCCCTACCGAGAACCGCCGGTTTGACAATCGATAGGGATAAACTCAAGCAATATGATATAAACCCCATCTTTTTAACCTCGATAGCAACAATACAATACGTGCCTTGCTGCCCCTACTGTCACTGGGAAAGGACACCGCAAGATTGAATCCAAAGCTAAGCACTTCTCCCATTGCAAGAAAGATAAATCTAGTAGGCCAAAATAAACCGATAATTCGAAGAGACTTGCAAAGATATCAACTCATGCATATAAGAATTCAGAGAAGAACCAAATATTATTCATAGATAAACTTGATCATAAATCTACAATTCATCGGATCTCGGCAAACACACCGCAAAAGAGTATTACATCGAATAGATCTCCAAGAACATCGAGGAGAACTTTGTACTGAGGATCAAAGAGAGAGAAGAAGCCATCTAGCTAATAACTATGGACCCGAAGGTCTACGGTAACTACTCACACATCATCAGAGAGGCTATGGTGTTGATGTAGAAGCCCTCCGTGATCGATTCCCCCTCCGGTAGATCGCCGGAAAAGGCCCCAAGATGGGATCTCACGGGTATAGAAGGTTGCCGCGGTGGAAAAGTGGTTTCGCGGCTGCCCCTGATGTTTTTAGGGTATAAGAGTATATATAGGTGAAATAAGTACGTTAGTGGAGCTCCATGGGGCCCACGAGCATGGGGGGCGTGCCTACCCCCCTGGGCGCGCCCTCCTGCCTCGTGGCCGCGTCGTGGGGTTCTAGACTTCAACTCCAAGTCTTCTCGATTGCTTTCGTTCCAAGAAATATCATCGCGAAGGTTTCATTCCGTTTGGTTTCCGTTTGGTATTCCTTTTCTACAAAACACTGAAATATGCAAAAAAAAAAACAGAATCTGGCACTGGGCCTTCGGTTAATAGGTTAGTCCCAAAAATAATATAAAAGAGCATATTAAAACCCATTAAACATCCAAAACATATAATAAAATAGCATGTAACAATAAAAACTTATAGATACGTTGGATACATATCACATATAGGTAGATATAGTGGACTCATGTGGCAAAACTAGTTTAAAGGTTTTTGGATGCACAAGTAGTGATCATACTTAGTGCAAAATGAAGGCTGGCAAAAGATTGAGAAGCGACCAACTAAGAAACGAATAATCTCATAAGCGAGCATTAAGCATAATTAACACTGAATAATGCACCACAAGTAGGATATACTTTCATTGCATAATTATTGACTTTCGTGCTTGCATAGGGAATCACAAACCTTAACACCAATATTCTTACTAAAGCATAATTACTCATCAACATAACTCACATATCGCATCATCATATCTCAAAACTATCACTAAGAATAAAGTTTATTTTGTCCAATGATCTTCATGCAAGTTTTTATTATATCCTTCTTGGATATCTATCACTTTGAAACTAATTTTCATATGTTGCTTTTGATAAGCTCAAACAAATATAAGTTAAGATCATGAGCATAATTTTTCTTTCTCTCAAATTAATTTAAGTGAAGCAAGAGAGAATTTCTTGAAAATTTTAATAACTCTCAAATAAATCTAAGTGAAGCAACAGAGCTTTTGTTAAAAAATACTAAAGCACAACGTGCTCAAAAAAGATATAAGTGAAGCACTAGAGCAAGTCCATAGCTCATAAAAAATTTAAGTGAAGCATAGAGAGCAATTCTAACAAGTCATGTCATAATTTTGGCTCTCTTAAATAGGTGTGTCCAGCAAGGAATCAAGAATTAAAACCAAAAATAAAACAAGCAAAGACTCATATCATACAAGACGCTCCAAGCAAAACACATAGTATGTGATGAATAAAAATATAGCTTCGAGTAAAATATTGATGGTCGTTAGAAGAAAGAGGGGATGCCACTCGGGGCATCCCTAAGCTTAGTTACTTGCTCTCTTTTGGATAATAGCTTGGGATGCCGGGGAATCCCCAAGCTTAGGCTCTTCTTACTCCTTATTCCCTCATCCATCATAAGATAACCCAAAACTTGAAAACTTCAATAACACAAAACTCAACAAAACCTTCGTGAGATCCGTTAGTAAAAGAAAGCAAATCACTACTATAAGTCCTATATAAAACCAGTTCATATTTTGTTCTTGCATTATATCTAATGTATTCCAACTTTTCTATGGCAAAAACTCATCAAATAAAACCATAGAGCCATCAAAACAAGCACACAACACAAAGAAAACAGAATCTGTCAAAACAGAACAAACTGTAGCAATATGACTGTTTTGAATACTTCTGAAACTCCAAAAATTATGAAAAATTAGGTCGACCTGAGAAATTTGTATATTAATCTTCTGAAAAATGAATTGGAATTTTATCGCGCTCTGGTAAAAAATTAGAATTGTTTTCATGAGAGCAAAAGTTTCTGTTTTTCAGCAAGATCAAACAACTATCACCCAAGAAGATCCTAAAGGCTTTACTTGGCACAAACACTAACTAAAACAAAAAAAACACAATCATAACAGTACCATAATTGTTCTAACACTCAAGAACAGAAAGCAAAAAGCAAAAATAAATTTTATTCATTGGGTTGCCTCCCAACAAGCGCTATAGTTTTACGCCTTTAGCTAGGCATAAAGCAAGGATCTAAGTTTTGTCATCTTTGTTTCGAGATCCATAAGATGCCCTCATGGTTGATTCATATGGTGGCCTAATTATTGTTCTAGGGAGGTGTTCCATACCCTTCCTCAAAGGTAATTGGAACTTAATATTGCCTTCTTTCATATCAATCACGGCACCGGTAAAGCGCCAAAACGGTCTACCAAGAATAATTAGACAAGACGGATCATGATCAATATAAAGAACAATAAAATCAATGGGCACATAATCCCTATTTGCTAGAATAAGAACATAATTAATTCTTCCCATAGGCTTTTTAATAGTAGAATCCGCCAAGTGCAGATTTAAAGAGCAAGATTCAATATCGGGAAGACCAAGCACATCACATAAAGATTTCGGAATTGTAGAAACACTAGCACCCAAGTCACACAAAGCAAAACACTCATAATTTTTAATATTGACTTTGGTAGTAGGTTCCCATTCATCATGCAATTTTCTAGGAATTGAAACTTCTAATTACAATTTTTCTTCAAAAGCTTTCATCATTGCATTAACAATATGTTTAGTTAAAGCTTTATTTTGTTCATAAGCATGGGGTGATTTATCATGGATTGCAACAAAGAAATACAATCAATCAAAGAGAAACTATCATAATTAAAGTGTTTGTAATCCAAAAGAGTGGGCACATCACTAGTTAAAGTTTTGACCTCTTCAAACCCACTTTCATCAATTTTCTCAACAAGATTTTCACCCTCCGAATTATCGGACGCCTTCTAACTAAAGTTGAGTCTTCTCCAGTCCCTTTATCATCAATCTTAATTTTACTAAACAAGTAGTCAATAGAAGAAACACCAATCATTTTAAGATCTTCATCACTTTTACGAAAATAATCGCTAGAAAACAATTTTTCTAAAAATTCTGTTTTAGCTCAAAGCATAGCGGGTCTTTTCTTACTTTCATCCGTAGAAACATAAAGAGCTTTAATTGATTCATCAACCTTAGGCAAAAAAAAATTCATCTTGAGATATTCCACATCATGAGAAATTCTATCAACAGTTCTGGACAACTCATCAATCTTATTCAACTTTTCTTCTATGGTAGTGTTGAAAACTTTTTGCGTGTTGCTAAATTCTTTAATATTTTTATGAAGATCAGAGGTGTTCCTATTATTATTATTATAAGAAGGATCTCCATAGGAATTACCATAATTATTAGAGGAATTTCTAGGAAAAGACCTAGGATTAAAATTACCTCTATAAGCATTATTGTTGAAATTACTTCGAGAGATAAAATTCACATCTATGGCATCACTATTTTGCTCAATCAATGTGGACAAAGGCATATCATCAAAATCAATAGGAGCACTTTTTCTAGCAACCAATTTCATAAGAGCATCAACTTTTTCACTCAAAGAAGAAATTCCTTCAAGCGAATTAACTTTTTGCCATTGTGAATAATTTGCCATTATATTATCAAGCAATTTGGTGGCTTCACCCAAAGTAATTTCCATAGAAGTACCACCTGCGGCGGAATTTAAAAGATTACGAGAAACAAAATTCAACCCCGCATAAATTTTTTGTATGATCATCCAAAGATTTAGCCCATGAGTTGGAGAATTCCTTAGCATCATTTTCATCTTTTCCCAAGATTGTGCAACATACTCATGTTCAAGTTGCTTGAAATTCATGATCTGGGTTCTAAGGGAAATAATTTTTGCGGGTGGAAAATACTTAGTGATATAAGCATCTTTGCACTTATTCCAAGAATCAATACTATTGCGAGGCAAAGAAGAGAACCAAATTTTTGCTGAATCACGCAAAGAAAACGGAAATAATTTCATCTTCACAACATCATTGTCCACATCTTTTTTCTTTTGCATATTGCATAATTCCAGGAAGGTATTAAGATGGAATGTGGCATCCTCATTAGGAGTACCGGAAAATTGATCTTTCATACCAAGATTCAACAAAGTAGTATTAATATCACAAGACTCCACACAAGTGGTGGGAGGAGCAATCGGAATGCCAATAAAATCATTGTTGTTGGTATTTGAGAAATCACACAACTTGGTGTTCTCTTTAGTCATGATGACTATGCAAGAAGATTGCGCCCAAAACAGATCCGACAAGAAAACGGCGAACGAAAAAGAGGGGCGAATAAAACGGCAAATTTTTGTGAAGTGGGGGAGAGGAAAAGGAGAGGCAAATGGCAAATAATGTAAATTGCGAGGAGATGAGATTTGTGATTAGGAACCTGGTATATGTTGAAGATCCTCCCTGGCAACGGTGCTAGAAATTCCTTTTCATGCGGCTTGAAGCTATGTCGGTATTTCCCCAAAGAGGAAGGGATGATGCAACACAGCGGCAGTAGGTATTTCCCTCAGTTATGAGACCAAGGTTATCGAACCAAGAGGGAGAACCAAGCAACACGACCTAAATAACATCTGCACACAAATAACAAATACTCGCAACCCGACGTGTAAAAGGGGTTGTCAATCCCTTTCGGGTAGCGGCGCCTCAAGATATGCAAACAGACGTGAGATAACATTGTAGTAGATTGATAGATCGAACGCCAAATAAAATAAATAAGAATAAAATGCAAGGTATTTTTGTATTTTTGGTTTAATATATCTAAAAATAAAAGCAAAGGAAAATATATCGCAAAGGCAAATAATATAAGAAAGAGACCCGGGGGCCGTAGGTTTCACTAGTGGCTTCTCTCGAGAAAAATAGCAAATGGTGGGTAAACAAATTACTATTGGGCAATTGATAGAACTTAAAATACTCATGACGATATCCAGGCAATGATCATTACATAGGCATGACGTCCAAGATTAGTAGACCGACTCCTTCCTGCATCTACTACTATTACTCCACACATCGACCGCTATCCAAAGATGCATCGAGTGTATTAAGTTCATGGAGAAATGGAGTAATGCAATAAGAACGATGACATGATGTAGACAATATCTATCTATGTAGAGATAGACCCCATCGTTTTATCCTTAGTAGCAATGATACATACGTGTCGGTTCCCCTTTTTTCACTGGGATCAAGCACCATAAGCTCGAACCCACTACAAAGCACCTCTTCCCATTGCAAGATAAATAGATCAAGTTAGCCAAACAAAACCCAAATATCGGAGAAGAAATACGAGGCTATAAGCAATCATGCATATAAGAGAACAAAGAAACTCAAATAACTTCCATGGATATAAAAAGATAGATTTGATCATAAACTCAAAGTTCATCCGATCCCAACAGACACATCGTATGGATCTCCAAGAGACCATTGTATTGATAATTCAGCAAGAGAGAGACAGAGGAAGCCATCTAGCTACTAACTACGGACCTGAAGGTCTACAAAGAACTACTCACGCATCATCGGAGAGGCACCAATGGAGGTGGTGAACACCATCCGTGATGGTGTCTAGATTGGATCTGGTGGTTCTGGACTCTACGGCGGCTGGAATTGATTTTCGTTGACTCCCCTAGGGTTTGTGGAATATTGGGGTATTTATATAGCAAAGAGGCGGTCCGGGGGGCACCCAAGGTGGGCACAACCCACTGTGGCGCCTGGCCTCCTGGCGCACCCTGGTGGGTTGTGCTCTCCTCGGAGCACCCCCAGGCGCAGCCTTGGCCCATTAGGTGTCTTCTGGTCCAAAAAAATCTCTGTAAAGTTTCATTGCATTTGGACTCCGTTTGTTATTGATTTCTTGCAATGTAAAAAACATGCAGAAAACAATAACTGGCACTTGGCACTATGTCAATAGGTTAGTACCAAAAAATGATATAAAAGGACTATAAAATGATTATAAAACATCCAAGATTGATAATATAACATCACGGAACAATAAAAAAATTATAGATACATTGGAGACGTATCACACCCCTCAACAAAACGGTTTAGCGGAGAGGAAGAACCGGACGTTGATGGACGCAACAAGGACCATGATGGTGGAGTTCAAGTCTCCGTACAACTGTTGGGCCAAAGCCATCAACACCGCTTGGCATGCATCCAATCGGCTCTATCTTCGCAAAGGCTTGAACAAGACTCCATATGAGATACTCACCGACAACAAGCCCAACCTCAAGTATTCCCGGGTGTTCGGCTGTAAGTGTTCCATTCTCAAGAAAGGTGTCCGTTTGTCTAAATTTGAGGCTAGAGCTAATGAGGGCATATTTGTTGGTTATGCTACAAACTCCCATGCTTACCGTGTCCTTAACAAGTCCATAGGACTCATTGAGGAGACGTGTAACGTGGAGTTTGATGAGAATAACTGCTCCTAAGTGGAGCAAAGTGGTACTTGTGATGTAGGTGATGAAATTCCTCACCAAGACATAAGAAGAATGGGTGTTGGTCATATCCTACCCATTGAGGAACCCCTTGTGGCCGAAGGAGAAGTACAATGTTCCACTCAAGTGGAACCATCACCAACCCAAGAACCACACGCTTCTAAAGAACAAAGTGAAGGCCCTCAACCAAATGAACAAGATCAACGGCAAGATCAATCTAAAGATGGTGGTGAACCACCAAGTGATGCCCAAGATCAAGTTCTTACCACAGAGCAAGTCAAGATCAAGAGCAAGCTCAAGATCAAGAACAAGCACAAGATGATCAAGTTACCGCTCCTCAACTCTCTCTTGAGGAGGAATTGGAGCGTCGTGCCGCCAAGATTGCATCCAAGCTCACCACCAAAGATCATCTCATGAAGAATGTGCTTGGAAGCTTAAGAAAGGGGGTAAGAACTCATAGACAGTTAGCAAACTATTGTGAACATCACACGTTTGTTTCTTGTGTTGAACCCCAAATGGTCCATGAGGCGCTCGAGGATCCGGATTGGCTTAATGCCATGCATGAAGAACTCAACAACTTCGAGCACAACAAGGTGTGGAGATTGGTGCCAAGGCCAAAGGAGAACCATAATGTTATTGGAACCAAGTGGATATTAAAAAACAAGCAAGATGCTCATGGGATTATCATTCACAACAAGGCTCATTTGGTAGAACAAGGCTACTCCCAAGTCAAGGGTATCAACTATGGTGAAACCTCCGCTCCCGTTGCTCACCTTGAATATATTAGTTTGTTCATTGCTTATGCTTCTCATCATAACTTCAAGTTGCAACAAATGGATGTGAAGAGTGCTTTTCTTAGTGGTCCTATTAATGAGACTCAAACAACCCCCGGGGTTTGAGGATCTCGATTTCCCCACTCATGTGTACCAACTCGATAAGGCACTCTATGGCCTTAAACAAGCCCCACGTGCGTGGTATGAGCACCTTACCGAGTTGCTGCAAGATCGTGGGTTTGAAATTGGGAAAATTGACCGCACTCTTTTTACTAATAATGTCAAAGGGGAGTTGTTTGTATGCCAACTATATGTTGATGATATTATCTTTGGTTCTCCTAACAAAGCTTTCAATGAGTTTGTCGCTCTCATGACCTCGAAGTCCAAGATGTCCATGATGGGAGAGTTGAAGTTCTTTCTCGGGTTCGAAATGAAACAAATAAGAGAAGGAACCTTCATCAACCAAGACAAATACACTCAAGACATGCTCAAGATATTCAAGCTAGGTGATGTCAAGCCGACTTCCACTCCAATGCCCGTCAAATGCCAACTTGACATAGATCCCAATGGTAAAGCGGTGGATCAAAAGGTATATCGTTCCATGATTGGATCCTTGCTTTAACTTTGTGCATCTAGACTGGATATCATGTTGAGTGTGGGAATTTGTGCATGGTTTCAAGCCGCACCTAAGGAAAGCCACTATGTGGCGGTCAAGCAAATCTTTTGATATTTAGCTCATTCCCCAAACTTTGGCTTATGGTACCCAAGAGGAGCTAACTTCAACCTTGTGGGCTTTTTGGACTCGAATTGGGCGGGAGACAAAGTGGATAGGAAGTCAACTTCTAGAGGGTGCCAATTTCTTGGTTGCTCTTTAGTGAGTTGGTCTTCTAAGAAGCAAAGTTATGTGTCTCTCTCGTCCACCGAAGCGGAGTATGTGGCCGTCGGTAGTTGTTGTGCTCAAATTCTATGGATGAGGCAAACTTTGAAGGATTACGGTGTCATTTGTGACAAAGTGCCTCTTTGTAGTGACGATGAAAGTGCCAGCAAGATTTCTCTCAACCCGGTGCAACACTTCAAGACGAAAAATATCGAGATTCGGTATCACTTCTTCAGGGATCACATTAGGCGAGGGGAGATCGAGCTCAACTATGTCAACACTCATGATAACCTTGAAAATATCTTCATGAAGCCCTTGGATGAAGCAAGATTTCGCGAGTTAAGGCATGAGATAAATATCATTGATTCGAGCAATGTGGCTTGAACCTTTGCACACCCGACCATACTCATCGTGATGTCTTGTTTAGGTGTAGGGATGGACATAGGGGGAGTATTGTTCTCTCAATGAACTCTTCCTCCCCCCATTATGTATAAATTGATCACGTCTTTCACATTAGCCATTTTTGATGGTACATGTGCTTCAAAGATGAGGTCTAGTCATGGGCCCAAGGTTAAAATCTTTGCGGTGCCATACCACTTGACTCAAACATAGGTGGCCTCGGCCACCGCCCTCTCGTTGAGAGTTGTGTGGTTTTTTTGTTTCTTGTCCTTTCGTGGGCGTTTTTCTACCTTTGTGTTTGCTCCATCCTTTCTTCGTGTGTCTCCTTGCTTGAGCTAAGTCCTTTATCCTTGTCTAGTCTTCGAGTTGTTGGCTGGGCGGTACTACCGCTGGAGGCGCGCGGTACTACCACTTATGTACATCAAGCGGTACTACCGCCTGCCCGAGCGGTACTACCGCTGCGAGGCGGGACTAGGGGGTTATGTCGGGGCGGGGGGAGTTTCCTTCTCCCGCATACCCATTCACTTGACCGTCTCGTCCTCTTCAGGCGCCAATGATTTAACTCGCCATGAGGAGGGTGCTGGGCTGCCTCCTCCGCACTGTTCTTCACCTTTTCCTCCAGTGGGATCAATCCCCACCCCTTCCTCTAGCCATGGATGCTGGTATTACCCCCGTTCTCTTCCTCTTTGCTCCTAGGTTTTAGATCTAGGCTTTAGGGGCAATAGGCTTTGCATTCATCGATTTTTGGCCAAATCGAGGCTTGAGTAGGATGGTTAAGGCTACTCGTCCATTTGGATTGATGTTTGGTAGGTCTATTTTCAAACTTGGCATCCCGACAGTACCGGATTTGGCAGCGACAGTAGAGGAACCGTCGTTGCCCGCCTGGAGCGGTACTACCGCTCCCCTGGAGCGGTAATACTGCTTGAGTGGCACTACCGCTGCCTGATCATGGTACTACTGCTGGAGGCCAAGTTCCATCATACCCATACCAACTATTGATCCCTGTTGCTTTCTCTGGTGGCTTATGCTCGTTCTTTTGTGTTTTTTCTTGTGTTCGTGTGTTTGGTTCTAGGTGATGGCCCTTCAGAGCAACCTGTCCGTCGTGTCAACCCCGAGCGTTCTACTTCGAAGCGCTATCGCACTTCTGAGACAGGGGCTACTTCCTCAAGTGTTCCTCCTCCTTCTCAGCCCAAGAAGTCTACAGCGAACAAGCCCAAGCCTAGGGCCAAGTCTATGACAGAGATGACTGCAAAGGAGTTCTGGGAAAGGCGCCGGCGCAACCCATATGCGGAAGATCAAGAACCCACTTTGGTTAACCGCCCGTTCTAGAACCGTTTTTAGTGGGGAATCTATTTCGATGTTATCAAAGCGAAGAAGAATCTTTATTTTGATGTCCGCTCCATCGACATTGCCTATATGGAGAAGGATCCGGCCTACTTTGGCGAAGCTCTGCAGATGTGTACTCAGCTGAATATTCTCAGGATCATGGAGTTCAACAAGGACTTTGATGTGGATTTGGTGGCTCAGTTTTATGCCACAGTTCATCTGGGCACTGATGCGGAAAGGACCTTGACTTGGATGACTAATGGCAAACTTCTATCTGTCAAATGGAAGGCGTTCATGGAATTGTTTGGGATTGAAGGTCAAGGGCTTGAGAACCCGGTTGGCTTTCATCCTCACCATAAGACAACCTCTACTCACAAGCAAGCTCTCTGGCCGTTCTGCACTGTGAAGATTAACCCCGAGACACAGAAGGAGACGTATGAGCTGCCTGCCTACCTAGACATCCTTCATCGCATAAGAGACTCTTTTCCCATGCATTGGGAACTTGGATATGGTTCACTCATTTCTCATGGACATGTTACTTTTCTGTTAGCATGAGAAGGAAGAAAACACTGGAGAGTCCTTGGATATCTCTCATGTCATGTGGTCTGAGCTTCTCTCAGCTATCTCCGAGCGCAAGTGCCCCATCTATGGTCCTTTTCTCATGTTGCTTATTGAGAAGGCTTGGGAGCACACTTATCCTAGTGTCGTGCTGGAGACTGGCGAGTTGATCCCTCATGAGATCAAGCATCTGAGGAAGAAGGAGAACAAGGGCACTTCGGTTCCGAGGTCTGGGATTCCATCTGGAGCTGATGCTATGGAGACAGAGGCTGATGCTGATGATAATGAGGACTATGTGCCCTCTAGAGCGGAGCCCTCATGGGCAAAGAAGCTCAAGCGCAAGATGAAGTAACTTTTCTGCATGGAGTCTCATGGACAGTATATGTCTCATGTGTCTGAGAAGAAGGCCAGCAACCGTCACAAGGAGGTCATGCATCAGTTAGGTACAATGGTTACCAGTGGATCTGAGGGCAAGATCATAGATGAGGAGGAGTGGGTTCAGTAGCACTGCCCGTGGACAGACTCAGACACTGAGCAGCCCCCTGCAAATGACAGAGGAGCAGACGGTCACGCGAGGATGTGATGATGGAGATCGTCAGCTGTGCTATCACCTGGGGCTGTAGCTGCACTCTTTGCCCTTTTGGTCTCTCGATGCCAAAGGGGGATAGAGTTTAGGGATTTGTCGAGTTGTGAGTGTCTTATTTGCCTTGTCTTTCTCTCTCGCAAACTATTTTATCATCTTTTGCTTTGGTTTGGTTTGTGCTAGTGAGACCCGGTACCCTATCATATGGTGTGAGACATATGCTACCTTATCCTATTATTATCTTTGTATGTCGAGTACTTTAGTAGTTTGTGAGTTCATGCTTATCTCATATATCTACTTTGCTCACTTTCTGCTCTATTACACCCTAGCCCTTATATGTCTCATCTTTGATGCAAATGTTGTCAGACTATAAAATATAGGGGGAGTGTTGATCCTAATGTGTGTACTTTGCAATCCAAAGGCACCTCTAATTAAGTGCACACATTTAGGGGGAGACTGTCTATATTTTGTAGTCTCTAGGATTTGCTTATTCTCATGTCATTTCTTTGTGCAAATCCCGTGTTGTCATCCATCCATCCAAAAGGGGGATATTGTTAGGGCATGTCTCTCTCTAAGTAGTTTTGGTGATTGATGACAATGCTTTTGCGGACTAATCGTGTGCGTTGAGTATTTAAGAGATTCATTCATTGGCACGAGACGATTCTTTCCCCTTGGAGCTTTAAGTGAAGACGGTGTAGTCTCTTTTGTTTCGGTTTTGGTGGATTCGAGTCGCATGAGACACCATACTATCAAGAGGGGGTCTGCATTGGAATGGCTGGGGTGGAATCGACACGTACACTTCATCTTTGCACCCCCAGCTCCTTTTCTCTTCTTGGAGTTTGTCGTTTCAATGAAAGTGGAGAGTGTGAGGTGCTAGTGGTAGTACCACCGCCAGAGTGGTAGTACCGCCCATGGTCCTCAAGCGGCAGTACCACTGTACTACAGCGGTAGTACCGCTTGGGTGCATCGGCGGCAGTACCGTCCTAGTTTGGCACTGCTACCGCCTCGTTTCGAGGGCGTCTCTCCTCGTGTCGGGTTGAGCGGCAGTAGTAGCAGCAGTAGCAGCGGTAGTACCACTCGTGAACGGTAGTACCCCGGCTACCACCGCTACTAGTGCCGCCCAAACCCCCTCTCTTTCTTTCTTTCCCTTCCGACGCCTCTACTCTCAGTCACCACGGTAGTACCGCTGGGGGTCGCAGTAGTACCACTGCTACCAGCGGTAGTACCGCCCCACTGAGCAGTAGTACCGCTCTATGCGGGCTGAAGAGGGGCGTAACGGTTGGATTGGTTCCCCCACTATAAAAGGAGGTCTTCTTCTCCAAGTTGACTTAGCTCTTTTCCCCAAGCTCCATTGTTGCTCCAAAGCTCATTTTCGCCCGATCTCTCTCCCTAGCCAATAAAACTTGTTCATTTTCTAGGGATTGGTTGAGAAGGCCTAGATCTACACTTACACCAAGAGAAATTTGATTCCCCCCACTAATCCCTTGCGGATCTTGTTACTCTTGGGTGTTTGAGCACCCTAGACGGTTGAGGTCACCTCGGAGCCACATTCCATTGTGGTGAAGCTCCATGGTATCGTTGGAACCCTCCAATTAAGTTGTGGAGATAGCCCCAACCTTGTTTGTAAAGGTTCGGTCGTCGCCTTCAAGGGCACCCATAGTGGAATCATGTCATCTCGCATTGTGTGAGGGCGCAAGGAGAATATGGTGGCCCTAGTGGCTTCTTGGGGAGCATTGTGCCTCCACACCGCTCCAATGGAGACGTACTTCCTCTCAAAAGGAAGGGACTTTGGTAACACATCCTCGTCTCCACCGGCTCCACTTTTGGTTATCTCTTACCTTTACTTGTGCAAGCTTATATTGTGTTATATCCTTTGCTTGCTTGTGTGCTAGTTGTTGTTGCATCATATAGGTTTCTCACCTAGTTGCATAGACAACCTACTTTGTTGTTAAGTTTAATTTGGTAAAGAAAAGCTACAAATTGTTAGTTGCCTATTCACCCCCCTCTAGTCAACCATATCGAGCCTTTCAATAGATCATGAACTAACAATATCCACAATAACATTTAGATCCCACATTTACTCATATCAATGGCATAATCAACTAGCGAGCAATAATAAATCTCAGATGACAACACTTTTCTCAAAACAATCATGATATGATATAACAAGATGGTATCTCGCTAGCCCTTTCTGAGACCACAAAACATAAATGCAGAGCACCCCTGAAGATCAAGGACTGACTAGACATTGTAATTCATGGTAAAAGAGATCCAGTCACAGTCATACTCAATATAAATTAATAACAATGCATACAAATGATGGTGGTCCTCTCTAATTGGTGCTTTTTATAAGAGGATGATGACTCAGCAATAAAAGTAAATAGATAGGCCCTTCGCAAAGGGAAGCAAGGATTTGCAGAGGTGCCAGAGCTTGAGTTTTGAAATAGAGATAAATAATATTTTGAGCTGCATGCTTTCATTGTCAACATAACAACTAAGAGATCTCGATATCTTCCATGCCACATACATTATAGGCGGTTCCCAAACAGAATGGTAAAGTTTATACTCCCCCACCACCAACAAGCACACTCCATGGCTGGTCCGAAACAATGGGTACCGTCCAACTAACAATAGTCCTGGGGGAGTTTTGTTTGCAATTATTTTGATTTGATTTGAGCATGGGACTGGGCATCCCGGTTACCAGCCATTTTCTCGTGAATGATGAACGGAGTCCACTCATCGTGAGAATAACCCACCTAGCATGGAAGATATTGACAACCCTAGTTGGTACATGAGCTATTCGAGCATACCAAACAGATTATCATTTGAAGGTTTAGAGTTTGGCACATGCAATTTTACTTGGAACAGGTAAATACCACATATAGGAAGGTATGGTGGACTCATATGGAACAACTTTGGGGTTTTATGGAAGTGGATGCACAAGCAGTGTTCCCTCTTAGTACAAGTGAAGGCTAGAAAAAGACTGGGAAGCGACCAGCTACAGAGCGACAACAGTCATAAACATGCATTAAGATTAACCAACATTGAATGCAATCATGAGTAGGATATAAATCACCATGAACATAAATATCGTGGAGGTTATATTGATTTTGTTTCAACTACATGCATGAACATGTGCCAAGTCAAGCCACTCGAATAATTCAAATGAGGATACCATCCTATCATACTACATCACAACCATTTAAATTTCCATGTTGGCACGCAAGGTAAACTATTATAAACTCCTAGCTAATTAAGCATGGCATGAGTAACTATAATCTCTAATTGTCATTGCAAACATGTTTCATTCATAATAGGATGAATCAGGAACGATGAACTAATCATATTTACAAAAACAAGATAGGTCGAGTTCATACCAGCTTTTCCTCATCTCAATCATTTCATCATATATCGTCATTATTGCCTTTCACTTGCACGACCGAACGACATGGATAATAATAATAGTGCACGTGCATTGGACTAAGTTGGAATCTTCAAACATTTATTCGAAGGAGAAGACAAGGTAATATGGATCTCTGTTAGATCAACAATAATGCATATGAGAGCCACTCAACGTTTTCGTCGTGGTCTTCTACTCTCGACCCCCAAAGAAAAGAAAATAATTTCAAAGAAACACACTAAAATATTTTTGGAGTTTTTGTTTCTCTAAGGAAGGTAAACAAGAACGAGAAAAACTATTTACACGGGAAAGCTCCCAACAAGCAAAAGAAGAACGAGAAATCTTTTTGGGGTTTTCTTTTAATTTAGCTACTACTAAGCATGCATAGAAAATAAACAAACTACTACTATTTTTTTGGTTTTTCTTAAGGTTTATCAAACACACAAGAAGAAAGCAAGAAAAAAAAAATAAACTAACATGGATGATACAATGAAGAAGTATGCGCACCGACAACTAGAATGAGTGTGTGAACATGAATGTTGAAATACGTACTCCCCCAAGCTTAGGCTTTTGTCCTAAGTTGGTCTATGCCCATGTATCAAAGTAGCCCTCTCCGGTGAACTGTGGAGGATCCTGAGGGTTCCACTGGTTAGCGAGATCCTATTGATCCCACTGATAAATAGACTCCTGGTATGGATCAGGTGATGGCTCTGGCTTAGGAGGCGGGGATCGTGTCCTCTCCCAGTATGCGTGAATGTCCATGGGTAAAACGAAGTACCTTCCTGAATGAACATCGAACAAAATAGGTGCAGGCAAGGGAATAATCTGAGAAGTATTCTTGCTAAATACCAGGTTATAAATAAGTCTCTTTTCCTCATCATGGCGAATAAACTTATGTGCTACCATGCTTTCATAATCTAAATGTATAGTAGGTGATATGTCTCCGTCGTATCTATAATTTTTTATTGTTTCATGCCAATATTATACAAGTTTTACATACTTTTGGCAACTTAATATATGATTTATTCGAATAACCTATTGATCCAGTGCCCAGTGCCAGTTCCTGTTTGTTGCATGTTTTTTCTATCGCAGAAATTCCCTATCAAACGAATTCCAAACGCGATAAAAATTCACGGAGATTTATTTTGGAATTTATGTGATTTTTGGGAGGTGGAATCAACGCAAATGGTGGCCCACAGAGCCCACAACACACCAGGGTGCGCTAGGCACCCCCTAGCGCGCCCAGGTGTCTTGTGCCCTCCTCGAAGATCAGTTGGGGCCCTTCTTCTTGCACAAGAAATATAATTTATGGAAAAAATTGTGTAAATTTTTTAGCGCAATCAGAGTTACTGATCTCCGGGAATTTAAGAAACGGTGAAGGGCCAGATCTGGGGAACGCGAGGCAGAAGAGAACAAATAGGGAGACCCAATCTCGGAGGGGCTCCCGCCCCTCTGCCACCATGGAGACCAAGGACCAGAGGGGGAACTCTCTTCCCATCTAGGGGGGAGGCCAAGGAAAAAGAAGAAGGAGGGGGGGGGGGGGGCTCTCTCCCCCTCGCTTCTGGTGGTGCCAGAGTGCCACCGGGGCAATGATCGGGACGACGATCTACATCAACAATCTTGCTACCGTCAACACCAACTCTCTCCCCCTCTATGTAGCGGTGTAACACCTCTTCCTTCTGCTGTAATCTCTACTTAAACATGGTGCTGAACTCCATATATTATTTCCCAATGATCTATGGTTATCCTATGATGTTTGAGTAGATCCGTTTTGTCCCGTGGGTTAATCGTGATCTTGGTTGGTATGATTGTATATTTTATTTATGGTGCTGTCCTACCGTGCCCTCCATTCTCGTGCAAACGTGAGGGCCCCCCGCTGTAGGGTGTTGCAATATGCTCATGGTTTACTTATTGTCTGTGTTGCGGGGGATGACAACAGCCCAAACGCGGATAAGTGGGTTATGGCGTATGGGAGTAAAGAGGACTTGATTCTTAATGCTATGGTTGGGTTTCATGACCTTAATGATCTTTAGTAGTTGCGGATGCTTTCTAGAGTTCCAATCATAAGTGCATATGATCCAAGTAGAGAAAGTATGTTAGCTCATGCCTCTCCCTCATATAAAATTACAAGAATGATTACCGGTACTTTTTATCGATTGCCTAGGGACAAATAACTTTCTTGTTGACAAAATCTCTCTAGTAAAACTAATTTAGTTGTGTATTTATCTAAACAGCCCCTAGATTTTATTTATGTGCCCTTTATTATCTTGCAAATCTGTCCTATCACACCTACAAAGTACTTCTAGTTTCATACTTGTTCTAGGTAAAGCGAACGTCAAGTGTGCTAGAGTTGTATCGGTGGTTGATAGAACTTGAGGGAATATTTGTTCTACCTTTAGCTCCTCGATGGGTTCAACACTCTTACTTATAGAAAGAGGCTACAATTGATCCCCTATACTGCTGGGTTATCAAGACCTTTTTCTGGCGCCATTGCCGGGGAACAATAGCGTGGGGTGAATATTCTCGTGTGTGCTTGTTTGCTTTATCACTAAGTAGTTTTTATTTCCTGTTCTAAGTTGTTCCCTATCTTTAGTTATGGATATGGAACACGAAACACCAAAAAAATTAGTTGTACTTTCTACTCATGGAGATGGGGGACCTCCTAAAACCCTCGATGCTTGTTATGTAAAAGATATTATGCACTACTTTGATAATCCTGAGAAAACCCCATTCAACTATATAATGGGAGTAACATTGGATCAAAATGAATGCTTTTGGGATTATCACTTGACTCATAAAGGGAAATTCTTATGGGATCAAATTTATATGTTGCATTGGTATGCTCGGGATTTATGCTTAAGATATGATTATACTTGTTGCTCTAGGATAAATGCTCCACATCTTCCCTTTTCATGTGAATTTAATGATAATTAAACCTTGGCTTCTTATGCTAGAGGTATATATGATTACTATGATGCGGAAAGAATAGAAGAATTTGTTTCTCTTAAGGGTGCTTATGAAATTGAATCTTAGTTTGAAAAGTATGAAGATTTTGATGATTCAGTTTATAGACCTGAAAATTTTGCTATCCTTAAATATTGCTATGATAATTATAAATGCAATTACGATATTGATGTGTTTATTGAGAAAGTATCCACTGTCCAAGAAGAGACTAATATCTTGTAGGAGTCTATGGAAGAAGAAATCGATGATATTGTGAGCTCATTGGATGAAAAAGATGATGAGGAGAGCGAAGAACAAAAGGAGGAAGAGCGGATTGATCACCCGTGCCCACCTTCTAATGAGAGTAACTCTTCAATTCATACATTATTTAAATTCCCTTCTTTCTTACCGAAAGATGAATGTTATGATAATTGCTATGATCATGTTGATTCTTTTGAAATATCCCTTTTTGATGAACTCGATGATTGCTATGTTTGTGTCCATGATGCCAATATGAATGATGCTTATGGAGATGAACTTGCTATCATTCCTTATGTTAAGAATGAAATTGTTGCTATTGCACCCACACATGATAGTCCTATTATTGTTTTGAATTCTCCAAACTACACTATTAAGGATTACATTGATGGGTTGCCTTTTACCATTGCACATGATGATTTTGATGAATATAATATGCATGTGCTTGCTACTCTTACTTGCAATTATTATGAGAGAGGAACTACATCTCCGCCTCTTTATGTTTCCAACACGATAGAATTGCAAGAAACTAATTATACTATGTATTGGCCTTTACTTGATGTTCATGAATTGTTCTTGTATGACATGCTGATGCATAGGAAGAGAGTTAGACTTCGTCATTGCTTGATATATGTTGCTTTGTGCTCAGTACTAAATGCTAAATCATTGTTGATTCAAATTGGCTTTGATATACCTTGGGATCCGGGTGGATTCACTACTTGAGCACTTTATGCCTAGCTTAATGTCTTTAAAGAAAGCGCTGCCAGGGAGACAACCCGGAAGTTCTAGAGAGTCATTTATTTCTGTTGAGTGCTTTTATAAAGTTTAAAAATAAAAAATATATATAGGGGAACTTAAAAACCTTTTCACAAAAGGGAAGCGATTGGAAGTTATGCATTGGATAAGTGAGGGTCGACCTTGAACACTTGTGTTTATGCTCATGGAAACAATGTAGAATTTTTCATGAAGATTCTCGCAAAAATAATTATCCCCTTGTACAAATCCATTGTATTATAAAAATAATGTGCCAATATTTGGCTTTAGGATGATTAGAATGCTTGTCGGTATGTGCGGTGCAGAAACAGAAGCTTTGGTTGTAGCACGTGAATTTCCATTTTTTTACTAGAATGTCAAATGTTTCTGAAACTTATTGCACAGTCGTGCTATACAAATTGTTTATGTTGTACTAATTTTTCAGAATTTTTGGAGTTACAGAAGTATGGTAGTGTTCAGTTTACTACAGACTGTCCTGTTTAAGACATATTCTGTTTTTGATGCATTATGTTGCTTGTTTCGGTGAAATTATCGATTCTATCAGTGGTATAAGCCATGGAAAAGTTATATTACACTAGCTACAATGCAAAAACAAAATATGAATTGGTTTGCAACAGTACATAGAGTATTGATTTTCTTTATTATACTAATGGATCTTACCAAGTTTTCTGTTGAGTTTTGTGTGGATGAAGTGTTCGAAGATTGTCGGTGGGAACGACACCTATGGGATCACTGGGATCCCTTCTACAGTTGGCGGGCGCGGGGTCGTGCAAAGAGCAGGTTTAGGAGCCAGCACAAGGATCATTTACGCAAGTTCGGGCTGCGAGGATGCGTAAAACCCTAGTCCTGCTTTTGTGTATATATTTGAGTGTTCTTGAGTTCTTGAGCTAGCTACGGTGCGTGTGTAGCCCAAAAGATCCGAATCCTTCTCCTGGACGCCTCGGGCGTCCTTTTATAGACAAAAGGGGTTGCCACAGTGGCACACAGGAGGTGGAAAGGTGTACAGTGCGCAAGCTTATCGCCTGTCATTATGGGACAAGGCACATTAAATGCGCCCCCTTAGGTGTCCCTTTGCTTTATTGGGGATGGCAACGAGGCCCGTCCCGTCTGACACCGCCCCGGCTTGCTCCGACACGCGTCCAGGCCAACGATGCATGCAACGTCATGTTGGCTGGCAGGCTACTGAGATGGCCTGGTGGTAGGGTCTTCACGAAGATCTGCATGCCACCACACAGGTGCTTGCTGAGCTGGCCTGGAAGCCACACGTTGCCACGCAGGTGCCTGCCTAGCTAGTTGGGTTGGCAACTGTATGGGAATGGCGGTGGAGTCTTGGCAGACGCGGGACTGGTTGTGGCCTCGCAGGTGCCCCCGGCAAGGGTCTTGCCGCGACATCGCAATCGTCCCCGGCAAGGATCTTGCCGGGGGTCTCATGAATCTTCTCGGCAAGGATCTCGCCGAGGATCGTCGTCTTCTGGTCCTCATCTGATCTTGTGTGTTTATGATCTTGACGAAGATCTACATGCCACCACGGAGGTGCCTCCCAAGCCTTGGTTCCAATGTGGTTGTTGGCGTCTGGAACCCTTGGGCTCAAGGGTGGTTCGCTTTGCTGGCGTTGGGCAAGTTCCCCCGACAAGGGTCTTGCCGGGGGAGTCCACCTCGCCCTCTTGCTCTTTGTGTTTCTTGGTCTTGGCGTTGCTTTGCACATCTTGTGCTTCGCTCTCCTTTGCCACCTCGCTAAGTGTGGCCAGCGCGGCTCGATGCCCATGCACAAGCAGAGGGATAAAAAAGGAGAGCCCCTACTTTTGTACACCGACAGGTGCCCCCGGGCCTGGCCACATATAAGCGCACCGCTTGTTGGGCCAGGCCCAGAACGGTGCGCGGGCAGGTGGGGCGGATTTTTACTGCAGTAATTCCTTCGCTCGCTGCGCTTCCCCACGATCCGTGTTGAATGCGCGACGTGGAGGGTCTTGCATGACGTGGGGGTCGTGCTTGGGGCGGTTCCTTCCCTCATGCGTCACATCGTGGTAAAGAAGCGGCTCGCGCCTTCTCCATAAAAAGAGGAAAGCGCAGGGGCGCGACTCATTTACTGAGTGGACTCGGGTCGTGGCCTTCGAGGCGCTCATGCCCTGCGATCACGGGGTGAAAAACAGTTGCCCCACTTGTCCCCTCGATTTCTGTTCGCTCACCACATGTCCTCCATGCCTTGAAGATGGCAGGCGGCGGGTGCGGGCCTTGAATGATGAGGCGAACGAGGCGGGAAACCGAGCGACCGCTGATTGGAGCCTCTGTTGGAAAAGGCATTGCCTAGGAGGCGCTTAGGCACGCCTAGGCGCTAGGCAATGGCCAAACGCCTCGCCTTGGGTATAAATGGAGCTCTAGGCAGGGCAAGCAAGGAATTGCCTACTCAAGCAAGAAACCATGCCACATACTACACGTATATGCCAAACGGGTTATATTCCAATGATAGTATAAGGTAATTAACTTATTTATATGCCCTAAACTAATATCAACACCCATATAATAATCACAAATACACTACGAGTAAAAACTATATTACCGCCTAGGCCGTGCCTAGGGTGCTTAGGCACCGCCTAGGCACTAGGAGAAGGCCAACCGCTTCGCTTACGCCTACCGCTTTTTCCAACCTTGCGGGTCGGTCCCGATTCCCTACGCTCTTGGTGGCCGGATTGGTTGAGCGGGGCGGCCGAGCCCCGACCCCGCCCCTTTATAAGGAGGGGAGGGGGATGGCACCCATCAATCCTTCACCATCCGCCACTTTCCACCTTGGCTTCTTTCTCTCTTCTGTCAGGGCGAGAGGGCGCGCCGGTGCTTCGATGGTGGCGTCGAGGGTCTCCACTCGACAGCGCGCCCCTCCTTCCCATGAGATCGTGGCGGCGGAGCCGGCCACGAGGGGAAGGGGGAGGGGGCGAGGCCGAGGTTGTCGTGGCGCTCGGGGAAGAGGAGGACGGGCCGGTGCATTGGCCTCGCTTCTGCCGGCGGTCCCTCCCCCAATGGAGGGCCATGTCAGGGACTAGCCCCGTGAGTTCTTCATCAGGCTGCACTAGCTAGCGCACCGTCGTCTTTGTCTCCCTACTCCATTCGCTCGGGAGATGGAGCTCAACCCGCCACAGTCTCTGAGGTTGCACATGAGGGGCTGCGGGAATGGCGGCACGTGGGTGGAGGTCGATTTCCCCGCCCCTCACGTCATGTATCTTCGCCGCAGGTGGAAGACATTCGCTCGTATCCACAGCCTGACGGCGGGGCTTGTTCTATATTTCAAATTACTGGATAACGGCTGCTCTCCGTCAAGGTTTTTGGAGACCTTGGAACTCGCCTAAAGTGCTGCGTGGAGAGCTCCTCCGATGACGAAAACTCTTCCTCAAGCGGGAGCGACGAGGAGAACAACGACAACGACGATGGGGCGTCGAGCGGCGGGATGCCAACTCCGACTGACCACGTCGCTTCTCCCTTGGCCACGCGCCCTGCCGAGGGCCTTCCTCGTCAAGCTCTCCATCGGCGCGTTCCCCATCACCCCCTTCCTACCTTCACCTGCCACACCTGGGAGGAAAAGGGCAAGAACGGGAATCACGGGGCACTTACCTTTTTCGAGTTTGTAAGCCTACGGGCCTTAGTAGAATGTAGACCTTGTAACCCCCTTGCTCATGTATGCATTCCGTACGAATTGTACTTATTAGCAACATATTAATGAAGAGAAGGGTGTTTGGAGGGTTTTGTTTGCGCGTGGGCGAGGGCCACACCAAGGAGCGAGTCCTCGTTATCTTAAGATAAACACCGTACCCCGGCAACAGGCCTTGCCATCCTGCCCTATAGCTCGACTACACTAATGCCCTTGCCGGAGGTAGCGGCCAAGTAGGTTTAGGCCCTTTGCTCGTCCCCTTCCCATCGCACTACAACCAAGTTCCAGCCCAAAGTAAGGCTTTTGGACATGGGACAGAGGGAGCAAAATGGTATGAGAGCAAGCAAAGTCTCTTACGTTCAAGTTTCATACGGAGGCACAGAGTGGGGGAGAAAAACTTATCTTGTCGCAGCCCCCGGCAACCTTGGCTTGCCGTGTCCGGATCCTCAGACCCGCAGCCCACGGCAACCTTGGCTTGTCGGGGTCCGGGCGTCGGCCTGTTCTCTTTTCTTCCAGAATAGCCCAGCAGAAATGTCCACGCACCCTGCGAACCCAAAAAGGACGGAAAGGAATAGAGAGATGCATACTCAACCTCTATGCTAAGAGTTAGTCGCCGCTAAGCACTATCAACCCTAACACAGAGAGAGACTCAACCTAGCATGCATGCTAAAACTTAGGGTGCCAGCGCTTCATTTATTTACGCTCAGGGTCCGCGCCTAGCTTTGTACAAAGGGTTACATGCCTTGCCGCTAAGGCTTGTACAAAAGGTGGTTTGCCAGGGGGCCCGGCAACCGCTCCTCACGGGTAAAACTTGCGAAGATGTTCGATGTTCCAGGAGTTGCTCACTGGAATAGCATCTTCGGTCTCCAGGCAGACTACACCGGGCCTGGTGACTCGTATTACCCGATAAGGGCCATCCCACTTTGGCATCAACTTGTTGGAATTCTTCCTCAAAGCTTCGGGCATGAACCTTGCGGTTATGGTAGCGGCGCAAGGCTTGCTGGTAGCGTGCTACTCGCCTGACCGCCTCAAGACGATCTTCCTCAAGGAGCGTTGCGTCGTCTTGCCGCAACTGCTCTTGCTCAAGCTCATCATAAGGGAGCACTCGAGGTGACCCGTATGTGAGTTCCGTGGGGAGAACTTCTTCTGCCCCGTAAACGAGGGAGAAGGGTGTCTGGCCGGTGGCTCGATTTGGTGACGTTCTAATTGACTAAAGAACCGCCGGCAATTCATCAATCCAGCGCCGTTTGCACCTGCGTAGCCTATCAAAAGTCCTTGTCCGGATGCCTCGCAACACTTCAGCATTTTCCCTCTCAGCCTGGCCGTTGCTCCGTGGATGTGCAACCGAAGCAAAGCAGACCTTGCTGCCGTGGTCCTAGATGTACTGCATGAAGGCGTGGCTCGTGAACTGCGTGTCGTTGTCGGTGATCACCCTATTTGGCACACCAAAACGATAGACTAGCCGCTTGAAGAACTTGACAGCTGATTGTGCTGTCACCTTTCTCAGTGCCTCCACCTCCGGCCACTTTGTGAACTTGTCGATTGCAATGTACAAGTACTCAAAGCCCCCGAGATCACGGGGAAAGGGGCCCAGTATGTCGAGCCCCCAGACCAAGAATGTCCAGGAAAGAGGGATTGTTTGGAGAGCTTGAGCTGGTTGATGAAGCTTCTTTGAATGAAACTGGCATGCTTCACACTTGGTTACTAGCGTCGTTGCATCCTGAAGGGCAGTGGGCCAGAAGAAACCTTGCCGGAATGCCTTCAGCTCCAGTCCTTCCTCCCGGGGAATGCACTTCAATTTCACACTGTTTGGTCTTTTTCTGCATGTAACATCGCCGATTTAATCGATACATAGCGCATCGACGGGCTACTTTCTCCGCTTCTTCCTGCTCCTCAGGGAGTTCCCCTGTTTGGAGGAATCGGACGATATGCTGTGCCCATGCCGGTGCCTAGGCTCGACAGCAAGGACCAAAGGCATTTCCTCTGCCATGGGAGCGGCTGTCCCTACGGGTAGGGTTTGACGCCCCGCCGGAGTCTGTCGCCCCGTGGCGGGCTCGGCGTCCACGGCAACTCGCTTGCCGGCGGCCCCTGCGAGCTCGACGGGAAAGTACTTGCTAGGGCCTGATTTCCTGCGCTTGTTCTGCTCTGTTGATGGTTCAATGGATGGTTGAGTTAACGTAAGCACAAAAGTACCTAGTTCCACAGGTAGTTTGAGTGCAGCGCGATTCGACAGGTAATCGGCGGTGTCGTTCTCCACTCGGGGAACATGCTCCGCTTGTATACCGTCAAAACACTCCTTCAACTTCCTCACCTCATTCACGTAGGCCTCCATCAACGGGCTTTGATAATCTTTGTTAACTTGCTTGACGACGAGCTGTGAATCACCCCTGACGACAAGCCTCTTGATCCCGAGGTCTGCCGCGATCCTGAGACTGGCAAGCAACCCCTCGTACTCAGCGGTGTTGTTTGTTGACATCTCCTTGGGAAAGTGCATCTAGACTACATACTTGAGGTGCTCTCCGGTAGGTGCAATGAGTAGCACACCAGCACCGGCGCCTTCCAGCGAGAAAGCCCTGTCAAAGTACATAACCCAGTTGCGACTTGTTTCCTTGCCAGGGAGAGTGGTCTCCTGGATCTCTTCATCGGGCGTTGAGGTCCATTCGACAATGAACTTTGACAAGACTCTACTCTGGATTGTCGAAGTACTTTCAAACTTCAAGCCAAAGCTTGACAGTTCCAAAGCCCATTCCACAATCCTCCCAGTTGCGTCTGGGTTATGCAATATCCGTTGCAACGGGAGGCGGGTGACGACAGTGATTTCATGGGCTTGGAAGTAATGACGCAGCTTCCTCGAGGCCATAAGGAGGCCGAAGAGCAATTTCTGCACGCCGAAGTACCTTGATCTAGCCCCCTACAATAGGGAGCTGACAAAGTAGACCGGGTGCTGCATCATCTTCTTCTTCTACACCATTCCATTCGGTTGCACGGGCCCTGTCCCACTGGCGTCAGACTCTGCCGGGGGCCTCGCCTTGCAGGCACCAGGTCCTGCTGGGGGAAGCTCTGGCGCATCATCTTCCCGTCCTGCCGTTGCTGCTGCCTCTTCATCGACCTCCCTCTGTGCCACTAGCGCGGCACTAACCACTTGGTTCACTGCCGCAAGATACAGCAGCAACGACTCTTGTGGTTTAGGCGCAACCAGTATTGGTGTAGAGCAGAGGTACTTCTTCAAATCCTGCAGTGCTGCTTCGGCCTCTGGGGTCCACTCCATTGGGCCCGCCTTCTTCAAGATTTTGAAAAAGGGGAGCGCACGTTCGGTGGACTTGGAAATGAACCTGCTCATGGAGGCAACGCAGCCAGTGAGCCGGCGCACATCCTTGATCCTCTTAGGTGCCTCAATTTGCTCAATGGCCTTGATCTTATCTGGATTTGCCTCGATCCCACGTTGTGACACAAAGAACCTGAGAAGTTTGCTGGACAGAACACCGAAGACACACTTCTCAGGTTTCAGCTTGAGGTTGATCTTGCGCAAATTTGCAAACGTCTCTTCTAAATATTGCACGAGTGTTGCCTTGTCCTTGGTTTTGACCACTATGTCATCCATATAAGCTTCCATATTTCTATGTAGCTGGGGCTCAAAACCAATTTGGACTACTCTTGCAAACATTGAGCCAGCACTCTTCAACCCGAAAGGCATTCGCAAAAAGCAAAATGTACCACATGGGGTGATGAATGTTGTCTTCTCTTCATCTTCTCTCCTCATGAAGATCTGGTGGTATGCTGAGTAGGCGTCGAGGAACGATAACAAGTCACACCCGGCCGTGGTGTCAACAATCTGGTCAATGTGCAGCAACGGGAAAGGGTCCTTTGGACAAGCCTAATTGATATCCGTGTAATCAATACACAGCCTCCACTTTCCATTTGCCTTGCGCATCACCACTGGATTGTCCAACCACGTCGGATGGAGTACTCCCCTCACCAAGCGTGTCGTTTCTAGCTTCCTGATCTCCTCCGTGATGAACTCCTGCCGCTCCAAAGCTTACTTCCTGACCTTCTGCTTGACGGGTCGCTGTCGGGGAGGCTGATCGTACCCGCGAACACCTATGGGGCCGGCGGACCAGGCCCCTTTGTGGTTCGGACGGGGGCGGAGATCGCACGAAGGGCAGATCGAGGCGAGGCACACAAGCAGTTTACCCAGGTTCGGAGCTCTCCGGAGAGATAAAACTCCTACTGCTGCTTGTTTGATGTATTGTGTTCTTGCTAGGGAGCAATGCGAGCTACAAAACCTAGCGTGAGCGTATCTGGTCTCTAGTGAGTCGAATGAACCAAAGCTCGAACCGACCCTCCTCTACGTTGCGCACGGGCCTCCTTTTATATGCTCAAGGGGTCTCCGACAGGTGGCAACATAGGCGAGGGTACAAATGTAAAAACAGGAGTTGGTACACCTACTCGAGCGATTATGCTGATTAAAATACCTAACTCTAACGGCAAGGGACAAAAGCAATAAATGCCCGTCGATTGTCGCCTTTAACAAAGGCAACAGAGACCGTCAGGTGCGCCACCGCTCGCCATGATGGCAAGCTTGTCAACGCCGCTTATCGCTGCTCTCCGCTGGCTGCACAGCCTCTCGACACGCGCGCATGGAATGGTCCCATGGCGACACGTTGCTGGATGAGCTGGAGCGGAGATGGAGAGAGGTTGCTTGTCGGCAAGCGCCTTGCCGCTGGCCGAATCCTTGTCGCGTCGGAAGGCTTGTCGCGGCCTCGAGCCTTCCCGGCAAGCTCCTCTTGCCGGGGCCTTGTCTTCTGCATGCTCGAGTGGCCTTTCCGGCAAGCTCCTCTTGCCGGGCCTTGCCTTCTTAATCAAATACTTTGTTCTTGAATGGCTCCAAAGGAGCCACGGAGGATCTTGGCGGTGACGAGGCAAACCCTACCGCTGGTGTCAGAATCGTCTGCAGTGCAGTACGGGATACTAGGGTACCCCTACTCTAGTACACCGGCAGAGCCCCCGGGCTCTGGGCCGTACATGGTGCCGAAGCGCCGCCGGGCCAGGCCCAAAACAGTCTGCAGTCACACGCGGCCTCGACCACGTCGCAACTCGTCCCGAACCCACCACGACCCCCACTAACGGCACGCACGGACGTGGCGTCGTCTTGAAGATCGTGGGCGTGGTCGTGGGGTTTCTTTATTAGGAAAAGCGGAACGTCCACCCTCCCCTCTTTATAAGCGGAGGAAACAGGGCAGGCCGTCCACCCCGCCATTGCTGTCTTGTCAAGAAAACCACCGCCGCTCCCCTTCTTCTCCAAAGGCGAAGAGCAGCGCCCGCCCCTTCGCCACAAGCACGCTCACCGCCGTCGGCCTCCTCCGCCGCCCTCGCCATGGCTCCGGCCGACAAGGAAAAGAGCGTCAAGTCAGCGAGCGCCAGCCGGCTCGCGGCGTTGCGCAAGGAGCAGGCCATCTCCCCCCCCCAGCTCGGCGCAAGGGAGCTGCGGGATGTCTTCTATCTCTTTTGGTCGACGGAGACGCGTGCGCATCCGCGCACGAAGGTACTCCCCGCCTCCGCCTCTGATTTGGCCCCAACTGGGTACCCCATTTTTGCCCATTTCTTCTATTGCGGGCTTTGCCCGCCCATTTCCGAGTTCTTCTGCGACATCATGAACACATTTGGCCTCCGCCTCCTTGATTTCACCCCCAACGCCGTCTTGACCATGGCAGTTTTCGCGCATCTTTGCGAAAACTTTGTCGGAGTCCACCCAAATGTGGCACTCTTCCGCCACTTCTTCGTGCCCCACGTCGAGAGAGGAGAGCCGCTTGGGAGGGATAGCTTGGGTCTCCGGGATCGGCAAGAAAGAAGCCTATCTGGAAGGAGAGTTCCGCAACAAGTGGGAGGAGTGGAGAGCCAATTGGTGTTGGAGTCGTGAGGAGAACCCGCAGCTCTTCATCGCCGTCGCCAAACCCCAATAGTCTTGCGGCAGAGATTGGAGTAACTTGGCGCCGGAGGATGCGAAGTTGAAGATAGCTGTGACCGGGTTTTGCGCCTCGTGCTTGCTTTGGATTAACCGTAAGCGCGGTTGGCGCAGACTTCCTTCGCCGCCAGACGCTTCCCTTGCAGGAGAGGAGGAGGCCTGCTTGGGAGTTCCAAATGCGGCAGACATCATGAGGCTGCGCCTGGTCTGAACTGGAATTTCACCGTCTTGGAGTTGGATGCGATGCTGCTAGAGCTGTTCAAGAACGACCCGACCACCACGAGTGGTTTAGGTTGCCGAAGGGGTCGCCCCATTGTGCAACAACTCGGCGCCGACCGCATCCAGCGCCATGATGCCGTTGTGCGATTCCCATGGGATCGCTCCAACTCGGCAGAGACCCCGACGAGGTCGTGCAGCAGTTCTTCGACGATTTGGAAGAAGTGCCGATCCGCTCCGACGAGCAGAAAAGGCTCACCCGCGACACCACCGACGAGGTGATGGCGTGGATTTCCACCAGTGTGGAGGAGGCGGCAGCAGCCGCCGCCGCTGGAGCCTTCGGGTATACTGATGGAAGAGGCGGACGCCATGCGGCGGCAAGCCTTGCCGGCGAGGGAGATCGCCGACGTGGACGAGCTTGTCGAGCCCGAGGCCGGGTCGAGTGGACCCGCCGAGGGCGCTTCTTCTCCACCACCCAGCGACTTGCCGCCAGCGGAGCCCCCGGTTTCGCCGAAGAGGCGTCTCCGCAAGGCCGGAGACGAGTCGGGGCGGCAGACTGCTCGGCAGAAGCCGCTGGCGACGCGCTTCATCAAGGCAAGCGAGGTTGCCGCGAGCGCCTCACTGCTTCTAACTGCGACAACCGGGCGGGACCTTCTCGAGCCACCGCCGACGCCTCCGCCAAGCGGCCAAGAGAGCCCACTCCCGCCTCGTCGCCGGAGGTGAGCCGAGTTTGACTTCTCCGCTCAGCCCGAGGAGGAAGGCGAAGAGTAAGCTCTTGAGATTGTGCTTGTATTTCTTCAATTTTATTGCTTCATCTTGAATCTGATTTGCTTGCTCGGCTCTTTCCTTTTCGTGACGCCTGGCCCGAGCGTCGAAGAGGGCCAAGATCCCGACGGTCGTCGTTGAGGACGATTCTCCCGTGGCAACAGGGGACGCGTCCGAGACCCCCTTGCCGGACCCGGCAACCCTTCCTCAGAGCAGCCCCCAGCACAGCCCCCAGAGTAAGTGTGCAGTTTTCTCCTTACTATTAGGTGTGCAGGGGTGCCCCTTCTTCGTTGATATCTGATAGTTTGCTTGTGTAGGAGCAGAGTAGCCTCATCAGGAGGGCTCGGAAGCCGCCCCCGTAATCCTGCCTGCTGCCACTACGCCGCGAAGGGAGGATTCTCTGGCAAGGGAGCGCCCTCCGACAAGGGAGGCTACTCCGGCAAGGGAGGCTACCCCGGCAAGGGACAGCGCCAGTGACCCTCCAGTGGTAGAGGCCATGGCTGCGGATCCCGTTGCAGGTAATTTCCTTACACGAAAATTTCCCTTGGGCTTGCTTTCTTTTGTTTCTCTTTTTGAACATTTGCTTGACTGCTCATTCTTCGTCGGCCTTGAGCCGATGGAGGTCGAGGCCGCCCGGCGAGGAGGAAGCGCGACAACACCGACGCAGGCCGCCGTCGAGGAAGAAGAGGTCGTCGCTGTGGAAGAAGAGGTTGCCGCCGACGAGCCTGTTGGCGAGAAGGCCACCGAGGCTGCCGACGCAGGCCGGGCGAGGGGTCGGGCGATCGTCTTGACGGCCCCGAGGCCGCAGGAGTGCCAGCGCTTCACCGACAGCCGACTCCCCGCGCTGCTCGGCCAGTTCGAGGAGCCTAGCCCGGCGCCCACCAAGGTCTGGCGAGGGTGTCTTCATCAAACTCCCCGGGAACCGAAGCCTGTGGCGCCCGGTCGAGGGAGAGACCTTCGACGGCGAGCTACTCGCCTCTGCTGGCCGACGCTGGTGGATGCGCCAAGCAGCAGCGGCGAGTCTGAGGAGGAGCAGCTGCTGAAGAAGCTGCTGTCGCTCTACCGCGCCCGGCAAGCCAAGTTGGAGTCCTGGGAAGCACTTGTCGCGAGGGCAGGAGCGGACATGGAGAAGCGCGCAGAAGAGCTCCGGAGCGCCAACCAAGAAGCTCTCTGCGACGTAGCAGAAGCGCGGGGGCAACTTGCAGAAGAGCGCACGGCCTTCATCCTTGAGAAGGCCGCAGCTGAGGAGGAGCAGCGGTTGGCCGCCGAGAAGCTCTCCGTGCAGGAAAGCGAACTCACGCAGCGGAAGGTCAACCTGGACAGCCACGAAGAAGACCTTGCCGCGCGCGAGGAGTCACTTGGCGGGGCGCTTCAGGAAGCGAAGGATGCTGCCGCAGCCGCCGAGGCCGCCAAGGAAGAGCTGAAGGCGAAGGTGGCACACCGAGGCCAGCCTCAAGAAGAGCGGCGAAGAGCTTGCCGCGCTTAAGCATGAGCGCGAGAAGGACGCCTACACTCTTGGCGAGCTGCAGTCGTCTCGCCGATAGGGGCAAGGAGCTCGGCGCCGCCAAGGATTCCAAGGCGGATCTTGAGCTGAAAGCCGACCACTCGACGCAGACGTTGGACGGCGCCCGAGAGCGGGAGGTGGGTTTGTTGGAGACGATCAAGGCCAAGGAGGAGCTGCTAGCGAATGCTGCCTCCATCCAGAGCACCTTGAGGGAGAGCGTGGAGCACTGGATCAAGGTCTTGTGGACACCGCCACGACATCCACAACGAAATGATGGAGCCGGGAATGGCGGACCTTGCATACTCCTCCGACGAGCATCTCCAACCCAGCGCCAAACTCAGTTTATTCTTCAAAGGCGTGGTGGCGGGTCTCCAGCGACTCCGGAAGAGGTCCCAAAGCAGCTGGCCGAGGAATCACGCCAGATCTATGCAGGAGCCCTCGAGAAGGTGTTGATAAAGGTGGCCTTTCGCAATCCGGGCCTCAACCTTAACGGGCGTCCTCGCATCCTTGCCGCCAGATGCCAACGTGGAGGAGTTTCAAAGCCCTTGTCGCACCCATTGTGGACAAGGTGAACAAGATCAAGCGGATTGATGGCGACCGCGTGAGACTAGGCCGCCAATTTTATCTTTCCTTGTCGCTGCTGATCATGTTTAGAACACTTTGTTAGATCAGCGACAAGTTATTTTGTAATATACTCTATCTTAGGCGATCAATGCAACGTTATTTCCTCTACTTGATTCCTTCCTTTGTAATGCGTTTACGCCTTTACGCATTTGGGGGACTTGTTGGTGCGGGCACTTTTGCCATGAAGGCCGAGTGCGGAACGTCAGCAGCCTGCTGGCACTGCCGCCTCCGACAAGCAACCTTGTCGCGACTAGCCGCAGCTCACTTAAGTTGTTGAGCGGACTCGAAACAAAGTAAGTGCGCGACTAGCCGGTGAGTTGGTTCCTCTGCGCTCTGGTTTTCCATACATAGTACTATCTTTAGATGTTGATAACTTAAAATAATTTAAAAATTGATTGCTCAAACTTTGGCAACTTAGCTTTTCTGTCTCTTGCTTCCCGATGAGGCGAAACTTCCTCGAGCGGTGCCTGGTCCATAGTATTATCTATTATCTCCTCCTTCCCCCCTGGTTAACTTGTGCGCGAGGGAGCCTTCCTTTCTTTGAGGAAAGAGGAAGAAGAGGAAATAAAGTTATGGAGCCTAGCGGCTCGATTTTGCTTACCGGGTGTGGTTGCTGCACAAAGTGTTAGTCAAAACATGCAATAAAATGATGAAAGCATGAATTTGGCAAGTTGTGCACAACACATGAGCTTTACTGATGCACGGGTCTGCGCCCGGCTTTGTACAAAGGATTACATGCAACAGCGGCAAGATTTGTACAAAAGGTGGTTCTTGGAAACGGGTTCCGCAACCGTGCCCTATGGGTAAAACTTACGAAGATGCTCAATGTTCCAGAGTTGCTCACGGGATGCCATCTTCGGTCTCAAAGCGGACAGCGCCGAGCCTAGTGACTCGTTTCACCCGATAAGGGCCTTCCCACTTTGGCGTCAACTTGTTTGAATTCTTGGCGGACTGAGCAGCGAAGAACAAGGTCGCCTTCCTCGAGACTTCGGCACTAACTCTGCGGCTATGGTAGCGATGCAAAGCTTCTTTGGTAGCGAGCAGCTCGCCTGGCCGGCTTTGAAGACGATCCTCCTCAAGGAGTAGCGCGTCATCTTGTCGCAGCTGCTCTTGCTCAAGCTCATCATAAGCGAGCACTCGAGGCGATCCGTGATCTGAGTTCCGTGGGGAGAACTGCCTCTGCTCCATAGACTAGAGCAAAAGGTGTCTGGCGGTGGCTCGATTTGGCGTCGTCTGATCGACCAAAGAACCGCGGCAGCTCCTCGATCGATTTCTTCCGCACTTGTGCAGCACAGCCGAAAGTTCTGGTCTTGAGCCCGCGCAGCACTTCAGCATTTGCCCTCTCTGCTTGATCGTTGCTTCTCGGGTGAGCAACGGAAGCAAAGCAGACCTTGGCGCCAAGATCTTGGACGTACTGCATGAAGGTGCGACTCGTAAATTGGGTGCCGTTGTTGGTGATGATCCTGTTAGGGATTCCGAAACGGCAAACAATCGACCTGAAGAACTTGACTGCTGACTGTGCGGTCACCTTCCTCACTGCTTCCACTTCCGGCCACTTTGTGAACTTGTCGATGGCGACGTACAAGTACTCAAAGCCCCCAAACTTCGGGGAAGGGGCCGAGATGTCGAGCCCCAGACCGAAAATGGCCAGGATAAAGGGATCGTCACGGAGAGCTTGAGCTGGCTGGTGTATCTGTTTTGAATGGAATCGCACGCTTCACACTTGGTTACTTGTGCGATTTGCATCTGGAGGGCTGTCGGCCAGAAGAAACCTTGCTTAGGAAAGCTTTGCCGACAAGTGCTCTTGCGCCAATGTGGTGACCACATATGCCTCCGTGTATCTTCGCCAACAGCTTCATCCATCTTCCTTGGGAATACACTTCAATTTCACACCGTTGAGTCTTCTTACATGCAGTATGCTGTCGACAAACTGGTACATACTTGACTGTCGGGCTACTCTTTTCGCTTCTTCTTGCTCTTCGGGAAGTTCTCCTGTCTGAAGGAAATGGACAATATGCTGCGCCCATGCTGGAGCTTGCGGCTCGACAACAAGGACCAAAGGCATATCTGCTGCTGCAGGAGCATCAGCTTCTACGGCAAGAACCTGCGGCTCTGCCGGAGCTTGACGCTCCCCGGCAAGCTTGCCGGAGCAAAACTTGTCGGAAGCGTCTGCTTCAACGAAACAAACCCTGAGGCTTGTCGGAGCAGACTGCCCTCGGCCTTTGTTGGTGTTGATCTTGGGGACCTTCGCGACGTCGGCCTCGGGAGCTCTGCGGAAAGTAATCACCAGAGATCAACTTCCTCTTCTTGCTTTGTCCGATTGATGGTGTTACGGTTGGCTGAGTCAGCTTGAGCACGAAAATCCCTGGTTCCACAGCAACTTAAGTGCAGCGCACTTTGGCGAACCGTCAGCAATATCATTCTGAGCTCTTGGAACATGTTCCATTTGTAGGCCGTCAAAGTGCTCTTCTAGCTTCCTCACTTCATCAACGTAGGCTTCCATCAACGGACTCTGGTAATCTTTGTTCACTTGGCGGACGACAAGTTGCGAGTCACCCCTGACAATAAGCTTTTTGATCCCATGGTCCACTGCGATCCACGAGACCGGCAAGCAAACCTTCATACTCTGCGGTATTGTTTGTTGCTTGCTCCTTGGGAAAGTGCATCTGGACTACGTGCTTGAGGTGCTCTCCGGTGGGTGCGATAAGCGACGCCGCACCGGGCGCCTTTGCAGGCGAAGGCACCATCAAAGTACATCAGCCACTCTTTGCTTGCTTCTTTGGCCAGGAATGCTCGTCTCCGGAATCTCTTCATCTGGCGTTGGCGTCCATTCTGCTATGAATTCTGCCAACGCTCTGCTTTGGATGGTTGATGTGCTTTCAAACTTGAGACCAAAGCTTGATAGTTCCAATGCCCACTTGACAATCCTACCCGTTGCTTCTGGATTCTGCAGTATCCTCTTCAGCGGAAAGCGAGTGACAACTGTGATCTCATGTGCTTGGAAGTAATGGCGCAGCTTTCTCGAGGCCATGAGGAGGCGAAAAGCAATTTCTGCACACTAGAGTACCTTGACCTAGCCCCCTGCAGAGGGAACCCGACAAAGTAGACTGGGTGCTGCACCATCCTTTTCGCATCTGGTCATGCGTCTGCGCAGCGGATTCGTTCTTGTCGGGACCAGAGCACATCGTGAAGCCCCTGCTTGTCGCTGGATGTGCTTGCCGTGGTTGCTGGCTCGTCATCCGCCTCCTTCTCTGCTACTAACGCAACACTGACCACTTGATTGGTTGCTGCTATATATAGCAGCAACTTCTCTTGTGGCTTAGGTGCGACAAGTGTTGGAGTGGAGGACAGGTATCTCTTCAAGTCTGCAGCGGTAGCCTCCGCTTCGGAGTCCATTTCATTGGACCTGCCTTTTCAAAATCTTGAAAAATGGCGGGCGCACTCAACAGAACCTAGAAATAAACCTGCTGAGAGCAGCTACGCAACCGGCAAGTCTTCGTACATCCTTGCCGCGCTTTGGTGCTTCAATCTGCTCAATGGCCTTGATCTTGTCGGGATTAGCTTCAATCCCTCGTTGAGACACGAAGAACCCGAGAAGCTTGCCGGAAGGGACTCCAAACACGCACTTCTCGGGGTTGAGCTTGAGGTTGATCTTGCGCAGATTTGCAAAGGTCTCGTCCAAATCTTGAACCAGAAGTTGCTTTGTCCTTGCTTTTGACCACTATGTCATCCATGTAGGCTTCTACATTTACATGCATTTGCGGCTCAAAAGCGTCATGGACTACCCTTGCAAATGTTGAACCAGCATTCTTCAAACCGAAAGGCATCCGTATGAAAGCGATATGTGCCACATGGTGTGATGAATGCGGTCTTCTCCTCATCTTCTTCAGCCATGAAGATCTGATGGTATCCTGAGTATGCATCAAGAAACGAAAGCAAATCACATCCAGCCGTGGAGTCAACAATCTGGTCAATGCGCGGCAAGGGAAATGGGTCTTTGGGACAAGCTTTATTAACATCCGTGAAGTCAATACAAAGTCTCCATTTTCCATTTGCCTTGCGCACGACTACGAGGATTGGCCAACCACGTGGGATGGAGAACTCCTCGACAAGGCCTGCTGCTTCCGGTTCTTGATCTCTTCGCTATGAATTCTTGGCGTTCCACCGCTTGCTTCCTCGACTTTTTGCTTGACGGGCCGTGCATGAGGACAAAGCGGCGGCGGTGCTCAATCACTTTCACAGGAACACCGGGATGTCATACGGTTGCCATGCAAACACGTCGACATTCGCCCAGCGGAAAAGCAACGAAGCGCCGCCTTCCTATTTAGGGTCGAGAGAGGCACTGATGGTAAAGGTACCACCAGTGCCATCCTCCTTGGCGGGCACCTTCTTGGTCTTTGGCGGAGCCTCCATCTTCTTGCACTTGCCGGTGGAGCTCGATGGTGCGTCCTCGACGGTAGTGCAGCACTCCGAAGAGGTGCGCTTGCCGGAGTGAGCATCAGAGCTCTTGCCGGACTTGGACTTTGTCTTCTTCCCCCCGGGAGCTTCAGCGGCAAGTGTTTGGCAATCTGTCATGCTGCCGCATCCGGTAGATCTTGTCGGCGGCAGATAAGTGCATCGTTCTTGTCGCCATGGACGGAGATGACGCTTATCGGGCCTGGCATCTTGAGTAAGTTGTAGGCGTAGTGAGAGGCTGCCATGAACTTGGCGAGTGCTGGACGGCCAAGTATCCCATTGTAAGGCAATGGGAAATCGGCAACGTCGAATGTGACCCTCTCAATCCTAAAGTTCAGCTCGCTGCCAAATGTTACCGGCAACGTAATCTTCCCCTTCGACTTGCTCCTTCCCGGATTGATTCCTTGGAAGGTGCCGGTCTCTTCGAGCTTCGCCGTCGAGGATTTGAAGCTTCGAGCACCGGAGGAGATCAGATTCAAGCCGGCCCGCCGTCAACTAGCATTTTGGTGACCTTGAGGTTGCGGATGGTTGGTGAGACCAACATTGGCAAGCACCCGAATGCGATTATGCGATCAGGTGGTCCTCAATATCAAAAATGATAGGCGTCTTTGGACCACTTCAGAGGCTCGCGTGACTCTACGGATGGTTCCGCGACATTGACCTCCGCATCCATTGCTTGAGTTGGCGGTGGGAGGTATGCGAGCACCTCCGTCAACGCAGAGGACCTCTGTGGCTTCTCAAACTCCTGCTCATCGGCGTCGTCGTCTTCCATATCTTCGTCGTCGTCATCATCTTCATCCTTGTCGCGGGCGGGAGGTCTGTCTCCTTGCCGTTGCTTGGCCTTGCCGCAGCGTCCTCCCGGCCGGACGTTTCTTGCTTGCTCCCCGGCACCTTCCTGGGCCTTCTCTTTGTCGCGCCGCTCGTACTCAGCTCTCTGTTTGTTCGACAAGCTGCTCGACCTTCTTGCAGCTCTGAGGTCGTAGCCCTTGGTGCGGTGGATCTTGCAAGATCGCTTGCGAGCCGTCACCTTTGTCGGCGTGCCACCGACCGGTGGTGGGCGTCGGTGACAACCTCCTTGCCGGAGCCACCAGCCTTGGCGTTCTTGTCGCCACCTCCGTTGCCGGACTGCTCAACAGCTAGCACTTCTCTACCTTTCTTCTTCCTGTTGCCTCGCCGCCGGCTCTTCTTTGTCGGGGCGGTCTCCTCACTGTCAGATCCTGCTTCTGCATTCTCTCCTGGGAGTCTCCTCCCCTCCTCAGCATGTGCACACTTGTCGGCCAGGGCGTACAGCTCACTGACGTCCTTGACTTTGCACATCACCATCTCCTCCCTCATCCTGCGGTTCCGCACGTTCTGATGGAACGCGCTGATCACCTTGGCGGGGGTGGACATCCGATGTTGTAGTGCACACGGCTGAATCTCTGAATGAACTTGCGCATGGACTCTCCTTCCTTCGGCGAGCAAATGAAGGTCACTCTCTTGGCCATGAGGTTTGTGGCCACGTGAAAGGCGCCAACAAACCGATGGCACAGATCTGCCCAAGAGGATATGGAGCTGTCCGGCAAGTGCATGAGCCAAGATCGGCGTTGGGCTTGAGTACGAAGCGAGAAGTAGTTGGCGAGGATCTTGTCGTCCGTCCCCCGCAGCCTGCACCGCGATGGTGTAGATGCTGAGGAACTCCGACGGATGCATCCTGCCATCATACTTCTCCGGCACGTCTGGTTTGAAGTTTTTCTGGCTGGGCCACTGGACTTACCGTAGCTCACGAGTGAACGCAGGGCAACCTACCGCGTACGGCAAGTCGCCTGGCTCCTCCGGCGCGCGCATGTTAACAGAAGGCCCAACGTGCTTGTCGGACTGACATCGCGCTTCTCTCGGCGCTCGATGCGAGTTCGAGCGTCCTCTTGTTGTCGCTCATGAAGAACTTGGCGCTGATCGCGGCGAGCTCGCGGATCCGATGACGCGGTGGAGTCGCTGTCGAGGTGGATCCGGTGAGTCGGCGATCTTGGCCTTCGTGGCGGAGAGTGCACGGTGGTTGCACCTCCGACAGTCTCGCCGCCACCGGCTCGTGCCTTGTCGTCTCGCCGCGGCAACGATGGCGTTAGTTGCCGCGGGCGTCGCCGTTAACAAAGCCGATGAGGCTCTGGATAGTGGCCCTCCACTCGTCGACCTTGTTGGCCGTTGGAGGGTAGTCGAGAAGCAGCTGAGCTCTCGCCAGAGCTTCTGCTGGAGTAGTGGGTGGCATTGGCGAACGGTGCGAGGAGCATGATATGCTCGGACTTCTAACTACGTTAGAAGGAGCAGCACCCCGCCCAGGCGACCGTATCTCACTCGTGCCAGCATGTTGGCGCGCATGCTGGTCTTGAGGGTCTCGATCCAACGAACGTATGGCATTGTGAACGCCATGACGTTGTTGGTCCCGCGTCTCCTGAGATGGGCGCGGGGGATGCGCGGACGCCGAGGTTTGTGGGGCCTTGTCCTTGGACTTGGCAACGTCGCGAACACCTTCGTCGGCGCCCGTTCCTCCGCCGGCGTCTGCCCCACCACCCGTTTGCTGCGGTGAGGGTGGGTACGACGCGGACGGCTCTGCTGCCGCCGAAGCCTTCTTCTTCGGTGGCATGTTGAGGAAGATGTTGAGGACGCTGCTCGTGTGAACGCCGGATCAGATTCACACGGCCTCGACGCCCCCTACCTGGCGCGCCAAAGATGTCGGGGAGGCTGATCGTACCCATGAACACCTATGGGGCCGGCGGACCAGGCCCCTTGTGGTTCGGAGGGGGGCGGAGATCGCATTTAAGAGCAGATCGAGGCGAGGCACACGAGCAGTTTACCCAGCTTCGGAGCTCTCCGGAGAGATAAAACTCCTACTGCTGCTTGTTTGATGTATTGTGTTCTTGCTAGGGAGCAATGCGAGCTACAAAACCTAGCGTGAGCGTATCTGGTCTCTAGTGAGTCGAATGAACCAAAGCTCGAACCAACCCTCCTCTACATTGCGCACGGGCCTCCTTTTATATGCTCAAGGGGTCTCCGACAGGTGGCAACATAGGCGAGGGTACAAATGTAAAAACAGGAGTTGGTACACCTACTCGAACAGTGTACAGTGCAAAATACCTAACTCGACGGCAAGGGACAAAAGCAATAAATGCCGTCGGTGTTGCCCGAATAGTGCAACAGAGACCGTCAGTGCGCCACCGCCGCCACGATGGCAAGCTTGTCGGCGCCGCTTATCGCTTTCTCCGCTGGCTGCACAGCCTCTCGACACGCTGCATGGAATGGTCCCATGGCGACACATTGCTGGATGAGCTGGAGCGGAGATAGAGAGAGGTTGCTTGCAGCGGCAAGCGCCTTGCCAGCCGAATCCTTGTCGCGTCCGGAGGCTTGTCGCGCCTGAGCCTTCCCGGCAAGCTCCTCTTGCCGGGCCTTGTCTTCTGCATGCACAGGAGTGGCCTTCCGGCAAGCTCCTCTTGCCGGGCCTTGCCTTCTTAATCAAATACTTTGTTCTTGAATGGCTCCAAAGGAGCCACGGAGGATCTTGGCGGTGACGAGGCAAACCCTGCTGCCGGCGGTGCTGCAATCGTCGTCTGCAGTACGGGATACTAGGGTACCCCTACTCTAGTACACCGACAGTCGCGCATGAGGACAGACAACAAGATGGTGCTCAATCACCTCCCTGGGAACGCCGGGGATGTCGGATGCTTGCCATGCAAACACATCGACATTCGCCCGCAGGAAGGTGACGAGCGCACTTTCCTATTTGCTGTCAAGGGAGGAGCTTATGGTGAAAGCCCCTCCCATGCCATCCTCCTTGACGGACACCTTCTTGGTCTCTGGTGGTGCAGCTCTGGATTTCTTGCTCTTGCTGATGGAGCTCTCTGGCACGTCCTTGACGAGAGCACAACACTCCGAGGAGGTGCGCTTGCCAGAGTGGGTGCGAGAGGTCTTGCCGGTCTTCTTTCCTCCTGGGGATTCGGCGGTAGGAGCAAGTGCCTTAGCGACAGTCGCTGCAACTGCCTCCTGGTAGAGTTGGTCAGTGCATCCTTCTTGTCGGAGAGGATGGTGATGATGGTCATCGGCCCAGGCATCTTCAGCGTGTTGTAGGCGTAATGTGACACCGCCATGAACTTGGCTAGTGCCGGGTGGCCGAGGATCCTGTTGTAGGGCAAGGGGATCTCGGCTACATCGAAAACAATCCTGTCTGTCCGGTAGTTCAACTCGCCTCCAAACGTCACGGGTAGCGTGACCTTACCCTTCGGCTGAGTCCTTCCGGGTTGACCCCTTGAAAAGTACCAGTCTCTTCGAGGTCTCCATCGGGAATCTGTAGCCAATTGATCACAACACGCGAGATCACATTCAGACCGGCCCCGCCATCAACTAGCATTTTTGTCACCTTGAGGTTGCGTATTGTTGGCGAAACAAACAACGGCAAGCACCCGACCGCAGCTGTGCGATCAGGGTGGTCCTCGGCCTAAAAAATGATAGGCGTGCTAGACCACTTCAGTGGCTTTTGAGCATCAAGTGATGGTTCCGCTGCCGTGATCTCACGCGCCCACTGCTTGAGCTGCCGGTGAGAAGTGTGCAGTAGGGCACCACCGTCGACGCACATGGCCTCCATAGCTTTCTGGAACTCTTGCTCGCCAGACTCGTCGTCCTCGTCATGACCGTCGTCTTCCTGCTTCTTGTCGCAGCCCCGAGCGGGCCTCTCTTGCTGGCTATCCTTGCCGCGGCGACCCCCTTGGCCGCCACGCTTCTTGTCGGACCCTTCGGCACCATCCTGACCCTTCACCTTGTCCCGCCTCTCATAGTCAGCCTTTTGCTTCTCAGCAAGTAGCTCAACCTGTCGACAGTTTTGGATACCATGGCCCTTGGTGCGGTGGATCTTGCAGTACTGCTTGTCGGAGCCAAGGCCCGGCAAGCGGCACACCCAGCAATCTCCTTGCCGGAGTCGTCTGCCTTGGCCTTCTTGGCAGTGCCGGTGTCCTCGGATCTCTCGACGGCAAGCACAGTCTTGCCCTTGCACTTCCTATTGCGGCGCTGGACCTTCTTCGTCGGGGTGGCTATGCCTTCGTCTGTGGAGTAGGTTTCCGCACCGGCGTCCTCGTCGGGGTACATCCTCCCCTCTTCAGCCCGAGCGCACCTATCGGCCAGAACATAAAGTTCGGCCACATCTTTGACCTTGTTCATCGCCAGCTCCTCACGCATCTTGCGGTTGCGCACATTCTGGTGGAACGCGTTGATCACGACGGCATGATGAACATCGGGGATGTTGTACTGCACCCGGCTGAATCTCTGTATGTACTTGTGCAGGGTTTCACCTTCTTTCTGGGGGATGATATGCAAATCGCTTGCCTGGCCATGAGCTTGGTGGCCCCATGTAAAGGCGCCAACAAACTCATGGCACAAACCCGACCAGGAAGAAATAGAATCCACTGGCAAGTGCATCAACCATGACATGACATTGGGTTTAAGTGCCAGCAGGAAGTAATTGGCAAGCACCTTGTCGTCGCGAGCCCCAGCAACTTGCATGGCGATGGTGTAGATGCTGAGGAACTCCGACGGATGGGTCTTGCCGTTGTAGTTCTCGCCGACGTCGGGCTTGAACGTGTGGTGGGAGGGCCACTGGAACTGCCGCAGCTCACGGGTAAAGGCTGGGCAACCCACCTCGTAGGGTAGGCCGCTAGAACCCTCTGGTGCTGGGTGGTCCATAGTGGGCCCCGCCCGCCATCTGACTGGTGGCGCGCATTGCGCCGGCACTCGATGGTGGTTCGAGCGTCTTCATGGGCTCGCTCCCGAAAAACTTGGCGCTCATCGCGGTGGGTCCGTGGGTCAGATGATGCTATGGAAATGTTATCACAAGCGTCATCATGACGGACCGACACTCGCGGTGGCTGGCGTGGCGGAGGAGAGTGCACCGTGGCCGCAGCACCTCCGGTCCTTCCACCACTCGCATGCGGTGGCTCAACGGAGCGTCGGCTGAAGGGCCCCGCTGGTCGAGGCTCATCTTTGTTGGCAACGCCGACGAGGCTCCGGATGGTGGCCCTCCACTCATCGAGCTTTTCCGCAGCAGGGAGAAAGTCGAGGAGCAACTGCACGCATGCTAAGGCTTCGGCTGGTGTGGGTGGCGGCGAAAGCTGCATGGACCGTGACGCGCTCCGACTTCTAACCACGTTAGAAGGAGATAGAAGGAGCTCTATCACGGCCTGGCGGCTGTGCGCCATTTTCGCCAGCGTCTCGGCGTGCATGCTGGCCTTCTACGTCCCGCGAATGAAGCGCATGACTCATCCCCCAGCAGCGCCCAGGGTCACCAGCGTGGTGACGCTACTCATCACGCACAACCTGGTAGGAGCGCATCGTGGGCGCCGGCGTAGGCGTCTTGGAAATCGCCGCACTGCCTGCAGGTGGCACGACGCCGCCCCTGGAGGGCCACGCGCCGCCTGCAGGGGGGGGGGCTGCTCTATCTTTGGATTTGGCGGAGTGCGGCCCGTCATCTCGGCTTTGACTGCCAGAGCGATGCGGGTGTTCACGGGCCATGCCTCGGCTTCCGTCCGCGACCGCCCCGCCACTCGCCCGCACTGGTACGGGCCGTTCGGCTCCCGACGAACCAATTGTCGTGATCATCTTCTTCTTGGGAGCCATGGCGATGAAGAACTGCTAAACTAGCTGTTAGGCCAGATTTTCACAACTGCGCCCCTACCTGGCACGCCAAAGATGTCGCTGAGAACGACACCTATGGGATCACTGGGATCCATTCTACGGTTGGCGGGCGCGGGTCGTGCAAAGAGCAGGTCTAGGAGCCAGCACAAGGATCGTTTACCCAGTTTCGGGCCGCGAGGATGCGTAAAACCCTAGTCCTGCTTTTGTATATATATTTGAGTGTTCTTGAGTTCTTGAGCTAGCTATGGTGCGTGTGTAGCCCAAAAGATCCGAATCCTTCTCCTGGACGCCTCGGGCCTCCTTTTATAGACAAAAGGGGTTGCCACAGTGGCACATGGGAGGTGGAAAGGTGTACAGTGCGCAAGCTTATCGCCTGTCATTACGGGACAAGACGCATTAAATGTGCCCCCTTAGGTGTCTTGTTGCTTTATTAGGGATGGCAACGAGGCCCGTCCCATCCGTCGCCGCCCCGCCTTGCTCTGACACGGGTCCAGGCCAACGATGCATGCAGCGCCATGTAGGCTGGCAGGCTGCTGAGATGGCGTGGTGGTAGGGTCTTCACGAAGATCTGCATGCCACCACGCAGGTGCTTGCTGAGCTGGCCTGGAAGCCGCAAGTTGCCACGCAATTGCCTGCCCAGCTGGTTGGGCTGGCAGCTGTATGGGAACGGCGGTGGAGTCTTGGCGGACGCGGGCCTAGTTGTGGCCTCGCAGGTGCCCCGACAAGGGTTTTGCTGCGGCATCGCAGTCATCCCTGGCAAGGATCTTGCCGGGGGTCTCGTTAATCTGCTCGGCAAGGATCTCGCCGAGGATCTCGTCTTCTGGTCCTCATCTGATCTTGTGTGTTTATGATCTTGACGAAGATCTGCATGCCACGACGGAGGTGCCTCCCGAGCCTTGGTTCCAATGTGGTTGTTGGCGTCTGGAACCCTTGGGCTCAAGGGTGGTTCGCTCTGCTAGCATTGGGCAAGTTCCCCCCGGCAAGGCTCTTGCCGGGGCTGCGGAGGCCGCCCCTGCAAGGGTCTTGCTGGGGGAGTCCACCTCGCCCTCTTGCTCTTTGTATTTCTTGTTCTTGGCGTTGCTTTGCCTGTCTTGTGCTTCTGTTACCACCCTTTGCCCTGCTAAGTGTGGCCGCAGGCACGGCTCTGACTGCCCGTGCACAAGTAGAGGGGTAAAAAAGGAGAGCCCCTAATTTTGTACATCGACAAAGATCGAGGAGGTCTCGATGTGAGGAGAAGGAGGAGAGGCAAGAGCTCAAGCTTGGGGATGCCCAAGGCACCCCTAGTAAATATTCAAGGAGACTCAAGCGTCTAAGCTTGGGGATGCCCCGGAAGGCATCCCATCTTTCTTCAACAAGTATCGATATGTTTTCAGATTCGTTTTGTTCATGCAATATGTGCAAATCTTGGAGCGTCTTTTGCTTTTAGTTTTCATTTTTATTTGATGCACCATGCTGGTATGAGATAGTCCATGGTTGATTTATAGAATGCTCACTGCACTTCACTTATATCTTTTGAGTATGGCCTTTATAGAATGCTTCATGTGCTTCACTTATATCATTTGAAGTTAGGATTGCCTATTTCTTTTCACATTGAAAACCGTTATTTGAAGAATGCTCTTTTGCTTCACTTATATTTGTTAGAGCTTTATCTTTTGTAGAAACAACTAAACTCTCATGCTTCACTTATATCTATTTAGAGAGCCAATAGGAATTGGTCAATTGCATGGTTATTCATAAAATCCTACATAAAACTTATGGATCACTGAATATGATATGTTTGATTCCTTGCAATAGTTTTCTGATATAGAGATGATAATATGTGGGAGGTACTAGTAAACGGTTGTGGTTAATAAGAATATTGGTGTTAAGGTTTGTGATTCCTGAAGCATGCACGTATAGTCTCTCGTTACGCTATGATGTTGGAGCATGATTTATTATTGATTGTCTTCCTTATGAGTGGCGGTCGGGGACGAGCAATGGTCTTTTCCTACGAATCTATCCCCCTAGGGGCATGCCTAGTAGTAGTTTGCTTCGAGGGCTAATAAACTTTTGCAATAAGTATATGACTTCTTTATCACTAATGTGAGTCCATGGATTATACGCACTCTTACCTTTTCGCAATTTGCTAGCCCCTACGGTACCGTGCATTTCCCTTTCTCACATCGAGGCGTGGTGCAAACTTCGCAGGTGCATCCTAACCCCGTGATATGATACGCTCTATCACACATAAGCCTTATTATATCTTCCTCAAAACAGCCACCATACCTACCTATTATGGCTTTTCCATGGCCATTCTGAGATATATTGCCATGCAACTTCCACCGCTTCCTTTTGATGACTTGAGCATTCATTGTCATATTGCTTTGCATGATCATATAGCTGACATAGTAGTTGTGGCTCAGCCGCCGTTCATCATTTTTCATACATGTTACGCTAGATCATTGCACATCCTGGTACATTGCCAGGGGCATTCATATAGGTCATATTTTGTCATAGGTATCGAGTTGTAATTTTTATTTCTTTTGAGTTATAAGTAAATAGAAGTGTGATGATCATCATTATTCATTTTTAGAGCAGTGCCCAAAGGAGGAAAGGATGATGGAGACTATGATTCCCCACAGTCGGGATGAGACTCGGACAATGAGAGAAAAGAAAAAAAAAAAGAAAAAAGAAAAAAGAAAAAAGAAAAAAGAAAAAAAGAAAATAAACAAAGAGAGAAGGGCATTGTTAGTATCCTTTACCACACTTGTGCTTCAAAGTAGCACCATGTTTTTCATATGGAGAGTCTCCTATGTTGTCACTTTCATATACTAGTGGGAATTTATCATTATAGGATTAGATGCACATCCACTTAGTTTTAATATTGAGATTTCATACACTTATAGCTCTTAGTGCATTCGTTGCATGGCAATCCCTACTCCTCACGTTGATATCAATTGATGGGCATCTCCATAGCCCACTGGTTAGACGCGTCGATGTGAGACTTTCTTACCTTTTGTCTTCTCTATATTTACCCCTATCATCATACTCTATTCCACCCATAGTGCTATATCCATGGCTTGCGCTCATGTATTGCGTGAGGGTTGAAAAAGCTGAAGTGTGTTAAAAAGTATGAACCAATTGCTCGCCTTGTCATCGAGGTTGTGCATGATAAATACTTTGTGTTAAGAAGACAGAGAATGACAAGACTATATGATTTTGTGGGGATAGCTTTCTTTAGCTTTGATATTTTGAAAGACAAGATTGTTTTTTGGGACGCCTGAGTATTGATGTCTTTATGTCAAATTGTAGACTATTGCTTTGAATCACTTATTTCTTAGTATTCATGCCATGATTAGGTATATGATAAAGTTTATGCTAGGTAGCATTCCACATCAAAAAGTATCTTTTTTATCATTTACCTGCTCGAGGACGAGCAGGAATTAAGCTTGGGGATGCTGATACATCTCCGTTGTATCTATAGTTTTTTATTGTTTCATGCCAATATTATACAAGTTTTACATACTTTGGCAACTTTTTATATGATTTATTGGACTAACCTATTGATACAGTGCCCAGTGCATGTTCCTGTTTGTTGCATGTTTTTTGTATCGCCAAAAATCCATATCAAATGAAGTCCAAATGTGATAAAAATTTACGGAGATTTATTTTGAATTTATTTGATTTTTGGGAGGTAGAATCAACGCAAACGGGGGCCCCCAGAGCCCACAACCCACCAGGGTGCGCCAGGCACCCCCTAGCGCACCCAGGTGTCTTGTGCCCTCCTCAAAAGTCGCTTGGGGCCCTTCTTCTGGTGCAAGAAAGATATTTGATGGAATAAAGTCGTGTAAAAATTTCAGCGCAATCGGAGTTACGGATCTCCGGGAATTTAAGAAACGCTGAAGGGCCAGATCTGGGGAACGCGAAACATAAGAGAACAGAGAGGGAGATCCAATCTCGGAGGGGCTCCCGCCCCTCCGCCGCCATGGAGACCAAGGACCAGAGGGGTAATGATGACCCACAAGTATAGGGGATCTATCGTAGTCCTTTCGACAAGTAAGAGTGTCGAACCCAACGAGGAGCAGAAGGAAATGATAAGCGGTTTTCAGCAAGGTATTCTCTGCAAGTACTGAAATAAGTGTTAACAGATAGTTTTGTGATAAGATAAATTGTAACGAGCAACAAGTAACAAAAGTAAATAAGGTGCAGCAAGGTGGCCCAATCCTTTTTGTAGAAAAGGACAAGCCTGGACAAACTCTTATATAAGGAAAAGCGCTCCCGAGGACACATGGGAATATCGTCAAGCTAGTTTTCATCACATTCATATGATTCGTGTTCGGTACTTTGATAATTTGATATGTGGGTGGACCGGTGCTTGGGTGTTGTTCTTACTTGAACATGCATCCCACTTATGATTAACCTCTATTGCAAGAATCCGCAACTACAACAAAAGTATTATGGTAAACCTAACCATAGCATGAAACATATGGATCCAAATCAGCCCCTTACGAAGCAACGCATAAACTAGGGTTTAAGCTTACATCACTCTAGCAACCCATCATCTACTTATTACTTCCCAATGCCTTCCTCTAGGCCCAAAATAATGGTGAAGTGTTATGTAGTCGATGTTCACATAACACCACTAGAGGCCAGACAACATACATCTCATCAAAATATCGAACGAATACCAAATTCACATGACTACTAATAGCGAGACTTCTCCCATGTCCTCAGGAACAAACCTAACTACTCACAAAGCATATTCATGTTCATAATCAGAGGGGTATTAATATGCGTAAAGTATCTGAACATATGATCTTCCACCAAATAAACCAACTAGCATCAACTACAAGGAGTAATCAACACTACTAGCAACCTACTAGTACCAATCCCGGACTTGGAGACAAGAATTGGACACAAGAGATGAACTAGGGTTTTGAGATGAGATGGTGCTGGTGAAGATGTTGATGGAGATTTCCCTCTCCCGATGAGAGGAGCGTTGGTGATGACAATGGCGATGATTTCCCCCTCCGGAGAAGTGTCCCCGAGAACAGCTCTGCCGGAGCCCTAGATTGGTTCCGCTAAGGTTCCGCCTCGTGGCGGCGGAGTTTCGTCCCGAAAGGTTGCTTATGATTTTTTCCTTGACGAAAGATCTCATATAGCAGAAGATGGCCATCGGAGAGCTAATAGGGGGCCCACGAGGTAGGGGGGCGCGCCCTAGTGAACTTCTTCCACTTGATATTTTTTATTATTTCCCAAAATGACTTTCGTGGAGTTTCAGGACTTGTGGAGTTGTGAAGAATAGGTCTCTAATATTTGCTCCTTTTCCAGCCCAGAATTCCAGCTGCCGGCATTCTCCCTCCTTATGTAAACCTTGTAAAATAAGAGAGAATAGGCATAAGTATTGTAACATAATGTGTAATAACAGCCCATAATGCAATAAATATCGATATAAAAGCATGATGCAAAATGGACGTATCAACTCCCCCAAGCTTAGACCTCGCTTGTTGTCAAGCGAAAGCCGATAACGATAAATATGTCCCAATGTTTAGAGGTAGAGGCGTCGATAAAAATAAAATACGGACATGAAGGCATCATGATTATTCTCATAACAGCAACATATATAGGTAATGTCATATGATTGCTTACGTTCAAGTAATAATCCATTCACAATACAGAGTACGAATCATAAACTTTATTGAGAACCAACAAACTATAATCTCGGTCTTTGAAGCAATTGCAATTTATCATAACATTAGAAAGAGTCTATGTCAGAGCTTAATAGCAAGTCCACATACTCAACTATCATTTAGTCTTTCATAATTGCTACCACTCACGCAATACTTGTGGTTACGGAGTTTTAATCGGACACAGAGAAAGATAGGGGCTTATAGTTTTGCCTCCCAACCTTTTACCTCAAGGGTAATGTCAACAATAATAACTCATGCCCCCTACATCCAGTTAGATATATCAATCAGGATCTTTCCAACACACTGTGCTTGCCAAAGGATAAAATGTAATAAGGAAAGGTGAAGATCACCATGACTCTTGCATAAGGTAGAAGATAATAATAAAAGATAGGCCCATCGCAGAGGGGGAAGCAGAGGTTGCCATGCGCTTTTATGGTTGGATGCACAAAATCTTAATGCGAAAGAACGTCACTTTATATTGCCACTTGTGATATGAACCTTTATTATGCAGTCCGTCGCTTTTATTTCTTCCACATCACAAGATCATATAAAGCTTATTTCTCCCACACCGATCAATCATACATATTTAGAAAGCAATTTTTATTGCTTGCACCGATGACAACTTACTTGAAAGATCTTACTCAATCCATAGGTAGATATGGTGGACTCTCATGGCAAAACTGGTTTAAGGGTTTTTGGAAGCACAAGTAGTATCTCTACTTGGTGCTGAGAATTTGGCTAGCATGAGGGGGAAAGGCAAGCTCAACTTGTTGGATGATCCATGACAATATACTTTATCTCAGATATAAGAAAACATAACCCATTGCATTGTCTTCCTTGTCCAACGTCAACTCTTTCGCATGTCATATTTTAATGAGTGCTCCCAATCATAAAAGATGTCAATAAAAGTATATTTATATATGAACCTCTCTTTCTTTATTACTTCCTATTAATTGCAACGATGACCAAAACTATGTTTGCCAACTCCCAACAACTTTTAATCATCATACTCTTTCTATGTGAAGTCATTACTCTCAACAAGATCAATATGAACTCTTTGTTTCTTTTTATTCTTTTCTTCTTCTTTCTTTTATTCACTCAAGATCATGGCAAAATAATCAAGCCCTTGACTCAACACTAATCTTTATTATATAGCTCACGGACTCGATTACATAGAGAGATCATAAAACAAAACTCAAAACTAGATCATGCCATAAACTTTATTCTACTAGATCAAGATACTACTAATAGGATCGAACTAAGAAAAACGGTAAAGATAGGAGATGTGATTGTGATACGATACCGGGGCACCTCCCCCAAGCTTGGCAGCTTCCAAGGGGGAGTGCCCATACCCATGTGATTATGTCTCCTTTGCTGGTGAAGATGGTGGTGGTGATGTTGATGATGCGGGCTTGTCATCCATCTTCCAGGGCATAGGCTCACCATTATAGAAGGTTGATCGAGTCTCCGGAATCCTCAAATCTGCAGCCAAACTCATCCTTTTGAATCTATATACATACTCACAGTTTTGGTTTTGCAATTCATAGATTTGGGCTTGAAGGTGTTCGATCTTCTCGTGAAGCTTGAAGATGGTTTCCCCGATGTTGTCGGCATCCAGCTTGTGTTTGTTGGTAAATTCCGCGATCATCATGTGGTTGGAGTTGAGTCCATGTTCCACCATCCCCGGCACTTGAAAATTGTTGCTCCATTGCTTGAGCCTCGTCTCCATGCTTCCGGTCCCCTTGGGTCCCTCAACATCGCGGATGTGCAGCAACCCATCACGCATCTCAATGGTTTGAGGGTGTCGCAGCACCTCCGCGACGTAAGGGTTGATGACCTTCTCGAAGAACTTGTCCTTGGAGGCTCTTGGGGACGTCATTGATAATCTAGGTCTGTCAGAAAAATAGCTCGAAATAAGAACAGAGGATAATTGTGTGCTACAGGTGTCAAAACCTTCGGGAGAATAAATAATGAATTTTTACCGACAAAAATACGTATCGTGCAAGAAAACGGAGTCCGGAAGGCACACGAGGTGCCCACGAGGTAGGGGGGCGCGCCCAGGGGTGTAGGGCGTACCCTCCACCCTCGTGGGGCCCTCGTGTCCTTCCCGGACTGCTACTTATTTTTCTAATTTTCTAAATATTCCAAAACGGCGAAATATTGCCTTAAAAATTGTTTTGGAGTCGGTTTACTTACCGTACCACATACCTATTCCTTTCCGGAGTCTGAAACGTTCCGGAAAGTGTCCCTTATGTATTCCTCTGGGGTTACGGTTTCAATAACATTGGTTTCAACATTTATAGGATTACCTGAGATATAGTGTTTGATTCTTTGACCGTTTACCACCTTCGGATTTGTGCCTTCGAAGTTGTTGATTTTATGGCCTTTGGGCAGTAGACCTCCTCGATAACGTAGGGGCCTTCCCATTTAGAGAGAAGTTTTCCTGCAAAAAATCTTAAACGAGAGTTGTATAGCAATACGTAATCACCTACATTAAACTCATGCTTTTGTATCCTTTTGTCATGCCATCTTTTAACTTTTTCTTTAAACAACTTGGCATTTTCATAAGCTTGGGTTCTCCATTCATCAAGTGAGCTAATATCAAATAACATCTTCTCTCCGGCAAGTTTGAAATCATAATTGAGCTCTTTAATAGCCCAATAAGCTTTATGCTCTAGTTCGAGAGGTAAGTGACATGCTTTTCCATAAACCATTTTATACGGAGACATACCCATAGGATTTTTATATGCAGTTCTATAGGCCCATAATGCATCATCAAGTTTCTTGGACCAATTCTTCCTAGACCTATTGACAGTCTTTTGCAAAATTAATTTGAGCTCCCTATTACTCAATTCTACTAGACCACTAGGATCGTGGATGATATGGAGATGCAATTATATGATTAACATCATACTTAGCAAGCATCTTACGGAAAGCACCATGAATAAAATGTGAACCACCATCACCATCAAATATCTAGGGACTCCAAACCTCGGAAAAATGACTTCTTTAAGCATTTTAATAGAAGTGTTATGATCAGCACTACTAGTTGGAATAGCTTCTACCCACTTAGTAACATAATCAACAGCAACTAAAATATGTGTATACCCATTAGAGGCAGGAAAAGGTCCCATATAATCAAAGCCCCAAACATCAAATGGTTCAATAACAAGTGAATAGTTCATAGGCATTTCTTGACGTCTACTAATATTACCAATTCTTTGACATTCATCACAAGATAAGACAAACTGACGCGCATCCTTGAAGAGAGTAGGCCAATACAAACCAGATTGCAATACCTTATGTGCAGTTCTATCTCCAGCATGGTGTCCTCTATAAGCTTTGGAGTGACACTTGCGTAGGATCTGTTCCTGTTCATGCTCAGGTACACAACGTCTGGGTCATCCCAAAAGTAATGTCTCAAATCATAGAAAAACCTTTTCTTTTGTTGGTATGTGAAACTAGGTGGTATAAATTTAGCAACAATGTAATTGGCATAATCAGCATACCATGGAGTACTACGAGAAGCATTTATGACATTTAATTGCTCATCAGGGAAGCTATCATCAATAGGTATTGGGTCATCAAGAACATTTTCTAACCTAGACAAGTTGTCTGCAACGGGGTTTTCAGCTCCCTTCCTATCAACAATATGCAAATCAAATTCTTGTAGCAAGAGAACCCATCTAATAAGTCTAGGTTTAGCTTCTTTCTTTTCCATCAGGTATTTAATAGCAGCATGATAAGTGTGAATAGTTACTTTAGAATCAACAATATAAGGTCTGAACTTATCACAAGCAAATACAACTGCTAATAATTCTTTTTCAGTAGTAGCATAGTTTCTTTGAGCATTTCTAGAGTCTTACTAGCATAATGGATAACATTTAATTTCTTATCAACTCTTTGCCCTAGAACATCACCTATAGCATAATCACTAGCATCACACATAATTTCAAAGGGTAAATTCCAATCAGGTGGCTGAACAATAGGTGCAGAGATCAATGATTTCTTAAGTATTTCAAATGCTTCTACACAATCATCATCAAAGACAAATGGTATATCTTTTTGTAATAGATTAGTCAGAGGCTGAGAAATTTTTGAGAAGTCCTTAATGAACCTCCTATAAAATACGGCGTGGCCAAGGAAACTTCTTATACCTTTGATGTCCTTGGGACATGGCATCTTTTCAATAGCATCAACCTTGGCTTTATCAACTTCAATACCTCTTTCAGAAACTTTATGCCCCAAGACAATACCTTCATTAACTATAAAGTGGCACTTTTCCCAATTCAAGACAAGATTAATTTCTTCACATCTCTGCAAAAATTGATCAAGATTGCTCAAGCAATCATCAAAAGAGGATCCATAGACGGAAAATTCTTCCATGAAGACCTCACAAATCTTTTCACAAAAGTCAGAGAATATAGCCATCATGCATCTTTGAAAGGTAGCAGGTGCATTACATAAACCAAAAGGCATATGTCTATAAGCAAAAGTACCAAAAGGGCATGTAAAAGTAGTCTTTGATTGATCCTTAGCCGATACAGGTATTTGAGAGAAACCAGAATAACCATCTAGAAAGCAATAATGTGTATGTTTGCAAAGTCTTTCTAGCATTTGATCAATAAAAGGTAAGGGGTAATGATCTTTCTTAGTGGCCTTATTTAATTTACGAAAATCAATTACCATCCTATAACCTCTAACAATTCTTTGCGGAATCAATTCATCTTTATCATTAGGAACTACAGTAATACCTCCCTTCTTAGGGACACAATGGACAGGACTTACCCATTGACTATCAGCAACGGGATAAATTATACCTGCCTCCAGAAGCTTTAGTATTTCTTTTCTTACCACTTCCTTCGTCTTACGATTCAGCCGTCGTTGATGATCACGAACCGGTTTGGCATCTTATTCCAAATTTATTTTATGTTGACATAGAGTGGGACTAATGCCCTTAAGATCATCAAGAGTATATCCAATAGTAGCACGGTGCTTCTTCAGAGTTTTCAATAATCTCTCTTCTTCATGCTCTGAAAGGTTAGCACTAATAATAACAGGATATATTTTCTTTTCATCAAGATAAGCATATTTAAGATTATCAGGCAACGGTTTAAGCTCAAACACGGGATCACCCTTGGGTGGAGGAGGATCCCCTAGGATTTCAACAGGTACATTGTGTTTAAGAATAGGTTCCTGATTAAAGAATACTTCATCTATTTCCCTTCTTTCATTCATAAACATATCATTTTTGTAACATGCCAAATTTTCAATTTGGCATGTTATACATAGGTCATTCTTGCATATCATATTTTATTTGCATTCTCGTTTACCATCCTCTAAAATCCTAAGCAACTCAAGGACCCTCGGAGAGAGTTGGGGATTTTTCAATTTTCATATTTGAACTTTATCGAATAATGAAAGACGAGGATATTGGATTTTAATTAATTTTCTCTCCCGAAAATTATTGCAATTTAAATAAATAAATGAGGGGAGATAATATGACTTCTCCAAAATAATTGAAATAACGGAGGAAAAATGTTAAAATCATTTTTGGGATTTTATTTGATTTTATTTGGAATTTTATTCGTCCTAGAAAAAAATTGCACGCTTTAAAAAGTTGCATTTTATGGGCCAAGAAAAGTTCATCCAGTTCTAAATATTTTATTTAGACGGAGAAAACTTGTTTTGGAATTTTAGATTTTTATTTATTTTTCTAGGAATTTTTCTTTTGGCGGAATGTTTAAAAAAAACGAAATGGATCCGCGCCCGACTGGGCCAAAGGCCCAGCCGAGCCAGCCGACCCATGCGCCGCCGCCTCCCTCTCCGCTCACGCCCGTGCGTGGCGCGGAGGGGAGTCCGAGCGGACTCCACCCAGGCGCCCCTTCCCAAGCCACCGCCCGCCCGCCCCTTTAAATGCCGCCGCCCACCCGCCACCACCGCCACCACCACCCGCCCGGGCCGAGTCAGCGGAGCCAGGCCGCCCGGAGCCAGCCGTCGCCGCCGCCCCCTCCCCGCGCCGTCGCCGCCGCCTTTCACCGTCGCCGCCGCCCCCTCGCCGAGCCCGCCCGCCCGCCCTCGCCGCCCCACCGGACCAGCCGAGCCCGCTTCGCCACGGACGCGCCTCGCCGGAGGTAGCCCCGTTGCCGTTTTTTTTTAAATATCCCTTCGGTTTTTTAAAAAAACCCTAGATCGTTTTTTTACAGATCGGTTTATTTTCGTCGGTTTATTTATTTAAAGAACGTCCGTTCATCCGTTCGTTTTAACGAACGCGTTCACTGTTTGTTACATTAACGAACGTTCGCTCGCTTAGCGATTCGTCGCTTTTCTTTTATCAGATTTATTCGCGATTATTCTGATCGCGATTTCAGATCCAATTATCAAACTTGTTTAACTTTTCGCTCGTTTATCGGAATCAGGCGATTCAAGCGCCTGGAGTTTCATCTCGAAACCCTCTTTCAGAATAATCAACTTAAACCAGTTTTTATCTTTGTAAAAGTTTACTCTAGTTCAGATTAGTAAGCGGACCATGCTTTTCTCGCCGTTTGAGTTTCGTTGTTCCGTTTGGTTTGATTCTTTTTGCAAACCGGAGTTCTTAAGTTGAACTCTCCGGTCAACCTCTTTCAAGTTGAAGTTTCGTTTGTGCATCTTTGCTTGTTGCTTATGTATGTATTGTTTGCTCGCGATAGAATTCCCGGAGTGCGAAGCGTGTTACTACGAGTCTCTAGGATTCACGGATCGCCAGCAAGGCAAGTAACACTTGATCATACCTTTTCATACCCAGTTTTTATGCATTAGCTCAACCCTCCAACATTGCATGATTAGGATGGCATTAATTTGTGGGTTGGGAAGTAGATGAAGAGGTAGGAACCTATTGCCCTGTTACTTTCAAACCCTTGGGAGTTACTTCTACGTTATGCTTATATTGCCATGCTATGCTCGTAGACGTGGATTGGGTTTGAGAGATATTCACGACAGATGTGAGATTGTTAATTAATGGTTTACTTTAAGGTGGCAATTTAAATAGACATTTGGGTGGACTGAGGCACCTGGGAACCCAGTGTTGTCTGTTTTATTTTTGGAAATCCCGGGGTACCCGTGTGATCTTCCTATGGACCGCCACCAGCTCAAAGGGAATCGAGACTATTCATGCTAGAAACTTCCGTGTGCAGCCACAAGCTATTATGGGCTCTAGCATAGTTGAGTAAGTTACGTGAAGCTCTCGAAGAGGTAGGTCAGCAGGTAGTGGGTTTTATAGGTTTGGTATGATCTATCCGGAGTAGAGAGTTAATGTTTCTGAAAGACCGTGTCTCGGTCATCCGTTTCTCAAACACCAGGCAGTGCGAGAAATTAACGGAGGCGATCGAGTCTTGTGGGGAAAAGTGCGCAAACCTCTGCAGAGTGTACAATCTAATCATGGTTAGCCGTGTCCCCGGTTATGGACAATTCTGAGTATCTAGTACTTGAGTATTCACATGTATCTCATCACTCTAAATTAATACTGTTGGGTTATTAATTACTTTAATTGGGATTGAGTTGGGGTTATACCTTCTCAATGATGTTTCAACCACCATGATAGTTAAAGTAAAGTTTATTCCTTTGATGTAGGGAAAAATTGGCTTTTCGCAAAACTGTAACCATAGAGCTTTCCACCAGCCATATATGCATGTAGTATAGCTTATTCTTTCATTACTCTATGTGTTACAAAGGCCAAGATATTCCATGTCTTGACCGTTCTCGGGCTGCAACGTATTATGTTGCAGACTTTTCAGACGAGGAGTAAGGATTGTAGGTCGTTGCCGTGCCGCTTAGTTATGCCGTTGGAGTTGATGGACTCACTTTATCTTCTAAGCCTTCCGCTGTTATTGCATTAGATGGCCTTCAGCCATATTATTGTATTAAGTTCTCTTTTGAGACATTCGATGTAATAAGTGTGTGATTGCTACTCTGTTATAAATCCTTCGAGTAATCGTGTGTGTCGGCGTTACCGATCCGGGGATGACACGGAAGCACGAAGACTTGACCATCTGAGGTCGGGTCGCTACAAGATGGTATCGAGCACATCTTTGAGTGTAGGACACGACCACTAAGATAAAACCATAGGTCACTCCTCTCTTCTCATTTCTGACCTCTCTCCATTTTTCCACTCTTTAGGATGACGGAGATGAAGTACAAGTTTGCCCAACCGAATGAAGACACACCTTTCGCACGCCACTTGAAGGAAGTCACTAGGTACCTGAATATTGGAATACCAAGCTTCACCGGGACGTACAACGCCATCTTACCAGAAGAAGAATGCTGGAAGATTCAAGCTCTAGTTCCTGGAAGGACGTTTGCACCAAGCACGGAGCCCATAGTATGTGTTTTCAATGCACCAACATGGAGTTTGGGAAAGAGTATGGCAGCTCACATTACCATGGGACGATCGGAGAAGTCTACAACAAGGAGCTTAAAGACACCATATACCAAATATGTGGGCGCCGGACGAGCAATGGGAAGTAATTAGCACCAAGAAGGATAGATCCATTGCAGCTTACATCCAGAGCTAAACCAGCACATTCGACGTCATGAGAACCGGATGTCTTGTGAGACATGCTTTGGATTTGAGGAAGGCGAAAACTAAGATCATCGAATTGGAGGAAGAACTCAAGTCTACACGCGATGGATATGAGGAAGAAATCAAGATACTACTGGAGAAGAACGACGACCTAGTCAAGAAGATTGGAGTCTTCATGGGAGGACCATCACCCAAGGAAGAGGAGCAAGAAGAGGAAGAAGACCCGCTTGTCCGGACAACTACATCATCATCGGCATTTACACCGACTCAGATCCAAGTGATGATGACTATGAAGACGAAGCTGGAGCAGACATCATGGAGTCTTCCACCGATCAAAATTTCTAGATGACCACCATATAAATAGTAGTATTTTCCCCATGTAACTAGTAGTAGTTGAGCACTTATGCGATAGACCTAGATCGTTTTGTATGCCCTTGCTTGCTTGATTGAATGAATGTGTGTTTGCCTCATGTGCATATGGGTAGTGTTTTCTCACTAGACCTCTTTCTATTTCTAATCTCCACCATCTAAACCCTCACATGCCTCAGACGTGACCCGGTTTTGTTTTCCCACGGAGCTCACTCAGTTGATCCAACAGCGTAATGCCTTGATGCAATTGCTAGTTCGTAACCGTGGCAATGCCAACAACAACAACAACAACAAACCGCCGCCCGGTGGACAATTTAGCCCATTTTCCGAGGTTACAACCCTGGTGTTTTCCAAAGAGCACCGAGCCAATAGTTGCGGATGACCGGTTACACCGTATTGGAAGGAGTTAACCACCGCAGATGCACGGATCTTTGAAAGAGTGCGCTTTGCCGCACATCAATTGGATGGACCAGCAGCATGGTGGGATAATTACACGGCTACTTTTCCTATAGCCAATGTCACTTGGGACCAGTTCCAACAAGCTTTTCGCATACGGCCCATGTTTCAACCGGAGCCGTGCGGATAAAGAAGCACGAAGTTCCGCAACTTACGCCAGGGAACCGTCTTTGCAGGCCCAAGATTGGATGAGTTTAGCAAGTTATCACGCTATGCCCCTGATGATGTGGCCACGGATGCCGTGAAGCAAGAGAAGTTTATGGAAGGACTGAATGATGAGATGAGTATGCAGCTGATGGTGGCAACTTTCAACAACTACCAGGAGTTGGTAGATAAGGCCCTAATGATTGAAGGAAAGCAGCAACAAATTGAAAATCGTAAGAGGAAGTATGGACAAGGGAAGTATAACTCAGGAGCTCACCAGAAGCCTCGCTAACCCCGAACTCGGGAGGACTAGTTCATAACCATGGAGGACATAACCATCTTTGGAGGAGGATCGCATAATGGTGCGAAGAATGGGAATGGAAATGCAGCCAATAATAATCAGAATCGCTCTAACCCAGCTACACCCGCTAAGAGAGACTTGAGCCAAGTTATTTGCTTTAAGTGCGGGAAGACAGGCACTATGCCAATGACTGCCACGAAGGAAAGAATGGAAGCGGAAATGGGAGCGCTGGGAAGCCCAATCCATTCAACAAAGGACAAGTGAACCACGTTAACGTGGAGGAAGTTGAAGAAACGGCGGATGCGGTAATAGGTAAGTTTTTGGTTCGGTCATTTACCGCTATTGTTCTTTTCGATCTTTGGTGCATCGCATTCATTTATATCAAGGGATTTGTGGATAAGTTTAAGTTACCAACCCGGACCCTTAGAACCCTCTTTTAGTGAGCTCACTTTGGAGCGAGTATATGGCTAGCAGATGGTGCACCCAGTTACCCCTAATCATTGGCACACATGTTTTTCCGTCTGACCTAATTATCTTGGAGTCGCGAGGATTGGATGTGATATTAGGTATGGATTGGATGTCGAAGTTTGGAGGAAGTATCGACTGTGCTAGCAAGTCAATCTATCTTACCACCCCAGAGGGAAAAAGGATTAAGTATGTATCTAGGCATGTGCCTAGGAGGAGCCAAGTGAATACCCTCACGGGAGTTGTATAAGAGGAAGTACCTGTAGTGAAGGATTACCCAGATGTTTTTCCGGAAGAGTTACCAGGCATGCCACCGGATCGTGACATCGATTTTCTGATAGAACTAATACCAGGTACAGGGCCAATATCAAAGAGACCCTATCGGATGCCCGCAAATGATCTGGAGGAAATTAAGAAGCAGATCAAGGAGCTATTGGAGAAAGGTTACATTCGTAGAAGTTCATCACCTTGGAGACCTCCAGTACTTTTGGTGGAGAAGAAGGATAAATCCCTAAGGATGGTTGTTGATTACCGAGCGCTGAATGAAGTAACAATAAAGAACAAGTATCCCTTACCGATGATAAATGATCTGTTTGATCAGTTGCAAGGAGCTAAGGTGTTTCCTAAGATTGATCTACGATCAGGATACCATCAGTTGAAGATCCGAGAGAAGGATATACCCAAGACAGCATTCACCACACGATATGGATTATACGAGTATAGGGTCATGTCGTTTGGACAGACTAACGCCCCTGCCTATTTTATGAGTATGATGAACAAAGTGTTCATGGAGTATTTGGACAAGTTTGTTGTGGTGTTTATCAATGATATTATGGTTTACTCGAAGAACGAAGAGGAGCATGCAGAACACCTATGTTTGGTTCTTGAGAAACTCGGGAACACCGTTATATGCCAAATTCAGCAAGTGCGAGTTTTGGTTAAAGGAAGTTGGATTTCTTGGGCATGTTATATCGTGAGAAGGTATAGCGGTAGATCGGTAAAATTCAGTCGATCCATGAATGGTTGGCACCCACTTGATCGGCGAGATTCGCAGCTTCCTTGGACCGCAGGATATTATCGGAGATTTATTGAGAATTTTCCAAGATTGCTAAACCAATGACGGAATTGCTAAAGAAGGATACTAAGTTCAGATGGACAGAGGATTGTGAGACAAGCTTCCAAGAATTGAAGAAAGCGGTTGACTACTGACCCTTGATCTTGACATTGCGGATATACATAAGGACTTTCAAGTGTATTGTGATGCCTCTCGCTTGGGAATTGGATGTGTTCTTATGCAGGAAGGAAAAGTTGTCTCGCATGCCTCACGACAACTAAAGCCTCATGAGTTGAACTATGCCACGCATGATTTGGAGTTAGCAGCCATAGTACATGCGTTAAAGACCTGGAGACATTATCTCATGGGAAACTGTTGTGATGTGTACACGGATCATAAGAGTTTAAAGTACATTTTCACACGTATGAGTTAAACCTCGCATGAGGAGATGGCTGGAACTTATAAAAGATTACGACATGAAGCTACACTATCATCCGGGAAAAGCCAACGTCGTAGCGGGCGCTTTGAGTCGGAAGAGTTATGCCAATATCCTTGAAGGTAGAGGACCGCCAAAGGAGTTAGCGAGAGGATGTTATGGAACTTCATTTGGAGATTGTTCCAAGAGGTTTTCTTGCAACAATGGAGGTTCAGTCGACCTTGTTAGACAAGATTCGAGACGCTCAAAAGGAGGATAAGGAGATTGCTGAGATAAAGGAAAAGATGGGCAAAGGAAAAGCCAAAGGTTTTCGCGATGATGAGCACGATACCTTGTGGTTTGAGGATCGGATTTATGTGCCCAACAATTGGAGATCGAAGTTAATACTTCAAGAGGCCCATGACTCACCATACTCGATTCACCCCGAAAACACCAAGATGTACTTGGACTTGAAGGAACGTTTCTGGTGGGCTGGTATGAAGAAGGATATTGCCGAGTATGTAGCCGTTTGAATTGTATGTCAGAGAGTGAAGGTAGAGCATCAAAAGCCAGCAGGACTGTTGCAGCCTATGCCAATACCCGAATGGAAGTGGGACAAGCTTGGCATGGATTTTATCACCGGAATACCCAGAACCAAAGCAGGATATGATTCAATATGGGTAGTAGTGGATCGTTTGACCAAAGTAGCTCATTTCATCCCAGTGAAAACAACTTATACAAGTGCAAAGTTGGCCAAGATATATATGACCAGGATCGTATGTTCGCATGGAGTTCCGAGGAGTATCGTATCAGATAGAGGAACACCATTTACTTCAAAGTTTTGGCATCAACTACACCAGACTTTGGGTACCAGATTGGAGTTTAGTACCGCGTTCCACCCACAGACGGATGGGAATGACGAGAGAGAGTTAACCAGATTCGAGGATATGTTAAGAGCACATGCGCTAGATTATGGATCTAGTTGGGATGACAATTTGCCATACGCAGAATTCTCATACAACGACAGCCTACTGTGCCGCTTTGAAGATGGCACCGTTCAAGCTCTGTATGGACGCAGATGCGTAACACCCTTGATGTGGGATGAGGTTGGAGACCGTCGGTTGTTTGGACCAGATTTGATCAAAGATTACGAGAAGAAGGTTAAACCGATCGAGATGTACTAAAAATTGCTCGATCTAGACAAAAGAGTAACGCAGATTCTAAACGCAAGGAAGTAACCTATGAAATTGGAGATGAGTATATCATGCAGTATCACCCCGAGGGGAGTGAAACATTTTGGAGTAAAGGGAAAGTTAGCCCCAAGATTTGTATGACCGTATCGTGTTTTGGAGCGAATGGGAGAAGTTGCCTACAAGCTGGAGTTACACGAAGGACTGTCGGGGAGTTCATGATGTGTTTCACGTATCACAATCGAAGAAGTGCCACGCTGAGATGGCCGACATACCGTTGAACGACTGATTACCTTTGGAGGCGATTCAGCTGAATGATAATCTAACTTATGAGGAGAAGCCAAGAAGATTTTGGAGTTTGATAGCCGAGTCACTCGCAACAAGGTGATCAAGTTTTGCAAAGTTCGATTAGAGTCACCATACCGAGGAGGAAGCCACTGGAGCGAGAAGATGATATTCGCAAGGACCATCCGCACCTATTTTCTAGCCAACACGAATCTCGAGGGCGAGATTCATCTTAAGGGGGGGTAGGTTTGTAACATCCCAAATTTTCAATTTGGCATGTTATACATAGGTCATTCTTGCATATCATATTTTATTTGCATTCTAGTTTACCATCCTCGAAAATCCTAAGCAACTCAAGGACCCTCGGAGAGAGTTGGGGATTTTTCAATTTTCATATTTGAACTTTATCGAATAATGAAAGACGAGGATATTGGATTTTAATTAATTTTCTCTCCGGAAAATTATTTCAATTTAAATAAATAAATGAGGGGAGATAATATGACTTCTCCAAAATAATTGAAATAACGGAGGAAAAATGTTAAAATCATTTTTGGGATTTTATTTGATTTTATTTGGAATTTTATTCGTCCTAGAAAAAAATTGCACGCTTTAAAAAGTTGCATTTTATGGGCCAAGAAAAGTTCATCCAATTCTAAATATTTTATTTAGACGGAGAAAACTTGTTTTGGAATTTTTAGATTTTTATTTCTTTTTCTAGGAATTTTTCTTTTGGCGGAATGTTTAAAAAACGAAATGGACCCGCGCCCGACTGGGCCAAAGGCCCAGCCGTGCCAGGCCGGACCGCGAGCGCCGCCGCCTCCCTCTCCATGTGGCTGCGTGGCACGGACGCCGAGGGAGTCCGAGCCGGACTCCACCCCGGCGCCTTCCCAAGCCACCGCCCGCCCGCCTTTAAATGCCGCCGCCCACCCCGCCACCACCCGCCACCACCACCCGCCACGGAGCCCGAGCCGCCGGAGCCCGAGCCGCCCAGCCCACGCCGCCGCCCCTCCCGTGTTGCCGCCGCTTTCGCCGTCGCCGCCGCCCCTTGCCAAGCCGCCCGCCCGCCCGCCCTCGCCCCACCGGACCCGCGGAGCCGCCCGCTCGCCGGACGCGCCTCGCCAGAGGTAGCCCCGTTGCCGGTTTTTAAAAAAAATATCCCTTCGGTTTTAAAAAAAAATCCCTAGATCGTTTTTTTATAGATCGGTTTATTTTCGTCGGTTTATTTATTTAACGAACGTCCGTTCATCCGTTCGTTTTAACGAACGCGTTCACTGTTTGTTACGTTAACGAACGCTCGCTCGCTTAGCGATTCGTCGCTTTTCTTTTATCAGATTTATTCCGCGGTTATTACGATCGCGATTTGAGATCCAATTATCAAACTTGTTTAACTTTTCGCTCGTTTATCGGAATCAGGCGATTCAAGCGCCTGGAGTTTCATCTCGAAACCCTCTTTCCAAATAATCAACTTAAACCAGTTTTTATCTTTGTAAAATTTGACTCTAGTTCAGATTAGTAAACGGACCATGTTTTTCTCGCCGTTTGAGTTTCGTTGTTCCGTTTGGTTTGATTCTTTTTGCAAACCGAAGTTCTTAAGTTGAACTCTCCGGTCAACCTCTTTCAAGTTGAAGTTTCGTTTGTGCATCTTTGCTTGCTGCTTATGTATGTATTGTTTGCTTGCGATAGAATTCCCGGAGTGCGAAGCGTGTTACTACGAGTCTCTAGGATTCACGGATCGTCAGCAAGGCAAGTAACACTTGATCATACCTTTTCATACCCAGTTTTTATGCATTAGCTCAACCCTCCAACATTGCATGATTAGGATGGCATTAATTTGTGGGTTGGGAAGTAGATGAAGAGGTAGGAACCTATTGCCCTGTTACTTTCAAACCCTTGGGAGTTACTTCTACGTTATGCTTATATTGCCATGCTATGCTCAGAGACGTGGATTGGGTTTGAGAGATATTCACGACAGATGTGAGATTGTTAATTAATGGTTTACTTTAAGGTGGCAACTTAAATACACATCTGAAGTGGATTGAGGCACTGGGGAACCCAAAGTGTTGTCTGCTTTATTTTTGGAAATCCAGGTACCCGTGTGATCTTCCTATGGACCGCCACCCAGGCTCAAAGGGAACTGAGACTATTCATGCTAGAAACTTCCGTGTGCAGCCACAAGATATTATGGGCTCTAGCATAGTTGAGTAAGTTACGTGAAGCTCTCGAAGAGGTAGGTCAGCAGGTAGTAGGTTTTATAGGTTTGGTATGATCTATCCGGAGTAGAGAGTTAATGTTTCGAAAGATCGTGTCTCGGTCATCCGCTTCTCAAACACCGAGCAGTGCGAGAAATCAACGGAGGCGATCGAGTCTTGTGGGGAAAAGTGCGCAAACCTCTACAGAGTGTACAATCTAATCATGGTTAGCCGTGTCCCGGTTATGGACAATTCGAGTATCTAGTACTTGAGTATTCACATGTATCTCATCACTCTAAATTAATACTGTTGGGTTGTTAATTACTTTAATTGGGATTGAGTTGGGGTTATACCTTCTCAATGATGTTTCAACCACCATGATAGTTAAAGTAAAGTTTATTCCTTTGATGTAGGGAAAAATTGGCTTTTCGCAAACTGTAACCATAGAGCTTTCCACCAGCCATATATGCATGTAGTATAGCTTGTTCTTTCATTACTCTATGTGTTACATTGCCAGCATATTCCATGTCTTTGACCGTTCTCGGGCTGCAACGTATTATGCTGCAGACTTTTCAGACGAGGAGTAAGGATTGTAGGTCGTTGTCGTGCAGCTCAGTTATGCCGTTGGAGTTGATGGACTCACTTTATCTTCCAAGCCTTCCGCTGTTATCACATTAGATGGCCTTCAGCCATATTATTGTATTAAGTTCTCTTTTGAGACATTCGATGTAATAAGTGTGTGATTGCTACTCTGTTATAAATCCTTCGAGTACTGTGTGTGTCAGGATTACCGATCCAGGGATGACACGGAAGCACAGAGACTTGACCATCTGAGGTCGGGTCGCTACAATTTTCATGGTCTAGGAAATATTGTTCTAAAGGATCATTAGGAGGTACGACAATTGAAGCAAGACCGATAATATCATCCTTACTAGGAAATTCTTCTTCACGGTGTTCTCTACAAAATTTAGAGAAATTAAACTCATGAGTCGTGTCATCCAAGCCAATAGTAACAACATTCTTTTCACAATCTATCTTAGCATTAATAGTGTTCAAGAAGGGTCTACCAAATATAATGGGACAAAAGCTATCTTGTGGGGAACCAAGAACAAGAAAATTGGCAGGATATTTAGTTTTCCCACACAAGACTTCAACATCTCTAACAATTCCCATTGCTGATATAGTATCTCTATTGGCAAGTTTAATTGTGACATCAATATCTTCTAACTCAGCAGGTGCAATTTCATGCTTAATTTCTTCGTATAAGGCAATAGGTATAACACTAGCACTAGCACCCATATCACATAAGCCATGATAACAATGATCTCCTATTTTAACAGAAATAACAGGCACGCCTACCACATGTCTATGTTTATCTTTAGCACAAGGTTTAGCAATTCTAGCAGTTTCACCGCAGAATTGAATAACATGCCCATCAATATTATCAGCTAAAAGATCTTTAACAATAGCAACATTAGGTTCAACTTTAACTTGCTCAGGAGGTGTATAAGTTCTAATATTACTTTTACGAACAACAATTGAAGCTTTAGCATGATCCTTTATTCTAACAGGGAAAGGTGGTTTCTCAACATAAGAAGTAGGAACAACATGATCATTATAAGTGACAATCTTTTCTTCAACTTTAGAAGGTGCAGCTACTTTTACTTCTATGGGAGGATGATATTTAAACCGCTTCTCCTTGGGGAGATCAACATAAGTGGCAAAAGATTCACAGAAAGAAGCTACTATCTCAGAGTCAAGTCCATATTTAGTGCTAAACTTACGGAAAACATCGGTATCCATAAAAGACTTAACACAATCAAACTTAGGTGTCATACCTGACTCCTTACCTTCGTCGAGATCCCAATCTTCAGAGTTGCGTTTAATTCTATCTAATAAATTCCATCTGAGTTCAATAGTCTTCATCATAAAAGAGCCAGCACAAGAAGTATCGAGCATGGTGCGATTGTTTTCAGAATGCCGAGCATAAAGATTTTGAAGAATTATTTCTCTTGAGAGCTCATGATTGGGGCATGAATATAACATTGATTTAAGCCTCCCCCAAGCTTGAGCGATGCTTTCTCCTTTGCGAGGCCAAAAATTATATATATAATTGCGATCACGATGAACAAGATGCATAGGGTAATACTTCTGATGAAATTCCAATTTCACTCGTTTATAGTTCCATGATCCCGTGTCATCACATAGCCTATACCATGTCGATGCATCTCCCTTCAAAGATAAAGGGAAGACCTTCTTCTTAACAACATCACCGGGTATACCTGCAAGCTTAAATAATCCACAAACTTCATCCACATAGAGTAGATGTTCATCAAGATGCTTTGTTCCATCTCCTGTAAAAGTATTAGCTAGCAGTTTTCCATCATACCCGAAGGAACTTCAAAGGGAATATTTTCATGTTCAGTAGGTTCGAGGGTTGAGGAGCAACTCTTTGCTGTACTGGTCGGGGTGAAGATACCCCGAACAAGCCCCTCAGAGGATTACTTTCCATAGTAACAAGTGATAGTAAATTTCAGCACACTATATACATTTTTCCTTACCAAATTCCACCTACCAAAGGCGCTTCACTCCTCGGCAACGGCGCCAGAAAAGAGAATTGATGACCCACAAGTATAGGGGATCTATCGTAGTCCTTTCGACAAGTAAGAGTGTCGAACCCAACGAGGAGCAGAAGGAAATGATAAGCGGTTTTCAGCAAGGTATTCTCTGCAAGTACTGAAATAAGTGGTAACAGATAGTTTTGTGATAAGATAAATTGTAACGAGCAACAAATAAGAAAAGTAAATAAGGTGCAGCAAGGTGGCCCAATCCTTTTTGTAGCAAAGGACAAGCCTGGACAAACTCTTATATAAGGAAAAGCACTCCCGAGGACACATGGGAATATCGTCAAGCTAGTTTTCATCACGTTCATATGATTCGCGTTCGGTACTTTGATAATTTGATATGTGGGTGGACCGATGCTTGGGTGCTGTTCTTACTTGAACATGCACCCCACTTATGATAAACCTCTATTGCAAGCATCCGCAACTACAACAAAAGTATTAAGGTAAACCTAACCATAGCATGAAACATATGGATCCAAATCAGCCCCTTAAGAAGCAACTCATAAACTAGGGTTTAAGCTTCTGTCACTCTAGCAACCCATCATCTACTTATTACTTACCAATGCCTTCCTCTAGGCCCAAATAATGGTGAAGTGTTATGTAGTCGACGTTCACATAACACCACTAGAGGCTAGACAACATACATCTCATCAAAATATCGAACGAATACCAAATTCACATGACTACTAATAGAGAGACTTCTCCCATGTCCTCAGGAACAAACATAACTACTCACAAAGCATATTTATGTTCATAATCAGAGGGGTATTAATATGCATAAAGGATCTGAACATATGATCTTCCACCAAATAAACCAACTAGCATCAACTACAAGGAGTAATCAACACTACTAGCAACCTACTAGTACCAATCCCGGACTTGGAGAGAAGAATTGGATACAAGAGATGAACTTTGGTTTTGAGATGAGATGGTGCTGGTGAAGATGTTGATGGAGATTGCCCTCTCCTGATGAGAGGAGCGTTGGTGATGACAATGGTGATGATTTCCCCCTCCCGGAGGGAAGTTTCCCCGGCAGAATAGCTCTGCCGGAGCCCTAGATGGTTCCGCCTCGTGGCGGCAGAGTTTCGTCCCGAAAGGTTGCTTATGATTTTTTCCTCGACAAAAGACCTCATATAGCAGAAGATGGCCATCGGAGAGCCAACAGGGGGCCCACGAGGTAGAGGGGCGCGCCCTGGTGAACTTCTTCCGCTAGATATTTTTTATTATTTCCCAAAATGACTTCCGTCGAGTTTCAGGACTTTTGGAGTTGTGCAGAATAGGTCTCTAATATTTGCTCCTTTTCCAACCCAGAATTCCAGCTGCCGGCATTCTCCCTACTTATGTAAACCTTGTAAAATAAGAGAGAATAGGCATAAGTATTGTAACGTAACGTGTAATAACAGCCCATCATGCAATAAATATCGATATAAAAGCATGATGCAAAATGGACGTATCAGGTAACTCTCCTCTCATCTAGGGGGGAGGCCAAGGAAGAAGAATAGGGGGGGGGGGTGCTCTCTCCCCCTCGCTTCCGGTGGTGCCGGAGTGCCACCGGGGCAATGATCGGGACGACAATCTACATCAACAATCTTACTACCGTCAACACCAACTCTCTCCCCTTCTATGTAGTGGTGTAACACCTCTTCCCCCGCTGTAATCTCTACTTAAACATGGTGCTCAACTCCAAATATTATTTCCCAATGATCTATGGTTATCCTATGATGTTTGAGTAGATCCGTTTTGTCCTGTGGGTTAATCATGATCTTGGTTGGTATGATTGTATATTTTATTTATGGTGCTTTCCTACCGTGCCCCCCATTCTCGCGCAAACGTGAGGTGTGAGGGAGTCCTGGACTAAGGGGTCCTCGGGCGTCCGGCCTGTTATCCATGGGCCGGACTGATGGGCTGTGAAGACACGAAGGCCGAAGACTGTACCCGTGTCCGGATAGGACTCTCCTTGGCGTGGAAGGCAAGCTTGGCGATCAACTATGAAGATTCCTTCCTATGTAACCGACTCTATGTAACCCTAGATCCCCCCGGTGTCTATATAAACCGGAGGGTGTAGTCCGGAAAGGATATACTCATTACCATAGTCATACAGGCTAGACTTTTAGGGTTTAGCCATTACGATCTCGAGGAAGATCAACTCTTGTAATACTCATATTCATCAAGATCAATCAAGCACGAAGTAGGGTATTACCTCCATAGAGAGGGCCCAAACCTGGGTAAACATCGTGTCCCCTGTCTCCTATTACTATCGACCTTAGGCACGCGATTCGGGACCCCTACCCGAGATCCGCCGGTTTTGACATCGACATTGGTGCTTTCATTGAGAGTTCCACTGTGACGTCGATGATCGGATCGATGGCTCGCCTTTTCCTTAAAGACAACATCACCTCCGGAGGAGTACTCGCTTCGGGCCAAACCCTCCGGCTGGGCGGCTTTACCATGATGGCCCGTTCGGCTATTGACCCGATGATGACCTCTCGGGCCATCGAAAATCCCCTTCGCATCAACTCCAAACACTCCAAGCAGATGGATCCGGCAGAGTTTTCATCCTTGAACGAGCTCCTAGATCACATCACCGCTTTGGGAATCGCCACAGATTTCGATCGGATCGGGCCTAAAACCAATCAAGGAGAAATCAAAACTACACCGATCACCCACCAGATAGCGGTAGTTGAGGAGCAGGACGGCGAGTCTTCTCCTATATCGAAAATGGACTATGTTCGGATCGCCGATCAGGAAGAGACGGATATCCTCTAGTGGAAGGATGCGACCAGCCCTCCGAACGGCGGGCCTAAACAATCAGAAGATACTCCGGAGCCCGGACTGTTGAGTCTGCAAGGTCTTCAGACTCTGGATAATCAATCAGGTCAGGGTTCAGATTAGTTTCCACCCACCCACCCTGACATAAGCGCTCTCATGAGCATAAAACAACAGTCTCAGGAAACGGTCCACCACTTCTGGGCCAGATTCCTCCTCATCAAAGACAAGGTAAAAGATTGCCGCGACGAGGACGCGATATCAGCGTTCTGCAACAATTGCGCAGACGAAGGAATCCTCAATGCCATCAATCACCGCCGCATACCAAAGTTCGCTGACTTAGCAACTATCTTACAGAAGTACAACGCGATAGAAAGCGCCTGGAAAACTCAGGCAGCTTGCTGGGAGCCGTCGGTCCCAACTCAACTCCTCCTACAGGCGAAGAGGGCGCACCCCCGTGGCATGGCCAGTCCAATAGTCAAGAAACATAAACCCATTACATGGCACGGAACCATTCTGGAGGGATGGCTCAATGGCCCATGCAAAATACACACAACACCGGATACCGTGGCAACCCACAACCTTAGAGCATGTTGGATACTCCGGCAGGTAGCCAAGAGCGGCGAGGACATCCTTATCAAGGACACCCCAGAGTAGCACCCTCCAGAAAACGACGACACAAGAGTATTGACGGTCTTCGAGAGATTCGCTTCAAACAACAAGCGCAAAAGGACACTTCGCGACCTCGCCGAAGTCTGCCAAATCGCTGCAATAAACCCTTGGAACGACACGGCTATAACATTTAATGTCGGTGACGAACCGAAGTACAGGACAGTCCGAGTGCCAGCCGCATTGGTCCTCAGTCCCATCATGGACGGGTTTCGACTTACCAAGGTCCTCATGGACGGCGGCAACGGACTAAACCTCAATTATGAGGATACACTCCAAAAAATGGAAATAGACAGGAGCCGCATCAAGCAAAGTAGCACAACCTTCCGAGGAATCATTCCCATTCGGGAGGCGCGGTGCGAGGGAAAAATCACACTTGACGTGGTATTCGGCACATCGGAGAATTATCGGTCCGAAGAAATCACCTTTCAAGTGGCCCCTTTCAGAAGCGGATACCACGCCCTGTTGAGGCGGGATGCTTTTACACGCTTCCAAGCTATACCTCATTACGGGTATATGAAGCTCAAAATGCCCGGACCAAACGGTATAATCACTCTCGTCAGTGATTCGGACATAGCACTCCGCGTTGAAAACAAAACCACATCCCTGGCCCTTGAGGCACTATCCGAAGCCCTCACGGTCGAAGAATGAACTGCGCTGCGCTCCATGGTGGACAGGGACGACGTGATCCTCGACAAACGCCCCAAATCCACCTCCTTCAAACCAGCAGAAGAAATAGTCAAATTCCAGGTCCACCCAACGGACCCCAAGAAGACAACATCTATCAGAGCGCAACTAAATCCAACAGTTGACGCTGCACTACGAGAATTCCTGCGCGAAAACTAGGACATATTCGCCTGGCACCCCTCTGATATGCCAGGGGTCCCACGCAAGCTGGCCAAACAAAGCATCAATATATTAAAGGGATTTAAACCAGTCAAGCAAACACTCCGGCGTTTTTCCGAACCTAAGAGACAAGCCATGGGGGAGGAGCTGGCCAAGCTTATCGAGGCCAGATTCATTAGAGAAATCAAACATCTGGACTGGCTAGCAAACCTGGTGATGGTACCAAAGAAGGACAAATCCTGGCGCCTATGTGTCGATTTCAAAGACCTCAACAAGGTTTGCCCTAAGGATCCCTTCCCCCTCCCCCGCGTCGATCAAATCATTGACGCCATCGCAGGACACAACTCACTGTGTTTCCTCGATGCATATTCTGGATACTATCATATCAAAATGAAGGAGTCCGATCAAGCTGCAACAACATTCATTACCCCATACGGTCCATTCTGCTTCAACACCATGCCCTTCGGGCTCAAGAACGCCGGCGCCACATACCAACGCATGATTCAAACATGCCTGGAGAAGCAGATCGGCAAGACAGTAGAAGCTTACGTCGATGACATCGACATCAAAACTAGGCACGTCGAAACACTAATAGACGACTTACGTCTTACATTCGACAACCTCCGTGCATATGACATTAAGCTCAACCCGAAAAAGTGTGTCTTCGGTGTCCCCGCTGGAAAACTGTTGGGCTTCATCATTTCCAATAGAGGAATTGAAGCAAATCCAGCTAAAATCCGGGCTCTGTCACAGTTGGCTACGCCAATAGACCTCAAACAAGTCCAAAAACTTGCTGGTTGTGTGGCAGCATTAAGTCGCTTCATCTCCAGACTAGTAGAAAAGGCACTGCCACTCTATCGCCTCTTACAGCGCACCGATAACTTCGAATGGACAGACACGGCGACTGCCGGACTGGAAGAAATAAAAGCCCTCCTAGCGAGTAACCCAATCCTGGCCGCACCAAACGTCGCGAACCCATGTTGCTATACATATCCGCAACACATCAGGTGGTGAGCGCCGTGCTCGTCGTTGAACGAGAACAGGACGGACATAAATTCCCGCTTCAAAAACCAGTATACTACATATCTACTGTTCTCACACCATGCAAATCCCGGTACCCCCATTACCAAAAGATAGCATACGCGGTCTTCATGGCATCCCGAAAGCTACGACACTACTTCCAGGAGTGTTCAATCACGGTGGCCTCTGAAGTACCACTCAATGACATAATAAACAACCGCGATGCCACGGGCCGGATCGCCAAATGGGCCATAGAGCTACTCCCATTTGACATAACATACAAGCCACGTCGAGCCATCAAATCCCAAGTCTTTGGTGACTTAAATCGCCGAATGGACAGAGGCTGAACTCCCTAAAGAGTACATCACATATTCCAATTGGGTTATGTATTTTGACGGCTCCAAAATGCTGGCGGGGCTAGGAGCGGGAGTCGTGTTAACATCCCCCACTGGAGATGTCGTCCAGTATGTACTCCAAATACTATACACATACTCCAACAACGCAGCCGAATACGAGGCTTTATTGCATGGCCTTCGGATGGCCGTATCCATGGGCGTACAACGCCTAGAGGTGCGTGGGGACTCAAACCTCGCAATATCTCAAATAAACGGAGACTTTGATGCCAAAGATCCAAAGATGGCAGCATATCATAATGTCGTCTTAAAAATCTCGGCTCGGTTTGAGGGGCTCGAATTTCATCACGTCGCACGGGAAAGTAGTCAGGCGGCGGACGTCCTTGCTCGCATTGGTACTAAGCGCGACCCTGTCCCACCTAACATCTTCATGGAAAGGCTTTTCAAGCCATCCGTGGTGTGGCAAGGGGAGGGCGGCAACGACAGTCCAGATCCGAACACAACCACAATTCCCGAACACACCGATATCACAAGGGCTCAGCCACAAAGATAACACCGTCGGCCCATCTCATTATGGTAGTCATTGCCCCATGGACCGAACCCTTCTTGGCCTATATTAATAGGAAGGAGCTTCCCGAAGACCAGAATGAGGCTCGCCGCATCGTCCGGCGTTCGAAGGCCTACAAGGTTCACGACGGAGAGCTCTACAAGAAAAGTACTACCGGAGTACTTCAAAGATGTATCTCTGAGGAAGAGGGGTGGCAGCTTTTAGCGGAAATTCATGCTGGTCTCGGCGAACACCACGCCGCAGCTCGGGCCCTTGTTAGCAAGGCCTTCCGTACTGGGTTTTATTGGCCGACGGCCTGAGCAGACGCGCATGACCTTGTCCAACGCTGCGTCGGATGCCAACTCTTCGCCAACCAAAGCCATATGCCCCCAACTGCCTTACAAACTATCCCCATTACTTGGCCTTTCGCGGTATGGGGACTGGATATGGTTGGACCCCTTAAAGGGGGAAGCCATAATAAAAAATATCTGCTGGTCATGGTGGACAAATTCACTAAGTAGATAGAGGTTAAACCTGTCAAAACAGCTGAGTCCGGGCCGGTGATAGAGTTCATATCAGGTGTTGTGCACCGTTATGGTGTCCCACACAGCATCATCACCGACAACGGCTCTAATTTCAGAGCCGGCGAGGCGAAAACCTGGTGTGCTAATCTTGGCATTAAACTCGATTACGCCTCCGTCTACCACCCGCAAACCAACGATCAAGTCGAACGAGCCAATGGTCTTATTATGAGCGGCATCAAGCCCAGACTAGTATGGTCTTTGAGAGAATCAGACAAGCACTGGGTTGAGGAGCTCGACTCCGTACTCTAGGGGCTACGGTGCACGCCCAACCGTACTACCGGATACACACCTTTCTTCATGGTGTATGGCACGGAGGCTGTGCTGCCTTGCGATATTATTCATGACTAACCTCGAGTCTGTATGTACGAAGAGAGAGAAGCCGAGCTTGATCAGCAGGATAACCTAGATGCTCTGGAGGAGGAGCGCAATGTCGCAAAGGCCCGTTCAACATTTTACCAACAGCAGGGTCGAAGATATCAAAGCAGAGAAGTATGGGCCAAGACCTACAACATGGGTGAACTCGTTCTACACCTGCCGAAGAAGAAAAGGACAAACTCAAGCCCAAATGGGAGGGTCCATTCATAATTGATGAAGTTCTCACCAGAGGAGCATACCTTCTTCGTGATGCATCAGACAATCGCCTCGAGCCGAACCCCTGGAACGCGGTCAGACTCCAAAGATTCTATGCCTAGCGCCGAACTCCTTGTTCGTTTCCTTCTCCCCTCTAGTTTCCATTATTTTCTCTCTCTTTTCTGATTACTTTTTTCTTTCTCGCTTTAGAGCTCTCGTACGGCTAGACCACACACCCCTGACGCATACATCTTTGAATATGTACGTCCATTATACCTGGGGGCTTCTTGGACATAAGCTTTTTATTATTATTCCTTGAGCATCAAGCTCTTCACATATGAGTTTTTCCATATGTACCTTTTCTTCGCCACTATATGCATCGATATGACTTAAGTTTTGGCCAAGCTAGGTTGCCTGGCTCCTGTGCTTATTCCCTATGTTCTCGTTAGTTCGGCTAGGGCATAAAGGGAGAACCTCTGCGATTGTTACTGTACGGTCATCCGGATGTGTACCTCAGACTGGGTGAAGCCGAAAGCTAGCGTTCTTAAGGGAATATTCGGTTGGTGAATTAAAGATTTTTTTTTGCACTCACTCCATTGTGAACCCCCAGAAGTTATACACATTGTGATTTTCACATCACAATTCGGACATGTACACTAATGCATGCACACCCAGGGAAAGGAACCCTTAATGGAACTACTCTCTCTGGAAGATGTTTCTTACGATCTCAATGTAATATAATATAGCTAGCCGGATACAACTTGTCTATTCAAGCAACTATGACCCCTACGCCTAGTTTCCACGCATACCCCAGTCTATTCGGCCGTGCGAGTATTCGAAAACACTCCACACCTTTGAGTCCGGGGGTTGAGGTGAAAAGGTCTGCCATGACAAATGCTATACAATTCAGCTAGATTTACACATATATAAAGGAAAGTACATAGTGAAAGGGATTGAGAAGAGGTGTCTAGAGCAGGGGGGTGATTAGACACTAAGTACCAAAAGTTGCAGTTTTTAACTTCCTTAAGTTTAAGTGGAGTTTAGGCACAAGTTTAACACTCACAATACATATCAAGCAAGCATGCAAATAGTATATGAGCAGCGGAAAGTAAAGCACGCAACTTGCAACAATGTAAAGGGAAGGGTTTGGAGGATTCAAATGCAATTGGAGACACAGATGTTTTTGTCGTGGTTCCGATAGGTGGTGCTATCGTACATCCACATTGATGGAGACTTCAACCAACGAAGGGTAACGGTTGCGCGAGTCCACGGAGGGCTCCACCCACGAAGGGTCCACGAAGAAGCAACCTTGTCTATCCCACCATGACCGTCGCCCACGAAGTACTTGCCTCACTAGCAGTATATCTTCACGAAGTCGGCGATCTCCTTGCCCTTACAAACTCCTTGGTTCAACTCCACAATCTTGTCGGAGGCTCCCAAGTGACACCTAGCCAATCTAGGAGACACCACTCTCCAAGAAGTAACAAACGGTGTGTTGATGATTAACTCCTTTCTCTTGTGCTTCAAATGATAGTCTCCCCAACACTCAACTCTCTCTCACAGGATTTGGATTTGGTGGAAAGAAGATTTGAGTGGACAACAACTTGGGGAAGGCTAGAGATCAAGATTCATATGGTAGGAATGGAATATCTTGGCCTCAACACATGAGTAGGTGGTTCTCTCTCAGAAAATGGATGCTGGAAGTGTAGGTTCGTTCTGATGGCTCTCTCCACGAATGAAGAGTGGGTGGAGGGGTATTTATAGCCTCCACACAAAACCTAGCCGATACACACAACTTGCCAAACTCGGTGGGACCGAATTGGTAAACTCGGTCGGACCGATTTAGCAAATCTAGTGACCGTTAGGATTTTCGGTGGGACCGACATGCAACTCGGTAGGACTGATATGGTTGGGGTTAGGGCATAACGTAATCTTGGTGAGACCGATTACACAAACTCGGTGAGACCGATTTTGGTAATAAGCTAACCAGAGAGTTGGTCAGGCAAACTCGGTGAGACCGATTACACAAACTCGGTGGGACCGATTTTGGTAATAAGTTAACCAGAGAGTTGGCATTGTAATCTCAGTTGTACTGATTACTTAAACTCGGTGAGACCGAATTTGGTAATGGACATACACAAAGAGATTACAATCCCATCTCGGTGAGACCGAGATCCCTATCGGTGAAACCGATTTGCCTATGGTTTGTGGCAGTGGCTAAGACATCTAAACTCGGTGGCGCCGGATAGAAAGAATCGGTGGGGCTGAGTTTGACTTTTGGTTTAGGACATATGTGGATGTGAGAAAGTAGTTGAGGGATTTGGAGCATATCACTAAGCACTGTAGAGCAAGAAACTCATTAAGCAACACCTCATCCCCTCTTGATAGTATTGGCTTTTCCTATAGACTCAATGTGATCTTGGATCACTAAAATAGAAAGTGTAGAGTCTTGAGCTTGGAGCTTGAGCCAATCCTTTGTTCTTAGCATCTTGAAGGGGTTCCACATCCTCTAGTCCATGCCACTCCATTGTTGAACTTTTCTGAAACATACTAGGTAAAAATGTTAGTCCAACAAGAGATATGTTGACATTAATTACCAAAATCACCCAGGGTGCACTTGTGATTTCAATCTCGCCCTTTTTGGTAATTGATGACAACATACATCAAAGCTTTAGATAAAGATATAAAGAATAACGAGTAAAGCTTTGGAAAGACATGTAACATGCATAGGCTCCACCTACATGTATGCAATCATGTGGATATGGAATATAGAAGCATGTGAGAGCATAACCATGACAGTGTAAGGCAATGTGTTACATGTATCTTGGCTATATGCATCAGAGCAAATGATGTGAATATGGGAAATGTACCTTCATGCTCATGAGTCCTTCTTGCAAATAGTATGTACATTAGCAAGAATTCCTCATACACATGACTATGATGCATATACTTACCTTGTGGTCTTGAGTTGGCTTAGGATGGATTGAACCTGCGAAAAATAGGGTCAGATAACACAGATACACCTACTGGCCAGAGCAAGCAAAAGAAGCCACAAGAGTACCAAGACTGGGATGACATGTAGAGAGTGAGTACTAAGTACCACATTGAATATAGACATGTCCCCAAAGGTAAAGATGTGCAATGAATTTAAAGAATTTCTTTCCCTTAGATGTCTTGCTCCCCCTGAATCTAGCATGGGATACTGGGAGAAGATAGGGAACAAAAAATTAGAGGGAAATGCAGAAACAGAGCTCAAAGAAACAAATGAACAGACCTAATTCAAATAAGCACATATGAACATGTCTTTCCCCTCAAGAAGACATGTGGAATCTCTCCTCTTGAACACCAAGCATCTGGGGTCCTTGAAGATTACTCTCTTCTTGAGTATTCTCTCCCCCTGGAGATATCTTTCTCCCCCTGTTGAAGTGATAAGGCTTTGATGTGATCTCTCTCTCCCCCTTTGACATCAATTTCCAAGAAGGGCCTTCTGGAATTTGTCATGAATGGGTTTGGTCCATGAGTCACAGCATAAAGCACTGATAATAATGTGATGCTTGTAGAGGAAAAGATTCATGGAGTGGAGATGGATCAAAAGTGATGCAGGATTAAGTGGCAAAATGTTTTTCCTGTAGTGAAATCGGTGGCACCGAGTGGTATGCTTTTGCACGAATGATTTCAATTAGACCGAAGACAAGAAACCGGTGTGACCGAGTTCATCACAGAGAAAACACTTGTCACCTCAGCTCACTAGACAAGTAAGATATCACAAGGATTTGCAAGGAATTAACTGAAAGATTTGTAATGTTTTGATTGCAGGGAATGCAGAACAAATAGAAAAGAAAAGAAATCTAGATGAAGTTTTTTTTTTGAAAGGGGAAACAAATATGCATGAGACAAATGCAAGAGCACAAAAAAAAGAACACAAGAGAACTTCATCTAGAGATGGTCGGCGACAAAGTCACCTATGTTAGAGTATATTGACTTAGGAGTCAAGTGAGATCACTTGATCATAGGTCATACTCATCGTTTAAGCTCAAAATGGGGTTACCAGTTTTCGTTTAAGCATCTTGATGTATTCACATCTTGTCGAGTTGCTTTGACTCATGTCTTGGAGTAAAGCTTCTCTAAGATGGAATAACATACCTTGGGTGGTGGTGTTGATCATGATCATGTAGTTGAACTTGTGTGGGTTGCTCAAGGTTTATGTAGCTCATCAAGAGTTGGGAGCACCACTTGGAATTTGAGTTTGTCTACCTACATGGGTTAGTTCTTGCAAGGAAGAGCACTTGTGTATCCAAAATGACAATCATGAAACTCAACATAGAATTTGTCAAAGGATATGTTTGAATGGTTTCGTGCTTCCTTGTCTTCAACCACCATTGTGTAGAGACTTGGTGATGTAGAGATTGCTCAAGATGTGAGTGAGTTGCAATCTCATAGACTTAGATTCATCCAAGTACCTACAAGGGTTAGATAACATGCAAGGTGCAAATATATCCAAGATATAAAATTATCATCATAAGAGAAATATCAAGGATTAGTCATAAGCTCATGTCTTGCATGTATCCAATGGAGTTCCTACTCCAAGTTTGAAGCATCAATGATGTTCAATTCACCTCTTAACCCACAAAACACTTTCTCATCAAGTGGTTTAGTGAATATATCCGCTAATTGCTTTTCGGTGCGAACATGCTTAATATTAATGTCACCCTTAGCAACATGATCTCGAATGAAATGATGACGAACTTCAATATGCTTAGTTCGAGAGTGTTGCACGGGATTGTGAGCAATCTTGACAGCACTTCCATTGTCACAAAGTAATGGAACATGTTTCACATATACCCCATAATCTTTAAGAGTTTGGGTCATCCAAGTAATTGAGCACAACATGAACCAGCGGCAATGTATTCCGCTTCGGCGGTGGATAAGGATACCGAGTTTTGTTTCTTGGAAGACCAAGACACAAGAGATCTGCCAAGAAATTGACAAGTAATCGAAGTGGACTTTCTATCAACCTTGTCACCGGCACAGTCCGAGTCGGAGTAGCCAACAAGATCGAAAGAGGCCCTCTTAGGATACCAAATGCCAAAATTTGGTGTATGGATTAAGTATCTCACTATCCTTTTCACGGCCTTAAGATGACATTCTTTAGGAGCAGCTTGATATCGTGCACACATGCACACACTTAGCATGATATCGGGACGTGAAGCACATAGATATAACAATGAACCAATCATAGAGCGATAAACCTTTTGATTGACCGGTTCACCATCTTTTGTCAAACTAAGATGTCCACTAGTAGGCATGGGTGTAGTCATACCTTTGCATTCTTGCATATTGAACTTCTTGAATAAGTCCTTGGTGTACTTTGCTTGAGAGACAAAGGTACCTTCCTTAGTTTGCTTGATTTGCAAACCAAGAAAGAATTTGAGTTCACTCATCATAGACATCTCAAACTTCTCCGACATTAGCTTTCCAAACTTTTCACTAAAATGAGGGTTAGTAGAACCAAATATAATATCATCAACATAGATTTGGCACATAAATAGTTCTCCGTTGACCCTTTTAGTAAAAAGAGTAGAATCAATTTTTCCGATTTCAAAGCCGTTTTCAATAAGGAACTTGGTCAAGCATTTATACCACAATCTAGGAGCTTGTTTAAGACCATAAAGAGCTTTGTGAAGTTTGTAAACATGATCAGGTTTCTTAGGATTAACAAAGTCGGGAGGTTGTTTAACATAAACTTCCTCCTCTATTTCACCATTTAGAAAAGCACTTTTAATGTCCATTTGGTACAAGGTGATATCATGGTGATTAGCATAGGAAAGTAAGATGCGAATGGACTCAAGTCTAGCAACGGAGCATAAGTCTCACCATAGTCCATACCTTCGACTTGTGTGTAGCCTTGGGCGCATTTAGACGTGCTTTGTTCCGAACTACTTGTCCATCTTCATCTTGCTTGTTGCGAAACACCCATTTGGTACCGATGATGTTGTGGTTGTTGTCGGGCTTCTCAACCAATGTCCAAACTTGATTTCTCTCAAAGTTGTGTAGCTCTTCGTTCATGGAGTTTATCCAATCCGGATCTTCCAATGCTTCTTCAACCTTCATAGGTTCAATGCCAGAGATGAATGAATAGTGTTCACAAAAGTTAGCTAAACGAGTTTTAGAGCGAGTGATTCTCCCGGTTTGGATATCATTGTAGATTTTCTCGACGGGATGGTCTTTAGCGATTCTTGCTCGAACTCGTGAAAGCTTTTGCTTGGGTCTTGGTTGAACATCTTCTTCATCTTGTTTTTCTTCTTGGCCTTCTTCATTGTTGGCGTTGTCGTTCTCTTGTCGTGGTGGAGAAGGAGGTTGTTGACGTTCGTCTTGTTGCACTTCCTCGTTTTCTTCATCTTGGTGTGTCCCACTTGTGGATGCTTCCGTACCAACTCTTGGTTCACCTTGTCGTGAGGTAAAAGCTTCCACTTGGACGGACGAGGTACTCTCCTTCATCTCCGTTGGACGAATCTTGCAAATAGACAAGTCTTGAATTGCTTCCGAGGGGTCTTTATCTCCTACATCAATTGCCAATTGCTCTACTTGCGAGCCGTTAGATTCATCAAACTTCACATCTACCGTTTCTTCAACCTTTCGGGTGAAATTGTTGTAGACACGGTATGTGTGAGAGTTTGAGCCATAACCAAGTAGGAAACCTTCATGAGACTTAGGAGTAAATTTAGAACGACGATGCTTATCAAGAATGTAGCACTTTGAGCCGAATACTCGAAAGTATCAAACTTGGGGTTTGTTACCGGTGAGAAGCTCGTATGTCGTCTTGCCGAGTAGCTTGTGAAGATACAAGCGATTTGTTGCATGACAAGCTGTCTCAACCGCTTCCGCCCAAAAGTGCTTGACGTCTTGTACTCATCAAGCATCATTCTTGCCATTTTGATGAGCGTCGGTTCTTCCTCTCAACAACTCCATTTTGTTGAGGTGTGTACGTAGCCGAGAACTCGTGTGAAATCCCTTCTTCGTCAAGAAAGGTGTCCACATTTGCGTTCTTGAACTCCATTCCGTTGTCGCTGCGAACCTTCTTGATCTTCACTTCAAATTGATTTTGGGCCTTCCTAGCATTTGAAGATCTTTCGAACCTGCGATTTATCATCGAGAAAGAACACCCACGTAAATCTGGAAAAATCATCAACTATAACTAGACCAAAAGAATTTCCACCGAGACTTTTGTAAGCGTTGGGACCAAAGAGATCCATATGAAGTAGCTCGAGTGGCCTCCTTGTGGTCATGATGTTCTTCACGGGATGCCTTCCTCCAACCTGTTTACACGCCTAACAAGCTACCGCAAAGTCTATCCTTACCAAATATGACATCGTTAACTCCAAGGATATGATTTCCTTTAATAAGCTTGTCAAGGTTTCGCATGCCAACATGACCTAATCGTCTATGCCATAACCAACCTTTAGAGGATTTAGCAATAAAGCAAGTTCTAGGATGAGGCTTTTTAGTGAAATCAACAATGTATAGATCACCTCTACGCACACCGGTAAAGACCATTTTATGATTATCTCTCTGAAACACTTGGCAATCTACTTGATAAATAGGACATTGAAACCGAAATCAGCAAGTCTAGATATCGAAAGTAAGTTGTGTCCAAGAGATTCAACGAGCATGACATTTTGTATGGAGCTATCATGTGATATGGCCACCTTACTGAGGCCAACCACCTTACCCTTTGAGTTGTCACCGAAAGTGACATACTTTCGAGGACCATCGTTTTTAGCAAGCTCCCGAAACATGTCTTTATCTCCGGTCATGTGATCGGTACATCCACTATCAAGAACCCATTCCTTTCCTCCTGCCATATATCCCCGAAGATTTGCCATAAGACCAAAGTGTCTCATTGCATCATCAAGATCAAAGTCACTATCATCATCCTCATCATAGTATCCATGTTCAACATCGTCATGTGGTGGATCAAATCCTAGAGAGGGTGATTCGTTAGAGTGAGTTTGACAATGATCTTGCTTATGAATTTTTATAGCTTCGAAATAATATCACTAATAATTCCAACATCTCCTTTGGCACGCATAAGGTTTGTAAGCTCAAACAAACAATCACCAAACATAGGATCACTAGAATTCATCTTACTCAAGGCAATAGACTTATGGAGAATTTCATCTAGATTTTTCAAGGAATAATTTGGAAACGTTCTTCAAGAAATTTCCATATGGTGTAGGCACACTTAAGAGTAGGCAAACATCCTATCAAGTTTCTAGGCAAGCCTCTAGTGATAAGTTCGGCAGTTCTAAGATTGCGGATCATGTCAATTGACTCATCAAGGGTGGGATGCATAGGATCAACATGAGGTGCACAAGGGCTAGCAATGTACTTGTTCAAATGATATTGATTGAAAATCACAAGCATCTCATTTTTCCACTCATGAAAATACTCTCCATCAAGTATAGGCACTCTATGTCTAAGACTCCCAATAGTAGACTCATCCATCTTCCTCCAATGGTGTTTAAACCAAAGCAATGGAGACCAAAGCTTTGATACCTATTGAAAGGGATCGAGAAGAGGTGTCTCGAGGGGGGTGATAAGACACTAAGTACCAAAAGTTGCAGTTTTTAACTTCTTTAAGTTTAAGTGGAGATTAGGCACAAGTTTAACACTCACAATACATATCAAGCAAGCATGCAAAGAGTATATGAGCAGCAGAAAGTAAAGCATGCAACTTGCAACAAATGTAAAGGGAAGGGTTTGGAGGATTCAAACGCAATTGGAGACACAGATGTTTTTGTCGTGGTTCCGATAGGTGGTGCTATCATACATCCACGTTGATGGAGACTTTAATCCATGAAGGGTAACGGTTGCGCGAGTCCACGAAGGGCTCCACCCACGAAGGATCCACGAAGAAGCAACCTTGCCTATCCCACCATGGCCGTCGCCCACGAAGGACTTGCCTCACTAGCGGTAGATCTTCACGAAGTAGGTGATCTCCTTGCCCTTACAAACTCCTTGTTTCAACTCCACAATCTTCTCGGAGGATCCCAAGTGACACCTAGCCAATCTAGGAGACACCACTCTCCAAGAAGTAACAAAAGGTGTGTTGATGATGAAGTCCTTGCTCTTGTGCTTCAAATGATAGTCTCCCCAACACTCAACTCTCTCTCACAGGATTTGGATTTGGTGGAAAGAAGATTTGAGTGGAAAGCAACTTGGGGAAGGCTAGAGATCAAGATTCATATGGTAGGAATGGAATATCTTGGCCTCAACACATGAGTATGTGGTTCTCTATTAGAAAATGGATGCTGGAAGTGTAGGTTCGTTCTGAAGGCTCTCTCCATGAATGAAGAGTGGGTGGAGGGGTATTTATAGCCTCCACACAAAATCTAACCGTTACACACAACTTGCCAAACTCGGTGGGACCGAATTGGTAAACTCGATCGGACCGATTTAGAAAATCTAGTGACCGTTAGGATTTTCGGTGGGACCGACATGCAACTCGGTAGGACCAATATGGTTAGGGTTAGGGCATAACATATTCTCGGTGAGACCGATTACACAAACTCGGTGAGACCGATTTTGGTAATAAGCTAACTAGAGAGTTGGTCATGCAAACTCGGTGAGACCAATTACACAAACTCGGTGGGACCGATTTTGGTAATACGTTAACCAGAGAGTTTGCATTGTAATCTCAGTAGTACCGATTACTTAAACTCGGTGAGACCGAATTTGGTAATGTATATACACAGAGAGATTACAATCCCATCTCGGTGAGACCAGATCCCTATTGGTGAAACCGATTTGCCTAGGGTTTGTGGCAGTGGCTAAGACATCTGAACTCGGTGGCGCGGATAGGAAGAATCGGTGGGTCCGAGTTTGACTTTTGGTTTAGGATATATGTGGATGTGAGAAAGTAGTTGAGGGCTTTGGAGCATATCACTAAGCACTGTAGAGCAAGAAACTCATTAAGCAACACCTCATCCCCTCTTGATAGTATAGGCTTTTCCTATAGACTCAATGTGATCTTGGATTACTAAAATAGAAAGTGTAGAGTCTTGAGCTTGGAGCTTGAGCCAATCCTTTGTTCTTAGCATCTTGAAGGGGTTCCACATCCTCTAGTCCATGTCACTCCATTGTTGAACTTGTCTGAAACATACTAGGTAAAAGTGTTAGTCCAACAAGAGATATGTTGACATTAATTACCAAAATCACCCAGGGAGCACTTGTGCTTTCACATAGTCACTTGGACTCAAACACTTGCTCCTCTACATTGTCCAACAGGCGGTCTAACTTACAATCCTGTTGGGAATATTTGGCGGCCACCTCTACTTGGTCATATACTAAACTAACGGGAATTTCTTCCCCATTCGACCCTAGCGGTCCGACACGGGCCATGTGATTCCAGCTTGGTATATCGCGTTTTCACCATGGCCCAGGCCTCTCGCGCACCCTGTCGGCAGGTCGATATCTTCCATAGTCGGGTACACCGCCGCAGTCCTTTGAACAGCTCCACAAGCTTCTCCATACTTCCTGGAGGGGAGGCGGATGGCCATAGGGCCTTGGCAACACTCTGCATCGCCAGCCGAGCCGTTCGTGCACTTGCGACAGCCCTTGTAGTAGATCACTTGATGATCCGGACACCTCCTCTTCAGGACGGCCCGTCAATATACCTGCAATCATAACTATATCAGTTCCATTTATCTCCGAACTACTTTAAACATAGTTCAGACACATACTGAATATGCCGCCCCGCAGCTTCTTGTTCTCCTTCAGGGAGTCGGCTAGTTGGGCCCACACATTTTTCAATCCATCACCCAATGTAGTGTTGGAATCCTGAAGCTTGTTTTTCTCCCCTCTGACTCGGGTCAGCACACGCTCGCCTGCGGCGTGTAGCCTTTTCGCCTCTTTCTTTCCCGTTTGGGCGATCTTCAACTTCTCTTCAAGTTGACCTGTCGATCCTATTTTGCGATCAGCAACAGTATTAGTACAGTTGGTATACTATTGTTCCTCAATGGAGGGGAATGTTACCAGAAGACGCCTTCTTGAAGTTTTCCAGTTCGGCGATAGAAGCATTTAGCTGTGCCCGACACTGCTCCAGCTCTTGGGCTAGCAGGTCATTCTTCTCTGTAAGGACCTGGTTATACAACGATCCTTAAATCAGTTGTACCAACTGCTTTCAGTCTCGGGGGCTACAGGCATATGGTTATCCTTTTCGGACAAAGAAAACTTACCTGCACATCTGTCAGATGTTGCTTTGTGGCTTTTCTAAGCCCATCTCGAGCAGCTCGGATGTATGCGTCAGCCAAGCTGAAGGCATTGAATGCCTCTTCCGAGAACTTCGGGTCTCGTAAGACAGCCCTACAGCGCCAATGATTCAGGGCGCTCTCTACTTCCGAGTTGGTAACGGACATATCTTCCGAACCCTCGGCCGAAGGATAGTCCGGCGTTGTCCCCATAGCGGCCCCCATCTCTCCGGCAGGATCCAAATCCCGGTTGTTGGGAGTGCGACCGGCCGGATTCCCGGACATAGTCCGGCGAACCTTTTTCCTCATACAGGACCAACATAACAATCACGATTGGATACGACTGCTAAGTCATACCTTCAAGTCCGTACCTCTTTGACGAAGGACCGGCCTTGTCTTCGCCGACCTTCCTTTTCGAGGCCTTGCTCGGCGCGGGAGCCGCTCTCCTTGGAGTCGTCCCCGGCTTAGCATGACGTGCCGAACGCCTCCCCTTTGAAGCATGAGACAGTGCGGTGGGTGAGACAGTGCGAGGAAACTCTTTCTAGAGGGAATTTTCCTGATTACTTACGTGGGAAGCTGGAAGAAGACCAGGATAATCAGCGATGATGGCCACTTCCGTGCCGTCATAGCTCACCTGGTAAAACACCCCTTTCGCGAGTACCACGAATATATCCGGGTCCTCTTCAAACCCAGGATCAAGCTCCCGGTTGTGGTTCTCTGGCTGTGGGGCAGGGCTATTAAGCCCCTCGGTACCTTCCGCCAGTGCTATTTCAAAATAAACGGATTGGGAGTTCGTTAAAAATGGCTGAGAGAGCTGAGTGAATAAAAGCAAAGGGGTTAGGACTTACCCAACTGGGAGGGTTGTACATGGAGTACCCGTCTCTGCGATTGATGCGGAGAAATTCTTCTTCCTCCCCTTTGAACAGCTCGGCCAGTATCTTGGCTAGAACGGTGGGGGTGTCCGGACCTTTCCAACCACAGCGGGAGGCATCATCCTCCCCATTGTAGTGCCACATTGGGTGCCCTCTATATTGAAGTGGCTGAACCACTCGCACTATGGAGGTCACCATTATCTCTACTATTGTAAAACCGGACTGGGCAAGCATCCTTATCTTGCCCAGGAGCTGACGAACTTCCGCACTGTCCTCCTCTTCAAGACTTCGGGGACGCTAGCTGTGACGTTTCTTTAGCGGAACGCTTGCAAATTCCGGGAGACCCTTGCAAACTGGGTTGGGAAGAGCGACGTCCTCTATATAAAACCATTCGGAAGGCCATTCTTCAGATGCCTTCCTTGGTTGCTGGACAGATATCCGGTATCGGTGACGCACCATACTTCGGCTTCGCCCACTTCAAATGTTGACCCCTGGTGGTTGCGCGGGACAAGACAGAACAACTTTCTCCACAGTTCGAAATGGGCCTCAATGCCCAGGAACAGTTCTCACAAAGCGACGTAGCCCGCAATATGCAGGATGGAGGCGGGAGTAAAGTTATCTGTTGAAGGCCATAGTATTCCGAAGCCCCCAAAGGAATGATGGATTGAAACCGCGCCCTTAGCGAGATAAGGGATTTAAACAAACTCGCTCCCCGGATGGATTGGGACAATCCTCCGCGTGGGTCTCACCGTTAAGGGAGGCTAGCCTGCTCGAACGAGGACCAGATCTGCGGGGAGAAATCCCTGCGTTGCAGCTTCTCTAATTGGTCAGGCCACTAAGCACCTCTCCCACTCGCCTCTCTCTGAGTCGAAGGAGGAACTGGGAATGCTAGCCATGTTGGAATGGCTTCTCCTAGTAGTCTTTGGAGATTTTCTCCGCGGGATGCTGAATGGATCTAAGATTTGATCTCTTTAAATAGGCGCTCTTCCTGGCGTGAACGGGGTGTTATTTGCAAAAATACCCTGACCTCCCGCATTCGCTCGACACGTGGAAGACGAGGTTATTAACGCTCAGAAGCCGAGGGAGACAATCGTTAAAGGAGGAACCCGCCTTACAATGCCAAAGACAATTTGTGTGCCGAACACCTCGCTATTGAAGAATGGTTCGGGGGCTACTGAGAGAGTCCTGGACTAAGGGGTCCTCGGGCCTCCGGCCTGTTATCCATGGGCCGGACTGATGGGCTGTGAAGACACAAAGGCCGAAGACTGTACTCGTGTCCGGATAGGACTCTCCTTGGCGTGGAAGGCAAGCTTGGCGATCAACTATGAAGATTCCTTCCTATGTAACCGACTCTATGTAACCCTAGATCCCCCCGCTGTCTATATAAACCGAAGGGTGTAGTCTGGAAAGGATATACTCATTACCATAGTCATACAGGCTAGACTTTTAGGGTTTAGCCATTACGATCTCGAGGTAGATCAACTCTTGTAATACTCATATTCATCAAGATCAATCAAGCAGGAAGTAGGGTATTACCTGCATACAGAGGGCCTGAACCTGGGTAAACATCGTGTTCCCTATCTCCTGTTACCATCGACCTTAGACGCATTCAATCCGTCTATTTTGCTTTTCCCTTGCTCATCTTCTCCTTAATAGAAGCAACTTCCTTATATGTCCTTTGAGCTTCTCTGATTTTGTCCATCAAAGTAGATTGAATCTCCAACGCTGCTACATAGCCTCGCGGAACTATTTCCAAACATAGCTCCCGAAATTCCTCTGCTAAATCTTTTGGTAAACCTCCGGTCATTAGAACGTTAACATGACTCTTAGACGCAGACATGATGGAGATGTTCCCTATCTCCTGTTACCATCGACCTTAGACGCAGAGTTCGGGACCCCCTACCAGAGATCCGCCGGTTTTGACACCGACAAGGTGCCCCCGCTGTAGGGTGTTGCAATATGTTCATGGTTTACTTATTGTCAGTGTTGCGGGGGATGACATGTAACATCCCAAATTTTCAATTTGGAATGTTATACATAGAGCATCATTGTATATCATATTTTTTTGTTGCATTTTGGCTCGATCCTAGAAATTCTACACAACTCAAGGACCCATGGAGAGAGTTGGGGATTTCGTTATTTTCATATTTGAGTTTTCTCAAATTTTAAAAATAGGATCATTTGATTTTAATTATTTTATCTTCAATTATTTCTACTATCAAAATATGAGAGAGGGAATAAAATGACTTTCCCAAAGTAAAGAAAGAATGAAGGTTTAATAATAAAATCAAATAAGATTTTATTTCTGAGTTTTTCGCCTTTTTATTTGAATTTAGAAAAAATGCGAGTTTTCCAAAATTGCATTTAGGCCCCAAATAAATGTTCATCTAGTCTGGCTTGATTTTAGAAGCCGTGGAAAATTTATTTCGGGATTTTTGGAGTCCGTTTAGTATTTCTTTTTATTTTTCTTATGCGCGGAATTATTAAAAAAAACAGCGTAACCGACCTTGGGCCGTGCGGCGGGACTCCGCTGGGCACTTATCTCGCGCCGCCCAGCGCCCCCGAGCCGCCCAGCCCACCGCGCCCGCCACCCTTCAAACCCTTGCCCTTGTGCCACGCGCCCGCCTTGTCCGTTGCCGTCGCCGGACGCCGTCGCCGCCTCGCCGACCAGCGAGCCTCGCTGACCCGCCGCCGCATGCTCGCCGAGGTTCGCCGCCGCCTCGAAACAATGCCGCTTTTTTTAAACTGGCGGTTTTTTAAACCATGCGGTTTTTCTTGGTTTATTTTCGGTTTGTTTAGTTTCGTTTTTTTAGTTTCGGTTTTTTTGCGGTTTAGGTTAAAATAGCGAACGTTCGTTCGTTCGTTCGTTTATAACGAACGCATTTGTCAGATTAGTTTAGTTTAGTTAACGAACGCCCGTTCGTTATCTGTTCGTCGTTTTTCTTTTTCTTGGATTTAATCCACGTTTTTCTGATCGCAATTCCTGATCCGATTTTCGTTTTAGTATAACTTTTCGCTCGTTTATCGGAATCGGGCGATTCAAGCGCCTAGAGTTTTGTCTCGAAACCCTCTTTCCGAATAACCAACTTCAACAAGTTTTTGCTACTGTAAAATTTGACCCAGATCCAGATTAGTAAAACAAAGCTGCTTTCTTTCGTCGTTTGAGTTTCGTTGCTTCGTTTGATTTGTTTCTTTTTGCAAACCGGAGTTCTTAAGTTGAACTATCTGGTTAGATCTTCTATTTGAGTTTTACCTGTGCATTAGATGAGTACTTATTGTATGTTTGTTTGTCTGCGATAGAATACCCGGAGTGCGGCGCCTGTTACTTCGAGTCTCGAGGTTTCGCGGATCATCAGCAAGGCAAGTAACACTTTGATCATACCTTTTCTACTACCCAGTTTTTATGCATTAGATCTATCCTCAAACATTGCATGATTAGGATCCAATTAAATTGTGGGATGGGAAGTAGTTGAGGTAGTACCTATTACCTGTTTATATTTTTAAACCCTTGGGAGTTACTTCTACGTTTGCTTATTACGCCATGCTATGCTAGTAGACGTGGATTGGGTGAGTGTATTCCATGATAGATGTGAGATTGTTAATTAATGGTTTATTTAAGGTGGCAACTTAAACACACATCTGGGTGGATTGAGGCACCTGGTTTCTATCAGGATTTGCCTGTATTTCTTCGGACTGCCACCCAGGCTCAAAGGGATCATGAGATTATTCATGATAGAAACTTCCGTGTGCAGCCACATGCTACTATGTGCTCTAGCATAGTTGACTAAGTTGTGCGAACTCTTACGGGTAGACTAGCTGATGTAGGGGTTGTAGGTTGGTACGGTCTACCCACATGTAAGGTGCTAGCGCTTACGAAGACTATGTCTCGGTCATCCGCTTCTCAAACACCATGTAGTGCGAGAAATCAAGCGGAGGAGATCGAGTCTTGTGGGGAAAAGTGCACAAACCTCTGCAGAGTGTATAAACTAATCATGGTTAGCCGTGTCCCCAGTTATGGACATCTTGAGTATCTAGTACTTGGATTATCATGTGAATCTTATCATGTTACTTCTAATTAATATTGTTGGGTTGTTAATGAGTACTTTTAATTGGGATTGAGGATGCTGTCAACCATTCTCAATGTTCAACAACCACCATGATAGTTAAATAAATTCATTCCTTTGCAGTAGGGAAAAATTGGCTTTACGCAAAAAGTGTAACCATAGAGCTTTCCACCAGCCATATATGCATGTAGTATAGGCTTATTCTTCCATTATTCTCTATGTGTTACTTTGCCAGCATATTCCATGTGCTGACCCGTTTTCGGGCTGCAACATTTCATGTTGCAGACTTTTCGCATTTACGACAGTAAGGTGCTTAGGTCGTGGTTCTATACTCGATGATCTTTGTTGGAGTTGATGGACTCTCTTATTCTTCCGAGCCTTCCGCTGTTATCGTTATTAGATGGCCTTAAGCCATATTTATTTTATTAAGTTCTCTCTTGAGACATTCGATTGTAATAAGTGTGTGATTGCTACTCTGTTATAAATCCTTCGATTACTGTGTGGTGTCAGCCTTACTGATCCAGGGATGACACTGAGCATAGAGATCAGACTGTTTGAGGTCTGGTCGCTACAAAGATGGTATCAGAGCACACGCTGACTGTAGGACACGACCATTAAGCTAAATCCTAGATCACTACTCTCTTGTCATTTCTGACTCCTCATCTTTTCTACTCTTTTAGGATGACGGAAGCGAGGATCAAGTTCACCCAAATTAGGATGAAGATACACCCTTTGGACGACACACGAAGGAAGTCACTAAGTACCTGAATATTGGAATACCAAGCTTCACCGACCTACAATTCCACTTTACCCAAGAAGAGCTGGACGATTCAAGCTCAAGTTCCGGAAGGACGTTTGCGCCAATTACGAGCCTATAGAGTGTGTTTTCAATGCACCAACCTCGAGTCTGGGAAAGAGCATGGCAGCTCACATAACCATGGGACGCATTGGAGAAGTTTACAAAGAAGACCTCAAGGATACTATCTACCAGATTCTGGTGGCCGAGATGAACAATGGGAGACAGTTGGCACTAAGAAGGATCGATCCATTGCAGCTTTCATCCAGGAGTTAAATCAGCACATTAGACGCCAGAGAACCGGATGTCTTGTGCAGACATGATGGAGTTGAAGACAGCAAAAGCCAAGATTATCGAATTAGAAGGAGGCGAAGGCCACTCGCAAGGACTACATGGAGGAGATTGTAGCCCTAGTGGGACAAAACGGCGATCTTAAGGAGAAGATTGAAGAACTCATGGGAAATTTAGCACCCGGAGGAGAAGATGAAGATTGCACCTGTCCAGAGAACTACATCATCATCGACGACACCGATTCCGATCCTACTGATGATGATTTTGAAGATGAAGCTGGAGCAGATATCATGGAGTCTTCATCGGAACAGTTTTTCTAGTTGACCACCATAACAGTAGTAGATTTTCCCCCATTAAAAAAATTAGTTTTAGTCCCAGCACTTTGTAACGATAGATAGACCGTTGTATGCCCTTGTTTGAATTGATTGGAGTGATATTGTGTGATTTGTATCATTGTGCATATGGGTAGTGTTTCTCTCTAGACCTCATTCTATTCTAAACTCTCGTCTTTTCTGTAAACCCTCAGATGCCTCTGAGACGCGACCCCGGATTTGTTTTCCCACCGGAGATCACTCAGTTGATTCAGCAGCAGAATGCCTTGATTCAAACATTGGTACAGAACCAAGGCAACAACAACAACAACAATAACAACAACCCACCGCCACCACCACCTGTTGACCATTTGACCCGTTTCTTAAGGCTGAATCCGTCGGTGTTTTCCAGTAGCACCGAGCCGATAGTAGCAGATGTTTGGCTCCGCAAAGTAGGGAGGGAGTTGACCACTGCAGGATGTACAGATGGGGAAAAGGTGAAATTTTCCGCACATCAGCTTGAAGGACCCGCAGCAGCATGGTGGGAGAATTTTACAGCCACTTACCCTGTAGACACTGTCACATGGGATCAGTTTCAGCAAGCTTTTCGTACTGCCCATGTTTCAGCAGGAGCTATGGCCATGAAGAAGCGTGAGTTTCGCAACTTGCGCCAAGGAGAGCGGACAGTTGGCCAGTATGTGGATGATTTTAGTAAGCTAGCACGTTATGCCCCAGATGACGTTGCTACGGACGCAGCTAAGCTGGAGACGTTTCTAGAAGGACTGAATGATGAGCTGAGCATGCAGTTGATGGTAGACACCTTCAATAACTACCAGGAGTTAGTAGATCGTGCTCTTATGATTGAAGCGAAGCAGCAGCAGATTGACAACCGCAAGAGAAAGTATGGACAGGGGAAGTATAACTCTGGAGCTCAGCAGAAGCTTCGCCTTACCCCGAAGCCAGGAGGACAATTTCAGCATACTCACGGAGGAGGTAGCTCGCACAACCATAATGGCACCAAGAATGAAAACGGGAATGGAGGAAGCAATGGACAAAACCGCACCACCCGTCAACACCATCCAAGGTAGACCTGAGCCATATCACCTGTTTTAAGTGCCGCAAGACTGGGCATTATGCAAATGATTGTCCAGAAGGCCAAAATGGTAACGGCAATGGAAGCTCAGGAAAGAAGCCAAACCCTTTCAACAGGGGACAAGTAAACCACGTTACCGTGGAGGAGGTTGAAGCTCAGCCAGATGCAGTAATAGGTAAGTTTTTGGTTAAGACTTTTACTGCAGTTGTTCTTTTTGATACTGGTGCATCGCATTCATACATATCAAGGGGATTTGTGGATAAGTATAAACTACCAACCCAAGCCCTTAGGTCACCCATGCTAGTAACCTCACCCGGAGCAGAATATATGGCAAGTATATGGTGCGTTCGATTGCCATTAAGGATTGGAAACTATGTATTTCCCTCGGACCTAATAGTTTTGGAATCCCAAGGATTGGATGTGATATTAGGAATGGATTGGTTATCGAAGTATGGAGGGAACATAGATTGCGCCAGTAAGTCGATTTTGCTTACCACCCCAGAAGCAAGGAGAATCAAGTATGTATCACGACATGAGCCGAGGAGAGCTCATGTAAATTCCTTAACAGGAGTTGTGCAGGAGGAAGTACCAGTGGTAAGGGATTACCTGGACGTGTTTCCGGAAGAGTTGCCAGCCATGCCGCCGGACAAAGACATCGAATTTCTGATTGAACTACTGCCAGGCACTGGGCCGATATCTAAGAGACCGTATAGGATGCCAGCCCAAGATTTGGAGGAAATTAAGAAGCAGATTAAGGAGTTACTGGATAAAGGTTTTATTCGCCCAAGTTCTTCGCCTTAGGGATCACCAGTACTTCTAGTGGAGAAGGATGGATCATTAAGAATGGTTGTTGATTATCGAGGATTGAATGAAGTGACCATTAAGAACAAGTACCCACTGCCGATGATCAATGACTTGTTTGACCAATTGCAAGGAGCTAAGGTGTTTTCCAAGATCGATTTGCGATCGTGGTACCATCGATTGAAGATTCAAGAGCGAGGATATACCTAAGGCGGCTTTTACCACAGTGCAGGCTGTATGAGTATACCGTTATGTCATTTGGTCTGACTAACTCACCTGCCTATTTTATGAACATGATGAACAAAGTGTTTATGGAGTTTTTGGATAAGTTTGTTGTGGTATTCATTGATGATATTTTGGTTTACTCGAAGAATGAAGAAGAACATAAGGAGCATTTCCGTTTGGTACTCGAGAAGCTCAGAGAACATCAGTTGTATGCCAAGTTCAGCAAGTGTGAGTTTTGGTTGAAGGAAGCTGGATTTCTCGGACATGTTATATCCAGAGAAGGTATAGCAGTAGACCCCACTAAAGTTGCCACGGTGACAAACTGGAAAGCGCCAACAACAGTTGGAGAGATCCGGAGTTTCCTTGGACTCGCGGGATACTGCCATAGATTTATTGAGAATTTCTCGAGGATTGCGAAGCCTATGACAGAATTATTGAAGAAGGATACCAAGTTTGTTTGGAATGAGGAGTGTGAGGCTAGTTTCCAAGAGTTGAAGAAGCGTTTGGTTACCTCACCAGTATTAATCCTGCCAGACCAAAGCAAGGATTACGAAGTTTATTGTGACGCTTCACGTCGAGGACTTGGAGCAGTGCTTATGCAGGAGGGAAGAGTTGTTTCGTATGCTTCACGACAGCTGAAACCTCATGAATTAAACTATGCCACGCATGATTTGGAGTTAGCAGCCGTAGTGCATGTGTTGAAAACATGGAGACATTTCCTCATTGGAAATCATTGTGAGGTGTATATGGATCACAAGAGTTTGAAGTACATCTTCACGCAGAAGGAGTTAAATCTCAGGTAGAGAAGATGGTTGGAGCTCATCAAGGATTATGATATGAGATTGCATTACCACCCCGGAAAGGCTAACGTGGTAGCGGACGCGTTGAGCCATAAGATTCATGTTAACGTTCTAATGACCGGAGGTTTACCAAAAGATTTAGCAGAGGAATTTCGGGAGCTATGTTTGGAAATAGTTCCGCGAGGCTATGTAGCAGCGTTGGAGATTCAATCTACTTTGATGGACAAAATCAGAGAAGCTCAAAGGACATATAAGGAAGTTGCTTCTATTAAGGAGAAGATGAGCAAGGGAAAAGCAAAGGGATTTCATGAAGATGAGCAAGATACCTTATGGTTTGAGGACCGCGTTTACGTACCAAGTGATCCAGAGATTCGGAAGTTGATTTTGCAAGAGGCACATGATTCGCCGTATTAGATCCACCCCGGAAATACCAACATGTATTTGGATTTAAAGGATACTTTCTGGTGGACCGGAATGAAGAAAGATATTGTAGAGTATGTAGCAGTCTGTGATGTATGTCAGAGGGTGAAGGCAGAACATCAGAAGCCAGCAGGATTGTTACAGCCATTGCCTATACCCGAATGGAAGTGGGATAAACTAGGCATGGATTTCATCACGGGATTGCCAGGACTCGTTCAGGCTATGACTCGATTTGGGTTGTAGTCGATCGTTTGTGAAGGTAGCTCATTTCATTCCAAAGAAAGACTACCTACAGCAGTGCCAAATTGGCTAAGATATACATGACAAGGATTGTATGCTTGCATGGAGTTCCGAGGAGTATCGTATCAGATAGAGGAACCCAATTCACCTCAAAGTTCTGGAGGCAGTTGCACGAAACTTTGGGAACCCGACTGGAGTTTAGTACAGCTTTTCATCCACAGACAAATGGACAAACAGGGAGAGTCAACCAGATTTTAGAGGATATGCTGAGAGCATGTGCTTTGGATTATGGATAAAGTTGGGATGACAACTTGCCCTATGCGGAGTTTTCTTATAACAACAGCTACCAAACCAGTTTGAGGATGGCACCTTTCGAAGCCTTGTATGGAAGGAGGTGCACAACCCCGCTACTGTGGGATGAAGTTGGAGACCGCCAGTTGTTTGGACCGGATTTGATTAAGGATTCTGAACGGAAAGTAAAGTTGATTCGCGATAGGCTCAAGGTAGCCCTACCAAGACAGAAGAGCTATGCAGATTCAAAAGCAAGGAGGCAGAATCTGGCCGGAGACAGAGTTTATCTTGAGTATCTCCGCTTGAGGAGTTAAGCATTTTGGTGTTAAAGGAAAATTAGCGCCACGTTTTGTGGGACCATACAAAGTTTTGGAGCGCATGGGAGAAGTTGCGTACAAGTTGGAACTACCCGAAGGATTGTCAGGTGTTCATGATGTGTTCCATGTTTCTCAATTGAAGAAGTGTCACGCAGAGATGGCGGATATACCACGGAGAATCTTGTGCCACTAGAGGCGATTCAGTTGAATAACGATTTGACCTATGAGGAGAAACCAGTCGAGATTCTCGAGTTTGCCAGCCGAGTCACCATGAGCAAGGTCATTAAGTTTTGCAAAGTTCAAGGAGCCACCACACCGAGGATGAAGCCACATGGGAGGCGAGAGGAAGATCTGCTTAAGGACCACCCTCACCTATTTTCTAGCCAACTTTGAATCTCGAGGCGTAGATTCATCTTAAGGGGGTAGGTTTGTAACATCCCAAATTTTCAATTTGGAATGTTATACATAGAGCATCATTGCATATCATATTTTTTTATTGCATTTTGGCTCGATCCTAGAAATTCTACACAACTCAAGGACCCACGGAGAGAGTTGGGGATTTCGTTATTTTCATATTTGAGTTTTCTCAAATTTTGAAAACAGGATCATTTGATTTTAATTATTTTATCTTCAATTATTTCTACTATCAAAATATGAGAGAGGGAATAAAATGACTTTCCCAAAATAAAGAAAGAATGAAGATTTAATAATAAAATCAAATAAGATTTTATTTTGGAGTTTTTCATCATCAGAGAAGCTCAAAGGACATATAAGGAAGTTGCTTCTATTAAGGAGAAGTTCCATGATGGAGCTCCCGAAATTCCTCTGCTAATTCTCTATGTGTTACTTTGCCAACATATTCCATGTGCTGACCTGTTTTCGGGCTGCAACGTTTCATGTTGCAGACTTTTCAGACGACGAGTAAGGTGCTTAGGTCGTGGTTCTCTACTCAGTGATGCCGTTGGAGTTGATGGACTCGCTTATTCTTCCGAGCCTTCCGCTGTTATTGTTATTAGATGGCCTTAAGCCATATGTATTTTATTAAGTTCTCTCTTGAGACATTCGATTGTAATAAGTGTGTGATTGCTACCCTGTTATAAATCCTTCAAGTACTGTGTGTTGTCAGCATTACTGATCCAGGGATGACACTGAGCACAGAGATCAGACTGTTTGAGGTCTGGTCGCTACATGACTGCAGCCCAAACGCGGATAAGTGGGTTATGGCGTATGGGATTAAAGAGGACTTGATACTTAATGCTTTATTGGGTTTCACGACCTTAATGATCTTTAGTAGTTGCAGATGCTTGCTAGAGTTCCAATCATAAGTGCATATGATCCAAGTAGAGAAAGTATGTTAGCTGATGCCTCTCCCTCATATAAAATTACAAGAATGATTACCGGTACTTGTTATCGATTGCATAGGGACAAATAACTTTCTTGTTGACAAAAGCTCTGTACTAAAACTAATTTAGTTGTGTCTTTATCTAAACAACACCTAGATTTTATTTACGTGCTCTTTATTATCTTGCAAATCTATCCTATCACACCTACAAATTACTTCTAGTTTCATACTTGTTCTAGGTAAAGCGAACGTCAAGTGTGTGTAGAGTTGTATCGATGGTCGATAGAACTTGAGGGAATATTTGATCTACCTTTAGCTCCTCGTTGGGTTTGACACTCTTACTTATCGAAAGAAGCTACAATTTATCCCCTATACTTGCGGGTTATCAGTAGGTAGAAATCTCTCGTCTTTTTCATAGTGCCTAATGGGTATCTCAAAATGTTTAGCAAGGCGGGAGGCGAAGATATGCCTCCAAAATAGGACCCTTAGCACGGTTCATACTCAACCATTTATCAACTATAGCGCCCAAATTGTAAGTTCTATCTCTATGTAAAGCATGGCGCAAAATGGCAAGTTCAGGGGCACTAAGGCCTCTGCTCTCTCCACGACCAGTTAAACATCTCCCATCAAATAATGAGTAATAGCGTAAAACAGGAAGATGTATACTAGCCACTCTCGCTCCTGACACTCCTCTACCTTCCCCTATGGTAATTCATGAATAAGGCCTTCCACATCACTAGGACGTGGTTCCTCGACGCTACCTTCATAAGGTAATTTACAAATCTCACAAAAGTCATAAAGCATCATTTCTCTGTACTCATCATATAAGTGAAAGTCTACCGTGGGTGGTGATTTCCTAGCATGAAAATGAAAATTTTGCATGAAAGTATTGGTGAGTAGGAGATACTGATTACAACGGTCGAGGAGGAAGTCGGTGATGCCTGCATTCCCGCCCAAATAATAGAAATCATCATAAATACCGGCTACTTGTAAGAATGCATCACATGGCCATTTGCACGGCCAAATTTCTGCGGCGCGAGGAAGAATATACTTGCAAGATAGGATCAAGAACACAAATATATTCATGAAAACATAATAGGTTCAGATCTGAAATCATGGCACTTGGGCCCTAGTGACAAGCATTAAGCATAGCAAAGTCATAGCAACATCAATCTTAGAACATAGTGGATACTAGGGATCAAACCCTAACAAAACTAACTCAATTACATGGTAAATCTCATCCAACCCATCACTGTCCAGCAAGCCTAAAATGGGATTACTCACGCACGGTGCTGAGCATCGTGAAATTAGTGATGGAGGATGGTTGATGATGATGATGGCGACGGATTCCCCTCTCACAAGCTCCGAATGGACTCCAGATCTGCCCTCCTGAGGAAGAACAGGGCTTGGCGGCGGCTCCATATCGTAAAACGCGATGAGTCCTTCTCTCTGATTTTTTTCTCCCAACAGAGAATATATGGAGTTGGAGTTGAGGTCGGTGGAGGTCCAGGGGGCCCACAAGGTCGGAGGGCGTGCCCCAGGGGGGTGGGCGCGCCCCCACCCTTGTGGCTAGGGTGTGGGCCCCCTGGGCTGATTCTTTCGCCAATATTTTTTATTAATTCCAAAACTTATCTCCGTTAAGTTTCAGGTCATTCCGAGAACTTCTTATTCTGCACAAAAATAACACCATGGCAATTCTGTTGAACAGCGTCAGTTCAGGTTAGTTCCATTCAAATCATGCAAGTTAGAGTCCAAAACAAGGGCAAAAGAGTTTGGAAAAGTAGATATGACAGAGACGTATCACACACATATATGTAGGACATTCAAAATCAATTCTCAAGATCTGAACACGCATTATTAGCACGCACGCTAATCCTAGTCAGATTATTAGCAAAAATCATTTGTATAGAACATACGATTAATCACTAACCCTATACGGATAACATTCAAACAATCAATACAGTACGTGCATCTAACAGATCTTAATTACTCCGATTTCATGGACAGAGAGAACATAACCATAGGATTTGTATTCCAAAAAAGTTAGAGAGGGCGGAGTAAGCAGAGAAAACACATGATATGTTTGCCGCACAAATGGGTATATAGATGACTAACCGGTTTTCCGTCGGAGTCGCAGTCGTTACCGGAGTTGATATTGGCTTCCGGCTCCGGCTGGGGGGGAGGGGGGGCACGACGGCACCGACGAAGTCAAGGTCATGCTGCTGCCCGCGCGAGACCTCGTCGGCGGCCACAGCAACCTCTATGCCCATCTTCACGCATTGCGCGGGTGCTTCACCAGCCACGGCGTCAGCACTCCCTCCGATGGTGCATTTTGGCGGCATACTCATACACTCCAGAGTCCAGACATTGGTGACAACCGTGGACCGGAGGTGCGGCCGCCTATTATGGCCGGCGACTCGGGTGAGGAATTAATACGGACCAGTGGGAGCGAGGCGGGCAGCTGTCAAAGGCTGTCTCGCCTCCCGATGAGCCTGCGCGGCTGACTTCTGCCATTCCTACCATCATTTCACACAGCTACTTGCACGCCTCCCGGTGACACTGCGCAGCGAAAATGCCTCCCTTCAATTCACACACCTGCACGCACGCCTCCCGGTTTGCCTGTGCGGCAGACTGCTCGCATGCGTCCCGTCAACTCACGCCTGCTCGCACGGCACACGAGGCACGTGGCAGCATGTTTTCTTGATGATTCATTCTGCTGCTTAACTGCTTAACCGAAGCATGGCAAGGTCTAATGCACATGGTCTGACTAAATAATCCATGTGAGATATTCGTTGCCAGTTATTAACAATCTCCCATTTGTAAGAAGATTATATCAAAATGTGTCTCAAATTTGACAAAAATACAATATCATAGTCTAGTAGTGCCCATATATGACACCACGATAAGTTTCATGAATTTCAACTAAGTTTTGGATTTACTGAATTTTAAAAATCTATATTCTCAATGTTTTGAAATCTCTTGCATGGGGAAACATGCACCCAGGGACACATATATGATTTTGCAATCCATTTTGGTGCACATGTAGCAAAAATTTGATTTTTGCACATTAAATCCCTAGGGAATCAATCTATGTATAAAAACGGTCGAATGATGTCTGTTGAAAAAAAATTAATACGACACTCCTTTGGTCACATGTTCACTACAGAAAAAGTTTGACATGCCTCAGAGTGGTTGTGGTGGTTCGGGATGTGTGTCTGTGGGGTGGTGGGAGGGGTCCGGCAGTACACTACGAGTCGTGAGCCTCCGTGTGGGATTATTGATCATTTTGTGAGTCATATATTCCACATCAAAGTCGTGAATTGGTTATTTAAAGCATTACAAAACCCTGTCATACATACATGTTCGGGCCACATTCATCCATTGGTGGTCCTCTTGGACACTCTCCCTCGTGCGGTTATCAGCGACGTGCCCATTTGTTAGCCCACAAAGGTTTTCATTTTCCACCAACAACGAGAGGCATTTGACCAAAAGGTGGATTCATATTGGCATGTATGTGGTGTGGATCATGGTGAGACTCCATATAAAAGTTCGCGCACGTGCGTACACATGAGTCCCTCCCACCGGCTTGAAGTGAGGGGGCTACGCATTGTGGTGTAGTGCGCTTCCAATTTGCGAAGCATGTGACACGTCAAAGTTGTGCATTGGGTATTCAAACAACACATAACACACAGGCACAAGCACGCGGTGGTTTTGTCCTATGACACTCACTCGTGTGTGACTCTCTCTATGGGCCTGCAAGGTCACCGTCGATTAGTTGAACGTACAATGAGAGAGAGGTTAATTTGACCAACAAGGATGGTTCTTTTTGGTTTGTGTTACGTATATGCACGGTAGGAGTACGTACATGTCAAAGAGGGGGCAACATAAATACTCTCTATATATGCGTACGTCATAACCTCGCTCCATGTGGGGAATTTCCGGTTCCCGAGGCAGGTGCCACATCAAAGTTGTACATTGGTATTCAAACTTCACGCAATACCATGCAGGCGGTGGTTGCCCTATAGGAACTCACTCGCGTGTGGCGCTTCCATCTATGGGAATTAAAGGTTGTCCTCCATCACTTTGATCCAACGGGAGAGAGGTTAATTTGACCACCAAGGAATGATTCTTTTTTGGTTTGTGCTATACAGTAGAAGTACATATATATCACGCGTCGAATGGGGGCATACATATAGCACATACCATGCATCATGAACCTCGCTCTCTGTGGGGACTTTTTGGTTTCTTATATATGTGGTGCCACATCAAAGTTGTGCATTGCCTATTCAAACATCGCACAAACACCTCTTTGGGCCACATGTAGACGATGGTACGTAGTCATATATAGGATGCTCCCTCGCGTGCGATGTACGCATCGCTTTCTGTGGGCCCGCGAGTTCCTCGTCCATCAGTTTGACCCAACGAGAGAGAGGTACTTTGATGAAGAAGGTGGATTAATTCTTTTAGGGCTGTGTACTAGGTGTATAGTACGTGTCGAAGGAGGGGGGTGACCAGCATATGAACCTCACTCTGTGTGGGGACTTTGCATTTTTTGAGGCAAATGCCACATTAAAGTTGTGCATTAGGTATTCAAAACATTACAACCACACACCTCTCCATACATATGTTCTGGCACACATCAAGCGATGGTTGTTGTCCTATGGCACTCACTCACGCGGTTATCGGTGATGCTTCCATCTGTAGGCCCTCTTGGTCCATCACGTTCACCGACAGCGAGAGAGGTTAATTAATTTGACTTAGGAGGGGGGTTAATTTTTTGTTTATCTCATGATATAGATCATGATGTGAGATTACACACACACACACACACGAACAAACACACACAATAATAAGACCTCTTAAGACCTTATTCTGATAACACTTCTCTTATTCTGCTAACACCCCGAAATCATCCTGACACAACAAAGACAAGAGAACACCCCACCCCACCCGTGCTGCCGGCGCGCCCCCAATCCCCTCCTGCGCCGCTGACCCCCTCCCACGGCCGTCGCGCACCTACCTACTTCCCATGACCGTCGCACCCCAAGCCCTTCCAACCACGGGTGCCCCCAGCAGTGATGGTGGGATCCGGCCGTCACTGGAATCCGGCGAGACCTCCACCACGGCCACCGGTGCAGCCACAACTCGACGGATCCAGTCGGGACCCACCACCTCCCGCGCGTGGCGGCCGGCTGGGAGAGCCGGCAAGCTCCATGCCGCCCTAGCCCCTCTTCGCATCGCCATAACCCCCCTCTCCTACCACCTTCTTCCGCGTGCCGGAGCTACCCCGTCGCCGGCCACCCTGCCCAACGCGCCACCCTGAGCTCTCCCCTTCCCACCTCCTGATCCGGTCATCCTAGGTTCGGATCCAACCATCCCGGTATCAGCCACCTCCAGCTGTAGCTCCGAAGCCTCTTCTTCCCTGCTCGACCATGAAATCCAGGCCATGGCTGCAGGGATCCAAGCCACGACGGGTGCTCCTCGATTTTGGCGGCTCCACTCCAACGAGCTCCACGACCCGGCGGTTCATCTCCAAGCCTCCCCGGCACGACGGATCCCATCAATCCGTGGCTGATCCTCCTCCAGTACAGCAACCTCCAAACCCCGTGTGTAGTGCACAAACCGCTGCACAACAGTCCACTCACACGTGCGCCCCAACCTCTCTTGTAGTACCTTACTTACGGAGTTGTGTGTTTCACTAATGTGTTGCGGGCGTGTTTGAGAAAAAAATCCAGGTTTGCAGTTCACCGACGGCGAGCCGTTCGGCAGCATGTCTACTCGAAGTTCAGTCGGGGTGTGAGTTTCATGACTTGGTGCCACCAGAAGGACAACAAGCGAGCCACCAACAGCGATCACTGCAGTTCGGTGATGCGCTGCCTTGCATTTCGGGTGGCAATGAAAATCTTCTTCGGTGAGGACTTGGAGCTCACCGACCAGCGGCTCGCGGTTGCCCCAACGCGAGCGTGCAGTTCACTAGCGCCTTTTGTGTTTAGAGGTGGTTGAGGCCATGGGATGCATGTCCTTTTTGTATTTATGCTATCATTCGCTTGTATTCCGTGATGGAAAAATCTTCATTTCACTGTATTAGTTGTTCTTGGAGTTCACTGCAATGGGATTTTTCTATAGGGGACAGCGAAAAAGACAAAAAGAAGAAATGATGATTAAGTGAGCTGAGGTTCAGTGCCACACGACATGCAGTTTGCTTGAGAAGAGTGCACTTCATCATTCGTTGATGTCGTCTGCTATGGCCGCTCCCGCAATTCATATGGGAGCATGGCTTTTTTTACTGGGAAGCAGGTTGTTCAGGCTGGTATTCAAAAAAAAATATAGATACTTAAAGAAGCGATGGTGAAAAAAATGAAAGTGTGGTGTTGTGGTTCGTTATTTTCGATCATGCGGTGCACTTTTCTCTAAAAAAAAGGTCCACTACGAAGGACTCTTGAGTACACTCCATTTAAAACAAAATGCATTTAAAAAACACAAACAAAATGAAGTGCACTTTGGTCTACAAAAGTCCACTACGAAATAATTTTTAGTACATTTCATTTAAAATAAAATGTATTTTTAAAAACATGCAAATTGCGGTGCACTACTAAGGACTCTTCAGTACATTTCATTTATAACAAAAAATCCACTACGAAGGACTTTTCAGTACACTTCATTTAAAATAAAATGCATTTTGAAAACATGCAATTGCGGTGCACTACGAAGGACTCTTCAGTACACTACATTTGGAATAGATTTTCACTACGAAGGAATTTTCAGTACACTCCATTTAAAACAAAATCCATTTAAAAACATGCAAATACGGTGCACTTTGTTCTAAAAAAGGTCCACTGCGAAGGACTCTTTACTACAGTCCATTTAGAACAAGATGCATTTAAGAAAAACTGTAAATTCAGTGCACTTTGGACTTACAAGAAGTCCACTATGGAGAACTTTTCAGTACAGTCCATTTAAAACAAAATGCATTTAAAATAATATGCACTTTGGTCTTATAAAAAAGTCCATTACGGAAAAAATGTCAGTACACTTGATACGTCTCCAATGTACCTATAATTTTTTATTGCTCCATGCTATTATTTATTCTGTTTTGGATGTTTAATGGGCTTATTTATACATTTTTATATTATTTTTGGGACTAACCTATTAACCGGAGGCCCAACCCAAATTGCTGTTTTTTTTGCCTATTTCAATGTTTCGCAGAAAAGGAATATCAAACGAAGTCCAAACGGAATGAAACCTTCGGAAGAGTTATTTTTGGAACAAACGTGATCCAGAGGACTTGGAGTGGACGTCAAGAAATCACCGAGGAGGCCACGAGGCAGGGGGGCACACCTACCCCCTGGGCGCGCCCTCCACCCTCGTGGGCCCCTCGTGGCTCCACCGACCTAATTCTTCCTCCTGTATATACCTACGTATCCCCAAACCATCGGGGAGCACCACGAAAACCTAATTCCACCGCCGTAACCTTCTGTACCCGTAAGATCCCATCTTAGGGCCTTTTCCGGCATCCTGCCGGAGGGGGCATTGATCACGAAGGGCTTCTACATCAACACCATAGCCTCTCCGATGATGTGTGAGTAGTTTACATCAGACCTTCGGGTCCATAGTTATTAGCTAGATGGCCTCTTCTCTCTCTTTGGATGTCAATACAAAGTTCTCGATTCTCTTGGAGATCTATTATATGTAATCTTGTTTTGTGGTGTGTTTGTCGAGATCCGATGAATTGTTGGTTTATGATCAAGATTATCTATGAACAATATTTGAATCTTCTCTGAATTCTTTTATGTATGATTGGTTATCTTTGCAAGTCTCTTTGAATTATCAGTTTGGTTTGGTCTACTAGATTGATCTTTCTTGCAATGGGAGAAGTGCTTAGCTTTGGGTTCAATCTTGCGGTGCTCGATCCCAATGACAGTAGGGGAAACGGCACATATTGTATTGTTGCCATCGAGGATAAAAAGATGGGGTTTATATCATATTGCATGAGTTTATCCCTCTACATCATGTCATCTTGCTTAAAGCGTTACTCCGTTCTTATGAACTTAATACTCTAGATGCATGCTGGATAGCGGTCGATGTGTGGAGTAATAGTAGTAGATGCAGGGAGGAGTCGGTCTACTTGTCATGGACTTGATGCCTATATACATGATCATACCCAGATATTCTCATAACTATGCTCAATTCTATCAGTTGCTCGACAGTAATTTGTTTACAAACCGTAATACTTATGCTACTTGAGAGAAGCCACTAGTGAAACCTATGGCCCCCGGGTCTATTCTCCATCATATTAATCTTCCGTCAACAAGCTATTTCTATCTTTGTTTACTTTGTAATCTTTACTTTCAATCTTTATCATAAAAATACCAAAAATATTATCTTATCATCTCTATCAGATCTCACTTTTGCAAGTGGCCGTGAAGGGATTCACAACCCCTTATCGCTTTGGTTGCAAGATTCTTATTTGTTTGTGTAGGTGCAAGGGACTTGAGCGTGGCCTTCTATTGGATTGATACCTTGGTTCTAAAAAATTGAGGGAAATACTTACGCTACTTTGCTGCATCATCCTTTCCTCTTCAAGGGAAAAACCAACGCATGCTCAAGAGGTAGCAAGAAGGATTTTTGGCGCCATTGCCGGGGAGTCTATGCACAAGTCAACATACCAAGTACCCATCACAAACTCTTATCCCTCGCTTTACATTATTTGCCATTTTCCTCTCGTTTTCCTCTCCCCCACTTCACCCTTGCCGTTTTATTTGCCCTCTTTTCCGTTCGCCTCTTTTTCATTTGTTCCATCATTATGGCTAGTCCTTTATCTACTCCTTTATCTCCCGAGAATGAAGTTATTAATTTTAAACAAAGGGAGGGAGAAAATCTAAAAGATGCTTGGTATAGAATTTGCAACGCTCAAAATAAATCTCTAGAAAGCAATCTACTTCCGATCTTCTTCGGAATTTTTATGTAGGCGTCACTCCTTGGAATAGATATATTCTCGAAACCATTACTGGAGGGAATTTCTTGGGTAGCCATACTTTTGATTCTTATAATGCTATGATAAATTTGTTTGGCTCACGACCTCTTTTGGTTAATGGAACCATGTTAACTTTGGAACATGTCATGCAAAGGCTTGAAATTATTGAAAATAAAGTTGCTACCATAGAGTCAATAGAGAATTTGGATAAAAAGATCCACAACCAAATTACCCAATACGGATCTAAGGTAGGAGTTGCCCTTCAAAATTTTAAAGAAAAAGAACCTATGTTAATGAAAAGGTAGATCAAGATTCTTCTAGAATTGATAAGCTTGAGAATATTATTACAAACTTAGGGTCCGCTTTTTCTTCCGTAAGAAATACTCCAAACCCTCCTACCAAAATTGCCAAGCTTATGTATGTTCCTAAAAATAAGGGTGAATCTTATAGTAAGGAAACTGCCGATCTCAAATCAATCAGTGTTCACCCCAACCTTTTTGCTATCATTAAGGAACCGTTTGCTACAAATGAATTTCTTGATTTCTTTCCTTAAGTGTTTGATCATTAATAAGAAGAAAGAAACCCCTAAGGGTTATAGGTGCCTTATTGAAGAATTGCCAACCAAATATGGCAATACCTAGATCTATCCTTGCTTTTATGCCTAGCTAGGGGCGTTAAACGATAGCGCTTGTTGGGAGGCAACCCAATTTTATTTTAGTTTTTTGCTTTTTGGTTCTGTTTAGGAATAAATAATCCATCTAGCTTCTGTTTAGATATGGTTTTATGTTTTAATTAGTGTTTGTGCCAAGTTAAACCTATAGGATCTTTTTGGATGATAGTTATTTGATCTTGCTGAAAATTCCAGAAACTTTCTGTTCACGAAAACAATTGTTAAAAATTACTAGAATGTGATATAATACTGATTCCAATGGAGGCAGATAAATAAACAAATTATCTAGGTCGTCCTATTTTTGTAGAATGTTTAGAGTTCCAGAAGTTTGCGTTAGTTACAGATTACTACAGACTGTTCTGTTTTTGACAGATTCTGTTTTTCACGTGTTGTTTGCTTATTTTAATGAATCTATGGCTAGTAACGGAGTTTACGAACCATAGAAAAGTTGAATACAGTAATTTTGACACCAATATAAATAAAGAATGAGTTCATTACAGTACCTTGAAGTGGTTTTTTGTTTTCTTTCGCTAACGGAGATCACGAGATTTTCTATTAAGTTTTGTGTTGTGAAGTTTTCAAGTTTTGAGTAAAGATTTGATGGATTATGGAATAAGGATTGGCAAGAGCCTAAGCTTGGGGATGCCCATGGCACCCCAAGGTAAAATTCAAGGATAACCAAAAGCTTAAGCTTGGGGATGCCCCGGAAGGCATCCCCTCTTTCGTCTTCGTCTATCGGTAACTTTACTTGGAGCTATATTTTTATTCACCACATGATATGTGTTTTGCTTGGAGCGTCTTGTATGATTTGAGTCTTTTCTTTTTAGTTTGTCACAATCATCCTTGCTGTACACACCTTTTGAGAGAGACACACGTTATTCGGAATTTGTTACACTAGTAGAAAACAGGGCAATGGTCCAGGCCCGGCCAGCCCATTAGTCCCGGTTCAATCCAAAACCGGGACCAATGGGGGCATTGGACCCGGTTCGTGAGCCCCGGGGGCCGGCCGGGCCACGTGGGCCATTGGTCCCGGTTCGTCTGGACCTTTTGGTCCCGGTTGGTGGGACGAACCGGGACCAATGGGCCTCGCTCTGCCCACCACCATTGGTCCCGGTTGGTGGGACGAACCGGGACCAAAAGCTGCCCTTTAGTCCCGGTTCAAGTCACCAACCGGGACCAATTATTTTCCTATATATACCCCTCGCCCGCGAGCAGAGCACTCCCAGTGCTCTGTTTTTAAAGTGGCGAGGGGAGAGCTTTAATGGTGCTCTAGCTCACCTCCTATGCACACGAGGTGTTCATGGAATGCCCGAGCCACACTACTTAAGCTTTCTCCTCTCCAAGCTCGACCTCCAAGCTCCATTTTCCTTAATATTTATCTAGGTTTAGCGGTCCATCACGCCCCGTCCCGTCTTCACCGCCGATCGCTCAAGCCCGATCTCGTCACCGGCACCACCGTGGTGAGCCTCTTGTTCTTATCTTATCTTCTTTACGAAAGGAAAACAAATCTTACTTGTATGTTTATATAGATACTTGTATAATTTTCTTACTTTTATTATTGCATCTTATATAGTGCGATGGTTTTGGTATCCGCCCCATCTTACTTAATTATATATAATGCACGCAGATGAACCGGAATGGATGTACGGTTCAAGACACACCTCCGAGTACATTAAGGGCGTGCATGATTTTCTCGAAGTGGCTGAGGCAAACAAGCAGAATGGTTTTATGTGTTGTCCATGCCCTATATGTGGGAATACGAAGTCTTACTCTGATTGGAAAATCCTCCACACCCACCTGCTTTACAAGGGTTTCATGCCACACTATAATGTTTGGACGAAGCACGGAGAAATAGGGGTTACGATGGAAGATGGCGAAGAAGAAGAGTACGATGACAACTATGTGCCCCCTGAATACGGTGATGCTACTGAACATCAAGAGGAACCAGACGATGTGCACGATGATGCTGCAACGGGCGAAGCTGAAGATCAAGAGGAACCAGACGATGTGCCCGATGATGATGATCTCCGCAGGGTCATTGTCGATGCAAGGACACAATGCGAAAGTCAAAAGGAGAAGCTGAAGTTCGATCGCATGTTAGAGGACCACAAAAAAGGGTTGTACCCCAATTGCGAAGATGGCAACACAAAGCTCGGTACCGTACTAGAATTACTGCAGTGGAAGGCGAGAATGTCATGCTCGACAAAGGATTTGAGAAGCTACTGAAAATATTGAAGAAGAAGCTTCCAAAGGATAACGAATTGCCCGACAGTACATACGCAGCAAAGAAGGTCGTATGTCCTCTAGGATTGGAGGTGCAGAAGTTACATGCATGCCCTAATGACTGCATCCTCTACCGTGGTGCGTACAAGGATCTGAACGCATGCCCGGTATGCGGTGCATTACGGTATAAGATCAGACGAGATGACCTTGGTGATGTTGACGGCGAGCCCCCCAGGAAGAGGGTTCCTGCGAAGGTGATGTGGTATGCTCCTATAATACCACGGTTGAAACGTCTGCTCGTAAACGGAGAGCATGCCAAGTTGATGCGATGGCACGTTGAGGACCGTAAGAAAGACGGGAAGTTGAGAGCACCACGACGGGTCGCAGTGGAGAAAAATCGAGAGAAAGTACTTGGGATGAGTTTGCAAGTGAGCCAAGGAACGTATGGTTTGCTTTAAGCGCGAATGGCATTAATCCTTTCGGGAGCAGAGCAGCAATCACATCACCCGCCGTGACTCTATGTATGTATAACCTTCCTCCTTGGATGTGCATGAAGCGGAAGTTCATTATGATGCCGGTTCTCATCCAAGGCCCTAAGCAACCCGGCAGCGACATTGATGTGTACCTAAGGCCATTAGTTGAAGAACTTTTACAGCTGTGGAATGGAAAGCGGTGTACGACGTGGGATGAGCACAAACAGGAGGAATTTAACCTAAAGGCGTTGTTGTTCGTGACCATCAACGATTGGCCCGCTCTCAAGAACCTTTCGGGATAGACAAACAAGGGATACCACGCATGCACGCATCGCTTACTTGACACCGATAGCATATACCGCAAGCTGCAGGAAGAATGTGTACCGTGCCATCGCCGATTTCTTCCGACCAACCATCATTGTCGAAAGAAAGGCAAGCATTTCAAAGCGAGGCAGATCACCGGAAGAAGCCCGCCATGCGTACCGGTGATCACGCATTTGCTATGGTCAATGATTTACACGTAATCTTTGGAAAGGGTCCCGGACTAGCTGTTCCAAATGACGCTGAGAATCACGCACCCATGTGGAAGAAGAAATCTATATTTTGGGACCTACCCTATTGGAAAGACCTAGAGGTCCGCTCTTCGATCGACGTGATGCACGTGACGAAGAACCTTTGCGTGAACCTGCTAGGCTTCTTGGGCGTGTATGGGAAGACAAAATATACACCTGAGGCACGGGAGGACCTACAACGCTTACCCGAAAAAGAGGGCATGCCTCCAAGCAAAGATGAAGGTCCCGCCACCACGCTCTTCTGAAAGAAGAGAAAGAAATCTTCTTTGAATGCCTGCTCGAGATGAAGGTCCCGACCGCTTCTCGTCGAATATAAAGGGAATAATAAATATGCCACGTAAAAAGTTCCGTAACCTAAAGTCTCATGATCGCCACGTGATTATGATGCAATTGCTTCGGTTGCATTGAGGGGCTTTCACCGAAAACGTCCAATTAGCCATTGTGAAGCTATGTGCATTCCTCAATGCAATCTCTCGTAAGGTGATCGATCCAGAAATCATACCAAGGCTAAGGAGTGACGTGGTGCAATGTCTTGTCGGGCCGAGCTGGTGTTCCCACCATCCTTCTTCAATATCATGACGCACGTCCTAGTTCATCTAGTTGACGAGATTGTCATTCTGGGCCCTGTATTTCTACACAATATGTACCCCTTTGAGAGGTTCATGGGAGTCCTAAAGAAATATGTCCGTAACCGCGCTAGGCCAGAAGGAAGCATCTCCATGGGCCATCAAACAGAGGATGTCATCGGGTTTTGTGTTGACTTCATTCCGGCCTTAAGAAGATAGGTCTCCCTAAATCGCGGTATGAGGGGAGATCGATCGGAAAAGGCACGCTTGGAAGGGACTCAATAATATGCAGGGACGGATATTCTTGGTCTCAAGCACACTACACAGTTCTCTGTAACTCTACCTTGGTGACCCCTTATGTCGATGAACACAAGAACGATCTGCGCTCCAAACACCCGGAGCAAAGGCGACGATCGGATTACATGGGAACACATGAGGACTTTCAGCGATTGGTTGTAAGCACGTAATGTAGGTGACAACACTGTTTGTGATGAGCTGTACTTGTTGTCCAGGGACCATCTTTGACTGTATTGATTTGGAAAGGATACCAGATAAATGGGAATACATTTTACACGATTGACCAAGATCAAAAGAGCACCAACCAAAACAGCGGTGTCCGCTTTGATGCAACAACCGTGAGGGGAAAGGATACATATTATGGTTACATAGTGGACATATGGGAACTTGACTACAAACATGATTTTAAGGTCCCTTTGTTTAAGTGCAAATGGGTCAATCTGTCAAGAGGCGGGTATGTGTAGACCCACAATGCGGAATGACAACAATGGATCTGAAAAATCTTGGGTACACCGACGAACCGTTCGTCCTAGCCAATGATGTGGCTCAGGTTATCTATGTGAAGGACATGTCTACCAGACCGAGAAAGAGAAAAGATAAGGAAGCGAATACATCATACGATGAGCCAAAGCGCCACATAGTTCTTTCGGGAAAAGGGACATCGTGGGAGTGGAGGACAAGATGTACATGTCTGAAGATTATGAAAAGTTTCATGAAATTCCTCCTTCAAAGTCAAGGCTGACCCCAGCATCCTGATAAACGATGAAGATTATCCATGGTTACGGCGCAATAAGGAAATGACACAAGCGAAGAAAAAAGGGAAGACTTTCTCCCGCAACTATTATGATGATACCATGCCAACTTTGTAACTGACGAGTATGATACCATGCCAACTTTCAACTTTTTCAGAGTTCATTCGAAATTCTTTAATGTCTTATGGTTCGGCCCTCGTAATAATTAAAAATAGCAACAATAAGTTTTTTGTTGGAAGTAGAAACAAAATAAAATAAATAAAGCAAGAAAGAAAACAAAAACAAAAAAGTGTTTTCAAATTTGAAAAGTAATGGCACTAACAAAAAGTTTATAATTTTCCTAAAACTAAAAGCAAAAAGAATTAAAAAATAAAGCAAAAAACAAAAGAAAATAAATAATGCAGAAAACAAAACAAAAAAACTGGGAAAAAAATAAAAATAGCAACAATAAGTAAAGAAAACAAAAAAAACAAAAAAATTGCCACCTACTGGGCCACCACAGAGTGAATACGACTAGAAACCCATCCATGGGCCAGGATTCAGTCCCGCAGCAGGCCCATTAGGCCCATCAGGCATAGCAATAACAAGTAGGCCCGTAAGCCTGCAATGGAGAGGAGGTTGAGAGGGGTGCGGCAGTGGGGCTTATACACCACTGCGCGCCCCTCTCAACTAGCGAGGTGGGACTAAACTTTGGCCCCGACGTGCGGCCACAGGGCCTTTGGTCCCGTTGGTGACACCAACCGACTAAAGAGGCATTGGTACCGGTTCGTGGCACCAACCGGTACCAAAGGTTGCCGCTTCCCGCCTTTGGGCTGCCGAAAAAGATGCCTTTGGTCCCGGTTGGTGGCACCAACCGGGACTAAAATGCATTAGTCCCGTTGGTTTCACGAACCGGGACCAATGGCTTTGCTATATAAGCAAACACTTTGCAAAAATTCTGAATCTCATTGCCAGTTTCCCCCCCCCCTCGACGACGCCGACCCGCCTCCTCGACGCCGCCAGGCTGCTCCACCTCGCCGTCGTCGCCGCCGCCGCCAAGGCCGTCGCCACCAACCCAGCGCCGTCCTTGTCGCTGCCTCCCGAGCTCAACGTCCTCGTCAGCTGCCTCCCGAGCCAGCCCGCCACGCCTCCGAGCCCTCGCCTGTCCGTCGTCCGCCCAGCGCCGGCCCTCGCCTCACCGTCGCCATCGTCATCTAGCCGCCACTTGAGCATGAGCCGCCCCGGCTCAGTTTTTTTCAATTTTATTAGTTTAATTTTTTTGTTCAAATATATATATATATATATATATATATATATATATATATATATATATATTGTCTATGTGTATGTATGTGGCTATGTGTATGTAGATGTTCAAAATGTATAAAAAATTGTTTTAGAGCATGTTTTTCTTCATATATGTATTTTTTGTTCATATGTGTATTAATGTTTTCATATATGCAAAAGATAGATTTTTAGAAAAGTTAGGTTTTTTTTCTGTTCATAGATTTTTTTGGTGATATTAATTATTGTAGAAATATGCAAATGTTTGTATATTCATATGAACAATGCATTAGGCAAGACCTTTGTTTTTTTTCAAAATTTTCTATTTGAACATTTTTTTTAAAACAAGCAATACTAAAAGAATGAGAGGAAAAAGGAAAATAAGAAGAGGAAGAAAGGAGAAGAAGAGGAGAGCAAGAAGAGGAGAAATAAATAAGAAGAGGAAATAAGAAGAAAAAGAAGAGGATAAGAAGAAAGGAATAGAGGAGAAGAAGAAAAATTGAAAATTTCTATTTTTCTTCTTCTCCTCTTTTCTTTTTCTTCTTCCTCTATTCTTCCTTTTCCTTATTTTTCTTTCTCGCGAGAAGAAGAAAAAGAAGAGTAGAAGAAGAAGAAAGGAATAGAGGAGAAAGAAGAAACTTCAACACGAGTGGGGGGGGGTACCGATACCCCCTCCCCGATAACATTATTTTCCCATGTATATGTATGTCGCGTCGTTGTCGATATAATCCCCTCGAGATAACTTCGACATGAGGGGCGGTCGATATATATACCCCCTCTCAACCGTGATAACTTATACAACGGCAGCACCCCCCTCGGCCCTCTCGCTCGACCAAAACTCTCGAGGACACCCAAACCCTAGAGAGAAAACGATGTTGGTAGCTCCTACCCTCCCGCCACGCCCCTACCCGACAAATTAACTCTCTTGAGGCCACTCAAATTAACCCTTGAAGCGTTGTGTCGAGGCGACCCCAAACCCTAGAGAGAAAACGATGTTGGTCTCCTACCCCCTCCTGCCGCGCCCCTACCCGACAAATTAACTCTCTCGAGGCCACCCAAACTAACATGATTCCTTATTGTGATTAGCTAGCTAGTTCTACGTTTGCCACTAATATATATATATATATATATATATATATATATATATATACATCTGTAACATGTTTGAATAATAATAGACATGTTGTAAATATTTGCGTAAACTATGGAGCACTCGACATGAAGAAACAGAAGCGATGTTGGGGCACATAGTCGCACAAGGAAGTGATGAAGTTGCGTCATTTCTCAACGACACCGGACTGGGTGAAGAAGAGGGCTATGTTCATGATGGCTTTGACCCATTAATGCCAGTACAAGAAGAGGACTATGTTCATGATGGCTCCGGTGACACAATGGAGGTACAAGCAGAAGGAGACCGTGCTGACTGCTCCGGTGACCGAACCAAGTCCAGCCAGGTATATATTAATTAGTTAAGCCCGTGCTGACTAGTTAATTGATGCATCCATTGTTTTGGTATATGTACACATATTAATTACTCTCGTATTTCTTCCTTATAATTTCTAGCCCTCCGATCGAGCACAACTTCGTAAGGAGACGAGGCCGAAGAAAAGTTGAGCACGGATGAAAAGTTTGAGATCATAGAAATCGCGCTCAAGGCGAATCGATTGAACCCATGCGGACAAGGAAGGCATTTTCTGCTCGGTCAAGGGGTTCTTGTTAGGGACAAGATCCCGATCAGCATCCATCAATGGTATAAGCCTAAGGAGGAAGACCTGAGGTGCCTTATGTCAATGATATGCAGAAAGAAGATCTTTGGACTGAGCTGAAGGCAAATTTCACCCTACCGCCAGAGGAGGATCCGGAGAAGCCAGTTAAAGAGCAATTAATCAAGTCTTGTGCTCTTAAGAAGATGGCAACCCTAATGAGGAGGTGGAGGAAAGAGCTGAACCGGTTTGTCAAGAAAGATAAGACACCAGAATTCATCGGCAAATATGAGAAGATCAAAGATCACTGGCCCGCATTTGTGGCCCACAAGACATCGGAAAAGAGTAAGAAGATGTCGGTGAAAAATAAGAAAAATGCTGCGAAGAAGAAGCTTCACCATCGCATGGGGTCAGGTGGCTACCTCAAAGCCCGGCCTAAGTGGTCCAAGGCTGAGCATGATCTGCTTGATAAAGGGATCGAACCAGAGACAATGTACTGGCCAGACCGTTGCCGGGCTTGGTTCTTCGGGGCTGGCGGAACCTTGGACCCTGTAACGAGGAACTGCCAAGGGACGGACGAGCAACTTCAAATACAAGTCGTGAAGCTTCGACACTATATCGATGCAACAAGCGAGGGACGCTCTTCCAAAGAGGGAGAAGGACGAGCTCACAATGGCCCTTTGGGAATCCCGAGCACCACGGACGGACACGAGGCACGCCAGCTCCCTTTCGTGGAAGGTTGGTTTTCCCGACGCAGGGGTTACAAAACCCACGAGAGGAGGAAGAAATCGGAGCAGGACCAACTGCAGCGCGCTGCGAAAGGGTAATGGGGCTAGAGGAACGAGAAGAGGAACGAGAAGCAGCAGATCGCAGCAAATGACCTGCCAAGCTTCCCCAAGCTACCCCGCCATCTCGGCGGAGAAGCAGCGTGGCTTCCACCGAGCTGCTTCAAATGAGCATGTTTTGACGGCTCGCCAGCTATCCCGTGGATGGTATCACGGAGTCTCAAAGTTGCCACATTATGGCGCGATGGATGACTTTGAAGGTCAAGGCGGCTGTTGGCCAAGTTTATCCTAGTGGACCCAAAGACAACTTATCACCGCCACCGATTCCGTAGGATATGCTAAGGTGATGGTGGATGAAATAACGAAGGGATTTGAGGACCTCCCGCTTGACCACCCTAGCGGTGAAGGGGAGACTAGGCTGGGTTCTGCTCTGAAGACTCCATGCCTATGGCGGAAGGAGCTCATCAACCTTCCGAACTGGACGCCTCCGCCTCCTCCTCCTCCTCCAATGAGTCAGGCACTCCGCCTCCTCCACCGCCTCCTCCGGCGAGTGACGATCAGAGCACGTGTGGCGGCACTCCGCCTCCTTCTCCCGCGTGGTGGCACTCCGCCTCCTTCTCCGCTTTGGCCGTGGCGCCAGCAGCCAGCCTCCTCCTTCTCCGCCTCGTCAGCAAGGGCGGAAGAGACCCGCCGCCGCTCCGGCTGCTCCGGCGCGTCGTAGTCCTTCTCCTGCGCCTCGTAAGCAAGCAAAAAAGAAGACATCTGCTCTGCCGGCGTCTAGCAGTACAGCCAAAGGCGGGAGGAAATACAAATACGGTCCTTCTCTAAAGACTCCAGAGAAGTTACCGTACGAGAGGACCGAGGAGGAAAACGCGAAGATCGCGCAGACCGAAGTGGATCCGGTGAAAGACCGGCCGGGAAGTACTATCAGACATCAAAGAGCAGAAGAACGAGCAGCTAAGAAAAAAATTGACCAGCTCGGTGAACAAGCAAACCAATCGTGCCCCCCGCTCAATGTGTCTAGAGGCAACATCGTCGCTAATGTTCTGGGGATGGTGGCCGGTTATGACAAACTACAAGATTACACCTTTGACGATGCACTTCCTGAATACATGAAGGTGGACGAACACGACATCTGATGCAGGAAGCCTCTCGTCAAAGATGAAAAATCTCTAACAACGATGATGCGAGGATTCCATACTTGGTACATGAAAACCTGCGAGAGAGTCAGGGGGACGAATTGTTTGTATCTGAACATTAAAGAGGAGCACGACCTCGTTGGAACTGATCTGTTGTGTGTTCCATTTGAGTATTTCTTCGCGTTCTTCAATCAAAACGCCATCGATAAATTAACAGTCTTTTGCTACTGCCTGTAAGTACTATTTCTGTCATTAAGTCTCTATATATAGTTCGGCTCTTTCATTGCATGTATTTATAATTAATTATCCTCAATATATTATGCAGATTGAAGATTGTCGAGTGCAAAAAAATGAAATCTATGATATTGGGTTCATTAACACAAATATCATAGATGTATTTCTAGTTGAAAAGCACGTCAAAGAGGCCGAGGACAACTTGCTACAATCGTTGATGAAAAATCAAAACAAAGATACCATACTCTTTCCTTATAACGCAAGTGAGTGTTATTGATCGTTTGCATATTCGGTTTCCCTTATTACTCGAGCGCGGTTATAGTAATGTAATTGATGAGTTATGCATGCGTGCGCAGGTTCCACTATATTCTTCTGGAGATTAAGCTTGAGTGTGGACTAGTAACCGTCTTAGACTTGAGACGGAAAGATCCCAGCATCTATGCGGACATGACTGAAATGCTCAGGAAGTAACTTCAATTAACCGATCATTATCGCACCATAGCGGCAACTTTTTGTTCATTTCCTGATATCCCAAGTAATAATAATTATTTTCTTTGTCTTGCAGGGTTTGGAAATAGTTCACCGCAAAAGCTCCGGGACTGCCTAAGGAGCTGCGATATATATACCCGAAAGTAAGTACTACTGGCTAGCTAGTTGTGCGCATCTCCCGTTGATTCTATAGCTATACTTTCATCAATGCCATTTATAATGCTTCATTATCAGTTTGATTGACCTCTATTTCTCGTAAAGTGCTTGTGGCAGGAACAAGGGAATGATTTCTGTGGATACTACGTGTGCCAGTTCATCTACAACGCGACTTTGAAAAACAAGCGGGGCTACTCTCCAAGATATATGAAATGCGTAAGCAATTAATAATATATTCACAATTTCATTTTATTGCACCATCATTTCTATTGAGTTTCATTCATATATATGTATTAATTAACCCCCTTCTTCAAATTAGACGTGGCAGACGCGGAATGAACTCCTAGAACCAGATCGCATTAAAGCAATTCAAGAGGAATTGGCGGGATTCTTTCTTGACCACGTCATCAATAAAGCCGGAGAATACCATGTGGAAGTTGATTTCAAATGCTAGGGGACTGTAATTGAGAGATCTTATATATTGTACATGTATGTAGCCAATAGCGTCGGACGTACATGATACGAAAACTTGTTTTAAATTGTTCGACCAATCTCTCGGAGAAGGAGAGGTCGATCGATCATTTCTCTCGGTATGCATGACGAACTTCTGTACACGATGGTTCCCTTCATTTTGTTACTAGCTAGCGTGTCGAGGGCTATATGTATATAGTATGTAGCATCGACCAAGCACGGACGAAAGAGAGGACACTTCTCTCTATTAATTAGCTAGCTAACACAATATAAGAAACACCTAAATTAACCCCCCAAACCCCCAACCCCCCTTTCAAAAAAACAAAACCCCAGCCCTTTGGGATGTCGACGCGTGGATGCCTTTGATTGGTCCCGGTTGGTGCCACCAACCGGGACCAAAGGCCCCCCTGCTCGGGCTCTACAAGACCGCCACGTGGAGGACCATCCGCCCCGGGTTCGTGTTAGAACCGGGACTAAAGGGGGGAGGTATTAGTAACGACCCATTAGTCCTGGTTCATGAACCGGGACTAAAGGCCCTTACGAACCGGGACTAATAGGTGTTTTTCTACTAGTATTAGAATACTCTATGTGCTTCACTTATATCTTTTGAGCTATATAGTTTTTGCTCTAGTGCTTCACTTATATCTTTTAGAGCACGGTGGTGGTTATATTTTATAGAAATTATTGATCTCTCATGCTTCACTTATATTATTTTGAGAGTCCTTTAGAACAACATGGTAATTTGCTTTGGTTATAAAATTAGTCCTAATATGATAGGCATCCAAGATAAAAAACTATAAAGTGCATTGAATACTAAGAGAAGTTTGATACTTCATAATTGTTTTGAAATATGAAGATGGTGATATTAGAGTCATGCTAGTTGAGTAGTTGTGAATTTGAGAAATACTTGTTCTAAAGTTTGTGATTCCCGTAGCATGCACGTATGGTGAACCGTTATGTGATGAAGTCGGAGCATGATTTATTTATTGATTGTCTTCCTTATGAGTAGCGGTCGGGGACGACTGATGGTCTTTTCCTACCAATCTATCCCCCTAGGAGCATGCGCGTAGTACTTCGTTTCGAAACTAATAGATTTTTGCAATAAGTATGTGAGTTCTTTATTATTAATGTTGAGTCCATGGATTATACGCACTCTCATCCTTCCACCATTGCTAGCCTCTCTAATACCGCGCACCTCTTCACCGGTATCATATACCCACCATATACCTTCCTCAAAACAGCCACCATACCTACCTATTATGGCATTTCCATATCCATTCCTAGATATATTTCCATGCAACTTACCACCGTTCCATTTATTATGACACGCTTTATCATTGTCATATTGCTTTGCATGATCATGTAGTTGACATTGAATTTGTGGCAAAGCCACCTTCATAATTCTTTCATACATGTCACTCTTGATGCATTGCATATCACGGTACACCACCGGAGGCATTCACATAGAGTCATAATGTGTTCTAAGTATTGAGTTGTACTTCTTGAGTTCTAAGTAATAAAAGTGTGATGATCATCATTATTAGAGCATTGTCCCATGTGAGGAAAGGATGATGGAGACTATGATTCCCCCACAAGTCGGGATGAGATTCCGGACCAAATAAAAAAAAGAGGCCATAAAAAAAGAGAAGGCCCAATAAAAAATGAGAGAAAAAGAGAGAAGGGACAATGTTACTATCCTTTTTCCACACTTGTGCTTCAAAGTAGCACCATGATCTTCATGATAGAGAGTCTCCTATGTTGTCATTTTCATATACTAGTGGGAATTTTACACTATAGAACTTGGCTTCTATATTCCAATGATGGGCTTACTCAAAAATGCCCTAGGTCTTCGTGAGCAAGCGAGTTGGATGCACACGCACTTAGTTTCTTTTGTTGAGCTTTCATACACTTATAGCTCTAGTGCATCCGTTGCATGGCAATCCCTACTCACTCACATTGATATCTATTGATGGGCATCTCCATAGCCCGTTGATACGCCTAGTTGATGTGAGACTATCTTCTCCTTTTTGTCTTCTCCACAACCACCATTCTATTCCACTTAGAGTGCTATGTCCATGGCTCACGCTCATATATTGCGTGAAGATCGAAAAAGTTTGAGAACATCAAAAGTATGAAACAATTGCTTGGCTTTTCATCGGGGTTGTGCATGATTTAAATACTTTGTGTGGTGAAGATAGAGCATAGCCAGACTATATGATTTTGTAGGGACAACTTTCTTTGGCCATGTTATTTTGAGAAGACATGATTGCTTTGTTAGTATGCTTGAAGTATTATTATTTTTATGTTAATATTAATCTTTTATCTTGAATCTTTCCGATCTGAACGTTCATGCCACAATAGAGAGAAATACATTGAACAATACGCTAAGTAGCATTCCACATCAAAAATTCTGTTTTTATCATTTACCTACTCGAGGACGAGCAGGAATTAAGCTTGGGGATGCTTGATACGTCTCCAACGTATCTATAATTTTTGATTGCTCCATGCTATTATATATTCTGTTTTGGATGTTTAATGGGCTTATTTATACACTTATATATTTTTTTTGGGACTAACCTGTTAACCGGAGGCCCAACCCAAATTGCTGTTTTTTTGCCTATTTCAGTGTTTCGCAGAAAAAGGAATATCAAACGGAGTCCAAACGGACTGAAACCTTCGGGAGAGTTATTTTTGGAACAAACGTGATCCAGAGGACTTGGAGTGGACGTCAAGAAGTCACCGAGGAGGCCACGAGGCAGGGGGTGCGCCTACCCCCCTAGGTGCGCCCTCCACCCTCGTGGGCCCCTCGTGGCTCCACCGACCTACTTCTTACTCCTATATATACTTAAGTACCCCCAAACCATCGGAGAGCACCACCAAAACCTAATTCCACCGCCGCAACCTTCTGTACCCATGAGATCCCATCTTGGGGCCTTTTCCAGTGTCCTGCCGGAGGGGGCACTGATCACGGAGGGCTTCTACATCAACACCATAGCCTCTCTGATGATGTGTGAGTAGTTTACTTCAGACCTTCGGGTCCATAGTTATTAGCTAGATGGCTTCTTCTCTCTCTTTGGATCTCAATACAAAGTTCTCCTCGATTCTCTTGGAGATCTATTTGATGTAATCTTCTTTTTGGTGTGTTTGTTGAGATCCGATGAATTGTGGGTTTATGATCAAGATTATCTATGAACAATATATGAATCTTCTCTCAATTCTTTTATGTATGACTGGTTATCTTTGCAAGTCTCTTCAATTATCAGTTTGGTTTGGCCTACTAGATTGACCTTTCTTGCAATGGGAGAAGTGCTTAGCTTTGGGTTCAATCTTATGTGCTCAATCCCAAAGGATGATGGGGAAACGACACGTATTGTATTGTTGCCATCGAGGATAAAAAGATGGGGTTTATATCATATTGCATGAGTTTATCCCTCGACATCATGTCATCTTGCTTAAAGTGTTACTCCGTTCTTATGAACTTAATACTCTAGATGCATGCTGGATAGCGGTCGATGTGTGGAGTAATAGTAGTAGATGTAGGCAGGAGTCGATCTACTTGTCACGGATGTGACGCCTATATACATGATCATACCTAGATATTCTCATAACTATGCTCAATTCTATCAATTGCTCGACAGTAATTTGTTTACCCACTGTAATACTTATGCTATCTTGAGAGAAGCCACTAGTGAAACCTATGGCCCCCGGGTCTATTCTCCATCATATTAATCTTCTGTCAACTAGCTATTTCTATCTTTGTTTACTTTGCAATCTTTACTTTCAATCTTTATCAAAGAAATACCAAAAATATTATCTTATCATCTCTATCAGATCTCACTTTTGCAAGTGGCCGTGAAGGGATTGACAACCCCTTTATCACGTTGGTTGCAAGGTTCTTATTTGTAGACCCGAAGGTAGCTCAACAGGGAAAACATCCTAGAATTCCTACAAAAGAGATTGAAACACTAAAGGTAGCTCATGAGAGGTGTTAGTTGTTGGCTCTCCATCCTTGCACACAAGGACAAAGTGCATCACACTTGATGGGTTCTCACACACTTCTCTCATCTCACTTTTGGTGGCAAATAGGATGAGGTTTTTGTCTCTAGGCGAAGAGGCGCTCAAGTTTGGCTTGTGGCTCTCGCTCACTTTTTGGTGGATCACTTTCTCACTCTTCTCTCCATGATGGGTGGATTGCTTGTCGGCTAGCACTTGACTAGGAGACATAGGTCGTAGCACATATTCCTTCCCTTTCATCTTGAAGCTATAATGATTGGTACGCCCGTTGTGGAAGACACCACGGTCGAATTGCCATGGTCGACCAAGAAGGAGGTGGCAAACGGTCATTGGGACCACATCACACTCCAAAGTGTCCTCATATGCACCAATTTTGAAGGAGACTTGGACCGTATGCTCGACTCGTATAGTGCCCGAGTCACTTAGCCATTGAACCTTGTAGGGGTGCGGGTGCTTCCTCTTGACCAATTGAAGCTTGGAGCATAGTTCTTCACTTGCCAAGTTGTGTCAACTACCTCCGTCGATGATGACCTTGACGGACCTTCCATTGATGCCGACCTTTGTGTGGAAGATGTGGCATCTTTGGTCTTCTTCTTGTTGATGTTGAAGAGTCAAGACCTTGGAGACAACGAGAGCGGGGCTCGAATCCTCATCACAAAAGACTTGGTCATCTTCATCCTCGTTCACTCGCCGGTGCATGGACACTTGCTCAAGAGCTTCCATCTCTTCACTCATTTAGTCATAGGTGCCATCGTCGTTGAGGATCATGGTGTGCTTGTTGGTGCATTCGTAGGACTTGTGGCCTCGGCCGCCGCAAGTGAAACACTTGAAGGAGCTTGTCTTGACGGTCTCATCGGTCGGAGTAGATGACAAAGCACGCGGCTTGAAGTTGCTTGTAGTAGGAGGAGGACGACTTGAACTTGTCGAAGTTTTCTTGTAACTTGACTTGTCGTCGTTGCTTGTAGAAGGTTTGGTTGATGTAGATGTTGGAGGAGTTGTTGAAGGTTGGTTGTTGGAGAAGCCGTAGGTCTTGGACGAGTACTTGGCGTACTTGAAGTCATCTTGCACTTGACGTTCCGCCTTTGTAGCTTGATGCATGAGCTCAATGAGGTTGGAGTAGGGTTGGAAGTCGGCGATCTTCTTGATGGGATGATTGAGTCCATTCAAGAAACGTGCCATTGTTTCCTCATCATCTTCCTTCACATTGGCTCGAATCATGGCTATCTCCATTTCCTTGTAGTATTCTTCAACACTCTTTGTTCCTTGCTTGAGGAGTTGGAGTTTCTTGAAGAGGTCGCGGTTGTAGTAAGTGGGCACAAAACGTGCTCGCATGACATCCTTCATTTGAGCCCAAGTGGTGATTGGAGGTTCACCTCTTGCTTGTCGGCGCCAAGGATTTGTTCCCACCATATGAGCACATAGTCTTGGAACTCAAGTGATGCCATAGAGATCTTCTTCTCTTCCTCATAGTTGTGCAAACGAAAGATTTTGTCGACCTTCAATGCCCATGAGAGGTATTCTTCAGGGTCATTGCTTCCATTGAACTTGGGCATGGTGAATTTTAGCTTTCCATATCGTTGCTCTTCATTGTGTTGTTGGCGATGGTGATGATGACGCCCTTGACGTGGATGGTAATAATCTTCATGTTGGTCTTAGCGTGGAGGAAGTCCATGATCAATGTGCTCTTGTTGAAATTGAGTTTGAGGTGGAGCTTGATGAGCTTGTGGAGGAGCTTGAGGAACTTGACGTTGCACGCGCGGTTGGTAGTTCTCCTCTTGGATTTCTTCTCGAAGGGCTTCCTCTTGATTGTGCCTTTCGCGATTGCGGTTGGCGATGGCTCGACTTGATTCTTGAAGGGCACGTTGCGCCTCAAGAGCTTGCGCTTCTCGTTGTTGTTGTTGAAGCCGTTGCGCCTCGGCGTCTTGTTCTTCTTGGTGTAGACGCGCTCGTTCTTCCTCTTGGCGTCGTAGTCGTTGTTGTTCTTGAGCTTGGGCAAAAGCGGCTTGGTTTGATTGATGACGAGGGACTTGCTCATCTACTTGCTCTTGTGAATGCTTGTCATGTAGCGAGTTGCCCGATGCATGACGGTCTTGACGCGTAACTCGTCGAAGATTGTTCGATGACAGTGTACTTGAGTCGTAGAAGGTTTTGTCGGAGTGTCGACTCGAGTGGCTCCGTCTTGAGGATGTAGAAGTGGAATGATGTCGGTTCCTCATCAAGTTGCGGATCTCGTCCATTCTTGCATCATTCTCTTGCTTGTGAGCATCGAACTTGTTATCAAAGTAGTCTCTTGTACGTTGCTCGGAGAGTCGCAAGTCGGTGGCGAGGTTGTCGATGCGGTCGCTCATTGCTTGTTGCTCTTGGTGCAATGCTCGTTGTGAACCAAAGAGGTGGCTCTTGGTGACATATGATGACATTTCGTCGTCTTGCTCGAGGAAGAGTGGGTTGGTAGAAGTACTTGGCCTATCCATCATTCCAAGCAAAAATGTGAGTGGTAGAAAGAGAAGAACTTATACCAATGTACCTTTGACCGATGTTGATGATGAATGAAGTTCACTCAAATGCGGACAATGAAATAGCACTATTGGTACCAATCCTTGTCGATTCTCACACCTACACAAATAAAAGCTTATGGTGGAGCTTTGTGAGGATGGTGGCACAAAATTTGATGCAATTGTAAGTGAGCTTCAATAATGTTGGAAAAGGTTCACAAATTTACAAATGCAAGAAGTAGACCAAGAAAATAATGGTACACGGAAACACACACGCAAATAGATAGGTGGGATTGTGCAAACCAAAAGTGAGCCAAAATGTGGAATCCACAAAAATGCTCTTGTTGCACAATACTAGAGAGACGCTAGCACGATTGCACCATAGGCGGATCCGGAACTTGTGCACAACCTAGTAGGCAAAAATGCAACTATCTCTATCCCACGTATGCTATATGTATGGTATTTTGATGTTATGATCCAAGATGATCCAATATGACAATCTTAATGTAGTATGATGCTATGGTTCTTGCTCATAAGCTCTTTGCTTATCTTTCCTTTTTGCTTAAAAGCTTGTATGGCTCTTTCACTTTTGAGCTCTTTTCTCATGCAAAACTTCACGAACCAAGATGTCAATTGTGTATGCTATGACAATTTTGTGACACACAAGTGGATCCCAAGATATGCACCACGGTGGTATGGTATGTATGCTATCGAGCATGATCACTAATGTGCACAAGTCACGTTGCCGGCAATACTCAATTGCTAGTCTCGATGGGTAAGCAACGCAAAAGATGGCTATGATGTTTATCAATGCAATGGCAAGGTTTGGACAAATGTCGTCGAGATTACCGTCCTTGCTTACGGTTGAAGGTTCCAAACAGATGCGAATGTGGATGATGATGTGATGCACGGTCTTCAGTATGTTGGCGAAGATGCCGCTGCACCGTGGTCGGAGTTGCCGAAGTAGCGGGAGTCGTCGAAGATGCGCAACCTTTCTGTCTAGGCCGGAAGTTCCGGGCAAGACGGAAGGTCCGGGGTCTGGAGGTTCCGGGGAAGGCCGGAAGGTCCGGGCTGGGCCGGAAGTTCCGGTGGTTGTGATTCTGCCAAGAACAGAGACTTCGGGATCGAGGGTTTGGGCGGAAAAACTTGGGGAAATACCCAAATCCGGAGGGGAAAAAGAAGAAATTAGAAGCGAAGAAGGGTAGGGAAGCTAGATTCACTCGTAGCAAAGCAGATCCGTGGATCAAATCCAACAAAACTTCATCACACCAACAAATCACAAAAAAAATTTGGGGCTATTTTTGGTGGGGATTTTCGGGATTTACGACGAAAACAACAAAATCAAGCTAGAAAACACGGGGTAGGGGCTCCAAAAACGTGATCAACGTGGCTCATGATACCAAGATGATGTAGGGCGGAACCCTAATCGGAGATCTTTCACGTTTGGAGGGGATCCTACGGGGAAAACACGACGAACGGGCGAAAGAACACAAGGAAAAACACACGAAAGAATCACTAGACAAGTATCGATTACACAAGGGCTAGATCACCGAACACATAGGGTAGCAAAAGATTCAAAATCAACAAAGGAAAGATACACGAGTAGCCGTTCTTCTCCGTGAGGAGGTCTTGATGGGGCCACCCTAGAGGGGGTCTTGAATCCGCTTGGGGATCTTTCTCCAAGAGGTTGTGAGCTTCGAGGAGAAGTAACCAAATGGATGAGAAAGGGCTCTCACACGAAATATGAGCTAAACCAATGCTAACCCTAACTAGGAGGAGGTGGGGGAGTATATATAGTCTATGGGGCGAAAGGGTACAAGGGCCTCGGCCCAAGTGGCTGCGCACTGGCAGGGCCGGAAGTTCCAGGCGCCGGAGGGTCCGGGCAGGGTCCGGTTAACCAGAGAGTTGGCGCGGGTGGAGCTGGGGTGGCGTCCCGGGCCGAAGGTCCGGCGGGCTGAGGTTCCGGGCGGAAGGTCCGGACGGGTTCCGGGCAGGTTCCGGGCTAACCAGAGAGTTGGCACGCCCAGGCTGGTCGATGTCGTCGGAGGCCGGAGGCTCCGGGTAGGCCGGATGTTCCGGGGGCCGGAAGTTCCGGGCTGTGGCCGGAGGTTCCCGGCTGTCCAGAGAGTTGACGCCTGTCGTTTCTTCTTCAGCTCCTGGCTCCTTGGCTTGAACGTTGTACCTGATCACGCATAGTGTGTCAGACTTAGGTAGTAGCCATGCCTCACTGGAAGAAAAGGGGAACTCAAATAGGAGCGATGTCACCTCGGATTGAATAGCACAAGCTTTTGCTCTTGTCATGGGTCCACTTGGAGCTTGAATAGTCGATGGAAGGTCCATGGGGATGACCGAAGGATGCTCTGCATCAAAACCCTAGCCTCCCTCCACCTCTCCGCAGGCAACAATGGTGGCGGTTGTTCCCCGACCACAAGACAAGGACCGACCATGAGGCTAGGTCGTCGTTCGGCCACCGACGCCGCTCCCCCACTCTACCTCCACCGCCAGCATTCCATATTGCGCCGGGCGGCACCCCACCTCGCCAGCGGCCGTAGGTGAAGGCGAAGGTGTGCTAGAGGTGGAGACATGCGCCTCCCCAACAACTGGCACCTCTTTGCAGTTCGGGTGCCTGTCCCACCGATCCCGGTGAGCGGACGCGCCCGTCGGGAGGAGATCAACTGTCACCGCGCCCACCTTCCCCTGGATCTCGACGACGACTGGAGGTATGCCGTCGACTCGTCATTGTGGGATACATGGCTTCGCGGCGAGCATGATATCCGGCAGTGCTGTCGGATACGTTGCCCTCCCCGAGCTCAACGCATTCATCAAGGAAGGAGGACATGGAGGGGGTGCGGTCAGACGCTGTGACGGAGGAGCCGGTGCGATGGAACCCGACATTGGTCAGGCAGTTTTGGACGTGGACGGAGACCATGTCATGCACGCCCCGAGGTGGACGCCCCCCGGTGGTCACCATTCCGGCCGCGCGGAGAGGTCGTGTAGGCACCACCGCAACAGGCACATCAGGCGCCTCCGGCCTGGCAAGGGCCGCCATCCCACCTCTAGTAGCCACCTCCATACGTCGACCTCACCGGCGGCGACGACTACGAGTAGACGGCGGCCATGAAAGGCAACGGCTGCCACGGCGGTGACGACGACCCTTAGTATTTTTAGTGCTTTAAATGTTTTTGTTTATATCAATGTGCTAAACTTGGGTAATCCAAACATTTTAATGCCTGTACTAATATTTTCGACCTGTTTTCAATATTTATTTGGGGTTTTCGGGGGTTTATATTCACGTTAAAAAAACTGACCATTTGGGATGCGATCGACCTATTGGGCGCACTGACGGCGAACGACCGTAACCGGACGATCGTGTCTGTTTTTCTGCCCCAAAGAGACGAAAAGCGAATGAAAGGATGTTCATTTGGGGTCGTGCGTTGGAGTTGCCCTAATAGACTGTCTCGTTGCCTTGGTGGAACATGACAAAATCGAACTTGCATGTATCCATCCGTGCAACGAAGGCAGTGGTGCGACTGGTTGGTATCACGTTATTGATGCATGTGCAGCCAGAATCCAGAAGAGACGAGCGATGGAGCACAAGCTCACGGGATGTAGGTAAATAGTCGGTTTCCTACCAAAACCTCACACCGAGCGGGAATCCTAGACCGAGGCAAGGCTCTACTGCTGCCTGCTGCCTGCCGCTGCAGCTAGGGGTGGTGGTGAGCATCCTGTTGCACAATTTCTTTTAGTGTGTATTTGCTGCAGTGGTAATAAAGTGAAAAATATTATCTTTGGTCCACAGACACAGTAAAAAAAGCACGAGCGGCTTTAAGGGGCCAAATGTCAGTAAAAAGGGCGGTCTAAATGCGAAAGAGCATCCGTCCATCGTCATGTGTGCGTGTGTGCTTGCATTTTAAAGAAAGCAGCTCCTCCCTTTGCCCGCTTGGTGGTCATTCTCCCTCTCTCTCACCTGCGGCTGAGCTCAGGCTGCATGGAGAGCCAGGCCTACCTCTTCACGAAATCCCAGAGCGAGCCGAGGTTTTATTTTTACTAAATGGCCCATAAAAGATCTTTTTTAGTCCACTGGTGCCGAAAACTTATTCATATCAATAGAGGTTATAATTTTAGAGTCCATCATAAGGCCAAGTTGGCACTGAAAGATTCAGAACACATCTTTTAGCTACAGGTGTTTAAGTTCAATTGTAGGTATACGCCTAAAAGCAGATATACCTACAGTTTTATGCATCATGCAATGCAAGATTGTATATGTACGTTGCGGCTAAATGAATGAGAACTTCTGTGTTCAAAAAGAAAACCGTAGTACGTCTGGCATTTTTAATACACAACATGACCCTCAATCTAACGGCAATAAATCTGCGCAGGCAATCGCGACTAATATGTGGCATTTCAGGTCGTCTTCTTCGCCTCCGGCGCCTCGTTGTCGCGTCGCAGATCCCCTCAGCTGCCTAGCGCCAATGCCTTTCCCCGGCTTCTCCTTGCATCCATCCCCAAGTAGTCACACATCCCTGACCTCACCTCACAGCGAGAAGATGCTCCATAGTGCGCGTCCTTGACCTCACCACGCACTCGGAGTGGCGACGGTGGACGTCGGAGGTTGGCCCACTGAAGAGGAGGACCCGTCCCTATTAGCATGAGAGAGAGGGAGGGGGAGAGATATCTCGTATCACCACATCATTTAGATGACACAGGAACCTCCATTTTACATTGTTAGAACTACATTCCCGCATAAGGGCACCCTCTTATGTGTGAACGAGAACCTTTCTATACAATGGACGTTTCACCCACCGACACCCTTCAACACCATGCAAGGTTTCTGGATGACAATATTGAGTTTTAATGACATGGCAACTTCTAGTTGACTCCATCACCCTTTCACAACATATAAGCGCATCGTTGTATGGCTTCACCAAGAATGTTTTCCAAACATTGCAATGGCGCCTCTGCCTGCTCTTTTCCACTCTAACTCTAACTCTTTTTATGTTGTGTGCGCATTGGTCTAGACGATAAAGAATTACAAAGAGAGAGAAGAATGTTAGTGAGTAAGAGATCGGTCTAGTATATATCCCATCAACAGCGAGTATGAGTTGTCGATATGCTCACGTTCTACGTTGTTTGAAAGGGTTCTCGTTCCTTACAAAATGGTTCCTACTGTAGGTGCAATGCATGATGGACGTTCCGCGTGATATGTCGATGTGGCCGAAGGGGGGTCTCATTCACCCATAAGATGTGCCCCCATCCCCAGAATGCCCGTGTGCACTATGCAATTTTTTATATGAAAATATATATGAGGATCGATCACTCTCTCCCTCCACCCCCACATCCTATATAATGCAAAAGCGGAGGTTACATATAATATATATGTGAATGCACGGGCGCGTTGGAAAACTTCTGTGAAACCAAGAATCAAAATGTCATTCTCGCCCTCTTCCCCCATCAACGACGTCTAAGAGCCGTCAATATGCTCATGGTCTATGTTGTTTGGAAGGGTTCTCGTTCCTTAAAAAAAAAGGTTCCTACTGTAGGTGTATTGATGGTTCCCGCAGTGCATTACGGAGGTTCCGCGTGATATCTCGGTGGGTGCAACGACCACCTTATGGAGAAGGTTCTCATACGCAAAAGAAGGTGCCCTCGGGTGGGTATGCTTGGTTCTGTCAATGTAAGGCAGAGGTTCTTGTGTAATGTTAGCCTTGTGGTGATATATCTACCTATCTCTCTCTCTAGTCCTTTAACATCTTATTTAACTCTCTCCCACCCAATAACAATCCGCTTTATATCGCTCTTTATCTATGTGTCTAACTATCTACCACCCACTCGTTCTCTAGTTCTCCAAAATATAGACCAATGCACATGAAGCAAAAAAAAGCTAGAGTGCGAGGGGACAACATTTCTAAACAATAGCATGACTGCAGTTGGCGTTTCCATCTGCACTTCGCTGTTTTCTTGGTGGTGGTCTTCGATGCCTTTGCCTCGTGCGTGTCAGTCAGTTGATCCTTGATCTAATGATTCTATTTGTTTGTGTGTTTTCTCGATAATTGTACCATTAAGAGCATATACATGCTCGGTCATCAAATCCAGCACTCCTCGTATTGGTGCGTCCGCAGCAGTGTATCACAAATTCTGTCCCTCATAACCATGCAACATACGGAATTTAACCTACGTAAATCAACACCCGAGCAACAAAACTGCGGAAGTCAGGCATAATTCACAGATAGGATCGTTGGACAACCAAAATAAATAGTTCCATCGACCAGACAGTAGTTAAACATAATAAAAATAATTAAATTATACGAGAAAGGGCGGACAAAATCATCATTTTCTCGTCACGCCCTTCCCCTTGCGATTGGCGGTGCTACTATGGCCGTCGGTATAGGTGAGGGAGTCCTGGACTAGGGGGTGTCCGGATAGCCGAACTATCATCACGGCCGGACTCCAAGACTATGAAGATACAAGATTGAAGACTTCGTCCCGTGTCCGGATGGGACTTTCCTTGGCGTGGAAGGCAAGCTTGGCGATCTGGATATGTAGATCTCCTACCATTGTAACCGACTCATGTAACCCTAACCTATCCGGTGTCTATATAAACCGGAGGGTTTTAGTCCATAGGACGAACAACAATCATACCATAGGCTAGCTTCTAGGGTTTAGCCTCCTTGATCTCGTGGTAGATCTACTCTTGTACTACCCATATCATCAATATTAATCAAGCAGGAGTAGGGTATTACCTCCATCGAGAGGGCCCGAGCCTGGGTAAAAACGTCGTGTCCCTTGTCTCATGTTACCATCCGCCTAGACGCATAGTTCGGGACCCCCTACCCGAGATCCGCCGGTTTTGACCCCGACATTGGTGCTTTCATTGAGAGCAGACAAAGACGGCGACAGTCGCCGAACAAAGAGCTACCCAAAAAGAAAGCTATTGCCCGAATTTGACGAGGAGGCCTTAGAGCCACCACAATCAGAAAGTAAGAAGGCCACCCGGTCGGATGGACGACCCCACGGCAAAAAGAGAGCGGCAAATGGCGCCGCACACAAGCCGATATGCGATCCGCATAAGGATTCACATCAAAAGGATGGCCCAGTTAGGTCCGTCTATGGGCCGAGAAAGCAAGCTCTTCAAAGCAATGCAACACGCCAAATATCCGAACATCACGGCACACCCAAATACAGGGGCGCCGCACATCCCCTATGTTTCACCGATGAGGTGTTGGATCATGAATTTCAAATGATTCAAACCCGTAAACATAAAGGCATATGACGGAACAATGCACTCGAGTTCTGGATTGAGGATTACATCCTCCACATACACATGGCTAGAGGAGATGATCTCCATGCCATAAAATACTTACCCCTCAAACTCAAAGGGCCAGCTCGGCATTGGCTTAAAAGCCTCCCCGAAAATGCCATTGGAAGCTGGGAAGAGCTCGAGGATTCGTTTCGGGCAAATTTTCAGGGGACCTATGTCCGCCCTCGGGATGCATTTATCTAAGTCACATAACTCAACAGCCCGGAGAGTCAGCCCGAAATTCTGCAACAGGTTCCTTACTAAAAGAACCAAATAGTCGATCAGACGGACGCCGAAGCCTTAGCAGCCTTCAAACACAACGTCCGAGACGAATGGCTCGCCAGACACCTCGACCAAGAAAAGCCAAGAACGATGGCCGCATTAACAAGCCTCATGACCCGCTTTTGCGCGGGAGAGGACAACTGGCTAGCAAGATGCAGCACCAGTGACCCAAGTACATCCGAAGTCAGGGATGGAAACGGGAAACCACGACGCAACAAGGACCAGTGCCGGATTAAAAGGAACGGTCCAAAGAGCACGGCAGTCAACGCCGGATTCAAAAGCTCACGGCAGAACAATAAAAAAAATGCCCCTTAAGGACAATAGCGATGAGCTATCCAACTTAAACAAAATCTTGGACAAGATATGTCAAATCCACAATACTCCCGGGAGGCCCGCAAACATACCCACAAAGATTGTTGGGTCTTCAAACAGTCCGGCAGACTCAACACCGAACACAAGGGGCTCGACACACCAAGTGAAGATGATGACGAGCACCACAAGCAGAGCCCCGGAAAACAAAAGAATTTCCCACAAGAGGTTAAAACAGTAAACTCACTTCACGTGATCAAAGGGAAAAACAGAGCGGCGCCCACTAGAATGCGTGCCGCACAAACTACCCCAGCGGAGTACCAACACTGGTTGTCAAAACCAATCACCTTCGACCATCAGGATTATTCCGAAAGCATCCGGAACACAGGATGGACTGCCTTGATATTGGGTCCTATAATCGACGGATTCCAATTTACACAAGTCCTCATGGATGGTGGCAGTGACATAAACCTGATATATCAGTACACAATCCGCGGGATGGGGATAGACCCAACCAAAATTCGCCGTAGCAACACCTCTTCTAAAGGAGTAATGCCAGGCCCATATGCCCATTGTACGGGCTCCATACTGCTATAAGTTGTGTTCGGTTCATCCGACAACTTCCGTCGCGAAAGGTTAATCTTCCATGTCGCCCCGTTTAAAAGTAGCTATCAAGCACCATTGGGACGCGAAGCTTTCGCCCGCTTTAACGCAATACCACATTATGCATCTCTTACACTCAAAATGCCCGGTCCACGCGGCATCATCTCTTTAAAAGGGAGTATGAAGTGTTACTTGAGCACGGAGGAACGCGATACTGCCTTGACAGCCCCACACCTATCCGGCTCCGCTAGTCAAAGAACCTGAATTGGTCATTCAAACCCCGGACACGGCTAGACGAGTCCGGCACCTACTAGCGGCATACCCCCATACAAGGGGCTGCATGCATGTATCACAAGAGACAATAAAGCTCAATTTTATTCACTTCTTCGAATCGTACTCTGTTTATTTAATATAAAGTACATCTTTCGCACGATCTTTTTTCTTTTAAACTAAGTTCCTCTCTTTTACAGATGAACAACGTGCTACACCCGTCCAGGATACGGCACAACGGAGACACAGGCGCAGACGTGCAGTAGGGACCCGCTGCAAGGATTCTTTTCAGATTAAGACCCTGCGTAAACCTTTTCTACTGTCTCTTGTTGATATACATCCCCCGGTTTCTTACTATAACCGAGGAGCAGGCTGGCGTTTTGGCATTGGCCGCACCAGATTTTTTATGCGTGCACTGACACCAGGGCTTAGGGCATTATTCTGCCTGCTTTTATAAAGACCGAATACCTTAGGGAGTATTCGCGTCTCGAGATTAGGCCTTATATGCATCAGCTCCGAATCATGTCTTTGGTCAAATGTTGGGTTTGCCGGCTCCTGTGTTTTGCTTCCTTACGCCCGTTCTATCGCTAACGCGGCACTGTGGAGAACTATCGCGATTGTGCCCGGTTCGGCCAAGCGAGCACCTCAGTAGAGAAAGCCGAAAACTGACTATCATGATATAGCGAGAGACTGGTCAACCACTCGATGACTCATCGGAATGTTTAGAATTCCTCCGCCTTAACAAAGGACCGGTTTTCGGTCAGGCACATACGCACCCCGAATTCGGGAGAGCGCGGTGCCCCCAGGGGCTATATAGTAGCCCCACCCTCGAACTCCCATGGCTAAGTGAAAGTGATAAAGCATTATAGTCCGGTTGCCTAGTCTGCTACACTACCACCTCCTTAACAGGACCAAGACGTTGGATTAAGTGTGAAAAAGCGCCTTCTTTGCAAACACCCCCGCACTATGTGCGTGGGGGCTGAAGCCAAGGACTGCCATCTTTCGTGTTATATATACATATACATAAAGCGGTGGCACGAGGAGTAGTTTACTACTTGAACGCACAAGTATAAAAAGCTCTTATATCATATTGAAACATTGTTTTCACAAATCATACATGTCATTTAAACATAATATCCTTCGAAAGCATCAAGGCTCTATTAAACGAGTGCCCTGCAGGACTTCCTCAAAGTAGTGCTCGGCAGGTACTCAGCTTCTGTCCGAATCTTGGGATGCAACATCGGTGGCCTTCATATCTGCCCAGTATGTCTTGACACGGGCCAGAGCCATCCGCGCTCCCTCAATACACGCCGACCGCTTCATTGCGTCGATACGCGGTACCGCACCAAGCAACTGCTGCACTAAACCAAAATAACTCTTCGGCTGGGGTCCGCCTGGCCACAAATGAGTCATGACATGCTTCATGGCAAGTCCAGATAGTCGATTCAGCTCGGCCCATTCGGACAACCGATCGGTCAACGGAAGAAGACGCTCCGGACTATGGAATTGCGACCAATATAGCTCTTCCCTTCTGTGCCCCTTCTGGCCTCGGAAATGCTCAATCGCGTCTGCAGCGCTCGCCGCTAAGTCCAGATAAGCATCCTCCGAACTCCACAACTTGTCCAATTGAGCATACTTTGGATCCGTATATTTCCTCCGCAGCAGAAACGGTTTTCCAGCCGCAATTGCCCCGGCCTGACTCAGCTCCTCCTTGGCAGCTCTCAAAGCCGAACGGGCATCCTTGGATTCGGCGGCGGCCTTTTTCAGTCCCTCTTGCTCCGCTTGACGTTCTTTTTCAAGAACCTTGCAGCGATCGGTAGTATTCTTCAACTTTCCGCCATATCGGCCATTTCCTCTTTGCTTCGGCAAAGGAGCAGCCCGTTCGCTTTTACCTCTTCTACGCCCTAAAAGCGGCCGCATTACTATTTCTGGCTTGCTCTTTCGCTCGGGCGAGTTCCGCCCGCAGCTCCTCCACAGCAGCGGCACCATCTGCATTAAGCATACATATAGTAAGACATGGGCGTCAAGCTCCCTTACCAGGTGTCCGCGTACAAGTCGCATACCTTGTGACTCGTCAAACCGTTTATTGACGAGCGCGATGTCCGCATCCGCCTCGTCAAGTTGCCGCTTTAGTTCGGCATATTCATCAGTCCGGCTGGCCACCGGACGCCCCGCCACCTCTTTAGGAGCGGCGATATGTTATAACTGAGATTTTGACCCTCGGCACGCTGTCAATTTTGACAACATACTGAGTCTCAGGGGCTACTATCTATACAGGGCGCATTCTATATGCATAACTGTCAGAAGGTACATCATTTTTGCGTACCTCGAACCCCGTCAGTAAGCTTCTGACGGCTTCATGCAATCCGCTCTCTGCGGATGCAACTCTTTCAATCACCGTACCCATTAGAGCACGGTGATCTTCTGAGATAGCCGCTCGCCCGAGCAGATCCTTCAGCTCCTCCGACCGCACACCACTTGGCGCCGGACCTTTCGGCCCCGCCGGACTTGCGGGAACCCTCCGCGACGACACCTTAGTCTCATCCACCTCGCATGAGGGTGCGACAGGTGGAGGCGTTTCGCTCTCCATCATCTCCGGAAGAAGATCCCCCGAAGACGAGCTCTGCTGAGAAGGGCTGAGGTCCGAACTACAAGGTACAATTTCGGTTATCTTCATAAATAAATGCAGGGATGTTCCTTATTTACAAGACCCCTTCTTTTTACTTACGGCTTGCTGCAGGGCTGATCCCCTTGGGGAAATAGTGCGACTGGGTTACTTCCCAGCGCCAGACTCTGACGAAGATTCCTTTCCCCTCTTTGAGGCCTTGACCTCCGGACCTTCTGAAGCGGTCCTCTTCTCTCCTCGAAAGATGGGACTTTTAACCCCTCCTTCCTTGATAGCCTCCTTTGTAGAGGCAGTTGCTTCCCCGCTCCCCCCTTCGCCTTCTTCAAAAGGCGCGACCTTCAACATCTTGGTCAGCATGGGATCCGGTGTGGTCTCCGGGAGGGGAGCCGGACACCTTATAACTTTGCCTTGGCTATCCACTCCTGTTCAAGAAACGGCTCCTTTAAAGGGCATATATATATGATAAATGAATGAACAGCTTGTCCGGTTACAAGACTACTTACTTGAGTATCTGGGCGGTTGCAGCTTAGTCATGCGTCCTCAGTCAGGTCCGGACACCTCTCTTGTGATCCGAAGAACAGTTTATACATCTCCATGGGCGTCG